>OX387719.1:28368856-29608998 GCA_947577245.1 Andrena bucephala
AATCATAATTTATTTTTTAAGACAGGACCATAGGGGGCCTTCTGAGCGGGCCCATTTTTCGAGAAACTAAAGCGGTAATTTACTGAAAACGGGCTCAGTTTAATAATACAGAAAAAAAATATAGTTTGAATAAAATCATAATTTTTTTGAAAGATGAAGGACCCTAGTGGGGCCTTCCGAGCAGGGGCCCAGGTGGCAACTGCTCATCGGCCGCCCTGTTAAATCCGCCACTGCTTTCTACAAACAGGGAAAGGAGCGAGCCGTTCGAACGCATCCTCGAATCGGTTCGCAGTGGTCGCAGCAACAGCCAAGAGTAGCTGTGTATATGTACGTACGTATTGGGAGAATACCGTGGAAAGGGGTTAGGCGGCGAGTGATGGGGGTGGCCTCCCTTTATTCCTGATCCCAGAGAGTAGAGAGCCGCAGTCTCGATCGGCCATTACTTAGAAGCCGATTTATCGGCAGCTACTCGCTAGTAGCGTACTGGCGCTACTCACAGCTGTGCCACGGATAATGCAGGTGCAGGTGCAGCGAGAGGACGGTTTTCAGGACACGCGAATTTATAACGGCTGGCCCGTGTACGCGGCGCGGCGCTCGTCCCTGGGAAAGCGAGACCAGGGGCTTTTCCCGGCTATTTCCTTTTTTCCTCTTTCCTCACATCCTATCACACGGTTCGTTGCCTGTCCGTCAGGGATGTCCCCCCCCCCCCCCTTGGGGAAAGATTTACAGACTCGTAAATCGTTCCAGATCTGCTCCGAAATGATGTTCGATCTCGTCCCGACAAAAAGACAAAGACAGCCTGGACTGTCAATGACGGCCAGCGAACTTTGATGCCAGATCTCTAACGTGGATACATTTCGTTTCGTCGGCCCCGCAGCTGGCCATGGATTTTCAAGCGGAAAGCGCGGTCTAAACGTTTATCCTGACCGAAGCAGACCGAACGGGCTGACCTCGGGTCGGTAAGAAACGAGATTCATTTCTTCGATCGTACATTTGCCCGGAGAACGTACACACCGGCGTCTGCGACATTCCCATGCGCCATGATTTACGGGGGAACTGGTTTTCCGAAGAATAATCCGCAAGATGCGGAGGAAAGTTGAAAATTGGTCTTCAAGCTACGAGAGAACTGGGCCCGCTATGATAAATGGATCGAAAAGGATACTTGCCGGGGTTCCAGCAGACGCTGGATACTACCTTTGTTGGTCTCACGAGGGTCATAAGTTTCGCCGAGCCAATATCTTTTTGACTGCCTCGACACCTATAATGGCAGTCATTATGCGCGCGGAATACGTAAACCCTCGATAAATCAGGGAACAATGTGATGGACGCAGTCCGAGGAAATGGACGAGTTTTCTTCCAACAAACGAACCTTCTCCGACTGGACTGATCTAGGGAGCCGACCGTGCTGATCACATTTCCCATTCGACGAATTTAAAGAACAGGGGATTACCAGAGAGAAATTCCCAAAGATCGCGAAAAGATACCGATTCTGCAGGCGATGGTAACAGAGACTTAAGGTTACGCGCGCGACATACGGTCTCAACGTCCAGCAACCAAGTATGTAGAGTACCTCTAGGTATTCGTGGCGCTGCTCTTCGAGCACTGGTTCACCTTGGACGTGTCTCGACTCTGACTCGCCTGGCGCAACACTCGTCGAAGAGTCAGTCCGCTCGTCGAATCGAAAGAAGATAATTCGATCGGGTATTACTTGCGGATAAGTGGCTTAATTGCTACGTGTCGGAGCAATAGCACTGCCAGCTGATAAACCGCATCGTCCGACGTAACGTTCCATCGGAGAACCTTCCGTTTAACGATTTCCCACGTTACGTTCCTCCATTTCTAGAGTACAGGCTTTCCGAGTAGACAGAAGAAGAAAAAAAAAAGCAATAGACACGGTGGATAAAGTTACGACCGCACGGGATAAAAGCTCCGGGGAAGATACCGAAACGCATGACTCGACTCGTGGAATCTCTTTTCATAGACATTTAACCGGCAGCGGTTGAGTTTTAGCTACCGAGGCCCCGAGGGATCCGCCGGGATCGAACAATGCCGTGTCAAAGCCCTTTCACCAGTTTCATAGGAAACGCGCATCATCATTGTCTTGGAGACGTTGCCGAAAAGACATCGGCTGGATTTTTCCCATCTCGGGTAGGTACGATGCTGCGACGGAGGCGGACTATTTAAACTCTACCGTTCCGATCCAATACGTGGACCCCGCACAATTGATTCGTTAACTGGATTCGCAACATCTAGTCAATGTTTAAGCGACGGTCTTTGCGAGGGCATTGAAGCGGGAAGACAGCTTCCTTCCTTCCGGTCGAAACTCGGCAGCCGGGTTCAGCAATTCCGCAAAGTTAGTTTCGACTGCTGCGACCACGAGTGTCCATTCCAGTCGCATTCGAATGTCCCCGTAGCGCCGGGGTTACGGCTGCTGTCGTTACAACGCCGAGTCAGCCGACCACGATCGTTACAGGTAATAATACGGCATCTACACGCCAGGTAGATGCAGCTCCTGCCGGCGGACACTACTTCGCAAAGTTTCGCGGGATTTTTAAAAACCGGTTCCCGCCGGGGATTCCGAAATGATTCCTCTTAAGGCGACAGTCGGCCCCGAAGAAGATGCCCCTCGGGTTATTCCCGCGAAAGGCTGCAACCGTGCGCGACGATTCCCCGGCCTTTTTACGACCGTCGTATCCATCAGCACGTCAAAAGTACTTCTGCTTGTTATTTCACTCTCGTACGCGCGCGCGCGATCGGTGCTTTCCGAACGTAAGACGATTACGTAAAACCACCGAGTCGGAGCGTTCCCTCGTGACGGTTAACGCCGGGAAACTTCAAACTTTTATTACCCTCGCGTCCAGTATATCGGTCCGTTACGTTCCCGAGTATTTATCACGCGTTCGGGTCCGAACATTATTTTAATCCCGTCGTTGCAATAGCTATCTTTCAAGGAGAATTGCGCTGGTGTGAATATTGCATGCACCGTGCGCGTCCCACCTACATCCGCCGCCTAACTCCGCGGCGTGGAGCGTGCTTCTATTCGCGAGCGCTACTTAAAACTTTACACGGTTTTTAAGAACTGGTTTTACGGGGAGAAGTTGGAACAACCCCGGCTACGATGACATTCGGGCGTTAAGATACACCCTCCTTTTGTGTTCTCCAAGCTCTGTAAAAACTTTTAGCTGCCCGGAGAAGTTAGTTTCGACTACTGGGCGAGCCACTGTCTAGCGCTGAGCCTGCATACGTATCGTCGCGGCAACGTTCCACGCCTGTAACAGGGACTGGACCAAGTGTCGTGCACGCGCTGTAGGCACCCACACCTTGACCACGCAAACGCGTAGGGAAACTTTAAAACCGGCGGGCCAGGGCGGTCGGGTTGGAAAGAAAGCGAGCCAGCGGCGCGGATAATGGAAATAAATGGACAGACGCGACGTAACGACTTCCTCCCACGGTAACGCATTGATAAAGATAACAGGTAATAAACAGCCTCCTACGTGGACGATCCATCCAACGATCTTACGGGTGAAATTCTCATCAAGAACAATCCTTCAACTGGTAGGAGGTCACGACCGCGCCCTGAGGAAGCGAGCTGATCGTTCGGGAAAGTGAACAAACCACGTTCCATCCCTACCACCATCGCGGAACCAAGGTTCTCCCTTTGCTCTCTGGCCATCTACGTGGGCTCTGATCCTACCATCCGTGCTCTCACGATTCCCTCCGATCCGCCCAACATCTTCTCCCGGTCCAGCCGCATCTTTTCCTCCGTTCGCCTCACGTTGGCCTCCCGTTCGCCTCTCGCTCGCCTCTCGCTCGCCTCATCGGCCAACAACGCCTCTCACAATCAGCCTGGCTTCATCATTCGCTCTATCTGCTCCACGGTTCTCTCATTCAATCCTTGCAAAACTTCTACCTCCGTCTCGCTCTGTCTGACCACCCCGCTCCCTGCGCTCCCCTCGCCCGCGTCTCTGTCTCGCTACTCAGCTGCTCACCGACCAGAAGTTCCAGCGGAGAGTTTGCGGAGAAGGATCGGCCCGTGAATATGAGAACGGTTTAGGCGAAAGCAGCGCTGCCGTGGCTCGGTCAGACCGGTATCCAGCCTCTGAGTAATCCTCAAGACGCGCTGCACTATGTTTACAAACACGAGCAAGTTGAAGGAACCATGAATGACCAATGCATCGGGGCCGTCTTGATTCAACGTACAATCGAGCGCCATGCCGCGCCTCGCGTTTCGCAACACCGAATCGCACGGAACCAATTCGATTTCCCGCGGTTACGACTTCGCCTTCTTCCCAGCACACGATCACGCGATCAAACGGTTCTTCTGTCTATTCCAGTTGCGCGGGCGGAGATAACGAAGGCTCCTACCGCCTCAGAAAACACAGTTCCCATTAAACTTGCTCGCGGAGGGGCGACACATTTGACGTGCGCGACCTCCCCGGAGGCATACGTTTAATCCGGGAAAAAAGTTCCTTCGCCGTATGACTAAACCGTTTCATTCAACTACGTAATTAGGATCGAACAGCAAAGGTATCCCATGTTGGCTCGGTACAATGAATTCGAGAGTGGCCGGGATACGCCCGACGCTGATACGCTCTCGCGGCAAGGGCCCGGCGAAATACCCAACTCGGATACTGAATTCGAGAGAAGATGAGAGGATCGGTGGCAAGAGGGCAAGGGAAAACCGAAAGAGACCAAGAGGACGGCAGATGGAGCTGGTTTCGTCCGCTTCTCCTGTGTAATTGGAACGAACTTACTTTGATCCGTTGATCTCGAGATTAACAGATGCCCCAAGGCTAGATGGCAAGTTCGTCTATCAGAGGCGAAAGGTGACGAGGGAGGAGAGGAATGCAGTACACGCGGATAGCTCTCGCTGAAAGTCGTTTCTCCAAATATTCCGCTGCAGCTCCGGAGGTGGTTCATCGCGGGTGCGTTCGCGCTGAAGGTATTTAACCGTAAACGCGGCGAAAAGCAACGCGAAAAAAGTGCACGCCGTGCATTTGTATTCCACCGGCGTGTATTCGGTGGGCGAACGAACACGTCCATGTCGCCAGTGGATAGTGCGAGCCCGGGCACCTACTCCGTGTCCTCGTGTGGGGGGCACGAACTCACTTTAATCCGTTCATCTGGAGATTAACGGGTGCCCCAAGGGTCGCCGGTAAATTCCTCTATCAGGGGCGCGAAAGAGCAAGGAATGCAATACTGCAACGAAGACGGCGCCGATCGTCCAGCCGGGGACCACTTTGGCAAACGGGGGAAACGTTAACGGACTCGCGCAAACCCGCTCGGATGCCGATGGAAGCCGCAATCAACCGTCCACCGAATTGTTCATTAATTGAACGGCGCGTCCAGATACTCGCTGGACTTTGAAACTGTTCCCGTCGCTCGCCTCGCAGCTCAACCGCAGACGCCCACAAAGGAATCCTCCTTAGCTAAGTCGTGGAAAGTATCGTTTCCTTCGAATCCGTCCGGCGATCTTCGAGGATCCGATTCAGGTAAAACCACACCCTCGGCGTCGAGGGTTAAGGATGCTCCATGGCTATTTGACACTTTCGTCGGCGAGGTACAAACGATACGCCCGGAAAAAAAACGAGCGCGCCCTGTGGGAAAGTCAAACCTTCCGAGAAGGGTCGGGAAGGGGAGGCACGATTGCTCGGGTGTGAAGATAAAATTCTTCGCCCGAAACGGTACGAAGCTCGGACTGGTTTACGGAGGTAAGGGGGAAGGATTCGCTCCATTTGCACACAATGCGAGCATAAATATCCCCGCGCCAGTAAATTGATAACAAGTCTATTGCTAAATGAATCTCGCTGAGCAGTAGCGAAATGTACCGCAACCGTTCGTTCCACCGGATTCAAAGAATTTTCAATGAACAGCTGTGGGAACAGAGCCGATTATGTCATCCCGAGGGTTCGCGGGGAATTGCATGCTGCAGCGTAACGGCCGGCTTATAATTTATGAACCGGCAGATAGCAAAGAAATGCGTCCTGCGTTCATTGGTAACAAGTAGCAGCCAGACACGCGCGCAGTCGCGCACAGCATCCGTTGTGCACGTAATAACCACACTTGAATAACTGCATCGGCCGAAAGATTGGCAGCCACCTCACAAATGAAGACGTAAGTACGCGTTCGAAGTGGATTCTGTATTCATAGGATACTCATTCTGTCACGGGATGTAGGAAACCAGATGAGATACGTAAAACATTCGCCGGCAGAAGGGGGGCGGGGCGGGGGGGGGGGGGCGAGATTGCATGAAATGCGAAGGAATCCAGAACTAGCTGTAACTTGCCGATAATTACTCGTTTAACTCGACCGAACGCAACGTCAACCCGACACGACGGTCGGCAATTACGTTCGATCTATTCGTTTCAGCGACGTTTCAATTAAACTCCGCGGAAACCGTAAGCAGGGATTCACGGCGGAGTATAGAGTGGCGCATAATTTCCCTAATTACCGGTCCCTGTTTTCCATGGTACTCCGGCGTCTAGAAATTGCGCTATAAATCATGCGCGACGTTGATACGGGCACTCGAATCCGGGATCGTCGGAGAAAGAAGATGCAGAGACGAGACTTTAGCCGTAGGCGAATGCATACTTCGGTGAAAAGTCGAGATGCAGAAAAGTTTTTACCGGTTCAAACTCGGCGTCCCCCGCCCACAAATTGCGATCCATTCAGGATTATTTGAAATTCGAAGAAACTTTTGCTCCAAGTGGTTTTCTTCCTAGTGTCGCGAGCGAGTTCAATCAAGTCGAGTCTTCCCTATCCGTCTCCCCGCGCCACTCTCAGCTCTCACCACTCCTCAGCTTCCAGCCCCACCCCACTTTCCTACCCTTCTGGCTTTTCGTCTAAGCATTCCACTTGTCTATCGACCGATTTCACCCGTCGCCCCTCGCCCGTGTTCGTTTGACACGCCTAACTCAATCCCGCCTGCTTATTGCGCTGTTTCATTCCTCCCCTTTTGCCTTCTCGTTCGCGTCTCAACGCCGTGGCCCGTAAAAAGGATCAACGGGACCGACCGTTACTCCGAGCACACGTATAATCACACGAGAATAAGGGTCGATGACGACTCGACCGTACTGAATTCCGCGAAATTGCTGGAAATCGCGAGTATACGCTTCTGAATGGCTGCAATCGCGGAAAAATGCCTAGTCACGTTTACACGTACGTATGTATACACACATACGCCAGACCAAGTCTGCACAGTCTGCTGGCGGCCTCTCCCCTCTCTATGCAGCGAATATACCGTTCAACTAACTCAGGTCCAAATAAAAACATCGAATTAAAGCCATTTCATGTCTCCGGATACGTGACTATCGATAGGTACATCACCGATACGTCCGTGGGGATATAACACGTATCCAAGATGCCCACGGCGTAGCGAAGAAATTTCAATGGAACGGTGGCTCGCCAATTTTAAACAGACTGCGAACTTTGCATTACCGTATTACGGGCCGTCAATTAACTGCGGGCTTGCTAATGCTATCCATAATTCCCACGCTAACGACGCGTATCGTGCACCGCTAATCCCAAATTAGCGTCTGAATTATTTGGTGCCCAATTAGGTAGCGCTCGCGAACGCTCGAGTGCATCCCCAGTAAAGTTAAGCGGCCGCGAGAAAGGAAAACTCCACCGAAGAAAGGTTTGACAGAAGTTGCGCTTGACCTACTCCTTGGACCACAGCCCCGCAACCCCCGTAAGAAAGCTTCAGGGGGTAGGTACGTACAACGATCGCCGCTGTAACAGTATCAGCTGCGTGGAACAACCTGCCTTTTGTATCGAGAATTACCAGGGAGCCCCGGCCAAGTCCTGGCAGCGATATATCTCTCCCTGTTCTCAGATTTTACGAGCCCCGGCTGTTTCTTCAGACGCGGCCCGGCAAACCTGCCCCGTCTTTTCCTCCCGCGGGGGTAGCTCATTTTTTTTTTCCCCACGACTCGTCGTTAGTATCCGGGACGCGGGGGCTGAACGGTGACGCGCAGTCTCGCCCTTTAATGCCACTTAAGTGCCGTTTAACGACTTTTTTGTTTGTTAACGCGGTGGTTTCTTGCGCGTCACTCTCGACTCGATCATTTTCTTCGTCCGCCCGCGGCTTTTCTCCGGCTCATTTTCACCCTCTGTTTCTTCTGCCCGTGTAACCGAGTAAACCGTCGGTGAATAATACCCTTCCTCCGAAAGGATAAGCGTGCTCCCTTTAAACACGGTTCACCGAGGGTAGACTCGACTGTGACCTCCAGCTTCAACGCTTCGCTCCGCCCTTTCCAACCCCTGCAATCGGGCGGGACCGGCTCTGCTGAAACGGCAAATATTACCGGGGCACCGAAACACCGGGAAATAGTTGATACAGTACCCAGTTACTAAATGTCCTTCATCCCCTGTTCGGTGGACGTTGCGCCTCGCAAGCCCTCGCCCATTGCCGTCAACGATTTTACGAGGATAATTCGGCACGCGGTCCAACGAGGCGAAAATAACGCGTTAATAACGGAACAAAGGGCTGGATTCGGCGATGAAACGAATTAAAATTAATGCTTCGAACGGTGGATAGCTGGGTGGGGCTACGTAATATTTTCGCTAAGCACTCTCCAGCAAGCTGTCGGGCCTCCAACGATTTGTAGCTCATTTACGCGACCGAAGAGCTTAATTCGGCTGAGCTATTAACCGTGGCACAATGGTTTCGTTGATTTAGTTACATTGCTGCAGGGTAGACGGAGAGGGGAGCAGATAGGGAGAGGCTGGGAGAGAAAGGGAGAATGCTGTTCAGCGCTTCAAGTGGCAGGACTAGCTCGAAAACACAGATCCACCCGGGCTTCGACGGTAAATACGAATTTGTTGACTTGACAAAATAATCTGATCGATCGTAACGCCCGGTGAATGGCGAACAGTTTTGCACGAGCCATGGAAATTATGCATTCCCTGCAGCAAACTCGACTCAATCGAAACAACGAGACACAATCATCGATTATAATATATTAAGCGTAGCCGAGTTCGTTAGATGGAAATTATGCTACGCTTCCTCTTCTAGACTGCGTCTAAGAGGCACTGATTGGGAGACAATCGTGAGGTTCTCTAACAATAAGAGACGTTTCAACGCGTTTCCTCTTAAATGGAGGAAACCTGTTACTCGCCTTAACTCTACCTCGCTCGAAATTTCCAGCCGTATCATGTTATTTTAAGGGGCCTGTATTGTCCACGGATTGGATGCTGCAGCGGTGATCAGTGCACCGTTTAATGTAGGTACATTTGGATCCTTCGTCAGTGGTGCGGTAAGTGCACCGAATTGTACTGGCAAAGCAGATTGTATGGTTCCCGATCCGGCTATCACCGTTCGCAGGCTAACTAAGAATTGCGCCGCTGTAGTCGGCAACGATACACGTATATACAAGCTAATCGATGTTGCAGGGGGTGGACTTTCAACGGCGAGACAATGGCAGAGAAGAAAGAGGAGAGGACGGAAGAAGCGGGAGCCAGAGATAAAAAGGACAACGGAGAGAAGATGGTTAGACGGTGGAGATGGCGAAGAAGGTGGATGGAAAGGACTCGAAAGATTTCTGTTATTTGACGTAATGATCCCGGAGGAATGCGACGAACGCTGCCCGGAGAATATTTTCTTGGCAAGGCAATTTTACCTGCCTCCGTTTCACCCTCTTCCCCTGAAACCCTTCTTGCCCTATTTTCTCTCCCTTCCGGGACCTGTCATCGATCCAAGGAGAACGGGGCGAAATTCCACGCACCGCCTTCGAGCGAATCTCTTTTAAGCCTCCGCGCTAATATAAGAAACAATGGGAGAATATTGCGCGGCGAGCTATCGAGCGGAAGAATTAGAATTCCCCGAAGGAAAGCTACCAGTTGATTAAAAATACCAAAGAACCTTTCGACTAGCTTTGACGCTCGAGCCGAACAGAGCGACGATTTCAGGAAATATACGCGGCATAAATACAATGGAATAATGCAGGACGAACGAGGCATAGACTTTTAAAGCGCTCCTTAATCGAGAAGAGTGCCGTCGACGAGTTCCTTAATATGTATAGACGAAACGTGGTATGCGGCCGCGTACTCTCCACTATTGCCCGAGAAAAATACTTCACCTAACCAAATTACTCACCAGCCAACCCACCATCGGTTCCCGATAAACGTGGAGAAACCGTTGCGTCGAAAATCTGCCACGTAAAAAGAGAGGAGCAGAGAGATAGATATCGGTTTCTTCTAATCGAGAGGAGTGCTCCTCGAGAAGATTTATAAAGCAGCGTGGAAATGTTTTATGCTTTGCAAAAGAGGATAATGACTAGGGTTCGATTCGCAATGCAACACCGAGCGATCTTCCGATTTTCCGCCGCAACTCTCCGCTCTCCTCGAAACTGTAACAGCCAGCTCTCTAACGTGTAATTGATTCGTCGAAGCAATTTCGCGCGGTGCATGCAAGCAAATGATATCGGCGAGAAAGACCAGCGAAGACAGGTATCTACAGTTCCGCGAACAAGCAGCTGCGGAGCGTCAGAAAAGTTTTTGACGAGAGCTATCGATGAGTTTCCGCGAAGCAGGAGAAACGAACGGGAAGGTTAAGACCTGTCATTCTTCGCGCGGCCCGCCCAATCACGCAAAGTGCCTTCTGCTTTCAACTTCCCTATCGCGTTCGTCGCCGGTATCCCCGAGCTCGTAGCCGTGTGTACCTTCGCCTCACGCGAATATTGCACCTACACGTGGACGCGTGCTCTCGCGTGCTGGCCTGCATGTGCACGGCCTGCGCACGGCCACACACGCACGTGTACTCTTGCAAATATTTACGCGCATGATGTGTATGATATGAGCGGGTAGGCAGGTATCTCGGTGCAAGCCTCCATTATCGAACGAGAGAGAGAGAAAGAGAGGGATAGAGAGAGAGAGAGAGAGAGAGCGAACGAACGAGACAAGGCTGAGAACCACCCTCCACAGCGACTCCCCGGCCTTCGGCGAAGAATCAATGCGACCACCTCTCTCTACATCCCGCACCGCCACCCACGCTTCTTCTCCTCCACCTCCACCACCACCTCCACCCTACAATCGTTCTATACTCCCTCCCTCTTCTCCCTTCCTCTCTCTCTCTCTCTCTCTCTCTCTGTGCCTCACGCCACGAACAACCAGCTACGTGCACCATGCGAAAAAGAGGCCTTGATACCGCGCGGTTTACGCACCGACGAATTTCCATTCTGACTCGAAGAATCCAATTTACATGGTGGCCCGTCGAACTGGAAAAGCCGCGGCAACAAAGATTTACGCCAGGTAGCGGGGCTCCGTCGACAGCGGGTCGACACTGGAGGAATAGGAGAAAGAGCGAAGGATCCCCGGCGTAGCGATTGTCTACCTCGATGCGCCTGAAAATTTAATCACGACTCTGTGGAACTCGCGCGCCGATTCGTTTCGCGGTTCATCGTGCCGGCGACGCGACGCGATTTGCATGCATCCGACGCCCCCGCCCGAGTAATATCGACGCGACCCGTGTTTAAGATGTTCGCGGAAGTTAATCCGCGAGTGTAGACGCGGGGATCGCGACCAACGCCGTCGGCGAAATAGAATTTTAAACCAACGCCTGTCTCCGTGGCGGCAGTTTTTCCCGCGGAGGGCGCGGCAAAGTTATGACACGGAAATTTGCAATCCGGACCGGCAACCGAAACTTTCCTATACCTGAGAAATACGGTACAAGATTGCCCCGAAAGTTTCGCGCCAACGCGATTATTCGAGCTCGCGGCTCTCGCCGTCTGAGAACGTCACGAGAGCTCGAAAAATCACGGATAACCTTACGCCGGCGCGGGCGGTGGTTGAAGATCAACGGAAAACGATTCCGAGACTGTGTTACTCGGCGCGCGAACCCGGTGATATTTTGACCCGGAGGAGGAGGTCGCGGCGAGGAATCCAAAATCAGGTGAGGAGAGCGAGCGAGCGGGAGGGTTTACGTGACTGCAATGTGCAAAATTGTCCTTTGTCGAAGGAAATAGCAGTCGGACAGCCGTGCATTATCCTCGGCATAGTGGAGCATATGCAAAGTACCAGCACGAGGCGACCCACCCTCCCCGTTTCAAACGCGAATCGAGAATTTTCGGTAGCGAATGTCCTATATCCTTTGGGATAACACTCGACCGACTACGACGCGGGAATAGAAGAACATAGAGTCTTGCTGTATCCACGCGTTCCTCGCGGAAGGTAAAGGAAAACACGCGTAACGAGACCAAGTGAACGGTTCGAGGAGAGCTATTCTTTGCAGAATCATTGCTCGTTGGACCGTGCATCGATGCACCGATACCATACAGGGAATAAAGGCCGGTCTTTGGGAACGTTTTTCAAAGAGGCAAACGTTGCAAAATGACACTGAAAATGTGAAGAAAGAGTTCTGGGCTACTCACGTCGTATTCTTCGAGTGAACCCGTCCAGCATCTACGCGTAGCAAGTGTATACTGCTGCTTGTGACGGCTGACGAGGAGACCTTGTGAATATCTTGGAAGAACTACGCATCAGAAAGATCCAGTTCTAGCTGTATTGCCTGGAGCCCAGTCAATTACCACCAACGTCGCCCGTTGAACAGCAGAAAATACGATAGAATGGCCGAAAAGGAACGGCAGGGAAAACAAAATACAACCCTCTAGCCATCAGAGCTGTCTTCAAGAACAAAGAATCAAGAGACACGACTGTGCTCTATAGTCGGAGACATCGACGCCAGCAGAGACAATTTATTATGCAATTGGAAAAAAACTTACGCTCGAAATTCGATGATGGATACTTTGAGAACTGCTCAAGTTAAATGAGAAATCTTGTGCACTTTGTAAATGCTGCTGAGTACCTACAGCCAATTCTCCCTGTTTCCTTTCTACAGAATTTTTCCTTCTTTCTACAGAAGATCAAAGATAGATAGCCGTTAGCAGCAGACTGTCGGGAATAAGCGGACTCGGCCCCGGAAGCGGCCGCTCCAAGGCCGTTTCAATTTAGACCGAAATCATTAAATCGGCCAGGTGTGCGGAGTGAAAGAGAAGCGCAAGACGGAGCTGTGGCCGGGGCCCGTCCTTTCACCTGTCGCACGGCATTCGAGTAACGAACGCTCACTCAGCCCTCGCCAATTTCCACGTTCCTACCCTTCGCGTCAAGGTGAGGCAAATGCTGGGACTTCCGGTACAATGAGTTACCAGCCTGCTCTGACCACGAACACGCTGAATATGCATGAGGCCCTTGTCTCTACTATCGGTACCTAGGTCCTCGAATTAGGTTTCCCGCAAGTTCTTCGAGTCCTGTTCGCGCTGGTGCTTCAGCCACTCCAGGAGCCCTCTAGTCACCTCTCGTGGCCTCCTCGAGAGCTATGCCTCGTCGAGCCTCCGCCGCGCTTTTCTCCGCGTACCCCTTTGCCTACCCCGAATTCGAGAGCCTCCACTCGATCGCGGATCGATAAATCGCAATCGAAGCTAGAAGCCCGTGAATAGGAACAACGTATCACCGAGAGAAAACAGGCCGCGCGGAACAAAGAAGCGTGAAAATGCTGTATGCCAATCCGAAGACACGGGGAGTAACGGAAAGTTCAGCAGCGGGCACGACGAGTCTTCCAAGTTCAATCTTATATTTCCAGAGAAATATAACGGTCCCACAGCTCTACTTACAATTAAATGGTGGCGAAAAAAATCTAAGTCCCCCTCGCTTTCTCACGTACCATGCACGACCACGCGTGTTATCGCGGCGTTTCACGGGTACGATTACGATCCTGAAATACGCGCGAAGATAATGCGCCCGGCGAAGTTCTCACGTGTAATAAGATGTAATCCGAGCATCCTGTTGCACAACCAAAAGGGACTTTAACGAATTCTGCTTTTCCAGAGTGATTCTCAACCCTTCCGTTCCCATCTCCCCCTAGCTACTTGTTCTTCTCGCGGAATAAAAAGCATAATGAATACGATCTGCGCTTTTGACTCCCCATTAAATTCTTTCCATTTCTACTGGCCGCTGAAAGGCGATTGCGCGGGGGAAAGCGTGTGTAACCGTACGCGAAGGAAACAGAGCTGAGAGTCGATCGAGCACGAGGAGAAAAGATTTTCTTCTTCGGGTGCGAATTTCTTCTGTAGGCGGTGTACGCCGTCGTAAAAAAGGAAAAAATTCCATTCTCCGCATTTGCTTTTATATTCAACGTCACGCGCTACATTGCCTTTGCCCGCGAACAATAGGTACACGCTGGCACTTGAGGGAATTTTCGTCTCTGTAGAAAATAATTTACGCTCTCTCGTAACTTCTCGCATCCACGTTCTTCAAAGTCGATTGGTCACGACGTACGTACGTATACACGTACGGAGTTTTTTTTTATAGTAAACACCGGTCGACTAGCGCTCGATACCGACTCGCAGACCTTTCCATTCAAAACAAATATGTATAATACGGGCACACGTACCTACGTACTGGCGCGGGATTCGCATTGGTAAAACCAATATCGGTGCGGCGCGGTTATCTACATATTGCAGATATACCGATATTCTATAAATAATCCGTACAACTCTGATGGGGAGGAGAGTATGGCCGGGAGCCGAAACGATTCTCCCACGTACGTGAAGAAGAGCTCGAAATTTTTCATCCGCGAATGCCCTGCTCGCGTAAAACGCGAAAATAAAATTATTATAGCGGGCATACGGGAACATCTAATAGGGTGCCTCTGTATGTATAAGTATACAAGCTGCCTATATCGCAACGACTACGCTAAATTGAATGAGCAGGTCATTAGGATTTCACTTGAAGGACACTTGATTGCTTCTAAGACTATTTAGGTGAGTCTCCGTAAAACTTGGGGTAAGGATTTCAAAAGCCATCGCGGAGTTGTTGGCATTCTTTTTAACGGAGCGCTCGCGGTAATCCGTTAGCTCGAGCGTCTTGCCGGCGAAAGTTATCACGCGTGTCGCAAACATTTGCACGGCGAAGGAGCAGGAATATAAACGGCAAGAGGAAGAAGAGGAGATTTTCGTTTTACCGCGAACGATCGTGGTGACTTATTTTTCAGCGCGCATCAGGGGCGTCCCCGAAATTCAGAAAATCTTCGTATACCCCAGAGCACCACGGCTGTCTGCGCGGTGTAGATCTCGAAAGCGAGCGACGAGATGCATTCTAGCCCCTTTGCTGTGAGAGGTGAGGATGAGGACAGAGTTCGACGAACCGACAGGAAATGCGCGAGCAGATTCCACGAGTTAAAGCACCCGTGGTTCGATACGAAGAGATCATCAACCGTAATCAAGATGACAACTTAGACAGACTATATCTACCCAGCGTTAAGGGAGAGTGGGGGATTTGCGAAAGCGGGGTGAACCCGAAAATCGCGATATTCGTTGAATTCACTTCACCTGTAATTAGCTATGTTTAGTATTAAGAAAACTGTCACGACGGAAGGCAGACCGCAACCGCAAAGATAACGGTCGTGAAATGTTTTCGTAGATTTTCTTATAATTTTACGCTCGAATATTTTCAGTCTATAGTGCATTAAACCTATACTACCCAACAGAGCATAATTTTTTCGTAGTTCCGCTACTTAATTCTAAATAAAATCACGGGATCACTTTGTATATATACATGTTCGTATTTGTTTTATTTGAAACTTCTTAACTTCTGTTCATTCGGAGTAATTACGAACAGCGTGTATGGGGCTATTACGGACGATGGTATTTACCCTTTTCTCTTAACATTTCCAAGTTTTTAATGTCCCCAGAACCCCGGAATTATATTAGGAAGAATATACGTATATAGTCAAGATCTCGAGGTACCCGTGAAAGAGGTTGAATATTAAAGACTTTCCAGTTTCCATCCGTCAGGCAGCAAATAAATATTCAATCCCACGAGCAACAAAAATTCGATCAAACAAGAAGAAAGACTGTGTCAGACCCACAGTGTGGAAGAAAATCAGTGTTTAGTAAATATGAAAGTCTTTAAGCAGCCGGCTTAAGATAATTCTACGGATAATTCTGGACAGAAAGAGTTTGTGTTTCTTTCAAAAAATGATTTTTTTATTAAAGTATCTATAATTCTATGTGTTGCCTTTGTGAATAATTAACCAAAGTTCAATTATCTATAAAGTAAATCTGATTAGAGTCAATACTTTTGTTTTAATACAATTTAACTTTTCCCTTAAATGTTCGTAATTCCCCTACTCTCCCCTACAGGTTCCATAGCGTAAATATTACATTCCGACAATGCCGTTTACGAAGATACGGTGCTTTTTACTTAGCCCACTATAAAAACGTTGATTACGAGTCGCGGTGCAAATAGGCCACACGTGATGTTTGAAATCACCTTATGCACCGACTCGTAGGTAGTGCCTGCTCCAATTACTGGTTTCGCGTACGCGACGGTTTAAAGTAGAGCAGAAAATGCAGCGGAGCATTGGTCGATGGCGTTGTAGACTTAATCGTCGCATAAAGCTCGCGGTAGCCGCGAAAAGCCAAATATTGAACGGAGCATGACAAACGTCAGCGGGGAGGAGCGCGTCTCGGTGGTAGCGATTTCGACGTCGGCAAATATTTACGGCTTCTTTGAGGCCGGATTTTACATCGAAACCGAAAGCTCAAAGCTGCCAGAGTCCGGCTGCGGGCGTGTATTTGCTTGATGCTGGATAACTACCCCCGGCACGAAGAGATACCGCGGGCAATTCCTTGTATTTGAGGACGTGTCCTTTCGCGTAATGTTTGCGTCAACACGGCGGATCCACGGGAACTCGAAGGGCAACGACGCGGAAAAGGAGTCACGTACTTTCCTCCGCTTTCCTCCGCAGGGCGGGCACGGCTCTTGCGAGGGCTTGACCTCTATATCGTTTGACCTGTTATCGCGTACACGCAACCACGCTCCGAAGCGTTAGCAGGGCGTAAAGCGCGATAACAGCGGGGTAAAGCGACAGAGAATGCGATTATGTAATAGGTACACGGGTGGGGGGAAAAAAAGCACGTAGGTACGAATGATCGGAACGGCGGCGAAACGAATAAAAAGGCGGTGGATTGAAAAGCAGAAGAGTACGTACTCACCAGTAAACGCGAGCGTAGAGAGGAGGAAGCGGTCCCGGGAGTTGGAGTCGGTGCTCGCAGGATGCAGATGAAAAATCCTCCAAAAAGCAACAAAAGGGCACTGAATAAACGAGGGCTCGCGGAACACAAAAGGGCCCGGTCACAATGAAAGCACGTAACGACACCCGGCGGCGGTCGGAAGATCCGCAGAGTCGTCGCGGCGACCGCTTCTCTCGACTTCACGACCGGAGGAAAACAACGGCGTGGAGTCGCGAAACTTGAGCGTCTAGACGCGCGTCGTTTAACGAAACCAATATATATATATGTATATATATACACGTCAGCGAAGAACGAAAGAAAAGACGCGATCAGCGTAGCTGTTGATCCCGCGAGCGATGAAATCCGCAGCCAGACGCGACGAGGGAGGTGGGCACGGTGAACCGGGGGGATATGAAAAAGTGGGGAACGAGAGGACGAAGGAAATTCGCCTGGCACGCGGTACGCGAACGCGAGCTTCGAGGCCTCGAAGCTCCGAAAGCAGCAAAGGACACGTAAACGGAGCAGTTTCCCGTGCGAGGTTCTGCCGGGTACTGGGGGTTCGAGCCGGGCTATCGAACGCACCTCCGCGCGCTGACCAATAGGCGCCGACGCCGCGTTCCCCACGGCCAATCGACGATCGCGACACCGGCACAGCCGTGCACAAGCCGGGACGCCGTGCCGCGGTAATCAAAATTTACCTGTGACACTGTTTTTCTTATGCCCGCACACTGATCCGTCAATTACGATTACCTGCTGCGCTCTCGACAGCGAGCCAGTTAATTAGGCGCAGACGCGACAAAGGGCACACCCCGGCCTCGTAATTTTCCAAATCGGCTGTACCTTGAGGGAGTGGCATTTGGAAACGGAGATCCTTACCACCGAAAATGTATCAATATTCCAACGCGGAGGGAAGCCTGTTTCAGAGCTCCCCTCTGAATAGGAACGGTATACATATAGTGGGAGAAAGGGACGGCTAAAACGTAACGAGGAATAATTGAATTACCCCCTGGCCTACCGCCACCTTGTATTTATTAATTGTTTCTATTCGCAGCCGCGAGTGATTTATGACTTTTCGCGATTCACTGAACCATGTTTCGCGAAATCGCGCTCGAACGGGAAATACAATAGCTGGGCGAGCGGAACGAGCGCAGGGATACGATATGATCCCTTGGGTTATAACCTGGATAGGATTGCCCTAACGCATATTAACGCTTCTAATTTATGCGAGCCCATCGACCGTGCGAGATCGCTAAAGCCCTGCCTCACTATTTGGTCGTGACATCGCGGTTGGTCACTCGGTTACAAACTGCCAACCGTATCACTCCGATCGCGTTCACCAAGAGGTACAAAGGGACCGGGAACACTTAGAAACCCTGGGCCATAATCTATGATAGAACGTTATCGGTGGAATTTGAATAACACCCCCTCCCTCCATTAATAACCTCCATTATCGCAATTAGAAACTTTCCGCCGTGCCCGATCTGCGGTTATCGATATACCCACATAAACAGGCGCCGATTCACGAGCCTTGTTTTATTCATTCCCACCAGCCATGATTATTTTCGCAGCATTGTGCGCTATGAAAAACGATCCAAACAGAGATGTGAAAACTGGTGCCGGGGCAATGATCCAGCCGTTATTTCGGCAGCATTGTTCCGAGTGGCGCGGTGTAATGTTATGGACAATGCTATTTGCGCCTAGATACATATCACTGCCTCCCATTATTTTCCGATGAAAACATTTCATTCTAAATAACGCGGTGGACAAAAATGATCAGCGAACGTGGGCTGCTCGGTCTGCTGCGCACCCCGATTTTGAATGACGGACTGAAAATTGATGGGAAACGTTTACCTCGATAACGTTTCGACGGGCCCGACGCTGACAATCAGTAATCTGCATATATTACAATGTAGATTGTGCTGTTTTATCATTTATATTTCGCGCCGTGATACCTTTAGTGTTTGTCCGCGAAACCGGGATTAGTATTCTCAAGGTTTTGATCGAATTAATAACACGACAATGAAACTCGGTTCGTCGCGCAACGACGGCATAATTAACAATTCTATCGCGAGCAAGGTACCGCTTTGCCTGCAAGTATCAAAGGGGTATTAGTTTGATAACTGAGTTACCGTTAGCCGATTAATGTAGCCGGCCTTTAGGAAACAAACGAGAGGAAATTGGAAATAATACTGGCACCGATCGAATACAAGGCGCGTCGACACATGAAAAAGTTGATAATAATATTTCCACGTTGAGGAGATATTTCATAATCGTGTCAACGGGATTGCCTTGATCCTCGATCACAAAGGACAGATTCGATGCACCCAGAGCGAATGCCCCCAAGGGCCGAGAGCGAAATAACGTAGACCGTCGTCCTCGGGAAAAGCAATTAATTCTCATGGAACGTTTGATCCATGGTGCAGGCAAAAGACTAAGCTGAGAGTGTAACCTTTCCCTCCAACAGATATTGTCCCCTAATTAGAGAAAACGAGGAATTTCATTCCGTGAATCTAATTTCCATGGAATAGCGCGAACGACTGCTCTCACCTCCTTTTGAATAATCGCTCCTAGAACTTTTCACACTTTGCCGGATTACCATACTTTCCAGCAATAAGAACGGAGCCGCAGCTTCGCGCGCACCACTTTACCTCCGGCAGATGCTGCCATTTCTCTTGGCAAACGACCATAAACGTATCTCTATAATCATGATAATCACCAGAATAGCAACCGAGAGCACTACCGCGCATTCTAGCGATGCTGCAAAATTTATGCCCGGAATACGATATGAACGGAAAAAGGGCGGCAGCGAGGGCACAACTCTTAATATTTCCTCTGCCGCGACATGTATTATGTATTACATGTACGTAGATACTACGAGCACTAACAGTTCTCTTAGCAAGCTATGCTTCCGTTTAATTACGAGGAAGCATCAAATTAAACTATATTTCGATAAGATGGATATCTACGTCGATCTATAACAATCATCACCAATCATTCCTAATAATAGCAGGCTAAAGTAATTAACAAGCAGCTCCTTCGTTCTATTGTTAGACTCGTTCCATCTTCAATTCGAGCTTGACTGGCAGCTGCCTTATTTCATTCTCCATTACTTGAAGCGATTCGTCTTCGTTATTATCTAACCCGGCCTGAACTCTGATTAGCATACCTATCGCCGGAAATAGGGAAATCAAGTAATCGCTTAAAAAATAGAAACCGACGACGTTATTTCTTCTGGAAACAGATAACGGTGCGCGATTCCCAATGCGACTGATTTTCTATAACCACCGATTTCAGCTAGCTTTCTTTGCAAATACCGCGATACCATCTATCGACTGATTAATCCTCTTTGCTCGGTCCTTTCAAACCGCGGCTTAACTTTGAATAACATCTGAAACGGGCAAGACTTTGAAATACTAGTCTTGGTCATTATAAATTCAAATAGTTATCGGGGCCGTGCAGCGCACTTCGCTATCCAAACGAACTCTTCTCATTACAATGACGGAAATGTCGATATCCGGGAGCTATTCGTATGCGATGCCTGTCGAAACGTTATATTCATTTCGCTATAATGTAACTCGCATGAACACCAAGTCAACTTCATAACCGATCCATCATCGAGTCAGCAGTGGCGTTAATTATCGAGTATTCGTCTTCAAATTATTAGACCTGTCGGAAAGTTCTGTCGCCATTGGGAGCCATGTTTATCCTGGCCTTTAACACCGTTTCAAATCTTTCGTTTGGCGTTCCCAATCGGCCTGACTTTTCATTACCCTTAACCTCTAGTACTTATAAAAGTAATCCGAGTATGGGTTATTTGTTCATCGTTAATAGTTTAACAGTAGCAAACATGCCAGTCGATGAGACACGTACGCGGCACTGCATCCTTTAGAAATACCAGAGAGAAATTACCGCTACTGTCGCGACAGGAGTTGGGTCCTGCAGAACCCACCTAGATGGGCACAAAAAACGACAGAACTTCCCGACGAACCTGCCTAAGAGTAAACAGGATACGATCCCTTCGCAAGAGATGGAAATAAAATTCCGTAAAGTCCATCCGCGTAGCCACTGACCGAGGAAAGAGATTCGGGGACACCGTGAGCCTTTGAAAACCGCAACCGCTGGTGGGTTTACGTAATTTGCGACGTTGATCAATAGGACACGGTCAGTCGAAAGCGTTAGGTAAAAAAACAAAGGGCAGGAATAATCGAGGAAGTTCGGGAGGGTCGTTGTTCTAAATCTAAATCGATGTTCCGCAACTCTGTTCTCGGATGACAGTCACACTATGAATCAACGTGCGCGCCACGCCTTCGTTTCATTCACCCTCCAACTGAGCGCGCCATTTGCCGTCGCGAATACGCAGGACAACAGGGAGAGAAAGAGAGAAAGAGAGAGAGAGAGGGAGGAAGAGAGACGGAGAGGAACAACCACCAGGAGCAGAGATTGCGGTGTCCGTTTTGGCCTTTATTGGAGCCGGGTCCGAGACGACTCGACATTAGTAGCGACGGTTACGAGCCACCCGCGAAAGGACAAATCCGCGGTGGATATCGGGAGAAGAATCGATCGAACCCAAGGCATGGCCAGTCTAATGGCGCACGATCAATCTTGTTTACGTGGGACTTTGATTCTGATCGACGAACCCTGCCGATTCCCTTATAAACTCCGTACAGTAGGTAGGAAAAGCGTGAAATGAGGAAACAGGAACAATCTATACGATCCGCTCGAATGAATCGCGCTGGAAATTCACGAAACCAGGCCGTCATTCGTGCGAAATTAACTGTCCTGTCGAGGTTGGCCGCGATTCAAATTGAATTGACTATCGTTATGCATTGGAAGGGCGGTGAACTACGGGGGAAGGGAGGTGGCGATGGTGTGGCGGGTGGCGGGAACGGCGGTGGAGACGATTCATTCGATTTCCGGCTCGATCGGCACGGAGAGCCGAAGGCGTAACTGAAAAATGTCCCACGACCGGTAATTACGGCTCCGTTTCTACAATTACATATCCGGGAAACGTCCAACGTATCGCCAGAAATTTATACACCGCAACATTTGAACGAAGAGCGTTCGGAAGAGAGGCGACCGTTATCATCCGTTTCCCTCATTTACCTATACATACAATGCACGGAACGATGCTACGCTTATTTCCCCGCGGTTGCCGCCGCGCCGCGCAGCTTCGATCATGGTTTATCACCGCGAGTCTAAACGCTCCAAGACGGTAAAATGGTTGGTAGACGAGGCATCTCACCGCGGACGAAGTTAAAATTGGAAAATGGAATCAGAAAGTTTACTTGTATCCATTGTAAGCCAGACGACAGTGCATTGTGCTGGTTATGAAGGCAATTTACCAAGCGTAACGAACGACAAAGTTTCGTCGTTGCGGCTTCCCCGGCGTGAAACGTGTGCTTTGTTCGTTCAACCTTCTCTCTGTTTCTAATCGCTTAACGCCCAACTACGACCAGACTATTTAGCATTCTATTTCGCCGCGGCGCTTAATTCCTAGCGATTTCTAGAACCAATCGGAATACCCATTCTCCTCGCAACGATCGCCCAACTTAATCGAAACACCGAAGCTACTTTTCCCAACGCTTCTACTTAAAGTTTATTAATATTCCCGTCTAATCGGCCGTGCGTTGGCGTTCCCGATCTAGAAATCAAAGTTAGTGGAGCGCGTTATCGCGCGCCGCCGAGCCAACGGGAAACGAAATACAGAATTCTGATCTACCACTATGCGACTGTACATATACCTATGATGCCTCGCGGAACAGATGGCATTTCGAACTTTGGCGCAACTGCGACTCACCGCTTACCTATCCCGCGCCTTCACGACCGCGGATCGTGGCTTCGATCGAAGGTAAACTAGAAACTGGATTACGAATCCCACGGATAGTTGCCTGGACTAATAGACATACAAGCCAAATTATCCGTTCTCTCTGTGCACGGGCATAAAGGGTACACGAGGGGCACGCAATGCACCGCCATCTAATTGTAAGAATTCTCCCCGCTTGCCACTGACACCCCTAAGACTAATCTGCGGTACAAAGGGGAGCACGTAGCATCACTGAATTTCCGGATTCTGCGGTTCCAAACAAGTTATAAAACGTTAGCGCTATAAAACCTGCGGATAATTAAAGGCCATTTTTGGAGGGATATCAATTTTCCCGCTTGCTGTATCTACATGCTAGTCCTATTTCACGCTCGCGTTTATATAAATGTAAATCACCGGCACGAACGTTGCCGCCCTCGAATCGAAACCGTACCAATCGTAAAACGGAATCAAAATACGGGGAGTATTTGTTCCTCCGACCAGATATTCAATCATATCGGGCACTGCATTTTATTTGAGATAAGCTATCGAGTTGGCCCGGTTCGTACATTTAAAAACACCAGATTTTATTGAGCTGACCCGCCAAAAAATTTGTTGCATCGACCGCGCAATAATGACGTACGTGACCCGGCGTATCTCTGCAGCCAGATGCACAACGTTTGCGGCGTTATTGTTGTTACGCAAACACTGGAACTCCGGCCGCCCACCGATGTGTTTATCGTCGGATTAATGATTCCATTTGCCCAAACCCTTTCTGCGCCCAGACACAATCACCAAGAACGCGTGGCGTATCAAAGCCCTATCCGTGACTTTTCTACTTTATCCCGAGTCTCGCACGATAAATGCCCGATCTTAAACATCTGCTTCCGAAACGTCGTCGCTGGAATCCACGAACCGAACCCCTTCCCCCGGCTAACGAATATTTCCTCTTGTAAATTTCTGGAAGTCTGCCGGAAAACGTACGAGACTCGAAGAGTGCTCGACTGGGTTTGTCAATACACGCGTTCGAAAGCTGTATCTGGATAAACAGGGACGTGGAAAGTTTAGATAGATCTTGCTGGATGATGCTGCGTGCAACTCCAAATTTCATGGCTCCCTGACGTAGTTCAACAGTTTACGAATCTGGTTTACGATCCTCGGAAGTTTGTGGTAAAATACCGTTTGAACTAGAGGAGGAAGGAAGACAGAGGACAGCTTTAATCCTGCCTGGTATAGATCCATACAGCCTATCCGAATCTACTTTCTCCAACTATTTAATATCTTCGACAACGAAGAATGAATTGCCGCGAGATAAGAAATGGTCTAATAGAGGAGGAATATGCTTACTATCTGGATACCGAGTCAGAACGGACCTGCCTATATATTCAGTCTTCATCGTGACATCAAGGGGTCTATGAAATTTAATTTCCCGGATAAATTCATCATTTATTATCGTCGTCCGATGTACGTATTACTCGGATAATTTATAGTTGGCGCTCGATCGAGCGTTAATGGACTTTTCAAGTAACCCGGGTCCTCTCGGATCTTTCAGTCTCATTCGCTTCCCCCGGTTGCCCGATTGTGCCGTTAAGAGAGAAAGTTTGATCTTGGCGGTAGTATAAACGACGTTCCGGGAGTTGGGAGCGGTTCAAGCATCACAATTGCGCTCATACAATTTGTCGTGTTTTGCTTCATTAGTTCCTTCAGCGAAGTATCCTCGAAACTCTAACTACCGTGAGCACAAACGAGACATTCGACACTATAGCGGGCGCGGACGAATCTGCATTCGGCACACGCGGAGGCACATCCTACTCGCTACGTATTGTTTATAGGAAGGATAGAGGCGGGGCAAGGTATACGCAGCACACTTCGAGCATCGTTTACTTTGGAGGAATATGCAAACAAATAGCAAGTCGACCCAGCAGCCGCTTTAACAATCTGGGAACACGTGCGCCGAGCAAGCCTGTCTCCCTGATATTACTACGAGTTGATCTCGGCGAGAGTGCCGGGACGGAAGAGGCGGCAGGAGAGCAGGGAATTTTACCCAAAGTCTGAAACACTCGCATTAACGGTAGTTAACGATGTTAGCGGGCGGAACAGGCGGGTAAGCTGCGAAGCTACCACCCGCCCGTCACTCTCACCTGTGTAGCCTAACAATTGAAGAGGATCGGGGGGCGGGGGGGCGGGGGGGAGGGGGGTGATCCACGAAACTCCAAGTTCACCTAACGTGTATATAAGTCCTGGCCCCTTTGAGGCCACGGAGGGCGCGCACGCCACGGAGAAACGAGAAGATGGAACTGTAGAAATCCCCTTGGGAGATTCGAGGAGACTCGAGGAGTGAAGCAACACAGAGATTCCTGGCTGCAGTAATGCAATTTGGTAGTTGTGCTGCTGTAACGAGGAGACCATAGCCGTGTTACGCGCGCTTGATGCGCTACTCCTATCCACCCTATAGCGGTCGTTATATGTATAGGCGGCCGTTCGGTCGTAGCAGGTTGGTCGGCCGGCCGGTCCACATGTTGTATTTGTACTACAAATCCCCGAACCTCAAATCCCTCGTCTGCAACGCCTAGCAGCCCCTAATCATGCCCATACTAACACCCGCCGCTTTCACCTCCACATTCTCCTACCCCTTTCGGCCTGGCAATACGACAAAATGCTTGATTAGCTTCTGCGCCTCTCTATCTCGTCGAGGGACGCCTGCAAGTGATACCGTGCCCGTGTTTATGCACTTGCACTTGCACCGTCGCCGCCGGAATATTCCTGCGCTACCCCGTCCGCGAACAATCAACGGCAACTGAAAGCTGGCGCGCTCCTAAATCGTCTTACAGCAAGACAATCTGTGCCATCGAATAAATAGATGACGGTAGCGTGGCTGCTCGATTCTCTGGTAAGGCGGGGAAGCCGGAGCCGTCTTGTTAATCGAAGCAGCGAATTAGGGACCCATAAATACGAATTAGAAGCAGACTGCGCGCCGCGTTAGCGTCTTGTATGCACGTCCAACTGAGCGGAAACTTTGAATTGCGCCCAATGGCCTGTCCCGACGCTGCACCGCGGGTGAAAGCAGCACACTGGACAGCGAAGGCAGCGAAGACAGCGGAATGATCGATGGCAGCTGGTAAGACGCTCGCTGTACCGTTCCCGACAATGGAAAAGTGTCCAACAACTTCCTCCTGCCGCGAACGTTACCGCTTATACTTGTACGAGCGGGCACGGGGCAAAAACTTCCAACACCTAGCTCGGGACTGTTTTGTAGCTGCGCGCCACTGGCGGATGGACATTACGAATGCATATGCTTTGAAAGTTTCGGCCTAGCCGCGAATCAGCGACTGTCAAAGGACGTTCTTTCAACGAGGCGCAGCGGCGCGAAAGCCACGAGATAAATCGGGACGCGTGGCATTATTTATAAACATCCGCCGTTGATCCGCGCGTGCATAAGCCGCGAAATCTCGGGTATTTTCCGCCGGGAATTTGATTTCTCCGCGATCAGCCAGGCACCGCGCATGCCCGGCCCGGCGCACTGTATACAAGTTGGCATTAACAAGAGAATAAATTATCCTATTCGGCACGAACCCTTCATAACTCAGCCAGGGAAATTAGCATAAGATCAATATTGCTTTTTCACCCAGCCACTGACGGAGCTTCGTCCTTCGGTTCCACGTACCTGGATAACCGAGGCGGGTTCGCGGAGAAAACGGTAAATGCCACGCCGACGCTCCCGCGGAAAATAATGGCGCGAAAGGAGTCGCATCCCCGATCGATCCGTGTTAATTTAATTCGCTGACGTAAGCGCATCGTTGTTGTCTCGCGGACGGTCCAAGAGCGTTAACCTTTCGGAAGTTACCCGGCTATTTTACGTAATCGGATGGCGGCGGCGTTGATCGGACGAGAACTACACCCCAGGTGACGGTATAACAGTTAGGCGCGGTTGACTTCGCCGGCCGATATGTCAGGCCGGTGTAAAAATAAAGATCCTCCGGTTCTCCGGGCGATTGGAGGAAGGGGGAAGCAGCGACGATGACGTTTCCAGGTTCACGTAAGAGCCTACGTAACCGAGGATGCTAACACGGGCGTATATCCACGCCACCATGAGGAGTCGAGGTGAGAAGTATGGGGGAGAGTGACGTAGAGAGAAAGAAGGCGAGAGCGCCGTGGTGGGCCAGAGGGAAACACAGGGAAGTTAAGGGGCCGAGGGAGGAAGGCGAAGCGTGTAAGTACGTACTCTGTAGTAGACCGTGGTCCACGTGACCGGTTGTGCTCTCGGAGTGGAACGCCGAGGTCAATGCTTTCCGTCCAAGGCCAAAGGACCGGCAGAGCCCGAGACTCGAGAGCGGGTACTCGGATACGAAGAGTACACAGCATCCAACGTTGAAGGCAAGCAACGGCGCAAGAAGGAGAGACCACCGATCCCGGGGCCCTCCCCCTTTACCTTTTACAACCTGCTCCTTCTCTCCTTCGCGCCCAGCCTCTCGAGGTTAAACGAGGTTCTCGCTCTCGCCACCAACATCTCCGCGTTACGTGCACGCCGGTGCCGTTCTTGCCTCCAATTCCACGGAATTGGATTTTCAGCGTTAAAGACTGGACATCCCGTTCGAGGAAACGAGGGTAGTTGCGCCCCGATGCTTCGCTCGCGGTGCCTCGCCCAGCCCCCAGCAGAGAAATTTCCGAGCGGTACCGCGCGGCAAATGCCTCCTTACCGGATGGCGAACATCGGTATCAGGAACGATGATAACGCGACCAAAGAACTTTCAAGTTTGGCTTAACGACCGAGTTGTTGTTTGCAGTGGTCGAGCAACCTGCAATTGTTCCCCATTCTTCCTTCCATAACCGACGCGACGCGCGGAGCAACCAGCAAACGAATGTGATCGTCAGAGCTAACAGCCGATGGGGATTGCAACCTATTTCACCCTTATGCTTCCAGGTTTCGTTCGTAACTCCCCGCCGTTGTTTTTCCCCATGAGTGTTTACAAAGTTTCGCTCCCATAACAACGCCGTGAACGGCGGCGGAATGGCACACGAAATTCCGGCCGCGAACTCCGTCAAGTGCTCGGCTTCATACATTCTCGAACACAGTGCCTGATTGAATATCCGATCAGCGGGCACAAGTGGCGCAGTTAGGAATGTATGTTAGAAACTCGTTTAATGCCAGCCCTCGGGACTGAAATTCTGCGGCGGCGGCGGTGGCCTGTGCCGATGCAGTCGGTTTCGAGGCACGCAAACTCCGACCGACCGATCTGCCGCTGGTACGGCTTCCGCTAGCCGTGCGCTTTGCTCAGTTTGCAGTTCACAATCGGGTGGAAAGAACGAGCCGAAAGTAAAAGTTCGCCATCCTGCCTCCTAGCCATCGCGCGACCCGAATCTTTCGGTAGCCTCAACCGAGTCCTGGCTCCGAACGGTGCGAAGCTCGCGGTCGCACAATAACTATGTACACGCCCCGTGTGTCCGCAACAATAGAGACGAAACAAGCTTTCAATGATAAAACGCCTATACACGGTTTAAGCGACACTTCCCATACGCGCTGCATTACGTCAACTGACCCAATTTGGAGAGTGCACGGAACGTAGGACAATGTTGGCGTCGGGCGACGCCTAATAAGGTACGAAGAGGCGTACACGGGACACGGGGCGGAACACGCGTGCACATGCTCCCGAGGACGCAGTGTGCAGAGAGTGCAGAGAGTCGCCTGCAACTACATACCTACAACTGTTCTCACTTGCACCGAAGCAACCGGCGCTCCGGTGTCGGCGACATCGTCGCCGTCTTCGGCGTCGTCGCGAATAGCCCGGGCACACATGCATATTCAGGACTGGTCTCGACCAGTCGCCGGGTAAATTAGACTATTTGGCCAGCTCTATTATTGAAGGAAACCTGCGGAACGGCGCTCCTGCAGCTTGTAATACGCCACCGCAGCGTTCGCAACTTCGCGGCTCCCCGTAGCTTTCACGAGCATCCAGCCAGTGCGAGTGAAAGAGAGGAGAGAGGCGAGAGGAGAGAGAAAAGAGAAAGGGCGAGCGCAGGAAGGAAACTGACACAGGGGACAGAGAAAGGGAAGCTTGGAATTGCACTCCGATATAGAACGGCCAGGCCATAGTTGATTCGCCTCCTTAATCAGCCCCCAAAATGAAAAAATTTACAGCACCTGTACTCGACGTCGTGTTTGGTGTTAAAGATGTTTTGCAATTCTTTCCCCACGACGCAACGGTACAGAATCTATGCAGATACCTATCGAAGGAAACGCAATAATACAGCGACCTAGGTCAATTGCTGTTCAAATACTACTACTGCGGAACTGGAATGAGGTGAAGGTGACGCAAGTACTTCGATAAAGTGAACTCGCTCGTAATGCCATAATACGGCATATTTTATATCTCATAATAGGGCGGCACGGTATATACATACAGCTGCGTACTAGGATACAATAATATACTGATACACCAGCGACGAGACCTCGGAATCAGAACCCTCTAGATTTTAACGATAAAGCAGTCAAAGCGAATTCTGCAGCTGGTTATTATTTGCCGCCAGTGGAAGCTTTGGAAACCCACTTTTTGAAAGCGTGATTCTCGGATAAAAGGAACGAATTTTGTTGGAAACCTTTCGCGTGTTCAGAAGAAGCGCTGCCTATACTTGTGATTTTGATATTTTTAATCAAGTATCCGTTACAATACTATCGGAATCGGCACGAGGACGGTGTCGCGAATAGGACGACCATTCAGAGCGCGAAAGATGAAATAACGCGAGAGTCAGGTGCCGCGGTTTTGGACCGGAAGCGGGTGTGCGACCGCTGGCTTCCGGCCTGGTTCGCGAATCAAAGGAAAAGGGGACCGTTTTATCCGTTTCGAGCCGGTTTCGAATGGCACACGCTCTATTCACCGTCGCGGACCGTTAATTACGGGCCAGTATGTATAATAATCATTCAGAGATCCACGGGGATTTAATGAATCCCTCGACGCACCTCTGTGATAAACGATTCACTGATTTTAATGGCGTGCGACTTGTTTCACTACACCTGGTGAATTTCTTTGTATCAATAATAAAATCATTGATTTTGGTGGATTCGTGGACTAGGTTTGCGAAGACCAGTAAGACACGGACCGTGTATGCATCCTCTTTTCGTTCTGTTCACCACCCTCCGCGTTATTCGAGGGAGTTTCTTATTCAGGCAGTCTCCAGCGAGAAGCAAGGTAGCTCCTTTAAACTCTCGCGCTAAATAAAGTCGAGGGACGTTTAATTTACATACATTTACTCCCCAAGTTTCCCTTTTTCCCTACCGTGGCACCAAGTGGCGCGATGTCCCTCTCTCGGTGCGGTCTGATCCACGATATCTCGCGGCAACCCTCCTTCCCTACCCACGACGATGACGACAACCTCTAACCCCGGTCCAGCAACCCTCTGGTTACGAGTCCGTTTCGCCCTTCTCCCTCTCTCTCTCTCTCTCTCTCTCTCTCGCATTCCACCTTCTGTCCCCCTTTTTCTTCTACTTCTCTACCCCTCTGGCCAACTAGCTCCTCTCGCCCCCTCCTTTGCTCCCTCTTTATTCCCACCCTCCGCCGCTCTTCCTTTTCCACGGTCTCTGTCTAACCCGAAAACTCGCTGACCTAATTTCCACGAAACTGCATTGCGTGTCCTACCTGCACGGTTGCACCTACCGCATTCGAAACTGCACATCGCCCCTTGCCTCCCGATGTCCTCCGTGCACGTACGTATGACGCGCACTATCAACCCCCCTTCACCCTCCCGATGCGAAGCCTAGCGGGGAGCAGATCTATTCCGCAGTTTCGACTTACTTCTGAAAGAGGGGCCGCCCACTTTTCGATTTTAACCCGAGTTACCGAGCGCGCTGTACGTGGCACGAGAGAAAAGCAAAGGGGTATCGGAATAATATAGGTGGTTGTCGGGGAGGAAATAAAAAAGAAAGTCGGCCGCCGAGAATCGACGGGTCGTGGAATCGGCTGAACGAGCAAAATGCGAATAGCGGTATATCGGGTAGAGCAAGGCAAGGGACAAGTGGGCGAAGAGGGAAGGGGTTTTGATGGAAAAGTTTTATCTCGGATCGCAACGGCGTTTCATACTCATTTTGTGGTCCTTTTATCGTGACCACCGATGTACGAGGACGCTGAAGTTATTACCGAAGAGGAGTGGCTAGGGGGGTCCGCGAAAGAATTACATTTCGGTTTGTAAGTAAGCAAATATAAATTTCACGGAAGCGTCGATAAAATTCTGAAAGTTCGTCAGTTGCCTATCAACCGGGCATAGGTACTTAGAAATTTTACGACACGGGGATTCGCGTAATCTGCAGAATGTTTTGGTACATGTAGAGCGTAGACCCGCTCAGAAAATTACGCCGCTCGTTACGACGACTGCGAACGAATCGCACGTAAAATTCGCGCCCCCAAAAACGTAGCTAGTAGCTAATCGAGCAAGGAAGAAGTAAATTCTTATGGATCGCGAACAATGATTTATCGCGAATCTAATGGGAATTTTAACACGGCCGACGGATAGACGCCTCGCGATAAATTACACGGAAGCCTGCGAGCCAGATTAGCGCCGGAGATAAAAGAGGGGTAGACTCGTCTATTCATCAATGAACTCTAATTACGGCTAAGAAGCACAACCACAATTAAACCCCGTTTCGGGCCACGCTGGTAACAACTTTTAATTGCACTTCCCGATTCCCTCTGAGCGAAAAGCGAAGCCTGCTGGCGGAGTAGCGACGCGGGGCGGTAAGGAGAGACCAAGCAGAGGAGCAAAAGGAAGAAAAGGTGGAGAGGTACAAAAGGTTGCGGAGGAACGTTAGGCGTACCGCGGTCGACCGTAATCGATAATTCGACTTTCGATCCAGAAACTGGGCTCGCGGGTTCTGCCCGGCAAAGGCGTGCGCGAGTCCGGGTCAAAGTGACGTGAAAGGTTAACCGTAGTTGAACGAGTTTCGCCTTAAAGTTAGACTTCAATTTCAATCTGTATATCGCAGTGGCCTGCAGTTTAATGATCTTACTAACTCGGTCAGGCTTTTCCATTATTAGTTTCCTCGGGGGCAAACTCACCTGTCTACGGTGGTTACGGCGAAGGTGCCGGCAAACGGTCGCATTCATCTGATAGATATCCTTAGCCAGACGCTGTGCACAATGCGGTGAAATCGCCGGCACGAGAAAACTAATCGCAACCACCGATCACGCCATTCAATTTTGCAGACCCGACCAGTAGGTATGAAATTATTCGCGAAATATGACGAAGATGATCGAGGACTTCTAATTGCAAATGTAGTAATGGATAGATATTTCATGCTACCTTGAAGAAATGCATGGCGCCCTCGGCCACGAGGGTTGCATAACGCAACGTCCACGGTGATACAGGCTTAAGGGGGCAGTCACGTCACGTGACCTGGCCGATTTAGCAGGTCGGTATTACAGCAGGTTTTTTCTGCACAGAAATGGTAACACCCATAGATACGCGGCTGCCTGGTGGACACGAGAGGGAGCTGTTTGCTATTTCCATATTCTATTCTGAATGTGGAAAGAAATTCTCAACGCAAGAGTTCACCACACAGCCGTGTATCTATGGGCACAGACGAGGTATAGGATAGACCTATCACCTTATGGAAGTTCGTGTCGCCACCCAAACTGTGTTACCGACCCATAATTTCAGAACTGAATGTAGTGGCATCTGCTTATGAACAGCGTCCAGCTCAGCAACTACACTGAAATGTGTTGAGATGCTGAAAGGTGTGTGCGTGCTTGTATACGTGTGATTTGTTCAGTGCGAGAGTTTGACATAGAAGGCAGGGCTTTTGCTACGCTATGCTTTGGCACAGCTTGTCTCTACGACTCACGCGGATTTCTTTCCGAAAATCCATTTCGGGGATCAAGAGACTATGAAGCTCAAGAATGGTATTTCTTCAAAGCCCGTGTAAGCTATAAATTGCAAGATGACATTGGTTATTAAGTAATACTTTGCGTGTAGTAGAACTCTTTCACGTATCGTACGTCGAAAAGTATTAAAAATTCACGCCGTTACTCTGACATTCCCGCAAGTTTCTAATGCACCGTTTAGTCATTCCAGTGAAGTAATAATAATTGGATTCTACTTGCTCCGAGTATTATTTTACCGCCGACATTGATATTTACAGTAAAACTTAATTCATAAAAGCCTCGCAGAACGTTGCATGATGCATGAGTGGCGTGGAGTGCATGTATGCAACTGCAAATCGCGTTACGTTCGAAACCCGCGCTGCGAAATAAGATTTAGTCTAGCCCTGAGAAATTTCAGTTTTTAGTTACAAATAAAAAACAGTTTGATGATATTTAATCATGTCGCAATTCAAATTTCGGCAATTTACCCTGTGTTTGAGGAGGGAATAGAGATTGACGAAGATAGATGATCGCAGCCAATCGGCTCGTATTACTTGTCACGTAATTAATAATTGTATTACAATGTTACTTGTGATACGATTAGTAATTATACTTCAAATAATACAGATTGCCCAGGTCTCACCACGTGGAGGCGCTGCGAGTGGAGACCCGCCCTAACCGCGGCCCATCCACCCTCCTTTTATGCAAAATTTTATTTTCATTTCCATAGATCCCCCTGATGCACGGTTGCAAAACGATCCTCGATCGCTCCACAACCGGGCAACAGAAGGAGTCCTTCTGTAAAAAGCTACCGCGATGAAACTAAAGCAGAATTTGAAACATTTCTTTGTTTCTTTCATTTAAAATTTGAAGAATTTTCTGGTATATTTCTACCTTGATAATTATACACTAATTGGGAATGAAACAAAGAAAAAAGGGGGAATATTTCCCAATTAGTGAATAATTCAAATTTTCTACTCATTAATAGGAAATATGTCAGTGCATATTTGCTATGGCTACTTAAATACTAATAATTCCTACGGATACGAGCACTCGTATTTAATAATTGCTACTTACATTTAGTTAAACACTGCAGTGTTTATCTTATTTCTTAAAAACTACTTAATTCTATGTGGCCACTAAACACCTTACCTAACCATATACATATCTACTTAAATTTAAATAATGACCTGCCTAATAAAAATCTGAAATTGTCACGTGTTTCTTACTTCCCTCGATGGACCCACGATGTTACCTGAAACATTGTCAAAAGTATTAAGAAAAATTCCTTGAGCTTTCGTTTCTCAAAGATGATGAACCTGAAATCCTATTTTTGCAATATTCTTCACACACAATACTCTGTAACAGAAACTTTCTCAATGGATTAGTACCTACAATCTATCTCGATTAAGTAATGTAATTTCAACAGATATAGTCTTTTCATTGAATCGCTATTGCCCAAATATTGAAATACCACATTTGAAGCTACAGTTTAAAACTCAATATGGAATATCGGTTCGGTAATAAAATGAAAGAAGGAAAAGATTAAAAAGTACTGCTTCATTATCAGCAGACAAAGTAGGCAATCAAACTTTAGCAATACTTTAGCAATTCATGAAAAAGAAGCTAATAATCATATTACATTTCATTCCGAAGCAATTGATATTCATAATATTAAGCACATTGGGTGCTCTGTTACATCAACTCAATAATTTCCTTGTAGTTTCTCATTAATTGGCATCTTCAAAGTTTATGTATCAATGACTCGACAATCAATCATAATATACAATAGGTAATCAAAAACATTTATGCAAATGTTGAAGATTGGAATAATTGCACTTTACTGCACAGTAATCGAAATTACTTTCACACAGAAAGTAGCAACAACGAGCACGCGTTAATATTGAAAATTTACTATCAATATAAAGTGCCGAATTGCATTTACCTATTTTTTCAGTGCAAATTTCCTTCTAATATCATCAAATGAAACAACAATCGCGGGTGAATTTTGATTAATGCAAACGAATGTTGAAAATTTATAAAAATAAAAAACTACATTTCTTATCAATCTGATAGGAAATACAACGATTGACGAAGTCACTATGCAAAAATCAGCAACGTTAATGAGGAATAGCTACTGCTACTTTTCAAAGACTCTAATTAGAACTTCAATTTAATGGAGGTGTGTCAGAAGTCTGCAATTTCTATTACAAATAATGAATCACACCTTTCATCGCCATTCTTTCAGTCACAGAATAAAATTTTCCAAATGCTATTCCATAAAAATTGGAACTTCAAATTTAAAAATATTCTAAAAAAATAGAAAACATTTATCTGCAAGATATGAATATACTTTTAAAACAATATTTCCAGTGACAAACACTCGATTCAAGGGTGGGTAGTTGGTGGTAGGAGAAGGAGGATGGTGCAGCCACTTAGGGCTGCTAGAAAAAATGATCAGTAGCCAGAAGGGCAGCTGATCATTGTCCACTCATTAATGCAAAAAAACCGTGAGTGGACCGTTTCTTTCTTTCGCAACGCTAACTTACTACAGACTAAAATCAACTCACGAGCATAGTCACTAGGACTTTGGACTACCCGCAGCACTAATTTCTCAAACAAATTGAAAATTCCCGGATGGTGCTTCATTACTGAAAATTCTACTATACTCAATACAAATCCCGAATAGCAAACGAAAAAGCTACCGAGAACCACCGCGTGGGTGGTTTCATTTTTCGCAACACTAATAAAAATGCAGTGCACCTGTGTCTCGTAATACGCAACTCTAACTTTAATTCGTTGCAGCCTTCCTGAAGGCTGTGTAGAGTTCCATGTGCAGCAGATCCAGCTGCTCGGGAATCTTTTTTCCCAGGAACATGTCTCTGGACATGTCCCAGGATAGTTTTGGGGCATTGGGGGCTGGGGGTCGCAACTCTAATTACAAACGCGACCAGTCATCATCGCAACACTAACTCAAAAAAAATATTAAGAATCAAACTAGGACGAGTTATTAAAAAAACGCGATCAGTCGCATCGCAACTCTAATAAAAAGAATACCATGAATCAAAAGTAATGCAATGAATCAAATTCTAGTAACTGCAATTAAAAATACAAGAATAATCTCAAAAACAATCGCGATTTTTTTTCGGAACACTACAAGCAACCACGATCGATATTTATTCGCAACGCTATGCTAGAACCAGACGCGGGGAATGCTTGATTCGCAACGCTAATTCAAACCGTGATCAACATTTAGTCGCAACACTAACTGGCCCCGTAATCTTCTTCGCAACTCTAATTGTAAACGCGGTGGGCTCAATTTCAGGGGAGGGGGTATCGATTAGGGTGGATCGAAATATAGGGGCAAAATATTTTTTTATTATTCATGACTTCTAATAGTGGGCAAAAGTTGCCTTTTATAATGGTATTTAAGCTACCAAAGTTTGAACGTGATCAACAAATTTTCTCAAGTGCCGCAAGCCTTTCAAAAATTAATATTTCAGTAAATATTAATATTTGAAGGGCTTGCGACACCTGAAAAAATTTGATGATCACGTTCAAACTTTGGCAGCTTAAATTCCATTATAAAAGGGAACTTTTGCCCACTATTAGAAGTCATGAATAATAAAAAACATATTTTACCCTTATATTTCGTTACACCCTTGCTCGATGGGTCAGCCTATGGCCAACCAAACTACTACTACTACTACTACAACTACCGGCGAGCATAATGGCAATATAATACGTAAGAATGACCCTGCACCCGAGGATGCAGGGCCATTCTTGGTAGCCCACATGATGTGGCCTTTTCTATGGCCGGGCTATCTTCGGCTCTTTAGCCACTTCTTGCTTCGGGCGGTCCGCCCTTCTGAAAGTTAATAACGTGCCCAAGCCCGTCCTGCCGACCGCGACCAGCGACAATGTGCAATGTCCCACTGGCGTCAAAAAGTCGACATAGCGAGGCTAGAAGCGAGGACATGCCCCACTCGCACTAGTCTGGCCGTCGACTTTTCTCACAAATTTCCTGAAAGCAGGTCATCGCGCGGAGGAACATGCGATCAGAGAATACGACGACCTGCCCCGGCCCTACCTACTTATATTTAAGTCACACATTCGTACCAGAAGGTAAGTTACCTATCCTACACAAAACCTATATTTAAAAAATATCAAAACAGTCTCTCAAACACAATCATCAGACAACCCACTCCACGATTCTCAAGCATCACCGCCCGGGTGCAAAGCCTACACTAGAGAGACCGTCCCGGGACGACTCCGTCACCCGAGCTTGGCCACAATCACACTCTAATAAGTACGTACCAATTTTCACTGAAATCGGCTGGCAAAGGCAGTGACCATTGCGTATAAGTATGATTTACATAGCAATTAATTATTTTCAATTTCAAAGAATGGATTACTTGATAATGTGCATTGTACATATTAGGTACATGCATCAAGCGTTATTACTTTCTCGTTTGATTGTACGAGATTGATTAACTTTCATATTCCAAGATTATTTACTAGAATGATCATCGTGTGCAACAAGGAATATGATACATTGGTATCGTTATTGCAATGAATAATAATATAATGTTAAAGTTTCGTTAACATGGTCTTTGATAAAAATCTTTCACCGACGCAAATTCCACCGCCTAACCACACAAACACACACAGGTGGAAAATGCGGCGTGCACGATACACTAACGCAATGCCAGCCGCCGACATGTAATTAGTTAGTAAAAAAAGTCATCGTGCCCCATTGCCTTCAACCACACAAGTAACGCATGGGCACGTGGATGAGTTAAAAGGCAATGGGTACGGAAAGATATCCTGAAAATCCTCAACTAGAAAATATGATTAGTCTGTATAGTGTCTAGCGCGCTAATATTCTTTCATTTAACATTATAAAGCAAAATTACTCGACTTTCAACTTGTCAATAGATTAAAGTTTGATAAATAAGAAAGGACTCTACTTTAGATAAAGAAAAAGGATTCTACTCGACATTCAATTAGTGAGAAAAAAGACTATAAAATTGAATTATTTAAGAAAATGACTCTAAAACATGAAGAATTTAATTTAAGAATTTAAAACGGGCGATTCCATCGTCAAAGTAAATTTTATATAGGTAATAAGAAAGTATGTTCTCATGCTAATTACTTTGAATCTGAAATTTGCCCACCCTCAATTGTCTTCTTGCACATGGAAATTAATTATTCTTTGTGTACGCAAACGAGTGACCTTTATAAGAAAGGAATTACACTTGTATGTCTATTATCATCATTTAGACATCAAGTTACTTTTGAACGCGTAAGTAGTATCAGAAAAATAAAAGAAATTCAAGTCATTATAATCGTCGCAATGACGGAATCGGAGGGCATCCGATTTTTGGACTACATATTAAATAAAAATGATCGTAGCTGTGGAGTCTGAGAGTATCAGACTTCTTCGCTACATAAAAATTAGCATTCAGCCGTATTGATATTCATATCAAATATCAATACCTTCTGAGAGGCTATGCATCTTTAGGTGCATTATTTAATAAATATCTACATCAATGTATGATCAATGATAAACATTCGCGTTAGGAAACGTTTATCTTGGAAATTATGATTAAAATTTGATTCTATTGAAAAGGCGCGGTGCACAAGAAGACCCTAGCCCTCGTCTAAGAAATACATACACATAAAAAATGTTACAATTCACGGGCATGGTTACCATACCCGCGGTCATTATGCTCGCCAAAGTATACAACCGGTCACTCGTGTCGATTTGGACCAAACGTCCTACGACATGACTGAGTGACCAGAGGAACCATAATACATGCGCACTCACATTTCGCTGTGCCCCGGTGACGAAGGCGCCAACACCTCTGCAACTGCTCGGGGGAAGTCATCATGCTGCTAGAAAAAGTCATCAGGTTGTTCAGCTGCCCCTAGACTGTAACAAAAGAACAAAACACGATTATAATTTCTTTCTAAACTTACGATTGTTCGAACTCTAATAAAGAATCACGAAACAATTCAAAACTAACGAAATTTTTTATCATTTAGACATTTTAAGAAAAAAATTACAGAATTAAATGTTAAAAAATAAAATTAACAAATTTTTTTTCTTAAAATGTCTGAATTATAAAAAGTTTTGTTAGTTTTGAATTTCTTGGTGATTCTATTCTAGAAATTAATTTCCTTTTAATTTTTCAATTTTTTGTTTCTGGAATTTTTAAGAATGAACTCTACTTTAAAGGAATTAAATGAAATACATAGATACTTACATCTTTCCAATAATAATCTGCGCCCAAATCTCCTCTTCAGCTGACGCACTGACTCTAATTTCCGATAACGAGTTTCGCTTTCAAAAGTAAAAAAAATAAAGAAATAGTCTATAAACGCGCCCCAAAGATCATAATTGTCGAACAAAGCACTGAATCTATTCTCGCGATTCAAAAGTCAGAGCCCCGATGCTCGCGAAAGAATATAAAATGCGTAGAAAACACTGACTCTACCCTCGCGTATCCGAAAATTGTTAACGACACTCTACTATGAGCAACTGTGCTCTTCAAAACGAAAAACTTCGTACGTGATAAACACTGACTCTATTTGGCCGCATTGCACGCGGTCACAATCTCTGAAAAATAAGTAGGATAGGAGGGTGGGGTGGACGTGTTTGAACGTGTTTGTCACGAGGAAATATTGTTTTTCTTGGAACCAACAAATGAACTTTCGCTCCTTGTTATTTAGAATACAAGGTGTGATGCGAAAATACAGAATGCTCGCTCGATAGGAGCAGCTTTACATTTCAGAAACACGATATTATCCAGAATATACTACATCAGAAATAATTATTACATTTAAATGAACCGTAGTAGTGGCTTACGTCATTAAAGTTGTAAGCACGTTCATGTTATTCGAATAATACTTTAAAATATATCACGATCTTTATAAATATCCAAAATTCATTGCAAGAATCAAAATTCGTTAATTATTCATGCTTGAATAGCATGTCCTCGATCAACTACGCAGTTTCTGTACATAAAGAACAAAACTTGCATCCAAAACCGAACGTAAATGCAATTACACTAGCTTCATAGCGATAGATTCTTAAAAATCATTGAAATATTATTGAATTCTACGTAAACACGACCATAATGCAATAGAATTTGATCATTCCAATATTTCGTTAACATCTACTGACGCCATTTTGAAATGTTTAAACAAATCCGACTAGAATTATTGAATTTATCATAATTCAACCTTTTCCCATTTCATCCCGATATTAACTGACTGCAAAGTTACCCATCACCCTCACAACCAACAATGATTCAATAAAATAACGATAAAAAAAAGTATACCATACGTATTGCCACCTTCTTTTTCCAAGGAATGACCAGTCGCCATCCAAGCACCGTTCAAATTAACCGCCAAGTGTCATGGCGTTGCCTGCCCTTTGGTTTCGATTCCCGCCTCAACGTCTGTAACCGAACGATGCAACAAGTTGAAACAAAAGCATTAAAACATTCGTAAGGCAATTAAACAAGAAATAAACTTGAAATATGCCCGAAAAGGGATGTAATTGAATACCGAGACACGATGTGTGCACTAAATGTACAGAAATATCAGTACGAAGGCAACGAAGGGAATACGCGACGAACGTCTAACGGTTTTCTCGCGATATTTAATCAATATCGAGACGAAAGTGTATTAATAGTAGAAGCAAGTGACGGTAGACAGTAAAGAAGAAGACTAATAATGAATAGAAGTAATTAGGTGACGATAAATAATGTAGACGTACCATTTAAATACGCAGCTATTGAAACGTCTTAATTCAACGATGTCCACAGACCGACTGACCCCCGCGCCCGCCAATGTACCGCGGCGAATATGGGCGTTGGTGGGGGGAGAGCAAGCAGGCCTCGCGAGAGAATACACGCATACGTATTTTCGAAGTGTTGGAATATCGGTCGGTTATTGCACGCCGAGTGACGTATATATCGCGTCTCGTGGCCGAACCGTCTGAACAGAGGTGACTTCCAAAGCTGGCATCGTTCAGTCATAACAAAAGTCGTTACTATGAAAGACAAGAAAATATGTCCGCGGCCTGGAAGTCAAAATTTGGCGTGGCCAGGAAAGGTCGAGGTGTCGATGAATGATCTTAAAATTATTTTAAAACGCAAAATAATGAAAGTGTATTCATATTGTCAGAGTTTTAAATTTACAAATTATGTGAAAGCTTATGAGAGGAAAGGCATCGGTGTCGATGAATGATCTTACAATTATTTTAAAACGCAATATAATGAAAATATACTCATATTGGCTGTGTTTTAAATAGACTAATTATCTGAAAGCCTGCGGAGGGGGAAGGTATGGGTATTGATGATCTGAGAATACTTTGTTAGTTTCTTTTTGTCTGAAGGTGTGCGTGTAACCCGTATATATGTATTATGTTGACGAAAATTGTGACTGGAGAATCAGAAGAATCTGAAGAAAAATCTTACCGTTTCCGACTGATCCATGAGACGATATTACGATATCTCTGTCATGCGTGGACCGATTAAATGTTGTTGTTTATATATATTTTTATGTTAAATACATTTATTTTGCGTTAAATTCTTTGATAAAATTATGATAAAACACAAAAACAACAACACAATCACTATAATATAAATTTCAGTATATTATCTGGTCTTCTTATAACTTTGATAGTGTTCCTGCTCACTACATTCTTGGTTTGAACATTTCTCAACATAAAATTAATTGATCATTGTCCTACAACACCAGTATACTGACTGAGCTAACCGAGCAGATCATAAAAGCGATTTAACCGATTTTATTTCAATCGTCAAGGGAACCGAAGTACATAACGCTGGCGATATCGATCATTTTCATTTAGTTTCGTGTTGAGGAACGTTTAAAGCAAGAATATAGTGAACAGAAACATTATAAAAGTTATAAAAAGACTTCCAAAACTCGAGCTTTGTACATCACTTCACTATATACAATTGAGGCATTTGATGGAAATAGGGCACATAGGCTTATGTACCCTTTTTCCGTAAATCGTTTAAATCGACTCAGGTATATGTTATATATATATAATATATCAAGGACATTTCTTCTCCCACGTTTAAATTAGCTAGATGCTGTTTTGTTACTTAGCGTGATCGACATGCAGCTACATAGTCGCTGAGCGGTCGCGCTGCCGCGCTGTCTACTGTCTGGTCGTGCAATAGGTTTTATTTTAAACAAAGTATAAAACATGTGTAACTAAGTAAGTAAACAAAATTATAATTAATTAAATAAACAAAGAAGCCATTTTTTACAAATTTACCACTTTTACGGAAAAAGGGCACATAAACCACTTGCATACAACTATTAAATAAAGACACATATCATTTTCAAATCATGACTTCTGTTTACGAAACGTTTCAAGGATATGGTACTGCATCCTTAAAAAAAATTGGATTTAATTGCATTACTTTTCATTAAGTTATACTATAATGAAAACTTTGAAATCGATTTACTCGAAATGGCATTTTGGCGTATGTGCCCTTTTTCCATCAAATGCCTCAATTAAAAGAGAATGATTTACAGTGTCAAAAGCTTTATGAAAATCAGTAAATATTGTGTCAACCTGTCGTTTGGCTTCTAAAGAAGATGAGACATAATTGCAATATACGGCTAGGTTTGTGGTTGTAGATTCTCTTGATTACGAAACCATGTTGCTCTTCACATAATGAGAGAGAGACAGTACTGTGTATCATATTTGTTACAATTTCTTCGAAGATTTTAGGTATAACACTGATAATGCTTATGGGTCTATAATTTTCAACATTTGTTTTGTCGCCGTTTTTGAAAATGGGTGTAACCAGACTGGTCTTCTAAGATGTCGGGAATAAACCTGATTTTAAAGATTTATTAAAGATTATCCAAAGCGGCCGAGATATAATAAAACTACACATTTTAAAAAACAAGGGAGGGATACCATCTACACCAGGTCCTTTATTGACATCGAGTTTATTTAATCTGATATAAACATCACTAATGTCAATATCCAGGTCAGAAAAACAGGGGTTACATCCATTTTCAGGGATTTTGTAATTAGTAGTGCTATTTCGATAGACTGATCCAAAAAACGTGCCAAATAAATTCGCAATATTATCATCATCAGTTGCCACATTTTCTTTGTAAAACATGTTACATGGCAAGCCAGACGTTTTGCGCTTAGAATTTATAAAACTCCAAAACGACTTAATATTATTTTGAACCGATAGTTCAGTTTTGCGTACATAAGAGGAGTAACAATGTTTAGCAATTCTCTTACATTCGGCTCGCAAGTTGACAAAAGACAAGTAGTCAAACAGTAGAGAGCTCTTTTTGAAAGCTCTGTGAGCTTGTTTCTTTTTACGAACCAGTTCAATTAAGGTACGAGAAAACCATTTAGGAAAAGTCGAACGTTTATAATACATTTTTGGAATAAAGTTTTCGATAGCAAAATAAAGGTGGTCGTACAAAAGTTTCGTAGAATCGTCAACGTTACTATTTGCGAGCAAAACATCTAAATTTATATGATTTGAGTAGTCAATAATACTACTGTAGTCGCCGTGTTTGAAATTATAACTGGGGTATGTGGTATGCTGAGTAACTCTTATGTTTTGTAGATTAATTGAGATGTGTAGAGCAGGATGGTAACTATCACATTTTACAATCGATTCAGGAGAGCACATAACACGTGTAGACACGATGTTTGAAAAGATTAAATCTAAAGTATTGCCGAAAGAATTTAACACGGAATTGCATTGGGATCTATCATAAAAGTTAAAAGTAGAGGAGAGAATCCCAGCAGATGCAATTTCATTAGTGGAAACGTTTGAATTAACGGGAAATGAGTTGGAGCCGGACCATATGATATGAGGAAGGTTATAATCGTCTAACACATCAGCAATCGCAGAACAGTGTGCACTATACAAGGTCTCATTACTTGACGGAGGCAAATAAACCACACCGATTTTTAGAGGAAGAGCTCCAAATGCAACTTCCACAAATAAGTGTTCCACATTGAGCAAGGTATTGGTAGCGCTACTGCTGCGTAAGGTGTTTCAAATCGCAATAAGAAATTTTTTTTTTGTTCGAAAATTTTTTTTTTCCCGCGGTCGGAACCCTGCGCACACGTCCCCCGGGCGCCGCCCAGGCGCATGCGCGAGTATTTGACAACTTTTCGGAAAATTTATTTTTTTCGAAACTTTTCCATCTTCCGCGGTCTGGGCCCTACGCGCACGTCCCCCCGGCGCCGCTCGTGCGCATGCGCGAGTTTTTTTCGACTGGAAAAGTTTCGAAAATTTTTTTTTTTTCGAAAAGTCGAAAAATACTCGCGCATGCGCACGAGCGGCGCCAGGGGCGTGCGCGCAGGGCCCAGACCGCGGAAGATGAAAAAGTTTCGAAAAAAAAAAAATTTCCGAAAAGTCGAAAAATACTCGCGCGTGCGCACGAGGCTGCGCCGGGGGGGGGGGCGTGCGCGCAGCACCCAGACCGCGGAAGATGAAAAAGTTTCGAAAAAAAAAAATTTCCGAAAAGTCGAAAAATTCTCGCGCATGCGCACGAGGCTGTGCTGGGGGACGTGCGCGCAGGGCCCAGACCGCGGAAGATGGAAAAGTTTCGAAAAAAAAAAATTTCCGAAAAGTCGAAAAATTCTCGCGCATGCGCACGAGGCTGCGCCGGGGGGACGTGCGCGCAGGACCCAGACCGCGGAAGATGGAAAAGTTTCGAAAATAAAAAAAAATTCCGAAAAGTCGAAAAATTCTCGCGCATGCGCACGAGGCTGCGCCGGCGCGACGTGCGCGCAGGACCCAGACTGCGGAAGATGGAAAAGTTTCGAAAAAAAAAAATTTCCGAAAAGTCGAAAAATTCTCGCGCATGCGCACGAGGCTGCGCCGGGGGGACGTGCGCGCATGACCCAGACCGCGGAAGATGGAAAAGTTTCGAAAAAAAAAAATTTCCAAAAAGTCGAAAAATTCTCGCGCATGCGCACGAGGCTGCGCCGGGGGGGCGTGCGCGCAGGACCCAGACCGCGGAAGATGGAAAAGTTGCGAAAAAAAAAAAATTTCCGAAAAGTCGAAAAATTCTCGCGCATGCGCACGAGGCTGCGCCGGGGGGGCGTGCGCGCAGGACCCAGACCGCGGAAGATGGAAAAGTTGCGAAAAAAAAAAAATTTCCGAAAAGTCGAAAAATTCTCGCGCATGCGCACGAGGCTGCGCCGGGGGGACGTGCGCGCAGGACCCAGACCGCGGAAGATGGAAAAGTTTCGAAAAAAAAAAATTTCCGAAAAGTCGAAAAATTCTCGCGCATGCGCACGAGGCTGCGCCGGGGGGACGTGCGCGCATGACCCAGACCGCGGAAGATGGAAAAGTTTCGAAAAAAAAAAAATTCCGAAAATTCGAAAAATTCTCGCGCATGCGCACGAGGCTGCGCCGGCGGGACGTGCGCGCAGGACCCAGACTGCGGAAGATGGAAAAGTTTCGAAAAAAAAAAAAATTCCGAAAAGTCGAAAAATTCTCGCGCATGCGCACGAGGCTGCGCCGGGGGGACGTGCGCGCATGACCCAGACCGCGGAAGATGGAAAAGTTTCGAAAAAAAAAAAAATTCCGAAAATTCGAAAAATTCTCGCGCATGCGCACGAGGCTGCGCCGGGGGGACGTGCGCGCATGACCCAGACCGCGGAAGATGGAAAAGTTTCGAAAAAAAAAAAAATTCCGAAAATTCGAAAAATTCTCGCGCATGCGCACGAGGCTGCGCCGGCGGGACGTGCGCGCAGGACCCAGACTGCGGAAGATGGAAAAGTTTCGAAAAAAAAAAAAATTCCGAAAAGTCGAAAAATTCTCGCGCATGCGCACGAGGCTGCGCCGGGGGGACGTGCGCGCATGACCCAGACCGCGGAAGATGGAAAAGTTTCGTAAAATAAAAAAATTCCGAAAAGTCGAAAAATTCTCGCGCATGCGCACGAGGCTGCGCCGGCGGGACGTGCGCGCAGGACCCAGACTGCGGAAGATGGAAAAGTTTCGAAAAAAAAAAAAATTCCGAAAAGTCGAAAAATTCTCGCGCATGCGCACGAGGCTGCGCCGGGGGGACGTGCGCGCATGACCCAGACCGCGGAAGATGGAAAAGTTTCGAAAAAAAAAATTTCCGAAAAGTCGAAAAATTCTCCCGCATGCGCACGAGGCTGCGCCGGGGGGGGCGTGCGCGCAGGACCCAGACCGCGGAAGATGGAAAAGTTGCGAAAAAAAAAAAATTTCCGAAAAGTCGAAAAATTCTCGCGCATGCGCACGAGGCTGCGCCGGGGGGGCGTGCGCGCAGGACCCAGACCGCGGAAGATGGAAAAGTTTCGAAAAAAAAAAATTTCCGAAAAGTCGAAAAATTCTCGCGCATGCGCACGAGGCTGCGCCGGGGGGACGTGCGCGCATGACCCAGACCGCGGAAGATGGAAAAGTTTCGAAAAAAAAAAAAATTCCGAAAATTCGAAAAATTCTCGCGCATGCGCACGAGGCTGCGCCGGGGGGACGTGCGCGCATGACCCAGACCGCGGAAGATGGAAAAGTTTCGAAAAAAAAAAAAATTCCGAAAATTCGAAAAATTCTCGCGCATGCGCACGAGGCTGCGCCGGCGGGACGTGCGCGCAGGACCCAGACTGCGGAAGATGGAAAAGTTTCGAAAAAAAAAAAAATTCCGAAAAGTCGAAAAATTCTCGCGCATGCGCACGAGGCTGCGCCGGGGGGACGTGCGCGCATGACCCAGACCGCGGAAGATGGAAAAGTTTCGTAAAATAAAAAAATTCCGAAAAGTCGAAAAATTCTCGCGCATGCGCACGAGGCTGCGCCGGCGGGACGTGCGCGCAGGACCCAGACTGCGGAAGATGGAAAAGTTTCGAAAAAAAAAAAAATTCCGAAAAGTCGAAAAATTCTCGCGCATGCGCACGAGGCTGCGCCGGGGGGACGTGCGCGCATGACCCAGACCGCGGAAGATGGAAAAGTTTCGAAAAAAAAAAATTTCCGAAAAGTCGAAAAATTCTCGCGCATGCGCACGAGGCTGCGCCGGGGGGACGTGCGCGCATGACCCAGACCGCGGAAGATGGAAAAGTTTCGAAAAAAAAAAAATTCCGAAAATTCGAAAAATTCTCGCGCATGCGCACGAGGCTGCGCCGGCGGGACGTGCGCGCAGGACCCAGACTGCGGAAGATGGAAAAGTTTCGAAAAAAAAAAAAATTCCGAAAAGTCGAAAAATTCTCGCGCATGCGCACGAGGCTGCGCCGGGGGGACGTGCGCGCATGACCCAGACCGCGGAAGATGGAAAAGTTTCGAAAAAAAAAAAAATTCCGAAAATTCGAAAAATTCTCGCGCATGCGCACGAGGCTGCGCCGGGGGGACGTGCGCGCATGACCCAGACCGCGGAAGATGGAAAAGTTTCGAAAAAAAAAAAAATTCCGAAAATTCGAAAAATTCTCGCGCATGCGCACGAGGCTGCGCCGGCGGGACGTGCGCGCAGGACCCAGACTGCGGAAGATGGAAAAGTTTCGAAAAAAAAAAAAATTCCGAAAAGTCGAAAAATTCTCGCGCATGCGCACGAGGCTGCGCCGGGGGGACGTGCGCGCATGACCCAGACCGCGGAAGATGGAAAAGTTTCGTAAAATAAAAAAATTCCGAAAAGTCGAAAAATTCTCGCGCATGCGCACGAGGCTGCGCCGGCGGGACGTGCGCGCAGGACCCAGACTGCGGAAGATGGAAAAGTTTCGAAAAAAAAAAAAATTCCGAAAAGTCGAAAAATTCTCGCGCATGCGCACGAGGCTGCGCCGGGGGGACGTGCGCGCATGACCCAGACCGCGGAAGATGGAAAAGTTTCGAAAAAAAAAATTTCCGAAAAGTCGAAAAATTCTCCCGCATGCGCACGAGGCTGCGCCGGGGGGGGCGTGCGCGCAGGACCCAGACCGCGGAAGATGGAAAAGTTGCGAAAAAAAAAAAATTTCCGAAAAGTCGAAAAATTCTCGCGCATGCGCACGAGGCTGCGCCGGGGGGGCGTGCGCGCAGGACCCAGACCGCGGAAGATGGAAAAGTTTCGAAAAAAAAAAATTTCCGAAAAGTCGAAAAATTCTCGCGCATGCGCACGAGGCTGCGCCGGGGGGACGTGCGCGCATGACCCAGACCGCGGAAGATGGAAAAGTTTCGAAAAAAAAAAAAATTCCGAAAATTCGAAAAATTCTCGCGCATGCGCACGAGGCTGCGCCGGGGGGACGTGCGCGCATGACCCAGACCGCGGAAGATGGAAAAGTTTCGAAAAAAAAAAAAATTCCGAAAATTCGAAAAATTCTCGCGCATGCGCACGAGGCTGCGCCGGCGGGACGTGCGCGCAGGACCCAGACTGCGGAAGATGGAAAAGTTTCGAAAAAAAAAAAAATTCCGAAAAGTCGAAAAATTCTCGCGCATGCGCACGAGGCTGCGCCGGGGGGACGTGCGCGCATGACCCAGACCGCGGAAGATGGAAAAGTTTCGTAAAATAAAAAAATTCCGAAAAGTCGAAAAATTCTCGCGCATGCGCACGAGGCTGCGCCGGCGGGACGTGCGCGCAGGACCCAGACTGCGGAAGATGGAAAAGTTTCGAAAAAAAAAAAAATTCCGAAAAGTCGAAAAATTCTCGCGCATGCGCACGAGGCTGCGCCGGGGGGACGTGCGCGCATGACCCAGACCGCGGAAGATGGAAAAGTTTCGAAAAAAAAAATTTCCGAAAAGTCGAAAAATTCTCCCGCATGCGCACGAGGCTGCGCCGGGGGGGGCGTGCGCGCAGGACCCAGACCGCGGAAGATGGAAAAGTTGCGAAAAAAAAAAAATTTCCGAAAAGTCGAAAAATTCTCGCGCATGCGCACGAGGCTGCGCCGGGGGGGCGTGCGCGCAGGACCCAGACCGCGGAAGATGGAAAAGTTTCGAAAAAAAAAAATTTCCGAAAAGTCGAAAAATTCTCGCGCATGCGCACGAGGCTGCGCCGGGGGGACGTGCGCGCATGACCCAGACCGCGGAAGATGGAAAAGTTTCGAAAAAAAAAAAAATTCCGAAAATTCGACAAATTCTCGCGCATGCGCACGAGGCTGCGCCGGGGGGACGTGCGCGCATGACCCAGACCGCGGAAGATGGAAAAGTTTCGAAAAAAAAAAAAATTCCGAAAATTCGAAAAATTCTCGCGCATGCGCACGAGGCTGCGCCGGCGGGACGTGCGCGCAGGACCCAGACTGCGGAAGATGGAAAAGTTTCGAAAAAAAAAAAAATTCCGAAAAGTCGAAAAATTCTCGCGCATGCGCACGAGGCTGCGCCGGGGGGACGTGCGCGCATGACCCAGACCGCGGAAGATGGAAAAGTTTCGTAAAAAAAAAAAATTCCGAAAAGTCGAAAAATTCTCGCGCATGCGCACGAGGCTGCGCCGGCGGGACGTGCGCGCAGGACCCAGACTGCGGAAGATGGAAAAGTTTCGAAAAAAAAAAAAATTCCGAAAAGTCGAAAAATTCTCGCGCATGCGCACGAGGCTGCGCCGGGGGGACGTGCGCGCATGACCCAGACCGCGGAAGATGGAAAAGTTTCGAAAAAAAAAAATTTCCGAAAAGTCGAAAAATTCTCGCGCATGCGCACGAGGCTGCGCCGGGGGGGGCGTGCGCGCAGGACCCAGACCGCGGAAGATGGAAAAGTTTCGAAAAAAAAAAATTTCCGAAAAGTCGAAAAATTCTCGCGCATGCGCACGAGGCTGCGCCGGGGGGACGTGCGCGCATGACCCAGACCGCGGAAGATGGAAAAGTTTCGAAAAAAAAAAAAATTCCGAAAAATCGAAAAATTCTCGCGCATGCGCACGAGGCTGCGCCGGGGGGACGTGCGCGCATGACCCAGACCGCGGAAGATGGAAAAGTTTCGAAAAAAAAAAAAATTCCGAAAATTCGAAAAATTCTCGCGCATGCGCACGAGGCTGCGCCGGCGGGACGTGCGCGCAGGACCCAGACTGCGGAAGATGGAAAAGTTTCGAAAAAAAAAAAAATTCCGAAAAGTCGAAAAATTCTCGCGCATGCGCACGAGGCTGCGCCGGGGGGACGTGCGCGCATGACCCAGACCGCGGAAGATGGAAAAGTTTCGTAAAAAAAAAAAATTCCGAAAAGTCGAAAAATTCTCGCGCATGCGCACGAGGCTGCGCCGGCGGGACGTGCGCGCAGGACCCAGACTGCGGAAGATGGAAAAGTTTCGAAAAAAAAAAAAATTCCGAAAAGTCGAAAAATTCTCGCGCATGCGCACGAGGCTGCGCCGGGGGGCGTGCGCGCATGACCCAGACCGCGGAAAATGGAAAAGTTTCGAAAAAAAAAAATTTCCGAAAAGTCGAAAAATTCTCGCGCATGCGCACGAGGCTGCGCCGGGGGGGCGTGCGCGCAGGACCCAGACCGCGGAAGATGGAAAAGTTGCGAAAAAAAAAAAATTTCCGAAAAGTCGAAAAATTCTCGCGCATGCGCACGAGGCTGTGCCGGGGGGACGTGCGCGCAGGACCCAGACCGCGGAAGATGGAAAAGTTTCGAAAAAAAAAATTTTCCGAAAAGTCGAAAAATTCTCGCGCATGCGCACGAGGCTGCGCCGGGGGGACGTGCGCGCATGACCCAGACCGCGGAAGATGGAAAAGTTTCGAAAAAAAAAAAAATTCCGAAAAGTCGAAAAATTCTCGCGCATGCGCACGAGGCTGCGCCGGCGGGACGTGCGCGCAGGACCCAGACTGCGGAAGATGGAATAGTTTCGAAAAAAAAAAAAATTCCGAAAAGTCGAAAAATTCTCGCGCATGCGCATGAGGCTGCGCCGGGGGGACGTGCGCGCATGACCCAGACCGCGGAAGATGGAAAAGTTTCGAAAAAAAAAAATTTCCGAAAAGTCGAAAAATTCTCGCGCATGCGCACGAGGCTGCGCCGGGGGGGCGTGCGCGCAGGACCCAGACCGCGGAAGATGGAAAAGTTGCGAAAAAAAAAAAATTTCCGAAAAGTCGAAAAATTCTCGCGCATGCGCACGAGGCTGCGCCGGGGGGGGCGTGCGCGCAGGACCCAGACCGCGGAAGATGGAAAAGTTGCGAAAAAAAAAAAATTTCCGAAAAGTCGAAAAATTCTCGCGCATGCGCACGAGGCTGCGCCGGGGGGACGTGCGCGCAGGACCCAGACCGCGGAAGATGGAAAAGTTTCGAAAAAAAAAAATTTCCGAAAAGTCGAAAAATTCTCGCGCATGCGCACGAGGCTGCGCCGGGGGGGCGTGCGCGCATGACCCAGACCGCGGAAGATGGAAAAGTTTCGAAACAAAAAAAAATTCCGAAAATTCGAAAAATTCTCGCGCATGCGCACGAGGCTGCGCCGGCGGGACGTGCGCGCAGGACCCAGACTGCGGAAGATGGAAAAGTTTCGAAAAAAAAAAAAATTCCGAAAAGTCGAAAAATTCTCGCGCATGCGCACGAGGCTGCGCCGGGGGGACGTGCGCGCATGACCCAGACCGCGGAAGATGGAAAAGTTTCGTAAAAAAAAAAAATTCCGAAAAGTCGAAAAATTCTCGCGCATGCGCACGAGGCTGCGCCGGCGGGACGTGCGCGCAGGACCCAGACTGCGGAAGATGGAAAAGTTTCGAAAAAAAAAAAAATTCCGAAAAGTCGAAAAATTCTCGCGCATGCGCACGAGGCTGCGCCGGGGGGCGTGCGCGCATGACCCAGACCGCGGAAGATGGAAAAGTTTCGAAAAAAAAAAATTTCCGAAAAGTCGAAAAATTCTCGCGCATGCGCACGAGGCTGCGCCGGGGGGGCGTGCGCGCAGGACCCAGACCGCGGAAGATGGAAAAGTTGCGAAAAAAAAAAAATTTCCGAAAAGTCGAAAAATTCTCGCGCATGCGCACGAGGCTGTGCCGGGGGGACGTGCGCGCAGGACCCAGACCGCGGAAGATGGAAAAGTTTCGAAAAAAAAAATTTTCCGAAAAGTCGAAAAATTCTCGCGCATGCGCACGAGGCTGCGCCGGGGGGACGTGCGCGCATGACCCAGACCGCGGAAGATGGAAAAGTTTCGAAAAAAAAAAAAATTCCGAAAAGTCGAAAAATTCTCGCGCATGCGCACGAGGCTGCGCCGGCGGGACGTGCGCGCAGGACCCAGACTGCGGAAGATGGAATAGTATCGAAAAAAAAAAAAATTCCGAAAAGTCGAAAAATTCTCGCGCATGCGCATGAGGCTGCGCCGGGGGGACGTGCGCGCATGACCCAGACCGCGGAAGATGGAAAAGTTTCGAAAAAAAAAAATTTCCGAAAAGTCGAAAAATTCTCGCGCATGCGCACGAGGCTGCGCCGGGGGGACGTGCGCGCAGGACCCAGACCGCGGAAGATGGAAAAGTTTCGAAAAAAAAAAATTTCCGAAAAGTCGAAAAATTCTCGCGCATGCGCACGAGGCTGCGCCGGGGGGGCGTGCGCGCATGACCCAGACCGCGGAAGATGGAAAAGTTTCGAAAAAAAAAAAAATTCCGAAAATTCGAAAAATTCTCGCGCATGCGCACGAGGCTGCGCCGGCGGGACGTGCGCGCAGGACCCAGACTGCGGAAGACGGAAAAGTTTCGTAAAAAAAAAAAATTCCGAAAAGTCGAAAAATTCTCGCGCATGCGCACGAGGCTGCGCCGGCGGGACGTGCGCGCAGGACCCAGACTGCGGAAGATGGAAAAGTTTCGAAAAAAAAAAAAATTCCGAAAAGTCGAAAAATTCTTGCGCATGCGCACGAGGCTGCGCCGGGGGGACGTGCGCGCATGACCCAGACCGCGGAAGATGGAAAAGTTTCGAAAAAAAAAAATTTCCGAAAAGTCGAAAAATTCTCGCGCATGCGCACGAGGCTGCGCCGGGGGGACGTGCGCGCATGACCCAGACCGCGGAAGATGGAAAAGTTTCGAAAAAAAAAAATTTCCGAAAAGTCGAAAAATTCTCGCGCATGCGCACGAGGCTGCGCCGGGGGGGGGGCGTGCGCGCAGGACCCAGACCGCGGAAGATGGAAAAGTTTCGAAAAAAAAAAAAATTCCGAAAAGTCGAAAAATTCTCGCGCATGCGCACGAGGCTGCGCCGGCGGGACGTGCGCGCAGGACCCAGACCGCGGAAGATGGAAAAGTTTCGAAAAAAAAAAAAATTCCGAAAAGTCGAAAAATTCTCGCGCATGCGCACGAGGCTGCGCCGGCGGGACGTGCGCGCAGGACCCAGACTGCGGAAGATGGAAAAGTTTCGAAAAAAAAAAAAATTCCGAAAAGTCGAAAAATTCTCGCGCATGCGCACGAGGCTGCGCCGGGGGGACGTGCGCGCATGACCCAGACCGTGGAAGATGGAAAAGTTTCGAAAAAAAAAAATTTCCGAAAAGTCGAAAAATTCTCGCGCATGCGCACGAGGCTGCGCCGGGGGGGCGTGCGCGCAGGACCCAGACCGCGAAAGATGGAAAAGTTTCGAAAAAAAAAAAATTCCGAAAAGTCGAAAAATTCTCGCGCATGCGCACGAGGCTGCGCCGGCGGGACGTGCGCGCAGGACCCAGACTGCGGAAGATGGAAAAGTTTCGAAAAAAAAAAAAATTCCGAAAAGTCGAAAAATTCTCGCGCATGCGCACGAGGCTGCGCCGGGGGGGGGGGGGCGTGCGCGCAGGACCCAGACCGCGGAAGATGGAAAAGTTTCGAAAAAAATTTTTTTTCCGAAAAGTCGAAAAATTCTCGCGCATGCGCACGAGGCTGCGCCGGGGGGGCGTGCGCGCAGGACCCAGACCGTGGAAGATGGAAAAGTTTCGAAAAAAAAAAATTTCCGAAAAGTCGAAAAATTCTCGCGCATGCGCACGAGGCTGCGCCGGGGGGGCGTGCGCGCAGGACCCAGACCGCGAAAGATGGAAAAGTTTCGAAAAAAAAAAAAATTCCGAAAAGTCGAAAAATTCTCGCGCATGCGCACGAGGCTGCGCCGGCGGGACGTGCGCGCAGGACCCAGACTGCGGAAGATGGAAAAGTTTCGAAAAAAAAAAAAATTCCGAAAAGTCGAAAAATTCTCGCGCATGCGCACGAGGCTGCGCCGGGGGGGGGGGGCGTGCGCGCAGGACCCAGACCGCGGAAGATGGAAAAGTTTCGAAAAAAAATTTTTTTCCGAAAAGTCGAAAAATTCTCGCGCATGCGCACGAGGCTGCGCCGGGGGGGCGTGCGCGCAGGACCCAGACCGCGGAAGATGGAAAAGTTTCGAAAAAAAAAAATTTCCGAATAGTCGAAAAATTCTCGCGCATGCGCACGAGGCTGCGCCGGGGGCGGGGCGTGCGCGCAGGACCCAGACCGCGGAAGATGGAAAAGTTTAAAAAAAAAAAAAATTTCCGAAAAGTTGAAAAATTCTCGCGCATGCGCACGAGGCTGCGCCGGGGGGACGTGCGCGCAGGGCCCAGACCGCGGAAGATGGAAAAGTTTCGGAAAAAAATTTTTTCCGAAAAGCCAAAAAAAAACTCGCGCATGCCCCTGAGTGGCACATGCCGAAAAGTCGATAAATAATCGACTGCGAAATTAAAGCTTGTGAAATTAAAGATTGTGAAATTAAAGAAAAGTAGTTTAGAATGTTTGAAACGCGATAGTAAAACATCAATTGCGTATTTAAAATTTATTTATTGTATGTTTCTACGCTTATTAAATATCTGGAAGCACAGGCCCATAAATGTTACTATTCGCGAGTACTAAGTATGTGTTCGTGGTGGCTGCGCTCGCTACAGCAATCATTTTGTTCGATGGCATGCAGAAAGGTTGAAAGAATGAAAAAGTATCACTCACCGTTCGTTGTAAACAGTCTCATTGTGCTACCCATGCAGACAAGCATCCCCCTTCAGCAGTAGCTATTCGATCTGCAGGCCAATGTCCCGCAGCTGAAAAATAAGTAGGTTAGGAGGGTGGAGTGGATGTGGTTTCATCGAGTGTTTGTCACGAGGAAATATTGTTTTTTTTGGAACCAGCCAAGGTACTTTCGCTCCTTGTTATTTAGAATACAAGGTGTGATGCGAAAATACAGAATGCTCGCTCGATAGGAGCAGCTTAACATTTCAGTAACACGATATTATCCAGAATATACTACATCAGAAATAATTATTACATTTAAATCAACCGTAGTAGTGGCTTTCGTCATTAAAGTTGTAAGCACGTTCGTGTTATTCGATCGTGATATACTTTAAAATATATCACGATCTTTATAAATATCCAAAATTCATTGCAAGAATCAAAATTCGTTAATTATTCATGCTTAAATAGCATGTCCTCGATCAACTACGCAGTTTCTGTACATAAAGAATAAAACTTGCATCCAAAACCGAACGTAAATGCAATTACTCTAGCTTCATAGAGATAGATTCTTAAAAATCATTGAAATATTATTGAATTCTACGTAAACGCGACCGAAATGCAATAGAATTCGATCATTCCAATATTTCCTAAACATCTACTGACGCCATTTTGAAATGTTTAAATAAATCCGACTAGAATTATTCAATTTATCATAATTCAATCTTTTCCCATTTCATCCCGATATTAACCGACTGCAAAGTTACCCATCACCCTCACAGCCAACAATGATTCAATAAAATAACGATAAAAATAAGTATACCACACGTATTGCCACCTTCTTTTTCCAACGAATGACCAGTCGCCATCCAAGCACCGTTCAAATTAACCGCCAAGTGTCATGGTGTTGCCTGCCCTTTGGTTTGGATTCCCGCCTCAACGTCTGTAACCGAACAATGCAACAAGAGATTGAAACAAAAGCATTAAAACATTCGTAAGGTAATTAAACAACAAATAAACTTGAAATATGCCCGAAAAGGGATGTAATTGAATACCGAGACACGATATGTGTGCACTAAATGTGCAGAAATATCGGTACGAAGGCAACGAAGGGAATACGCGACGAACGTCTAATGGTTTTCTCGCGATATTTAATCAATTTCGGGACGAAATTATATTAATAGGAGCAGCAAGTGACGGTAGACAGTAAAGAAGAAGACTAATAATGATTAGAAGTAATTATGTGACGATAGATAATGTAGGCGTACCATTTAAGTACGCAGCTATTGAAACGTCGTAACTCAACGATGTCCACAGAACGAATGACCCCCGCGCCCCGCCTAGGTACCGCGGCGAATATGGGCTTTGGTGGGGGGAGAGCAAGCAGGCCTCGCGAGAGAATACACGCGTACTTATTTCCGAAGTGTTGGAATATCGGTCATTGCACGCCGAGTGACGTATATATCGCGTCTCGTGGCCGAACCGTCTGAACAGAGGTGACTTCCAAAGCTGGGGCATCGTTCAGTCATAACAAACGTCGTTACTAGAAAAGATAAGAAAATATGTCCGCGGCCTGGAAGTCAAATACTTGGCGTGGCCAGGAAAGGTCGAGGTGTCGATTAATGATCTTAAAATTATTTTAAAACGCAAAATAATGAAGGTGTATTCATATTGTCAGAGTTTTAAATTTACAAATTATGTGAAAGCTTGTGAGAGGAAAGGCATCGGTGTCGATGAATGATCTTACAATTATTTTAAAACGCAATATAATGAAAATCTACTCATATTGGCTGTGTTTAAATAGACTAATTATCTGAAAGCCTGCGGAGGGGGAAGGTATGGGTATTGATGATCTGAGAATACTTTGTCTGGCCACGCCAAGTATTTGACTTCCACGCCGCGGACATATTTTCTTCTCTTTTATTGTGTTACACAGTGTCACCGTTGCACGCTGCAGGAAAGCACCTTTATGTGCTTACAGCTTATTTTGATTTCACATATTTTTTTACTTTGTAATTATTTTCCATTTTTTGTATTTTTTTTATTTCGTGTACTTGACGTAATTTTTTTACTTTTTTAAAGAAACATTCAGCGAGATACTGGAACTGATGGGGTTTATGACAATTTTTAGTCCTCTCTGCTTCAGCACCTTATTGAATTATACTAAGTTACAATTCCTTTCCGAGGTATCCCACGTTACATCATGAAAGCATGTCTTCCACAAATAATGTTGTTGTTTATATATATTTTTATGTTAATTAAATTTATTTTGCGTTAAATATACTCGAATAGGACAGCAAGGTTAAAAGGCGTATGTGTTCTTGTTGTGACACTTTTTTCTCTGTCGTTGCACGGAATACGTTTGTAAAACGATCTTTACATTGTTACTCTATGAGAATCATTTGTAAATCGCGGGTTTTGAATAGGGCTGGGACTATTCGAATAATTTAATATTCGAATATTTTACAAGTATTCGAATGCTACGAATAAACTTCGAATATTTGAGTATTCGAATGTTATTATTCGAATACTATTCGAATACTGCTATATTCGAATACTATTCGAATACTGCTCTATTCGAATACTGATGTATTCGAATAGTATGGTGTGAAGTGGGTCAAAATTAGCTTACAAGATTTCATCCTGACAACTAAACCTAAAGAATTTGATTTATAATTCATTCCATACTATTCGAATACATTAGTATTCGAATACTTTAATATTCGAATAGTATTCGAATACTTTAATATTCGAATAGTATTCGAATACTTGGATATTCGAATTATATTCGCCAAATAATTGAGCAACTGAAGTATTCGAATATTCGAATACTGAAAAATTCGACAAATAGTCCCAGCCCTAGTTTCGAATGTCCTATTTTTAATTTCTAATTCCTACCACGCATAGCGTTACAATCTTATTTTAGACTGAATCGATAACGTTAGGTGTGACACGAAAATGGTAAGGGGGCTCGCGAGCCCCCCGAGCATGTGACACAAAATTACATTGCGTGATAGGTCTTTCCTATACTTCGTCGATGGTATTACCATTTCTATGCAGAAAAAACCTGCTGTATTACCGACCTGCCAAATCGGCCAGGTCACGTGACGTGTCTAACTTTTCGTTAGAGCGGAAGTTACAGTGCTGCCATCGCGAAATCTTTTTAGGTTGAGTTTCTATGGCAAGCACGTTTCACAAACGGTATGTATCCATTATTCTACAATATTTCTACAATTTCAAATGCTTTCGCAAACATTAATGCCTCTCAGAATATTCTACTTTATGACCGCGTATTAATTCAATATGTTTTGCCGCCGAAACTGGTGCGATTAAACAAAAGGGTTTCAAAAACAATTGCGGCATGATACGTTGCTAGAATACATGTTCGTAAACGAAGTATCGATTGTGAAATTTTCTAGTTCATTCTACATATTTCATTAAATTCGACGTTACGGGTAATAGAATTATTTGAAATTGTTGGTGCGAGAAATTAGTAGTAATATTGTCTAGCAATATTGTCGAGTAAATGTCGCCGTGCCAGCTGTAGAGCATTTTCATTTTACATTATGGTTATACATTAAGTAAAGGAACCGTGTTTTTTATTATAAACTAGGTAAGCCACGATGCAGATATTCGTAAAAACCCTGACGGGTAAAACCATTACCCTTGAAGTAGAGGCGTCTGATACTATTGAAAATGTGAAAGCAAAGATCCAGGACAAGGAAGGAATCCCACCAGATCAGCAACGTCTCATCTTCGCTGGGAAACAATTGGAAGATGGTCGCACCCTCTCTGATTACAACATTCAAAAAGGTAGGACACGAGTTTATTATTCTTCTTTTGTGCCTATAAATTAAATTTCGAAAATGGCAATAACCGAGATGCCCATTACAGAATCTACCTTGCACCTTGTGCTCCGACTTCGTGGAGGTGTTATCGAGCCTACGCTTCGTATTCTCGCAATGAAATACAACTGCGACAAAATGATTTGCCGAAAGTGTTATGCTCGCCTTCATCCGCGTGCAACTAACTGTCGTAAGAAGAAGTGCGGCCACACAAACAACATTCGTCCAAAGAAGAAGCTGAAGTAAGCTATACCCCGAAATTTCTCTTGCATATTTTGCAAGTTTATGTACCTCTCAAAAACGGTTTTAATAAAATGTACATGAGAACATAATCGTGCAGATTCTTTATTAAACTTATTACATAATTGAATTTTAATTTAAATAAATGTTATATACATCGATTCACGATTATTTTAATTGGCTAAAATTAATTTGAACAGATCGATCTTTTAAGTAACTGTTGCTGCTGCTTCGTGTAGGTTTCATATATATTGATATCGGTGGGATTCGGCACTGATCCACCAACCTAAATAATGCGTACAATTTTAAATTAATCAAAATGATCAAAATGGTAGATCTAGAATAAATACTTACGTTAGCTCTGTTAACGTATTGCTCGTATATACTTATACTACTCTTCTTTACTACTGGTAGAGTAAACACAGTAGTTGTACATTCAGGAAATGATGCCTGCTGAATTAACTTCGAACGAAGTTTCGTATAGTCTGACGGATAGGTCGCATTACGTCCAATTAATACAAACCTGTAAAAAAAATATTTAATTCCAAGATGAAACACCGCGGTACTCGGGGAAAATGAATTTCTCACGTCCCTTACTTTTTATATAATACAACGTCGTTTCTTTTCGGGTATTCCGGTTGAGTACCGTAGACTTCTTTCATAGACGGAAACAACGATTCGAAGGATGTAAATTCCGAGCTCTCTTTTGAATCCATCAGTTGAGAATCGTTAGTATGTTGATGGCTCTCGTCATAGTCTGAACTGGAATCTTCGCTGGAACTATGAAACGTCCAGTAAAATCGATTCTTAGATGGTTGTAGAAATTTAAGCATCAAGTTGGTCTTACCTCGCGCTTGATGTTGTGCTACTGGTACTACTTTGCCCAGTCATAGAAGGATTTTTCATATTCAAATATTTATTGCCGGTTTCTTCCCTTCTTCTGCCTGGTCGAACCCGTACCGCGAACGGGCTAAAGCTCGTTGTAAAATGTGGCATAAAATCTCTGACAGAATGACTAATTTTATACGCGTAAACTTCAGAAAGCAGAGACAGTTCATAAGGTCTATAAACAAGTAGTTTTAAACATAAACCCAGCAGTCTTTTTATTTCTATAATAGAAAGTTTTAAGTACCGATGATAATCATAATAAACGTCGATCATTTCTTCTATTGAATTTTGCACTTGTACTATTTCCGTGCAAGCTTTCGTTACTTCGTTCAGCGCGTAAGGAAGGCACTTCAATACGCTGGTATCCCACCATTGCGTTAGAAGCTTTATTCTGCGAAAATATTGGCAAGCGGGTTTGTGGTGAAGATAATAATCTGTTAAAAGTTCCCATATCGGGGGCTTGCCTTCTTCGGGTATAAATAAACCTGTAAATCCATTTTTATACAAATGTTTTGTTTGCAGATCTCTAGTTGTAAATCATTATCCGCACGTTCCTTTACCTAAGAATAAATTAATAGTATGTTGTTTTTCTTGATCGCTAAAGGTATTGCTGTAATACCTACTAAGGGTCTGCATAATATCATTACCCTGACTAGTCCATGGTGCAGTCTTCCTAAATCATAATAAACAATCTTCTTGTAACACACATCATCATCGTCATTATTATTATTATTATTATTATTATTATTATTATATATACCCTTACCTGTAAGTTTTTATTCTATGGACTAACTGAGAACCACCGTATTGTAATGCTAATGTATCACCATGATCTTCATATAACTCTTCTAGCATTCTTACGCAATCAGAGTCGAATTCCAGTTTAGGGGATTCCAAAACACCTAAAGCACATAACTGGAATCCCAGAGCACATTTCCCTACTGCAAACTGTGCTGTATTTGTACGATCTAAACAATCGACGCAATTTGTCCTAATTATTCCCGTTTGCAATGTGCCCGTCTTATTAAAACACTGCCTCATTTTATTCTCAATGTGATTCGAATCATTAAGATTCTTTTCTACAGTAGAGCCGGTATTGTACTTCAAATGTAAAAGATTACTATTTTCAATTGCTAAATTCATGGAGCCTTGAACATTATAGGAATTCAATGATAAAGTTGTACTTGAGCTGGTTTTGGCAAGCTTCTTCGTATTATTAGATTGGGAAGAAAATAAATTTCTTTGACTATAATATGGATTTTGGGACTGAAAAATACCCGTTTTTAAAACTGCATTGTATGCAATATTTGCCAAACGGGCCATTACATTGACTTTTTTTCTGAAAAACAAGTTGTACTATCGTTAATTTCTACTTCATTTAATACTTCTCGTAAATTTTAATATAAGCTAGTGGTAATCATACCTTTTATTCATTCTGGCCATATCAAACCTTTCATATTGAATATGATGTTCCGGTGGTAGAAATTGATTTAAATATTTCACAGCCATACTCAATTCTTCGGTCAGCGTACTTTCATGTTTCTTCTTCTCGCGTTTTTTAACAAGATTGAGAATTATAATTGGAGAACCGTATCTTTTAAGAAGTTGATTGAAATGTGCACCTAGTTTTTTCAACAACGATAAAATGCACGTTGCACGATGCAAATCAAAATACTTTTAATACTTTTTAATTGCCCACCTGCTGTTTCTACATATGGATCAGCCAAGTCACAAGTAATAGTAGGCTTAGGAACCATTTTGCTAACATCCTGACTCCAATGACCAGGAACTGATCCACGCATCTGAACGAACGAGCTAAAACGACCCTTGCTCAAAGAACTTACCCCAGAATCGTGAACAATTTGTTCCGTTTCCACTTCATTGGCAACGTCACCCTTCATTTTTTAAATTGTAGTTTAATGAAACAGAATTACTATCGTGAAGAGTAGGAATTACTCAATAATACGTACATCGAAATTCGCACCGCGTTTTAAAAATCTAGTGCCTGCATATTTGTTACTTCTTCTCGCTATGATAGTTACATACATAGATCGTCCGAAAATACTAACATTTGATTGACCAATAAAGCCGTGTATAACGTATAAAACCCAGTCGCGGTGTAGATCTTTTTCTACTGGCTTCAAAAGGTGAGAGTTCCACACGAACCGCCGATGCGGATTACTTCGTACACCGTAATCAATATATTTCTCTGTACTGCTAGAAATATAATCCAATGCTCAATTTCCAAGCATAAAGACCTGGTTTCTGAATATCACAACAAACCTATTATGCTGATGATGCTTTCTAAACGACCACATATTAAAGAACTCTCCCGCATCTTCGTTATCACCGTCTTCGGGTGGATTTAATATCCTATCATTGGTATTAGGTATGTCTGATTTAATGTGTTTCGGAGGAGTCATGTTGCTTTGTAGAGTGTGAGTTAAATCGTACGAATAACTAAAGTAGAAGTTACTGCTTAAATCGATACTTTGAAACATTTTTACATATCTCTGTTCATCGGGGTGAAAGACACGCACAGTGTCATTTGGAATATAAATCATTGAAGTATCTTCTATTTTGTATATCGTATGGTGCCCAATCACAGCCACTCTACGCCGTTTTGTGACCAGAATTATATAGTATCCTTCCAAGAAACGTACAAACCCTATTGTAATAAGTTTAAATATTAAGATTACATTATTCTACCGACATAGATGGACGTTAAGAAAAATCTTTCTATTATATTGGAAACACATTTTCATACACATCTAATATATTGTGCGTATACCGTGCTCGATTCCATGATTGCAAGTAAAATGGCATGCAAACATAGTTTAATGTTATATCATGCTAAAACCATATGTATTTCGTAATAACTTCTACACGACACGTTTATATTCATACGACACTTAGTATGAAAATTTCTTGCGTATACAGTATTATTAGGCTGTCTTTCCAGTATAACAACTTAGCTGATTTCTCGATAGTGCGAATAAGTAAATTTTCTTATATTTATATATCTGTTTCAGTTTCGTCCTTGCAAATTGAGAATACGCAATTTTTAATAAGACGATAATCATCGAATTCCTCTTTAAAATGTTATCTCAATTTAAAGCTTAAAACGTTTACTTCCAATATTAAACTCAAGGGCCCTTACCAAGAAGACCGAAAGCTGGCACTAGTCGGGGAAAACTGTCTCTTTGCCACATCGTTTTCCAGGTGAATTTAGTTTGAGTCGGTCTGTGCAACGGCTTTTGAGATTCTTGGTGCCCAGCCTCCTCTGACACACCATTGTCAGGTGCAGATTCTTTATAAATGCTGCCTTTGTTAGCAAGCAAATATATGTAAGCTATGTCTTATACAATAATTTTAGAAATGGCTTTGTTCAAATATTATTGATACTCGAGGTGTGTTGCGTTCGACACTAGAGTATAGTCAACATGCATTGAAGGAATGACGAACGTGCAAGATCGAGAAGCTAAAGCCAATAAATGTAACTGTCCGCTGGTAAGATTAACTGTGCGAGTGTTAAGAATTTGTATGAGATGTAAGTACTGTGTATATAACGAAAGCATGTACAAGCACTAACCATTTAGGAAATATGGAAGATTAAAGGAGTAGTTCTGTGGTACTTACCGACGATACCAAAAGCTGAGACAACTCTGGCGACGCCGCCAATATTATTTCGTTGCCCAGCACGTGTACGATTACCCATATCTATCATATTCACAAGATCTTTTATTTCATCCTGAGTATATTCCCTTTTGTCGTCTACGACAACTAATTCTTTCGGCTCCATACGGTCTATTTTTAATACCCGAAAGCGTGTTAAGGTATTGTTCGACCCCATCAAATAAAATCTCTGCGATAGATAAATGCTTATGGTGTTATACAGTTTCTGAATTAAATGATAATTTTAGGAAATAAGCTATTTATTGGTTCAAAAAATAATCTTACAGATTTCGTTTCATAAAGTGCGATTTTTTGTATCGAGGAAATAATGGGATGAAACACAACGGTCGGAATTATATTTTCGTTCATTGTGAATTATTTATTATTTCGACAAAAATAGGTCTCTTTTATTACAGGTGATTTGTACACGTGACATTTACGTTGACGTTTTGATATGGTTTTGATAAGATACGTGCATCAACCAGAGTGCTGCCACCTATTACGATACAGAATATAATTAATATACAGGTGAATTAATTTGTAAAGTAGACATCGACTATTACAGATCAGTGTATTCGGTCAAAAATGTCAATTTCAGTTCTGTATTTTGGCATTTTAATCTTAACGATGTCCTTTATTTACAATATGTATCGTATTATGCGACGAAACATAAGGTCTTCGTTCATAATCTATAAATGATAAATTTATCGAGGTCTGTTCCTTGGTCGTATTAATTAAAAATCTTTTACTTATTCCTTCACGTTGGAAACATTCTAAGGATTTTAAATTTTAATATTGTATTCGGATCAAAATTCGTATCACCCGGGTACAAAATCAAGGGAGCAACTATTTATTCCCTTGACTGGAATGAATGTAAATATTTTCGATCGATTTGAATAACGAATTGAAGTTAATAAATTTTTTATTTGCGAATCATGGCCTACTCTTGGATCTATTTCGATTAATTTAAAGTTCATAAGAATCATTTATTGTTCGTCGTTGTGTGGTGACGCCTATTGAAGCGCCCCCATTAGGTGAATTTCGCACAAACTTTAAAGTGTGTACAGAGACAAGATACCGTGCTAATTAATTTTTCGCAATTGGAACAAATAAAAATTAATGCAGTCGTGCATTATATCGATTCTTACGCAGTGTATTAACGTTAGACAATTTGCCTGCAAATTGCATCATATAAACGGATTATATTTAAAAGAAACACAAATACAGATGTCCAGAGTCGAGAGGATAAAGAACATTGAAGAAGGCAAAGAACTATTTGCATACGAACGAACGAAGGAAATTGTCCTTGAATCTTGGCGTTTGTTTATTTCCCTCGTTGTTATTGAAGTTTGGTCCGAACCTGTTGAAAACATTTCAAATATGATGCCGAGTTACAGCAACGTTCCCGGGAACAAAGAATTTCAGTGGAAAGGGCTAGCCTAACCCCACCTCGCGGTGCGCTCTCTATTCAACGTGGGATCGTCAAAGTGATAAGATGTATATTTACTTCGTGTATATTTATGGTACGTGACCTTACCCTTCAGTATTAAAACAGTATTCATTGCAAATATTATTCTCCTGTACTCTATTACGGCTTCGGTGTATTGTTTGTTAGTTTTTTACTCTAAATTAATTCGATATCATGAGAAATACTTAGTAAATTTTCGCGACTCTATTTTTTTTCGCACATTTATTAAGCCTTTTATCATTGAATTACAATACTTCGCGATCCTGCTTGGACTCAATTGTTGTATTTAAATTTAAAACAGTTGTGGTTATGTGAATAAAATTGTTTTAAATTTTAATATCTTTTCTGTTACAGATACCTATGCGCAATTCGAACGGAAGGAATTGGCGCGCTACGGACGCCATGACACTTGATGATCAGTTTGAAAATTTGAACAGATGTATTGTGACCGCGCGCAATGCGGTCGGTAGAGACAGTGTTTGTTGCGTACAAAAGTTTATATTCTTCTCATAGAGTACAGTGGCTCTATTAATATATTATTTATTTCTTTTGTCTCGCGCGCGAGTAGAGTCAGTGTTTGCTAAAAATTTGGTAAAAAAATATTTTCCAGTTTACGAGTTATAACACAAAATTGGAAAATAACCGGATTTTCAGGGGTCAATTAAACCCCCCTAAAGTGAATTTGGGCGGCAAATAAAATTTGCCGTGTAATCGGGAGGAAATTTTTTGAATTTCCGGGTTCGGGATCTTCCCTTGTAAGTTGAAATAATGTACATATGTATCGTATTTCATTAAATTATTATCAAGCTAAACTTCGTAGTTGAACTTTTTTGAGTCTCGATCTCAAATTTTTAAAGTGATGGGTAAAATATCGTTAGTTTTGAGTTGCATTCGAAAAGAACTTGTAATGTTTTCCTGTCCTTTGTTTCAGGCTTTGTTTCCAACTCTACACAGTGATGAATCGCACGATGCCGCCAGCTTCCTGGGCAAGGCGTCCAGTTTGTATTTCTGCAACTTGGTGAGTCGCATGCCTTTTTGATCCCTCTGGTCACCTAATCATGTCGTAGGACGAAAGGTCCGAAACGGCACGGGTGACTGGTTGTATACGTGCTTTGGTGAGCATAGTGGCCGCGGGTGTTTCATAATCGTGTGCAGTACCTATTATTTCTGCGTCATTTCTTAGAACAGGATAGGGTTTCCTTGTACGTCATATTTCTCCTAACAACAAATTATTCCTAATACCTATGCGGATAAGTGTACTTGCTTTATACTAAATTTTGCTCGCCTCTGTAAAAGCTATAATGAACACAATATTCGTGTACAAGGAGACAATTGGCGATGGTTGATTTTGAAGTCAAAGTAATGACCACGATCACTCTTTTGTTCCTTTAGACTCTCTGCCTTTAAGAATTATCTGAATGTTTCTTAAATTTTCAAAAGTTAATACTTGTTCGCTAAAGTCTTGATTAATCCCTTGATTAGAGTTCTTTCTCTTGATAATATAATCTTCACCAGTCTCTTTTTCTAAAAAATTATTCAATTTTACGAAACAGAAAATCGAATCATTTTTCTTCAGAACAAGATTCGAGAGTAATAAAACCGGTAGACAGCATACAGTAAGAATGTTTTTTCTAGTTTAGGATTTTCAGGTTTTCCTTTCCGTATTTCGTTGTTTGAACCCATTCACGTGCCCAGGTGCTAAGTACGTGGACTCTCTCTTAGACTTCGTGATTTTGTCCCATTTTCACGAAACCTCGAGAAGTCTGTAGCATTTCAGATTGGGTGGACTACCCGGCCAAAGAAGAGGGTATAAGGACTACGAAAATGATTCTGCACCTTCGGTTGTAGGGTCATTTTTGTATTACCACTTTGTCACTGTGCTCGCCTGTAGTTGTAATAGTATCTCTTGGCCAGTCATATGCCGGTCCAGCGATATCCATCCGTGATGTTGGGTACATCGCGGTTTTAATTAATCCTGCAAAATCGAGTAATGAAGCACCCTACATGACTGCTGTCGGGAGCCTACTGGAAGCTTTTCCATTCTGTGCTCAATGAATTCGTCTTGCAAATAAAAAAGTGAATTTTTTCTTGTATTGCATTTAATAAATTAGTGTTGCAAATAAGAAATCCACTGATGCGTTTTCTGGCTGAAATTTGTAACAAATGGATGATGATTGAGTCGCAAGCACTTCTGTCTAACTTTTGTCGAGTGCCTTGGATGGCTGCTACGATCACGGCGCATTCTTAGTTGCTGCTACAATTATGAAGCATCCTAAGTGACTGTTATACTTTTTTATCAGTCCTATGTAGATGCTTTTATGGTAGTCCTAAGTGGCTAGTCTGTAATCAAAATTGTGCACTGGGAAAAGAGCAAGGGTGGAATTAAACTAAGAAGTGGTTTTATTGGTTTATTTTAACTAGGACATCGCGTGATTTTTGGGAATTATAATGTATGTGTATTTTTCTATAAATATCTATGTTACAATATTTTTTTACATTTTATTTCTTTTCCGTTTGCACTAAGAACCACATATTGGTTGCGAACAGAGATCCAGTTAGCGCAACTGTTATTGCCATTAGAATTTTATCTTTCTTACCACCTAGCATGTAACTAGGTTTCGTCAGGTCGGCCTGCAAAAGAATTATTTTTATATAATTTTCTTCTTTCGATGTTTCATTCAACTCAAATATAAGAATATCTTTACCTGATACTTCTTCATTAGTGCGGCCATTTTTGGACTTAGCGTGGAATAGCTTGCCTGGGCGGGTGATACACCTACTGGCTTGGTTTTAATTGAATCGTAAATCATGACTGGTGGTTCTGTTGTTTGCAACGGCCGAGGTGACTGAAATGCAGACATTAATTTTTTGTAGTACTTTTACTACCATGTAGCAAATTTCACTTGTCAAGTGACTTTGTACAATTGAAGTTTTATCAACGTACTATAACATAATATTGAACATACAAACAATATTACATATCTATTATACGAAAACGCTATAATAAATATAATCAATGCTTCTGCAAAATTATCGCTGTAACATTAAATGTTACATAAAATATGTGTGGCTGTGTTCTTTATGATTTATCTTTTCTGGGTCATGGCTTATCATATTTGGAAAGTACGACTACTTGTTAAAGAATCGACTACTGTACCTTTCAAATTTTGTTTCTGTGAAGAAAAAATTATTTCGCAGAAACAAAAATCGGTAGAAATGATTCCGAAAGTTGCAAAAAAGTGAAGTGAGTAAAGTATGTTGTAATTCTATTCAGACATTTGACAATGCATAGAAGATAAACTTTAAAACCCGTGTGCCATGAATTCTACTAATATTTACTTACTAATGGATGAAGGGCTTGAGTTTGTGTCGACTGTTTTAAACGACCAGTAAATTGATTAAATTCATGAAACGACATCTTCTCCAATTGCGCAACCTACCTCTCCTTATCACGGTCTCCTTTACAGTGAATGTAGACCCTGTGTATGTGAAGCAGACAGATACAGTTTGGACAACATGTTGGTCACAATGCAGGGTGGCCATCTTGAATGTCCCAAGGTACAGAATTCCACTTTGTCCAAAAGCATTCTTAAAATATGTACGTAGCACTATTAAATAAATTGCCTGCACTTGTATCCATTACTATATCCCATTTAACGCACGTTGTTGTTTTCAAATGACATAAATTCCTACAATTATAGACCTTAGTGAATAATCACATTATAAATGCAAAATGTAAATGTTAACTTACTTCTTAGAGAATCATGGGACTTATATTGTATACACTTGTTATATTTTATCATTTTTTTTTAGCAGACCAATTGTTTTTCTTTGAAATGTTATTGTATACTGTGCTGAGTTCAACTAGCGCTCTCTATAAAAAATTGTCCAGTGGTCAGAAGTTCCAAGTAGACATTACACATTAAAAACATTCACAAGTATAAACTTTTAAAAGCCTGCTGATTTATTATTATACTGCAAATCATCTTGATGTAGTAGGTCCATCACTTGCCAAGTAACAAGCAGCACCTATATAGAATGCAATGAATTGTTAATGGAGTACAGCATTATGTATGTGCAGAAAGTTATAAGTCCGATGTATGTTAGTCCCCAGTCTGATAGATATAATAATTGTGTACACTGAATAGTAACGTGCGAAAGGCTTGATGAAACATATAATTCTGTTTGAGATACATGGAAACTGTAATACATTCATATAGTATAGTTGCATATTGTTTTTGAGGGAATCACTGTTGACTTATACATCTTTATAATTAGTCATGTTGGAATAATACAATTACTTGAAGAAATATTTCTAATGTATGATTCACTGTTTAAAACAGTGTATTGTACTCGTAAGTTGCATTATTTATTACTTCAAAAGGACTTGGTATTGTACATTATATACCTTATATTGCTTATGAAATTTATGTAGCAGATAGACTAATCAGAGACTAATAGTAATGAAACTTGATAATACAATATTATTGTACATATACTGAGATTATATATTAATGTATCAAGTTTTCCATTTCATTGAATGGAGGTGATTATACATTTTATAAAGTGTACAAGGTTTTTGATATTATATCTCCAGTGTGAAGTATGCATTTAATAATACAAAGCAGAATGAATGTAATTATGTGTCAGATGTTACTGTAATAGTCTCTTCACAAGAATACTTGCATATGAGTAAGAAGTAAGTACTACTTAAATAACATATATATATTAGGTACTGTGTGCAATGTGTTGTATAACTTCTGGTTGAAGAAAATTTCTAGTAGGATATGGTATTGTAAACTTTAATATTTATCCATAATAAAATAACATATAGTGTTCTATCTTTTTGTCTCTAATAACTTTTCTCTGTATTCACAGGACTGTACAGTGAGGAAGATGCCTGAACAGAATTTTCCCATTGGCAGTTTGTAGCTGTATTCAACATCAATGGAAACATAATTTTCATAAGGGATTATAATAATGTAATAAGAAACGTATATTGATGGTATTCAAAACTTTATTGTACATATTACTGCACAACATGTACCATTTTCTCTGTGGAATAGTTTTGACTCTATTAACATTGCTTCAACTGTTTGCTGTAGTGGCAGCCCTGTATGCTCTGTATTACCGACGCGTTACAAACAGCAAAACATATCATGGCTGAATATGGTGGATTCCTGATTAACAATAATGTGTTGACTTTCATTGATACATTGTATGATACAAAAGCTATGTACAAGAGGAATAATTAATAGTGATACTTATTAATAACTGTGGATAAATGTTGCACAGTGTTCTCTGATTCTACAGTGGTGTACTATATCCATTGTATGTCATGAAAGTGTATATTGATAAATGCTTATAAAGGATATAATAGCAGCCGCATCATCAGATGTAATAGTACTTCGCTGGCTTTGACCGTATTATTACAAACAGTTGTGCAGTAATATAAATAAAGCTCGTATCTGAGTTCTATCTTTATCTGTAAATATTAAAATATCAGCTTGAAGCTCATGGATCGTGTCTGTAGGATACTGTGATATGTAATAAACAGAATCTCATGCCAAAGCTACGGAAGAACCGGAGAATTGAAACTAGGTGGGGTGTGAAATATTATACAGCAGTGAGAAATGCTGTTTTCGTAGCACAGGCACTACCTTATGTGCCAACAGAACCACCCCCACTTTCTAAAGAACATGCTTCGGTGTGTGACACTTTATATCTGTGTGCACAATGCAAAGACTGGTAAGCCGCAAAATGTATTTAAAGATTCTTATATCGTCCGAAAGCTACGCTTAGCTTAGGTTTAAACATACTTAATACAGAAGCTTTGTTTTGTGCTAGCTTCCATTTTCAAAGCAGCTTGGAAGACCATCGTGCACGGAAAAGTTGGATATTGGGATATTGGTGCACGCAATGTTTCCCGACCGTCTGCACGCATACAACCACTGACGGCTCAACATGTTCGATGTGCTTGCAAGTAGACCGTGACAAACGTTTTTATTTACGAACCAGAGGTTTACATAAAAGTCAGAAGTTCGGGGCTGTCAGGGTCTTTTATAATCAATGTCAATTCTTTGCGCATTTGAAAGCCCATTCCGTAAGTTATGTGCATATGGGTGACCTAATGTTAATGCCTATACCGACGCATATGGGCCATGACTGGGGCTCTGAAATAGATGTGATCTGCGAAGCGCTCATGGAAAGTACGTTTTTGATGAAAGTTCATATAATGGATTGGTTAAAGGAGAAGAATATTGACAGGAATTGGTGGCAATTGGCTACTAATGAAACAAAAGATGGCAATAATCCAGTTGCTAATATTCTTAAAGGTTTTAAGGGTCGAGAATACTTTAAACCATTAGAGATACCGATAGAAGATCAGTTTTCTACTTTGAGCTCTTCTCATTCTACATCCAACAATAGCAGCATGCGTTCTGATATTGAAATCGCTGACACTGCAAAAAATAACGATAAAAGAAAAAGTTCACCTACTGATAAAACATCAATTTCTGATGAAAGTGTAATTGAAAACGAGGACAATCCTTGTACGGTAAACGACATTGCTTTCGTGGATTGTGGGTCTGCATCGACATACTTTGAACCCGAGACTCCGCTAAATAATCTGGGAAAGAAACACACCACAGTTTTTGTAAAGCTAATCCAAGATTCTCCGACCGCCCGTCAGGCCGTTAATTCGATAACTAACAAATTGGAGAAAATTAGCGCGACAGGTTTAAATTGCATTTCATCGGATATGGTTATGTCCTACGGTAATACCATGATCACACCGAAGCTCGACACAAACGATTCAACCAAGAACCTTAGTACGATACAGAAATCGAAAAAGGGTACAACGGTTAAGCTCGTTAGCGAAAGTAATATCGTAAAGGTAGAAAAAAAAACGAATAAACCTATTTTCGAAAAGTTATTAAACGTAGAACTATCGTCTAAAACACAATCTGGTACTTCTTGTTCACTGAAACCGGATACATGCAAAAGTAAGCTAGAGAAATTAAAGCAGAATGTACATACATTAACTGTTAATTCTGGCCAAAAGGTTTTCACGTTGCAAAGCACAAAAAATATTGATATTAATACACTTATTAACCAGTTGCCGCCTCACATCATCAACAATAAGAAGATTGTTTTTGTAGGACAGGATTCCCATACTATAGCTAATCGTAACAAGCTAGAATTGTCCCCAAAAAAGGTAGTGCAATCAGTACCCGATGCAAGTCTCGGAAATGGTACGAAAACTTTGCAAAATAAAGTGGTACCGATAAAGGCGATAAGCGCGTCGACTAACAAAAAGTTTAATAAGTCTATTCTAAGAAGTCAAATTGAGCCAGTTAAATGTGTATCAGGACCTTCGACCAACAAAATTATCTACCAAAATGGGCGAAAATACGTTGTTAAGCATACATCGGATTCTAGCAAAAATACAAAAAACCTGTCCAATGCAATGGTATCGACGAAAGAGATACAACTGAAATGTGCAAATAATATCCCGCCATTGATACCGCTGAACTCCACGGAATTAGAGAATACGTCTGCTCAAGAAAGAGTGAACTCGCTCCATAGCGATGCCACTCCTTTAACGCCGTCGCCATCACCATCAGAATTATCGAGCAGTTCTAGCTGCGACGTGCAGTCTAAGCAGTCATCGTCATCGGTAAAGGGTTCGCAAAATATGGATGCTTCCCGTTTGAATACGAAGCGTACAGACGTTAACGCCAGTACGAACAGCACGGCGGATTTGTTTGAGAGTTTATCGTTTCACAAGGGCGAGGACGAGAACCTGTATCTAGACATAAAACTTCACACTCAAAGGCCGATCTACACGATTGTCGATACATCCGCAATGATAGCGAAATGTAAACACGAGATGCTGAATGAATTCTTCCATCTCTCTTATTCCGAACTGAAGAAGCGGTATGAACACTTGCAGCAAGTCAACGACGAAATATTAAAAGTGATGCATTTCGTAGCCGACAATATAATTAAAGAGAACTTGAAAGCCGTCACTATCTTGAAGCACGTATTAAGACATTGCATCGCGAAACGCAACGAGAAGATTGACGACACGAGTGGAAGGGATTCACCATTAAGCGATTGGGAGTCGGAGCCCGAGGGCACCAGTGAGAATTTTATTTGCAAATCGTGCGATAAAGTTATGAAGCCTAAGACCTATATTGCAGGGTTCTCGAAACCAACGAAGACCGACATATACTGCTCTTGTTATAGGCACGTATGTTACAAGTGCGATACGTATCAAGGCAACTCGACGCGTTTCGTGGCTCACCAAACGTTCCACGACAAACAAAAGCCGTACCTATGCCCAGACTGTTATCGCAGATTTGCCGCGTTCAAATCGTTAGAAATCCACACGTGGACCAGCTGCTTTCATACGCTGAAGAGGCGTTTCCTTGGCTGCAAGATTTGCGAGATAAACGGCTTCCAAGATATGGAGTCTGTCGCAAGGCATTTCGCTATCATGCACAGCCACAATAGGATAGCGTGCGAAACGTGTCGCATCGTTTTGCCGTCGTACTCTGAATATAAGAAACATCACAAGGAGAAGCACCCGAATGCAGATGCTCAGCAACCGATAAGGCTCGCGTTGTGCAAACTTGGACGGTGCATCGTGCGCTGCGAGGAGTACATGCTGCACATGGAGAAGCATCTGGTCGTTCAGAGATTGATATGGTTTAAATGCCCGTTTTGCACGTCCGTCAACATAGAAGCGAAACGAATTCTGGCCCATTTGCAAAGCGAACATTTGATGCGGCTGAAAGAGATCGTGAGCCCCGAAGTCTTATGGTGCGTGTTACCACTGGACATGGCGATACAATCATTGAAGGGTAACCCACCATTGAATAAGTTCATAAACGCGCATCAGGAGCCTTGCGAGGATGGAACAGTTATGCCTAAGATTGTACATACCACCACCATCACGTCCGAGGTGTTCGAGCGCGGAGCTCAAGAAACCGACTACCTAACAAATGCTCTTACGCCGCACTCCCTCAAAACTGTTAACGCTAACTGGAAATCTTCGATGTCAAAAACATTACCTAAAATACTTGAAGTTAGATCGATCGCTGATGTACCATCGGACGATCTTAAATTCGCGATCAACGAAACGGCGACGAATTCTACGGAGAACACGGAGAGCGAGGAGGCAACGGGACAAAGTGGGTCAGTAAAAGAAACGATGAAACCGAAGAAGATTGTCCTGGAAGAAAGCGGCGACGTGATAAATGTAAAATACGAAGATTCCACTGGCAGTGTATCGGGCAACGAAGCAATTGAAACGGTTGTGGAGAGGTCAAGCGATGACCAGCTTCAGCAGGACCGCCCGCCTAAAGTTAGAGCAGACAGGCAGCGGCGGATGAGAGCGGACTCGAAGAAGCAGATCGCAAGCGATTGTGCTACAGGTGCAATACTATCCGAGGAGGAGGAGGATACGAAGAAATCAGTAGAATGTAATGAAACAGACGATGCTTCGAATAACGCACAAACAAAGAAGCAAACTGAAAGCCCGCGAGACGTATCGATTTCGAAGCCACCTCCACTCGCGAGAATTCCTCAGCATCTCTTCGATTCGAGCCGATCCAAGAAAACCTCGCAAACAGTTAAGGGAGGCAGGGTGACGTCATCCTCGCGCAACCACAGGACTAATCACAAAATCTTACAAAGACTTGCTATGAACGGTCCGACCAATTCGAAAGCAGCGGTCCTTAGCTTCGCGTGCCATTTATGCGGCGAGTTAATAAACACGTCTCAGTCCGTTATCAACAATCATTTCCAGAAGAAACATTCGCAAAGCTGTAAATTGTCGGTGGTTACGTCGAGGCTGCTGCGACTATCGCCAGAGTTCATCAACGGCGGTTACAAGGACCTGCTGGGCAGTAGGAAACGCAAGTCGGACAACGTTTCGTCGAACTCGAAGAGAAGACGGCGATGGACTCCGAAGAAATATCACGAGGGGAAGAATGCAAATTTCGCTGGCCTGGGGCTGTGCGTGAAGCAAGAGACGGCAGAAGATAGCGAGGGTAAATTCAGATGCAAGAAATGCGATCAGCGATGCTCGGACATGGCCGATTTGAGAGAGCACATCGCCGCCGACCATAGGATCAGGGGTCGGTATTTGATCTGCTTGGAATGCGGGGACAATTTCGTGGTGGCGCCCAGCTTGCAAATGCACCTGAAAGCGTTTCACGGAATCGAGGACCCGATCACATACATGGCCAAGAATACGTCCTACGCCCCCGATAGTATCGATGATCTCGAGATCGGGGGGAAGGCCATCGAGGCGAATCAGTGTCACGTTTGCATGGCCGTATTCGAAGACAAGGCCGCGGTGGACAAACACTTGAGAGTCCATGGAATGGCATTCCTGAATCGGAAGAGGATAGAGGCGCAGAACGCTTTGAAGAGCCCGGAGAAGAAGAACGAGGCCGACGACGAGAAACAGGCGTCGATCAAGCAGACTCCGAAGGCATCTGTTCGAAGGGACAAACCGGCGGAAACTATATTAGAGAAAATCAATGTACGCCTCGGTTAATCCGTATGTATATGTCGAACTCGTTGAGATCCATTCTCAAGTACTTATATCGATTATCTGTTGTTGCAGGCAACCATATAGCTAATGGAGGCACAGCTGTCGGAGGCAGAGAGGACCGGAAAATAGTATATACATAGAAATGAAATTTCCATTTTTAAATATGGCCGAGAAATCTGTGATTTTTAACGTTTTGTTTAAGTGATGCAAAATCGTCTTTTGTAGCGAAGAGTAGTAATGGATTGTTAATTCTTTCCGAGTATCGGACTGGTAAGAGATTTAATTTCTTGACACGGGCGTCGAAATGAACTTTGATCAACGCTCAGTTGGAAGGACGAATGAATTGGTCCCGGACAACATAAAACGTAATGCCCGTTGTACATATATATATGTAAACAAATAGGCGTAGGGAAATGTATAATTTATTGCGTCATATTTGCTTCGTTAATGTAGATTGAAGTACATTTGAGTTATTCTATAGCATAAAACGTTAAATTTTGTTTCCGTGATTCGCGAGTCTCGCAAGCCTACGGTTGTATTAAATACTTGATGTTCTTCGATCTTAGACAGCTGTATGTTATCACGGTCTTCGTGTCCATGAGATGCAACAATTTCAACTGCAATATTATGTAAATAATTATTCCGTTTTAAAAGTATATAACTTTTTGTACTCCACTAATTCGTATGCGTCGTTGTACCTAAGAATAGGCAAGAATAAAATATTCTGACTTACTTCCAAGGTGGAATGCTCATACCTGTCCGCGAGGGGCGGAACCTCTTTGTGCTCTGCGAACGAGAGAGGAGAGGGATGTCGTGCCATTGACAACAAACGCGCGTAGAATATATACGTATCTTTATTACACCACCTCTAATTGCGCCGACAAAGATTATTGCTTAGTAGTTAGCCATTCAATGATTGACACATCGAGATGTTCGAGGTACGAAACGAGGGAACATTTTGCATTTTATTTCGCTCTTATCTACATATTTATACATATATGATACGTGTACTTTTACGCGCATCAACGTTAAAATATCAGTACATCTCGCTTCAAAGATTTACAGACAAAAACGGTATTCTTATTTTCATGGTTCTGTGTTACGAAGAGATATTGTTTCGCATTACACCGAGTACAGGTACTGAAGGAAGGGTTTGGGGCACTGAACACTTTGATGTTGGACCTGTAAGAGTACTCCCAGCTCGCACTCCACGACTTTACACGACCTTACACTTACGCAGCTTGAAATGTACAATTATACGGGGCGATATTCAACAATGAATGTACTCACCGTCGCGAACGCATCGACGAGTAGCATTTACGAACTTTCGTCGCCGATTGAAAATAATCTCGGATAACGAAGAGAAAAATCTGTTACCTTGGTCCCTCCATAATCCATAAAGTCGACCAGCTGTATACTTTTACGGGTCCTATATTCTTTTTGGCACAATTACTAAGGAACACACACGATTAAGTTTAATTAATGAATAGTTGTTGAGTCTCGCGAGAAAGTTTCGCACGAACAACTTGAGCTTAATTCTGCACGGCGTGGGCACGGTTACGGAAGATTGTCTAATTGCCACGCGCACAGAATACCATCCTTTTGAAAGATAAGAAACGAGTCAACATGATTGTAGCTTTGAGTGACGTGTTCTTTCGAAATTTGCCTGTGCTCTCTCTTAATTATTTACCGCCGTTATGCTTTACAGTTTACAGTATCCAGAGCAGATCGTTTCTTCGCGATTAAAATTCCCCTTCAGAAGTCGGCTAGAAAAAGAAGAAAACTATTTCGTTATGAAATCGTGTTTTCTCCATTTGATTTAAAGTTTCACTTTAAACGGCAGTTGATCCTCTACCTCCGCACGATGCGCTTGTAGGTTGATGATTATCCTCTTCCGTAGCGTCCACGTTCGCCACGAGAACCACAGGGCTCGATGGCCTGGGACACTCGGATTCCTGAATAAAATTTGTGCTCCTATCCAGTTGGCCGATACCACAAGTAGCTTCAGAGTGGGCTTGGTTCTTACAGGATTGCATTTGACTCGTGTCGCTGGATTTCCTGGTGTTGCTCGGTGACGATGACAAAGAAGAGACGGATCGGTCGATTTTTAGCTCCGACTCGGGTGGACTGCCAATGCTATGGGCAACGTTTTCTTCGAAGATGCTCTTCCAGTCGTTACCGAGGCTGGCGTCGCCAGAGTTGACGTTGGACTCGACGACAGTGGCGGGCAAGGCCAACGATTCAGGCGGTTTCTTTACTCGGGCGTTGTTTCCAAGTTCGCTTAATGGGATTCCAACGTCGCGAGTGGCCCACACGTCGCAGCTAGAGCTGCAAGATGATCCGCGAGGGACTTGAGAGACTTTCGTTTTTCTTGCATCCTCCATCGAGTGCCATCGGTGCGACCGCGAGATCGATGATCCCGGAGCAATAGCATTCAAACTGTTAGCCGGCACTATTCGATGAGGGAACCGCGGAGATCCTCGGATCTTCTCCCGCGAGGATGACTGGCTGGTACTTGCTTCTGCAACAAAAGCGTCCCGACGTGTATAGATTGCGCAGATACGTCACCATGATCCTAGCTTCAACGGGGTTGAATAAGACGCTTTGGCCTCGGTGCTTCTTTTGCCGAGCTGTGCATGGATTTCGGCGTGCATGTGTGTATATTTCATCGTCAAGTAACAATGGAAAGTGATCAGCTTGAGCGTACTTACTGGGCGGTAGGCTGAAATTGACTCTGGGCTCGCTGCTCTCTTTGCGACGTAGCCCCAGGCTTAATCTGCGATCTTCTTCACTAGTAATACTAATTATTGGTCCTGAGCCACATCGGGGATGAGGCGGACGAGTGCCTTGGGCATTAACCTGACAGGTAGACGCGGCTTTCGTGCCTGGCACCAGACCAGCAATGTAGCCCATGTGAACCCGCAGTGCTGATGCTACTCCTACGGGATTACAATGGGAGTCAGCTACCGCTGGCGAGTCGTGCATTGCACTGTACAATACTTGTACAGTCGTATACTTACGCGTCTACTTTACCTGTGAATGATGCTGTGGATGTTTTTCTGCTGTTAGGGCGACTGCTGAAGAGGCTGAAGAGTCGCTGAAAAACGCCCAAACGGTTCGGCCCCTCCGTCTCCCTCCGCCGATGGAGCTTGTAGATGTCCGCGAGACTTCTCCTCGGACCGTCCGGCTCCAGGTCCGGCTGGCTGCTAAACGCTACGGTGCCTCGTCGCATTCCTAATTCGAGGAAGGGCCAAGCGGACTCGTGTAATCCTTCGCCGCGCTCTACCCTCGCGATCAATTCCTAGCTTTACTCTAGCATTTGCTCTGGCACTCGCGTCGATAGGACGAATCGAAGCGCATCGCAGAAGCGAAAGCAGGTGCTAAGTCAATTGTAGAAGAGGAAGGAGGAGAGCTGCGAATCTTTCACATGGGAGCCTAACTTTCACGTATTGTATTTCTAAACGAAAACGCGTGTAGCGGCTCGTCTAACTTGTGAGCGTACCGTTAAGAGAATTTTCGATCGACAGCCTCGATGGTATCTCTGGGTACGAATTTTCGGAAAGATGAAACATGGAGAGAGCTTCGGTTTACCGATCGCCTGACCGTCGAGTTTGTCAATCGATTCTATTCAGTCGGCTGTCACTGCATTCCGTAACATCGAGGTGAAACGTGCTATTTAGCGTGCAAGGTGGGTGTACGCATATAGGTGTACACACCCCATGTCAGGGACTTGTCCGAAGTTGTCAAGGGGTTTTGGGACTCGGGGCTCGGGGGACGCGCGTGCAGCCTAGTGTCTCGAATGGCAATTAATATGTCAGGAATGCATAAAGTGTGTGTTGCAAGCTCTTGCGGGTCAGTAATGTGGCTTGATATTACCGGTGATAGAGTGATCTCGTGTCAACTGTTTCATCTGCAATCAAGTAGCAGTACGATAAATATTCCATTACACGAAATTGTCTGCTATTTCACGATCGATCGTTAGAACTGGTAGCAATTGAACCGCCTCTCTAGATCACCGACTAACGGCCGATAAAAATGTTACTTCAAAAGCCTAATATTCATGCAATCGGTGCAATATTCCAGAAAATTATCACCTATCAAATTGGGAAGGGTTCCTGTTTGTCACAAAACGATTCCAAACTTTCCCAGAACGTTCAATCATCCTACTCTAATCTCGTCTATTTCTTCCAACAGCTTTTTGTATGAACGTTAAAATCGTTTAAGCTTAATCTATTGCGTGCAGTAAACGGAATTCTGTCACCTTTCTCGGACACCTTTCCCGACGGAAGGGCGGTGAAGCGGGAAGAACATTGAATTATGGTATCGTTCCTTCTTTCTCTTCTTGGTACATATCTACGTGTATATCAAGGGTTTATTCATCGTGCAAATATTACGCGCGGGAGAAATTTCTCTCGGGGACGTGGCGAGTATGCCTATCGGGAAATAATTCCTCGTCAGACCGTTCTTTCTTTACACGCGTTCCAGTTGTTTGACGTCGTGCATCCTGCCGCGCCGCGACGCGCCGTTGCGTTCGGCCATTCCATCGGACGATCCAACGCGAAACGTACACGAGTGTACATCGTCTGTAACGGCCTACTTCCACCTTATCGGTTTCAAAGTGGAAAGTCGTCTTTCTCGTGCGTCGCTCCCCCCAGATGCCGTCGAATATTCGCGGGAAAATGAAATTCACGAGAATGTCAAAGGGAGGGGAAATAAATAACCCGTGAAGTGACCCCCGGGCGCACACGTCACGCGGATTTATTTGCACAACGAATATCTGCAAGTACGGGTGGCGAAGAATCTCACTTACCGGATGGGTCCGCGGACGGCCAACTAGCCCTAGGGATGACCGGCGGGAGGACACTGAGCAATAACAAAGGCAGACCACCCCCGATGCTAGGGTTGCGTTGCGGAATCGATGCGCTCGATGAAGCGTGCGACGGCTCCACTGCTTCCTGTGCCAATTGTTTCTCCAATCTGGCCAATTCCAGCTCCAGCTGTGCCATTTCACGGCGATACACACGGTTCTGCACTTCCACGCGGTATTGCAGCTCGCTAGCCCGCCGTGAAATTTCATTACCATTAAGGTCGTTAAAAAATTAGACGCCACGTCGGAGCCGGCATCGCAGGGAATCCCGCGAACGGTTCACGCGTCTCGTTACCGCCCACCCGTAATTCATAATGTGTTCTCATTAACAACCCCCCGGCTATGTATATCCGGTGGAAGCGCGATTCGGTTCAGAAACTTTGTAACCGACGGGCCCCGATGAAAAATTATAATAAACAAACTTTCGCCCGAGCAGCCGGAGTTTTATAGGAAATTCAGTGAAAGTCGGTGAGTTGGATAAAATATGATAAACGATATCTGCGACCCGGTTTCGAAACGAATCGATTCCCCCCCCCCCCCCCCCGTACCCGTAGGAGTAACACGAAGGGTTCAGGTACCGGGGATCCGATAAAGGATATCGCGACTCGAGGTCGATCCGTTCGAACGATTCCCTAGCTCCAAAGTGAAAGCCTTTATCGTCATTGTGACCAACACCATTGTGTCTCAGCCCCTTTTTGCAGCTGATTTCTCCATTTGCTTCTGATCTTCTGCACCCCCTATCGATCAATCTCGGTGTAAGCTGTGGTTACTTACGTTCTATCGTCGGTCACGAATCTTCTTGTATTGCATTCGATCTTGAGGCCCAGGCTCTGTACCACGGGATCGGCTCTCTCGCCTGCTAAAATATTCGCCAGCTGAGGGAGGAACAGCAACGCCAGCGTCGCGGTAGTGGAAGCCAAGATCAGGGTGGTTATCGTGACGAAGGCCAAGGTCGCGCGATCGGACATCAAATTAGCCAACACCACCACGATCCCCGAAGTGATCACCACGAAATAGACGCTCATGCCAATGTACTGCGAATCGTTCAACGCTGGTATTTTTACGTGCCTGAAATTGTGCATGTCGCGCGGAAAGACACAGGGTAAACATGGCGTGTATCCACATGTGCGTAAATTAACAAATTAATAAAACCGCGGCTCGTAGTTTCGTAGGTACTCGACATAAATTAGGTGCACAACGGAATTGGCCTCATTGTCGGGAAAGGACGAGCCGATACTTTGCATTGCCGCGCCCTTGACTCGATCTCATAAACTTTCGTATCGATATTCGAATGGCAGTTAGCCGGTAAAAAGTGAAAACACCCTTGCTAATGAACGCCCTAATGGCGGCCCTCATTAAACTCCAATTCCGTTTCGACTCCGCCTCTGTTGTATCGAGTTTTTTCTCGGCACGTAAAATCAAGCTATAAAACACACAGCTGATGTTCGTTAAATAGCGGTCCAAAGTATTTTTACCTAGTTTCCCAGGCCATGTAGACGCCAACGATGAGCAGTAAACCCTTGTAAAGGTAAAGGGCGCCCAGCCAACTGTTCGTGTGTTGCGAACGACATACCTCTACCTGCGTCAGTGATGAAAGATACGAATTAATTGGCAACGGTTCGTCCGAGCGAATTACGTCGATATGTTAATGAAGCTGTGCACCGTGGTATGCGACATTCTTCGCGGCATTGTTTCGATTGCAATACCTGGGGTTGATAAACAACGCCTTTGTCTTGCGGATTGAACTCCAGTGTTAAGTTCCGCAGGTGACGCTGCATGGGGTCGAAAGTCACCCACAGAGTTACCACGAGACCGTCTAGCAGTAGAAGGACGCAGATTAAGCTTATAAGCTGGGTGTCCTGAAGCAGCTGCAAGTAGCAGAAGAATACTCGTGCTTTCTTTACGTGCACTGGGTGCAGTCAGAGTTGGGCAAAATTTAATCTGATTACAAATTACAAATTACGATTGAAATGTAATTGTGTAATTAGATTACATTCTGCCCAACTCTGGCGTGGGATCGGTTCGATCGTCGGATCGATGACGTACCTTGTTCTTGACGACACCGCTCCTGCTCCTCGTGAAAATCCTATGCACGCGGTAAGTCTTGGTGAACATCGACCCAAAGGCCAGAGAGAATCCAGCGGACAACAAGTATACTCTCGCCTGAAACGGTACAAGGAATCGCCGCGGAATATAATGGTTGTAGGAAGCAGCGGGCGCGACTCCATTTCAACCAGAAGATTTATTGCTCACTGTGCACACTGTGGGATAATAATCATCGCTGTCCGGAAGCGTGGCGTGATCCAGACCCAGAAGGATGACCGCACCATAGACGAGACCGCAGCCGACAGCAGCCATATTATTCAGCCTAGGGCTCGAAAGTTTTATACTCCTGTCGGTCGCAGCAAACGAAACAATTTGTAGATTTTCCCACCAGCGGCATGGGACACCCGACGGAATAACGAGATCAGGTTTCCCGCAAGGAGAGACTGAGGCGTTTGATAAGCTTGCAGTGGAACTTACTTGTGCCTGCGAAAGTGCAGATTGAACGCCAAGAATGCCAGCGCGAGGGTGACGCCGACACTGGCCAGGCAAGCAATGGCAAGGAAAGCCGCAGGTGCTACAGTCACTACTCTCAACCTGTGTACGAGAAGAACGAGCCTTTTAGTATTCCTAACACACCGTTAAATAGTAATAAAAAAAGCGGCGAAGAAACGTTAGTTCGTTCATCTCCTCCGGATCGAAACCAGCACGATAACAAACTGCAGAAAAAGTGGATACGCGCGATTATTTTTACAACGCGTTACGGCACCCGTTGGAAGTTGCACAGCGGCTAGAAAATTCATTCGATACGATGTTTCGAAAATGTTTTTTACAGTAAAAATGCTGATGAAATTTTCGTGAAAGGAGACGACACGTACAATGTAGCTTTGAATATATTTTTATCGCTCATATCGGCCCGCGCACACTATACCCCGTATCGTAAAGATACCATTTAATAAGGGGAACCTTTACCACCGTTTTAAGTGAGTTACCCGGGTGATCAACTTTTACGCAGCCGCGCGAAATCGCGAAATCGCCATTAACAAAGGTGGAATCCCCGCTACTTCTCAGACTCGCCGAGCACGCCGTATCGTTACTCAACGATTTCGTATAATACACCTACGCTTATTAACATATGGAACTCGTTAACATAAACCGTACGCGATTCCACGGATAGAAACGGTAGGTATATCCGACATCCATTGTACCGATCATTGTACTCGGTCGCAGTGCTTACAATCGCATCCACTCGCGAGCTACCTATTTGTTATTAATCGTTTCATTAAATTCTTACGGCATAGCGTGGTTATTGATTGGTGGTATCGCGGCGAGACCACGTGTGTACCGATGATTCGGTGGACCAGTGGCCAAAAAGTGAAACGCGGATCGGTAGGTATAGGTAATCGGTCAGGCGAGCCGTGATAGTCTGATTGAAATGTTGAGGATAATCTCCCCCGCGGCCCGCAGCATGTTTCGTGGATGTTTTATCCCTGGAAACATGTGGTCAGGACGGGATACTGACGATCTCGGGGTACCCGGGTTAACGTACCAGTGCCGAGACCGTGCAAGAGACTGCACTGAGGGCGTTCTGTAAGCTTGGCATCTTAATGGAGAACGAGGGTGTCAGGGTGTCAAGATGTCAGGAATCGGGGTTAGACAAGGGGATGTCTCTGTCCGTCTGTCTCGCAGCGTGTCTCAGGTGTGTAAGGATCGAGGATTCACCTTCGCCTCTCAAGCTAGGCCGAGTCTAGTGATCGTGGGCAACGATCATCAGTTCTGACTTCGTCATCCTGACGTTCGTAAGTATAGAGGGAAATCTGGGTACTCTGAGGTGCTTCGACTCGTCGCAACACCGAATGTTCAAGGTGATCGATCAAATCGGATGCAGTAATACGTACCGGAAAACCCTCTGAGCCGCTGGGGGTTGCCCACCGGGCCATCTCGTCATTGCGCATCCCGGGCAATTCATTGTCAGCTTTTCATCTTCCGGGCTGAAAATCGCTATCCTTCTGATAACGTGGCCTGTAATTGGAAAACTTTAAGATCCAGTCTGCCTCAGCGCGTACGTACCGCCGTTTCATAACTTAAAACTTAAATAATCGGCTAACGACTACTCGTTTCAGTTTCGACGAGATTGCAGTCGCGATAGTTACACCAGCTTTTACGCTCAATCTCGGTCTAAAAGGGATTTTAATTCCTCCATGTCTCTTCGTCCTTCCGCATGTATTCTTGGTGGAAGAAAATTCAATTATTTAACGTTTCAATAATGAGGGAAGCGCAGGCATTAATTATTACGGCTCAATTTCTCCCCATTTGGAATGGCTCTCTATTGCGTGGACCCAATGAAATGAATCCGGAGCTTTAGGTGACGCGGTAGTATGCCCCGTGACATACGAAGAGCCATCGAGGAAAGGGCTGATCTAGTCTTAACGTTAATTCCTTCGTCCGATTCCTTTCACATCCCCTACAAATCTGCCCTCTGATAAAATACCCTTTTTTTTTTCGTTCGTGAGCCACCATTTGCTCGACGTATCGATGAAGTCGAATATACATATGTACATGTATCAGGTAAAGGGGAGACGTCTCAGAGCTATAGAATTTCTATCTACGTTCGTCTGAGCACACTTAAGCAACGGGATTGAGGTAAATTAGGATGGAGCACATATTTTTTAGAGGTACGATATAAAATTCTGGAAATCGACGGCAACATTAGTTCCAGACGTTACCCAATCCTTTCAAGAGTTTCGTACCGCGCAAAAAACCAGCAATGCATCGCACTGGGAGTTTCGAGGCGTTCCATTAAAACCGCTGTCTTCCGTGATCCACGAACCAGACAATACATATTGGGATTTCTCCCATCACAGTAATGACTACAGCCGGCTGGCTAATAATACTCATTTCATTCCATCTTCCGTCTCCGAATACCAACGCGCTGCTACTTTCGACAGCCAAAAATAGAGGAGGTCGGCCGATCGTTTTTCACAGGTTAGAGTCGCGAAAAATGCCGATATAAGTGTCTCCCAGTCCCCGTGCATCTTTAAACAAGTTTCTTCGTCTGCTTGCGATGGATAGTGACAACGGCAGAGGTATTCTTTGCTTCGGTGCGATCGAATTATTCTCGGCTTGACACGGAGCATCGAGGATGTTTACGAATGCATCTTTGTAGTTTTAGCGGAATCCATCGGAATTTATCGGGAAAAGTTTCGTAGAATATAGAAATGCCCCTCGCACTCGATACCGCCGTGGATTCCCGGCAGAAATTCTATCCATCTGAATTTTCGAGACGTTTAAGGGGTCATGCTCAGTCAGGAGGCCGAAAAAAAGGGTGGTCTTTGAAAATTTTTTACTCAAAAGCTATAAAACATTTCTCAAAAAATCTTTTTTCCTTTTAAGGATTGCATCTAGTATCGTGCATCGTAATTTTTTTTATTTAAAAATATTTATCAATAACTAAGTTATTGTCCATCACTCGAAGGTTCTCTCAAAAAGAAGGCTTCTGCGGTGACCACTGCTGCTCGAAAGTCGATCATCTAAAATAAAAAATTCAAAAGAATTTACTTATTATATTATATTATCTAGTCTTTGAACGAAGGATTTTTTTATCCAATGCATAGTTTTCTTTTAATTGACGAAAATCAGGCACGATTTATGATGAAAATTAAAACTTTTACTTTAAACATCCGCCATTTTTTCCCAAATCAATATTTCGAAAAATCCTTCCTTCAAAGACAAGATAATATAATATACTAAGTAAATTCTTTTGAATTTTTTAATTTAGATGATCGACTTTCGAACAGCAGTGGTCACCGCAGAAGCCTTTTTTTGAGAGGACCTTTGAGAGATGGACAATAACTTTCTTATTAATAAATATTTTTAAATAAAAAAATTACGATACACAGTACTAGATGCAATCTTTAAAAGGAAAAAATAATTTTTGAGAAATGTGTTATAGCTTTCGAGTAAAAAATTCCCAAAGATCACCCTTTTTTCGGCCTCCTGACTGAGCATGACCCCTTAACACTGCAAAGATTTTTCAATTTCTCAAACGTTCTCGCTTTAAGAGCAAGGTGTCAAGGTGTCCTCTCGAAGTATCGCAGAATAAAGTAACTAGAAATCTAAATAGTTACTTATTCCGGCGCGTTTATTCACTAATGTCAGACGGAAAACTGTCGCGGTTCATTCCTCTCCGCGTGATAAGGCACATTCGCAATTTATGTTCTTCAGTTGTCTTGCCTCCGCCCTTTACGACAGCTGATAGAACTTTTCTCCACGAGCGGGGGAGTATGTTTTCTGATATCATTTGTTCGTGTCGGGCCGGTTCGCGTGACTAATCATTGTACGCCGAGGGAGCCAATTAATAAAGAAGATCGTTCCGAGTCGAAGGGAAGGAATTATAGGGCACCGTTGTTCGAATCGTCTTAGAAAGTATGACTAGAATATTTATGTCGGTTGCCCCCGAAGCGGCAGGAAATGAAGCAACCTGTCGGCCGTTATTTTTATGGGTCCCTTTGCTCTTTCTCCGATGTCTCGCGGATAAATCCTCTTTTATAACGTCGGCCGCTTTTCCCAGATAAATGTTCAAGTGGGATAATGAAATCAACTGCGCCGTTCGAGGCGCATATCTTGCACATGCAAACGGAACGAGAACGGTCTCGAAATATCTTTCTTGTCTGCGGGACACGGCGTTCGCTTCCGCCGCGTCGCGGAAAAAGAACCACACGTCCTAATCCCGATCGATCCGTAAGGACAGAAAGATTGCTCTTTGCGCTCGATTTGTCGCGTAAAAGGGGAATAAAGGATCCGTCGGGGCCAGGCTGTTTCGCCTTTTGCCTGTCGCCGAGATTATGCTTGAAATCTAAATCGGAGAGCCGCGACAATGTGACTGTTATCCGCTACGGGATTTGATGGATTACAGCCGCAGGACCTTGACTGCCGACTGGTTAGATGGATGAAAGAGCGCGGAAGAGGTAAACTGAAGTAAAACAAGCTGGGGAAAAAAGGATGCAGAACAGAGGTAACAGAAAGCGGAGGTAAAGAAGGGAGCAGTTGATGATATCCAATTTGCCCGCACCGCCGAGGGCTCTTTGCGAGCACTGTTACCTATCGCTGGCGGAAATTCGTGCCAGTTCGTTGACTTTATCCGAAATCGATGCTCGAAACTCGAAGCAGAAAAAGGAGCCGCTTCTTCGAGGCTCGTGCAAGGTTAACGAGCTGAACGACGGCCTGCTACACCGCGGATGGCCGTCTAGCTATCGGGATTCCGTGAAAATGCCAGGAAACTTCGCCCGACCCTGGCAAATCCTTCGGGACTGAATCCTTACAGAGGAGGGGGCAGCCCCGCAACTTTGAAATCTCATAGAAATGTTTTACAGCAAGACAGGAATCTTTCGATCCTTTCCACATGGTTGGGCAAAACGTGTGTATGTACATGGTTACACACATATACATACACACGTGCAACCGAGCTTCTCCCAGCGGAAAGACCCCAACAGGTTAGAGAACTCGAAGCCCCCGTATAAAGAGCACGAAACTACGCTCGAATTTGACCGAGCTGTCTCGTTTATAAAAACGACGCTCGTGGGACGGTGAAAAAGTTGTAAGTTTCGTGGAGTTTTCGAACGTTTTACTAGCCGAGGCCAGCATACGTGTCTAATGAAAGACGGAGGGGGGCTGAGGGACATTTTCTATCGAAGCTTTTAAGGGATTGTTCGGAACGTCGTCCAGCAGTGTCTATGTGGAACAAGGGTCGGAGGGTGGGAGGGGGTGAGGGGGAGAGCGTGCAGAAAGTGAAGAGGAATGAACAGAAGGGGAGTAATGAGTCTTGGACTCAATTTCATAGCGCAGCTTGTGAGAGCCTGAGCACTTTCCGGCAGATTGATTTTCGATCATACTAAGGGGACAATGGCCCGTGAACGCGAGCGCGATATCCAGCACCTGAACGACGGCCAATCAAAACATCATCCGTTCGGCTGGTCAGAAATTAAAAAGGGAGGAAACGTATCGAGGCCGAAGGGAAGGAAATAATTTTGGTGGAAAGGAACGCGAGTGTCGTTAACATCGGCGTATCGGGGTCGCGTGGCTGAAAAGAAGCTTAATTTCACAAAGAACCGTATTTTCGCCTACGAGGACGGCATGGTATGACACTGCACGGCGCGGCGTTTCGAGGCCACTCAAATTATGCGCTCGCCCGTCGTTACCCAGGAGAAGAGTTCAGCTTGGCGAGCCCCGAAACGCGGCCGAGACGGACTCGCGGCGATGTACACGAGTGAAATTTGCCGGAGCAAAAGTTTTGACGGTGATAAAAAAGAAAGGTGAAGGTTCGACACCGATATTCATTGGCTCGCGCTGGGACACGGAGTCGCTTCTTGGTCGGAATAACGATTAATACCGGCCTGGGCATAATGCATTCGAGTTCCTCTTGTTTTCCATCTTCGCTTTTTCTCCTTTCTCGGGCACGCTCCCTTTTGCCGCCGATTCCCGAGGGTCCTCTCTCATTAATTATTCATCGACTTCTTACCGACATCCGGCGGGTAGAATGGCAAACATCTCTGGTCGTGTTCGCACGAAGCTCACGCCGATCTCGTTTCATGCTTTAGATCGCGATTCGCGGACCTGACGAGCCGTGGTCCTCGCCGCGGCGCGGCGGCCACACAGAAAACCGCCGCGGCCTTACCTTTACGCGCGACATCGAGAACCCTTATGGCTCTTTCGACTCCAGTTCCCACGCTAGTGGCCTCTAACTTCTCCGAGCCGAATCTTCCTAGACGAGACGGAATCCCGGCGGTTAATTAATTTATCGCCGAACATGGCTAACGTTGTTTCACAGACATGCTCGCGTCAGGCGGGGTCTTCCTTACCGCAACGTTGTCGTTAGACAAAACGAGAGAGAGAGAGAGAGAGAGAGAGAGAGAGAGAGAGAGAGAGAGAGAGAGAGAGAGAGAGAGAGAGAGAGAGAGAGAGAGAGAGAGAGAGAGAGAGAGAGAGAGAAAGAGTGACCCAAGAAATAGCCTCTTTTTGGTCCCACGATTTTGGAACTGAATTCTATGCGAAACGATACCGTATGACGAGACATCAATCACACGAAATTTTCAAGTTGTGGTAACAGTGGGTGCTTTTTTTTAAATACCGTCCACCATATTGATTCAGCCATTGTGAATTTTGATATATTAAAAAAGCACCCACTACACAGACATTTATATTTCTTAATTTTTATTTTTTTTTTCGTGAATTTTGAAAATCTAAGTTCAAATTCGTTGTTAGCAGTCGGCAAAACCCCTCGAAATAATTGTTTAAATTATCGGACTGACATTGAAGTTCGTACATCGAAGCGCATGGGCTGACGCGTTAAAGAATTTTCCCTTATTTCACCTCCCATATCTCAGAAACTAATTGTCACCTCAACTTGAAAATTTGTTGTGATTGATGTCTCATCATAAGGTATCATTCGGCACAAAATTCAGTTCCAAAATTGTGGGATTAAAAAGATGCTAAAAAAGGCCTCATTTTCGGGTCACTCTTTCCCAGGCCGATCGATCGAGCACTGATCCAGGCGTAATATTTTCCTTCCAACAGTGAAATTAATTATAAGAAGCTGCATGGACGCTTACAGCAGCGCACATATCCGCCTGTTCTTATCCCAAGTTCACGCGGGCCACACGGTTTTGTTCGCCGACTGGTCCCGGCGCTGCGCGCTGTTTCTTGTCGCAGTTTCTTGTCGCGTTAATTATGCAACTATACTCCCACCCTACCGTAAACACGCGCCGAATTCATGGCGACGTAAGTACAGAGCTGGTTTAATTGTCCCATGTTTTGACAATCTCAGGTCGGTGGCGGGCGTATAGCTGTTCCACGCTGAGTCGAGCCAAGTTCCTACCACGAATGTCAAATTATCCCGCCAGCTAAAATCCATCGTTACGATCCGCGTAAACCCGTGTAAATTTGCAGGCTGCCTTGTGAACATCGCGCCTTCACACTTGAAAAGAAGTTGCTCCATCGCTTTCGCGTTTTCCACCCTCGCACCACTTCCTACTTTCGTTCCGTCCGCTGCTGCTCCCGTTATTAAAAAAAAAAAGGAGTCTAAACTGGGGCGTCGGAGCAGCGGTACGAGTCAAGCAGCATGTGGTCTATTTGCATAGCACTTTTCCGCGGCGGCGCGGCATTCCGTTGGAAATTTGTTTGTCACTTCGCGGGGCGTGTATGATAGCGCGGGCCAGCGTCGATGGTGTCCCCGTAAGAAAACAGAGGAGAGCAGCGATAAATGGTCGAAGCAGTATCGTGCGTATCGGGTTTGGCCGAGGAATTCATTGCGAGAAATAGCAGTTACGTCGTTATTGCGCGGCCGGCTGAAATCGTATCGTTGGACGGGCATCGAACAATGGAAATCTCATAAATGGGCTCGCCCCCCCCCCCCCCCCCCCCCGGCTAAACGTGTCAGTTAGCTGAGAATGCGAGTACACGCAGTGCACTGCATCGTTAGAGGCATCCAATTGTCAGCGGTTTCCAGTCCACCCTCCTGAATTTACCATTTCACGCATGGCTTCTTACGCGTTTGCCATTGCGTACACACCCGATATAATCGATGCTCGTCGCACGTGCTGGGAGTTATTCGTGGGCAATATGTAAGCTTTACTCACCGTGCATCTGGTAGAACGCCGTGATACCCACCCTGTCGGCTCCATTGAACGAGACTGGCCCCTGAAACGGATCGCATCACCGAAATCGTTAGCTGTTTGTGCACAGTTCAATTGTCGGGGAGGCAGGACAAAAATTGTTCGTTCCGCGGGCAATGAATTTCGGTAGTTTAGCTTTGGCAGTTGGCGTGTATTTTGTTAGACGCACGGGTTAGACAGCGCAAGACCGATCATTATTACCTCCGTGAATGATTGATGAGAGTGTTTCTGGGCTGGCAACAGAGGGCCAGCTCACCCGGTTCTCTATTTTCCTCGTGAACGCGCACTGTTGCTCGCAAATGAAGCAAATTAGGCACACGTATGTATAAATATTGAATGGGCGAGCGACCTTTTGTTTTTTTTTCCCTCCAAAGTATTCACTTCGGTGGATATTCTTGTTTTTATATCGTTTGATGTATGAATCTGCCCCTACTCACCGAGACTCCGATGAAACGCAGAAGCTTAAGCTGCTCCAATAGTCGCGACGCGATGTCCTTTCTCGTGTGCGTGTATTGTGCCACGCTCGTGTTGTCTCTATTCAAAAGGATCTCGGTCCTCTCGAGGGCAAGAGCCATGGCCCAGACGGCGTCGTACGTTTGTGCGGCGAATTTCGAATGCGTCGCCCCTCTTTTCGCCAATTCCGAGGTGAACTTGCTGCTCGTCTACGCAGAAGATATTGTTATCGCGTTAAGGGTAGACACTTTCATTTCGTCCGGTCAAAGCTCCAGTAATCCTTTTAAAATATGCGCGAGATTTCCTCGGCGCGTCCCAGCCTGTTAAAGGTTTCGAGACGAAGATTAAATAAAAAGAAGAAACGCAATCTCGGGTGTTCTTGGTTGCGCGCCACGGACAAGGATTCCTCTTTGCTAGCTTATTTTCATTTTCACCGATAGAGGGGTGGGAAATATGGGTGCGGAGGATAAATCTCTTTCGTCGGCGCGGTGTCACTATGCATCGTGGAAATAAAATTGCCACAAAGGGTAAAACACTTTCGGTCCTCATTGCCGAGGAAATAGATACCACTTTTCCTCGAATAACGCCAACACTTTTCGCTCTTTGACCGAACGATTCTCTCTCGAGCAAAAAGTACACTTCGTTCTATCGGCCGCCCCGGCAACAACGTGCCTTTCACGGCACACTAGTAGTTATTAACAAATTAAACGATTCAGATGGGTGAAACGAGGAGCCGGCCGGTCGAGCAGAGTTTATTCGACAGATTGGAAAACTGTTTCGATATCAATGGAACTTTGGCTACGGACTCTGAATGCGATATTGCGGGCTAAACGCGCGTGAAAGACCATTTAGCATTGTTCCGACGGTCCGTGCCCGATTCGTGATTTCGATGGAAATTCTATCTCGAGCGTTTATCATATTTTTGGTTAAATCCATTATTGTAAGCGTTCAACGCAAGCGACAATAGCAACTGGCGTATTATAAAAATCATTCGAATTTCACCGAACGCCAAGGGATGTATCATTCTGTTCGAAGTAGAAATACCCGAGGTTGAAATTCAACTTTCCCCAGTGCTTCGCCTCTGAGAATATGCAAATGAGGTAGTGAACTTATGTACGTACGTTGCCGTGCACCGTTCTGTTTAGTTTCGATATTGCGGGGGCTCGCGCGACCGCGAATTTCTATTTTTCAACGTAGTCGCGTAAATATTCAGCATACCCGAACACGGTCGGAATTATTCATGATGCCGTTTGAAGAAGTAAACTGTAAATCGTCTAGCAGTGCTCGCGGACATCCAAGGAGGGAGTCCATTTTCCTAGGGGCAAAAGCGGAAAGTTCGCAGCGCGATTCACCATGGAAGCGTAAGCAATTTCAAGAAACGCACGGCTCGAAGGTTTTATCGTTACCGGGTCCGTCCCTTCGCGAAACGTAATTAGCGACACGTGAGTCGGTCATTAGCTCGATTGCTGGGGCGTGGAAAGTTCGATGCGAGGAAGCTCCTGCCTATTATCACGCTCTCCTTCTGCAGTGCCGTTTCCTCGGAGCCTTTAATGGACACAGGAGGTCTCAGCATCCCAGCAGCTGCCCCACCGATAAAGAAAACGCGACGCCTTTCTTCCCCAAGCGTTCTATTTTCCACTAATCAGATTGGGTTTATTAGGTGCCCGATTACGCGACGATCGGGACATTGTTATGGAAAGAGACTCTGCCTGAATGCCGTGCCGGTTAATTAACGGGGGATAAGGAAATGTCGAAGGGCTTTGTCTTTGCTCCAAACCCTACCCCGGGTCGGGAGCATTAATCAGGCGCTGTGATGTCGCTGCCTCGAACTTTTCTGAGGGATGGAATTTCTTTGCGAGACGGATGTAATTACTCTGGCACGCTTGCGTAATTACCCAGCTTAACGCGGCACGCGAAAACACGGAAATGCTTCCTGAACGAAAGTCTTGCCGAGGAAAATAATGTCTGATTGGAACTACACTCACCAGGCCCGACGAGCTGATCTCATCTCCCAGTGCCGAGCCGTGACTCTTGACGATGATCAAGCCGTCCAGCGTTTGCGACAGCTGCGATGGCGTGCATTCCTCGGGTCCCGAGTGCCACCAATTGCTCGTCATCCCCGACAGGTCGATCGTATCACCTGGCAGTATCCACGCGTAGTCACCCCCGTGCATGCCCAGCTTCCAAGCCTGATTGGGGACAGAAAGCAGAAGGAACCCCTTGAAATGTGTGATTAACAGAAGGTGGGAGCTGGGGATATTTACGGGCGATGGCCGTTTCCCCGGCGTGGCTCTGGCCAAGCTCGGGAAAATAGATAAGGCAAGCTTTAGAATTGGCTCTCGCTGGTAAACTTCGCGCCCTCTGTTCTCACTCTTTCTCCCTCTCTCTCTCTCTCTCTCTCTAGAATATATGGGTTACTCGGAATAAGTATTTTATCTGCCCGAGAAAGCAGACGGGTTCATTGCAGAACCATCTTTCGTATTTCTATAAAAATTTTCCCGCGCCCCGCGTAAACCGGGAAATTAACGCGGTGACGGCCACATTCTCCAAGCGTCGCGATACCTCCTACGCCAAGGATCGATCGTCAAGTGCACTTGCCAGAAAGGACGAAAGTTAATGGGGTCGCACCCGTTTAATCCACGTCACAGTAAAAAAATCACCGGCTCTGCAACGCGTATGCAGAGAGCAAAGCAGAAATGTTTACGGCGATCTCGTCGGAACGATGGACGTACCGCGTAATGAGAAATGGACCACGGCCAGGAGGGCTGGGGGTTGCTCACGGACCATCCGAGATATCTTTGTAAAATATGTTCCATCTTCTACGTTTCTCGCTAGCCCCTCGCAGACGTATTTCCCCCATATTGCCTTATTCTGTCGCCTAGACAGCCCTTCCGATTGCGCATCATATATCATGCGTTTCGACTGTCATTAGACCGTATTTCAGCGGCATCGTTTGTCAGTCGCAGTGTCAAGAAGCGGATCGCTCTTGCGGTATCTTATCCCGCGGCCATCACGAATGACGTATTGCCCGTTCGACGCTGCACGGTTTTTACCCCGGGCCTGGTAAAAACTTTTAGCGCCAACTACCGTAATCAATTTCCCTGCCGTTTGGTAGAATAAAGTCCCTTACCAAGCCATCGATTCTCCTTCGATCCAAGGTAATGAACTCTCACCGGCGCGGCTCGCGTAGCTATCCCCTCGGCCCCGCTGTCGGCAAGTTTCGTAATTCTTTGGAAAAGTGGTGGTCGTCGCCTCGGAAGCCAGGAAAAATCGTCCCGCTGCAGTTACAACTCATTGTCTTCTCCTCACGCGCGGAAAGTTAAAAAAACTGGGTCACGTTTGAATGCAGCTTGTCTCGCGATCTCGCGTCTGTTGTCGTGCGAAGGCACGGGAAAGGCGAAAATGAGAAATGCGCCTGGAATACTGAACGCAATACTGTTTCCGCTGGGGAGAAAAGCGCAGGCAAAGTGCCGTTCCGCAGCGTCAAACGCGCGCGTCCCCGTAAATCAGGCCCCTCGTGTTTCTCCCGGTCGGAGTAGCTGGCACAGTGAAAGTAGTAATAAGGAGATATAGAGCGGCGTGTGCCGCCGCCGATGCAGCCTGGCCAATGCTCTGAATTATTTACCAAGGAGCTTAATAATTCTTTCACCAATTCGTCTGCAATTAAAACGACCAACTGAGCGGTTACCGATAGATTGAACTTGATTGAATCGCGCGGTAGAATATAGTACGCAGCCGGTGTAAATGGTTATGAGCTGTCGCGTGTATTTTCGGCTGATTTATAACAGAAGTCCGGATTTCTCCCGTTTCTTGCGCTGTTGTTCACGGCAAAGAAATGAGAAAACCTCGTCGCTGAATACCGGCGTAATAAACGGCCGATCCTGACCCGCGAATATTAAATATCGGGAAAGTAACGAGCAACGCAATCGCTCGAATGGGAAGGATATGGATATCGTCGATTTAATAGCAACGGACATCTACGATCGCTTTATTGCCTCCTGGCGATAGTTACTTTCCCCGCCGTGGCAATAATGCAGTCGGCCAGGATGCCGGATACGCGGCTCGCTGAAAAATCCTGCCGGAAAAGTGAAGCCAATGTTGGCCGATTACCAGACTCCGCGATTCTTTCCGTAATAAGCTTTCAACGTATCCAGAGAGTTTACGAAATAGAGCGCAGGCGAAAAGTGGAAGATTTACATTTTCCACCGCCGACTTTTTCCCCATGCTCTCGTTCGCGCCCTCGGGAACCAGGGCAGGGGAATTCTTTGCGCGATATACCAAAGGGCAAGTGAAAAATTTCGCTGGGAGATTTTGAGCGAGAGATTTCGGGGTGGCAATCAGGAAACGAACCGTGGGATCCGGGGGCATCAGTGGCAGGATTTAAAGGGCACCGAATCAAGGACGGACTGGTGTTATCCGTTGCAGCCTCGACGATAGCTCGTGAGCGCGCGAACACTCTGCCGCTAGTGTGTGCCACGCCACGAGCGCAATTTCATCCCGACGTATTTGTGGAAAAGCTCGCGTGTGGGAGACGGTTTGTGTACCGTGGCACCGATACAGGGAGGAAATTAGAAGCGCGAGACCGTTGATGTTGATACGATTTCCACGTCACCGGCTGGCTTCGAGGAAGCCACGCGCGCCCCAAGTTTTCCGTTTGCTGGCTAATTTTCGACGGGTCGATCCAGTCCCTACTGACAACGGACAAATTAGTTGCAGGGCGTTCGACGAATGGCCTCGTTCGAAGTTTCCCGACGCAGCCACTTCCCCCGCTGGCAACGGAATTTAGAGACTGTCGCGTCGGCGGCGGGGCGAAAACAAATCGCGTGAAATCTCTCGTAATTGTTTACAGCTGTTTGGCAGGCTAATTTACATGGGCATCGATATACAGCCCAAATAGAGAGGTAAAAAGTTTTCAGATAAACGGGCTGGAGGCTAGTCTGATGCATCTGGAAAGTTTCGGTCTCGAAACGCAAAGCCAGCCAGAGGATAATGGTGAAGAAAGAGGGCGAGAGAGTGGCAAAGGGTGAGAGGCGGGGTGGAATCGCGTCCTAGTTTTAACACAATGTTCATTATTCGCTTAGCAGAAACACAGGCCATGACCATGCGTTTGCATTTCATTGATTTTCGCTTGAGAGCCGAGGCGCGAATTAATTGATTGCAGAAAAGAATCCGGCTCTGTGTGCGTGCCTGTCGCGAGGGGTTTCGTTGTCAGTGAAAATGGAAAATAATTTTCGCCTCGTGCTTTAATGTCGCCGTGCTAACGACGGCGGGCGCGGTTCTCGCGGAAATGGCAATTTTATGAGCGTCTGTAAAAATTCGTAATTGAGCTGTTGCCGGTGTACGGTCGGGAATGCTCGTAAACGTACGACACAACCGGCTGTGGACCTTTGAGCGTTTTATTTTCTCACAGTTTGAAGGCAACTGTAGCGCAACGATGTAGGTACTGCATTACTGGAAAGAGAAAGAAGAAAGAAGAAAGGAGAATGAGACAAAGAAGGAAGGCGAAAGAGAGAGAGAGAGAGAGAAACGTCAGGGGAACTTTGATGAAACTTTGATGCAGCGACGGTGTTGAGCGTATACCCCCATACGTGTTTTTCGTATACACGCGCGAAAATGATGTTGAGTAATAGAGCCTCGTTTATGTCACTCCAACTCTTCGACGCACACTTTGATCCAGTTGTGAAAACCGAGATAACGTAATGCGCGTTCAGGGAATGCTGTTGGAGTTTTTTGATTAACATTGATTAAAATGTTAAAGTTCCGAATGGATTCCACGGGAAATTTACATAAAGCCGTCGCGTATAATGGATCCGCTGAACTTTATCTGCTTACACTTGGGCTCCCTCGGTGCATCTCGATGGCATCGGTGCTTGCGCGTGTTGTTTGTACGGTAAAACAAATCGACGATGAAAGCGGCCCTTTGTTCGCTGATTCCGCGAGTGCCAAACAATTTCAACGGAAGCGCGGAACAAGCAGGGGAAAAGAAAAATATCCGACTTTAGGTGTCATTATTTCCTCGCCGGGTCGTCGTCGGAAATTGTTTAACTCGCCGTAGTTTGATCGTGTAACTTTGCGACCGCGCACAGAACATAGGTCGCGTCTGAGTTGGTACAAGTTTGTTTGACGGCTCACCTCGCAGAAAACGCGCGGCGCCAGTCGCGGTGAGAAACTTCCGATGATGATTCTCGTGTCCAGCTCCTGAAAGCAAATAAAATTACGCTTCAACGACGGCGACCCACGTCTTTCGCGCTGCCTTCCCGCTGTCGCATCTTGCATGCACGTTTATCACATTAGAGCCGGCGCGGCGTATAATTAGTTATGAACAGAGTGCCAGAGCTAATTGAATCTTCTTTGCCCGACGTCACCCGACCAGCTCTAATGCACGACAAATTCTTTCCCGGGCATCTCCATCGCGAAGCATTCCTATCGTTCGATGTGATTTCGAAATGTTCGAGGCGGAGTGCGGGCCGTTAGAGGGAGGCTTGCGGGAAAGCAAGCGCGATGATATTATCTTTGACGGTGGAGTTGCAGGCGCGGAATCTCTTACGCGTGCTTCGTATTCCGGAAGGGATGCTCGCAGGGCACGTATGTAAATGTACCCAGGCGAGGAAAATTCTTACCTCGAAGAAGACGAAACCGCGCAACTACCGCGTAACTACATGCAGCCACCGCCACAAATCTCTCGTAAACTCGTCGGAAAAATTCAATGAAGCTTGAAGCTCGAGTCTAGCCGCGCCTTACTTTTAAAGTCTGCAGCTGTTCCTTGTAATCGTTCTCCGCGAACGTGATGGTTGCCGTGCACGTGATATTCGCTTGCTCCAGTTCCGTGACTAGATCGTTCACAGCCTGAAACAGAGACGCTGAAACGGACCTGCGAATGTCGTCGCGTTAAAGAAGATACGCGTGAACCTTGGATATTACGTGCTCCACATGCGAGCCGTTCGCGTTCCCTGGAAAAGTCACGCGCGATTCGGACGCGCGGCGCTTATCGATAGGTGCGCGCAAAGCTTAGGAGCGCAACGTTCTGAATACCGTACGTCTTTGATTAAATTACCGTGTCGGTTGCCGCTACGGATTGATTGCTTACCAGAGAGTACATGTCACCGGTTTGAGAGAGGGCGGTGACAGTGTCCCAGCCGAAATGCTTGATGAGAGCTATCCTGGCGGAATTGTGACTCGAATCTGGCGCCACGGTCCGCAGGAATAGTGGAAACTCGCTGGAATCCGAGAGTGCAGGCGCGGTGGATCCGAAGGATACTTGAATCACGTTCCAGTAGGGCACGATCTTAGCCAAGCTTTCCGTAACCTCGGAGCAGGCGGTGCCCAGCAGGAGCGGTATCAGATCATTCTTCTTTGCCGAGTACAGAGCGTGGAAGAATCTATCAACCGCCACACCGGGATCGCACTGAAAACAATCGTCACGAAGCTTTAACACCGCGGCCACGACAAATCCAAGCTATGACAGGTGGTACGAGTAATTCAATCACGGGATAAATTCGCTGTACTTTCTCTCCGCAAACATTACCCATCTGGAAAGGTTATAAGGCGCAGTGTACAACAAAGGGGAAGAAGGAAAAAAGGGATTGTTAACGTTGGATTTACGCGTTCGGACGGAAGAGTAAGGCGAGAAAAGATGGGCCAGGGAGCCTTAACGAGCAATTATTCAACGCGAGCGGTGACTACGGCGAGCTGGAAAGCTCTCGTAAAGCTCAAGGGCTCGTCTTGAACCGTTGAATCCGACGGATATGTCAGGTGGAAGGAAAATGTAGAATTTTCAACCCGTCTTCGGCCAGAATTTCAGATTCTCCCACCCTTTCCTTACACTTTCATTCGATTTCGAGGCGATCCCATGTACCAGCGGAAAAATCGAAACTTCGATAATGACTTCTGTCGAGAAAATTGAATCGCTCCATCGCTTTTTTTCCAGCAAAAACGAATCTCCGCTCGGAAGTATCTTTTGTTTCGCTTCCACAGCTACTCGCAACTTAATTTCATTCATGACGGTCCGCATTTGAATTTCACATCGGGTACACACCCCTCATTTTCACTGGCAAGTGTTTCGTTAGAAGAGCGACGCACCCGACTGCTCGTTCTGCGAACTCTATCCGCCATGCATATCCATAATCCTCCCTGCGTTCTAGTGCTACGTGTATGTGCATACAACATAGGTAACGCATCGCGACGTTTAACACGATTACATTCAATCGCACTTGAGCTTCCTCAGCGTTTAGGTGGAATGCATGTGCACAGGTGGGAGTGTGAATTCTGTTCAAGTTACGTATAGGTGTTGTCGCAAAGAATGCGTCAAAGAAAGCGAGCAGAGATTAAAATTACACATTCCACGGCGTCGAGGCCCAACTTTTCGCCAGGAATTCACAAAGGAGTTCGAACGCCATGGCACAGATCGCCCGGCTTTTCCCTCGGTTTAATATATGCCAGAGAACGCAGCGGTAAGTTTCGTAATGAAAGGGCACCCGGTGCGGGACGATGCGTTTAATGGTGGGCGAATTAAACGGTTTGTATTTTTCGCACGGAAGACGAACGTATTGATTCTCGGTTGGTCTGGTGATCTGTACGTTGGACATCCGTCTGTTTAGTTTTCCTCCCGCGGCTAACGGGGGCGTGACCAAAATTCTATAGAACCTACGATCGGGGAGAGTTTGTAGAATCGCTTTTCCTACGCACGGTCGACGAATTGCAGATATTTTACAGAGATCCGAACGGAGTGTGGATTATCGTAGCGGTAATCCCGCCCGAGTTCCCACACTTGCGTGTTGTGAACAAGCTCTAGCGTAGCTTTCCCTTGAACCAGCTGCTGTACTTGAAAATGTATAAGCCGGCCAGCGAAGCCGATGGCACAGAAAATTACCCCGGATCCTGATATCCTTGCGTTAGAAGTTTGATCCGAACATCGATAAGAAACGAGCGAAAGCTCTCCGCACGAAAGCTGGCGGTGTCTGCTTATACAGTCTTACGCAGAGATACGCGATCGTCAATTCCACGCGATCGCTGTTATCATATTTACGATACCGTGGTACGAAAAAATTTAGCCGAGGGGCTTCGACCGGCCTTTTCTTTACGTATGAACGGATCACGCATTCACGACCCGTTGCTCGGACATAATATTTCCATTCCGGAACGAACGATCTATTTTATTGTTATGCCAGCAGGGGAATAAAATTTCATGGCACCGAAAATGGGACGGCGATACATCGAGTGAAAGCAGCGGAGGAAAAAGTGGCGCGCGATTTGTTTCCGCGAGAACGGGAATTCCAAGACAAAGTTGTAAGTCGGTCGAATGAGAGCATAAGCTCGCGGGATCTTGTGCGATGTAAAGCTTATTTAAAGGACACAGGCTGCTATCTGTTTCCTCCTGGCGACAGGTTGACACCAAATGGATCGGGTCGCTCGTGGAAACGAAGAAATACCAACAATATCGACGTCGGACTCCGCGAAAGGTGACGCGGTTCAGTGCTTCTCAAAGCATCGAGTCGTATTCACAAAGGGAACTGGGATCGTACTTTCGCGAGAGCTTTGCGATGCTAATCAGACACGCCGAAGTGTGCCAGATTATCCTAACAAGCATCCTTGGATCAGCCAACAGCTTCCATTTACTGGTACTAAACGATTCCATGGAAGTTTCACGGGGTACCCGGCAAGACTCGCCGTCCGACCATAATCGGACGTAACTACTTACTGCGGACTCCACTAAGCCCGGCGTAGCCAGTGATAGAGGACAATCGCGCGTGCCGTAAAGTGTCTAGTCGTTAGAAAGTTTGGGAAACGCTGATGCACTGCATTCTCCGTAAACTATCATTATCCCGCCCACGGTGAACCGAGTGCCGATGCTCTGAGAAATGGAGATAGATTCGCGAGTTGCTGCGCGGCAGGAAGGGAGGAGAAGCGAAAAAAGCGGGCAGGCGTGGGCAACGAGGCGCAGTCGAAAAATCAGTTTTATACGCGCTGAACTAATCTGATAGTTAGGTATCTCGCGTATGAAGTAAAAATAATACGCCTGGCTCGGTTTAACTTCCGTGCCGCGGTGATATATCAATTTGTAGAAAATTAAGGTCGACGACTGCTCACGGCCATGATTTCCACCGAGAATAAAAGGACTTTTATGTACTCGGCCACTTGGACCGATCCGTCCACTGTGGGCGTTTCTCTATATTGAATTCTTGGAAATTTTATCCCGCGGTAAATAGAGATTTATGGTGCAACCTGTATTCGGTGTATAAGTTTTGACAGCGCAATCTTGAATACACTAACAATAAGTTCGTGAGTAGGGTTAACGTTTCTGCGCGATAAGGCGCAACTTTGTTCTACCGCGGGACTATAACGCAGGGTGGCACAACTTCGTGTACACCGCCGGGATTGTCGTTGTAAGTTCTGATAGTGCGATACGCCCATAGTTTTTAGCACCTGCACTCCCTGCCACCGTTTAAAGTTCCCGAGGCGGCCCCGAGACATTGGATGTATTAACATTCCGCCGGGTTATCTCGGCCGAAAAATTCATAACTCTCTTAACAAATGTCGAAACTCGACATTTCATGGAGACGAGGGGTCGTTGGTATTTAGCCGGTGGACAAGTCGCACCGCGGAAAAAGTTCGCAAGTCTGGTGTGGAATCCTCGTCAAGAATTTAATGCTTTCGCGTGACGATAAAACGATGTCGAAACCATGTGTAATGTTCCATTAAATCTTTGCTGGCGTGGGTGTACCGTGGTTACCAGCGACTACTTTCAAACGAGAAACTTGTTTTTCATTTTCTAAAGGATTACCCTAGTCCCGCATTTCATCAATAGTTCGCTCCCCTACGGGAAGTCGTATTTCTTCTGCTCTATTTTTTCCAACCATTCCAAAGTCAATTTCCAGGGACTCTTATCTCTGTGCATCCCGAGCATACTTTTCAATACATTCCGAAGCAATGTAGGCTGCAGCTCGATTTCCCAACGCGCGCACGTTTTCATCTTTCTGATAACCCTATAACTCCATTTATTTGATCGTATAACTCGTCACGCCCGTGTGTCTCGTTCCCCGATTGTCGTTTAAAAATCGCTTTCGTTGCAGTTTCATTGAAATCGTCGCGTCGCGTGGCGACACTCCGCGAGCCGATCGAACCAATAGAGATGGCTGATTGCGCGGCGAATTTTTATCGATATCTGCGCGCGTCCCGCATTTGATTCCACTGGTCGGTTAACTAACCGTGACGAGCCAATTACCGCGTACATGCTTAATCATCGTGTATTCGTATAATTGTCGGATCGCTCGCGTCCGTTGCGTGCTATTATTCTCCTTCGAAAAATTGATCGATTAGGTAATCGACCGTTTAATGATCGTCAATCACTCGCCAATATTTCCTGAGAATATGTGTTCGAGGGTATTCCCTTTGCGACCGCGTCGCTATCTATCACCGTCGCGGGACGGCCTTAGAATCGAGGGGATCCCCGGGTGAGAGTGTGCCGCGATTTGTGCAATAGATTCGCTAAAAAATAGCGGCCAGGAAGATGATGAAACCCTAGGTCGACAGATACATATGGCCAGCGAACTTTTCAGAGGCTGACCTACCTCTGGATGCCCTATACCCGCTTATTCCTATTTCCGCGGTTGTTTTTCATCTCCTTTTCTCCGCTTCTTCCTCGCTTAACCTCTTGTAAAGATGCTGATAACGCGTAATATCGTGGTCGTCCGTCAACTGCCACGGTTGGTCCGGAAACCACCGTAGGTACCTTTTCTTCTTCTTTTTGTTCGCGCTCGTCAAGGCTGGAAAATTCAAGAGTCGAGATGGCAGCGTGGACGGAGGAGAGCTTTTCGCATGGACACCCTTTTCCAGGATGCTCTCGATTAAACGGTGTGAAAAGTTTCTTGGCAATAATTGGAAATCGAAGGACATCGCGTCGGAAAGTGGCGTGCCGCTAATTCAATCCGATTCTCCCATTTCCGCTCTACTTCAGCTGACATGGATGATTGACATGGAGAGGGGCGAAGTCGCGCGGGTATAAAATTGCGATTGCAATATCAAAGAACCACTCAGTTTTTATTTATCCTTCTCTTCGTCAATTCGCTTTGCGAAAACCAGAAGCGATCGTTTGCAATAAGCAGCGAACGAGTAACAAATCCAGATTGGAAGGTAGCAGATCCGAAATCATGTCGACGGCACACGATTTATTATTTGACGAGTGCCTGTCAGACCCTCGACTCTCCTCTTCCCCTTCAACGTATATGGAAGGAGATTCCTCGAAGTCAGCCCGAAGGCTCCCCCCCCCCTGCCTTTATCGCTTCGAGTTACACTATATACCAGCATCCGATCTTTCAAAGTTGAACCCGACTTTCATCTACGTCCTACGTATTGCAATGCACACCCTTTTGGAGACTGGGGGGGGGGGGGGGGGCGAATGGAGCAAAGCGTGAAACGAAAATACGTATTTCACCGGGCCACTCTGCGTCGACGGAGAAGGAATAATCTGTCTCGGCGGCAAAAGTTCGGGGGATCGAGGCATTTCGTTTAGATGAAGCTTAAGCCTGTCTCGGATGGTTTATGGAAATTCGATATCGGGGGATTTTTAAATAAACTTCAGGGAGGAGGAATTTTCATCTTTCGAGTATCTCGTAAATGGAATGGTCCCATCGACTCGAAATTGGTTCAGCAGCACCTGGTGCAAATTAAAAAGGAGGAACAGGAGTGGAAGCGATAAGGGGAGAAATACAGAGAGCGACCCCAAAGTCGCATTGTCCCCTGTAATCGTGGAGGATTTCTCGAATCAAAAGATGGATACCTACCTCTATGATTCAGAAACCGTTTTTGCTCCGGATCTCTTTGATCGTAAATCGAATGATTGGATCCCCCTCGAGCCTCGTAATCGATCGGGAATCGTCCACGGTTTGACCACGTTTCCACATCGAAGCAGCGTGCAAAATCGATCTTTAATATTAGCAAGCGGCTGTCTAGTTTCTTGAGATTTGCAAAAAGCTGGCAGCTGGACGACACAGATTTATTCGACGTAAGGGGTCGATGGAAATGTGCCATTAACCACGGTAATAGCCCATAAAGATTATTCGAGGTGTAATTGTCGAAGTTATGGCGAGAAAGTTACGTATCTTACAAAAACGGGGTACGGCGCAGGAAGCTTGATTATCTCGTAAATTTGTCACTTTGTATGCCGTACAAGTCACGGGGACAGGGCATGAAAGCTGCGTTGAAGGAAAGTACCGAGGGGTTTTAAGGGTTTGCCGTAATGAGAGGTTCGCCTCGATTTCACCGGTGAACAAGAGCGCGCGGTGGTTGGTGGCAATTAATCAAAGTTTCTTGTTCCCCCCTTAGAAATGGCACGTTAAATGTAACCTGTCCATCCAGGGCTTTGCCTCGCGACTTGAATACCGATTATGAGAATGCCCAATTTCCTCCCGGGTACATTGGAAGCGACAGCTTTCACGATCGAATTACTTTCAATGCGATGCGCGTGATCGGCATTGGAAGAAGAATCGGGTTAACATAATTAGTTTCCTATCTTTATTTCGGCCAACTTGAAGGAGGAAACTAATGTACAAAGTGGCGAATATCGGGTGGTAGTATGTGCGAGCGAAGTGCCTCGATCAGTCTGCGATGAGTATGCTATGCACGTTCCATGACATCGCATTGAAAACTTTGGTGCGAGCGATGTGTCGAGGGAAAAACAATCGCGATAGGCGAGCAAAGCGTATTTCACAAAAGGCAGTCTTATCTTTCGGTATGCCCGCTGGAATAAGCCGTGGTACACAGTTTTTATTCAAGCGCAGTTAAACTTACATGCGCACCAGACGGCACTGATGCCCTTTGAAGTCGCTTCTCGAGGCTCTTCTAAATTATGATTATTCTTGACAACTTCGAGAGGGTAGTTACAGGTTTTTTTAAACTTTTCGCACTTTTTATTCCTTTTTCCTGCATTTCCAGTTTAATTCGGAATTACTAATGGGGACGGGCTTTTCAATGTAACCCACTTTAATCTCCACGCCCACCGAACGAATTTCTTTTCTTTTTCGTTTTGACATTTCGCCGAGTAAGAGGAAAATGATATTTCAGGAAATACGAGGAACCATGGGAAACTAGGGCCCGCCAAGTGTTTAATAGAATTAAACACGAAAACCCATTCGTTAATTGCGTCTGGTCACTTCGTACCACTTGCGCGAGCTTCCTCCCTTGGACAATGCTTATTGATTTACCTGCATGGTGACAGACTGTAATCGTCACATTCGATTAGCAAGTTAGGATATACCGGGCAAGAAAGAAGAAACGCGTGGGTCCGAAGAAGGCGGCTTTCAGAATTGAAAAGCAAAGTGGCGGGGAATATTTATCGCTTAATTTACCACTTAATCTGTCAACAAAGTCGCGCGAATTCCGCATACATATTTAGCCGACAGTGTTCAATTAGCACGAAATCCAGAATGAGCCGGCGGGCGTTTCCCATTTGCATGGCGTTTGCCATTCCCCTTTGCAAAGCATCAAAGTTAGCCGCGGCAAGGGTAAGATTCTATTTCACCTGGAGTCACATTCGAAACCGAAGCGAAATCTCATTTCCAGCTGTACAAGGAAAGCATTTTAACCGGAGGCAACAGCCCTCTATTCCCTTTGTCAGCGAGTGACGAGCGTGGATTGAAAAAAGGACGGGCAGAGTATGATACCCCGTGATCGCATCCGGAGCTATGCAAATGTTCCTGCAACGTAAACAAATTAACGGCGAATATTCAGGGATCAAGAAGGGGTCGGTCCCGTCGATAATCGCTGCACGCGTGGGACGAACAGCGGCGGGAAAGGGAGGAGAGAAGGGCAGCCCAGCAACGGCTCTTCGGGAAAACCCCTATTTTTCCAAGTTTTCGCTGAAGGCGAACGCCTTTCGAGAACTTTGTCAGCGTGGGATTGGTTAAATTACGAATGGCCTACGGCCGTTCCTCGTTCTGAATCCCATTTTCAGCCAGGCACTCGTGCTCGTACGTAACACGGGCAACCAGACACACAGACACGCGCGCAGACACACGGCCACGTACGTATGTACGGTAAAACGGCCCCACGCACTCTCGCGAATTCAGCAAAGACACATAAAAGCCACGTGACGCTCCGGGCTGGTATTTAATGAGACTCTGTCAGAGGAAAAGGGAGCAAACCACGAAGTTCCAAATTGGGAAACGATCGCCTCGATGCCTCGTCCTAGCTGGGTCTGTGAAAGGATTCTTAATCTCGTGAGAGTATTTGACAGGAATCTCTGGGACGAACACATTATTTACGTACTTCGGAGAGCACTCTGTACACCTACCCCCAGTTAGTCGAATTTTCGGAGTTACTTGCCACGTATGGAACAGTGAATCCCTCTACTTGTTGAATTAACACTTCCTCCCTCGTCTCTCCTACGACCCGAAGATTTTAGCCTGAGAAGGGCCATCATTAATTCTGCGATGGAAAGTGCGCGTGGCATTCTTACGTTATCCGAACGGGGATCGTCTATTTTCCTGTACGTCATTCGTCCTTTCTCCGTGGACGGAATGGTGGGCGATAACTGATTCGTATTCGATTGGCATCTATCCGTGACCGCAGGCACACGACTGGCCATTGGGGAAGATTAATTCGCGCGAGTTAAAGGGTTAGCCACCTCCTACTTGTTGAGTTAATTCTTCTGTACGCGTTCTCTTTTCTGGCCGCTCGCCCACAAAGCAACCCCCTGCATAATACATGCGCTAGGTTACACTCCTCCCGAGAGAAAGCTACGTATACATGCTGGCGTGTTTTAACGCAAGCTTAAGTACAACCGCGTTAACCATTATCCCCCACGTTTTAATATTTGTTCGCCACATTTCGTTGCTCCGCTCCTTCGCGAAGGAGCGGGCCGCAGCAATGGGCGTTGTTGATTCAAGCAGAGAATGCCCAGGGAAACGGAAATTAACGTGAGAGACAACAGTTTTTTCCCCCCGCGGTTTTACTCGACACAAAGACTAATGCGACCGCACGGTGAGCAAGGTTCGAGTGCGCGTTGTTCCGATCAAACAAAGACGCGCGATTTAATTGCGCTCGGCGGTGTCGCATTTTTCGAGAGGGAAACCAACGACCCTCGCGTTACACGGTTATCGACAACGCGTTGATGTGGAAACGAGGAGTGGCAGTTGACATAAACTAGGGGGAGGGAAAAAAAAAAAAGAAAAACTTGACCGTAGGAAAAACAGGTTGACAGTGGTTGCCGGTGGATCAGGTGAAAAAGAAATAGGTAACAAAAGTCCGCGAACGCGAGATCGAGACAATGCGCTCCGATGCATCGTAATTCTGTGACTCTAATGAAATTTAATATTTATTCCTCGTTAGCGGCCGAAACGTTTGTTTGAAAAATCAATGTTTCCCCCAGTGACGACAGGAACAAGCTGGGAATGCAATTTTAAGCGGTCGTAATTTGCGGTTTCGCGCAAACCTAATTTAGAAGTGAAATTTTGTCCCACATAACTCGCTAGATTCGGTGAAACTTCTCGAAAATATTCTACCGTGAGAAAATCTGCTGGTTCGACGGAAATACGAGCGTGTTGGACTGCAGAAGCCTGGGAACATATGCTCGCGTACGTACGTTATGTGCATAATGTTGGAGTCTTGCAACACCGAGGAAGCCGAAGCCTGTATTTTCTCGGCGATTCGTTCAATTTATAAATAACAAAAAAGTTCTGAGGTAGATAAACATTTCACTGAGTCTTCCTCCCTTCGATTTTGTACCTTGATTCTGTCGCCTTATACGAGCTTGAAAGAAAGCTTGAAGAAATGTCGAAGGACAGGCGGAGCAGAGTTAGTTGGACTGTCAGAAGATACGTTGAAGCTGTTTCGTGGTAATGTACTTGGGACGGAGTTGCGGTGACCGTCGAAAGTCTAATCACACCATATCCGAGGGCACATATTTCGTGCAAAATGAAGAACCCGTACCAACCTGAGAATCTCTACCGGGAGATTCTCTCTGACATTCGTATCGTGCACGTGGAGTCGCACTATTTGGTAACCGTAAGGTCCCGTTCCTCAAACTAAGGAACATTGTACATAACTATTTGCAAGGAGTACTACTTAATTACCAAAATAGTATCATCGATGAACAGTTTCTTTGCGAGATCTCCCGATAGGGGGCCGCCCTTAAATTACGTAAGGCTTTTTTATTTCTTGCGTTTTAAAGAATTTTAATAACTGAAAGAATTCAGTGTAAAAAATATTACGTAAGGAGAGGGTTGGAATATCATATTTGACGATTTCTTATACTTGGGGAGAGGGGATAAGAAATCGTTAAAATTACACTTACGTAATTTAAGGACGGCCCCTAGGTCCGAGTTAGACGTAACGATTTCATTGTCTTACCTTGGTATCGTTGTAAATGAGGCGCAGTCTGAATTTGGACAGAACGTTCATGTCGTTGACACGCTCGACAGCTAACCTGGCCGCTTGCAGTTCGCTGGGTCCTTCGGGCCTGGGTTCCAAGTTGTGCGTCATCTCGAACAGACCCAAGATAGTTACGTTTATCTTCTCCATAGGCTTCACGGTTGGCACTGTAACACCGTTTGATTCCACCTGCTCGACCCGCGATATCTCCGGAAGCATTTCACTGGCACTGGTCGTCGGCGACGTGGGATAGGACGTGGTGATCGTGGACGCTGGCTTCTCCTCTGGAGAGAGCTTTCCACCAGCTATGTTCGAGGAGTGCCGACCAGACGACGCGCCCGGTAACCAGAGATCATCCTTGGTATCGTTAGCCCTCTCGTTCGCCTCGAACACCTCCTGCCTCCGCTCCTCTTCCGTATTCTCGTCGACTTTTCGATGCCTGTGCAGCACGTCCTTGCCAGCGCTCTTCGGGAGATCCGGCGACAGCGTGGTCGAGTACGCCACGCCAGTGGTCTCTGTAACGTCCATTTTCGGCGGGCCGAAGTGCCTCCTGTCGAACTTCTCGATCTGAGGGGCCACGGGTGGCCTGTACGTGACTTTTATGGGGAATTTCTGAGAGCCTTCGAAGCCCGTGAAAGGCTCTTCATTGCTCTCGTTCGAGGCCGCTGACAGATTGCCATTTATTTCCGTCGAGTGATCTGGGTTCTCAGTCTCATTGTTCCCTGTCGCTTTAGGATTATCCTGGACTCGGTCGGACCTATTCCTCCTGACGGATCTTGCGTCGCCGTTCGTTGCAGACGCCTCGCGGCATCCTTCGCAGTCGGAAAGCGATTCTTCTAGCTCGAAGAAATTCAGGACCGTCTTCTTGTCTAATTTACGCTTCCATCCGAAATTCCTTTTCGCCCTAGGACCGATGTGTCTCTTAGGGGGATAACCGTCGGCAACGTCAAGCGAAATCGCATCGATCTCCCCTTTTAAATCCTTCTCCCGGCGAAACTTTCGCTTTCCGTGTCGTCTCCGTACCTCCCCGTAGTAGTTGCTTGCGAATTCGTCGAGGAAATACGCGCGATCATCGATCGATGTAGCGTATTCCTTTGCAACGGGGTTAACCCGCTTCCACGGATTCGTTCCCACTAGCGATGCTCGATCGTCGTCTTCGTCGTTGTCGATTTGAGTGCCGTCAAGCCCCTCTGACGAGCCGGGGATCCCGTCCTCGTTTAAATCACGCTGTATCCACTCCGGAGAATCGTTCGGATCCCTTGGGGAATATTTTCTTTCAGCGGTGGCGGCGTGGCGAGGAAACGTTGCGAGGTCATGGCTCTGGGGCCCCGTCTTTTCGCTGCACGGCAGGACGCTGTGGACAGAGACGAGGCCGAGGAGAAGAAGGATCAGGTTGCGAGGAAGATGAAAGGTCTCGGAGGATGAGAATGGCAGGAGGCGACGAGAGAAATCGCGGCGCGTGCCGACGCGCGTCATAATCAGTCGCCGTCGCTGTTCCGACGACTCAAGGCGTCCTGCCGGCTGCTCCTCATCTGCGAAAACAGTGGACAGGTCCATCAAGGGAAAGTCTACATAATATCTTTGGAATAGCTCGAATAGCGGGGCACGGAAATCAGCGAGAATAATGTGGACAAGGTTCGTGCACAGCGGAGCCCGTAGTGACGACGAGCGGCGTTAAACCGTTTCTCGAATAACATTAACGATTTACGGTGGACAGGGCCTGTCCATTAACCGAGCCTTTTTTTTCCTAATAAATATTACTTACAATTAGCCAAAGTGCGGACCCGCGTAAGCCGGGTAACGGGCAATTACCGCCGCGTGTACAATAACGCATTCCCCCGGCTAGCCAGTTCTTTTAACAGAATTTATCATAGAACCAAACGCGTGGCATTTGAGCCCACTCTCTTTTATTACGATTAGCGAATACCGTCAGATTTATCCGCGACAGGGAGGCTGCCGAGCATCTGTCAGGCCGTTGCGGCGCAACAAATACGCTTTCAGCGAGGCGTATCGAGCCTGGCTCTCCCTCTCTGTCTCCCCGTTTCGTGGATAGAAAATCCGAGCGAGCGCGCAATCTGCTTAATGTAACGTCGTAGAAACGAGAACGCGTACAAGGTATGTTAATGAGTACCCTCCGGTACCGTTTTATTGTGGCGTTAGTAGAACTTCTGACCTTGCTCGAACGAGCTAAGTACGCGTAAACGATGATAGCGATTAAACAATCCGATTTAGTTTATCCGCCTTCCTCCGTAGCGTTACGCAACGATGCACTCGCGAGCGAGATAGACGGAGCAGGCTATCCTCCTGCCTGCCTCCTCCCGCCGACAAAGATTCTCCCGCTCTCCCGGCGTTTTAACGTAATTGACTTTCTAACGACTAACGCGTACGTTTGCACGCAGTTTGGCGATCAACCGCCTCGTTAAAGAACCACACACGGCCAGGCCTATCGCCCGGTATCTCCTGTGTACACCCTTTGTTATGCATGGAACTGCGAATCGAATTCTGCCCTGTTACGCACGGATGCAGTGTTTGCACGGCGAAGGTTTACATAAACGTGCGCGTGCTACGATCGGGAAGCTTCTCTCCTTATTTCAGAGATAATCCATCTGCACCGCGGGAGGCACCTATTACGCGAAGATGATCACAGTGAATTTCCGCTTCCGCTTTATTAATTCCGCCCACCGACTTATTTCAACCTTCTCGAATCGGCGAGAGGGTGGAGCCGAGCAGAACGAGTCACACTTTCGATGGGCGTTCGGTTGACAGAGGGGGTAGAAGCTTCGAACTCTCGTGTAAGGGTGGACCTCTCGACCCCCTGACCTACCACACCAAGTAAACTCCGCTCTTCTCTATATGCTACGTATGTCCCGCGTTAGATACACCGCGGAAGAAAAGGGACAGAGACTAATAGCGCATCATGCCGAGGGAGTCTGAACACGTATAGGGCGAGGGCGAGTAGCGCATGCATTCGTAATATTTCGTGGGCTATTATCATCATCAGCAGGATATTAACGTCGTCGGAAGAACGGTGTTGTTGTGACCTGGTCACGGTCCCTCGTTTTATTTAGCAATCTAAAATTGACGGTTTAGAAAATCGCCGGCGATTCTGTAGCCTGATCGAAACTGGAGTCACGAACTCGGAAATCTTTTTCTTCTACCGACGATACAGATTCTGAACCGATCGAGAGAACGATGTCTACGGAAGTGGATCAGATACTGTGCCCGTTTTCCTTCGGATTTGTATGGGGAAATAAGTTTCTGGCGGAAAATCTGTGTTGCTGATGGATCACGCGGGGCGTACGATTGCTTCAGCGCATCTGGAAAGGAGATATTCCGTCTCTCTGGGGTATTGAAACAAGGATTACTACTTTTCGATTCCTGCATTTCACATGTGTGCCAGATATTCGTTTAGAACGACTGGAAAGTCCGTAAAAATAATTGTCCGCGGTGCGTCGCGTATTTAAAGCACGTTTAGCCTGCCCTTGTTGCTGAATCTAGGAGAAACAACGTCCCTTTTTATCGCGAATGGTCTCGAGGATTTTTCCCTACCGTAACTGCAAATTGCATTGTCATCTGGCAAACGACGCTTAAGAGGGAAACGTCCAAGGAACATCCCCCCCGTGCAGTTCGCGCCTCGAAACACGCGGGGCAATATTTAAAAGTGTAATTTGATCGCCGTCGTTGGGGATGAAGATATCAACCTAAGCCGCTAATAAAATCGGTCTATTTCATTTTTAAATTTCGTCCCCCTTTCTTCCTTCCATGCACGGAGCGAAGCTTTCGAATACGCGGCCGTGGGCAACACGTTATGAATAATGGGAATCAGTGAGTCTCTCGGGAAGGGAGAAAGATGGGAATCAAGTAGACAGAGGAGAGGAATCCGAACAAGAAAGCAATTTTCTCGGGAAGTTCATTAAGCTCCCGCGATTTTTGCCAAAGTTTCCTCCTGATTACGTTTCTTTTTCGCCAAACGACTGCTAGGAACTTCGGTTTGCCGTATTCCAAAGTCCCAGTAGAAATTCGTTAAGGAAAGTCGGTCCTTCGCGAGCGCCCTGCAACCGCCCGTAAATTATTGTCATATTCTCCGAGCCCTTTGACCCGCCGATTGCGGATTTACGCGGAGCCCGCGGTGTTTAAGAAAACAGAGCCGTAATCGATGCAGGGAATTTCACTTTTGCCGAGGAACATCCGCCGGGCCCAGTGAACGTGCTTCCTAAGATTGATTACGCGTTCGCGAGTTCCCACGAACGATTACAAAGTTCGGGGATAAATTTCGACGGGGGATGTCGGGACGGTTTTCATCGATCGTTTCTATTTAATAAAACGACGAAGACCGCAGCGCCGATCTGTTGATTATCTATCGGCGAAAACAAGGGTGGGGATTAAATTCGTGTTGGCAACGGCGAACGGTAATGCATACGGTCGCTAAATGAACACGACGGGTCCAAATGAATTTTGTAACGATCGCTTTGCGCCCTGAAGCGAACCGATCTACATACACAGGTATGTACCGCTGCCGGTCTGCGGCGAGGGCGATTCGGAGCATTGCGAGTCGCGAGTCGCGTCTAACTTCATCGATTGCATTTATTAGAATTAATGGGGGACACGGAGGGTCGCCGCAGCCTTAAAAGCTCCGTTTCGCTGAGCTTGCCGCTTGGACCGTTCGTTTGTTTACCGGCCTTTCGCGTGCATTTCCATAATCGTTTTATCGTTATTAGATCGCCGTTAAAACGAGAACGAAGGAGCCCAGAAATACTTTGCCAGCAGTGGCAGGCAGAAGAATCTTCGGGGAGAATCTTTGCTAAATGAAAATTGACAGTTTGGCGTGGTCGTGAAGACGACGGTGCCGCTCGGCAGCGGTATAAAAGCCAGAATAAAAGAAAGAAGGATTGGTGTTAGAAGTGGGGCTCAACCAAAGATTATCAGGGCCGGGAAGAGTGCTTCAAATCTGCGCGCCCGATATCAGAGGCTTCGTGACCTTTATAAATACTCCTTTGTACAAGTTACGCGGCATCGGGCTGTAAACTTGGGATATTTTCTTAAAAAGGTAACAGAGACAATGCGTGACGTAAATGGAGGAACTTTGCTTGCCGTTCCAACGAATGGTTTGGTACTTTTGGAAGCTGCTTTCTTAACCCGAAGCTATTTTCCTCTGTTTAAAAGAAAAATTTAATATCATGGATCAGATTCAGCTTCGATGCCATAATCGCGACATCAGCTATGGGCTTCCGATACGCGTGAATATGAGTTTCAGAATGTTTGAGCGATACTTTTCAGCGGCGTGCTCCGCTATTGATGGCTGATAAAAAGGAATGTGTATAAGGGCGCGCGAATTACCGTAAAATCGTGTAATATTGCCTCAGATGCCGCATTTTTCTTGTGTACAGCTTCGAAACGATTCAACGCTGGCAATCTCTCCGAGTATCTTCTTAGACAACGTTTCCCCCGCGAGTCTTCAGACGCTGGTATCAATTTACTTGAGTTTCCACGACTTCCCTTCGATCTGTGCGTCAGCTTTTTAAACGATAATTGCCAGAAGTCTATGTGGACACCCACGTTGTTTGTCTTCTTTCCATCAAGTTTTTTTGTCCGGACTGTGGTCCCACAACCGATCCGCGTCTCAACATTTCTTAGAATCTGCCTAGAAAATATTTGTACTTTTTCCGAACGGCCAACGAGTCTCCATCATTCAAGCATCACAATTAGTTTCTCTCCTCGGGCCTGTCTGCTGTCGTCGTTGCGTTTTTATATCCCACCGCTTTGGTGTACGTTCCAATCGTTCTCTACGCGTTTCTCGCGTGCCCGTTAGCGTTGCACGATTAATGGACGATGCATCATGCTTGCGCTTCGATGGCTCTAACTGTTAATAACATTATCTCGGCTGGTTCCAGCGTTACAGCTACCGTTCTTCCGCATTATTTATTCGCAATCCATTATGTTTGTACCGGGATGTAGCCAGCAGCGGTAAAAGCTCTGCTGTCAGAGCCAAACAATAGGTGTACGCGTTACGGATATGCTGTGACGAATGAACAACCAGTTGCAAACGTTGGCGGAGCGGCCCCGTATACTTTCGCCGCACTGTTGCTCGTAGCTGTTTGCGTTCCGTGTCTTCTTTGAATTTCACGAAACGGCCAGGTCACAGATGATACGGGGGAGAATAGAGCGTGCGACAGTGACTGTTTTCTTTTTATGGAGAAATTTTAGGTGTCTGTGGTGGCAGTCGACGTAGAAGGTGTTGCGTCGGTGCAACCGCGTCGCGTGCTGGCGGTCCGCGCACTGTCCGCACCGTGGGTTTCTGCGAGCCTCGTCTTCTACAGGAGTTCTCGCGACAAGCTGTCCGGGTAATGCGCAGACGCTCGTTGCTCTTGCATTTTCCCTCGACCGGAGGCCTTCCACCGACTCCGTTCACCAAACTACGATCTATCCTTTGATTCTTCCCTAATATTCGCGCGATCCGACCGTCCCGATTAAAATGTTCCCACCTTTATCCCGCGAAGGGACGATTGCCACGGCAGGACGAAAGTTTTAACAAAGCCCCGACGGAAGCGCGCACGGCTTATCGGCGTTGAAAGATCGCAGCGATGTAAATGGAAAGGAAGCGGGGGTCAGAAGAAGTGTCGAAGCGTTCTTGGTAAACTGGATTTTTTTGCTCCCTTCTACTGAACGCTTTCTAACTTCCCTGCTACTTACAGTTAGGGGAGGAAAGTCGCTCTAGAGCACTCCGAGGGAATACTTGGATTGGCACGGTCTCCGGTCACCTTGAAAGCTTCTTCTTCCGTAATCTTATAACGGGCAAGTTGGATTCAGCTCTGCGCGCTCGCCCCGCGCAAAACTCACCTACGAATAGGTTCGCCGAGTTTCAAAGGGCCGGGTCTCGCTAATAAATCCGATAGCGGTTTACGAGTGAATTCGCGGTCCCCGTTCCATAGGGCAGTCTTTCCTTTGCACGCGGAACCGCGGTCTTCTTCGTTAACGAGTCCGTGTGAGATCCGCTACGCGCAAACGGACGCGGACGGGGAACTGTTGGAAATATCTGTTCGATGGTGTTTTTTAGTTAATGCCTCGATGTGTATTTATATGTAAATGAACGAGCGCGTCAGTGGGCTTCGGGGGAAAGTAGATCGAATAAATTACGTTATTCAGCACAGCGAACGCAATTTCCGCGTGTCTTGCTCCTCACGCAGCTCGCAAATGCAAATAGGTATGCGATGGTGCGGCGTTGTCCGTGCACGTAAGCATATTATCAGTCGGCTACCATACGCTTAATGTTCCCTAATGATATTACCAAATTTCAATTGGCTGGCCATTTTACGGTCAAGCTAAAACACAATAATTTGGCCGACGATCCGGCGACGCGACGCGCAACGGTCTGAATTTCAACTGGCAATTTCATTCCCCCCGATCACCGCGCCCTGTTCAAAATGTTCCGCGTGTCTTTTCCATTTGCGGAGAAAAATAAGCTGAAAAGGTGGTACGCTCCGAGAACATTTCATTTTCACTTGAATATTCACCTGCTCTGTCCAGCTTCACTTACCATTTAATAAAACTCGAGGTTCAACTTGTCTCTCGTTTGATGAGTGAATTGTATTTTACAGGGAGGTTTCTACAGTAGATTCCGCAGTGGTAATCCGTGTTCACTCTTGTTGGATTTCGCTAATGCACGTCGTCCAATAAATTGATCTCTTCAATTGGTCGACAAGCTTCTCGCGAACCTGGTCCCATTTTCTCGCGAATAATTCAATGCATTCTTCTAGAGTCTCCTATTCGCTCCTTAAGTTGGGATCGATCCGTTAAGGTCTCGTCTTATCTCGCCTCGCTTCGTCTCGTCTCGTCTCGTCTCGTCTCGTCAGCAAGGTAATTTTTGACACGATGAGCAATCGATCCAGGTAATGCCACCGTTTCCTTATCCACGGCTATACGAAGCGATTGCTTTGAATTCTCAGGAGGATACCGGGAATACAGGGCAGGTTGCCGGGTCGGCTGCGGGTGGTCTTTGTGCTCGAGAACGACCACGAACTTGCAGTAGTTCCAATTTGCTTTGTCAGTTTCTACACGTCACCTGTCCACGAGAGAGACGCCCGATCCACTCCGTTATTCGATTACGAAGATACCTATTAGCAGGGACAGCCAACCATGTGGAATGCCGCTTTCTAGATTCTGATTCAAACTACAAGTTCTTAAAGATTAGGAAAGGGCGTCACTGTGGCTCGAGGGGTGTAAAGCCTAAGTGGAGAGGGTGCGAAATTATTTAAATTCTCGCAAAGCTTCTTATTTATCGTTTGGGACAGCACAAGAATGGCTGGCTTCGACAATTTTTCGGTATACCAAGAGCGATGCGAAGGGAATGCAAGCATCGTTTTTCTTTGCCACGGTGCAGGACACGCGTTGCACGCTACCACGATTAGCCGAATCAATTTATGAGTCCTTTTACTACTCTGCATGTTTCCTCCGTTGTTCCTTTTTCATCTATTTTCATTTATTTTCGGCCACAATAAAATGAGCTACCTTATGATAGAAAATTGTTCACAATTTTCGATAGAATTCTGTAAGAAACTACCCTCAAATCACTACCTTTTGGTTACGAATCTTACTGTATCTTAATCCTGCTTTTATACTTTATTTTCACCCAGTAACGAAATCCGAATACCCCCGACGACATTCCTCTGTCGTGGTAGCAATCACAAAGGTGGTTGATTAACACGTTATCGCGGCGTCTTCCACGAGGAAGGAACCTGTCTGTGCAATTACGTTGACAGGAAGAGAACCACTAACAGTAGAAAAACACAAGACCTTATTTAGTAAAATCGAAGTTTTTCGCTCATTTTAATACTGTGTACCTACTTCTTACTTGCCACAAAGAGACACTATTATTAAAATTCCATGCTCTAGTTACAAGATCGACCAAGTTTCATGGGAGGTTCAGGAAGTTCTGGTATGAATAATAAAATACATAGGAATTTTTTTGTAAGAAAAGAGCCAACGTTTTATTGTATTTCTTAAAAGCTGTGTATTACAATTAGACCATGCTGCAATATATCTGTTAAAATAAAGGTAAGCAATGTTTTGCACATTCCCCCAAAGATGTCTATAAAGTCATGGATCCAAAGGGATTCCTAAGCCAGCTTCTCTATTTCCTTAGTGTCACCTGCGCGGATTCGAAGGACGTTGGTCTAGATGGGGGCAACGGGTGCGTTTTCAAGTAGTATTTGTTTCTGGCATCGTAGTTTGGCTCGGCTCCTCCCATATAAGAAGTGGGTTCTTTGCACAGCCCCAGGAGGAATTCATGATAGCTATTGCACCGCACTGCCAGGAAGCCAACTTTGCTGTTGATGGATTCCGCGAAGTATAAGAAAGCACGGAGATGCGAGCACGCACCGCCTAGGTCGAGTAAGCAACCGGGTTGCTTCATCCCACCGTTGGGATAATAATCAGCGTGACCGATAGGACTGAGGAATCCTAGCTCACCACCGTTCGTGTGGATAACCTGCACGTATTTTGCGTCTTCGTAAGACACCCTCCGGCCTGGGGGGTTGAGGGCAAACATGGGGAGAGCTGGATCCAGAGCTGCAACAAGAACATACTTTCAAAAGAAGTTCAAATATGTTGTAAAGATGCTTTTTGATATTTCGGATGGACGATCTGTTGAGATTTCATCGTTTAAACGCGTCTACTGTACCCTTAGGTAGACATACCGACGACGTAGTCCACTTTTTTCTTCATATGATAGCCCGAGAGTCCAGCAACGTGAGCACCAAGGGAGTGACCAACTAGGGTGACATCACACAGCCTCATTCCTTTAGTTTCAAGGAACTCGATCATCTTGGAAACGTATTGGCCGACCATCAGGACACGGCTGCTGGCCCAACCGTATGGCGTGTGTGCTATCTTGCCCCAATCGACCACGATGATATTGTAATCCCCGTGTTTGAGGTAGGCTGCAAGAAACAGAAAGATTGAACGGACGAACGAGAAAGTAAATAAGTGTTGCAAGAGAAGGAAAAATAAATTCTCTTTAAATGATCGAATATAATTCCTTTGTGACTCTTGTTCTTAAACTAAGCAGCTTTATGAGTAAATTCTTGATAGCCTTTATAAATGTCAAAGACTCCAGTCGAGGTTCTAACTTCTGAGGAAAAATTTTCATGCATTTTTCTCCCACGTACCATCACGGACAGTTGTGCAAGCTGGGCTCGTGTAAGAATTTATCCATCCGTGTGTGATGAATACCGTTCGCCTCTTAGCATCGAAATCGCTCTTTCTCACAGAAGGGTCATCGTTCGGCCGTAGCACTTGAGGGTCGCTGATGTTGATATTCTTTGTGTACAAATAGAAATGGACACGGTTTGCTAGATCTCTCATAGTTTCTTGCTCAGTTTCCGGGTTGTCTTCGTCCAGGTTTACATGCACGGGTTTACCGTTATCGTCGAATATGACCAGTTGCGTGGAATTTACGGCCTGGAGTGCTCCAGGCTCGTCAATGGTTACGCCAGCTTCATTTGGATCCGGGAACGAGGTAGCTGTAAACGATATTCAAAAAATGAAATCAATCACTGAATCTAGTTTCTAATCGCGACGAACTTCTTTCTGTTACACTCCTGCGATTCATATTTACGAAAACAACACATTTTTACTAAGGAAATATCTAAGTTACAATTATTAGCACGAAGTATTCATTTCCATTCTAAATTCCGCTCGTGACACTTGTTTTTCTTTTTAGTAAAGCTCTCAACATCCATAAACGAAAGTGAAATCACCACTCTTTGTTCGTAATGCACACGTAACAATTTAAGAAATGTGAAGTCGAATGCACATAGCGTTCTTAAATTACAAAGTGAGACACTCGTGGCTAAAAGTCACAACGTTTACCAGTAACACTGCAGACGAGGAGGAAGAGAATCAGGAACTCTGTCTTCATGTTTGACTCGCTTGTTACTGTCGATGTCGGTTGGCGGCTTGCTTATAAAGGAATCGCCGGACAGGGTTAATTGATATACGGTAAATCTGCGACATTTGCCCCACCTAAAATAAAATGCATATTAAAATGCATATCCTACCCCTCACGCACACTAGTTCTTACACTTCCTAGTCCCGCGACGGACTAAACTTCGTCAGGGCCAAGTGAAAGTCGCTCCAGCGCAGTCGTTGAAAAGTGAATTTTTATGCACAAAATTTCGTATCTCAGTGAATTCTCGGACGATTTTGATCTTTATTATTTGTTTTGCCGGGCAGTAAATTTGTTAAAATGTCAAATGTCTGAACTGCAGACAAAATATGATGTTTTCTATCTTTTTTTTTGACAAAGTTTGGAACCACTGCGTAGCGATGCCGTACAGCTCGCTGGAAAGAAACCTGCAAGTTTTTTTCGTCAAAATCGCAGAATTTAGTGGCTAGTGGTGCATATTGTTTATTAATTGCGAAGCCAGCAGCAAGACGCATTAACTTCAAGGTAATTTCACAAACGACATTGATGTATGGATTGAGAAATATCTACCGATAAAGATAATCGGCCACACAACGGAGATCATCGATTTTGAAGACGCGATTCTGTGGCGCAACATGTCTGTTTTTGCTGAAAGAACGAATGGTTGACGAGCAAATTGTAAAGTTAACCCGCATGTTACTTCGGTGTGAGGGTTGTCAGGATCGACCACGACCGTCGGCAGCACGGATGGTCACTACCTTGGATGAGACCTGATAGAAAAGGTTATGTTCGGCAAGGTGCCGAGCCCCTTCATTTTGCCATCGACCGTGTGGATGACAAGTCACACGACGCCTTGTCAGATATCTCGCTATGGTACAAACATGTGATAACTATTGAGAACGCGTGGCATGTAAGCACGAACGAGATAGAAATTTTGTGAGTTTCCAATTATATTGACTGTGCGCAGATAACTGTATGGCGTCACAAACATTACAGGCTAAGTGCCTAGTTGTGAGTTTGGCCTTTGAACTGTTATGGGACACATTTGTGCGTTTGTTTGATTTTAAAGGTGGCTATTGTGTGAATGAATGCTTCCCGAGAGCGTGAAGCATGTCAGGCGGGCCGTATTAGCGTCACCGTTTTTAGAGATGGAGTCGAGGGCGGATGGCCCCACGCTGTCCTGCCTTCGAGGATTTTATGACGAGGTCTTAGCCTGTGTGCGGTCTTGACAGATGATGTATGCCTCTTGGTAAGAGGGCTGTGATGAACCACACGGCACTAACCCCAGAACTGTCTTGAAGCGAGTTTCTTAATATTCTTTACCACCCCTATTAGGTGGTTTTCTAACATACCTTTTATTCGGTATTTGTATTTTTTATTTAGATAAAGACTTTGCCCAACTGTTCATAGCATCTGTAAGTATTGGGTTCCAAGCAATTCGTGCTGTAAGAACACACGCTTCCTATGTTTCTTTGGTTTCTTTGGTTTCTTACAGTTCTCCGTCTTCGATCTCGCGCCTTTGAAGCTCTACTTCCAAGTATTCACGCGAGCTTGATTCATTATCCGTTAAAACGGACAACCGAGGGATCAAGCGTGTACTAAGGAGTGATCGGATAGTTGCAGGCTTGTTAATAACCTTTGACAGCAGTGAATGAATTACGGGCCAAGAAATGGGTAATCCTCTCAACGGGTTGGGACCTGAAGAAATTGTGCAGAGCGTCACGAAGCAGTGTGCAGCAGTGGCTTCGTGTCCTCAGCGGGCAAAATTAAATATCGTTTCTGCCTAATGCGAAAAATACATCTCGGCGACGAAACGTTGTTACGAAGAGGGAATGCTCCGCGCTCAATTAAGTCCCTTTCCATCGTAAATCTCGTTTACTCGCCGAGGCAATTCCCGTTGGACTCATTTGCGAAGATCGGGCCGAAGCAACATTCCGGAAAGAGAATCCCGATTCGAGTCTTGCGTCTGTAGTCCAGCAGCTCTACTGAAAGGTCTGAAAAGTCTGAAAAGTCTAAAAAGTCTGAAAAATCTCAAAAGTCTCACAAGTCTGAAAAGTCTGGAAGGTCTGAAAAGTCTGAGAAGTCTGAAAAGGATCCAGCGAGATGAAAGCGCTCGTCACCGGGTATATTCCACCCTTTGGGAAGTCTTTGATCCACCTATCCATAAAAGATACGCGAGATCGAAGACACCAGAGAACCTTGTTACAATCCCGAGACCTGCACTTCCAGATTTCACGATCCAATCTGAGTTATAGACGTTCCACCTGCAAGCCTCTTCGCGCGGCGACTAATCAAAGTAGGCCCGATTTTCCAATTTTCCACACTCGTAATCTGCAAGCTTTGATCGTAAAGAGCGCGAACGACGTTTCCACGAATGAATTATTTCAGCGGAGCAGGGACGGAAAATTTCACAAAGTAGAATAGGTAAGCGCTTGGACAGACTGTCGAGACGTGTATCGCGCGGCCCGGCCGCCCGGGTAATTCGCTCGATCGGCCCACTTGCTTTGTAAACACAGTGGTTTCACGCGGTTCCCTCCTTGTTTCTCCCCGGGTCCAAGCTTCTCCGAACTACGTGTATCCTCCGTCAAAATCACCGCCGAATCCCCTTCGCATAAAACCTGTCTTGGCAACGGTATAAAATTACTCTGTCTCTCCTTCTTCGTTGATCCTCCCCCTTTCCCCCGGCAGTCTATTAATTGGCGACAACTTTCGCACCGTCCGGTATAGTTATGGATCGGCGGGGAATGGATAATTCCCAGAGCTGGAAACTCGGAATTGTGTCGTGTATTCCGGACGAAACATCTTCCTCGTATCTCGCCTGGCCAATAGAATAACTCGATCGAGTGGAAATGGAAAAACGTCCCCCTGGTGTCCGCTTGAATCGAGCGTGTGGAAGGAGCCGGCGATTCACACACCTAATAGGGAAGGAACGTCGAAGAGCACTCGGGATAGAAGGGGAATAATAAATAGCAATCAATTTTTCAACGCTTCGTTTCTCCTACGAAGGAGTACTCGCATGCTCGCGTGCGATCCTGGCACTTGTTGGTCGCGTCCCTTGTTCCTGGTTTCAACGGAAAGTACCGAGGTAATTTATTGCTTATCAAGCGTGGCGTGAATTAGAGCATGCTAGATGCAGATAGCGGCAGACGGCGGTGCATGCATTGCTTGCACCTAATAGTGAAACGGTATTGTAGTGGCAACAATACCATCCCCGGAACAACCTAAGGATTCCTGATAACGACCACCACCCACGGAAAATACATTTATTCATTGTTGTCGGCAGATAAGTCCTTGGCGACAAGGGCCGCTTCATGGAAGATCTTACTACTTGCCGGTCCTTTCACCCTTCGCCCTGTCCTCCGAGAAGAATAAAATAATTCTCATAGGATCCTTGCTGTTTACTCATCGATCACCACTTATTCTAACAACCTCGTTTCCAAATTAGTCCCGCCAACATTTCAAGCTGCGATCCAGTGCTCTACACGAGCCGAATACGTGGTTTCCACCAGGCTCGATCGATCTTGGGCGTCCGTATTCGGTCAACAAAGAACCCCGCGAATAACTGAAGGGAAAAAGGTACGAAAAAGTATTGTACGAGAAGAGTGGACGGACGGGAAAACAAGCAAGTTGGACGCATTTAATTACACTCCCGCCTACGTCGCAGCGCCGCGGGGGTAAATTGAAAAATTTACGTAATTCCAGAGCAGTTTCGAGTGGTCGATGCCAAGGAGAATTGAATTTCGGACAAGGGGGCTCGGAACGGTTGCCGTTTTTATTCCCAAGCTGCGTGGAACTTCGCAGCTTTCACTCCTGACCTACCGAACGCTAAGACCGATGCGACTGAAAGGGAAAAAAATAGGTGAAGAACAGAACGAAGGGCGAGACTGGATGAGGGTGTTACCGCGCGGCCAGCGCGAGATCATAAAAGAAAGGGAAAGAGAATGAAAGTTGGCTGGGGATCCAAGAAAGAAAGAACGGACAGGGACACTCGAGCTTTGGCTGACGTCGCTTTACGTGCCAACATAATGGCCCTTGTCTTCGCCGCGGTTCCGAGTTCTATTCAAGCTCCAGGCGGCTCACCACTAACCACGGTGCAACAGTGGCGCGATTCTTAAATCTACTTTAGCGAGCCCAGTTTCTTTTCCAGCGTCCTCCTTCTGTTTCGCGTCTTCCGCCACGACGCCCATTGTGCTCGTGTCTTCCACTTCGCGGTGTGTCGCTTGGTGCGTGCCGCTGCGAATGAACGCAACGGCACCGCATCCCGTCTTTTCCTCGCGGCACCCCCGTCCCGCAATCAAATTCGTCGTTGCTCGATACACATCGATCGGGTGATAAAGGCGAAGGAAGATTAATGGTGTAGAACAACCGGTGTTCAAGTACTCACGCCTGGATCGCTTTTGTTCCCGTAACTACCCCCGTTTGTAGAATTTGTCGGTTTTTAGAAACCGGTTTTTATTTATAAATTTGTAAAATTCGAAAACCGGTTTTTAATTTAAAGAACCGGTTTTATATACTAGAATTAATATGAAGAAATGATTTAATTATTTGATTAAAAACGTTAATATTTTGACTTGAAATCACCTCGGACACAAGTATATTGTAGTAGGTAACAGTCTACTGTAAAACTAATCTTCATGAGTTGATATTTTCAGGAAAGAAAATACGAAATGGAATAAAGATTTATTATTTGGTACCATCTTTTAAAAGATTTATATTTTGCACGGATTTTTATTTTAGCTTTTTTCATTTGGTTTTGTATGCAATCTATTTTATTGTGTTATAGTTTTGTAGATCCATAAATATTAAATGAACCCAAAAATTTGTACGGATTTAATTTATTTTAATTTTGTTTTTATTTGGTTTTGCATGGATAGAGTATATTTTACTTTGTTAAATTTCCGTAATCGCATAATATTAAGGAAACTGCAATTTCTTAAAATAAGTAAAAATATTTATTTAATATTTTAATTATATTTTTTCGGTGAAAATTCGATAACCGGTTTAACCGGTTTTTTTGGGAATTGTGAAATTCGAAAACCGTTTTTTTCAAATGTCGGTTTTTGTATAAAGCCTACCCGTTTGTGCTCGGCAAACCGATTCGTTAGACAGTCCGCGGATAAACAGCGGCGAATCGCGTTACGGTTGCGACAGCACGATGCAAATCTGAAACTACAATGTCCACCGACTATATCACCGTCGTCGAGGATTATTGAATTTGATAGCGCGCTAAATGTTTAACGCTGCGGAAGGGCGAATTTGCGGGGACGCTGGCGTAGATTAGGACGCCTCTACATCCACCGTGACGCAATCCGTGAGACTTAAATTCCTTCGAAATTGCGCTCCGTTCGAGGACCGGAACCAGTAGTAAATAGACGAGCGAAGAAGAGGCGAGTCGATAATCTTTATTTCGTAGAATTTCCAATCAGGCCCCCGTTCATGACTGTTTTTATTCCAGCTTCATTAGGACACCCTTGTGACGTTCATTCATAGTTTGATCCGCTTACACGCGCTCGCGGCAGAAGCCCATGCATGCGCGCACCAGCGTCACGGCAATCCGATCACAAGAATTCACCTGTTCGTTTCTAGTTCTCCACCCCATTCCCATTCTGCGCTGCTCTCGTCGGCTCGCGATACAAATTGAATCTGTTCCTCGTTCGTTCGCCATTCCCTTCGTAACGAGATCCTTGGATCACCGGCGAATCGCGTGCTCGCTTCTTCAACGAAACACTATTGCCCATACTCCTTTATTTCAGCCGGCGAATCGAGCAGGCGTGAAAAATTCAGCCGCCAGCGATCGGCGCGATCTCTTCGCGCGCGTAACAAGCATGTGGATGTTCGTAGCTGTATACGGCCGAGGAACTCGATAAATAGAAGCTCTCACATAGAAGCTGCTGCCGCTGCTGTTATACTAGCGGCCGTGGATTATTTACGAGGAGGATGAGACCTGAAGCCAGCAGCGTTCCACCGGAACGATCCTGGACGAGAAGTTGCCTTCCATTATTCAGCAACGGTGACCCGTCCCTCCGAAACCAAGGAGTTCACCGGCGATAGATCGCCTATATCACGTACTTCGACAAACATTTATCATGCGAATGCAACAATGAGATCTGTATCAAAGAGCGATTTACGCGGTCGGATAAGAGTGGATCGTTTCTCAATATTACCTTCGCTTCAAATAGAATTCGTGAAAGACGAAAGATCGAAAGATTGGAAGAACTTATTCGCGGATATGCAGGCTAATAGAATTTCGGGATACTAATTTAGTCTCCTCGCGATTATCGCATCACCGAGGGTAAAAGTTATTCCGTGTCCTCGCGACTCGAAAATACAAATATTTATAAAAGCAATGTGTTAAATAATCCAATCGACAAAAGTACAAATTTAATGGCCAACCCAGCTCTAATCTATAGCTCTAAATTATTTAATATTGTGTAAATGATCGCAGTAAAGTGCGGTGCTTCCATCTCTCGCTGGTCGTATCAAGCGCCTGCCACGTTCCCAGTAGTAGAAGTCAATATGATCAGACCACACAAGAGGCGCAAGATACGTAGACTTTACATCTTGTGGGAGCTCGTGATTTTAAGTTTGTTGCATTTCCGTGTTCAGCCAAAAATCGCATTTGCGTTGTTTCGTAGCAATTCTCGCCACGTTTAGTTTCAATTCTAGCCGCTAGTAGGGTTGCAATGGAATTCCACTCTGAATCGATAATGCTGCATGCGACACGAAAATGTAAGGGTCTAATGAGTCTATTCTGTACCACGACTGTGATGGGACGCGAGTAGCTTGAGCGCGTCCTCGGTCGGACAGTTATCGAGTACATTGCCATGCGACGTAAAGTTATATCGTTTCGCTGTGTTCTCGACGGTATAGATAGAAGGGTGGGCTCCAATTATATTAAAGCGTCAGGAAGCCCTTGTTCGTGGAATAGCGTTTGCCGAACGGTTTTCTAAATAATCTTTGTCGAATTGAAGTATCCCTCGTTAATGCGATTCCCGCAGCTACCATTCCCCTTGATTACGCGAATGCTAAAGTCGTTATTACGCAATCAGAGCAGCGAAGATATCTAGGACATTGAAGTGGAAGGGCTTAACGATCAAGAGCAAGTGGTTTGGGTTTCGTTGCCAGATTCATTTCATTCCTTTCGGCTAATGCATTTTCATCTAGCGAAAGCTCGCCCTGGCCTTGGAAGCGTTACACACTTCGCCCCTTTCAGGTATCAAAGCTTCCGTGCTCCTTTATCTCCGCCCCTTTGTATTTTTCCCTCTGACCATCGTCGTTTGCGATGCACAATCAAGCGGCAATATCATCGGCGTCGGTGCACAACCCTCGTTTCTGGCGACCGACTTAGCCGCCCGAGTTCGCGCACGCGCCCTTCCGGATCAGCCCTACGACGTGGCGAGAGATGGTCGGGAGAAAGGGGGAGAGCCAGCAAATCAATACGTATATGTCCGCCAGTGACCGGCCAGTTGGGGCTCATCCTTCGCGACAAGCGTGTCGAACATTGAAACTCCGTCGAAAATTCGTGGGCAAGCAGGTTTTTATCCGCTGTTCCCTTGGACCGCCGCGCCGCCGTTGTCCGGGTGATCCGCTCCGCCCTGTTTCATAAGCAAGTGGCAGCCGTTGCCGTGTTTGCCCCGTTGACGGAGACCAAGGATATTGCCCCAAGCTGCAAGCTGCCAGCTCTCAGAGGTAACTGACCCTGTGCAACAGTGCGAACGCCGAAGCTGAACCAAAGGATCCACTCGAGAAGACCGGTGACCTCGGCAGCAAGATCAATCCGGAGCTCCTCCTCATCGACATCTTTTCTCCTCCCGACTCGTCGATGTTATCGCGGCGATCACAGACAGTGTAGAGTCCCCCCGGACTGTACGCGACGTAGGAGAAGGATTCGGAAAGCCCGAGAAGGCTCGAGTAGGGATTTCGCCGATTTGTCTGGCGAGTGGTGATCGCCCGGTGGTCGTCGACTCCGTTGGTAGGGAGTTGAGTCGGATCGCGATACCACGATCGAGCTACCAGGCACTCGAAAGGCCGCCAGGCTATTGGCACGTCTGCTGGGAGCGCGTGATTGCTCGTTCCTTACGGATTTCCCGAAACATCCCCAAAACGGCAACCCGTCGTCGCCGTGGTGCTGCCGGGGCCCCGCCGTTAGTCGCGAAAGATCGCGAGAAGGGAGCTTGGCAGGATCAACGGTGCGATCGGCCAGAGGATCGGCCTCCTCGTGCGCGACCGGCTCCACCGCCACCACCTACGCCGCTTACTGGCGGCCCAGTGAAATGGAGGAGAAGTCCTCGGCTCGCTTCTCCGAGTACCTGTTCGCCAAGATGGACGGGCAGGACGTCTCGGCCTCTCAGGGTCCCCGCAAGGTGACCGCCGACACCAGGAAGTTCCTGCGAGAGAACCTCCTTCTCGTAGTCACCCTTTCAGGCGTCCTCTTCGGCGTGATACTCGGTGAGTACCGAAATCGTCCTGTACAGGATGATAACATTAAAGATTAAACCTGTACGATCGAGTAGATACTTTGCGTGCTCGATGCATGTGCGACAAGATGTCCCGTCGTCGGTAAATAAACAGATCATCGATATGTCAAGTAAATGTCAGTCGCGTGCGCACTGGGGTTGAAAGGAGGGAACGGCGGAACGGTGCGTCATCGCCACTGTGTGCCTGGCCGACAAACTTCCACACACTCGCGGATCCTCTTTATTCGTGGATCCAAGGCGCGGCCGTAAATGGGACAAAAAATTCTATAGCCGGTTCAGAAGCGCGTTATGTGCTCTAGGTAATGGGCAAATCGTGCCAAAAGCACGCTACGCTTTCATCCATTACGAGGAAGCGTGCCAAGGTCGAGTTCATCCGATACGAGCCGATTTTAGTTCCACGGACGATAGGCGCCGTACCGCCGAATCGATCGCGGCCTGCAGATAACAACAATTTCGTACCCTCTATTCTTTAAACCGACAATCGAGACGTCCTCGCGCGTCACGTGGAGGCGTTACGCGCGCGTTAATAACGACTCGTTATGCGCGCTACTTAACGATCGGGGCTTCGTAATCGTTCGATCTATACTTCCCGATGACGTTTCCTAGCCAGCTATCGCCGTTAGGTGACGATTAATTTCGTAAGGGACGGGCGGTGCCTCGTGTGCCTCGCGTGACCTAATTGACAAGACGAAAGGATCATGAGCGGTCCCGCGTACGAGCAACGTGAACGCCCCGACGCGGAACTCGCATCAGTTACGTAATCCGCGGTCACGATATCTCGTTAAAAGGTGCCAATCATCGGTGGAGAGGTTTCCCTCAAAAGTCTCATCTAATTAACTCCGCCCCCGCGGAGCCGGAGGGGCAACCTTGAGCAGACGTTTCATCTACGCAGCACCAGCTACTGTCTTTAGTAGATAGAGATGCTCCAATCAGACTCTAGAGCCGTCGACATGTTTCCATCTTCGCCGCGTTGCCTATTTCGCGGATTTTCTGGTTCAATTATGCAGGGTCTTTGACAGAAAGCTATCATCCATTTGTTTGGTACACGTCGATAGAACAATTTGTTCTATAATTCACTCCTTCTATATGTATAGATCTATGTACGTGTAGAGGCCGGTGATTTATTCCGTCGCAAGTCATCGTAAAGCTCAACCTTGTTTGTTACATTTAAAGCGATGCGCTCTCTTTTCAGAAGTGCCTTCAGAAGCCAGACTTAACCTCGTTATTCCTTTCAGGGTTCGGCTTGCGACCCTTGGGCCTCGGCGATGACGCAGTTATGTTAATCAGTTATCCTGGAGAGCTCTTCATGAGGCTGTTGAAGTTAATGATCTTACCGCTGGTGATCGCCAGCCTTATATCGGGTAAAACAGCTACAGTACACCAGCGAAGGTAGTTCGGGATATTGGGTAGACGTAATGACGCAATCGGTGGTAACTTTCAGGCTCGGCAAGCCTGAACGCAAGAATGAACGGAATGATCGCCGTCCGCACATTGGTCTACTTCATACTCTCGTCCTTGCTGAATGCTGTCCTTGGCGTTGTCCTGGTTCTCCTCATTCATCCGGGCAATCCTGGAATAAGAAAATCGATGACAACATCGCACAACGGACGAGCTGTCAACATCTTGGACAGCCTTTTAGATTTGGGAAGGTAGTTGCCTCGTCTCGCCGCGCAGCCACCTCGTACCTGTCGTGGATATCGATCGCAATCGTTATTTTCATTCTTTTGCGTCGTCACGCACGGGGACAGCCCTCAGGAATTTTCCCACGATAAAAGTGGAGTCCTTTGCCCGGTCGCCGGAGCAACGCTTGACTCGTTCCACTCACGTCCCAGCGGACAGGGATATCGTGAAGATTTTTCACGGTAACCTTGTCAGTTGCTCGAATAGTTTTATCGATTACACTCGCTCGCCTTATGTATCTACGCAGGGCAGTAGCCTGTTCCAAGCGATAAAATCATTTAATACTTTTCCATAAGAGTGAACGTTGCTACGAACCTAAACGATACATCCACTTGTCACGTTGCTCGGCAGTGCTTCTCTTCTCCTATTTACACACGGCGATAAATTATCGGGGCAACACGACCATCTCGATGGAGGATTAAGGTCGCGTACCGTCACGATCGGTGAACTTTTTCTAAAGCCATCGTAATCGAGTATGATACCCATCGCGATGGAAATAGACGTGTGTATATCGATCGTGCGTACCGAACAGCTCCGCTCAAAATGTATGCATCCTCGCGCATATCGTCGCGGCCGACGCATCTACCGATAAGCGTGGCTATCGATTAACTTGCTTATAAAGAACGTCTCTGACTCGACCCTTTTCGCAGGAACATGTTTCCGGACAATATTTTCCAAGCAGCGTTCCAGCAGGTAAATTGTCTATTATCCAACGATGGGTGAGCTGGTACGTTCTGTGTTAAACATTGAAATTTTCTCGCCAGGCACACACTGTATACGTTCCAAAAACGCAGCCGTTTCGAAACCTCTCCGACTCGATGTCCACGGAAGTCCTCGGCGAGGAGGAGATGATGAGAGTGACACAATACCGGAGCGGCACGAACACTTTGGGCATAGTGTTCTTCTGCCTGGTGTTTGGCACGTTCTTAGGTACGCTCGGGGAGAAGGGCCAAATCGTGATCGACTTCTTCAAGGCTGTTTTCGAAGTCATCATGCGCATGGTGTCGACGGTGATGTGGTGCGTATAAGTGATTGATGCGAGAAAGAGGGACGGCAGATGGCAGACAGAAGAATTCTTAAGCATGTGCATTATTGGATTGTTCTTAGGATGACACCGGTGGGCATCACCTCCGTAATAGCGGGAAAAATACTCGGCGTATCCGATCTGGCGCTGGTGATGTCGCAGCTCGCCTGGTTCATCGTCACGATCGTGATCGGTGTGTTTTTCTATCAGCTGGTGATCATGCAGCTGATCTACCTGGCGTTCGTGAGAAAGAACCCTTTTAAATTCTACGCCGGCCTCGCCCAGGGTACTCTCACCGCCTTCGCCATGGCATCAACGTGAGTCGTCGATCTTCGAACTCAGCCCGACCTTCAGAGTACCCATTACGCCTGCCTCACATGGCCTCGGTCGTCATCGTCATCTAGTTTCTCACCCCTTTGCTTTTCGGACTCGGATCCAACACGGTGTTCTCCTTTCGATTTTTCATCGCGCGTTCTTCGTTTTTGCGTTATGATATTTCAGTTTTCAGTTTTCAGTTTCCAGGTTTTCAGTTTTCAGTTTTCAATTTTCCACTTTTCACTTTTCACTTTTCAGTCTTCATGTTTTCAGTTTTCAGCTTTCAGTTTTTAATTTTCAGTTTTCAGTTTTCAGTTTTCAGTTTTCAGTTTTCAGTTTGCAGTTTGCAGTTTGCAGTTTGCAGTTTGCAGTTTACAGTTTGCTGTTTGTAGTTTTCAGTTTTTGGTTTTCAATTTTTGGTTTTCAGTTTTTGGTTTCCGGTTTTCGGTTTTCGGCGTGTCCGTTCCGTTTGCCAACCATTCTAAGAAACTGCGACGCGTTCAAGTCAATAGGGAAACGAGGTCAGGAGTACACGATTCGAATCGATTGATAGAGACAATATGTTTCAGCCAGCCGAGAGGAGGCTTTGCGAGGCCGTGGTCCCGTTTTCCATTCCAAATCGCTCCAATTTTACATAGCGTTTCACAACGTCAGGACGTTGTCGAACGCTGACGAATCATTCATTCTTCCCCGTCCGAAATCGATCCCTCGTCGGGCTCCTCCTTACGTTTCTTTAATGTTCTCGCATTTCTTATGGGGAGATCCCATCATGACCAATGAGAAAGAGAGAAAGAAAGAGAGAGAGAGAGAGAGAAAGGGAGAGAGGTATGCAGTTCCTGGTGGCACTTAGGATGCGGATACTCCCGGTTGTACACGGAACCGCGAACTTTCGGTGACGGCGGGCAAACCGAAATTTCGAGGGGATGAACATGGACTCGATGATAAAGGAGTATTACACGTACATATAAAAGCAAAGGTGGGAAGGACACGCATAAGTGCAGAAACGCACGTAGGACAGGATGATTTTGTCAGTGTCTCTTGAGCCGGAAATCAGCTGACTCCGTGTCACCTGGACTGGTTATCGGCGCGGAAGCCTTCGAGGCCATTAGCTATCCGAATCTTCCATCTTTTCGTCACCAGGAATATACATATAGGGTGGAGGAGGAAGATACGGCCGAACGAGGTTTCCGCGCCGAACAATGTTACTATTTAAGCATTTTCCATGTAAGAAAGGGAAACTGAAAAAAATATTGTTTGCTCGCGTCGAGCCCACTCTTCCAGGTTTGACGGCGACGTCCATCACTGGCCAGAACTGCTGAACTACGATCGTTTTCTTTCTTTGACTATTCATTGTTGCGGATCACGCGAAGCAACGATCATTTTTTCAGTTTATCCATCGCTATTCACCAGACATCCGTGCTCCCCTTTCACCAGACCCGGTTCCGCCCCCTTCCGAACCCGTCGTCCCTCGAATTTCCCATTCATTCTGTTCACGTTCGTTTCCTGCCCCGTCCCCATTCGATGCATCGTGGGACAGAGAAGCATTCGTACTTGAGCAAACGATCAAGTAACCCGATTGTTCCTTGAATGTCACGCGTCGAACCTTTTCCGTCCCATCGTCGCGGTGCTCGAGATCGTTGTAACGTCCTGCCACGCAAATATCTAATTCAACTTGTTTTCTATGTGGATTAACTTTTTCCAGAAGAGAGCGTACACAACTGTGCGTACACTGTGACTGAGAGAAACAGCTCTTAGTGTATCTGAACAGAGACTGTATGAATATCATGATGATGTATTAGAACACGCGCTGCACGCGGCCTTTTGCAGGTGGTTCAGAGATCGAGGGTGGGCCTGGTAAGTAATCGATGGCCGCAACATGAAGGTACCTACGATTCTCTGTTACAGAGTTAGGCCGACTGCCAGACAGGACGGGGCGATCACCTGCGACAGCACGTCCACCCGATTAACCCCTGGTTCGATTTTCAGTTCGTCTTGCGGTCATTCTGGTTAATAGCTTCTCCGAGCATTATCCGTCGATAGAACTTGTGCGTCACCTCTGTGTGCTCTAGCAATTGGTTTTACCGCGTAACTCGTCAGCCTTCTTCTATCCTTTGATCCGCGCTGATCCGACTCGTTGCAATCGTTATCATTCAGAATCACGTAATAACCAGCGAAGTTTTGCGAGAGTTTGCTAGACGATTTTCCGCCAGAATGACCCCTCCGCCGTGGGGCACGAGCAAAGGCAGCGCGCAGAAATGATACTTCTATATCAATCGAAACCTGCGTCGCCCGATCTTTCCTAACGCAGCTTTGTACAGGGCTGCTGCGCTCCCGGTCACGTTCCGCCTGATGACGGACAAGCTCAGAGTCGATCCCCGAGTGACCAGGTTCGTTCTGCCGATCGGCTGCAACATTAACATGGACGGCACGGCACTGTTCGTCGCCGTGGCCAGCATATTCATCGCGCAGATGCACGGTATCGTTCTCGGCTTCGGCGAGATAATAACTGTCATGTGAGCAAATCCATTCCAATAGCTTCCGATCCAACAGCCATCCAGCCGGGGCATGCGCGTAACACTGCAACATTTATTCTTCAAGTTTAACGTCCACGGCCGCCTCCGTGTCGTCGGCTTCAGTTCCAAGCGCCGCCCTCGTTCTACTTCTTGTCGTCTTGAGCGCCATCGACGCCCCCGTTTACAACGTCTCGTTGTTGTTCACCATCGACTGGTTCGTGTACGTATCGTTGTGTAAACAAAAAAAAAAAGAAGAAAAAGACAGATGACAGGAGATCTTTGGATCGTCATACGTGATGTTTACGTCTGTACCAATCTAGGGACCGTATACGTACCACCAACAACATGCTGGGCGATTGTTACGCGGCTGCGGTAGTCGAGCAGCTGTCGAAGAAGGAACTGATGGCCCTTGACGCGGCAGCCTATCAGGTACGAAACTAGCAGGGTGAAACGACAACTGTTAAACCGCGGCCGGCTGACGTGCGATTAAATTTCAGTCGGAGACCGTTCTGCCGACGACCATCGCAAACGGATGCATTTCCGCCAACAGAGTACCTGATCCTGACACCATCGTAGTCGAGATGCAGGACGACACGAGGATAGCCGGCATCGCCAAGTAAACAAGCTTGTTGGTAGGGCTAGGCTATCACTTTGTACGATCATGAACGATCGCGTGCAATCATCCTGGTTTTCGCTATCGTCTTTTATTCTACCTCGCTACGTCCGAAGGGGCCGATTAGCTCGGCAATCGCAAACGGCTACTCGGTCGCTTCGTTGGCATTTATAAATGATTCACGGCAGGCTTCTTTCATCGTGCGCGAGAGCTTCTTCGTTTCCTTGTTTTCGTGCATCATCTTTCAATACTCTGGCCGCTGGATACAGTCGAAGGCCCTCCCCCTCCCCGTCGTCCTCCCCTCGATAATCAATGACCCGCGTCAATTATATCGATCATCGTCCGAGTAACTTAAGGAGCGAGCTGCTCTTTCGGGGCGAAACGTAACCGCGTCCGCCCACAAGCTTCACCCGTGCGCGTTCTTTTTATAACCCGCTACGTAATTATTAAGCGTATCCCCCGCGATTTACGGTCGGCCATTCGTGCAGCGAGAGTCGTGCCGCTCTGACCTAGAAGCCGTAGATCATTGTACCGCATAGCGCATAAATAACCAATCAATCGCAAATGTAGCGTACCATCGGAGTGATTCATGCAAGGAACAGAACGAACTTTCGTGCTGGCATTATGCAAATGGTTGCACAATGACCTTAAGGGTGCATGGCACGATAAATCGAGCGTGGCGTCGGGGAAAAGCGAACCGTATTTAACTTACCGGCAAACTAATGTTGCTTCTCTCGGCTATTCGTCTGTTTACGCGGCACGGTCCAGCGAATGATTAGGCCTCCGTCGGTCGAGCTCCTCGACCGTGAGCTCGTTTTGCAACGATAATCAAACGACGACGCTTGCAGAAGTACCTATATTTAAAATTTAAGATTTTAAAATTCATATTCGCTGTTGAATCGACGGTTCCTAGATTCGTATCGCCGTATCGACTGTTGCCCGGCACTTGCGACCTACAACCTTACGGCCATCAAGCACGGGCACTCACCACTCATTGTCAAATATAGCAGCGTGTGTCATTCGAGTGTGGTCGAAAGGCTTGATCGATCGTCTCGTCGATCGATTCACTTCCGCCCATGCGATCATCATCTCCTGCTTGTTAAAACTGCTGCTTCTCGAATCGACGTTGGCGTCGAAGACGTCGCCTTCAATCCTATTGTTTCGTTTCAGCATCAGCGTGTTGCAGATTCCCAGGAGCGTTACGGAGGAGACAGTCTGACCAGTGGTTCATCCCGATTTTAGTTGTAAAATATCGTCGAACGTATTGTTAACGAACGCGCGCTTTCTTCGCGGAATAGCTGAGTGAAAGTTGCGCTTCAACGAGGATCAAAGAAAGGGTACATTGTCGGCGCGAGTGCCAGCTTTTTATCGCATTGTCTTTTCTACAGTCGATGAGACGACCCATCGCGATCTGCGAGCGTCACGGGATACGCTCACGCTGTAATTTCCACGACAAGAGCATCTCGCCTCGAAACGGGGGCGACAGGATGAGAACCGAATATCAAATCCAAAGTCAATATCAAGAGGTGTAAACTGCACGAGTACCTCGAAGACGTAGCAATAACGGAAGTGTTATTCAGCTTTTGTAGTGGCTTCTTCGAGTGAATACTTCGGAATTAATCGAGAGATCACCGATTCGATTGCACTCCCGAACATTAACGATCGTTTCAGCGATCGAGCGCGCAAACAGCGTCGAATGTGGTGCCTTATTTTGAACGCGGCATTTAAACGTGCCGCTGTGAAAGTAGAAGAAGCTCCCTTGATTTATCGATCTCACGACAGCATTGGCTCATCGCCCGAACAATAATTTTGGTGATCGATCATTGTACTGCCACAAGAATTTTTCCCATCGATACGTAAAACATTCGACTGTCAACTAGGTCTCTCCATTGTCAGGCAACCAGCGAAACGTTGCGGCGGCACCACGAACAATTCGTCACGTTCGCTCGTCGTCCCTATGACGTTCGATCTGGATCGATTGTTGGCAATGACGTAGAAACATGTTCTGCGGTCCGTTTCGACCAGGGACAAGTAGATTTTAGGGATGTTGTGATCAATGACACGTTTGACGCATTTAATGTAGGTTCCTTTAGCTTGTAAATGTCACATTCAACTGAACTTTCAGACCATTGACAAATACAACAGCTCGGCGCACAGAGTTGCCGGTGAACCTCGCGGCGGCCGAACCGTGTATCAGAAAGTAACGTTGGTCGTGTCACCTGCCGAGGGCACTGCGTTTATTATTCCGCCTCTGTGCGCCTCTCACAATTAACGTTCTCCCTCATAGATTAATTTAAGTCTCGAGACACGGTCCCCTGTTTCGAATCCATGATACGGAGGAACGAAGGAGAAGATCAGATAGCGCTCTTTGACGGGCAGCCTCAAGACTGGACATGCCATTTCAATGTCGTTTTAATATAAATACTACATACGTGTAACATTATAGGAGAATTACGAGGAGAATTCACTGATTCTAGGTACTAGGTACGTAGGTCGATACGTGTTCTATCGTAGAGACTGTTTAAATGTATTAGGTCGGAACAGATGAAATGTCCGATGTTTAAAGGCAACTTTAAATCCGCATAACTTGTTTTCTATTAAATTTTATTCATCAAAACACAAGAACCATTACGATATACACATTCTCTCCATTTAGTTCCAAGTTTCGTGATTCCATTTGTACAAAAGCTCGGAGTTCTAGTATCAATAAATCCTTTGATGGAATTTCCAACAGCTGCTTGATTTACAAAAGCTTCTTGGCTCAGGAGATGATCGAGACGTTTAAAGAAATCACGATCTGTTGGCGACAGGGCAGGAGAATATGGCGGGTAAGGTAAAATTTCATTCATTCAGCTTTTGCACCATTAATCATGAAACATGCGACGGAGCATTCTCGCGAAGGAGTAATGGCCCTTTTCGATTGACCAATGCCGGTTGTTTGATGCATAATTTCTGGTGCATCGACTTGAGTTTATTACAATATCGCGAAGAAGAAACTGTTTAAATGCAAGGTTAGATACATAAGCGAAAGAAATGAAGATCAGATCGGAAACAAAAAATTCGAGACTGCAAAGTGGTATGTAACACATCTGCGAGAGCAAAGATATTTATTGAAATAAGAAAGGTTTAGAAGATCGATACAAGAAAGTCGGACATTTCATATGTTAGAGTCTAATAGAAATTAATTGGATAAAATAGTGCTTTGTAGTGCGTCGTTTAACCCCCCCCCCCCCCCCCCCCCTCCACCCCCGAATGATTCGCGATGATTTCCAAGCTCGAACGTTATTTCCGTTGTACGACCCTGCTTCGCCGTTTGCTTTCCAACTTATTGGGTTGCAACCGAAAGCTGTTCACGTTGAAGTTTTCTCGTGCTACACAGTATTGCGTGACACCGGCTTTATTTTACCTTCGAACAGTGACCGATAAAGTGCTTTGTTTATAGCCTAGCAAGCTGGAGGGGAGAATAGAGAAAGAAATTTTATCGAGATACTTGAAAGACTATGTGTGAATATACTTATAAGGCTCAACGTGTTCTATAACAAGATGCAGGTTTATACGAGATTAAGCGTTGTGCTTTCTTCCAACTACCCCTGCTCCTCGCTCAACCCCAACATCCTACCACAGGAAAGTAATAAAGGACGTGAGAACACGAGAATCATAGTTTCCTAAAAAATTCATTTATTTAAGATCCACCGTGACGTGGATCCTTGGCTCACAGGAGAGTCTTTGTACAAAGTGTTGTTTCTTTTTATACAAAATATGACATATCTATTTCCTAGCGTTCACGTATATGTATATGTATACCTGGCTGAAGTTATGTCCACCGTTACATCGAGATTTCATTCGGCAGACGAGCGCGAAGTAAACATTAGATGAGGGAAATTAAAGGGCGCGTCTGTAGTTGCGCCACCGCGAATTCCCGGAACGAGTCAGTCCGCTCGTGGCCGCGCGTTATCCACCGGACGCCACCCCCCATGCACGGGGAAACGTTTATTCGTGAGGTGGACCGGATTCGCCTCGGTTCCTCGAGAGATTAGGTCACTGTACATCCGCGGCTTTCCGCGAGCATGGGGACTGGCATCGAATTCCCCCCGCGCAAAGGCAGTCTATCGTTTTGATTATAAGGCGAAATCGTCCCTTATTTCGTCCATTCGTAAGAGTATTATTTACACGATCGCTTAAAATTAGTAGCTAAGCGCCCACGCCGGGCGTCACTTATTTACAAGGAATCGAGTATTTCATCGACCATCGGTCGATCGGCGGTCGACGATCGAAGCGGCAAGTAACAGTCGTATAGTACAAAAAGAAAAGTAATATCATCATAGAGGAATATCGGTGCAATCGCCTCCTTTTCGCCGACGATACGCTTAAGTACATTTCGCGGCTCGGTTGCCTCGCAACAAGATAAGATTATCTACAAAAAATTCATTTCGATACTACGGATACGCGCGAAGAAAAGGGGCGCTTGCTTATCACCAGCGGAATAAAATATTTGCACCATGGCGCCTTCGAGGATCCCGTCGAAGGTCAGTCAACTTAGAGTCTCTATTTTATACACACCGCGCACTGGAGCCGTGCAACATCGAGCTGACCGCCAGCACTCCCTTCTCGGCACATTGCGCGCGGATTTCAAGGCGTTGCGTGACTAATACTAATGCCTGACGCAGCGCGACGATGATTTCGAAGCGTCCTCAGATCCTCAGCTCGGCGTCGGTAACTGGAATCCCCCTGTTGGCGCCTTGACTGGACCTCTGCGTGGCAGGCGGCACCAAGGGGCTGATGCTGGGGCTTCTGGTGGCGAGAGGGGACAAGGACGGAGAGAAGCTCGGGCTGAGGGCTGCCGAGGGGAACGTGGATGCATCGTGGCTGATCGGTGACCTGGGTAGTATGCCCCTGGCCAGCGCGGGAGCCGCCAACGATCTCGGAGCAACGGATGTGAGCAACGGCGGGGGTGGAGCTTTATGTACAGACTTGGTCTTGCCACTGCTACCCGAGTTTCCGCTTTGAACGCTCGCAGCGTCGTCCTTCAACCTGGCGATTTCGCTGAACACGTGGGCCAGGGGCTGATAGTGAGGGCCCCAGTCGAGGAGGTAGTCCCAGTTGTACGATCCCGTTAGCTCTTCCTCGCTGTGCACGATGGAGCTTAAGGAGCCGTTCATCGACGGCCCCCCAGGCACCTCCAACCCCGACATCGGTCTTCCAGGTTCGCCGATCTTTCCGTAGATCAATGTGGCGATGTCCGCTTCCGTGGCGGCCTCGTCCTCGAACAAATGTAAACTGTCGAGAGGCAGGGCTTCGGGTGGTCTCCTCGGTGTGCCGGCTGGAGGATCGACGATACCCAACCTGGCTAAGTATTCCTGAGTGTTGTGGACCGACAGATCGCTCGCGGAGTCCCCAGTCTGTTGGCCCTCGTTGATCATCCGAATCTCCTCGTCCTCTCCGTCGTCCTCGGCCGAGCCCCTGCCCGACGATCCGGACTGATCGCTGCCAGATAATTCAGAAGTGGCCTGCTGCTGTCCGGATTGGCCGGAGGTACCGTACGGTGGTATCTCGTCGTACTTTGGGGGCGCGAATTGACAGGAAGCGGCACCCCCCGCGCCGTTAACATTCCCCGAACCACCGTTGCCCGCTGTACCAACTCCTGTCACGTTTCTGATAGGAATGGTGTCGAAAGCGCTTGGATCCACGTAGCTGTTCGAGGCGGTGGCGTTGCTCTCCCCGTTCAGACCCGGCTTCGACCCGGGTTTCTTGTGCCTTCGGTTCCGAAGATGGAGATACAAGAAAGTGGCTCCGAAAGCGATGACCAGCAGGAGCAGAGCGATCAGCAGACCTAAGGCCCAGTCTGCTAAGCCTCCGGTTGCGGCCACAGCCATGTTGGAGCCGTTATCTGTCGGAGTGGCCAATGCCGTGGCGCCTCTTGCTTCGTTAACATCGTTATCGTCCGTCAAAGTGATTTCCACCACCGTCATGTTCGATAAAGAACCCTGCCTACCGGAGCTGGCGCTGACCACCAGCCTCGACGACTCTTCCACGTCCATGTCGATGTGAATCAACTTCTGCTTCACGATCAGCGCGCCCGTGGTGCGATTCAGCTTGAAGTAAGGGTGCTGAGAAGTCAGCTGATAGACGACCCGACCGTCGGGCCCCTTATCGCGATCCGTCGCCGTCACATGGCCAATCACCGTTCCAGGGAGCACCTGAGCTCCGCTTTTGATCCCAAATCTGTACATTCTCTCAGTGAACTGAGGGTAAAACTCGTCCCTGGACTCGATTTCCACCCTGACTCTCACGGCGGCGGTTCTCCCGCCGGTGTCGGTGGCTCGCAAGGTGAAGGCGTACCGATTACGCAGCTCGTAATCGAAAACTGCGCGCGTCGTCACTGTGCCGGACTTCCCGTCCACGGCGAACAGCTTCCAGCTGTCATCGATGTCGGAGAAGCCTGTCGCGGCAGCGGAGACGATAGAGTAATTCAAGGATCCGAAGATACCGCGATCCAAGTCCGAGGCACGGGCTGAAAACACAGTGGTCCCGATTGGCTCGTTCTCCCCGACAAATTCCAAGTACTCCGACACTGGGAATTTAGGGGAGTTGTCGTTGACGTCCTCGAGACGAATCCTGAGCCTGGCCAGCGCGCAGAGAGGAGAGGCCGGGTCGCTGTCGCAAGCCATCACCACGAGATTGTGTATCTCTGGCTCCAGGTCGCAGTCGAGGGTCGCGTTCACTAGAACCGCGCCGGTGGTTTTCTCCACGCGGAAAAGGCCAGCGTCGTTCCCAGAGGTGATCTCGTACACCAAGTTGGCGGCTGCGCTTCCAGGCAGGTCGTCGTCTTTGGCGCGCAGCGTCGCGACCACCGTCCCACGGACTGCGTTCTCCTTGATCGACACTTGATGAAGCTCCTCCAAGAACCGTGGGTAATTATCGTTGACGTCCTCCACCGTGACGATCACCGTGACGGGCTCGTCTCCAACTAACGACCCGGTCGTCATGTTCTCGTTCTTGGAGCCAAGCCGCAGAACATACCTGTAACATTAGTGCCACCGTTAAGTAGTAACGAACGAAGCCCTTCTATTCGTCGGTCTTTTTAACCCTCAATGTATCTGTTTACCTTGTCATTTCATCGACCTTATACCACTCTGTTAATTTGACACCGAGGGACAGATTCAGTTCGTGAAATGATAAACGGATGTGGGTTAAAAAGAGTCGCTCTTACCTGTCTTTCGTTTCTCTGTCGAGCGCTTTCGAGAGAATCAATTTGCCCCTGGACACTTCGAACGTTCCGCTGTCGTCGCCGGCAACGATGGAACCGTCCAACAGGTCCACGTCGGACAATCTCATGAGCGTGGTTCCCCTGAGCGAATTTTCCTTGGCCGTTATCTTGTACTCTTTGCCAGGCAGGGCGCTCTTCAAGCTGCTCAATCGCACCACGACCGAGCAGATGGACGACGCCGGTGGTTTGCCGTAATCTTCCGCCACAACGGCCAGCTCCACCTCTTTGGGCAGGGGTCTCGGTATCGCGGTACGATTAACCGTTAGAACGCCGGTCACGGGATGCACCGAGAAGCCCTTGGTAGTCTTCAGCAGATAATATCGCACCCGGCTGTTGTCCTCCGTGAGGTCGTCGTCGGTCGCGTTCACCGTCAGGATTTCTTGCAGATCGCCGCGTCCCTCTGCGCAGAAAGCGAAGGGGAGGGTGATATAGAGAGTTAGATTTTGGTGACGAGTCGAGCGGAGGGTGGCTGGAAAATGGGAGCGGTGCGGGGCAAGTGGCTAGCTACTATCGATTCGCGAGATACGCGGGAGAGTACTCGAGGAGGGCCCGGGACAAAGATCGAGGGATCACGGGCGCGAGGTCAAGTACCCTCCACCTCTTTTTGTCGGGAGGTACGTCCTCGAGCAGCATCACCACCGCCACCACCTCCGGTTCTTTCTTTTCTTGGTAAAGGAGGAGGATAAGCCGTCCTGACATCGGCCTGAACGGAAGTATGAAATAATAACCAGTTATATAAATCGCTCGGCCGAGCCGTTGGGCCCAGCTCCGCTGCACCGTACAAAAATCATTTCGATGCGTTTCAAATCGTCGGATAACTCGGCATTAATGTGCCAACCTCGGACCCAAAGCGGGGAACGAAGACAAAGAGTCCTCTGCGGAGGGAACGAGAGAGGAAGATGGAAGGGCAGAGAGGTGGAGAAGCTGAAATAAAACTTTACGGACGCGCAGCCCTTTGGGGATGTCGGTGGCGAGGAGGTAGGGCGAGCTCGGGGGGGATCATAACCGAGAAGTGACAGGTACTCTATAATTATTGCGAGGTGCGTATGACCGTGGCCCGTGGAGTATGCGTGTTCGCGTATCTGAACGTCTCGGTGGGACGAATTCTTATTACACCGCGGCGGCAGCGGGCTTCGCTGCACTTCACAGAACTTCGCAGGGAGGAAGCCCCGCGATTCATTAATCCCCCACCCTCTTTCCAGAATATATCCTGCCTTCCCGAGACACCTTAATACGATTTTGATAATCGCCAGATTAACTCGTCCTGCTTGTTCGTTGATCGCGATATAAACGATCCGCCACCGCGTTCCCATATACCTCGGTGCGTCGCGTCGCTTCGGGGCGAAATTGAAAACACCCAAGTGCACTCCGAGAGAAATTACGACCCTCGTCGTAAATTCGCCGATAATCCATCTCCTGGCCTAGGTACTAGCATCGTTATCGCTTAACTTGGCGCAATCGAGTTCCTCGGTTGTCCCGTTCGGCCCGTTTTCACGAATCCACGCGGCGAAGATGGAGAAGAGACGGAAAGAGGGAGATGCAAATTCGCGAGGCCGTCGCCGTCGCCGTGGGAGCTCCTCCTCCCCCCCCCCCCCCTCCCCCTTTCAACTCTTTCCACGTCCACGTCCACCTCCTGCCAATCCACCCTCCCCCGGCGCCCCTCTACCGCCCACCCAAATGCACCATTAGGCGCGGGCCTATGTATTTTTAATAAGTTTCGAGAGTCCTCGAAGCCGGCGATCTCGGCCGGCGGTTGCAACGAAGGCGGCTTTTCGGTTGCCTCGCAAACGGTGTCCTCGCGTTTATTTATGTGCGAGGCGTTCGCAATTCTCCTCGTCCCCTGCTCTCTCCCTCGTCACCCTCTTCCCGTGCCATCTCTGCCGTCCCTTTTCATCCGTCTCTCCCTTTCTCCTTCCCCTTGGTCGCTGCTCCCTTCAGCGATCGAGCAGCTAGCTTTTCATCGACCCCTCCCTTCGCACCCCACTCTATCTTTCATCCTGCACTCTTTTTCATCCTTTTCGCCCCTTGGACCAAACCTCCCTCCCTACCCTACCGCTCTCTTTACCTCTCTTTCCATCTCTTTCCCTCTCTTTCCCGCGCTTTATCTCGGCGCGGTGTCAATTCGAGTTTGGAACACGGGCAACAGGACAACGCGTGTCTACTAAAAACCAGTTTTTAAACTCGCGTTTATTTCGCGCCGAGAGACTTGCCCCGGGGTCCACAGTCTCTCTCCAAATCTCTCTCTCTCTCTCTCTCTCTCTCTCTCTCTCTCTCTCTTCTCGCCCCCTGGCCCCCCTTTCGCAAGCATCTCCTCAATGAAATACCGATCGAATAGACTCCCCTAACGATTATCTACGTTCCCTCGGTCAAAAGTGTTATCTCGTCGGAGAGGCGCGATAACGGCCCACGGATTCGCAGAAGTTCCTGGCCGAATTACTCACCTGGCAAGGTGGCGATGTACGCGGACTGCTGGAATCGAGGCGCGTTATCGTTGAGGTCCGCAACACGAACGATCAAGTCCGTCGTTGCCTCGTGCATCCCATCGCTGGCGATCACTTGCAGGCTGTATTCCGACCGCGATTCAGCGTCCAGGCGTCTCCGAAGAACGACCTTGCCTCCGTACCTGTCGATGCTGAACGGGCCTGGGCTGGTCACGTTACCGAATCGGTAGGTCAGAGCCGGGGAGCTGTCCACGTCGTTGGCCGTCATGGTCGTTAACACCGTCCCGACCGCTGTACCTGCATCAAACGTAGTCACGCATTAATAGGGGAGAGTTGCCAATATCGTACTGGTCACCTAAATCGTACCTCATCAATTTCTCAGTAATTAATGAATATAAACGACATCTGATGATAAAAATATCAAGTAAATACGAAATAAGAAATAAAAACAAAACCTTTTGAGCTTACACCCTATTTTGTGTATAAACATTTTAAAAAATCAGGTATGATTGATGTAACTTTTTACCAGTTTATTTCAGCTGATAATAATCAAGCAATGCAATTTTGTCCTGTATTTTTGTATTTTTCTAAAAGCGGGTTTAATGTAGAATATTTTACCTTCATTTTAAGTACATATTACATTCATTATAAATTTTAAATTGATATTTATAAATAAATTGACCATGTTTCCTAAATCGTACCACCACAATCGTATCAGTAGGATTTGACAACTCGTATGTTATATAGGTTATTTTGAATATTTTCTTCTCTATTTGTTATTGATTCGCTAGTCTTTATGTATTATTTTTCTCTGTATGTGTCAAGTAATAAAGACGAAAAATAATAATAATACTATTTTTAGTGGTGGTACGATTTAGGAGACCGGTTGCCTAAATCGTACCTTTTACAGTACGTGCCAAACCGATTAATAACAAATTAATTTGTTCTGAACAAAAGGTTAAGCGTATAATAGTAGGTGCCTAAAAGATCAAGCTACAATATCCAATAGTCATTTGCGTTGAAATTAGTACCAAATATGAAATATAACGTAAAATTTCTTAATTGGTACGACATAGGCTACCTCCTCCAATCTCGCGCTCGCACAAGTCCAATTCGCCTACGCAGGCTAGAGACTATCTGCTGACGTCAGCCACCCGGCGGAGCACACGACGCTTTCATCGCAGGGAAATGAAAGATCGCTGGATCAGAAACGGAACACGCTCGGTCTTGATGAACCGTTTAACCGCGACATTGAACCGGCCGTCTCTTTATCGTCGCACAATGCCAGACACCGTTGTTACTGATGAATGGCGTCGTTATGCGCCCCGGTCCCTTCCCTCTACGTCTTTTTGTCCTCGGGCCAGAAGCCACTTTGTCACCGGCTGGCGATCATTCGCGATACATACAATATAGAGCGGCGCGTCGCAGCTCCCGGATCGGAGGCGAGCCCTTCCGCGAACCTTAAACACACTTCGGGGGAGTCGCGTTTAAAATGCATTGAATCCCTTACTATCGGTCCGTTTTATCTCGCTCGTGTGCTGAGGAGAGGCTGAGCGAATCCCTCGGCGGATTCGGGTCCGCGGCGCATCGTAGGCGATAATCTCGAGCGTGCCGCGGGCAAATTACGAGACAGAGAGAGCTATCTGCCCCTCGGTAGCACGGTAGCCGAGCCGGGATATCGAAAACCGAAGCCCACGACGAAGCCGAAAATCTGCCAGCATCGTCGCCCTGATCGCTCCGTCGAGCGGGGAGGATTACGTCGTCATTGCCGCGGGAAACACGCGGGGGCTGTTTCACACGCGATCCACGGAGCCAGCATAAAAGAATTACACGGGCTCGGAGACTAGCCGGCACGCGGCCACGTTTGCTCGTAAATTTCGCGGCCGATCGTTAAAGTCGTGTAAATCGGTTTCGAGAGTGGCCGCGTCCCTGAGCGAACACGTGGCCCCTGCCCACTCTGTGCCCCTCTGGCTCCGGTTCCGGTTCCGGTACCGTTCTTCCAGCTCGGAAGCCAAGACAACGATCTCTCTATCGGGATGATCCTCGGCCAGTGAGCTTCCGCTTTCCCGCTTCCGATTTGCAAAACTGGAACGGAGCTCCTCCAGAACGGGGCGAATGCCGAAGAAACGCGGCAACAGCGAAATAATAAATTCCCATCGGGCTCCACTCGATCTTCGTAAGTTATATCGAGTTAATTCTGATTACCGGAGGTCTCGGGCACTAGCGGATCGAGTACGAGACGGCGGTGTGCTCCTTGTACGGAAAATCCGCTCGTCGGTGGTCTACCATTGTCTCGGTTTCTCGTGTCAGTGCCAGTTTCGGAACCGATTCGATCGATGCTGTCGATTAAATCCTCCTTCGGATGTACGCACGCGTGTAGAGGGCACGCGGCTATGTGTACGCGGGAAGCCCCTTCAGGAACAAAGGCGTGGGGCTATCAAACATCGGCAAACCGCACCTCTCGTTTTAGGCCGAACGATAATTATATACGTCGCGTCCACCGGGATAATTAAAAACAATTACTGTGCGCTTCGCTAAAATATGAGCGGTCGCGAACCCGGGATCGTTTTTCACTGCTGCACGGCTCGGCCGAATAACGATGCGTTCGATCGACCGGTCGGGGATCAACGACACTGTTTGCTATTCAGTTTCTTCTTCGTGCAACTTGCTCCGCACTCCGCTCGCTCGTGTTTCATCGTATCGGGAGTGTATGGAAGAGATACTTAATGGGTTAATCCAGCCGAATTCAGCTTTCGTAGGTCTGCCAAAGGACCACCGTCGAAATTCCGCGGCGGCAGGTGCCTCGAAAAGGCTGGACGCGATCCTGGAACCTCGGCGCACGTAGCGCGACCGCGGTGTTAAATAAATTCTATCGAGCGGTGCATCGGGGAATAGAAGTGGTAGCAGTCTCGTTTGCGCCGGGGTTGAAGTTTTATGGTGATACAAATTAGATAGCGATCTCGCGTTACTCTGTTGCCGCGCCGGCACGCGGCCTTTCGTGTTGAACGTTCTTAGAAGTTTACAATAAGAAGCAGAAGAGCAGGCGACGCCAGGGAAAGGACAAGAAGAAAGAGAGGGAGAAGGAGGAGGAGGAGTGGAAGTGAAGAAAAAGAGCAACGGGAAGAAGAAGAAGAAGTGAACGAGAAGTGCGGCAAGATGAGAGGGACAGTAAGACGAAGTCTCGTAATGTAAATTAAATGAAGCGTGTTTGAAGTCTCGTGGACCGAAGTCGAGACTACAGCACGTAGAAAAAAACCTGCTACATGAACAGTCAAAGAACCTCACCGCCCAAAATTTCAACCAAACTCGCGCTTTCAAGTGCCACAGATTTTTTTATCTCGCGTCATGCAACTCTACTCTTTACTTCCTGTATACGAGGAAACGTGCTCCTCGAGGGCGACAGTAGCAGCGCGATGCTGGCGCTTGCACGTCAAATGCGAGGCCACCTTCGCCCGGCACCGCTCCATTGAATCGTATCTGTCAATGGGGGAACAATATGAGAAACAGAGCAGGACGAAAGAACCCCGGAACAAGGTGAAAACGAGAGTGGGAGAGAGAAAGAGCGCGTGCAGTGTACCCGAACGGTACGGGCATTCGCAACCTCTCCTAAGTTATGCAAATTGTTCCGAACAGTTGGACTTTAATGCCTGCATAAATCCTTTGCCACTTAACTTTATACATCGAGAGTAGTATTCACTCCCACCTCGGCAGCTCACCTCTCTATCTCCCTCTCTCTCTCTCTTTCTCCCATGGCCCTACGCGTGCTCTGTTCTTCTTCCCTCCTACTTTTCTCGTTCCCCTTTCGACCTTTAGCGTCCACTCGTCTCTTTTCTCCGGCCGTTTCGCGCCTGGCTCGATCTCCTAACGGATCCTCGTGCTTCACATTGCCACGCAGAAACGTCTCTTTCCTCGTTCGCGTGGGCGTTCTCGGAACAAATTTATCTGCCGCGGCGTCCACTAGATTTCGAGGAAACCGGGACGAGTAGATGCGCACGCGACGTTAGTGAAATCCTATCCGCGGCTTTCTACCGATACCCCAGAGCCTGGGGCTTGCTTCATCAACGCTCTATCCCCCGAAGCGTGTCCTCGGGACGGTAGCTGGTGCTCCCGGGGTAGCTGAGCCTATCCAGGCGGTGCAGAGAACGCGAAGAAGTCTCCACCGGGCAGCATTTCTACTCGAATCGAAACGAATCATCTTCCCCCTTCGCAAAAACTCTATTTCTTTCGCTGAGCTTTTGATAAAAAAAAAGGTCAATTAGGCGTAAGAACAAGATCCCCTGACGATTGCGAGGCTCGTCGCGAGCGGGGCTAATTGGAAGCGACACTAAGCGATGAAATACAAGGAGGCGTGCACGATTTCGCGTCCGCTCGTAACTTCTTTACGCACGATCGCGGATAGTCTAGCTAATAATCGCCGGTTAACCTTCGTTTCCACCGTACGTTAAGAAGAACAAACGCTGTAATTGGACTATACGACCGGCGCAATTATCCGGCGCGTTTAATTTCTAAGCCCTGGCGGTATTTATGCTACGCGTTTCCTTGGAATACGGAGGACGCCGTTTGTCCTGGTGCCGTTAACGAGGGTATCGCGGCGGCTTACCTTCGGAAACGGAGATGATGCTGTGCTCCGGGAAAGTCGGCTGATTGTCGTTGATATCTATCACTCGGACGCTGAGAGCGGCCGTGCCAGTCAGCTGCGGATTCCCCTGGTCCGTCGCGATGATCGTCAGCCTGTACTTCTCGCGGATCTCGCGGTCGAGGACTATGTTGGTGCGAACCACGCCGCTGTACGGTGGACTGATGGTGAAGGCGTTGTCAGGATTGCCGTCGACGATGTGGTAGAGGATCCTGCTGTTCATTCCTTGATCAGCATCGCTGGCAGAAAGCTGTTCGGAATCGAGTAACAGAAATTGCGTTAGAAAGGACATGTAGGTACTTCTGGGTAGGTAGAAGCATGCGTGGGACGTGAGTTACCTTGACGACAAAGTCTCCTTTGACGTTGCCTTCGAGAACAGTAGCAGAGTACTGCGTTTGAGTGAACACGGGTGGATTATCGTTCACGTCGGACACCCTGACGACCACTTTGACGTAGGCTTCCAAAGGATCTGGGCCAGCAGTCCTAGCGACCACGGTGAGAACGTGCTTGGAGCTTTCCCTGGGCTCGTCCTTGGACAGCTGTCCTTCCAAGGACCTCCCCCACGAATTCGTTCGCCCGTCTTCCGTCTGCTCCTCCGTGGGCCTCACTCTCAAATCGGTCCACAGCTCCGCGTCCAGCCTCGCGGGATCGCTGACGCGCAGCAGCCCGGTGTCCTCGTCAATGGTGAACGTACCGAAATCGTTGCCCGAACCAAGGGAGTAGGAAACATGCTGCCTCCTGCCATCCGACCGGACAGCTGTCACCTGGACCACCTCTGTACCAGCCGCAGAATTCTCTTGAACGACAACTTCGTACGTCTCGTTTTGAAACTTTAGCACGGGCGTCAAATCGGCCAGATCCCCGACCTGCAGCTCGATCAAGCCTCGCGCACTTTTAGGAGGGTTCCCCTTGTCCCTGGCTAACACCTCCAAGTGATAGGTCTTGCCGTTGTCCTGAGACAAGGATAACGCCGCGGTCACCGCACCCGTGCTCGGATGTATCCTGAACTTGGGCTTCTCTTGCTCCTGGAGGAACGAGTAGACGATCTCTCCGTTCGGACCCTCGTCGGCGTCGCTGGCCACCACCCGGAAAATGTTCTTCTCTGGCTGGGTACCGATCGACACCCTCGCGCGGAAAGGGTACTCGGCGAACACCGGGCCATTGTCGTTCACGTCCCTCACTCGAATCTCCACGGGAATCGACGTGCTCCTGGCCTCGTACTTGCCGCTGTCCGTCGCCACGACGACAAAGTTGTAGGAGCCTTGGCGTTCTCGATCCAACGGTCTGCGAGAAATAATCGTGGAATAAGATTTCATGAATTCATCGTGTCGCGAGCGTACGACAGGTAATTATGCTATCTGCGCACTTCCCACTCTACCTTCTTTCAAACATGCCACCAAAGCTTCCCTATTCAATCATCCACACATAAACTACTTAAGCCTGGATTGACGTGATCTACTATTGAGTCCCCATAACATCTGTATTTCTACAATTTACCCCCCTCTCATTCTTGCTTGTCGTCTTCGTCGTTCGTTTTCCTTTTCTGTTTCAGGTCAGGCATAATAGCAGCCACGCTGAGCCTCGCCTATTCCGTCAGTAATATACTAATTGTTATCTGTTTTGTATTGTAAAAGGTGGAATAAAGACGTTTTATTATTATTATTGTTATTAATTACGTAGGGTAGTTCTCGTCCGCGGCACATTAGCGACGCATGGAAATTACGGTTCACTTGGGAGCTCGTTTGAGCGCGCATCAGATGCATCTTTAATTCTGATTTATCGGTCAATAGACGATTGTTCGAATCGGGAGAAGGGGCCGGATTTAAGCGGAAGGTGGCGGCGCGGCCGCGGCGGGCAGCTTGTTTGTGTGACGGAAGCCTTAATCGCGCACGGCGATCTTGTGCAATCCACGTCCGCCATTACCATAACTCTGCGGATCCTCCGCGGCGGCTCGCCGACCGCAACTTTCGTGCCTTAAATCGCACGAAAGCCGGGGGAGGTTGGCTGCTTTTTCGCCGTTACCACCGAGCGAATTTAGCGCTCCCGTCGCCGTGATCTATACCCCCCAAGAAATCGCTATATCGACTTAGCGCTCCATCTCGCTCCCCCTCTCTCTCCCCCTTCGAGCTTTCCTCGATATGTACACTGCTGGATTTTTCAGCATTCGTTTTCCCCCGTTTAGCCAGTCCTCGCCGGAGCCCATTATTTAGCCAGTATCGCTTTCCCACTCGAACGCAGCAACGTCTTTATCGCGCCAGCTAATTCTAATCTAATTATACTATCGTGGCAAATTTTTCGCTCGATCCTCGGCTTGAATGCATAATTTGTTCCCATTGAAACCGACCGTTTAACGAGCAACATTCAATTGCCGTGGCTAGATTTTTTTTCCCCCTTCTCCATTCCGCCGTCAGATACCAGCCGATAACACCAGGGGCCGGCTGTAATTTATTGAATCGGCAAACTTTGTCTTTATTAGCGGCCTCGCGAAAAGTCACGCGAACCCTGCGAATTCGCGGGGCCGCCGATAAGCGGCACCGGCGGGGCCCCGATAATGGGTTTCGCGCGTACCCACGTACCCACGTACCTACGTACGTGCACGTAATAACCTTTAACGAGCGTGGAATAATAATCGAGCGCCAGTAGCGGGCAAGATCGACGCGGTTATTTACGATTTAACCGAGCCGAGCTGCGCTGCACTGCGCTGCAACTGCGCTGCATCGAGCTGCGCCGGACCGCCGCCGCCGCCCCCCCCCCCCCCCGCTGTCGTGCGATTAAACGAGCTCGACTATTTTCATTTACGCCGGCACGAATCTCCTCTCACGAGATGCCAGATAATATTCCCCGAACAGGCTGCCCGTCGAAAATCATTGTCTCTGTCGCGGCGATGTCGCGTCGCGTCGCTTGCGACTGAAGCCGAGGCCGGGGCCGAATCAGAGGAACCGAAATAACACGAATCCGCAAGATTATCGGCAACGAATCGTCCTCGGCATCGAGCCTCGTTATCGCCTCGATCTCCCGTGAGATCTGGTCTTGGCTCTCGACCCGCGGATCGGGGTATATCTTCCGGGTGGTCCTGGGAACGAACAAGGGGAGAACATTGATACACCTACCCGAGCGAGCGCTGGTCCACCCGTCCGGCTAACAGCAATAGCAACAATAACAGCAACAACGCGACACGGTCGTATGCTCGCTGGCTACCGATCCAGACGAGAAACGAGCAGCAGGCGCGAACACAGTCGTGGAACAGAGGAGGAGAGTAGGAGAGAAGGAGAGAAAAAGTCGGTGGGGAAGACAGCCCTGGACCGTGGTGGGAGAAAAGGGACGAGGCAAGAGACGCAGACAGAGATCGCGAAAGAGTGGCCGGACCGGGATCTGGTTTTGCATATCAGGCTTTTTGCCGGCTGAAATAATGCATTGAAATGCCACATGGTGTCCCGCTGAAATGACACACGGCTGTCGCGCGGCAAAAGTACGCCCCTGCGTGCCTCCTCGCGGCTACCGACACCCTTCGCCCTACGGATCTCCCTCCTTGCTCCCCGACCACGCTGCTCCTTCGCTGATCCCCTTTCTTCCCCCCCCCCCTTTTTCCCCATTTTTTCTTCTTCTTCCAGCCCCTGCATCGTTCCTACGGTTCGTTGCGTCTCTATCCAAGATGGCACACCGGAACGGACAGCGTTGCTCGTTCCAGCGAGCAAGCCAACGGACGCGGCAACTTTGCTCCCCAGGGAGAACAAAGTAAAGGGGACGCGAGTCCCGTCTGTCTCGAAGCGTCAGTTATGATTTCTCGGGTTGTTCGGGGGGGTCAAGGTTCGTGGGACTTGCCGCGAGATCGTCTATTAATTAACCGAGATCGGCCTTGACGGGCGGAAGCCACAGAAAGGGCTACGGCTTTAACGACGTCCCGAGATACGGGTTTATTGCGCGGGTAATCGCCAGGGACACGGCGGAGGTGGACGAAGAGAAATCGCGCGGTGACCGCGGAACGGAGACACCAGAAGGAAGAACACGTTTGGCCGTGCCGACGGGTTATGCATATGGAATCGACTAATCGAGCGCGGTGCATCGTTCGCGGGCCGCACCGGCTGACTTTATAATTTTACGACGTTCCTAGACCCTCCACCTTGTTCCACCTCCGCCGCCTCCCGGTCTCGCCCTTACGCGCTCTGGCTTTTACCTTTTCTATATTTCGCTGGCTCCTCCCATGTGCCTCCCTCTCGTTTTATGACGCCGCGGTACCGGTGTAATACTCCACCGGCGATCCTAATCGGCCGCGCAATAAAGGTCGCGCGGTAATTAACGCCGGAACGGAATTAGTTTGCCGCGGTGGCTCGCGAAAGAAAGAAGGCGCTGCGAATGGCGGGAAGGGATGCGCAAAAGGGAAGAGAACAACGGGGCCAGATAAGCGTGGTGAGAAAAGTGAGCCGAGTGGGAGAGCAGGGGTCTGCTACGGCACGTTGGAAAGAGATAGAGGCGACGCTGAATACTCACCCGGCCGTCGTAATGACGCCCGTCAGGTTGTCAACCCTGAACAGCCAGCTCGTCTCCTCGGCGATCGCGTAAGTGATCTTCCCGTTTACTCCTTGGTCGGGATCCGTCGCCCTCACGGACATCACGCTGGAATCCGCCGCCACGTCCTCGGAAATCGACGCCACGTATTTGCTCGGATGATAGTTGGTCGGGTAGTTGGACGACGCGTACGGATAACCGTTGGGCAAACCGAAACCGGAGTATTCTGGGCTCTGGTGCGGCCCCCGCGGTCGCGATTCGGTGTACTGATTCTGGACGAACGTGGGAGCATTGTCGTTCACGTCCAACACGATTACGGTCAGGTTGCAGCGAGCCTCCAGACTTGGCCGACCTTTGTCCTTCGCTGAAATCGTCAGGGCGTACTTGGAGACCGTTTCTCGGTCCAGGTTCGACATCGACAGCATCCCAGTTATGGGATCCAGGATGAACTTTGCGCCGATGTTGCCGCCTAGAACCAGTAGCGAATAGGTGAATGGTTGAATGATGGAGTAAATGAAATGGGAGGCGTCGTCGTGTGCAATCGCGAAGAGACTCACCCACGATGCTGTAGTAGATCTCTCCGTTCTTGCCCTCGTCGAGATCGGCCGCCGCGATCGTGTGGATCACAAAAGTTTCCTGGTTCTCCGGAACGGCCAGCGTGTAACACGAGCCCGGCCTGAATTCGGGGCTGTTGTCGTTCTCGTCCATGACTAGAACCTCGAGCGTGCTGATGTCCAGCAGCTTGCTGGACCTCGCCAGGATCGGGACGGAGTAGCGGGAGGTCTCCTCGCGGTTCAGGGGTCCGCGAAGAGTCACCAGACCGCTAGTAGAAACGGCAAACTTGTCCGAGGCCACGCTGCTCGGAATGCTGAAGCTGACGTTACCTGCAAAATCGCACAAACACTTTTATCAACGGTTCTGTCTCTGTTTTTAATTAATTAAACGATTTTAGTCAGCTTGGATCCTCTGTTTCTTGCATGTTTGTAACCAAACCACATGAGTTTTTTTTTTGAGAGGCTAGAAGGATTAGTTTGCTAAATGACGTGCTTCGTCGTTTAAAAAAAAAATGCAATTGGTTGGAATAGAAAAAAAAAATAGTAAATGTCGTTTTTTAAACGTTTTTGTGAGTCTGTAATGAAAATCCAAAAACCCGTTTGTAGATTGAAGTAAGTTGTATACATGCCTAAAATTTCATCACAATCGGTTAACGTTGCTCTGAGCTATAAACGCTTAAAGCTCAGACAGAATTTCGCGATTTTCGGCCTTATTCGACAAACGGGTTATTTGAATTTTCATTACAGACTCACAAAAAAAAGTTCTATTTCAGAGAACTAATCATTTTTATTTTAATTTATGCGTGCAAGAATAGGTTTTTAATAATTCGAATTAATATAAAGTTTATATTGTACTACAACGGCTGATTTTATGCTAACAATGCGCATATGATTTTTTTAAAGCGCTCTATTTGAAGCACTATAACTCCGGATATAACCACTATTTTTGCATGCAATATTTTTTTCATATCCTCTAAAAATTGACAAATGTAACCACAAAGCTGAAAGTAAATATATTTAACGGTTTTGTTTTAAAAAATTCCTAAAGTGCGCATTATTTTTCGTCCGCCAAGGTAGGGAGACACCTTGACTTAAATTTTTTTTTATATATTTTTATTATCATTGACCGAGATTCGATGTAACGAATAACATTAAACTCTTTCTCGAAGCTCGCAGGCAAACTCGAATAAAAAATTATCGGCCAGTTTGCATACGTAAACGCGTGCCCACAAAGTGAAAGCGATCGGGTCCCTTACTCGGAGATCAACAAGGGAAGTTGGATAAATTCTCAGGAATATACCGACCGAAGTTTCGTTTCGTGGATATTACTGACTACGAAGAGGACCAAACGGAGAAAAACGCAAAGGACTCATGTGTGTATCGTCGCGCACTGCTGCGATTGTGATTAATAAGAAAGTAAGAGAAGTATAATGTTGTAAAAATTGGACTTGATTCTTCGTAAGGGTATTCAATGTTTTCCTCCTGATCAAGTTAGTAAGATAAATAATGAAACAAATCTTCAGAATATGAATCGATTTGTAGAGTAAAATTTTCTTAACATTATATGATAAGTTTTAGTAAATGGTAGAACTATTAAAATTAAAATTTATATTAGGTGCTAGACCAATTATTCCTCCGAATTTATTTGGGATAGCACGTAAAATAGAATAGGCAAACAAGAAGTATCATTCAGGTTTTAATATGAACAGGAGTGGATATTGAGTTAGCATAAATAAAATTATCTGGGTCACCTAAAATTCCCGCCATTTCCCGATAGAAAGCGCCCCCATTTAGTTTCGGTGCGCGTGCAGCGTGAGAGGGTGAGAGGGTTAATGGATTCAATTCTGAAATTCCCGGGGACGGGGTACGCGCTTAGGCTGTCGCAGGATTTTTCAGCGGGCTTAGAACAAAGCGGCGCGTTCGCCAACGCACCCTCCCATCCCTCACCGCGCGTCTCTCGCGTGTATTCCGTGCTCGTAGACGAAGCTGCGGAACGGTAGTTAGGTACAGTGGCGACACGCACACGCTCGTGCCGCACGTACGCGCAAGGGTGCCGGTGTTGGTTGGAACCGGTGATTTGCCTATGCGTACCGCGGCAGGCTGGCGGCACGATGATATACGCGGCCATTGTTTCGCCCGCTCGTCCTCCTTCTCGTTCTCCCTTTTCCCTGCCGTGGCTCCGTGGCTCCGTAGCGGTTCTGGAGCCCTAGCAGGGGACCCATCCCACCCCACCCCGTCCCGTCCAGTCCTTCGGGCTGTTGCATAGGGACGCGGGGCCCTTTGCCGGTTGGTTCCGCGGGGCGCGCTAATGCGCTCGTCTGATACACGGGCGCCGGTCTAGATAAGCGCAAAACGAGCGATATACCGTGTTGTCGGCCGTACAGAACGCTTTGCTACGAGACCGAGAACACCGGACTTTCTGCGCGCGCTTTTAGTAATCATCGTGTTCTTCGTGCTCGTCCCATCTGTTTTACGGCTCACGGCTTGCTGCTCAGCTGAGAATCGGTGCCCGGTTCTTGTTTCGGTAGCGAGTGCACACAGCGACCCCCTTAACGAACTTTCCCAGCAACGATCGGTGCATTGATAGATGCACGGAAGCGGCCATGAACAAACAGCTTTCCAATAATCTCGACGGCGCGGCGGGACGATTATCGTTATCGCGCGACCACTGAAAGCAGAGCCGGGGCATCTGTACCATGCGGCGACGAACGCATCCACGGCGATGGAATTTTCTCGTCCGCGGAATCCTTCGGCGAGCTTTTAGACCGGCGCGGCGACGAGGAGCCACCCGTCCCGGAGGAGGAAGAGGAAGAAGAAGGAGGGCCGGAGGATGGAAGGGGACCCAGGCGGAGGCCGCAGCAGGCTATTCCGCGCAAGTTACACACGGACGGAACGCGCTCTCGACCCCGAGGGAGCCGGACCGCGAGTCATTTCGTTGAATTTACTATAATGCCCCGCACCGGCCGGATTCAAGGCAATTATTCGAGGTATTTTCATAGCAGGGCTTTCCTATTAGCCGGGCTGGGTAGCCGCCGCAGCCCGACGTCGATTATACTCCCTTCTCGCTGCTCGGTGCTGCGGTGGCGCGGCGTAGGTGGCGCACACCTTGGCGTTTCTGTGGCGTGCTATCCGCGCGGACGACGCGACGGTGCGCCGAAGCAACAGGCAGAGTCGAAAATCCGCGAGGGAGCACAAAGAGGAAGGAGGGGAGGAGGGGGAATGGGAAGGCTGCGAGAGCTGGGACAAGATAGGAGACTGTAATTTCAGCTTCTCGTTCTATACAGCGCTAAATTGACAGCCCCTCCTGTTCCATGGCACTTTATGCGCCGACTCACCACCGAAACAATAACGACGCGAGCGGAGCACCTAAAAGGGTAGCCGCGGTAGCCCCATTTTTGGTCCTCTCCTACGTCCTTGTCGTCCTTCGCCACTGTGTACGCAACAGCGCGTGTGTGGAGGAGATCGATAAGTTCCCGAGCGAGCCGAGTTCGGCTTTGTCCCTTTTGCATTATCCTTGCAAAGCGTTAACCGAATATACGCGGCTCTATCTGATCATCTCTGGCCAGCAGTGATATACGAGCATCGCCGGGTATTTATCAATAAACTGACCGGTTGTAAATCCAACGGGTTTATCTGCCGTACTTAGCGGGGATAAAATGGAATCGGGGAATCGCGGAATCGGCGATAACCCCTTCGGAGAGATCGGTGGGACTTGGCGGGACTTACCCTGATCGGCGATGATAGGCCCGGCGACGTTTAGAACCGACGCGCCAACCTGGAGGTCCTCTGAAATCCTAGCCACTGGATTGGCCAGTAATAGCCGAGGAGGTCCATTGGTCTGTCCAGAAGCTAGCGTCAGAGTCAGCCGGAGAGTGGACTTTCGCGGCGGGGAACCGTGATCGTTGGCCGTAATCTCGAGCTCCGTCGATCTCACCATCGGCCTCTCCAGGCTCACTATCCCAGACTCGTACCCCACCGAGAATCTCGCCTCCTCGTTCGCCGATGTAATCACGTACGATACACGGCCATTGTCGCCCGCGTCTTTATCCACCGCGACTACTCTCACCAGCGTTGATCCTGCAACGGTGCCAATTTACGATACAGCTTTATAATTGCATGTTCTTCACCAAGTTCAACGAATTTCTACCACGCTTAACGGACTTGTGAAAATCCTATGAAATCCTACGGGGAATACTCACCAGGCAGGAGGTCCGGCGTGACGGCCACTCGGCTGGATTCCGGGGCGACGAAAACCGGGTCGTTGTCGTTCTGATCGAGAACGATGATCCTGGCGGTGACGGTCGAGGCTAATTGCTCGCCGGGAGGGCCGCGATCGGACGCCTTCAAGATCAAAGTGTACTCGGCCCTCTCCTCTCTATCCAGTGGCCTGGCCAACGTCAAGGCCCCGGTCAGGGAGTCGACCGCGAAGCTGCCTCTCGGTGGAAACTCGGCCACCAGCCCGTATCGTAGATCGCCGTTCGACCCGCTGTCCAGATCGCTGGCGGTCAGATTGTAAATGGTGGAGCCGATCACCGCCCTCTCGGACACGCGGACCGTTATTGGATCCTGCGGCCACCGCGGTGGATTGTCGTTGGCGTCCTCGATGACGATCTTAACCGAGACGGCGATGCTTTGAGGGTTCCCGATCGACGTGGTGTCCAGCGCGCGAATCTCCAGGTGGTATTCGCTCACGTTCTCGCGGTCCAGGGAATGGGCGACCACCAGCTGGCCGGAGCTGCGATCCACGTCGAACGCTGGGAACTCGCTGATGGGCGTCAGGGAATCCAAGGTGAAGGCCACGCGACCCGCGGGACCCGCCCCTGACACCGAGCCCACCGCCTGCCCGATGCTCGCGTCCTCCCGCACCTGACCGCATCGCGTTAAGTTTTTCTAGTTAGCAAAGATCTCATACCAATCCCGCGCAGCAATCTTCTTGGCTCACGTGACCCAATAACCGCGAGCTTTCATTATCCGCCGTGACGGTCGTAAATCGCGCGAAAAATCGGGCGCGAATCGACGAGGCGAATGAAAGCTGCCCAATTTTGAGATTTTTGACGGGGACACCCCCAGGATTGTGCCATTAGGAGAAAAAATAATGTGTGCAAAATTTGTGAATCGATCGGAGAACGGGAAACCCTGCCTCATCGCATTTGAAATTTTTTTATTTTTGTAACTCGTTTTTCTCCATTGTAGTATATCGTTAATATACATTTTTATACATCCTTAAATTTGTCGTTTTATGATCTGTAATAATACAGAATCACAGTATATTCATAATGAAAGTATCGGTTAGTCCATTAAAATTTTTAAATCTGTTATTTATAAATATATGAAAAAATTTCTTAGACAAAAGTTGTACTGTTTGGCAAGGTAAAAGTAATTCCAACGAAAAAAGTTTTTTCTGAAGGTAAATTTATGAGATTTCAAAATCATGATTTTTTTTTAAGTAATCTTATACTTTGATTCTATATTGTTACACAGTGTAAAACGACAAATTGAACGATAGATAAACATGTATATTAACGATATACTACAATGGAGAAAAACGAGTTACAAGAATAAAAAGATTTCAAATGCGATGAGGCACGGTTTCCCGTCCTCCGATCGATTTAAACATTTGCACACATTATTTTTTTTCTCCAATGATACGATCGTGGGGGGTGTCTTGAAAAAAATTTGAAATACGAAAAATAAGGTCCACCCTACTGTCCAGGGTGTCGAGGTCGATGGTACTCACGTTAAAGGTAAGACTGCTGCTGGTGAAGGTCGGCCGGTTATCCGCTAGCGCTAAAACCTCCACTCTTAGCGCGCGAACGCTGTGCCGGGGTGGTCGGCCCGCATCGGTCGCCTTCACTGACACCCGGTATACGTTCCGTTCCTCGTGGTCGAGAACAGCCTTGGTCCTGATCATGCCGGTGATCGGGTCGATGGTGAACACGTTGTAACCGTCCGAGTCTCGGTCTGCGAACCAAAGTTGCTCGTCAAGGTAAAACAATCGACAGAACAGCGAAATAGCGAATAGAACCAAACAGGAAAATTAGAAATCGATCCAACTGTAGAGTTACCTTTAAGAATGGTGTAGGTTACGGAGGCATTTTCGCCAAGGTCGGTGTCCAATGCCCGCACCCTGGCCACTTCCGTTCCCGGTGGTTGTTCCTCCCTGACGCTGACCACGTCGCCCTGAGGGTCCACGATTTCTGGCGAATTATCGTTCACGTCCAGCACCGTGACTTTCAGAGGCACCCTGGCTGCCCTCGACGGAGTTCCCTGATCGCGAGCTTCTAGCACCAGCTCGTGCACACCCTTGGTCTCGCGATCGAGCGGCTCCCTCGTGGTGATCTCACCTGGAAGTCACGAACCAAGAGAAAATCAGACTATTCGTTCTGATCGCGCGCGTTTCCTGCGCCATCCGCGCTGTTAACGATCGATCCATTAGCGATTCCTCTCCGCTCCATTTCGCGACTGACATCTTCTACCCAACGCGAGTAGACGGAGGGGAACGTTTATGACTCGCATCTATTTCAACTGCGCGAGATGATTATAGAGTATGATCGCTTCCTCGAGCGGAATTTATGCTCCGATTGGTATAAAGGAAACTGTCGGTAATCGATCGGGGGGCTATAAATAAGAGGACAAGTGTTATCGTAAATTGCGACGCGTAAAAGTCCGTACGTACGAGCGGCAGACGAGCTGCTAGACCGAGCTTATCAATTTCCCAGGGCCGGGACGGTTAATTGGATAATAGTCGTTCGTACGGTCGAAGAAACACCATTCGAACGCTTGAATTCCTCGGTCGCGCCTCGACACCGACTATCGCATTTCGTTTCCGTCCTCCTCTCGCATATTATAATCGTGCCCACTCGCTCGGGGATGTGTGCACGGTCGCGCGTGTAACGAGGCGCGCTGTAATTACGTATCTCGGAAAGTAGACGGCGGGCAAAACTCGCGAGGGGTTGGAGCGAGGGAAGCTGGAGAGAAGGAAGAAGACGGCGAGGGAGAGAGGACGCAGGTCGGAGCTGTCCTGCGGACCGGTGGCGGTCGAGCGCATTAATGGGTAATTAAGCAACCGCCTAGCCGGCCGGGGCAGAACTATTCCGAGATCTGGAGAAGGATCGGGATAATAATTCGTACGCAGGGTGGAAGGAGGGGCGTCGGTGTCCGGTGGGACACGCGGCGAAGCCGCGTGCCTCCACGAATTCTCGACGTACCTAGTCCACTCGGACCGGCGTCCTCTTCGTCTACCAGCGGCGTGGCGGACCGAGGCCCGTCGACGTGGCCGTGCTCGTCGCCGAGAAGACAAACGATCGACGAGGGACATGCAAACGCGCCGGCATCGAGGGATACCATCGCGGAACAATAAGAAGTATATCGTAGGACGCGTGCTAATGCGTTTCTCGTGTTAACCGTGGGACCCTGCGACGGACTCCTTCCGCCCCACCTCACTCTGGTCCGGCTCTCTTTCTGTTACCGGCGTGTCTCCTCCAATATTTGGAAATCCATGCTCGCCCGAGCGTGCGTTAGGAAAGCCCGTTGTTCCTCGCCGCTACGATCAATAGAAGATTTCTCGGAAGGGAGAGCGGCGACATGCCGACGAAGTTGCAAAGCCAACTGGCGTTTCGCGAAGGGGTGGCTTTTTCCACGTGTCTCCCTTTCCACGGCGAAACGAACGATTACCCGCGAACTGCGATTTCCCTCGAATTCCCTCTGCTGTCGAAAGATTAATATAGAAGTAGGTACTGGCACGGCAGGACCGCTGATACTTCCGGCAGCGCGACGGCCTTTATTTTCATTTTTCTCTGGCAAAAGGTTCGCGCCGGGATGACTGGAGAAGTCCCACCTCTGCAAACAGGCAGCCCGGCGAGACTCCTCGTGGATATGAGAGGAAGACCGGCCTGGTCTCGAACCAGCATGTACACAAATACTCTCGTGTCGCATGCCAATCAAACCACGTGTATGCGCGTACCATACGAGGGAAGGGGGAGAGGGAGAGAGAGGGCTATATCTCTCTGTCCGGAGAGCGTGCGTGGTGGTTTCGCGGTGTGCGCTGAACCCGGGCCCTTTCTGGTGATTCGTTACACGCCGGCAAGGTGAAAGCACCACTCTTACGGGATTATACTTTGATATCCACGAAGCAGGGGAGATGTTACAAAAACGAAATAATCGCGCCACCGTCCGTATCCTCCGATATTGCGTCGTATGGTCCTCCAATTAAAGGCATTCGTATCAAAAATAAATTTACGCTCGCTCGCCCGTCTTTTTTTCCGTGGGCCTCTCTCCCTCCGCGGCCGCTATAAATCTTGGGAGCGCGCGCCGTGCGCGTACAGGCGGGGCAGGACGAGCGATAGAGCTTTGTCCGCTGGATGGAAGCCGATTTCATTAAGCGTTTCCGATGGCTTACGAAACCCGCTAAGATCTATCGCGGCTCGGAGCGCTGCCACGGGGCTTGGGCAATCGCTCTAAACTGCTGTTTAACAATAGTACACGCAGGAGTCGAGGATCGCTGCCGAGTTGACGCAAGAGCAGAGCGTAAATTAAGAGCGTCGACGGCCGAGAGCTATTTAGAAAATTAATCGCCTCTTTCTCCCGTTTCCTCTCGCGTTGCTCGGCGGCGACCGTTCGAATTCAATTCGAATCCATCATTTTTCCCCCGCGAGAGGCTAGGCTCGTCGAGTACATTCCTCTTGCAGGAGGTTACAAAGGAGCCCGAGTAGTAAATCTCTCCGAAGCCAGTGTGCTCGATAGCGTGGCTCGACGCGCGTGTTAATTTCGTGGAGGATCAACCGAACTCCACCAGAGTGGATTTGCTAATATTTTTCTGGCCACCTCGAGGAACGTGGGATCCCACGCGTTGCTTGCTCGAGACCGCGCCGGACAGCTTTCGTAAACACTCGAGCGTCGCGTCGCGTCGTTCCGACGGGGAAACACGTACTTACACGCTCGCGCGCTGCCCGGTTGACGCCGGTTATGGCAAACAGAAGGAGAAATCTCGAGAAAGGTGTAGGCTTCTTACCTGTATCGGGATCCACCGCGAAACTGCTGTTGGCCTGGACCACCGCGTACCTGAGCAGCGCGTTCTTCCCGAGATCAGGATCGGAGGCGCTCACGGAGCCGACCAGCGTGCCGGAGGGCAGGTTCTCCAGCAACTCGAACCCGTAGAAGTCCTTTTCGAAGCGTGGATCGTTGTCGTTGTCGTCCAGCACCGTCACCAGAACCGAGGCGCTCGCCGTGGCAGCGGGGGAGCCGTTGTCGGTCGCCAGAACCGTCAGGGCGTGACGATCCAGGGTCTCGCGATCGAGAAGCTGCGCCAGATAGATCCAGCCGGTGTTGGGGCTGATACGAAAGGCCGTGGAACCTTGAAGACGGTAACTCAACCTCGCGTTATTGCCCGTATCAAGGTCCACCGCGGTCACCTGCAGGATCTGTTCGACAGAGAACCAAACGTTTTTAAGAGCTGCGACACGGCCGCAGAACGGAGACAGCGATTATCGTACGATAGGGGTAAAGAGTACAGTGGTTGGCCACCTGACAGTGATTGGCCTTATTTTGAGAAATAAATGAATACAAAGAAATACCAATGTTATGCCTTTTTTTAATGAACATATTCATATTCCTTGTACTTTCTTGCTTCGGATGTAATCAATATTTCTTCCCACATTATATACTGTGATTATATATAAAAGCAAATAGGATGACTCGGCTTTGAAGCTTGGAAATTACAGCGATTTAGTAAAAAAAAACATAAGAGTACAGTTGAAAGTTTGCGAATAGTTTATAATGTTTTTATGATATGTATATCTCTCATATTTGGAATATATCGATAAAAACTTTAGAAAAGAATTATTTATTTGTTAAAATTATACATATATTATGAAAAATACAGGGGGCCAACAACTATCATATGAATAATGTTGAATGATAGTAATTGGCCGGACGGTCAGTGACTGTTTTTTAACCATGTTAATGGTGAAACAGTAATTAGCCCCCTGTTAAAAACTGAACGAACACGACAAATACATACTAAATAAAATATATCGATTTTCATTGAATAATTTTAATCTTATTTCTATCACCAAATCGGGTAACATTTTCTTTTAGGTTATATTATGTATCAAATAGCGGCCAATCACTGTCGAACCGATTGGACAATTACTGTCTTGACCATGCCAGTAACTATTATATTTTTTCGTAGGAAACACATTTTTTGTATATTTTTATACATTCTGGATATTTTTTATAAACTCTGTTTATTTTTAGATTATAAGGGGTTTCTCGTACTTATTTATATTGATTTCCATTTGAAATTTACTAAATTCACATTTATAATTCATTATTTATGTGACACTCTTACTTAAGTGGCCAACCATTGTACTCTTTACCCTACTGTTGGACGAGGGGAAATCTGAATTTCTGCGACGTGAACGTTTCTCATTGAGGGGCAAAAGAAATGAGGGAAAGAATCGGCGGCGTAGGGAGATGGGTGAAAAAGAGGGCGGCGAAGGTAGGGAGAGAGAGAAGGAGAGTGGGAGGGAGAGAGAGAAAGAGGCGGCAAGAGGAGACAAGACCAGTCGATCCGGTCGTTCCGTATTAATTAAACGCACCCAAAGACCGCGAACCCTAAACGCGCTCGAACCGGTCGATGTTTTCCAGCGCGGGAGGATCGTGAATTACGGTGGTCGAGGAAGAAGAAGGAGAAGCAGCAGAAGGAGAGGAGACGGAGGAGGAGGAAGAAGCGTAGGATCGAGGGTATGTAACTTTGTATCCCGTGCACGAAGCTGGCGCACGGGCAATGATGGATGGCGAAAGCAAGGGAGAGAAGGCGACGAGCGTGAAGGGAGGAAGAAGGACGAGGATGGAAGCGATCGGTCGTCGTCTACGAGGGAAGAGGGACGACGAAAAGGTGGGGGAGATCGCGGGCACCATTAGAAGGAGAACCTGACGTGGGAGCAGGCTGTAATGTGTCTAACTGTACGTTATTAGTTCGCGGCGGGTGAAGGGTTACGCTCACTGTAGCCAGCTTACTCTTGCTGGAGCTGCTACTTCCCCCCCCCCCCTCCCCCCTACGCCCCTCCCGATTCTTTCCCTCCTTGTCTCTCTCCGCTGCTGCCGTGGCTAAGATATTGTCCGGATACCACCGACAGCTCACAGATCTGTTTCGCCGATAGATAGCACCGATATATACGTGTACGTATACCGGCAGAAAGATGGAACGAGAGATCGAGTGGCGGAGTAAAGAAAGAAAGAAAGAAGGAGTGAGGAAGAGAGGAGGAAGACGCAAGTCTCGTCGTCCCTCCGCTCTATCGTACCCTCGTGTATCCGTTGTATTAAAAATGTGACGTCATTTAACGGGCCTATCTCGCGGCAGCGATCTCCCGGCCATTCGTCATCGGTATCCTCGTATTCGGGATTGCGTCCACCGGTGGCTACCACCGCGAGGAATCGTTGTTCGTTGGTCGTCGCTCGCCCCATGCCTAGATACCGCTGCCGCAATGAAGAACGTGTTCCCCAGCGCAAACCAGCTAATGACTCTTTCCCGACCCGTTCCTCTAACCGTGCCCGCCTGCCCCCCTCTCTACCCCTTTCGACACCTCGGTGCCTGAAGAACGGACGGCCGATTCGGAAGCGCCCAAGCGAGATCCTATCTCCCATCTATTGTCCAAATAATTCGTCACCGGTCTAACAATCTTCACGGAAGCAACCCCGCTCGAAGCGGAGTGCCTACTTCCCCGCCAGGCGTCCGACGTTGTAACGAACTGACAAAACTCCCCGAGAGGCCGCCGTAGTTCCCTTCAAAGTCAGCCCGGCAATGGTCTTTAACCACGATAAATAACCTCTCGAGCAGGGTAGACCGGCGAGGCATGTTCATAAAACGTGCAGCTGCGCGCCGCGTTTCTGTTGAGCCTATCAACGATTACCTATCAATCCCGCGCGTCCCGGCTACATAGTGGCCCGCGATACGTATGTATATATCGCGCCACGGCGCGCCGCGCTCCTATATCAAACTATCAGTTATACTCTATCAATCCTTCCACCGAACTGGTCTGTCTGGTAAACCCGCAATCCGCATCGACTAATCTCTCGCGCGCCACGCCGTACAGCTAATTCGTTTCTGTTCTCCGCTGACAGGATGAACCCGATGAGTCAACGTCTTCTTCTTCCTCCACTTTGTTCCGCGCGTCTAATCGAACGGGAACGAAAAAAAAGGGGGATGCCATGGAAGTCGCGAGCGTTCGTTGGAGCAGGGAGCAAAGGTTCATCGGCGGATAGGTAGTCTTCCTGGTTCTCGCGCGCCGAATGAAATTACGCATCGCGAAGACGACTTTGAGGAACAAAAACGGTCGAAGGGAAGAGAATGCAGCGGAACACGCGAGAGAAAGGTAGGAAGAGCGGAGGAGAGGTTGTTAACTCCCGTTCCCCTCTGCCTCTAACCGACCCAGAATTTCTCTCCCTCTCTCGCGGAGGCGACGCGACACGGACGTTCCGCTTCTCCTCGCGAGCGTTTCCATGTACGTTGCCGCGCACCCTCGACAAACAAATGGCCGCGTGACGGGCGTGTAATGAAGATTTTTCTCACTTGGGAATCGAGCTTGGCGCCTTCGGGAACCTCCACGTGATACTCGTTCCTCTCGAACACTGGGGGGTTGTCATTCACGTCCTGCACCTCCACGCTCAGGCTGAGGTTCGCGGAGAGCCCGACCCCGTCCAGCGCTCTTATCAGCAGGCCGTGCCGCTGCTGGGTCTCGTAATCCAATCTTCTCGCTAAATAGAGCTCGCCGGAGCGAGCGTCTATGCCGAACAGGTCGTTGCTGTTTTGACCGAGGACGTAGCGTATCGGGAGTGGCGGAGAGACGTCTGGATCCGTTGCGTGTGCCACGTAAAGGGCCGTGTGAAGGGGGTGCGATTCCGGCACGGAGATGCGGACGCTCGTGGTAGGGAACGTTGGCGTGTTGTCGTTCACGTCCTCCACGTTCAATTCCACCTGTAACGAGAACGCACCAGACGGGAATGCGAACCTGGCCGTTGCAGCCAGCCCTCCCGTTTCCGTCTAATTAATCTCGAGTAAGCTCACCTGGCAATAACCCACTGACACCCCATTGCGCGCCTCCACGCTCACAATGTACTTGTCCCGGATCTCCCGGTCCAACGGAAGGCGGACTCGAATCGTTCCCGTGTTGGGGTCCATCGTTAGATCCGGCTCTTCCTTCACCAAATAAAATCTGGTTGGCCGTTCACCTGCGAACACAGTTATTATCGTTATTAAACGGCTACAAAGTGGCTTTTTCTTGTGCTTTTCTTTTAAAGTAATGATCGTTTTACGAACGAACGTCGGAAGCTTGAATCTTTGATGGAGAGGAGAAAGGGGGGCCCCGTGCGATGGGGCGATGCAAACCTCGTATTAATTTTTTTTCCCCCCTCGACCTTTACCGAACGAACAGTTCATTCGTTGGCTCGGTTAAAGGGGACGGAGAGAAAAAAAGATGGGAAACGAAGGGGGAAGGCTGAAAGCGCAAAAATGACGAAGAAGTATTCGGATACTATATAAGCAGGCTGCTCGTTAATTATAACTTCGCGCTTGTTCTCACGTGTACATTTTGCTCCTTTCCCACCGCGGCGTGCAAAATTGCACGAAAGTTTTCGTAATCGCCGCCGGCCCGCGATTCCCCGCCACGAACCGCTATGATCGATTGATTGAATCGAAGGCGCACGATATCGCTAAGCGCAGGCCGCGCCGCGCCACGCCGCGCCGTTCCGCGAAACGCATCGCGCGTGTACGGTGCATGCATCATCCTTTAATGCTCCTACCAATTACCAAGTGGCCGCACACCTCTCGGAATCCAAGCCGACTCTCCTCTTTTGACTAATTTCCAGGAGAGCAGAGTCGGACGGCCGAACAGATGGACAGTCGAATGACGAATGACCGATGGCTGCTGGTGGCGGTGGGTAGAAGAAAGCGAACGCTCTTTTACGACGTCCCAGACCGATTTTCTCGAGCGGATGGGAAATCGTCCGCGAGAATAGCCTGACTACGGCGGTTGAAATCAATTAATAGGCAAATCGAGCGATCATTACCGCTGGCAGATGCAATTGCATGATGGACGATTGCACGGCAGAGCAGGGCATGTTGGGTGCATAACGAGTGCCGTTCCCCGTCCGCCCACGCCCGACACGCCAAGAACCGTAGGGATGCTCCGCCGCCACGGAACCACGCGGAATCCCACGTGGTATTGTTCTTGCCCGAGTCAGACTTCTAGATTCTATTGAACGTTCCGGAGAACCGTTAACGCTTTGTGTCGCGGTTACCTCGCGGGTATCCACGTGACATTTACCCGAGGCCGACTGATAGATCCTTTGTTGCGTCTCTATCGTTAAGAGGCCGATTTTCCGCCCGTCTTTTGTGCGCCACGCCGTCTATATTACAGGCTAGACGCGGCAGTGGAAAAACGCGGGGAGTCGTTAATACGAGTCTGATTCGGCACGGTAGGTAAGTCTTATGTCTTGCCGGTCTCCCCACTGGCACGCCCGTCGATAATTGCTCCGATCGGTCGGTGGTACTTGCATCCAAAACGGGAGAACGCTCGCCCGTATAAACTGTACACGGGACTACGCTACCTCCCTGGATGCGTTTCGACAAACGCCTCGGAGATCTACCGCGTAGCGAGCGTCTCTCCCATGGAATCGATCGAGTTCTTTTCCTCGGCCACGGTAGGAAAAACCTGGCAGTCTCGGATGCGAAGTGGCACCGCCTCCGTGGCTTCACGTGCAAGGTGGCCGCCGACCGCTTCCATTTCCACGAGGTCTGGTGACGTCGCATCCGTCGCCGATCGTCATCGCTGACATCGAACAGCATCGATCGTTCAGGCCTGCGTTTAGATTGTCTAGAAGACACTCGCTGGTCGCGCACGTGGATGGCATAACTTATGAACCCGCTATTTATACCCCGTCTACCTTCCGTCCATTAACCCTCATCCGTCCGTGGTGTCAAATTTTTTTTTTATTCTATTTTTATTGATAAACGGGGATAAATCCCCATTATTGTACATTAGGCTGGCTCTTATTTACTCTTGGTAAAATTTCTTTTCAAGATTTTCTTCGGGGCACACTTCAGAACAGTTTCAAATAATTAAAAAAAAATCTGTGTAAAGTTTGAGCTTGATCGGTTAACGGGAAATGGTGCCCCTGGGCTCTTAAACATTTAAATCATTATTTAACAGCTCGCGAAGTCGATTTTATATAATATCCTCCAAGTTGTTGATTACATAAAAAAATATGTCAAACAAAAGTTGTAGATCCGGACAAGGGGCATATTTTATGTTGTATTACTTTTTCTCGTGCGACGAACGGTTTTCGAAAATAGTCCGAAAAACTAAAAAACAAAATTTTTTCCTCAAATTTTGAAAGTTTAAATGCTTCTAGAATACTTTTTATTTGTGAAGCCGAACAAAAAAATGGAATTTCTATTTTCGGAGATTATTTTTTACACATTTAGTTTTCGATAAGTCATGAATGTTTCCTGAAAATTTGGGATCGAAATTCGCAAAAGTATCGAAGATATAGTCGCAAAAATATTAATTAAAATATTAAATTACCTATATATAATATTAAATTATTAAATTACTATATATATATATATAAATATGCAGTGTGTCCTGCACATCGTTTCATTTTATGCGAAAGTTAAAAAAATAAATATCGAAAAATAACTGTTTACATTGTCATATCATGTATGTTATACCACTGTGTCAATTTGGCACCGAGGGACAGATTCAGATCGCGATAGCGGACATTGATGTCTCCGAAAATTTGGCGTCTATAGGGAAATTGCGGAACAGTTGCAAAATCAGCCAGTGCCACAAAACACGTTACTCTTATAATCTCTCGAGTCCTCGCCTTCTGTGCGTCGGGGTACAGCTACCATGGACTGATATCGATCTGGAGACAGACAAGCTACAAGCGCACACACGCGCGGCCGAAACTTATGCTTACCCCGCGCTCGATAGCCGTGTTATTAAAATTGTTGCAAACTCGTCCGCGCGCATGTAAATGTACATGGGCAACGTACGTGCAGGCCAGGGTTCGGAGAATACCGGCGGACGGCTGGCGAGCTTGCAGATGTAAGCAGGTTTGTACGAAATTGTGTATCGTAAAGTGTAATTGTAAAATAGCGCAGGGATGAGACGGCCGGAGTGCGGTTCGGATGCCGCTGCGACGAGTCCAGGGAGCCGGACACTCCGCGTATCCAGGGCCTAGTGGTGGTAGCAGACGGAGAGAGAGACGTGCACGCACATCGACACGCTGTACCTACACCCATCGGCATTCGGTACCCGTGTTATTAAACGTCCGCGTGATCTTTTTCCATCGAGTCTCGGCCGCGAGAGGAGGGTCCACCGATCCTGTACTACTCTCTCCCGTATATAATTACGATTTACTTCGCATCCCAATACGGCAAAATCGAGTCCGCGTGTCCGAGCAGATCTCCGGGACGCGTTCTCCGACTGGCAACTGGGAACAAGATTGCCCGGGCCACTCGAATATAATCGTCGCGGTGTTTTAAACGGCAATATAAACAAACGCGAACGTTCCCCTGGCGCCCATCTAGATATTCATCGATAATCGTGAAATTGCGATCGGCCAGGGTCCGAGCGAATGCGCTGGAGGAGCGACAGGACGACCGCGGTGGGAAATAAACCGGTAAAAGGTTTTATCGGGATTTTACGCGTTCCAGAAGTTACGGCTGTCGAGCCGTAGCCAGTGTCAAATGCGAAACGTACCCTCGTCGCCCTTTTCGCCCGTTCATCCAGGGAATAAATTGCGATCGGTGGACGCGGTGTGCACGGTGGACACAGTCGGTGAACGGGTTTTTCACCCGCGGTGCCGACTCGAGCGGGCTTCGTCACCCCGGTTACACAGGCGTCCCTCCGGGGTGCCCACGTGGGTGTAACGAAGACAAATCGCTCGCGTATTTGATTAATTCGCGGAGATCGCCGGTCCAGCCGGGCCCCTCGAAGTCCTCCTGGCCCACGTCTCCTCCGCACCACCACCTCCTCCTCCCGTTTTCCCTGCCTCTGCCTTTCCGTCCTCTTTCCGCTCCTCTTCGGGCGTTCGTCTCTGCGCTTCGTGGATCGAATCGAGAGCGAGTTTTTGCTCGCCCGGGAACCCGAGACCAGCGAACAAACCCGTAACGTACTCATTACTGATTCTCGCCCTTTCGCGAGCCATTCCCCTTGACCAGTCCTCGATGCCAGGGAATCGAGCCGGGCCATCGCGTTCTCGCGAAATTCGCCCCGTCCAACTGCCGATCGAAGGATGTCGCTTCGAAGGGCCCGCGAACTCCGAGCAGGCACGATAACGCGCCGGCGGAGGATCTTAATAGAAACGGGGAATCGTGTTCCACCGCCCGATCGCATTGCATTCGTTCCACGGATGGGCAATCCGCCTAAGTAGACGAGGGGGTATCGCGTTAAAGATGCGTATCTGATCGGTTCACGGGATTTTTAATCGCCGCTACACAGATCCCGCCTCAGATTCCCTCCAATCTCTCAATCTGCGGAGTCATAAAGTACCATTAGCATTGCAAATTTAATCGTCGCCTGAATCGCTAAACATTTCATTCCAACGGCGCTGCGGGATATTACGATAAATATTGCCTGCTCGAAAATAGGGCTGTAACTATTTGTCAAATTTTTCGGTATTCGAATATTCGAATACTTCAGTTGCTCAAGTATTTGACGAATATAATTCGAATACCCAAGTATTCCAATACTATTCGAGAATTTAAGCATTCGAATACTGCTGTATTCGAATACTGATGTATTCGAATAGTATGGTGTGAAGTATAAATCGGGTTCTTTAGGTTCATTTTTTTAGTAGCTTTTATTTAGTTTCAGTTGTGAGTTCGTTAGTTTGTCAGGGTGAAATCTTGTAAGCTAATTTTGACCCACTTCAACATATCCGATGGGCTTGAAACTTTGCACACATACGTAGCTCCGATGACAATACAATATTTTCACTAAAAAGCATTAAAAATTTTATAGTGAATTTTTTTTTAAAAACAAGCTTTTATTCAAATGTACTAAAAAGGAACCGATTTCTGAGTCACCCTGTATAGTAGGGTATTTTTCACCCCTTAGGAAAATACTCGGGACGTGAAACCGCGTCCACAGAGTACAATGAAAGTACCCTTTGATTGCCGATTTTAGTTCTCCGCCTTGGATTCTCTCTCCGAAGACGCTAACTTTATGCCATCTCTTTCGACATCATATTCTCCTTTTACAAGCTCAATTTTGGAGCGTTCAGAAAATTTTGGCCAGATTTTAGCAAATGTATCAGGAGAACATGAAGCGAAAGGAGGTACGCTCTGAATTTCATCGTCAAAGCCTTTCGAAGAAGCTGCGCCTCTACGTCGAATAGTTCTCTGCTTTAGATTCTCTCTCCGAAGACGCTAACTTTGTGCCACCTCTTTCGACATCATGTTCTCCTGTTACAATCTCAATTTTGGAGCGTTCAGAAAATTTTGGTCAGATTTTAGCAAATGTATCAGGAGAACATGAAGCGAAAGGAGGTACGCCCTGAATTTCATCGTCGAAGCCTTTCGAAGAAGCTGCGCCTCTACGTCGAATAGTTCTCCGCCTTGGATTCTCTCTCCGAAGACGCTAACTTAGTGCCACCTCTTTCGACATCATGTTCTCCTGTTACAATCTCAATTTTGGAGCGTTCAGAAAATTTTGGTCAGATTTTAGCAAATGTATCAGGAGAACATGAAGCGAAAGGAGGTACGCCCTGAATTTCATCGTCAAAGCCTTTCGAAGAAGCTGCGCCTCTACGTCGAATAGTTCTCCGCCTTGGATTCTCTCTCCGAAGACGCTAACTTAGTGCCACCTCTTTCGACATCATGTTCTCCTGTTACATTCTCAATTTTGGAGCGTTCAGAAAATTTTGGCCAGATTTTAGCAAATGTATCAGGAGAACATGAAGCGAAAGGAGGTATGCTCTGATTTTCATCGTCGAAGGCCTTTCGAAGATGCTGCGCCTCTACGTCAAATAGTTCTCCGCTTTAGATTCTCTCTACGAAGACGCTAACTTTGTGCCACCTCTTTCGACATCATGTTCTCCTGTTACAATCTCAATTTTGGAGCGTTCAGAAAATTTTGGTCAGATTTTAGCAAATGTATCAGGAGAACATGAAGCGAAAGGAGGTACGCCCTGAATTTCATCGTCGAAGCCTTTCGAAGAAGCTGCGCCTCTACGTCGAATAGTTCTCCGCCTTGGATTCTCTCTCCGAAGACGCTAACTTAGTGCCACCTCTTTCGACATCATGTTCTCCTGTTACATTCTCAATTTTGGAGCGTTCAGAAAATTTTGGCCAGATTTTAGCAAATGTATCAGAAGAACATGAAGCGAAAGGAGGTATGCTCTGATTTTCATCGTCGAAGGCCTTTCGAAGAAGCTGCGCCTCTACGTCGAATAGTTCTCCGCCTTGGATTCTCTCTCCGAAGACGCTAACTTAGTGCCACCTCTTTCGACATCATGTTCTCCTGTTACATTCTCAATTTTGGAGCGTTCAGAAAATTTTGGCCAGATTTTAGCAAATGTATCAGGAGAACATGAAGCGAAAGGAGGTATGCTCTGATTTTCATCGTCGAAGGCCTTTCGAAGATGCTGCGCCTCTACGTCAAATAGTTCTCCGCTTTAGATTCTCTCTACGAAGACGCTAACTTTGCGCCACCTCTTTCGACATCATGTTCTCCTGTTACAATCTCAATTTTGGAGCGTTCAGAAAATTTTGGTCAGATTTTAGCAAATGTATCAGGAGAACATGAAGCGAAAGGAGGTACGCCCTGAATTTCATCGTCGAAGCCTTTCGAAGAAGCTGCGCCTCTACGTCGAATAGTTCTCCGCCTTGGATTCTCTCTCCGAAGACGCTAACTTAGTGCCACCTCTTTCGACATCATGTTCTCCTGTTACAATCTCAATTTTGGAGCGTTCAGAAAATTTTGGCCAGATTTTAGCAAATGTATCAGGAGAACATGAAGCGAAAGGAGGTACGCCCTGAATTTCATCGTCGAAGCCTTTCGAAGACGCTGCGCCTCTACGTCGAATAGTTCTCCGCCTTGGATTCTCTCTCCGAAGACGCTAACTTAGTGCCACCTCTTTCGACATCATGTTCTCCTGTTACAATCTCAATTTTGGAGCGTTCAGAAAATTTTGGTCAGATTTTAGCAAATGTATCAGGAGAACATGAAGCGAAAGGAGGTACGCCCTGAATTTCATCGTCAAAGCCTTTCGAAGAAGCTGCGCCTCTACGTCGAATAGTTCTCCGCCTTGGATTCTCTCTCCGAAGACGCTAACTTAGTGCCACCTCTTTCGACATCATGTTCTCCTGTTACATTCTCAATTTTGGAGCGTTCAGAAAATTTTGGCCAGATTTTAGCAAATGTATCAGGAGAACATGAAGCGAAAGGAGGTATGCTCTGATTTTCATCGTCGAAGGCCTTTCGAAGATGCTGCGCCTCTACGTCAAATAGTTCTCCGCTTTAGATTCTCTCTACGAAGACGCTAACTTTGTGCCACCTCTTTCGACATCATGTTCTCCTGTTACAATCTCAATTTTGGAGCGTTCAGAAAATTTTGGTCAGATTTTAGCAAATGTATCAGGAGAACATGAAGCGAAAGGAGGTACGCCCTGAATTTCATTGTCGAAGCCTTTCGAAGAAGCTGCGCCTCTACGTCGAATAGTTCTCCGCCTTGGATTCTCTCTCCGAAGACGCTAACTTAGTGCCACCTCTTTCGACATCATGTTCTCCTGTTACATTCTCAATTTTGGAGCGTTCAGAAAATTTTGGCCAGATTTTAGCAAATGTATCAGAAGAACATGAAGCGAAAGGAGGTATGCTCTGATTTTCATCGTCGAAGGCCTTTCGAAGAAGCTGCGCCTCTACGTCGAATAGTTCTCCGCCTTGGATTCTCTCTCCGAAGACGCTAACTTAGTGCCACCTCTTTCGACATCATGTTCTCCTGTTACAATCTCAATTTTGGAGCGTTCAGAAAATTTTGGCCAGATTTTAGCAAATGTATCAGGAGAACATGAAGCGAAAGGAGGTACGCCCTGAATTTCATCGTCGAAGCCTTTCGAAGACGCTGCGCCTCTACGTCGAATAGTTCTCCGCCTTGGATTCTCTCTCCGAAGACGCTAACTTAGTGCCACCTCTTTCGACATCATGTTCTCCTGTTACAATCTCAATTTTGGAGCGTTCAGAAAATTTTGGTCAGATTTTAGCAAATGTATCAGGAGAACATGAAGCGAAAGGAGGTACGCCCTGAATTTCATCGTCAAAGCCTTTCGAAGAAGCTGCGCCTCTACGTCGAATAGTTCTCCGCCTTGGATTCTCTCTCCGAAGACGCTAACTTAGTGCCACCTCTTTCGACATCATGTTCTCCTGTTACATTCTCAATTTTGGAGCGTTCAGAAAATTTTGGCCAGATTTTAGCAAATGTATCAGGAGAACATGAAGCGAAAGGAGGTATGCTCTGAATTTCATCGTCGAAGGCCTTTCGAAGATGCTGCGCCTCTACGTCAAATAGTTCTCCGCTTTAGATTCTCTCTACGAAGACGCTAACTTTGTGCCACCTCTTTCGACATCATGTTCTCCTGTTACAATCTCAATTTTGGAGCGTTCAGTAAATTTTGGTCAGATTTTAGCAAATGTATCAGGAGAACATGAAGCGAAAGGAGGTACGCCCTGAATTTCATCGTCGAAGCCTTTCGAAGAAGCTGCGCCTCTACGTAGAATAGTTCTCCGCCTTGGATTCTCTCTCCGAAGACGCAAACTTAGTGCCACCTCTTTCGACATCATGTTCTCCTGTTACAATCTCAATTTTGGAGCGTTCAGAAAATTTTGGCCAGATTTTAGCAAATGTATCAGGAGAACATGAAGCGAAAGGAGGTACGCCCTGAATTTCATCTTCGAAGGCCTTTCGAAAACTCTGCCCCTCTCCGATTTTCCTCGATCGTTACCGATTTCTCAGTAACCCTGTATAGTAGGGTATTTTTCACCCCTTAGGAAAGTGCTCGGTACGTGAAAGCGCATCCAAATAGTATAATAAAAGTACCCTTTGATCGCCGATTTTCCTCGATCGTTACCGATTTCTCGGTCACCCTGTACAGTAGGGTATTTTTCACCGCTTAGAAAAGTACTTGGGACGTGAAACCGCGTGCAAAGAGTACAATGAATGTACCCTTTGATTGCCGATTTTTCTCGATCGTTGCCGATTTTTCAGTCACCCTGTATAGTAGGGTATTTTTCACCCCTTAGGAAAGTACTTGGGACGTGAAACCGCGTGCAAAGAGTACAATGAAAGTACCCTTTGATTGCCGATTTTCCTCGATTGTTGCCGATTTCTGAGTCACCCTGTATAGTAGGGTATTTTTCACCCCTTAGGAAAGTACTCGGGACGTGAAACCGCGTCCAAAGAGTACAATGAAAGTACCCTTTGATAGCCGATTTTCCTCGATTGTTGCCGATTTCTGAGTCACCCTGTATAGTAGGGAATTTTTCACCCCTTATAAAAGTACTCGGGACGTGAAACCGCGACCAAAGAGTACAATGAAAGTACCCTTTGATCGCCGATTTTCTGCGATCGTTGCCGATTTCTCTATCACCCTGTATAGTAGGGAATTTTTCACCCCTTAGGAAAGTACTCGGGACGTCAAACCGTGTCCAAAGAGTACAATGAATATACCCTTTGAATGCCGATTTTTCTCGATCGTTGCCGATTTTTCAGTCACCCTGTATAGTAGAGTATTTTCACCCCTTAGGAAAGTACTTGGGACGTGAAACCGCGTGCAAGGAGTACAATGAAAGTACTCTTTCATTGCCGATTTTCCTCGATTGTTGCCGATTTCTGAGTTACCCTGTATAGTACGGTATTTTTCACCCCTTAGGAAAGTACTCGGGACGTGAAACCGCGTCCAAAGAGTACAATGAAAGTACCCTTTGATAGCCGATTTTCCTCGATTGTTGCCGATTTCTGAGTCACCCTGTATAGTACGGTATTTTTCACCCCTTAGGAAAGTACTCGGGACGTGAAACCGCGTCCAAAGAGTACAATGAAAGTACCCTTTGATAGCCGATTTTCCTCGATTGTTGCCGATTTCTGAGTCACTCTGTATAGTAGGGAATTTTTCACCCCTTATAAAAGTACTCGGGACGTGAAACCGCGTCCAAAGAGTACAATGAAAGTACCCTTTGATCGCCGATTTTCTGCGATTGTTACCGATTTCTCTATCACCCTGTATAGTAGGGAATTTTTCACACCTCAGGAAAGTACTCGGGACGTGAAACCGCGTCCAAAGAGTACAATGAAAGTACCCTTTCATTGCCGATTTTCCTCGATTGTTGCCGATTTCTGAGTCACCCTGTATAGTAGGAGATTTTTCACCCATTATAAAAGTACTCGGGACGTGAAACCGCGTCCAAAGAGTACAATGAAAGTACCCTTTCATTGCCGATTTTCCTCGATTGTTGCCGATTTCTGAGTCACCCTGTATAGTAGGAAATTTTTCACCCATTATAAAAGTACTCGGGACGTGAAACCGCGTCCAAAGAGTACAATGAAAGTACCCTTTCATTGCCGATTTTCCTCGATTGTTGCCGATTTCTGAGTCACCCTGTATAGTAGGGTATTTTTCATCCCTTAGGAAAGTACTCGGGACGTGAAACCGCGTCCAAAGAATACAATGAAAGTACCCTTTCATTGCCGATTTTCCTCGATTGTTGCCGATTTCTGAGTCACCCTGTATAGTAGGGAATTTTTCACCCCTTATAAAAGTACTCGGGACGTGAAACCGCGTCCAAAGAGTACAATGAAAGTACCCTTTGATTGCCGATTTTAGTTCTCCGCCTTAGATTCTCTTTCCGAAGCCGCTAACTTAGTGCCACTTCTTTCGACATCATGTTCTCCTGTTACAATCTCAATTTTGGAGCGTTCAGAAAATTTTGGCCAGATTTTAGCAAATGTATCAGGAGAACATGAAGCGAAAGGAGGTACGCCCTGAATTTCATCGTCGAAGCCTTTCGAAGACGCTGCGCCTCTACGTCGAATAGTTCTCCGCCTTGGATTCTCTCTCCGAAGACGCTAACTTAGTGCCACCTCTTTCGACATCATGTTCTCCTGTTACAATCTCAATTTTGGAGCGTTCAGAAAATTTTGGCCAGATTTTAGCAAATGTATCAGGAGAACATGAAGCGAAAGGAGGTACGCCCTGAATTTCATCGTCGAAGCCTTTCGAAGAAGCTGCGCCTCTACGTCGAATAGTTCTCCGCCTTGGATTCTCTCTCCGAAGACGCTAACTTAGTGCCACCTCTTTCGACATCATGTTCTCCTGTTACAATCTCAATTTTGGAGCGTTCAGAAAATTTTGGCCAGATTTTAGCAAATGTATCAGGAGAACATGAAGCGAAAGGAGGTACGCCCTGAATTTCATCGTCGAAGCCTTTCGAAGACGCTGCGCCTCTACGTCGAATAGTTCTCCGCCTTGGATTCTCTCTCCGAAGACGCTAACTTAGTGCCACCTCTTTCGACATCATGTTCTCCTGTTACAATCTCAATTTTGGAGCGTTCAGAAAATTTTGGTCAGATTTTAGCAAATGTATCAGGAGAACATGAAGCGAAAGGAGGTACGCCCTGAATTTCATCGTCAAAGCCTTTCGAAGAAGCTGCGCCTCTACGTCGAATAGTTCTCCGCCTTGGATTCTCTCTCCGAAGACGCTAACTTAGTGCCACCTCTTTCGACATCATGTTCTCCTGTTACATTCTCAATTTTGGAGCGTTCAGAAAATTTTGGCCAGATTTTAGCAAATGTATCAGGAGAACATGAAGCGAAAGGAGGTATGCTCTGAATTTCATCGTCGAAGGCCTTTCGAAGATGCTGCGCCTCTACGTCAAATAGTTCTCCGCTTTAGATTCTCTCTACGAAGACGCTAACTTTGTGCCACCTCTTTCGACATCATGTTCTCCTGTTACAATCTCAATTTTGGAGCGTTCAGTAAATTTTGGTCAGATTTTAGCAAATGTATCAGGAGAACATGAAGCGAAAGGAGGTACGCCCTGAATTTCATCGTCGAAGCCTTTCGAAGAAGCTGCGCCTCTACGTAGAATAGTTCTCCGCCTTGGATTCTCTCTCCGAAGACGCAAACTTAGTGCCACCTCTTTCGACATCATGTTCTCCTGTTACAATCTCAATTTTGGAGCGTTCAGAAAATTTTGGCCAGATTTTAGCAAATGTATCAGGAGAACATGAAGCGAAAGGAGGTACGCCCTGAATTTCATCTTCGAAGGCCTTTCGAAAACTCTGCCCCTCTCCGATTTTCCTCGATCGTTACCGATTTCTCAGTAACCCTGTATAGTAGGGTATTTTTCACCCCTTAGGAAAGTGCTCGGTACGTGAAAGCGCATCCAAATAGTATAATAAAAGTACCCTTTGATCGCCGATTTTCCTCGATCGTTACCGATTTCTCGGTCACCCTGTACAGTAGGGTATTTTTCACCGCTTAGAAAAGTACTTGGGACGTGAAACCGCGTGCAAAGAGTACAATGAATGTACCCTTTGATTGCCGATTTTTCTCGATCGTTGCCGATTTTTCAGTCACCCTGTATAGTAGGGTATTTTTCACCCCTTAGGAAAGTACTTGGGACGTGAAACCGCGTGCAAAGAGTACAATGAAAGTACCCTTTGATTGCCGATTTTCCTCGATTGTTGCCGATTTCTGAGTCACCCTGTATAGTAGGGTATTTTTCACCCCTTAGGAAAGTACTCGGGACGTGAAACCGCGTCCAAAGAGTACAATGAAAGTACCCTTTGATAGCCGATTTTCCTCGATTGTTGCCGATTTCTGAGTCACCCTGTATAGTAGGGAATTTTTCACCCCTTATAAAAGTACTCGGGACGTGAAACCGCGACCAAAGAGTACAATGAAAGTACCCTTTGATCGCCGATTTTCTGCGATCGTTGCCGATTTCTCTATCACCCTGTATAGTAGGGAATTTTTCACCCCTTAGGAAAGTACTCGGGACGTCAAACCGTGTCCAAAGAGTACAATGAATATACCCTTTGAATGCCGATTTTTCTCGATCGTTGCCGATTTTTCAGTCACCCTGTATAGTAGAGTATTTTCACCCCTTAGGAAAGTACTTGGGACGTGAAACCGCGTGCAAGGAGTACAATGAAAGTACCCTTTCATTGCCGATTTTCCTCGATTGTTGCCGATTTCTGAGTCACCCTGTATAGTAGGGTATTTTTCATCCCTTAGGAAAGTACTCGGGACGTGAAACCGCGTCCAAAGAGTACAATGAAAGTACCCTTTGATAGCCGATTTTCCTCGATTGTTGCCGATTTCTGAGTCACCCTGTATAGTACGGTATTTTTCACCCCTTAGGAAAGTACTCGGGACGTGAAACCGCGTCCAAAGAGTACAATGAAAGTACCCTTTGATAGCCGATTTTCCTCGATTGTTGCCGATTTCTGAGTCACTCTGTATAGTAGGGAATTTTTCACCCCTTATAAAAGTACTCGGGACGTGAAACCGCGTCCAAAGAGTACAATGAAAGTACCCTTTGATCGCCGATTTTCTGCGATTGTTACCGATTTCTCTATCACCCTGTATAGTAGGGAATTTTTCACACCTCAGGAAAGTACTCGGGACGTGAAACCGCGTCCAAAGAGTACAATGAAAGTACCCTTTCATTGCCGATTTTCCTCGATTGTTGCCGATTTCTGAGTCACCCTGTATAGTAGGAGATTTTTCACCCATTATAAAAGTACTCGGGACGTGAAACCGCGTCCAAAGAGTACAATGAAAGTACCCTTTCATTGCCGATTTTCCTCGATTGTTGCCGATTTCTGAGTCACCCTGTATAGTAGGAAATTTTTCACCCATTATAAAAGTACTCGGGACGTGAAACCGCGTCCAAAGAGTACAATGAAAGTACCCTTTCATTGCCGATTTTCCTCGATTGTTGCCGATTTCTGAGTCACCCTGTATAGTAGGGTATTTTTCATCCCTTAGGAAAGTACTCGGGACGTGAAACCGCGTCCAAAGAATACAATGAAAGTACCCTTTCATTGCCGATTTTCCTCGATTGTTGCCGATTTCTGAGTCACCCTGTATAGTAGGGAATTTTTCACCCCTTATAAAAGTACTCGGGACGTGAAACCGCGTCCAAAGAGTACAATGAAAGTACCCTTTGATTGCCGATTTTAGTTCTCCGCCTTAGATTCTCTTTCCGAAGACGCTAACTTAGTGCCACTTCTTTCGACATCATGTTCTCCTGTTACAATCTCAATTTTGGAGCGTTCAGAAAATTTTGGCCAGATTTTAGCAAATGTATCAGGAGAACATGAAGCGAAAGGAGGTACGCCCTGAATTTCATCGTCGAAGCCTTTCGAAGACGCTGCGCCTCTACGTCGAATAGTTCTCCGCCTTGGATTCTCTCTCCGAAGACGCTAACTTAGTGCCACCTCTTTCGACATCATGTTCTCCTGTTACAATCTCAATTTTGGAGCGTTCAGAAAATTTTGGTCAGATTTTAGCAAATGTATCAGGAGAACATGAAGCGAAAGGAGGTACGCCCTGAATTTCATCGTCAAAGCCTTTCGAAGAAGCTGCGCCTCTACGTCGAATAGTTCTCCGCCTTGGATTCTCTCTCCGAAGACGCTAACTTAGTGCCACCTCTTTCGACATCATGTTCTCCTGTTACATTCTCAATTTTGGAGCATTCAGAAAATTTTGGCCAGATTTTAGCAAATGTATCAGGAGAACATGAAGCGAAAGGAGGTATGCTCTGATTTTCATCGTCGAAGGCCTTTCGAAGATGCTGCGCCTCTACGTCAAATAGTTCTCCGCTTTAGATTCTCTCTACGAAGACGCTAACTTTGTGCCACCTCTTTCGACATCATGTTCTCCTGTTACAATCTCAATTTTGGAGCGTTCAGAAAATTTTGGTCAGATTTTAGCAAATGTATCAGGAGAACATGAAGCGAAAGGAGGTACGCCCTGAATTTCATTGTCGAAGCCTTTCGAAGAAGCTGCGCCTCTACGTCGAATAGTTCTCCGCCTTGGATTCTCTCTCCGAAGACGCTAACTTAGTGCCACCTCTTTCGACATCATGTTCTCCTGTTACAATCTCAATTTTGGAGCGTTCAGAAAATTTTGGCCAGATTTTAGCAAATGTATCAGGAGAACATGAAGCGAAAGGAGGTACGCCCTGAATTTCATCGTCGAAGCCTTTCGAAGACGCTGCGCCTCTACGTCGAATAGTTCTCCGCCTTGGATTCTCTCTCCGAAGACGCTAACTTAGTGCCACCTCTTTCGACATCATGTTCTCCTGTTACAATCTCAATTTTGGAGCGTTCAGAAAATTTTGGTCAGATTTTAGCAAATGTATCAGGAGAACATGAAGCGAAAGGAGGTACGCCCTGAATTTCATCGTCAAAGCCTTTCGAAGAAGCTGCGCCTCTACGTCGAATAGTTCTCCGCCTTGGATTCTCTCTCCGAAGACGCTAACTTAGTGCCACCTCTTTCGACATCATGTTCTCCTGTTACATTCTCAATTTTGGAGCGTTCAGAAAATTTTGGCCAGATTTTAGCAAATGTATCAGGAGAACATGAAGCGAAAGGAGGTATGCTCTGAATTTCATCGTCGAAGGCCTTTCGAAGATGCTGCGCCTCTACGTCAAATAGTTCTCCGCTTTAGATTCTCTCTTCGAAGACGCTAACTTTGTGCCACCTCTTTCGACATCATGTTCTCCTGTTACAATCTCAATTTTGGAGCGTTCAGTAAATTTTGGTCAGATTTTAGCAAATGTATCAGGAGAACATGAAGCGAAAGGAGGTACGCCCTGAATTTCATCGTCGAAGCCTTTCGAAGAAGCTGCGCCTCTACGTAGAATAGTTCTCCGCCTTGGATTCTCTCTCCGAAGACGCAAACTTAGTGCCACCTCTTTCGACATCATGTTCTCCTGTTACAATCTCAATTTTGGAGCGTTCAGAAAATTTTGGCCAGATTTTAGCAAATGTATCAGGAGAACATGAAGCGAAAGGAGGTACGCCCTGAATTTCATCTTCGAAGGCCTTTCGAAAACTCTGCCCCTCTCCGATTTTCCTCGATCGTTACCGATTTCTCAGTAACCCTGTATAGTAGGGTATTTTTCACCCCTTAGGAAAGTACTCGGGACGTGAAACCACGTCCAAAGAGTACAATGAAAGTACCCTTTGATAGCCGATTTTCCTCGATTGTTGCCGATTTCTGAGTCACCCTGTATAGTAGGGAATTTTTCACCCCTTATAAAAGTACTCGGGACGTGAAACCGCGACCAAAGAGTACAATGAAAGTACCCTTTGATCGCCGATTTTCTGCGATCGTTGCCGATTTCTCTATCACCCTGTATAGTAGGGAATTTTTCACCCCTTAGGAAAGTACTCGGGACGTCAAACCGTGTCCAAAGAGTACAATGAATATACCCTTTGAATGCCGATTTTTCTCGATCGTTGCCGATTTTTCAGTCACCCTGTATAGTAGAGTATTTTCACCCCTTAGGAAAGTACTTGGGACGTGAAACCGCGTGCAAGGAGTACAATGAAAGTACTCTTTCATTGCCGATTTTCCTCGATTGTTGCCGATTTCTGAGTTACCCTGTATAGTACGGTATTTTTCACCCCTTAGGAAAGTACTCGGGACGTGAAACCGCGTCCAAAGAGTACAATGAAAGTACCCTTTGATAGCCGATTTTCCTCGATTGTTGCCGATTTCTGAGTCACCCTGTATAGTACGGTATTTTTCACCCCTTAGGAAAGTACTCGGGACGTGAAACCGCGTCCAAAGAGTACAATGAAAGTACCCTTTGATAGCCGATTTTCCTCGATTGTTGCCGATTTCTGAGTCACTCTGTATAGTAGGGAATTTTTCACCCCTTATAAAAGTACTCGGGACGTGAAACCGCGTCCAAAGAGTACAATGAAAGTACCCTTTGATCGCCGATTTTCTGCGATTGTTACCGATATCTCTATCACCCTGTATAGTAGGGAATTTTTCACACCTCAGGAAAGTACTCGGGACGTGAAACCGCGTCCAAAGAGTACAATGAAAGTACCCTTTCATTGCCGATTTTCCTCGATTGTTGCCGATTTCTGAGTCACCCTGTATAGTAGGAGATTTTTCACCCATTATAAAAGTACTCGGGACGTGAAACCGCGTCCAAAGAGTACAATGAAAGTACCCTTTCATTGCCGATTTTCCTCGATTGTTGCCGATTTCTGAGTCACCCTGTATAGTAGGAAATTTTTCACCCATTATAAAAGTACTCGGGACGTGAAACCGCGTCCAAAGAGTACAATGAAAGTACCCTTTCATTGCCGATTTTCCTCGATTGTTGCCGATTTCTGAGTCACCCTGTATAGTAGGGTATTTTTCATCCCTTAGGAAAGTACTCGGGACGTGAAACCGCGTCCAAAGAATACAATGAAAGTACCCTTTCATTGCCGATTTTCCTCGATTGTTGCCGATTTCTGAGTCACCCTGTATAGTAGGGAATTTTTCACCCCTTATAAAAGTACTCGGGACGTGAAACCGCGTCCAAAGAGTACAATGAAAGTACCCTTTGATTGCCGATTTTAGTTCTCCGCCTTAGATTCTCTTTCCGAAGACGCTAACTTAGTGCCACCTCTTTCGATATCATGTTCTCCTGTTACAATCTCAATTTTGGAGCGTTCAGAAAATTTTGGCCAGATTTTAGCAAATGTATCAGGAGAACATGAAGCGAAAGGAGGTACGCCCTGAATTTCATCGTCGAAGCCTTTCGAAGAAGCTGCGCCTCTACGTAGAATAGTTCTCCGCCTTGGATTCTCTCTCCGAAGACGCAAACTTAGTGCCACCTCTTTCGACATCATGTTCTCCTGTTACAATCTCAATTTTGGAGCGTTCAGAAAATTTTGGCCAGATTTTAGCAAATGTATCAGGAGAACATGAAGCGAAAGGAGCTACGCTCTGAATTTCATCTTCGAAGGCCTTTCGAAAACTCTGCCCCTCTCCGATTTTCCTCGATCGTTACCGATTTCTCAGTAACCCTGTATAGTAGGGTATTTTTCACCCCTTAGGAAAGTGCTCGGTACGTGAAAGCGCATCCAAATAGTATAATAAAAGTACCTTTTGATCGCCGATTTTCCTCGATCGTTACCGATTTCTCGGTCACCCTGTACAGTAGGGTATTTTTCACCCCTTAGGAAAGTACTTGGGACGTGAAACCGCGTGCAAAGAGTACAATGAAAGTACCCTTTGATTGCCGATTTTCCTCGATTGTTGCCGATTTCTGAGTCACCCTGTATAGTAGGGTATTTTTCACCCCTTAGGAAAGTACTCGGGACGTGAAACCGCGTCCAAAGAGTACAATGAAAGTACCCTTTGATAGCCGATTTTCCTCGATTGTTGCCGATTTCTGAGTCACCCTGTATAGTAGGGAATTTTTCACCCCTTATAAAAGTACTCGGGACGTGAAACCGCGACCAAAGAGTACAATGAAAGTACCCTTTGATCGCCGATTTTCTGCGATCGTTGCCGATTTCTCTATCACCCTGTATAGTAGGGAATTTTTCACCCCTTAGGAAAGTACTCGGGACGTCAAACCGTGTCCAAAGAGTACAATGAAAGTACCTTTTGATTGCCGATTTTCCTCGATTGTTGCCGATTTCTGAGTCACCCTGTATAGTAGGAAATTTTTCACCCATTATAAAAGTACTCGGGACGTGAAACCGCGTCCAAAGAGTACAATGAAAGTTCCCTTTCATTGCCGATTTTCCTCCATCGTTACCGATTTCTCGGTCACCCTGTACAGTAGGGTATTTTTCACCCGTTAGGAAGGTACCCGGAACGCGAAACCGCGTCCAAAGAGTACAATGAATATACCCTTTGATTGCCGATTTTTCTCGATCGTTGCCGATTTTTCAGTCACCCTGTATAGTAGAGTATTTTCACCCCTTAGGAAAGTACTTGGGACGTGAAACCGCGTGCAAGGAGTACAATGAAAGTACTCTTTCATTGCCGATTTTCCTCGATTGTTGCCGATTTCTGAGTCACCCTGTATAGTACGGTATTTTTCACCCCTTAGGAAAGTACTCGGGTCGTGAAACCGCGTCCAAAGAGTACAATGAAAGTACCCTTTGATAGCCGATTTTCCTCGATTGTTGCCGATTTCTGAGTCACCCTGTATAGTACGGTATTTTTCACCCCTTAGGAAAGTACTCGGGACGTGAAACCGCGTCCAAAGAGTACAATGAAAGTACCCTTTGATAGCCGATATTCCTCGATTGTTGCCGATTTCTGAGTCACTCTGTATAGTAGGGAATTTTTCACCCCTTATAAAAGTACTCGGGACGTGAAACCGCGTCCAAAGAGTACAATGAAAGTACCCTTTGATCGCCGATTTTCTGCGATTGTTACCGATTTCTCTATCACCCTGTATAGTAGGGAATTTTTCACACCTCAGGAAAGTACTCGGGACGTGAAACCGCGTCCAAAGAGTACAATGAAAGTACCCTTTCATTGCCGATTTTCCTCGATTGTTGCCGATTTCTGAGTCACCCTGTATAGTAGGAAATTTTTCACCCATTATAAAAGTACTCGGGACGTGAAACCGCGTCCAAAGAGTACAATGAAAGTACCCTTTCATTGCCGATTTTCCTCGATTGTTGCCGATTTCTGAGTCACCCTGTATAGTAGGAAATTTTTCACCCATTATGATAGTACTCGGGACGTGAAACCGCGTCCAAAGAGTACAATGAAAGTACCCTTTCATTGCCGATTTTCCTCGATTGTTGCCGATTTCTGAGTCACCCTGTATAGTAGGGTATTTTTCACCCCTTAGGAAAGTACTCGGGACGTGAAACCGCGTCCAAAGAGTACAATGAAAGTACCCTTTCATTACCGATTTTCCTCGATTGTTGCCGATTTCTGAGTCACCCTGTATAGTAGGGTATTTTTCATCCCTTAGGAAAGTACTCGGGACGTGAAACCGCGTCCAAAGAGTACAATGAAAGTACCCTTTCATTGCCGATTTTCCTCGATTGTTGCCGATTTCTGAGTCACCCTGTATAGTAGGGAATTTTTCACCCCTTATAAAAGTACTCGGGACGTGAAACCGCGTCCAAAGAGTACAATGAAAGTACCCTTTGATTGCCGATTTTAGTTCTCCGCCTTAGATTCTCTTTCCGAAGACGCTAACTTAGTGCCACTTCTTTCGACATCATGTTCTCCTGTTACAATCTCAATTTTGGAGCGTTCAGAAAATTTTGGCCAGATTTTAGCAAATGTATCAGGAGAACATGAAGCGAAAGGAGGTACGCCCTGAATTTCATCGTCGAAGCCTTTCGAAGACGCTGCGCCTCTACGTCGAATAGTTCTCCGCCTTGGATTCTCTCTCCGAAGACGCTAACTTAGTGCCACCTCTTTCGACATCATGTTCTCCTGTTACAATCTCAATTTTGGAGCGTTCAGAAAATTTTGGCCAGATTTTAGCAAATGTATCAGGAGAACATGAAGCGAAAGGAGGTACGCCCTGAATTTCATCGTCGAAGCCTTTCGAAGACGCTGCGCCTCTACGTCGAATAGTTCTCCGCCTTGGATTCTCTCTCCGAAGACGCTAACTTAGTGCCACCTCTTTCGACATCATGTTCTCCTGTTACAATCTCAATTTTGGAGCGTTCAGAAAATTTTGGCCAGATTTTAGCAAATGTATCAGGAGAACATGAAGCGAAAGGAGGTACGCCCTGAATTTCATCGTCGAAGCCTTTCGATGACGCTGCGCCTCTACGTAGAATAGTTCTCCGCCTTAGATTCTCTTTCCGAAGACGCTAACTTAGTGCCACCTCTTTCCACATCATGTTCTCCTGTTACAATCTCAATTTTGGAGCGTTCAGAAAATTTTGGCCAGATTTTGGAGCGATGTATCAGGAGAACATGAAGCGAAAGGAGGTATCGCCTGAATTTCATCGTCGAAGGCCTTTCGAAAACTCTGCCCCTCTCCGATTTTCCTCGATCGTTACTGATTTCTCGGTCACCCTTTACAGTAGGGTATTTTTCACCCCTTAGGAAGGTACCCGGGACTAGGGCTGTGACTATTTGTCAAATTTTTCGGTATTCGAATATTCGAATACTTCAGTTGCCCAAGTATTCGAATACTATTCGAATAATAACATTCGAATACTCAAATATTCGAAGTTCATTCGTAGTATTCGAATACTTGTAAATTATTCGAATAGTAAATTATTCGAATATTCCCAGCTCTACTCGAAAAGTGTCGCCTTTAATTGGTGACGCGCGTTGGGCGGGATCGTTGGGTCACTGGTACAGTGAAACGGAACGGTCACACGAGTTGTTTCACGTTTCGCGTTCTATCCGTCCGCGTTGTGAGAGCACCGAGGCAATTCGTGCCGTTGAATCGCGGCTGACGGAGCAAAATTTGCCGCCTTAGTGGTTACGAATCTAAGTAGTGGCCTCGCTGTTGAAATCCACCGTCGAGATACAGCCGGTCCCGGAGGTTCCAGTCAATGGCCCGTTACGATCGTCGTGGCTGTTTCTCGTGTGCGTGCGCGTGTGCGTACTCGCGGCGTACACGTGCCCGATACGCTGAGGATGTACCCCCGCAACACCTCGTATTCGTGCAACACCTCGTAACACAACGTGGCCTCTAGCGTGCCGCCAATACCAGCCGGCAGAAACTCGTCGAGAGCTGCCCGATTCAGAATAATCCAGCGTTCACCACGGTTCCCTCTCTTATTTACAATCTATCCGCGTCTTCTTCTGGGCTAGCAGTTCCGTTTATCCCCTATCCTCCTCTTTTCTATCGGTTCACCTCCGTTCCCGTGCTCGCCGCGGACGGGGCCCCATGGCATCCTCGCCTCTTCCCCTTGGTCTACCGCGAGGCAAGCTAACCCCCTCGACGCCGCGCCACACCGCGCCGTGTTCCTCGCGACGCGACGCGACGTCGTGCCAGCCCTTTTTATCCTCTCCTCTCTCACTCTCCCTCTCCCACTTTGCTCCATCCTCTTCCCTCGGTTCCTCCGTTCCTGGCTGCGTTCCCTCTCAATCGCACAAATGGAATTCATTTCTAGTTCCTTGACTCCCGTTCCCGTGCTCCTTTTCTTGTCTCCCTCGTGCTTCGTGCTCCCTCGTGCTCCCACTCTCAGCCCGCGTGCTCTGTTCTTGTGCGACGATAGTTGGTCCTGCTTCCGCTCGGCTCGTTCTCACGTGCGAGACCAGTCGCTCCTCCGTTCAACTCTCAGCTCGCCACGAGGACGAACGCTTTCAGCGGGTAGCCCCGGTGCCATCGCACCACCGTGGATTCACTATTCCTCGACAGATAGCTGTCCGCGGGCGATAGGCGCGAGCGGGTCGCCGCCACCCTTGTATAAAACGAGTCGGCGATATGCGCCGCCGCGTCTCGGCAAAAACTTTCTAATTGATATCGAGCGCTCGCCAATCGACTCGCGCATTCCCTCGTCTGGAGAAGAAGCCATCGGGCGAACGTTAAGCCGCGTTAATAAACGGCGACGCCGTGGCATGCGGCCGAGGGTCCATTCGCCCGTCCGCTCGATCATCGCGTGCAGAATAGTACTCGAGCGAACTAAAAGAAGACTGAAACTGGCGGCAGCTCGGCTTGGCCTCCGGTACAAGCTACCTCGCTCTTGCTCTCTATTCCCTATCGCCGGCTAATTTTCCACCGACTTGCGCGTGTACACGCGCGGCACGAAACACCGGAGCGTGCAATTTTTACTCGATGCATAATAGTTTTATTGAAATCCGCTTTGAACCTTTTCCCTGTGCCCCCCCAGATTGCGAGACCGATTGCGTGGATGTCGCTAAAAATACCCTGCACACTATTTATACGCGTGCATCGCGCGACTCCGGAGCCGGGGCAAAAACTCCCCGAGCACCGAGCAAAACGCGAAGCAAGAAGCTCTCGTTTGGTTAATTAGAAGCGGGTAATTACACGGAGGAATGCAGCGCGGCCTTGTCTCGCCGTTTATAATCCGATCGCGGCCGATTACGCGGTTTTCGACGGCGTGGCGCACAGTGGGACAAAACGACCCGACGGCGATCAAAAATCTATAACTTTGGTTCTGGTCTAGATATTTTAACGAAATTAGGCTCAATTGAACTGCAAATTCACGGCCTTTAAGTTGTATTAATACAAGTGATATTAACCGTCGGAGGCCCGTGCTGGGCCCGTGTATTTAGACCCATGTTTTCGAAAAGTGGGGCTACAGGCCAATTACAATACACATTTTATTAACATATTTACTAGTTACTGTGTTATATTATAGTAAACCCATTTTCTTAATATTTGCTACTGTTTTCATGTGATCGGTGCTGAAATTTTGCCAAAATCAGAAAGTTAAAAAAGCTTATCAAAAACTTTTATGTTTCCCACAGTTTTTATTCACGATTCTGAAAAATTTTTCTTTGAGAGGTGGAATTCCGAGGGTTAATATCACTTATATTAATACAACTTAAAGGCCGTAAATTTGCGGTGAAATTGAGCCGAATTTCGTTAAAATATCTAGACCAGAACCAAAGTTATAGATTTTTGATCGCCCTCGATTCGTTTTGTCCCACTGTGCGGCGCCCGCATAGAATATTACAAGGGCGCGAGCACGCTGCGTGGGAGCTGTAACGCTGGGCCGATATTCGTCTGTCTAAGCCATCGCGTTTAATTGCTCTCGCAACGACGGGGCAGAGAAGAAGGGAAGGAAGAAACGAGGATCGGCGGCAGGGAGGTGAAAAAAACCGGTGTACCGAGTTTCACAAGGAGAAACATTCCGGGTTAAGAAAACTCGCGATAAATTACAGACTGACGATTCGATCACGCCGTATAAGGACGCACGAGTTCTCTTGCCTACGCTGCTGCCGCAACGCTGTATACCTCACAGAGAGTTTCTCTTATTTTGCTAATTAGCTCGTAACGGGCCATCCCACTCGAGGTCGGTCGGTGGCTGGCTCGTTGATCGCCTCTTCAGGGGCGGCACCGACGCTGTGGTAGCCACCAGCCACCAGCCACTAGCCACCAGCCACGTAAACGCCCGTTTAAGAGCGACGAAGAAAGCCCGTAATCGCCCCCGGTGAATATGTACTTTGTCACCTTGTCTGTTCTTTTCTCGGCCACCGAAACGGCCGGTCGGGCCAGCCCATTCCCCACCGAATTACGAGCTATTCCGCTCTAAATAGGAGGATCGCCGTCGAGCGTTGACGGTCTACCTCGTCTACCCGCCCCGCGATTCCCAACACGGCGGACCGCGATCGATTTCGGGAATGCCTCGAGCCTGCTCGGCCGCCAATAAAAGACCGACCGTTTGCATAAATTCGTGGATTTTTAATTGGACCGGGTTGCCACGGTTATAGCGTACGATCGAGATAGCCGCGATCGGACTTGACGCCGAGCGAAATGAATCGAAGCCCGGTCGTTCGTTAATTAGGGAACGGTGCGCGATCAAATTGGAGAACTACGAAATAGAGAGAGAACGTCCGGCACGATTTTAATCGGCGTCCCTTCACCCGGCCTACCGTTCTCGACGCATCATCGCCGTTAAACGGCGATTCCAGCACGAGCATCGCGAGGCCGCGTCCCCGCCCCCGCCAATACGTCTCACGAATTCCGGGCCCCGCGGAGGGCGACGCGCTCAAAGCAGATTTACGAAAATCATCGGCGAAACGACACGACCGCCTCCGACGAGAGGGGCGCACCTCCGCGAGCCGACGACACTACTTGCAGCGTAACGAAAAACGACCTCGTAATTAAATAATGATGATTAGCCGCGGGTCGTGGTAGCGTCGAGCGGCGCGACGAATGCGATGAAGAAGCGATACCGTGGTAAAGGTATGCTGTCGTTGACGGGGGTCTCGCTTGTCCCTCTTTTCCTCTTTGCCCGTCATTCGCTGGTTCCGTCTCATTGCGCCCCGAGCTTCACCGCGCTACTCTTTAAACTTTAACGCGTCGACGCGTAACGCTCTCCCTTTCGACCTTCGTTCTTAAATTTCGGTACTACCGGGAGGAAAAGTGATTGGTTGGAATCGAGGGGAACGGCTCTGGGATCGGCAGAAATACGATGGTATTATACAAATTGCTGCGGGGCGATAGGTTCTCGCGACAGCGCCTCGGTCCCGACCCCTTTGGGCCTATACCCGTGCGCGGCAAGTACGAGCGGAGCGAACGTGTAGCCGGCGCACAATAGCGCAAGAAATGCAAGCATCCAGGCCGGTAAACAAACGAATAGAGCTTCGTACACGCGTAAAACGTCCCGCTGCACAGATGCCGCTAAATGGTCTGGTATGGCCGGCGACGGCTGTACAGAAGGAGGAGAAGAAGAAGAAGGTTTAGAAGCGGAGGGCGGCAAGAACGACAAGACAATGGACGGCGACAATAAGGTTGCGCAGCTCGCGGCCGAGCGGAAATAAAATGATGCTGGACCTTGGCTACCGTTGTCTAGCAACGCGACTCTTGCCGTTCCCATCTCGAAATACCTACGCTCGGGGGCACACTGGATAGGTAGAGCAGAGTGGGTAAAAGTTCGACGACGGGCAAAAGTTCGCACAGTGTGGACTTCAGTGTTTGAGTTACGGCACTTGGCTGTACTGATTGTCAGTCAACTGTCAATCGAGGTAGCGTCACCAGTGTGGAATTGTGCAGATGTACTTCGTTTTATTATCGTACAATGCCGTTAAGTACTGGTTTCAATAGATTCTTATTTTTAGGAATCAATATTATCCCTATAAATTGATCTGCAAATATCTTATGTAACATATCGTTTGAAAGATCTGAAATCTTTTCATGAGTACTGGCAGTACTTTTCAATTCTACTCACAGATTGTAGGATTAGTCGAACGAGGAATACTCCAGTCAGAATACTGATGGCTGCGCAAACTGCGAAGGTGGGGGTAATACTATAATTGTAAACTATTAGAAGTTTTGCTACATTACCACAACTATTCTATGTAGGAAAATAAAACACTTTTGTGGAAATTTCTCGTTGCTTTCTTTTACCCCATAACACGCGAATAATAAGGGATAGAAAATTATTTCTTACACAATGGTATGTGCTGTCAGTGTAATACCAAGGATTTTAGTGAAGTCTAAACTTTAACCGCACACTCTTGCCCCACCCTACTCTACACCTGTGCAGTGATCGAGTATCGCTAGGAAAACTCCGGCCAAGGTAAAGGAAAGACCGTGGCCGTGTACACGATTGAACGACAAAGTGTAGAGTTTCGCCGCATAGCGAAGCGTCGAGACGTTTCTCACCTCCGTTGGCCACCTTTCCACCCAGCCGCCCGCCCCTTCGGCAATCTCATCTAGGATTACCCCGCAGTAATTCCCCTCCCTCGAAATTCCAAGGCAGACTGAAGGCGAAGCGGAGAGAAAGGGGATCGAATCGGCCGAGGATCGTAGAACGAGCGAGAAAAAGATATATGGCGGAGCATGTGCATGTACGGAGAGCGCATGGAGGACCCTCGGCTCTCTAGACTCTACACTCTAGACTCTAGACTCTAAAGTCTAGACCGTGAGATGGTAAACGGCGATAACGAGGCGCGAGATAAGAGTCGAGAAGAAGGCGCATCATCGACCCAGCGCGGAGAGAAAGGGGGGGGTCGGTTCTATCGCGGGCCCCGTACGCTCTCATCACGCCTCGTAGCGCAGCCCTATCTGTGTATCTAATATGTTCACAAGCACGCACACACGCGACCGCTGCTACCACCAGCGAGCTAGCGAAGGGCCGCTTACACGCGGACCCGTCCGCACCAAACCACGGCCCCGCGATTTCAGTCCGCGTGGATTGAAAGCGGGATTGCCCGTGTCTGGTCACAACCGTGCACATACTACTTGAACGGAGGAGACGTGCTTTTCCTGCCTGTAACTCGTCCCCCAGGGCCCGGGGCTTGTTCCATCGGCGTTTTATCCCCGGAAGCATGTCCTCGGGATGGGAACTGGCGATCCCATGGTACCCGAGCTAGCGCACCAGCGCACAGTGGGCCGGATTCACTTATTTGACGCCATTTTGATCTTTTTTTTAAGATATCGGAATGAAATTGTCACCAAAAAATAGGATAAAATTATTCCTTTCTAATGATGTATAATTTAATATTTTTTACATTTATTTATTTATTTATTTTTCATTTCTTTTAACTTAATTGTGAAAACAAAATTTGAAAACTATTCATTTGGTACTTCATTTAATGCCATTTTTAGTGGTTTAAATCGAATGTTCGGGAAACTTTTCGTTTCCAAGTTATAAGGAAAAGTCGAAAAGTAAAGGAATAGTTTTCAATTTTTTTCACAATCAAGTTAAAAAAAATGAAAAATAAATAAATAAATGTAAAAAATATTAAATTATACATCATTAGAAAGGAATAATTTTAGCCTATTTTTTGGTGTCAATTTCATTCGGATATCTTAAAAAAAAGACCAAAATAGCGTGAAATAAGTGAATCCGGCCCACTGTGCAGCCCCGGGACTGCGCAAAAGTCTCGATTGGCAGCGTTCCCTGAGCGCCACAGTCCCACTGGGCAATCGGGGTTAGACAGAGGGATTTCCTCCGGCTGTTGGCGCACGCGTCGCACCTCGGGGAAGATCCGCGGCCTCGCCATTTGACATTTCTCGTGGTACATACATCTTACAACAGTTACGCGTCTCCGAGGAGTTATTGGGAAAAAACGGCATTCCGCGTGCATCAATCTAGTATGTACCTAGAATCCGAGAGGCAGAGGTCGCCGAGCCTTAAGCGGCGGCGAACAATGAGTCCGCCACACCTGCGGGTTATTAAACCGTCCTGGCGAAGCTGCTTTATGAACTGTGGAAATTTCTGCGCCGACCGAGTCAAGTGGCTGTAATATTTCACGCGCCAACAAGCTCGGCTGAACTTTCTCATGATTCGTTGGAACGAATCGAACCGCATGTATCTATCGTTGCTAGCCTCTTTGCGAACGGATGCAAAGCCAAAACTCGCTGACAGGGTGACGTTTCTCTTATCTACCTGACCAGGCGTTTCCTTTCTGAATAAGAGAGCAGGCAGATGGGGGACACGAAATTCCACGAACGGAATTACGCAAATCAGACTGCTAGCATTTCGTCCCGCCGTGGCAGCGAGTCCTCGCTCGCTATCTTCGGCCGCGGATCTCGCAGCTCGGTTTAGGTCGGCTGGCTCGCTCCTCTCGGGATGCAAAGCCAGGCTACGACGGAACCCCGAACAGACGGTGCCCGGGCAAAATTTGCAAGTCCGGCGAAAGCACGATGCGCGCACAAGACCGCACGCTCTGCCGAGCAGGCCGGGAGGAAGGGAAGATCCGAAGATCGGGGAGAAAAAGGAAGAGGTGGACCCGGCGAGGGAATGGCGGAGGAAGGGGAGACCAGGCGAATCGGCCGCGTCACGACGTCGAATACTTCATCTTTCGGTAAGAAACAATCCTACTTTTTGCGTCATCCTCGTTTCAAACGACACCGATCTTCCTCTTTCTTTATCTACCATGTCTCGTGTTTTATCGCACACTTTCTTCGGCCCTTTTAATTCGGCCATCGCATCGGCAGAATTGGTCGAAACGCGGACGATCCTTCCCCGGGGGGGGGGGGGGGGAACCGAATTTTATCCGCGCTCGTAACAACCAGATCGGCCCTCGAATTATATCTCCGTGTATCTTTATAGAGACTCTGGAACGACGCCACTACTCGTTGATCTTTATATAGTATCGTCGTTAAATTCGTTAAAGACTAACGATGTGTCGGCGGGATAAGATTAGCCGCGGTCGCCTCGGTCGCCTCGGTCGTTTTCGAAAACTCGAAATCGCTTTCTCAAGGCCGAGAGGGCCGCGCGAGGCCGTTATCGGCCCCAATAGTGATACTCTTGCTCGATCTACAAATTATGCTTCAACCTTTCCCCGGGGCTATCGAGAACTACATAATTACTATCGTCGCTCACGGTGACCGACTAGAAAACTGGGAACGAGCCGGTGGATAGACACGTCGGTCGTTATCTTTGGGGACAACTCTTTCAAGCGGAGCGGTAAAGAGACGCCGATACGTAGGTACATAGCCAGGCCGGTGGAAGGTACAAGGCTCATAACCGGCGTCGAAGATCGCGCTACTCGATTACACAGCCGGGGATCGCAGAAAGTCGACGCACCTAGCCGGCACAAAGGGAGCAGAAAACAAGAGGATATTCGTTTTCGGCTTCCCTTGGACGTCGGACGTCTCATCCGGCCCGCTGTTCGGCCGGTGCCTTCGAAAAGGAGGGCAGAAGAGGGAAAGACGTGCTGCTGGGAGCCCTCAAAGCGAGCAGACCGGTGATATTTAAAGCGTATGCAAAGAGTGCAGCTCCGCAGCCAGCAGCTCTCCCGCAGGAGAGAAGCAGAAGAGAGTCCGAGAGAGCAGGGGAGAACAGGAGAGAACAGGAGAGAGATGGGCAAAAAGTCGTGGACAATGGCGGCTTGCGTTCGGCTGCCCGGAATCCGACTCGCGACGATTTATGTGACCTCGACGACGACGACGGCGACGACGACGACGACGGCCCACCTCCTCATCCCTTTCTTCTTTCGTCTCTTTCTCGTCCCGCTTTCTCGTATCCCGCTCTCCAACCCTCTCGTTCTATCCCGCGTCCACCGGCCGCCACTCGAGGCGCATTCTCCCGACAAGAATCCCAGGGTACGAAAAGCACGAAACGGCTGATCGAGAGCCGGAGGAATCCGCGGCGTAATTCGATCTCGTTACAAGCACCCTTCGATCAACCGATTAAATTAGAGGCAGTAGTACCCGCGGGTCGAGGATGTCGAGGGCATCGAGGATACCTTATCAGAGGGGTTACGTAAGCAGGTCCAAGTGAAATCCCGGGTTCCCTGTCTTCGCTATTCACCCGGACGAGGAAGAGCTGTATGGTGAAAACTTGGATGGATCACCGCTTTCTACGAATAATCGGCTCGTCGATCTCTCGGCTCGCGACCAGCGGGCCGAATCCCGATGCACGGCTCCTCTCATTTCCATTCCCGATCGGCGTTAGGCCTCGCGTCTCGGCCACGATCGTGGAACGACACCTCCGGTGTATAGGTGTACGGGCGCGATCGAAAAGTGGAGAAAACTTGGGAGCGGCCCCGTCGTTCCGCGGATAAGATAAGACCGGTCGTCTCTAGTCGACGCGATGATCACGATGCGGCCGATGATTCCCTTTGCCAGGTACCATAAACTCGGCCGTAAAATGAAGCGCGTTCCTCACTTTGTCGCCAGGTTTTATGGAAGGATCGTACCGTCGTCCGTCCACGGACCGGACCCTTCGCCTCCCCAATAAGGAGTTTCGTCTACGTTGCTTTTAACGGCCTTTGCTTTTTCGACGATCGTGCGCCGGTCTAACGACCGCGCTCTTCCTTCGTATTTCCACGGGGGACGCCGGCGGCTTTATCGGAACAGGTGCTCGTAAAGCGGCGGTAACGTCTTCCGGCGCTGGTTTTCGTCGGCGATCTGATAGCGCGATTCGATGTTCCGCAATAAATACGAAATTAACGAACTCGCCGTTAATGTCCGCGGACGCGAGATATTGCCGGGCCGGGCAATAATTATGTAAATGCGCGGCTAGGGGGGAAATTTAGAAAGCCAGTCGTTCCGCTGGTCCCAGACGAATCTCGGTCTGTAGATGCATTGTTGGGCGGGCGTCGCGTCGTCCGTGTCGAAGCGGGCGTTGTAAGATATTCGAGGGCGCGAGCTCTTTCACCAAATGAATCGCACCTGTGCCGACGATCGCCGCAGCGTTCGTCGGCTCGTCTGACTTTAATCTGATAATCTGATTGGCTGCCGTGTGTCAAATATTGTGGGCCCGACTGCCAGGCCCCGATCTTCCGTGCCAACAGGTTCTCGTCTGGACGCGTGGCCGATCGGAAGCCGCGCTCCCAAATCGCTGTGTCGATCGGATCTATAGGTACAGGAAGCGTTGCGACTGTACAGCCCGTGCTCTTCCACCTTCACGGGCAGCTAATTAGTCCCCGTGACGTAGAGTAGGGTGAGGCTAAAAGTCCGACGGGTAAAAAGTCCCGAATTCAAAATCTCCATTCGTAAGCAGACGATTGAATATTGCAGCATAACTATGTTGATGGCGAAGGTAACGGGGAGGACCTTAGTCGCTGTCGTTTTTGGACGTTCTTGCGAGTTATATAATGCCTTTGTCATTGTGTATATCAAGAACCGAAAAAAGTACGTCATTTTTGTTGGGTTATTCGAAGTAAACTACAGTTTAACGGCGTATCAAGTGAATGCGTTAAGATTGTAAAGTAATTGCCCCAGTTGTCGCTCAAATCCCAGTTCTCGATCATTTTCACAAATATTATGATTTTATAACATTTTTTAACAATATTTTTATAATAAAAATTACGTTTTTTAAACGTAAAATTGTATATGAATTATTATCTTAAGTTTTAAAGAGTGATAATAATTCCAACCATGAAAAGAGAATAAAAAGAAAATAAAGCCAAAGAAAAATTGTTGGTAGTTCAATAAAAAAAAGGAACGCCTGAGGAAAAAGAAATATCAGATGAACAAATAAAAAAAGTTGAAACAAAAAATTCAGGAAGATTTACAGTTGAAAGAACACTTGGGACAAATGAAACAAAATTTTATTGCAGAAGAAAAAGTTATACATGGTGTTCAAAATAATATTAAACAACCTTTAAAAAAGAATGAACAAAAAGATGGAAATTCAGCCTTATTATTACTATTTATTAGTAAATTTAAATAGAAGTTTATGTGTTGAACATGTTTTGTATGTTTATACATGTATTTTATAAAAAATTATATTTTTGTTGTACATAAGTATGAGATAATTAAGAATGAGATAAATTATTTATAAATGTTTTTGTAATTTAGTGATCGACATCGGGGCATCAACATTTTTATTCTTAATTAAATTTCGACATTGAAATATATATAGATTCTAATTTTTTACTTTGCTATTATCTACATTAATGTCAAAATTAACTGGTAAAAGAAAAAAAGTTCATTTTTGCCCATTTACATAAATCTTTTCATTAAAACCAAAGTGCTTAAAAGAGAGTTATATCTTTATCTTGAGTCAAGATTATTGTGGAATACTTTGTTTAAGCTGCATCTCTCTCCTGTATTTTCATTCTTTTCTTTAAAAAAATGACGCCGTAGTATTTCCTTTCAATATTGTATACCAAAAAAAAAAAAAATTGGTTTAACAAATATTTGTTGATTCTAAAAGAGTTTTCTACTTATTTTGTTTTATATTACACGAAAAGCTGATTAGAATATATTATTTAGGGACTTTCTACCCCAAGTAATGGACTTTTTCACATTTGGTGATATAACTCAGCAAAAAATAACAGTATCAACCAGCAACTTTGTGAAAGTAAAGCATAATAGTTTATAAAAAATAACACCGTATATCTCTTAGATTGTTATTACTAAATTTTACGTAAGTTTATACGAGAAACGGGGCTTCCAGTCTCACCCTACCCTACACGCGCGTCGCGTTAACGTCATTCCACGGAATCCCCGAGTTCACCCACGTGGTCGCGTCGGTAATTACGATTTATCTGCGATCGCGAGCCTACGGAATTCCAGCGACGCGTTCGCCAAGCGTGTGACGGACGCTCGAAGGAGGGAGACGTCTCGCGACGCCCGATGATCTGCCGTGCGTCGGACGGGGTCGGGATACTTTTTAACCCCAGATAGCGTGGCCTACGTCTGTCTCGGGCCTCTTCTCGTTTCACGTGTTTGCGATCGTATGCGAAGGAACGCGGAGAGGAGAAAGAGATCTGTCGGTGGAGCGTCGAGGTGGAACGGAGAGAGAATGATCGGGAGCGAAGGAGAGAGGCGGCAGGACGTCGCTGGACGGAGGAGGAACACACTCGAGGTTCGCGCATTGATATGCAACAGGCTGCATATGCGGGCCATGGCGGCCGAACAATACGACCACCGGTAAGGCACCACCGTGTAAACTATCCACCATTCTCGGGCCTATAACGTAGGGAACCGTGCCGGTCGATACGCCACGAGACACTTTACACGGTGCATCGGGTATATGGCGCGGTGAGCGCAGGTCGTGACGCGCCGTATCTTGCATCGGATGTACCACCAGTGTGGAAACACGGATACGTACCTCTCCCGCCTTTACTCTTCCCCTCGCGCACCCAACCCTCGCTGAAGACCGAGACCGCGTTCGCGTCCACGTCCTCGTCCGCACCAACCTACCCACCCACCCGTTCGCGACCTTACCCTCCTTCGAGCCTACTTCTCCCCGCCTCTTCCTTCTTCTCTTCGCAGTCCCTCGCCACTTCGCCAATTCTATTCCCCCGGCTAGTTCGACCGCCACCTGTTTCGCCCAAGCCCACAACCCGGCAGTTCCTTAGCTCTATTTTTCCTACCAAAAACATCCACCACGTCCCCCTAAGAGCTCTTATCGCGCGACGAACCTCGCTCTCCCATGATAAGTTAAGGGTCGCGCCTCGAAGCCTGATTCCAAACGACTTGGTAACGTCTCTCCGAACGTTGTAGGCCCGCGCACTGTCGAAACGGACACCGCGTTCCTCGGAGGCATCGCGCACAATAGACTCCCTCGTATGATTTACATGCCGTCGCGTCGCCTCGGCTCCCCCGTCGAAGGGAAGACGAAGAAAGAGGGATACAGGATACTCGGCCCGCGCTCTGCCTCCTCTTATGCGATCCTTCGCGGACCCTGGCCTCCACGTACTTGCACGTACCCACCAACACACGTGGGCGTTCGCTACGTCGCCGCCGTTTTCTCGTGACGCGACTATGCTAACGCGGTAACGCCGCGCGTGGAATACGTTTTCGATCCGCTCGCCCGGCTACCGAGCAACGCGACGCGACGATCCTACCTCGCTCTCCTGAGCTGCACCGATTGATCCTGCCATTGCAGGAAGCCTCCGCACGCAACCCTCTGCTGGAGATCGAGATGGAAAAGGAGCGGGAGCAAGCACATGGGACAATAGGGAATTCTATCAAGTATCGTAAGTATCGTACCCGTCGATGAAGATGATGCAGCTGCGTCTTTCACGCCACCGACGATACTGTTCTGAGGAGCAGTCTCCTTCGCCGTGATCACGTATCGCGGTTTCTCGCAACTGGCGACTCTGTGTCCAGGTGACGAGGTGGTGATCCGAACCTCGGCGTCGACGGTGCTCTTCAGGCCAGCCGCATCCGTTGCCGTTACATTTAGCTGATGCAACGGTGACCTGGATAGCAAGCTGGGCCTGGCCACTTGCAGCTCGCCGGTGTTCCGATCGATGTGAAAAACGCCGGCTTCGTTGCCGTTGGTGATTCGGTAGGCGACTTGGCCGAAGAGTCCCGCGTCCAAGTCCGTGGCTACCAGCCTCAGGATCGGTCCCTGTATCGGGCTGTCGCTCTTCAGAGTGACGTTGTACTTTCGCGGCTCGAAGGCTGGACGGTTGTCGTTCACGTCCGTCACTTGGACCCTGACGATGGCCACGGTGCTCAGTCCTCCTGCAACGAGACGATTAACCGATTAGCTTCTCCGGTTCTCTGAAAGTTGGGAAGCACTGTATATGTATTATAGAAGTTGACGCGCGTTTCGCATGGGGGCCAGAGGCGAGAACCCGAGCGATTGTGTTTATTTCATTCCCGGGCGAAATCCTCTTATCGAGCCAAATAATGTCGGGGTATTAGCCGGCGTAGAGAACGAATCTACGGGGACTCTCGGAGCCGGTCGACATAAATCACCAGCGCCCGGTACCGTTGCCTTTTTTCGAAGCCAATCAGCCCCTTGCCTCCTTTCGACGTCTCTCTCCCTCCATCTCTCCCCCACGAAACTTCATACCTTCCGTTTTTCTCTTACACTTTCTGCCTTTCGCAGCCTCCTTCCCTGGCGCATTATTTCGAGGAGCGTGCGCGGCCGGCCGGGACTTCTTACCCCCGGTGCAGGGTAATGCGCTCGCGGTAATATTTCAAGCGGGAGGAATTTTTGTTCGGTGTGGCCGAAAGGGCCGGGCGTTCTCCCACTGTCCCGTCGACTACTTGGCCGCTCTTCTTTTCTGCTCGTGCTGCTTTCCGAGCAATTATACGGGCGGATCGATCGATCAATACTCACGGGCCAGGCCGCGATCGCCTCGTTGTTCGTCGAAACGTATCAAAAAAGAACGGAGAGAAAGTGGCGCGCGGGGCTGATAATTCGTTTGGCCGCGTTGAAGTATCGCCTCCCTCCGCGCGAGAGTGATATACGGTCTGACGGAAAGTAATAACGCTCCCCCGATCGCTATCCGTAAATCACGTTATTCGTCGGGGCCTAATCGCGGGCCGCGATTCCTCTTCCTTTCGTCGAAGCGACGGTCACCGGGGGATTAATTAATCGACGTCGCGCGAAACAGCGCGGCTTGAATGGGGCGAGGATGCGCGGGAACGGGCGCGAATGGGCCGCGAACCCGATAACGCGCAGCTCCTGGTTGCCCGGTCTGATTTAGGCGACGCCCCGGCGCAAGTGTTAATATTAAAGACAGTATGTAAAACGGGTAATCCGATGTTTAAACGGTTTACACCCGTAACTCATAGTAATATATGGACTCGGCTGCGCGGAGCTCGGAGCGCGACGAGATTTATAGGTACGAGTGTCATTGGAGTCATGCGTCAAGGGCCAGTCCCCCTGTTCGCCGCTCTCTCGGCTCTCCACTCTCGGCTTCTCCCTTCCCTTCCTTTCACAGGGAGGACCGAAAAGAACGACGAAGCCCTCGGCCATCTCTCCGCGCAGCGGCGTGGCCGTGGCATCTTCTGTACGACTCGGAGGTATCGAAATGCCGATCTTCGGGCCCCTGCGATACTCGGCCACGCGAATTCCCTCGAAGAAATGCACCCCTAATTTCTCTATCGACCGACTCCTTTTCTCTCCGCGCCTCCACCTCCTCCTCCTCCTCCTCCTCCTCCTTCTCCTCCTCCTGGCTCGCTGGCTCTCTTCCTCCTTCCGTCTGGTCCCCACGAAACGACCCTCCGACATTCCTCGCGCATCTGGCACTCGGAGATCGATCAAATTAACGATCGAATAAAACCGAATATCCGAGAAGTGGATATCGCCGGTGTGTCGGAGGAGGATGCCGCTTCCTGGACATAGGTCAACGACACCGCAACGCGTATTCCGATAGCCCCGTGTCCGGCAGACCGACCCTTTTAATTTCACGCGCTCGATCGCCGGGATGAGTCCTTTTCGAGGTTCCTGCGGCGGAGGATACCGAGCCCGCGAAAGATTTATGCGGCCGGTGGTCGCAGTGGTGCTCAACGGAGCCGCCCCGAGCCGACAGCGTGCCGTATTGCGCAACCGATGACGACAGCAAACGACAGCAAACATCTCGGGCGCGTTATCTAACGTTCCCTCCTCTCGGACGACAGAACTCGTTGAATGGGACCACGGTTCTTTTTTTTTTAAATCCTCCTCGGTGACAAGCCGGACGTTACCCGAGCTCGCGTAGGGGTCCGAAAGGAGCGCTAAAGCAGAAAAACGGCCGGGGACAATGATCGTCGGTGGGAGTTAAGTCGCAGAGATTTATGACACCGGTGTCAATAAAGTCACCAGTCGCCAGTGTCGTCCCGGCTTTCAGGAAGTTGCCGCAACTCCGACCGCGCCTTTCTTTGCATTTCTGTCCGTTGATCGTAGGACGTGCATCAAGATGCGCGGACCGCTTCGCATGTACGCCACGTAATGCGCAATTTCCAGAAAGGAGATAACATCGAGCCCGGGCTCCGTTTCGTCAAGATCCGTGACAGTCGGGACCGAAATCTCCGCAGATGTTATCCAGTTGTTCGTCGCATTGTTCGGAGGTGAACGAGCGCGTCCCGGCTCATCTTCAACGTTCTTAGCCCTCGCCCTCCCCGCGGCGCAGAGTTTTGGCAAAATTACGCCGCTCGAGTTCCATCTGGCTGCAGCATACGTTTTAAACATCCCCGAGGAGCCGGCGCACAGCGGTACGTAATGACATATTTTGTTCAAATCACCCTACAGGGTGTAATTTTTCAGTAAACTTGACGATTTTTTAAATTATTTGACGATTAATTAAATTCTCTATACATCTGTCCGGACGGAATTTTAAATTTCGTTGCTGATTTTTTTATATTTAGCGAAATATGCGGCAGTTTTAGGAGAACAGTATTTGTGGGCTTTTTTGGCCCCCGGTTCCGAATTTAAAGTCAGATTTTCGAAATTGAAGATGGCCAATCCAATATGTCGAATATAGTTGACTTTTCTGATTCAATATTGATGAGCAAGATTTTTAATGTTTCATATTTTTAGACACATACACAAATATAAAATCAAAGATTTGCTTCCAGAAACACAAATCTTGCTCCTCAAACAAGATTGAACATAATAAAATCGGATTTCTAAAGGCAACTAGGATAAAACGTTAAGTAAATCAGGTCTTCTAAAGATATCAAATATTAAAAATCTTGCTTATCAATATTGAATCAGAAATGTCAACTCTACGAAAGGGTATGAACACAGACGTACACGCTTAAATATGCAAAATCACGTACACATTTATGAAATGCCTAAACATTTGTAAAAATACGAATGTCGATCAGCTATTTTAAATTTTACAATTTGATCTATACAGTGTTAGATTTGTGGCACAAATTAAAATTTTAATCTTTATAATAATTACCTCATATACGTACTCAGCAACTCCGAAAATCTATACGCACTAAGTTTCTTCCGAATAAGCCCATTTTCTGAAATTTCGCTTCAACATGTTTAGATTCGCAATCTTCGATTTCGAAAATCTGACTTTAAATTCGGACCCGGCGGCCAAAAAAGTCCACAGATACTGATCTCCTAAAAGTGCTGTATATTTCGCTAAATATAAAAAAATCAGCAACGAAATTTAAAATTCCGACCGGACAATTCGATAGAGAATTTAATTGCGAAGAATTTGAAACAAAAGTTGTCAAGTTTACTGAAAAATTACAACCTGTAGGATGATTTGAACAAAAAATGTCATTATGTACCACTGTGCGGCGTCCGGTATGCTCGTCCGATCGCTGTTGCATCCGAGGGAAGTGGCCAGCCGAAGGGAGCCTATCCACCCAGGCGAGCGTATCGTCTAGCCGTTCGCGGATCTCTGGCTCGATTCAAAGAGGGCCACTCGTAGGTAATAATTATCGGCGTGGCTCTGCCGTTATCCGACACCATTAACGTGTTCTATCGCGGCGCGTTTAGGTTATCGTTCCTCTCGCCGGCAGATGCTTATCGTCGAATGCGTTCTCCACCTAGGCTCGGCCGCCTCTACCAGCCAGGATGAGAGTGTCTGCCCCGGCATCTCGTTTCCCAAGCAATCAGACACAGCGAGCGCATGCGTAAATCGTCGATGGTTCCAGCCCGGTGCGTGCAGGCCCCGCCAAGTCATTTCATTTCCACGATATCCTCGGCGAGCGTGGACAACTTTTTGCGGTACGGTGTCGGTTTTTAGGAGAATAGTTAACGCGACTAGGCGCCCTGGGCGGTGGACGCTGATTCCCGCGCCTCGTAATCGCGTATCTTGAGAACCGGCACGGCCCGGCGCGTTGACTCTGGCGCTGCGTCGTCTCCGGAGTCGTCAGCAGGTGGTATAAATCACAGGAGGGAAGCTGGGGCTCGCGTGGTGCGGTGCGGGCCTCGCGGTTGGTCCGCGTGCGCTCCTCTCCCGTCATATCCGAGCGGCGCTATTGTGCCGATGGTGTCGGCGAGCCTGGTAGCACACCGAACAATCGTATCGATAACGAGCGACAATTATGGACCGGAGTTGTGCTGTTTGCAAAACGGCACGCAGCCAACAATAGAGCCTCCCCTTTGCTCGTGCTCTTTCATCCTTCCCTCCTTTCATTTCCGCACGGTCTATCATTCTTCTCTCCTCCGCTGCCTCTCCCTTCCCTTCTAATTCTCCTATTAATTCCACGCTCCTCCGTTAACCGGACTACCTCGTCCCACGTCGGCCAGCTTCGTCTATTTATTTAAGCGCCGTCCGATCGGCTCGATAACGAAGCTGCTACCTGTTGCAGGGTCAACGCAGGACGGATCAATGGACCTCAGTCATTGTCCTGTGGCGTTAAGGGTAACCAGGATGGAGGACGTTGAAAATGGGCGCAGCGTACACCGGCGACATAAATCATACACCCCATTACAGGGCTACTAGATCTTGGCACGGCGATAGCTGGCCTCTTCCCCCGTTCCTCCACCACCGTGGCTCCCGCGGACCGTCCCCCGGTTTCTTTTTCTTACCCGTGCCACCTCTCCGGCGTGTGTGTCGCCACGCCGTGGCTTCTTCTTCGTCCTCCGTTTCTCCGTCTCCGCCTCTCCTCCACGAGATAAGACCGAGGAAAAGCATTGTTCGCGCGGCCGTTTCTTTACGGCCTCCTATTTTGGTCACGGAAGGATTCGTTACGGCACGCCGAAGCTAATCGACCGACATATCGGGCGAGAATTACGAGATATCTCGCCGAGGGTTCAAGGAACCTGGCGCGGGATACCGCCGCATAGCGTGGACGTACGTACCCCTATCGGTGGCGATCACAGGAATCTCGAGATAGGGGGCGGCTTCTCTGTCCAACGGTGTCCTGACGCAGATATCCCCGGTGTCGCTGCGCACCGTCAGCTGCTCGTTCTCCAACCTTCCGGCAGCCAGCGTGTAATTCACCATCGCGTTCACGCCGCAATCCGGGTCGGTCGCCTGCACCTGAAACGGTCGAGATTTTCAAATTAATTGCGCGCCGTTAGGTAATTGCAGGGTGTCGCGGGCCAGTTGAATAAACAGGGACGTGTCAGCGGACCCGAGGGTATCGATTAACAACGGGGAGATTCACGAGTGGCGGGGCTGGCGAAAAGCACGGCGCCGTTCTAGAGTCGGAGGCCCGCCGTGTACCGCAGCGATTTGTTTAATTTCGTCCAGCCTTCCTGAAACGGGATACCCGACGCATCGTCAGGAAGGTGGTCCATTCGTAATGGCGGGCCCGGTGACTAATTTCCGGGCGAGGAGTGTGCCCCGCTCGCCCCCTCTACCCTGAAAGGGATTCGGAGACGTTATAACGACGGACGTGGAGGCGGTGATGGACGCCTCCAGTGCTCCCAGTACTGGTTATTTATGCGACCACGTATCGCCACCTCCCATCCTCGATGGATTACAAGTTGCAACCTTTCGTGGCGTCGCTCACGAAAATGCGCGAGCATATCTTCTGGCTGGCCCCAGCGCAGCCGGCGTAACGCTTCCTGGGAAGCAACTACTCGATCGACTCTTTCCACTGCGCCGAACCGCGCTGGGCTGTCTGACCATAGGACGGACTAAACTACTGGCCGCGCGGGGCCGACTGTGACCGCCTCGCGAACGTTAACTCGCCCCGTGCAACGGATGTTATAGATTTTCTTCAGCAGCAGCTTGTTTTCTTCGTGAAAGTGCAAACTCAACGTGAAAAATAAGAAACTAAGCTTATTTTTGCGATATCGATTTTTCCCAGACGATTAAATGAAATGGCGATGTCAATTTCGGTCGAAAAAATGACTTTTTTCACATGTTTCCATCGATTTCATCCGAACTACTGAACCGATTTGAAATTTTTGTCAGGTAAATTTGTTGGTGATTCAACTATCTTTAATTTGAGATAATTTCGGACCATATCGGTTATTCGCAACACGAGATATTCGCAATTATGTGGGATCACCTTTTTGACAAGTAGATAAAAAGTTCTCCTATCGATATCTCGAAAACGAATCCATAGGAAAAAAAAATAGACCCCATTATCGGAATCAGCGGGCCATTTTCCATAAGAAAAAAATAGTAAATATTAAAATTTATGCATATTTTCCTATTCATTTTTTTATAGTCTCTTAAGACATTGTACTAAAGGTACGTAATAAAAATTTTATGTGAGAACTGTAAATTATTCCTGAAACAAATTCTTAAAAATGGCTTAGACACTTTCCCGGCCGTCACAGTGATGTTCCCCCTTAAGTTCTTCATCAGGGTCTGGTACACGGCTCGCGTTTCGTTCGCCTCAAAGGGCGACCTTAAACGTCGCCGGGTGAAACGTAAAGCAGAAGTTTTTAATTCCCGTGGCGGCGCGGTATCGGAAGTACCGCGTGTCCGATAGATTACGATCGATCGACGGAAGGGTAATTGGCGCCGCAATCGGTCGGACGCGGGTTAACGCGCTACGCGAGTAACAGAGAGAATTGTGGAAACGCAGGGGAGGAAGGGGAGGGAACTCGTAAATTTACCAGCGCGGGACGTAATTTGCGGGATAGGAGTCGTGTTGTGTGCCAGTCGTCGGGAACTCGAGGCAGAAGAAATCGAGACGCGAGCCAGCCACGGACGGTAATGAACCCTTTAACGCAGCGAGAGCTGGCTTAATGACAGCTTAAAGTTTCTTCTCGCGTTCGAGGTATCGCGCCGGGCATCTAGCCCGTGATCCGGCCGCTCACCGGATAAATCATTCCGCCCATGTTCAGCGTGAACGTGGATCCACGAGATTCGATTCCGATTGCGCGTCCAAGATCGATTACTTTGCCGCCTCGTCGCTACCAATAATTGTTTCGCAATTGGTTCGCGAAGGTTTCGCGAGTTTTCCTTAAGAGAGGAGCACCCGAGTACGCATCCACCAACTCCGGGTACAGCAAGATACGGCGCGAGAAGGAGAGAGAGAAGTGAGCTTCCATCGCGAAACACGAAGAGAAAGAAAAAGGAAGGAACGGAGGCTCGGAGCCGAAGGAAGAGAGACAGTGGATAATAAAGCAGGAGTCCGCGAAGAATGATTTACAGGCGGCTGGTCGAATAACTTTCCCGCCAACACTGTTACCACCTTGAGAAGCCGTTGCGTGGTATCCGCGGCTCGCTGGGCCCCCTAGTCTCTCGGCGAACAACCAGAGGACGAGGGACGGGTTAAAGACTGGAAAGAAAAAAAACCAACGGGCCAGTGCGGAAGGAAGAAATTCTTTCCACTCCCGTTTCCTCCTCTTCTCTACGCTGAATCGAAATAACGTGTCATTATTCCAGCGTTACCGGTTAATCTCCAGCTCGCGTAATCTATTCCGAAGACGTCCAGTCGCGACTCACGTGGACGATGTTATCGGACACGTTTCACTTCGCTGAATTATTAAACATGACGCGTGATACGGTTCTCGCGCGCAGGTATCCTGTTACGAACACGCTGTTCACAATTTTCCCGGCTAATCAAATAACTCATGATCGCGCGCGACGATAGTTTCACTTTCCATCGACAGATTAATTCTCATTCGTTTACTTCATGCCGCGTTTAGTTCGGCGAGCGTCGCGAGCCCCGCGTCACCGCTCTCCACGCATCTGCATAATTCTCCAATTTAGATTTGCATTTCTAAATTGCATTCCCGCGCGCTCTATCTCTCGTCAGCCATCAAATAATCGAGTCACCGCGAACTGTTCCTTTGTTAACGCGGCCGTCCTCTTCGTCCCCTCACCAGCGACCGTTCCGACAATTATCGCCGCGTCCAGAATCGTACGAGGCTAGCGGGCCGATTCCGCGAGCACTTTATTCGCGTTTTCCGTTAATAACCCGGGACTCTCGGAACAGAGGCACGGCGCAGGGACTGCAGAAGGGAGCAAACGTACGGGCTCCTCCCTTCCCGGCAGGTTCACGAGAGCTGTATTAAATCGCGAGCAGTTTTACCTGTTATCCCGCTGCACGGCGAATATATACCACGCGATGCATTGTTCCAGCTGGTTTTGTTGCCCGCCGACCTTGCGGGGAATATCGATTTCAATCGGGGTGTATACGGAATACAATCCCGCCGTGGGTTTCCTTCGAAAAGGCCGAGGCAACGTGCACGGCTCTGGTTGAATACCGGCCAGCACCGAGCGAATACCTCGCGCCCTTTCCGGAGAATCGAGCGCTCTCGCGTTTTCAAAAACGTCCGCGCGCACAAAGGCGCTGGCACGAACGGAACGGGCGGGATTCTATCGAATTTCCAATGAGTTTCCCCTTGCCGATTTGCACGCAGAAAAATCCGACCCGCCCTTTTACGTCTCTGGCCTCGACACTTGTTAACGCCCGGCGTCGTGGCGGCAGTTTACGCGCCTTTCGTTCCCTCTCGAGTTCATCGCGCGACAGAGGCGTGCCATCGCATCGCGAGGACGCGCGACGCGGTCAAAGCGGAGAGAGCCCGCCTGTTACAGGTACAAATTGTCCGACCGCTAAAGTTATCGCCGTAAATCGCAGATGACTCGGCGAACCGCATCTGGTATGTTGAGTTTTATTTGTACCGCACCGGCGATGACGACACACCTCGGCGCCGGCTACGCCGACTGTCTAAGAGTCTAAGAAGCAATAGATGGCCCCGGGATTCACCATTCCTCTCCGATGGGACGCGTGGCTGTAATAGCCCGCGGTGTTCACCAACGAAAATATCAGCGGAGGTGAAGCGAGGAGAGAGGAGGAACGATTTCGGAGGAGCCTTGGAAAAAGTATATACGGACCGTCGCGTGTACGATGCAATTACTCTAGGAAGATATGAAGGCTCGCTCGTACAGATACAGATTCATAGTTCTTCAATGGCCGAGAAGGCCCTATTACGGGGCTATAATCGATCTCCTGCGTAATTGCTAGACCGGTTTGCAGCGCTCGCGATCCCGCGCCGCGGTTCAATATAGATCGCTTTGAATTTCCTTTGTGCTGCACGGGCTATCTAATAGCGTCTGCTTTGTTTCTTCGTTGGAGGGGCTTTACAGTTCAATCGTGGGCTCGCATTCGCCTCCCTCCGCCGACAAACTGCGAAAGAGGCTGGGACTGACTAGGGACACTATTCGGTTGATGATGGAATCGCGCAGATTTTTTTATATTGATCGAAAGTATATGTCACCACGGTCACGAAAATGTAAATTGAAGATGCTTCCAAAAGCTGGTCTGACCTTGATAAATCACCAAATTTGGAACAGGGGAAAGAGAATGATAACACCGTCTGTTGAAATCTAATTATCTTTATTATATGAAAATACATTATATTAAATGAATGATAATAGATTAATGATTGATAATAATTAGAAAAAATTAATGATGATACTATTGAAATCACAACAATTAACCATTATATTTATGATAATCTTGTCGGCAAGAAGGTTTAAACAACTGATTGAAGCAATAATAATTTTCACGATGACTGCGACGAGCGAACACTGTTTTTTTCACATCTTGACCAACGAGACCGCCGAAACATGTCACTGCGAAGACTGATCGACAGATCACACATACACTGCGCGACACTATTTTTTGCCGAATATATGATTATGTATAGATTAATTGAAAAATAAATGCCCAGAAAAGGTATATGCAATTTTCTTAAAAATCATGTAAAAAGTAAATAAGACAAAGAATTATTAGTTAGAAGAAGATGGCGTATTGTTTCAAATGTAAGAATTAGTAAACAAGTGACTATTCAAGACGACAAACTTTCTCGTCAAAAAATGTGTCGCAATAAATTAGCCCTCGTTATGAGTTTTCTAAAGTTGTATGTAAATTCCGTATATTCAAATTGTTTTCTTTGTCTTATTTATTTCTTACATGATTTTCAAAAAAACAGTGTTCGCTGAAAATTATTATTGCGTCAATCAGTTATTTACCGACAAGATTATCATAAATGTAATGGTTAATTACCCACTGTTGTGATTTCAATAGTATTATCATTAATTTTTTTCTAATTGTTATCTATCATTAATCTATCATCATTCATTTAATATAATGTATTGTCATATAATAGAGATAATTAAATTTCAACAGACGGTGTTGTCATTCTCTTTCCCTCATTTTTCTTCTTTCCCCTGTTCCACCTTTGTTGATTTTTCAAGGTCAGACTAGCTTTTGGGAGCATCCTTAATTTACATTTTTGTGGCCGTGATGACATATACTTTCGATCTGTATAAATAAATCAGCGCTATTCCATCATCAACCGAATAGTGTCCCTAGTGAGGCTGCGTCGAGCCGTCGCGCGATACGAGCTCGCGGCAAAAACACGCGACGCGCTCGCTGCTTGATTAATGCGAGCGATTCAACGAGTTAATAGCGCCGCCTTTCAGTATTTCCCTTCATGAGGAAAAAATATTCCTTAATATTGTATGAAATTCCCGCGCATTAAGCTGGCCGAAAGGCCACGCATTCCCTGAGGTCAACGATGCCGCGCGCCAGCCGTACGCCGTGTGTACACACTGCGCGACGATCGTTGCCACGCCACCACACAACCATATTTCATACGATTATCCTTCAGATCGTTGGGTCACTAAATCACTCCTCCCAAAGGCAAGTAGTATCTTCCTCTGAGCGGTCGCGTAATCCTCCCCGGCGATCCGTAAAACCGAAGCGAACTGGAGCGATCATACCTAATGTACGCGCGACCCGAACGTTGCGTCCCAGCGAAACGGTAAAGAAAGCTCGCACACCGTGCCATTTATCTCGGGTCTCATCAGCGAGACACTAATATCGCCCTCGAGCCCTTCCCCCGCCAATTAACCCGGATCCTGCTCACGGGATTACTCGTCCCGCAGTTATTAGCCGTTGCGCCAGCGAAATTCTTCATTGACATCTCGACACACGGCCGTGGGTTACCGTTGCCCAACGGAAACCGGAGGATCGCGAGTTCTTGCGAGCCGACTTTCGAGATAATGCTCCGGGCCCTCCTATCGTCAAGTGTCGCCCGGCCTTTCTCGTCCTTGCGCCCTACCACCACCCCCCAGGACACGGGCGAGAGGTATCCAAGGGTTTTTCTCCGTATCTCGGGTTAGGTACCTAACCCCCCGTCGTCCCGGTACTTTCCGTTGGTCGTGCGTGCGACCACGCGGGCCGCCGGTTTTTGCCCTCTCGAGCTCGACAGATAGAGCTGTTGGTCGAGTAAGCCGAGAAGCCATCCTCGGTATTCCCGGCTCGCCGACTCGCTGATGGACTGACAGTCGTCCACCGGTGCCACGAGTATTCCCCGCGATCCTTTCACTCTTCCTTCCTAACTGCGCGCGCGTTCTTCTCGACATCGGGGGCCGGGAAGTCGACTCGTGTGCTCCCCGCGAGTGCCCTCTCTCGCTCCTCTCTCCGGCGAGGGAGGAGAAGGTGAAGTAGCCGAATTCGAAAGATCGCCGCAAAGAAGAGGCTCGTGCTCGGGACGGCTAAGAAATCGTGAATAGTAGATGCAGCTGGATCGTTGCTCGCCGGTCCCGATTCCAGGAAACACTCGTTCGCCGCTCGTTACGTACACAGTTTTTATCTGTTGTAGGCGCATTTAAAATTCTTGTCATTTGCACATAAGAGCGCCTAATTGCGCGACCACGCGATGCCAAGGTGCCGCGCGCACGCGAGCCACCCGGCTATCTACGAGAGGCAGAGAGAAAGGGAGAGAGAGAGAGAGAGAGAGAGAGAGAAAGAAAGATCGAGGACGAACCGGAAGTTTCGTGGGTGGACGGCGGCTATACGCGCCACGACCCTTTGTCACGCGAATTGACATGCAGGAACGATGCCGGGGTAGCCGTCACGTGAGTCACCGCGGGTGTGCGACCGCACAATTAGCTGGATGCGTATTCCGTTTGCATAAATAAATATGCGCGTGTTTGCCGCCGCCCCCCCCCCCCCCCTCCCAAGCACACTGTGCACTCTGTGCACTCTCTGCACCTCTCGTGGGCTCCCGTCGCCTTTCTCGTTTCTCTCGCGGCTCCTCCGTCTCGCTTCAACCTCCGCGGCTCCTCGCTCTCCCCCACGGGAGCGCGTATGCGTGCATGTATCTGCAACGTAGGCCGCAAATAGACGGTGAAAAATCGCGAAGGGCGAAAGTAAGGAGGAAACGAACCGCGGGGGGAAAAACGAGGACGGCGAGAACGAGGAGAAGGAAGAAGCGAAGCGGTAAAGTTCTCGCTCTGTACCTCCAAATAGAGGCTCGCGCTCGGCAGACTAATTGAAGTTAGAGATTTTTCACCGCGCGCACAATAACCATTTGCGAGGGTTGCGTGCCTACCTTGGAATTCGCGGTTTTATGTGTTTGCCGCTCCGTTTAACCGAACCGAGCACCGATAATAGAGCGCTTAGAATCTCGGGGTAATTGCATCGCGGCGAGGTTAGAACGGTTATTACGAAAGAAATGAAATGGCAGTGGGCGGGAAGGGCGGGAAGGGCGGGATGCCCGGCAAGTTGTTGAATTCCTCGTTGGCGATGCTCGCGTTACGGAACAGGGTAAATCCGGGAGACGCGATCGACCTAATACAAAGTGGCTATTTAAACTAATATAGAAATTACTTATTTTATCAGAACAACCCTTTATGCTCAGAATTTTGTGCTGATTCAGAAAAACTGGTTGATATTTGCTTTAAGGCAATATTTATTGTAAATCGGGTTGAAAACTGAAGTCGTGACATCTGACCACCTCCCCCGAGGTGCCGGGAGAAATGGTTTTCGTCGTTGGCAGAGACCACTCACATAATTATTCATGGAAAATTAACAAAGGATAAAGCAAAGTTATTTATGAGTGAATACAACTACAGATTCATTGATATTTAATTTCTTTACGCTAAACATGTAAAGAACACATCAAAGAAAAAGTCAACTACCTACTGGCGATTAGCAAGGAAAATGAATACAAAAGTGAATAAATAAATTAAATCAACAAAAATAATAATATAGAATAAAAAATAAACAAAAATAATAAAAAAATTATAACTCGACCACCTCTCCTATTTGCAGCGGGAGATGGTCTTCTCGTTAGCTTTATTATTCCAAACATTAAACGAAAATAAACTTAGGAGTATATTTTAAATACGATTCTGTACACCGCTGTTTGACAAAAGAGATTAAATGCAACTTCAATTCACCTTTTAAAGCCTATTAAATCCAGAGAAACACAGAAGGAAGCGAAATGACGCTATTCGTTCAACTATTTGGCTTCTAGAGAAGTAATTGGTGTGCACTTTAATGCATTTTTACGTATAGACTCTGAAATATAGCGAGTCGGCCAACTCTCCGACCCGACCGCGTCTCCCGGATTTACCCTACACAGAGACGCGAATGCTGTGAAGGAAGAGGGTGGAGGAGAAGGGAGGGCGGATTCATGTAAATTGACTGGCGAGTGAGTGGCTGGGGCCCCAGCCGCGGAATCGGCCTAAAACGTCCGCGGCAAGAAAATAATCGAAGCTCGGCGGTGTCCGACGGTTACATCGGAGCCCGTCGCCGCGGCGCAGTTACAGCCGGTATACACGACGTACGGTACTAAATGTCGTGAGCAGTACCGAGGCCGGTACGACGCACGCTTTACATACGAGCTCGCGAGAGTGCCGCGGCAAAAGTGACCGCGAAGGGAAGCCAGAGGAAAGGGGAAATCCGCACAATGCTACCAACCCGACGAACTCTATAGAGCTGTCACTCAGTGTTGCCTGGAGGGTCGGTTGCGAGCCACGACTCGTCCTGCGTCCTCTCTCTCTCTCCCTCTCTCTCCCTCTCTCTCTCTCTCTCTGTGCTTTTCCTTTCGCTCACCCCCTTTCTCAGCCTCCTTCTTCCTCCTCGCGTCTTCCTGGATTCTGCCACGCGAAGAAGTACAACGGTTTCATCGACGTTGATTTTCTATGGGGGTTGGATAAGGAATATCGAAATGTCACGGATATCACTGTGCTTGTACGCGCTGTCGATGATCGCGCGGCGACGCTCGTCCTGTCGGCCGATCAACGCCGCGGCATCGCGCGAGCCCGTCGCGTTTCGCGGATTCAATCGTCGCGCCGATCCAAAAGAGGCGAGATCCCCGGGTACGGGGGGAGGGGTGGGGGGGAGAGGACGCGACAGGACGCGACACGAGGCGTCCGCTCTTCCTTGGAACGAGCTGCGCCGGACCTCCTCTTAACCTTTGCTCTCGGGGTGCGTGTTTTCGCCGCGGAGCAGCCAGCCAAGAGGCGAGTCCAGCGGGGGCCCCCGGCGCGGCGGGTCGGTGGCCGGTAATTGCGATGAGATATGGCGGCCACTTCTCATTAAAATAGTTTAATATATATTTGTCAAGCTATCACCGCGACGTATGCCCCGCCATTCGTTATCGCCTCTCCTCCCTTCGCACGCCCTTCCCCGTGGCTTCGCTACGCGGTGGTGCGCGGGATTATTTTTCGCAAATTCGGCATTCGGCTAATAGCGGCCGTTTGTCTCGTTGTCACCGGCCGGGATCGTTCACCGAAATTCAGATACAAACGCGTACACGCAGCGACCCGCCGCGCCGTGCCGCGCCGCCCCGCGAGGAACCGCCTCATCCTCCGAGCGAACACGAACACGCGCGAAACTGCTCGGGAGGAGCCAAGCGAAAAACGAACCCCGAGAGACCGTTTAATGACCGTTGGCTTTCGCCGACTACCGAATCGATTAAACTGTCAATAGATACAGCCGTAGGACGAACGGACATATTAGGCCGGCCCAGAGTGGTCGGAATAGGGGTAGTAGGGAACATTCGGCCGAAAAATCAACTTTCTCCTATTGAGATCTACTGAATGTATACTACTTCCTAAATGTCCAACAGTCCCGAAACTGAAAATGTTAATAAAATTGTAATTCGGACGAACACTTAAAGTTGGACATTTTAAAGATAGCATTTTTCACCTGAAAAAACTGATTCCTTCTTAGAGATGCCCTGACGACCCTGTTTAATATTTTCTCTCCGGTTTTTTTTTAGAATGAAGAGTATTCTTTTGCATTAAGAATTAACACCGTTAAGCAAAAATGACTGTTCATAATATATTCAAAAAGTAATGCTCAATGAAATAAAGAAAATTGTCAAAGTTCTTTACAATTGACAAGGAATATCTTTCAATTCCCACCGACTCCCACGCTCTAACCAATTGGAATATTTTCAGCACACCTTCCTCGACAGAATCATGCAAAAATCATTTCCCTCTCGTTATACACGAAGTTATACACGAATGTCACAAACTACCCCCTATCCCGACCACTGTGCGGCCGGATGAAGCTTGGATTTCTCGGCATCGCCTCGAATCGCTACGTTACTGCTCGCTACTCGCAGCTTCCTCCTCTTGTTTCTCCATTTATCGCTCCTACCTGCTCTCATAACCATGCGCGAAGGATACTAGGGTGCAGAAGAGCTCGTTAGTAATCTGCCTGCACAATCGGCCGGTATATACGAGCCGTGGGCGTATGTCGACAGTTAAATCTGCAGTTTAAACGCGCGCGACTGGTTGCGCGACACTACGCGCCCGCGACGTTTTTACGCGTATTAACCGAGTCAAAAGTGGCGTGTACCGGGCCGTGGTAATTGGAGTCCGCCGCGTCGCAGGACTGCAACGCGACCTTGGGCTAAGGTGCGAGAAGTTCAAAGCTCGGGGAACGGAAACTATCGCGTTCGCCCCGCTAGCCGAGGCGCGTAAGCCCCGCGTTACGAGCAATTTCGATGGTTAGCGGCTCTCGACGGGCAATTAACGTTCCGCCCGTGACTTTATAATACACAATCGCTGCCCGCTTCCCAAGGAATTCTCTCCGGGCGGATCGTTAAACGATGGTGTAACGTTTTAATTCCACGCCGCGCCGTACGAGCAACGACAAAGTACACGGCGTATCGATAAAGGTTCCCCCGGCGCGAACTTATCGACGAAAGCCCTCCGAATAACTCAGACTTTTACGAGAGCCCTGAAAGCACGATCCCGGGCGAGCGGCTCGACGAAAAAAAACCCGGAGAATATAAATACAAGCGGAGACAAAGAGGATCGAAGAGCTCGCGGGCCCGACGCGACGGCCAAGGAGAGACCAGTTTATTATTATTCGGCAACCGCCCACGCGTAGCTGGTTTCTCCGTTCAGCCCGCCGCGCCGCGTCGTTCCTCGACCGGTTGCCCCGTTGCCCGATTCTCGATCCCCGATTCCCAATTCCCGATGCCCGATTCCCGGCCAAGGATTCCGCGTTCCTCCGCGCTGTCCCTTACTCTTCCCTCTCTTCATTCTCTGCGCCGCTTATTCTCCCTCGTGGCTCGTTCGCGACGGCCGTTCCTCGAATGCGACTCGTGGAAATGCAACTGTCGGCCGAGCGTGCCGCGCAACCATCGGCGGGTTAAGAGAAAGGTCGTCGATTAAGATAGCTGTCTGGTGTTGTTCGTGGCGTGCCTTCCATAGTCCTTCCCTCGCTAGCCTCTCTCTTCCTTCCTTCTTTCCGATCGGCCGTCGTCGGTTCGCGTGGTTTGTCTCAATAGAATACGATCTACGGACCGGTCCACAGACACCCGCTACCTTTTCGAACCCTTTCTCCTCCCCCTCCACCCGTTGATTACCCGCGATAACAGTATCGCCTGGCCAACGTCCCTCCCCGACCTTCTTTTATCTGGACTCTGCGCCGCGACAGTGGGAATAGTATTCGAGAACGCGAACCGTACCAACGCGTCCAGCCTGAAAAGGAAGGAACGGGGGATTTGGAATGATCGATGCGCCCCACATTGGGACTACGCGTACAAATTCCCGGACATTGGCGAAAGTATGAAGGACATTTTTTTAATGATATAATTATATGAGCATTATCCTTGAGTACTAATGGATACGAAATTATGAAAAAATAAACTTTTTAAACATTTTAAATCCCGAATTTTTAACAGTAAATACTTAATACATATGTAATGCAATGTAAATAATTAGTACCTATTCATTTTTGCAGAAAATAATAGCCCTTTTATGTGCACCGATAACCCGACAAAACTATTTTAAAATTTGCTAAATTTTCAAAGTCTCATAACATTGCTAAAATTCATCCAAAGTTGATGAAACAAAAACCATTGTAAAGTTTAAACTTTCTACTTTTCGACTCGTTGAATCACATTTATCGAAATGGGTGACCAGGGGGTAAAATCCGCCCTCAAAGAAGAGTGTGCCAAGCTGCAAAAATTTGTTGATGTTTGTCAAATGCTAGAGAGTGCAAACAATATTTTTTACAATTCTAATGTTCACTGTCGGAAAGTATGATCATTTGCCTTTAAAATAAATGACATCTCATGAAAATAGGATGTTTGTTAGGCCATGTCCAGAGATGTCTACGTTTCGTCCCACTGTGCGCCCGTGGTGGTTCCGAGAGTGTTCGGAGTAATTGCAGCGGGACCGTTCTCGGGCAATCCGCGATCGTGGAAGGCAGGGCGCGATCGGCTGGCCAGCAGAGTGGCCGGCAAAAGAACAGCCGGATAAACGAGATCGCAATAATCGATACACCTATCCTCGCATTAAAGGATCCCCTTGCGCCTTGTAAGTCCGTCCGCGATATTATTGATCCTGCGCACGCAATCGGCCGTATCCCATTGCGATTTAATCGATCGTACCGATTAATAATCGCGTCTCTGAATAACCCGCGCCTTTTCTCTCTTTTCACCGCTCGCCACCCCTCGTGTCCGCTCCGCTCCCTTCCCGGCCGGTGAAAAATCTCCGCCGCCGAAGGTTTCCCTTGCGCTTCTCGTGCGTCTCCGGCCGCGACTTGCCACCCAATATAGCCAGACGAATTTATTACGGTCGGCCGACCGTCGCGCGTTCATATCTTTTCGCGAATCGTACGCGCGCACGTCCGCGGGGTCGCCCCGTGTTCTTGCCCGTGGCAGCCTATCGTGTAACGGCTCCCCCCGTAATAAGAACGCGTCTGTAATCGATATAACGCATTAGTCCGCGTAGCCTGGGCCCGGGGACGCGGGCCGGCGGCTCGACGGACAGGCGGAATGTCAAGAGGGACGAAGGGAAATCGAGGACGAGCCAGCGAATCGGGCTCCGCGACTTCGCACGCTTCGCCTTCGTGGAATTGCGAGAACTTTGAAGATTAATGGGACTACGGGGAATCCGGCCCGCGTTTTTGTCGCCCGGGCTCGATCAGTCCTGCTCCCTGACAGGGCTCGGCCCGAGCCGTGCCGAGCTGCGCCGCGCCGCGAGTCACGTTTTACTCGATCGGTTGCATCGTAATAAACGAAAAACCGTGTTTGTTCACCTGCCCGCGGCATAGGTATCGGCGGCACGGCGCCTTCGACGCGACCTTACTCTCCTCCGCCTGCAACTAGAAAAAGCCTGGCTAGCAGCGTCCGAATTTAAATGGCCCAGCTTCTCGATGGATCTTTACAAGATTTCGACTCGAGCGTGTATGTAGGTAAGTATGTACGTGCGGTGGATTGGCGTGTACGGGTGGAAGCGTCGCGCCCGAGACGACGGGGAATTTCTGAGATTAATGGGAGCGCGGGAAACCTGATTCGCATTTTTGTTGCCTCTGCTCGCGACCGGCCGAGTCCTCGGTCTTTCCGCGAGTACCGCTCTCTTTCCTTGCCTTTATCCTTGGCTCTGAACCGTAATAAACCGAGAAACGCGCTCGCAGAACTTCTTTCGGCCGGCAAGAAAAATCGGTAACGATCGATCCACGTTGCCCGGTACACAGTACCGTCCGTTAAATTTATTCCAAGGCAGCCCCATTTTTCCCGTCTGCCGCGAGAACAGGTCCTCGATCGTCGTCGTTAAAGACGCGGGCGCGTCGATACGGAATTCTTTATTGTTACGAGAAACGAATTAATGGAAGGTGTCCCCGGTTGTCTCTGTAATTAATTGATCCCGGCGATGATCGAGCGAACGTTCCGCGCAGGCCTGGTCAATCTCGCGCTCGTAAACGGCCGTGTTTCGCGTACGCTACGCCCTGGTAACGAGTTAAATGGATGGTCGGCCGTCATTACCCGGGAAAATTAAGCTCGCGTTTCATCGGCGGGCAATCTAAATGATCGGTCCATCGAGGCGCTGAGTGCGGACGCTGATAGAAGGGAACTAGGTAGAAGAGTAGAGTGGGGTAAAAGTTCGCGGCGGGCAAAAGTTCGCACTGTGTGAATTTCAGTGTTTGAGCCGTGGTACTTGGCTGTGGGTACTGATTGTCAGTCAAATGTCAATTGAGATAGAGTCACCAGTGTGCAATTGTGTGGCTGTACTTCGTTTTATTATCGTACAATTCCAGTAAGTACTGAATTTACTATTTTCGATGTAATATTCTTATTTTTAGGAACCAATATTATCCTTATAAATTGATCTGCAAATACCTTATGTAACATATCGTTTGAAAGAACTGAAATTCTTCTTTTAATGAGTAGTGGCAGTACTTTTCTGTTCTACTCACAGATCGCAGGATTGGTCAAACGACAGGAAACTAGCTGTGGAGGTAAGAGTTCGAATGCAAACTCCCCATTTAAAAATCCGCTTGAAGTAAATGAAGCAATGAAAACAAAAACTGAATGCGAACGTGCAAAGAAATAATTAGAAAAGCACAAAAAATAGTATAAAAAATAACGTCTAGGGTAAACCAACCAGTGAATGACCGAATTGTTGAATTTATGTACCTTTGAGATTAATACTTGAATATATTTATGTATAACAACAAAATAACTGTTGAAATTGCATTTAAATTTATTTTTCTTGAAATTTCTATAAATTTCTGTAATAAGGGATAAAATTCTATAAATTTCTAATAATAAGGGATAGTAGTTATGCCTTACACAATGATATGTGCTATCAGTGTGATTACCAAGGATTTTAGGGAAGTCTGAACTTTAATTGCGCACTTTTGCCCCACTCTACTCTATGCCCTAGGCATCGCAACATCCACCCAAGTGTTCACGCTTGTTCCCTTAGTTTCTTCGTAGCGAAAAGTTCGGGGAAAAGTTGCGGAGGGTGTTCACTCGAGAGTGGCTTAGACGCAAAGCCTCGTAAAGATAAACAAGTGTCTAGGAACAATGTAAATTGCAAGGGATTTACGCGATGCTTTATACGCGCCGGAAATGCTCCTCCAAGGGACGATAGGTGGTCCGCGAGGATTAGAGGCCGCACGTGCGACAGTGAAGAGGATCTAAAGGGTGAGGGAGAGGCGCCGGCAGAGCGATGTAAAGCAACAGCTTATCTTAATAGATTACCGAGCCATTCGGCGTAATTTGCCGAGTCCTATTACAGCCGTGGTGATAATATTCTCTTAATTCGGGCCCATAGGCGTTAATGGCGTTAATCTTGTCGACCAGCGGAACGCTGATTAACGCCGCTGCTCGACGAGATGCGTTCGCCGTATAAAACCAACGAGTCCAACATCTCTCCCTTTCATCATTCGCCTCTCGTCCCGTTATCGCTGCGCGTCAAGAGACGGACACGTTTTTCCAACACGGCAGACTGTTCTCGCGTGTGCAACAAATGCCTTAACGAGCACTCCCTTTGGACGTTCACGCCTTTTCCTCGGACCGACTGGTCCGGCGTGTCACGATGAATCAACGTTCGCATTCGGAAACGGCGAGGCTTGGGAGGCTCGGGGCAGCGTGGAAGGTTCGCGCGCGAATCAACGCCGCGGCGAGTCGCGAACCACGAGACCCCGACAGACCCGCGAGCCTACGATGTACACGTACGAATGACCGCCTCTTTGGATGCATTACGATGTATGTATTAGCATAATTATTGGTTGCTCGCTATCAGTGCCGGCGGGCTGGCGTTCACCAATTTATGATTTCATCGCCGGTCGCGCCGTGCGCCACGGCGCCGCTAAACCAGTGCATCGAGCGTGCAGAGACCAAGTTCGAGCACGAGCCGGGAGGATCGGCCATTGTTGCTCCTTTTTCTGCATCGCCCATAGACTGCGAGAGCCACGAGAACCAACGAGGCGAGGGTACGTAGGTTGTTTACGACCTCGGGGATTTTTGCCGAGAGATCGATCGACATTTCCGTTCCCCGATTTTTTCTCCCCCACCGTCTAGAACCGTCGAGGCAGAGGCGTGGAAGGCAAAGTTCCTTTCCGTTCGCGGATTTCATACTTGTCCAATATTCGTGTATACCTACGCTCGATAGAGACCGGGGGAACGTTCGATCCTTAAGGACATCTCCGATGCTCCCGGCTTCTTTCCCTTTTCTCTCTTCTCCTCTCTCACTGGGCTCTCTGTCTTTCTCTGTCTCTTCTATCGTCGCAGCTCTCAGCCTACTCTCTCATTCCCGCGGAGCAATCCGGTCCTTAAGTGGCAGGTGCTTAAGATTCTCTGCGATCGCGCGAGGAGAACCAGTCGTGCTGCATTTGGATCGCATTCGGATCTCTCCCTCCGTCCTGTCGCCTCGCTCCCTCTCCGTCTCTATCGGTACCGAGGGGCGCGCGTATGCTAAAGCGTCGTTCGATCTTTTCGTCCACGCGCGTTAACAGCGTTCGTTCCACGTGCACGGCGAATATTTCAGTAAATTGCGCTTTTAAACGCTCGGCGCAACGACGAGGACAACGATCTCGCGTACGCGAAAGAAAATTCAATTCGCCGGTGCGGCGGACGCTGCCCGCGTCTAATCGTTGACGCGACTCGCGGCGATCTCTCGATCGAGCGTGCACACCGGGCAAACATTATCGTGCCGGGCATCTTTGTGGCACAAGAAAGCCACGGGCCACGGGCGCACGGTAGAAAGAAAAACAATTTGTCACTCGCGGTGGCCCGCGGGGGGCCCTTGCTTCTTCGTTCGCAAGCCCGTGTCTCGGTATATAACACCGTCCTCGCGCGTGTCGAAATTCCCTGGCCCCGCCAGACTTTTGTTCGCGACATCGCGCCTTCCAACCGCGCAACAAACGCTTCTCGTTACGCAACCCCTCGTTCCCGCGATAACGCGGCCGCCGCTTCCGTCCGACATCTCGACCGCTCGGCTAAAAAGGTGGCGAGATGCCCGAGCCGATATGATCCTAGAGGAGACTGACGCGACAGTGGTCCAGAATGGCCATTTAGCGGCTCTTTCAGCTAAATTAGTGCAATTAAACAAAAGTATTGGAACAAATGATTTTATTTTAAAAAGGAAACATAATTGAATGAAATTTCATCAATTTTAGTCATCTTCTTCGATGGCGTTTACAAACAGCTTCTCATTTTCGCATCTACTTGTTCTTGAGTTTCTAAGGTGTTACCTACAAATAATTGTAGAGATAAACAGTTGAATGTTTGAGAAACATAACTTTCAATCCAAACATCTAAAAGTTTGATTATTTATTCCACCTGTTTGAAGACTTGTTTCTTTCTTTGGACAATTGCTTTCAAGTTGAATGTGTGACTGAAATTATGGAAGATTCACCTTCACAGTGTAAGTTCTTTGTGTTTTACAAAATAGAAATAGTTTGTTACTATAACAATTAAGGTTTGTTACTATCATATGACATAATTAAAAAATTTGGTTAAAAAACACATTTTATAGATTGTTGTGAAAGTTGGGAAAAAAAGGACTGATCATTTGGTACATAATTTTTCGTGTGACGAATTGAGATATGCTGCTTCTAGCTATCTTTATCGAATCGAAGAAGATAACTAAAATTCATGAAATTTATTTAAATAAAATCATTTGTTCCAAAATTTTTGTTTGATTGCGCTAGATAAGCTCAAAGAGCTGGTACAATCACAATTCCGGACCACTGTGTGACGCGGAGAAACGAAAGCGTGGATTCACCGTGCGGGGTGGTGCTGCGACCTGCGTGGTCGCCTCGAACCGCACGCGTACAGGTGTAAGACTCTCGGTTACGTAAGTGCAGGGGGAATAGGTGGCAAAAGAAAAGGGGCGTGATAGTGGGAGAGAGCGAGAGAGGAAGCAAGGGAGGGCGCGGGGGAAGGTACAAAGAGACGAGCGATGTACACGATCTTTGTCTCGCCTTCGTGTCTCGTCCCTTCTCCCTCCGACCCTCCCCTTCCCCTGCTCGCCACCCTTCTACGCCCGACCGTGCAGATGTGTGTGAAATATAGGTTGATATCGCGATAAATAATGAGGTGCCCTTCGTGGTGATGCCCCGGGCTGCCGCTACTGTACTTCCACGACGCGCTCCCTCCTGCCTACAGTGCCTACCGAGCGAAACGTGTACTTGGTGGCTGGATATAGTCGAGTTACACGCCGGCCCACGTAGACCCGCAGCGCCTACGTAAGATATTGCTAGGCTGGGCTCTGGGCCGAGCGGCGGGTTAATCTCACGGTCCGGCCAACCACCGTGGCCGATCTACGCTCCTAACGTGCCCGGCCTGATCGTCTTTTTGCCGACGGGAGGGTCCACCGCGTGGAGATCCTCCGCTTCGGAACCTCCGAGGAAATGATTGCGCGCGAGCACGGTTCTTATGCGCGAGCAGACTCGAACGAGGCGCGAAACGATCGGGGGCCCCGGTTGCCACGGCAGAAAGAGGAGGCTGGCGATCTCGAAGCGCAACTCTTCCAAACTACCCTTCTTCCTTTGTCAAGGAGCTCGTCGACCACAGGACAAACACTCGCCTCGAGGCTGCCCGCGCTTTCGCCGGGCCGTGTCCGAAAGTGCAATGAAATATCCACTCCGAATCTCCCCGGTTGCATTCATTATGCATACGGAATCTTTTATTTATCTCGGTGCCGTGCAGCTCGCTCGACAATTTTCTGCGATCGAGCAATTTTCATAAAGAGTACGAGCCGCGTCTTATTTATACCCCCCGAACAGTATAGTTAAGACAATTTGCTCTTCCGGCTTCCCTCTCTCGTTGCCGAGCAGGCAAGCTCGCGTGCAACAACCTCCACGGCGTGGCTCGGCACACCGGTGCGGTGCCACGAATATTCCCCGTCTCGTTCCATTTCGCCCGGGGATCCGAATCCTCGCAGTCGATGTACGAGCCGGTGCTCTCTCTCTCCCTCTCTCTCTCTCTCTCTCTCTCTCCCTCTTTCCACGCGGCGCACGCACGCCGATCGGCCAGCGCATCAACGAATCGCGGACAGGTTGGCGCGGGCAAAGCGTACGGACACCTGGGCTAAGTGCTCGCCATCCAACAAAAACCAAACTACCGTTCGGCCGTGCGAAGAGAATTAGTGTAAGTGCCTCTTCTCCCTCGTCCTTTTGCTGGTCCCGCCCCTACCCAAGCCTCCACCCATGCTTCTCGCTCGCCCGCAAAAATTGCAACGAGATCTATCGCCGTGTCGAAGCAATCTGCGCGACTTTCAAACAACCTGACAGTGTATAATATCGCCACGCGAGCGGAAAAAGGGACGCGCAGCGAGGAATCTCAGGCATACCGGCGCGCACACACACGCACGCACACGCACACACCCGCACGCACAATTAATCGGTCGGATAACGCTGATGTATTATCGGCGCTATTAGCGCGTCCACCGTACGGGTATTTACGAAGAAACACGGGTTCGCCTCGTGACCAGTGAATACTTCTCTCGTCCCACTCAATGGTAACCCTTCTCCCGCCCCCTTGCCCCGTTAACGATCGCCAGCGTAATCTTAATAGCGTTTAATTATACGTCCGCGGGAAATGATAGAAGCGGCAATCTTCCCTATCCGCATCGCGAGCGCGGCCAAGCACGCGAAACCCTATACCAGATCGGGCGATCCGTCCGGCCACGGCCGGCCGATGAATATCGCGTAGCTAGAACTAAAACACTATTCGATCTTAATGACGCGGCTGCGAATGAAGGAAAAACGGCCAGGGGTGAGCGGACGTCGCGCGAGCCTGGAATGGGATCGGGGCAAGCGGAGGGAGATAGAGCAGCGAATAAAGAACGATCCTTTCCACCTCGATGAGCAAGGATCATCATCGACGTTCTCTTCCTCTATTTAATTCCATCCCCCGCCCTCCCCTCTTGCGCTCTATCCCCCTGGAGGATGAGTGTCTGAAATTGAATTTAATCCTTCCGAGTGGTTCAGCTCTCCTGGTTGATTCGTCTCGCGCGGCGGGTCACGATTCACGAGTCTCTGCCCGCTCGTGTAGCGCACGCGGCATCAGGACGCGTCCCAACACTCCCCACGGCCTCTACGCACTCGCTATTCCAGCTAGCTTCGAGCGGAGGGACCGAGGCCGAGGTCGAGTCGTGAGTTACACCGTCGAATCGCGCGTCGTTACACGCGCGTACCATGGCTGACTCACGCAGACCGTGCCTAATTACCGGCGGGCGGTCGCCTCGGCCGGCAGAGTGCACCGCACACGGTGCATCGTAATGGATCGGGACGATCTATTTGTTGGAGGGGCGCACCGTGTCGAGAGATCGTGATCTATGTCCAGTCGCCGGGATACCTGTATCCGTACGAATCGAATATTCGTCGCCCGTTGTTCGACTCCCCCCCCCCCCCCCCCCGCCCCCCCGCCCCCAGCTCCGTCCGGCCGAACAAAAAGTAAATCCAACCCGTGAATCGTGCGGCGCGCGGTCACGGTCCATTAGTCGCTTGTATCTCATTTTTTATTCCAACGATAATTCGTGGTCGCGTCCCCGGTCCTTCCGCCGTAATTGCGCCACGGAATTCGTGAACCCCGCACGCTGCTGTGCGAGCAATTTATTGGGGCTGGGTCGCGCGAAACGCAAAGAGGATCGGAACGCTAACGGATAGGCCCACGGCCGGCGATAGGATTCCCACTCGTCGGTGATTCCCCTTTTCGAGCCGAGGGATCACTCGAGCCACAAGAAGCGCGCAGAATCTCTGTGCAGTGGGCGGCAGTGCGAGCGAATTGCACGCGCTTTTGCAACTAATGGAGCGGGACGATCTAGCCGCTGAAGCCAGGCGAAACGAGAAACCGATTTGCTTGCTTGCGTCCCCTACGTCCACCGGCAGTGGAACACTCGTTACGATTTATGCTCGATCGATCTCTCTGCTAGGTGCAGGCGCCGAACTCGGAAATCACGCGTTTCGTTTAGTCGATCAGATAACATCCATCCGAGTATTTCGTGCAGGCCGAAAGTCGCCGATAACCGCTGGCCAATTGAACGGAGTCGGATCTGTCGTTCGCGAATCTAATAACCTGTTTACGATTACAGGCGGTTACCTGTACAGTCGTGATTACCATAGCGAAGCAATGTATTGTCTAGCACGTGAGCTTTCGCTGACCTACGATTTCCATCGCTATGGACGCGTGTATTTCTAAATTATTATTCCTATTATTATTAATCGTCTTTGTTACTCAAAAAAGAAGAAACCTGAGCATTTACAACTAAGTAGGATAGTCAATATAAGAGTAGAGGCGAGGCTGCAGTGGCAATATTGTTGGAAAGCCTAACCATGAAACTTAACCGGTTATCGAATCACGAGATATTTGCGCGAAAAAATCAGGACTTTTACTTTAAATAGCCGTCATTTTCTTTTAAATTAATATTTCGGAAATTCCCTCCGTAAAGCAGAGGATACATTAATATACTAACGAAATCTGTTTTGTTCCTTTATTTTAGATAATTTGGCTCTGAATGGCAATGCTCAACCCAAAACAACTTCTTGCAAAAGGATTCTTGGATGTCGGTTGTAATTGTTATTATAAACTTTAATATTCTTCTACAAAAAAATTATCAAATGTTCTTTAAATGTTGCCCTTTTCAGTGCAAAAAGTTCTGTAAAAATATATGCTTCCGCTTTTTCAAAAAAAAATCACGAACATTCGCCTCTTTACGGCCTCCAGACTAGGAATAACTCCTTAAATTGAGATACACCAAAGAATAGACTACATATGTATATACACCGAGGATCGATAGGTACCTACCCGGAAGCGTCGCAGCGAAGCGAGAGAATCGGGCACGGAACCTAACCGCTCGTGTTGCGTCATTACCGAAATGAATTTCCACCGGTGTGGCGACGCGTTGTTCGGTTTGCTAAAAGCTAACGCGTGACCGAGTGAAGTGATTAACGGAGCGGACCTAGTTAGCCGGCGCTCGTTACACGCGCGTACCTAGCCGTTTTTTCTCTACGGCGTCTCGAGTGATTAAATCTGTGTTTTTGCCGCCGGACGACAGGTGAAAACGAAGTTTCTGTTTGCGGAGTGGTAATGTATGGCTGGATTTATAGTTTCCGGAGCGCACGGCGGCGAGTACAAGCGAGTAATTACATCGAACGGCTTACAGCCCCTCTCGACATAGGTTTCGCGAGCTCGAATTCGCTATGCCAGCGGAATCCCGTTCCGCGTAATCTCCGGCATAAATCTGCCGCGCGATATAAAACGCGGGAATATTCGATTTTCCGCGGAGCGCGTAATAGTAGCCGCGATCGCGATAGTGGGCAGCGAGCGTTCAGGTTCGGCTGGTGTGCTCTGGGTCGAACGGTGATACCACTCGGTCCCCTTCAATTCCGAGAATTTATCGGAACGTTACGGGAGCAATTATCGACGTTTCAAGAGGGGCCGGGGGCAGCGCGCAGCTCGTATAACCGGGGGATCGCGCGTGGACTTCTTCCACGGTAACGTTGAATTCCAGGCCTGTTGCACGCCGTCGCGGACACGCTAATGCATCCGATCGGAATTTATAGTTTCGCTCGGATGCCTATCGGCTCGTTCCCTCGGCACGAGCGATTAGATTCATGCGTTTCGCGCGTTTCCAATTAACACGTCCACCCGGCTGCCAACAGCCTTCCCGATACCTTACTTTTTGCCCTTACCCTTCTGTCCACTCCACCCCTCTCCTCTCGCGATTTGCCCAGCTTCTCCTTTACTCGCGTGCGAATCCACCGATGGCGGAGCACGGAACGAGAACGGAGAGGCTGCACTTTCGGGATAATTAAATGCGAAATTAACTGGGCGATCGATGATCGAGTTTAACGATTGCTCTCCGCGAGAGATCTCGCTATCTCCTACCTCCGGTCGTATTCGTACCGTTAATTTTATTGCGATTCCTTCGCAGAGACCACCTAACGAAAACAAAGCTCGTCGCGCTACTTCTGTGAGAAACAGTACGGAAGATTACACGATCTAATTCGTGCGGACGGAGGAGTGTAAAGATAGAGATAGCAGCAACGGGTTCGCGTCCATGTGTCCATCGACCGTTCCAAAACCATTCGTTTTGATTACACCTTTCGACACAGTCTTTATCCGGACGAGGAACAGATAGGGCAGATACGTGCCTCGGCCGACCGTGATTTATACTCGATTAGAACGGGCAGTGGAAGAAACGCCAAAGACCGAAATTCCTTCGATACTCATTTATCTCGTGGCTCTTTAATCACCGTGTACCACGGGCCGGCCGAGGGCAGGGAGGCAGGAGGGGAGTTAGGCATGGACGATTGGGCGTAGAGGTTGCGCGGGAAGGAGGTATATGGAATCTTAATCTGAATCTCGCAGGTTATCCCGGCCCTTCTAAACGCTAAAACGCTTCCACCGAAGTGAGCAGCGTCGAGAGCGCGGAGCGGCATTGACCGGTTCATTCCGTTCCACCTTTCCTCCCCCTGCGTCCCTTATTCTTACGCCGGTTATTCCCGAGGAATCGGCTATTATCTCGGTGGCTGCTTGTTCGTTACTGATGCCACCATTTGTGTATCAGAGAGGCCGAGTGAAATGACTAATGTCGCTATTAGCGTCGGCCGAAATCTTCACGACTCCATCGAGTACCCCGGATCCTCGTTACCTGTGCTCACCCGTCACCCGGCCCGATCGACGCGACGATGGAAATCCTTTGCTAGCGGGAGGAAAAGTACAAAAGCACCGTGGCCGGTTCAACGAACCCCGACTGTCGGCTTAATCTCTGGAACGACTCCTTTCGCCCCGTTGCCGGGCAAATTGAGACACGAAGGCCACGAGCACCTCGCCACCACGGAAATTAGTTTATTGCCGGCGGCGTCGTAAACTGGGATTTTTCGACAGCCGCGTGCCCGGCCGCGGCAAGGAATCCCTAGGGCACGCTGCACCCCAGACATTCTATAAGTTCACAAAGTGGAACCACCTAGCGGTCGAGTCCGGATCTCGTTTCCACCGGTGAGTGGCCACCGTTTTCTCGCGGCGTTCGGCTAACGTTTCGTGACGTTGATCTAACGCGAGTCGATGGGTCGCGGGGATCTAGGTCGATGACGGTACGGTGGGTCACAGTCCGGGAGAGGAGAAGAGAGCAAGCAAGGCCCGCGCGTGTAGCGAAGGGACAGGAATGCTCGGCGGTGGAAATTACGAGGGATCGATCCCGAGGCGGACGTTCCTCGGCGAAGCGGTGCGCCGGCTCGAGTCCACGGCCAAGTTCGAGGAAACTTTTGCGACGAAAGCGCAGGCGCGTGCGCGACCGCGGCCCGGTCGTGCCGCGCATTTCGAATACGGGCGGAATTCAGATGTCTATCGGGAACGCGGCCTCCCGAGCGCATTAGCATTCACGAGCATTTCATTACGCTAAAACGACCGATGCGGAACATCGTCGGGTTTCGGCTCGGCGCAATATTACGATAAATTCGGCCGAATTAATTACCGGCCGTGCGTTTAACTAAATTCAGGTACGTATTTCGCTGGGGCATGCCGGCGGGGCTCGTGTAGAAAAAGAGAAGGCCGGGGGGGGGGGGGGTGGGAGGGGGGGGGGGATCGCCTCGGACCTCCGTATCGAAAGTCATAGGGACGGAGGGGAATAAAAGGGAGCAGGATGGCGAGGACGCGAGGGAGAAAAAGTGAATGAAGGAGAGGAACGGAGAGGGAGAAAGATATTGCCAGGAGTTACGAACGCATTACCGCGAGGCGGCGAGGTGTCGAGCATGTTTATGCCCTGGTTCACCGGACTCCCGATAGTCCCTAATGGGCCACGACCACGCTGCCTTCCACTTGCTTCCCCTCGCTTCTCCGTGCTTCTCCCCCCCCCTCCCCCCCCCCCCAATCAACTCTCTCTCTCGCTCCCTTTCTCTCTCCTCCACCCCTTTCTCCCTTCACCGTCCGCACGGAAAAGTCCTCGTCAACGCTGCCCTTTGTCGTGTACCCTCCCTCCTCCTCTCTTCTATCTACGTACATATTTCGTTCTCCCGCAGGCAGGATCGTAACCTTAATTGGAAATGGCATCGGACTTGCGTTCCCCCGGAGGCCGAAACCTTAATTAGGGATTATATAAGACGGGTCGGAATAGACGGGATTACAGGGTACATAGGTAGTCGGCGGCGGGGCCCGTGGATAAAATCAGCCTCGTTTTAACGAATTCTAATTGATGCGCGGACGCGTTCTGGATGCCTGTGTACCGTCCACTGCGTAGGCACTGCGACTACGAGGGAATTTGGTTGGACCCAGCATGAATAGGTACGTACCGGCCAGGTTCGCGTCGCTGCGAAATTACCGGTTCAAGAAGCGAGGCGAGTCTAACGCCACGGAATAATCATTTTCTGCCAATCCGGGGATAATTCTCGGGTCGATTGCCACTGGACGTGATTCGTTCGCGCATTTGCATAAAGAGTACCCAGGGCATGCGGGGATAAAGCCTACTCTCGTCTTATTGATCCGCTAGCAGCTCCAGCTCCGCACCTAGGGGCTTTCTCTGCCTGCGTCGGAAGAGTCGGGTGAATTCATTGGACGAAAGAGGACACCCCGAGAAACGAGAGGACGCGGCCGACAGTCGTGGATCGCCTATAAAAGTGGAGCGTGAAAAGGTATGGAGAAACCCGGCGGGAAGATGCTCCGCTCGGACGAAAAGGAGAGAAAGAAAGGGGATATCGGGAGAGTTGGGAGCAGGGGGCAAGGGGGGGGGGGGGCGGCGAAAGGGACGGAAAGGGAGAGAAAAAAAGAAGAGAGAACGGTTATCGGTGGGTAAGTGCCCTCCCGTGTCGAGATAACGCCGACACCAGGGGCGACAACATCATCCACGCCGGCGAATCGTACAAACGTAATCCTCGGCGCGTCACTAGGTAACAACCGGTAGGTAGGTAGGTAGGTAGGTAGGTAGGTTGGTAGGTAGATCCCTCTTTCTTTCTTCTTTGTCTGTTTTTCTTTCACCGGCACCCCGTCTGCCGCGTACTCGTGCGTGTACGTACCGCCTCGTCCAAGACGAGGCCGGAGGATGCCGCGGAGGACGACTCGCTGAAAGCGGACGGGAGGGCAAGACGAACGGAGGAACAGGGATAGAGAACGAATTGACACGTCATTCCTCTTGGGTAGCAAAGCACCTGATCGCCGACCAAAGGGAATAAAGACCGCACCCGATCTGCGCCGCGACACGCGCTCACGACCTTTGCGAGGCGAACAGAGGAGATCCCTTGGCGAACAAGGTCGACCTATCCGTCTTCGACTACTTGCGATTCACTGGACTCCGGACGCTCCGAGGCAGCCACTGATAGGCTCGAATTTTCAATCCCCCACTGAGTAGACTTATTAACCCTCGTCCGTCCCTCCTGTCAATTTCACACAGTTTTCCCGTAATAAATTATATTATTTGTGATTCTTGTAAACAAGCAGTATGCCCTGCACATCGTATTATTTTATGCGAAAGTTGTGAAAAATTGTTAACTCATCAATTTGAATAAAAAAATATCGAAAAGTAACTGTTCACCTTGGCATTTCGTCGATCTTTTACCATTTTGTCAATTTAACACCGAGGGACAGATTCAGTTCGTGAAATGAGGAATGAATGAGGGTTAAGGGATTATGCCTACCGGTGAATTTTTTGGGGAGAAACTTCAAGTCTTTTTTAATCAAACCTTTATGGATTCGAAAGTATACATGTTAAACTACTTGTCGTAATTTTTTAAATGGAAACAATAAATAAATAAATAAAATATCAGCGATTTCCCGGCAGCGATTTGTTTTTTTCAGTAGTTTGCGGTGACCACTCTAATTTTCACCTGGTTCATTCGATATAAAAAAATCACGGGAATTTAGTTAGTATATGAGATTATCTACTTAGTCATTAATCGTTCATTGTCTCGAAAAATTAATTTGCTACAAAACGACGGCTTCTTATAGAAAAAGTATCAATTTCTGCCACATAATCGCTCTTATTTTTCATTTTTAAAATAAAAACTACTCAACGGAAATGAAATAGCCACGATTATGTTCTAGATAATCTAATATACTAACTAAATTTGGTCGAATTTTTTATTTCTGATGAACCAGGTCAAAGCTACAGTGGTCACCGTAATGTGCTTAAATAAAAAAGCGTTGGCGGCAGATCGCCTATAATTCCATTATTCATTTAGATATCGCATTGCAAAAAAAAACTACAAGAACTTTAAAATATATACTTTCGAATATACAACAGTTGATTTAAAAAAGTCTTCAAGTTTTTAAAAAAGAATCCCGAAAATAATTGTGTTTTCAGAGCTCGCAGGTAGGCATAACCCCTTAAACCAATCCTCTATAATATATCACGAGTCTTTAATTATTATTCTCATTTCTTTTTAATTCACCAACTTTCTGCCCCTCTGCTCTTATTTTTCTCATGCAAGCCGTGTAAATTTGTGGCCTGTGGCCATTTACAGGCACAGTTTAATATCTACTTGTGATGACTGACCAGTTATAAGCACGAATTGGAAAAAATGAAGTTCGTTTTGACTTGTGGGCTATTTAGAATCCCCTATTTGTGGAAAAATCACATTTTATAGATCATGCGATGCGGAGGCATTTTCGATTTTGCAAGTGCAGCGCGAAAATCTGCCCCTCCAGCAGGTGCAAGAATCGTGCAAAGAATTTTGGAACAATCCGTTTTTGAGATGCCGCAGCTGCAAGGGATGCAGATTTTCGCGCTGCACCTGCAAGAGAAGGCTTCTTTACGGATTGCCACTCTGCAGCAGCTGCAAGAGTGCACTTTCCTAGTTGTTGTTCCAACTTCAACTGTCGGTTTCGCATGTTTCTAAATCGTAGCTCCGCGCACTCGGCTGAGGATCTAAGCTGCGCAAGATCGATGAGGCTGCAGATGACGGCGATAAGCAACTATGTATTAATTCAATGGCGGGGTTAGAGCTCTTGAAGGATTGGAAAGGCCCCGATCCGGATCGACACGCGTTCCTCCATCTGAAAAAAAGGAAGTAAATCATGCTGAAGGGAGCCCCCTGTTATCCGTGCGCGTCTCTAGCCACTCGGCGCGAGAGTGTGTGCCCGTGGCGACGTAGATTTCGGAGTGTTGCCCCCCGATAGGTGTACGGCCGAGGGTACGCCCCGGGAGGATCAGGACCTCGAATCCTGCACGGGCTCCTATCGAACGGACCCATCGCTTTCTGTTCGCGCCGGGCCTTGTCCCGTGTCGGTCACTATCGGCCCTCATTATATTGGAACCGATCAATCACCTCACGTCCGAACCTCCGTCGACAACCCCGCGAAATCACCAGAGCATCCGGACCCACGTGAACGTATTCGGGCACGCCCGTGCCGCGGATGAAGATACGAGGTTGGAAAGCGTCGAAACAGTCGCGACTAATTACGGGCCTCGAAATGACGCGCGCTCCACTGACACTGTGACTCTCAAGATTGTCATCCGTTAGAAACATTCCCCCTGTCTTCTGTACGCCTCCCAGACACAGGCAGCCTTGCGTCCCGCTCCAGCTTGTTTGCACCCCGCGGCGACGAACAACCGCCCTATCGTAGGAACTTAATAAAACCGAGGGATCATTCGCGAGGTCAGTATAGCGTCGAATCCATTCGGTGGCTGTTCCACTGGTTTTGATTTAGCGGCGACAGCGAGCGAAGAGAAACAGCTCTGTCGCAATTACCGGCTGCATTGTTGTCCGCGGTAAAACTCGCCGCGCAGTCTCGTTGCAGGCGAAACTTGGCGTCTTAATCCCTTCGCGTCCCCTTTGCGCGGGCAAGTAACGAATGAACCGATGACGGAACACCGTGCTACCGGTGGCTCTCGGATTCAGCGTGACTGCACGTCACTTTATGTTAATGGGCGAAGCAGCGAGGAAACGTCGTGCCGGCTGCGCTGGCGAAAATTTATAGCTGACATTTCAGCGGCGCCGAGGGGGAGGTGGCGAGGGAGGAGATAGCTTTGGGACATTCTCCTGATATCCTGCTGGCATCGATCTCGAGATTCCACTAGGGATCGGAAAAAGGACTCCGAAAACCTCCGATGGAAAGGTCAACGGGGATGCAGGGCGACGAGGTTAATAACAGCTGCGGGGAGGGGAGCCGATTACGCGAGGCATCGGCGTATCGTTAAGTTTAAGCGGGGCAAAAACGTCTGAATGGACACGAAATTAAATCAAATAAAGATTAATGAAACGATAAATTTTAATGGCCCGCGTCTAGATTAAACGGCGCAGTCGGTGGACGTAATAGACGAATAAAAATGCGAGAAGGGAAGGGGAGGGAGAAAGGGGGAGGGAAGGGAGGAAGGTAGGTAGGTGGAGAGATGGGTGTACGCCGAGGGTCTATTCAGCAGGGGCGTAAACGGGTACTGGCGAACGAGGGGAGCGCTGGAAGTACGGGGCACCGATGTATAACGAGTTCGGGCCTGCCCCCGATGGCCGAGCGGTTGATTAGCAATTTTAAAAGCAATAAAAACGATTCATAATTCGTCGGGAGAAAAAGCGACCGCGCTAATGAGAAACTGCCGCACTCGTTATAGTGTATATACGGGGTGTCCCATTTAAATAGATTTGCGCGAATATCTTCAGAACCACAGCCGATATACGGTTAGGGTAAATCCGGGAGACGCGGTCGACCTAATATAAAATGACTATTTAAACTAATATAGAAATTACTTATTTTATCAGATTAAACTATATGTTCAGAATTTTATGCTGATTCAGAAAAACTGGTCGATATTTGCTTTAAGACAATATTTACTGTAAATCGAGTTGAAAACTGAAGTCATGACATCTGACTACCTCCCCCGACGTGCCGTTGGCAGAGACCACTCATATAATTGTTCATGGAAAATTAACAAAGGATAAAGCAAAATTATTTATGAGTGAATACAACTACAGATTCATTGATTGAACGAGTAAAGAACACATCAAAGAAAAAGTGAACTACCTACTGGCGATTAGCAAGGCAAATGAATACAAAAGTGAATAAATAAAATAAATAAACAAGAAAAAATCATAACTCCTTTTTGCAGCGAGAGATGGTCTTCTCGTTAGCTTTGAGAGGAACATTTAATATGGCCAAATACATTGGCTGCATTGTCCCTCAATATCTCTCTACTATCTTATTATCCCAAACATTAAACGAAAATAAACTTAGAAGTATATTTTAAACACGATTCTGTACACCTCCGCTGATAAACACACTCGGCCATTAATCATTGCTCGAAATATTTTTAGCAGCGGCGGGTATATTCGGGTGCATCGATTTAAACGAGACACTCTGTACGTACTTGCACGATCACGTGCGCGGACGGCTACCTGCACCCTATGGTGATATCCGTAATCTCGATCCCACCTCCTCGTACCGCGGAGATCTCACTAAAACTGCCTTGATAGACGCCGTAGCACCGCGAGCCGTCAGCTCGTAACGCAATATTGTAATCAAGTAAACAGCCCCCGACGCCATAAAAGCTGGCCGAAAATGCGTCGCGTGCGTTAACGCGATACGCTGAAGGGAAACGTAACTCGTGCCTGGCATTCGACCGGAATATCGCTCCTCCAGCCTCTTTTGCCCCCATAAAAAATCCGCGACGAGATTCGCCGTGCTTTTCTTGGGGAAAACGCTCGGAGCTTTCGATATCGTAACGGTTTAACGGGGACTTTAGCATTCGTCGCGGCGAACGCTAAAGCACACGCAACGGGGCTCGAGATGGTGGAGAAGGAGGAGAGGCGAGGAGGAGGGCCGCGGAAGGCCCAAAGAGGGATATCGAAAAGGGACGAAAAAAGATGGGAGAGGTAGGCGAAACGAGTGCGACCGGACCCCCATATCTGGATGCCCACCCTCCTTTTCTGCGCTCCAGCGTTATCTGCATAATTAGTTACTTGGAGTATATATACGCAGCGAACAGGAGCGACTCAATTCGTACTGCCCCTCTTCTCCCTCTTTCTCTCTTTGTCCCGGGCCCCGGCCTCTCGGCTGCTTCTTCTCCGTCGCCCGGGCACGAAGCGGCCACGGAAGTTACTCGAAAGACGTAAAGTGGCAAAAAGAAGAAGCCGAGGGGGCAAGGAACCGCCGCGTCATCTCTCTAAACGTACTCCGCCAGATATTGCGGCTGGGCCGAGCAATATTTTTATCCGCCGAATACTGGGAATCGAGAGGTGGCTGCTGGGAGGCGGGAAGCAAAAAAAGTCGAGGCTGTTACGTCTTCATCCCGGAGTGTTTTAATTCGAGGAATCGTTACCAGTGCTAATGATCCGACACTCGGGCGCGTCGAACCTGACGCCCGGGATCGGGCTGGATCAGGTCGGATCGAGCCGCCGGACCGGACGCGCTGCAGTAGCTCCGGGAATTCGTCGCGGGGAAACTGATGGACGCTAGCCGCTGGGATCGATAGCTACACACGAGCGATCCGGATCGTGGCAGATTTAATTGGGCCGAATCGGCCTGTCGGCGCGGAAAGTTAATTATTTGTGTATAATTGAAGGTACGTAGCGCGGTGGTAGATCGCGGCGATTGCGCATTTCGTCATCAATAAAGTTGCTCGCAGGTAGGGCTTTCGCGGTATCGCTTCTCATCTGCGAAAACATCCCGAGGCTCGGTTTCTCCCCCTTCTTCCTTCCCTTTCGGTCGTTCTCGGTGTGCGTGCGCGAACACTGCGCGGCTGGTTCTCGCCGTCTTGCCTCGATCGGCAGGGCAGGACAGGGCAGGGCAGGGCAGGGCAGGGCAGGGCAGGGCAGGGCAGGTCGGCGGATGGGCCCGTCGAAAGCAGGGTCCTGCGCGCGTACACACGATCCGGCGATCATACGCTCCGACGAGCCGCGGCCAGCAGTCGCATTAATATCGCCGGATGATGAATTATGCCCGCTTGCCGCTTTCGTTTATTTTTATTCCGCCGCAAAAACTTATACCCCCGACGAGCAGTCGAATATGTATGCACGTTGTCGCCGTTATCGCGCGCGCGTATTGCATCGGCCGCTCGGGAACCGCCAGCCGGTAACAGATGAACGCTGGACGCGTCGAAAACACGCCGTAAAGCCGATCGAGGCGTCGACGCTTCCGTTCGTGCCCGCCCGTACTCGCGTTCCATCGCATCGGTGCCCCGTCCCGCGGGAATGTAAACCTCGCCGCGGCATAATTTTTCCAACGTCTCGTTACGCGCCCATTTCTCTACCCTCCCCCGTCCCCCTGTCGTTACGGAAAGCCGCGTATTAATTAATTCCGCGAGTACTGTGGCTCGCGGACGGGAGAGAGGCTCTCGCCTCCGTTCCCAGTTACGCTGTCGCCTCGCGAGAACCGTGAGATTTATCGCGGCGAGCAGCCGGCTATAATATCCCCCTCCCCCTCCGATGCTGGCATTCCGCTGGATTGTTTTACCGCGAGATACTCGTTAATATCGGCTGAACCGCCGCGATTCCAGGTTTCCACACCGGCGGACCGGGTACACTTGTTCTGCTTGCAAATTTGTATTCCTCTCGGCGCGGTGTAACGCTGCGTAAAAGATCTCTCCGCGAAAGGTTCGGTACTGGTGCTGACATTTACGGTGTACGTGTACATATTCACACACGTTTAGGACCGTTTAACATTTCAACGACGTGTTCGATTCCCCTTATTTATGCCGCGCGCTAGAGGCTCTAAGCAGCTCTTGGCAGATTTGTTAGCCGGTATCCGTTTGCCATATACGCGATATTAGTAGATGCTAGATACAGCGATGGAATTGGTCAATCTTCTGGCAGCTGGATCCCGAGCGTTGCCCAAGGCGAACATTAGGCATCACGCGTCCCGATTCCTTCGGCTACCCGTCGCCCCCCTCCGCCCAAAGTTCATCATCGTCTACGGCGTCGTGAACTCTTGGCTCCGTTTCGTAGATTAGTATCCCTCGTCGTTTCCCTCGGCACTCTCGAATACCTACCTCGTCCGCTGATTATCTATTGCGAAAGTAAACGCGTCTAGATTCGCGGTGCAAGGGCAGGGAGGAGGAGGCAGCTCGTAGTTACTAGAGGCAGTAGAGGAGGTCAACGATTGCCGCGCCTAATCCTCTCCCGGACTCGAATCGTCTCCCGGGCCATTGCTTACGATTCCAAATAACCTCCGGTATTCCGCTTTCGAATCGTCGAAATCTTCTTCGGCCGGTGGCCAGAGGGGCCGAGGCGAAGGTCGCAATCGGGAACGGCGAATCGCGAATCGCGCGGTAGCATCGATCTTCGTCGTTGGGTCGGGCCGCGTTATCGGGCGTCGAGGTCCTCCGACAGATTCGTTCTTAATTAAGTCGTCGTTGGTTGTAGCAGCGTCACCGCCTCGCGGCTCGCCTCCGTTCCCTCCTCCGGAGGCCAGACACCTTCTTCCCGGCAAACGAAAGTTGAATATCGAAGCGAGCCAACGGAGGAGACGGCCGGGAAGGGCAGAAGAAAAAAAAGTAAGGAGGAGAAGTGCTCGGGGACGAAGTTGAATCGGAGGAGGGGAATGAAGAGAGGTGGCTTGAAAGAAGGGCCACGGAGAGGACCTAATCAGCACGCTAATGCACCGATCCGTCATGTCGCGACGCGGCCGCACGAGATAAAGCTACGTCAGCCGCTCACACACGCCTCGCTTCCAAGATCCAACGAGGCCCAGATCGTCGAGAGGCGAGACCGGTACGGGAGGCGGCCGATTCCTTTGGCGACAGGTGCTCGACAGGAGTGCCTCGTCCTCGCGCCAACTTACCCGCCACGCACTGCAACCCTTGCCAATCGGGGGATCGCTCCCTCCACCGAAACCCGTCTTTGTATTCCCCGTTTCGCTCGACTTGCTGGAAAGACGAAACGCTCGGTTTCGTACGACCCGCGCACCGCTCGGCTCCTCCTGACGGCGACAGGTGCTGGACGGCAGCGTTTGTTTCGCACGACCTCTCTCTCTCGAGGAAGCGCACATTCCTTCGGGATGCAACGAAGATCGGATGCGCGGCCCCATAAATACAGTTACCACCAGGCAGACGTTAAATTTTAATTAACCTCGCGAACGTGGCGACTCGGTCTACCGTTAAGCGGCACTTTCGTCAAGGGACAAGGTTGCCGTGACAGGTAGGAGGATGGCTTGAGCCGCGAGACGGCCGCGACCCCCGCCGTATCGGAGCTACAAGTGCTGCGACGATTTTGATAACACCTTATCGCGACAGGTTGCCGCGGGTTCGAAGTGCGGTCCGGGGACAGGGACACCCGAAATCGGTGTGCCGCAACCGGTTATTCGCGTAGCACGATAACGGCGCAAGTGAAACAGATGTTTCTCGGGTTGGAGTACAGATACGAAAAGCACAGATCTTGTCGCGGCCGAGAAAAAGAGGAGTCCGCGACGTGAAGGGAGAATGGAAAGGAAACTCGATATAGGTAGGCATGCGTCCAGTTTGTAGAAACGACAAACATAATAAAGAAATTAAACCTTAGTTTTTCTACGCTCGGTGACTAGAACAGTTCGCACATCAACGGCTGTTGGAAATTTTTTTTTTTAAGAAGTTTGCACCACCGACGATATCTATGTATATGTGCGATAAAAAAGTAGAAAAAAAATTGTGAGTGTTACTTCAAATATACCTTAATATGCAGGCAAAACGGCAGATAGTATAAACTTATAGTTTTTATTAAATAAATTCCCGAAGATGGCGTTGAAAAACGGACAGTTGCGCGAGAGTAATCCCTTATGGATTCCTGCCTTGGTCATGTTGGCAGGTGAAAAAAAAATTGACGTTCGGGAATTTTTTGTGGAAAATCTAATGTATATTTTTTACAACTATTTGCTTGTTTTAGAAGTACATATATTCAGCAACTCTCAGTAATTTTGTTATAGGAAAATATTAAAAAATGAACGAATAACAGCCACTTTCCCGGAAGTTTTTTTTTTTAGCGGTGAGCACGATTTCTCCGAGCCGGATCATCTGAAATCGAACAGTGAAGAAGATTCTGCTAGTATATGAGATTATCTAGTCCGTGAACAAAGGATTTTTGTTTTTGAAACGAACAATTCAGACATCGAAAAATCCCGATTTTGCGTTAAACGGCCGTCATTTTCACTCGTATATTAACAGAATCTTCTTCACTTTCTGATTTCAGATGATCCGGCTCGGAGAAATCGTGCTCACCGCGCAGTGCCATTATAAAAACAGCTTCCGCGAGAGTGGCTGTTATTCCTTCATTATTTAATATTTCCCTATAACAAAATTCCTGAGGGTTGCTGAATATATGTACTTCTAAAATATGGAAATAGTTGTAAGAAACATACATCACATTTCTCACAAAAAAATCAGGAAAATTGCGTTCTTTTTCGTCTGCTAACTAGGCATGACCCCTTAAAAGATTGAGACTTTTCTGGGTATCATTTGGGAATCGATTCTTTTCGATACATACAGTACTCACTACTGTTTCGATACCTATGCACGCTTGCTTCCGGTTCGTATAGTATCGATACTTCACTATTACCGTGATACCAATACCACTCACTACTCATTTTAGCTCTACACGTATCAAATATCGATACCAAGTACTTAAAATTTCGATACATATCGAACGTTCCAAACAAGTACTTTGGGTATCGGGCTGCTTGAAACTCATGAGAAAGGACTGGAGTCGCGGCCATCACTATCGTAGACGTTTACACGCGCACGGGGAGCAGCCTCTTTCGTGTTAACTCGTGTCTGGCGCTAAACGTCCGCATCCCCTGTACGCTCGGTCACTTCCGCGGTGATCGAGCGTCGTGCCTCCAAACACCACTCGGGCTCCGTGCAAGGCCAAGCTTTTTTTCGTAATAGCCTCGTAATTGCCCGCGCATTTGTCCCACGTTAATTCCGTTGTATAAATTTCAATCTACCGCGCTCGCTGATATCTCCAACGCCATTAATATCTCGCGCCCGTACACGGATAACTATCCGGAAGATTAATGCCAGTCCTTGGCGGCGATACACTCGCTGGAACAGCATCTGTCGCGAGAGGACTCGTCGGCTCCTCGCAATAATTATCCCCAGGCGTAACCTCTTAACGAACGTGCAGGAATTCCTTTCGCAGGCTAAGCGCATTACAGACACGTCCCTAATTAAATACAAAGTGATCGCGCTGCTACCGCTGCCCCGCGTCTCCGATTTTCCCTACCGTCGAGGCTCGAAGCCGAGCGAACGAGGCCTCAGCGCGCGGCTGCAACGAGGAAAAACGACGGGGAGAGGGGAGGAGGGAAAAGAGATTTTGCTGTCGGTAGGAGAGTGCATCAGGCCAGACTAGGATAAGACCGGCTTAGAGATTGCCACGTTTACGGCCAATAAAGTCGGCTTCTTGTTGCCCGTTAACATGTCAGCCCCAGTTTTTCATCGACCCACCCGTCTTTACCGCTCCCGCTCCCTCCCAGCCGCGTCTTTCCTCCTTTCCCATTTCTGGCCGCCAGTGCAACGCGTGCCAATCGACTGAATCGATTTGGCTCTGCCGAAACGAACGAAAGCCGCGCGCTGGCTAACAAGAACCACGTAGGTGTATTGTTAAAGGCCGGGGAAAAAAATAACACCGAAACAGCGTGGTGGAATGAAGGAAGCGCTCGGATAAGGTCTGCGAATCGCGTAATCGGGAGGATCGGGATTCCCTAGTAATTGAAACGTGCGGCAAGAAAGGGGAGCGCAGGAAACGAGGTGTAAACGAAAGAAGAAGTTGATAGAATGTAATTTCGCTGGTAATAGCGTACGCAAGCAATCCGCTCTCTTCTGCCGCGTCTCTCGCGCTGGTTTTTGCGAATTCGACCTGCGCCGTTGTACCTACGTTCTTTTGTCCGAAACAGACGCGACCGAGGCGCGGCGCTTCGAATAAATACCGGGGTGGAAATCGGTAGGCGAGTAACGGGCCGAGTCGTTCGCAAGGATTCTCTTATTGCTCGTCGGAACAAACAGTTATGCCTGCTGCAGCAGGATACGAGCGTGTTTGCGCTGATATATTTTCAAGGTCCGAGCTCCTCGGCGATCATCGCCGCGCTACAAAGTAGCACGGACGAAAAAGGCTCGCGCTTGAATTAAATATCGCCCCGGCCGACATATGATACGACGATTTACGCGGCCCGGCCTGCAATTAATCAGAGATCCCCGGCGAGTTTATCGGCTGTCAAGGCTCGCGGTGGTTTTTCGCAGAAACACCGAAGACGCGACGAAACGGGAAGGCGAGCGGACGGTCGGTGCTTCCGTGTACGTAAGAGGGCGCGTGTACGTGGGTGGGCGTGCACCGGCCGACCGGTGTGCGTTTTGACGTTTCGACTTTACGATCCGGCACTGCCACGACAACCTGCGGAATTAAGGATGTAGATTGCTATCGGCCGGTCGCGGGCCAGCCGGGCAACCGGGCACGTAGACGCGCACCCTCGTGAATCCACCGCTGCAGATGTACCCCGAATCCCCGCATTCGCGAATTCCCTCACGAAATTACGGGGATCCGGGCTGGCGATCGGCATCGAATTTGAAAGTTAATCTCCCGGATGATTTATCGCGCCGCGACCCCCTGAGATATTACGCCCGGTGCGTTCCGTGCGTTACAGCTACAATGCTCGCAGAATTACGAGCACGGGGCCCCAGTTGGATCGAGACGCTGCCCCGCCGGTGTGTAAATTTCAGCGGGGCCTCTGCCTCTGCGAAACGCAGCGATTATCGATTGCCCTCTTGCGCGTAAAGCTGCGTGGCCGTGGCGTCTAGAGGCACGGACAGTTTTCGAGTTGCGTTCCCATGCGCGTATCCTCCGCCGGGCGAGGAGATGTCAGGGGCAATCTGGAAATTGCGATTCCACGGGGTCACCGGTACCCGGAGCCATCGCCGGCGACGCCGCCGAAGCAACTTACGATCACTAAATTCCAATTAGCCGTGCGCACGGCCTGTGCTTGTGGCGTAACCGCCATTCGATTCTAACTCATCTTAGAAGAGCTCGGCTTGTCGTAAGAGCACGCGTTTAATCATGCCCCTTCTTTGCTCCTTGTGCGAAAACCTGGCCAAAAGTCAAAAATGTTTCCCCTGATTTTTACAGATCTATGTATTGCATTTCATTTATGACTTATCAAAGCATGATTTTTCACTAATGCCAATTTTTGTTGTACGATCCTCTTAGAGATATGCGATCTCAAAGTTGCTAAGTAGTGTTATGATCTGGAACTTTTTGACCAGAATTGAAAGTAAATTTTACATTGAATGTGGAACTATGATCCTTTTTTTTTCTGTGCTGGTAGCTATCTGACATGCTCTAAGTTAATATAGATTCTGGTATTATTGGTTTATTTCACTTTTTACAGCTATGGTAGAGGAGAATACACGAACTGTATATTTTTTTTCTTCGCCTAAGCAAATAGTTATGTATCAAGCGTCATCAAGCGGCAATTTTTGTTGCAAAATAAAGTTTGGAGGTTCTTGAAGAAAGGCCCGTTGTATTTTCCTGCGATAAATTGCGATCCTATGAGTTATTGCCATTTCTTTGCCGTCCGCAACAGTTTATGGAGGGGTACATTTATGGCATAGGATCTGAATATCGTGTTGATGAAGATGAAAAAGAAGAGCAACAAGAAGAAAAAACTGTAGAAGAATATTATAATTAATTAACATTATATTGTAATCCATTAATTTTAATATTCTTCTTGAAAATGGTGTTAATTACCTGTACCTAAGTATAAAAATGTAAAATGCATTTTACTTCATATTTATTAATTAATTAAGTAAATAAATTAATTATTTAATAATGCGCGTGTCATAGGGAAGGCTGGTCAAAAGTAATATTTTTAAATCTAAGATAGATTATTGGAATAAATTGCAATACTATGAATCTAAAATGATAATGATGTACATTTTTAATGTTAAATATTGAATATAAAAATAATGATAAGTAACAATAAGTATAAAAATTTAAAATACATGAAGATATCACAAGGGGAAGAATATTATATTTAAGAATATAATAATCTTGTGATATTTTCATGTATTTTAAATTAATTAACTAATTAATTATATAATTATTATACGCTCAATTATAATATTCTTCTCCTTGCGATATCTTGAAGTATTTTAAATTTGTATACTTATGTTTAATTATCATTATTTTTATATTCAATATTTAACATTAAAACAGTACCTACATTATTATCACTTTAGAGTCATAGTACTGAAATTTATTCCAACAATTTATCTTAGATTCAAAAATATTACTTTTGGCCAGCTTTCCTTAGAAACAGTTCACTGTGCGACGGGGAGGAGGCGTAGAAGGCGGAGGTGGACGAAGAAGACAGAGACGAATAACCGCGCTCATATAGGCCACTTCTTTCTCGAGGTGAACCTCGAAAGGCAGATGTAACGCGCGGCTGTGTTCGACGCGACGAGCCGCGGGATAGCCGAGCGTTCCGTTCGGTTCCGTTTCATCGCCCTTTGTTCCCTCGTCGCTTCTAATGCGTTCTAGACGCGCCAGGCACGCCACGACCGCCGCCAGGAATCCAATGAATTATCGTATTCCCTTTAACCGCGAATCGCCGGCTAAATACGGCGGAGCCGCGTATTCCGTTCTGGCCAAATCAGTCGAGCGGCTACGTACAACTGCCGATCGGTGAACAACCGAGCGCTCCGCGTAGGAGGATTACGCAATGTTCAGTTAGACGGGGAGGGAAGAGCCGCGGCTTTAATTAACGGTCGTTACCGGGTACTACAGGTAAATGCAATTCCAGCAAGAATTTACAGCGCGTCCGTGGAATATCCGACGGTGTTTCTTGCCCGCCGCGAGAGGAGAGACTGAGGATGAGAGCTGAGAGGTGAGAGCCGGCGGGACAGGGAGAGACAGAGGAGCGAGGTGGCCGACCAGGGAAGGCTACGTGGCCTTAGAGCTCTATCGGGGCCCGCTACGCACGAGGCGGGTCCCATCACAGCGGCTTAGCTTAGTTTCGAAGTCTCATCTTACTCTCACGTGGGGCGGCGTAATGAAGCAACATGACTTGCGGTTTGCAGACCCGTGTTCTTGCCTTATTGAAAGCAGTGTCGCTCATCCGTCCACTTTCCGACGCATCTATCCTCCGTTTCGTACCACCGTCTACGATATTAGCGAACTCTAGTCTCCCCTAATCGATAGGTGTTGCACGTAGTTACCTACATACTACCCCAGCCCGCCTGGTTCCTGGCCGTTTCCTCTCCCTCTCCGCAGCCGGCCTTGAACGCCAACGATTTCACGCCTATCGGTGGTCGATTACAAAGTACAAGCTCGCGCAATCGACGTTTCACGCGGAGCGTTCTAGCGCGGGGCGACGACGCGAGAGACGCGATGGGGCTGATTGCGGGAACTTTCTCCGTCGGCCCCGACGCGTTTTGCGAACTGGTCCCCGGCCGGTGGACGCGGACGGCGGAGTCGCGGACCGAATGGATGGGGTCGGCACCCAGGGCGCCATGAATTATGCAGCGGTGCCCGACATAGGGGAGACCAAGCTAGTTGATACAGAGGCAGGTTGATACAGACGAATTATCTCGACACTGTATATATGTAGCTCCTTGTGTGCGAGGTATGTGAAGCTTGTTGCTCAATTCTTTACTACGATCTAGCGTACGCCTGTGTACCTTGACGTTAGCAATCCATTTTTAACTGTTTTCGTTTTTATAGAGTATATAGGAAAAGTAAATAGTTGTGTTCACTTTTCAATCCGTCTTGAGACGGTACAGAGAATTTTATCACTCAAATTAATTGGGCTTCACATTGAGTCCTATGAAAGTTAGGTAATTACATTTTGTTATTTTGTTTATACCTATGCTCTACATCTTTTTATGGGGATGTTTGTACATAATGACTTCCCGTGGGGTAAGCTGATACGTTTTCTTTGGGGCATGTTGATACAGTGTATCAATTTTCACCGACTACTTTCAATTGGATTTTTTTCCATTTATTTCTAGAAAAATGGTTCGAAATTATATCAAAAAGACAAATCGTTGCGAAATATCGTAAGAGATTTTTGATAAAGCGTGTGTCGCAATAGAAAGAGACTTAATATCATTAAGGCAAAGCGTGAAAATATACAATATTGACAAAACGAGTTTATTAAGATATATTAACAAAAAGAAGACGAAACCTCATGTTAAAATGGGATATTCCAGACATCCGTAAATTTTAACAGACAGTTTGGAAGATAAGCTACAGGAATACATTCTGCATTCTTCCAAAATTTATTATGGGTTAACTCCTAAGGATGTACGAAGTCTGGCGTATGAATTAAGTGTTGCCAATGATATTCTAATTCCCAACACATGGAAAAATTCTAAATCTGCATCAACGGAGTGGTATATTCTTATAATAGATTATATGTCAATAAAATTTAAATAAAAATGTTTTTCTATGTTTGTTAAAAAAATCTGTTTCGTTTTGTAGGATACATCTTTGTTCAATTTTATTATATACTTTTGGAAAGGTATCTAGATTAAAATTTTATTTCTCAAATTTATTAGTTACGTACTCGTTAAACGGATATTTTACAGATATATCAACATGCCCCAGAGCATTATCAACTTGCCCCGCAGCGGAATAAGTTGGTACATTTTACCTTCCTCCAAATAACATTTTTTCATTCATTTTGTATGTATTTTCTCAACTTTTCATTTACAATATATTAAAGAGGAAGGACCAAAGTAAATTTTAGCATATTTGTTATTAAGTAATTAATTCAAACAAAAATGAAGAAAAAATTGAAAACCGAAAAACGTATCAACTTGCCCCGGTCTCCCTACCGGTAAATTTCGCCGTAAATCGCTTTGGGAAGTTTCTTTCGCGCCACGTGAGCGGACAAGTTATTAGATCTGTATTTGCGGGGACTATATTTTTCTCGCGGCCCTTCGGTGCCCCTTTTTATTCCGAGGTAATGCGAGAATCCCCGGCGGATCCGACGTATTTATCGCATGGGGCAGTTCGCGGCAAACGGATATATCGTACCGAGAACGCTCCTCGTAATTCTACGCGCGCCCGAGAGGAAGAACGAACGTCCCGGCGGTTCAGCGTATTAGGGAATGGTAACGCCGCGTAGGACGGTAATTAAGGGAGGAGCGGCAATTCTATTTCAAGATGAAGTTCAACGGGTCGAGACGCGATCGCGAGGAACGCGGCACTTACGTAACCATTTAAATGGTTGACTACGTACGTGCGACCGCGTGCTTTTTGCCGTGTAATCGTTTCACAGTTTCCACCGCCGGAGTATTGGCGAGGGCATGCACCGACATGAGGCCGACGAAAAAGTTCCGCGACAAGCGCGCGGTTCCACGGGTTCTGGATTCCAGGGTGTCGAGTGTCCTTGAGATCGTACGCGGAGGAACGTCGTCGGACAAGAACCTTCGATTCCACCGGTCGATCATGACTTCCAAGTCGTTCCGGATTATATCTTGCTTACCGCCGCGCTGCGCTGCGCTGCGCCGGGGCCCCATCTACTTCGCCGCGTGGACATCGTTTTTTTTTTTTTCATTCCCTTTCTCTCCACCTTCTTTCCCCGAGATGCCCTTAAAAACGCCCATGCTAATTACTTACGTTACCCAGCCCTAATCATTTTCCTGGTAATCGTTTTTTACGCGCGCATATATCATATTTTTTAATGTCCAGCGCGGCGCGGCGGCAGGGAACGGCGGGAGAGGCAAAAAGCTGCAGGCCGACAGGGTCGTCGAGGAGAAGGAAGGTAAAAGGGAGGTCTTAATCTCGGTTGGCCGACATTGCTCCGCGCAGATCGGTTCGGAGATGCACCCACGCCTGCTCGGATAGACGCAGCGAGTCGGCACAGGTGCAGCGAGGGGTCGATTCGACTCGCCCTTCGTCGGTACCGATCACTATTACGGCCATTAACGGCCAAATTTGAATCGCGAAGGCATTAAAGATGTTTTATGGTTCCCCCGTGGTGCGAGGCACCACAGACACACACAGAGACACGCTTGCACTCGTCCGATATGTATCGCCGATGGCTGCCCTTAATTATCCTTATAAATAATATTAACGCCCTTTTCGTCGATTTGTCGAACGCATACGCGAACAGACCGGCGGAATTCGCGGTGCACCTTTCAAGTATCAGCCACCGGCGCCCTGCCCCGAACGATCCTCGCGAGATTCTACTCCGTCCCGATCGTTAACGTAAAAGTACCATTAACTGGACAGTTAAGGATATCAAAGTTGTATATGTTAAAAATGGACTAAAAATAAATGTCCTTTTTAACAAAAGTGTCAATATTCAGATAAATGTTAATTCTTTCTATCAAATGAGCTACTAAAAACTTGTAACGATTATTATCACCTTAACAACTAACTTAAGAAATCTACGCAGAATTCAAGTGCACGCGCTTCTGATACTTAAAGACTGTATTATATATTAAACTTCGCATCTAGGGCTTTCTTAATTTTTTATATAAGACATAAAGTTGCAAAATAACATAGGGGAGAGTTGCCAATATCGTACTTGTCACCTAAATCGTACCTCATAAATTTCTCAGTAATTAATAAATGTAAACGACATCTGATAATAAAAATATCATGTAAATGCGAAATAAGAAATAGAAACAAAACCTTTTGAGCTTACATGCTATATTGTGCGTGCTATAAACATTTTAAAAAATCTGAACAAAAGGTATAAGCATATAATAGTAGGTGCCTAAAAGATCAAGCTACAATATCCAATAGTCATTTGCCTTCAAATTAGTACCAAATATGAAATATAACGTAAAATGTATTAAGTGGTACGATTTAGGCAACCCTCCCCTATATTCCCAACAATATTGTTCTAAATTTTCTATGAAGCTTATTGTTAGTAAAAATACAAATGTCATTGGTGTCAGGGTATTGGGACGTGTCCAGTTATTGGTACTTTTACCTTGCTGACCCGACCGATGCAAACGAAGCGAATTTCGTGTCCTTTCGCCGCGAACGTAGATAAGGGGGGCGACATCGATCGGAACAGAGAGGACTGTCTCGCGTCCACCTCGCCCCCCCCCCCCCCGCGCCCCCGCCGCCAGTTTTTTCCTCTTCGCTGTTTCTATTAGTGCGAGCCGCTCCAAGGAGCCTGTATAAATTAATTAGTAGATACGTCCCGATACGTGGCCTCCCACCGTACGACGTGCCGCTAACTCGTTCTCTATCGAACGTCGACCGCCCCGTGGGTAACGCATTACGATCTCGACCGTGTTGCGTGTGTATCCTTCTCTCTCCCCCCTATCCTCCCTTCGCTCCCTTTCTCTCTTTCTCCCGATCCGCCGTCCCGTCCCTCCTGTCCGTTCGCGCATGTACACCGGCATGTTGACCGCGTGTGTAGAGCCGTGTATATCGACCACGTACACGGAGGTGTCGGCAGAACGGAGACCCCGGCAAGGGCCACCGAAGAATACTAACGGTCCCGGTGGCTGACACGCCGAACGACTACCACTGACAATCAGAGCAAGGGTGTAATTGGTTCCGGGTAATAAAACACGCTGCTCGGCAGATAACCTCCGGTCGGTACGCGTCTACGATATTTTTCGTGGCTCGGCCGCGTACCGGCCGCGAGCCCCAATCGCGAGTGGCGCAGCCGATTCGAACGATACGTCCCGTCCGAGATACCATCGAGGGAGATGCCGATCCTTGACACTGATGGACGTTAATCATCCGGCGCGATAAGACGCTCGGGAGCCCCTCGGTTTCGTAAGCCAAACGAGAGGACCCGGGCCAGCTCGCGTTACGCCGCGACCGCGACGCGTGAGGTCTGCCGAGCAACGGACCCGTACCCTCGTAAACGCCGCACAACGTTTCCCGCGATTCGCCGTGCACGCGAATCGATTCTCCCCGACCGTTCGCCCTTCACGGACCGCGAGAGCTCCGGATTCCACTGCGACGTATTCGGCGCGAACTGTCGGTCTAAGATGCGAGGCAGCCACGGAGAAAGCAAATACACAGAGGAGAGAAGGACGAGGGCGAGGAGAGCGTAGCGGGGTTCACTGTTCCCCAGGGGTGGAGCGAGAGGAAGGTGGTCCAGGACGGTCGAAAGATTCTCGGCTCAGGGCGTGCATTAAATATGATATATGCTTATTGAATTTGTAAGTAAAACGGCCGACGGTAGAACTGCAGCACCTCGCGGTAGAACGGGACGCGCGCTCCCAACTCCGAGCGGACGGAGAGGATCGAACGAGAAGAGGAGCATCCCGCTGTCTTCTTCTCTTCATCACTCCCGCCCTCCTTCCACTATCCCTTTCCTTCCTCTTTCTCTCGTTCGCCAGCCATCTTGCTCCCTCCGTCCGTTCCTCAGCCACTCTCTCGCTCTCTCTCTCTCTCTCTCTCTCTCTCTCTCTTTCGGCTGCTCCTCGCTGGGCCTGGTAGCCATGGTGGTAAAGCGTGCATAATTAGGAGGAATTCAACGGGGATTACCCTCGTACGGATCCCATCCAGTCATCCTGCTGCTGCCCTTCTTTGTCGAGCAACTAATTTATTTAATCATTCCAGCGTCGTCCACGAGGCGGCGCCTTTGCTCGCCCGCGGTCCCTAAGTTGTTTAATCGCCCAAAGAGGCTGTTTCTCTTCTCCCCGGGCCTCCTCCCTCGCCCCTCCCATCCCTCCGCCGCTCCTCTTCATCGCGGATCTTTTCCCGTCGTGCTCGTCCTTGTCCCCGGTGTCGTTGTTTAAATTTTCGAGGGCCCCCGAGGAGTCGGAAGCTTCGGGGGTCTGCCCCCTTCGCCGGTGAAATTACATACACCGCTCCTCGTATTGGAGCGGCGACCGTCGGCGGCGATATCTTTCCGGTCGTGCGCACAAAATTCGCATGAGTATCGCGGGGCACTCGGAGCGAAGAGCGAAGAAGGTCGCGACGGTGGATGAAAAAAGAAAAAAGAGACGAGAAAGGGCTGGGTGGAGGAGAGAAACGGTGAGAGGAGCCGAGCAGAGTGAAAGCTCGATAATCGAGCGAGCGTGCCGAGGCGGGTGCCCCGGCTGGCTCCGTGTTTTGCCCCGTCGCGCGTACATCGAAACGGAATCCGGTTCGTGGAACAAAACCGCGTATCCTCGTTGACAAATTGAGTCCGGACGAGAGGAGTATGCGTTCGCGCGCACGTACGTCACCGCTCGCCCCAACCGTCACTGTCCTCCTCCGCGATGCGACCGCTCCCTCGCCCATCGAGGCACCGCGGGGAGGACCGCGGATCGTGGACCGGGGCTTTCCGCCTCGTAGCCGATCAAAATTGATTTTCGGAAACGCTATATTTCAAGCTGCATTCGAATCGCCATCCTCCTCGCCGCTCCGCCGCCGAGAAGCCGCGCGATGAGACTTCGACGCATGATCGATAGACCCGAAACGCTGGCCGGTTAAAAAACGACGTCGATGGAAGACAACCGCAGGAACCCCCCCTTTTTTTTTTCCTCGGTGTACGTCCCTCGCCTCCCGGTCGGCCGAGCCCACGGGAAATTAATCAAAATGCGCGCCACGATAATGTTGAATCCGTCAGTGTGTACGAGTCATTGATCCAGCGGCGGATGACACCTTCTCGAAGGAGAAAATAAAGCGCGGAGGCGAGGGAAGGGGAGGCGGGAAGAGAAACAGAAGTAGCCACGGAAGAGGAAGAAAAAGGAGTGGAAGAAGGGACGGCGGGGTGGCGCGGGGAAGACGAAGGAGAAGGAGAAGAAGAAGAAGAAGAAGAAGAAGAAGAAGAAGAGGGAAAAGGAGGGAGGAGACTAGGGGAATAAGAAGAAGAGGAATAGAGGGAGCCGTGCTCGAATCGAACGAGTATAATTTTAAGCGGAGTTCTTTCAGCTCGAAAGTTAACCGGTCTGGTATTCTCCTGCCTGAATTATCGTTGACCTCCAACACGGTCTTACAAGGCACTCTCTCCTCGAATACAGGGTTTCTTCGTGCGGTCCATCCCCCTGCTCCGAGGTTCCGGGGCCAGGACCAAGCAAGCGCGTTCCGACAATGTTGCACCGCATAAATTGATACCCGGGTCCAGGAGTTCCTGTGTTACCGGCGAGCATCGACATGCGCATGCACCGGTGCCGATGCACCGAAAGATGCCGGGCCAAACCGAGGCGGACCGAGCCGAGCCGAGCCGAGCTCGGACATTGGATACTCCTCCTGTCACCGAAAACTAAGACCAGTCACCAGCGGCAACGAGCGACGGCCGCGGCAATAAACACTCGGTCCACTTTCACGTTCGTTTATCTTACGCGGCTGATCTGTACTCGAAACCACGGTGAAACGTATTAATTGCCCCTTTCCCGAATAACTCGTCCCTGTGGTCCCCGTTTCTCACGAGGCAATCGTCACGACACCGAAAATAAAAAAGTTAAAAAGGCAACGGAGGTATGCCTCCTCGTGGACTCTCGGCTCCCCGCGGCCAGCCCGCAGCGGAGCCTTAGAAAGCTCCGATTTAGATCTCAAGGTTCGCGTCGCGCGGACCCTCGTAGGCGAAACGAGAAGAAACGGGGGAGGGTGGAGGGGGGGGGGGGCGATAAGCGTAATCGATAAGGGAAATCGGGGCCCGGCCGGCCGCGGGATCGAGCGGGGTGCTCGGTGTACGCGGAGGAAGCGCGACTGCCCGCGGTGCCTCCGTGCTTTCCGCGATACGCTCTATTTGCATAAGCCCGGCGGTAACGGCGCGACGCACAGTGGGATTAAACGACCCGACAGCGATCAAAAATCTATAACTTTCGTTCTGGTCTAGATATTTCAATGAAATTTGGCTCAATTTGACCGAAAATTTACGGCCTTTAAGTTGTATTAATATAAGTGATATTAACCCTCGGAGGCCCGTGCTGGGCCCGTGTATTTAGACCCATGTTTTCGAAAAGTGGGGCTACAAGCCAATTACAATACACATTTTATTAACATACTTACTAGTTACTGTATTATATTGTGGTGAACCCAGTTTCTTAATATTTGCTATTGTTTTCATGTGATCGGTGCTGAAATTTTGCCAAAATCGCAAAAGTTAAGAGGTTATCAAAAACTTTTATGTTTCCCACAGTTTTTATTCACGATTCTGAAAAATTTTTCTTTGGGAGGTGGAATTTAAATTAGTTACGAAGTTAATTACATAGCTGTATATTCTATTAAGGCCATACATTCGGGTAAAATGTTAACAAACTTTTTATAAAATTTTAAAAAGTTGCAACTCTTTGCAATGGGTGTAAGTGACATCATGTGAAAGAATGAACCCTTCTCTCTTAGAAACAAGAAGAATTAGGTGCTACTTTGTGCTACTTTCCAAGAAAATTCTTTTTGTTTCTAAGAGAGGAAGGTTCATTCTTTCATATGATATCAATTACACCCATTGCAAATAGTTGCAACTTTTTAAAATTTTACAAAAAGTTTGTCAACATTTTACCCGAATGTATGGCCTTAACAGAATATATAGTTATGTAATTAACTTTGTAACTAATTTAAATTCCACCTCTCAAAGAAAAATGTTCAGAATCGTGAATAAACACTGTGGGAAACATAAAAGTTTTTGATAAGCTCTTAACTTTTGCGATTTTTACAAAATTTCAGCACAGATCACATGAAAACAATAGCAAATATTAAGAAACTGGGTTTACCACAATATAATACAGTGACTAGTAAGTATGTTAATAAAATGTGTATTGTAATTGGCCTGTAATTGGCCCCACTTTTCTAAAACATATATTAATACAACTTAAAGGCCGTAAATTTGCGGTTAAATTGAGCCCAATTTCATTAAAATATCTAGACCAGAAGCAAAGTTATAGATTTTTGATCGCCGTCGGGTCGTTTTGTCCCACTGTGCGGCGGAGGCGAGTGTGCTCGTGTGGTTGGTAAATTGGTGCGAGGGAGCGAGGCGCTTAGCCCGCGGCGAGCGCACCGCGGTTGTACTAGCGTCGTGTCCCATGCCACTAATCGATTTTACCGGGCGAAAGCGTGCCTCCGCGCTACGTCTAATTGGTAATTAAGCTTAGGTTTACGGCTCTCGAAAGCCAGGCAACGTCGCCGGGCCGGGGGGGGGGGGGGGGTGCGAGGCGAGCGGGGCGGCGAGAAAAAGCGAGACAGAAAGGTGGAAGAAGAGGGCGGTCGGGGGCAGAAAAACGGGCAAACGGCGAGAGAATGAAAGAAGGAGAGAGATTCCTCGGCGCGGGCTTCGCTCCGCCAGCAAAAAGAGGTGTCTCCTGCAACGTTCGAGTTAACTGGCGGATAATGCGAGGCCGTTTAATTACGTCATGCCGCGTCACTGTCCGCGGAAGCTTCTGTCGCGACGAGCTCGCTGACAAACGCGGGAGTGTCCCCTGCGGCCCGCGGGTCGATTGTTGCGAGCGAAATGAAGATCGAGGCGATGCTCCAAGGACCACACGCCCGGAGCGAGGATCTTCGAATCGTACGCTCGCGGCCCAGCTCGGCGGCCTAATCCCTGGTAGACAAGCTCTCGTAATCGGATTGGCTCATCTCGTTTTCACCCGATTCATCCCATCAAAACAGACCGGACTCCTGACACGGGCCATCTCGCGATACGGAGGCGGAAGTCGTTCACCGCCGATCAGCCCGTCTCGTTCGCCTTAATCCTCGCTTTAAGGACAGCTGAGGAAAGGGGGGGCGGGTATCGATCAGCGGACGCATTAATCGTCCCTCCTCCCGTCTAGGCTGTTGAAAACCAACGCGACACGAACGTCCACCCCCCCCCCTCCACCCCATCCACCCCGATGCGTTTTCTAAACCGTAAGAAGCTGCGCGCCGCTTCTTGGCCTTTTACGAACTGGAAGGAAAGAAAGGACGCGACGGTTGCGGTAAGGCTCGTCAGGCTCGCGGAGCCACGAGTCATCTCGATTACACCGAACCCGTCTCCTCCTTCCTCCTTCCTCCTGTGTCTCTCTTGTCCATCTCGGCTCCTCGGTCCAAGATGGAAGGAAAAAGGGCACCGAGCCCCGGGCCCGGGTATCGCTAGGACGATCGCCCCAGGAATTCCCAGAAATAATACGAAAATCTCCGGCGCGGAGGCTCTCTGCTGCCCTTTTCGGCGCACAGAGCCCCAGCGAAATCTACCCAGCGCCGTTGCGCGCACCTTTATCCGGTGTACGCTAAACGTGTATACACACGTAGGTACGTGTCTCTGTTCGTGAACGGCCGGCTCGCGTCGCCTTCTCTTCCTGGCCTTCTCTCTTCTTGCCTGCCGGCACGCTGATATATGGCGCGCATAAGAGATGTAGTCAGATCACGGTCCCCTTCATGACGCTGCTTCTACACCGGCGAACACGTTCTTTCCTACGATAAATCCTTGCGGAATGTAAAACCTCCGGGCCGCGCGCACATGGGCCTGAAGAGAGCAGTCAGAGCGGAGGCGGAGGCGGGGGGGGCCCTCTTGTCCTCCTCCGTTTCATCCCGCCTATCCTATCGTGTCACCCGTTCCCCACCTCCCTAGATTCCAGCCTTTTTCTACGCGACCCCGTGAGAAATCTCCTGCTATTCCGTATCAGCACCCTTTTAGCCCAAACCCACCGCCTGCACCCAAAGGATAGATGAAATTATTGGCAGGATTGATTGAACTGTTAATACTAAGTAGTATTCTTGTCTTAAGAGCATAATCTCATTAAATAAAACATATCGATCGTGTTGTTTAAGTGCATTAAACCTGAGAAAAACTTCTCATTGCCTTGGATTTCGTACGAAATATTTCTGGGAACGGCGAGGAAAATTTGGATTACCTTGTTATCGCGTAGCTTTAACTATTATTATTGGTTTAAATACTGGCAGTAGTTTCATCTCTCGGCATAACGACGTGTTTTAACATTTTTTCTGCCTACTGTTTTTTTTTTTTGTGTGTTATCCCTCAATGTAGGGATACATGCACCTCAAAGTCGAAGGAGAGATGCACTATCAATTAATTCTCTTCAGGACATGCCGAGGGTACATATAAGAAAAGCAAATGCTCGTGCCAGAGCGTCATGGATAGAAGAACAGCTGGAAAAAAATTATTTCAAAGCTAAGAAACAAAGAAATGGGTCTAAATACTGTTTCTAAGGGGTATTGCATATTAAAAAATAGTCTGTTAAGAAAATATAAATTAAATACTGACTAGTCTAAAAATATAAGTAAAAGAAAATGATTGGAGGAAGTAAAACAAAAAAAGTAGGAAAGACACTACGGAAGAACATAGAAGGACAGTCTGGACTGCGGCCAACAATGATTAGAACTATGAAGAGTGAGACCAAAAGCGTAAAATCTGAGATAATTTCAACTAACGGAGAGACTAATAAGGAAGAATCAAAGATTAAACCAAAGAACAAGTCAATGAAGACTGATTAAAACTCTGATGACTATTGTAATGCATGCTTAGAAGATTACGAATCAACCAGTTCTACAGTGGATTGGATTCGTTGCTTGGAGTGCTCCAAATGGCCTCATTAAATATATACCACTAGCTCACCCGTTACCCGGTTTCACCCGGGAATTATTTATGATGTTTCCACAATAAAAAAGCCTAGAAAATATAATAATATAATCTAATCTAGGACGTAAGTAATGTATAATCAAAGTTTCATTGAAATTCGTTTAGCCGTTTAGGCGTGAAAAAAGGACAAACAAACAGACAACGTTTCACCTTTTTATATTAGTAGAACATATTATAAATAAATAAGTGCATCTCTCCCGAGTCTGAAGTGCATCTCGCCTTCGGGCTTAGGAAGAGATGCACTTTCGCGATGTTTTTTCAGAAAGCTTATTTCAATATTAAAATAAAGTTTTTATAGACTTAATGTTATATTTTCTGAAAGAGATTGAAATGAATTATTAAACTCCATTTGCTTATACTTTCAGTTGTAATTATTTAAGACTTTATGAGCAATAGAAAAAATGTGGTGCGTCTCTCCCGAAATGACCCTACCTTTAGATAGGTATCGCACCGTGGAACGCTTCCCCTGGTACACCCTGGAATACCCTTCCCTGTACATATAAGTACCTACGTACGCCAATTTCGCGATGCAACTCGATCCCTTGTCTCGCGACGCCTTCGCGCGCTTTCTCCTCTTTTCCCCGGAAGCAGAGACGGGGCGATACGAACGATGGAAATCGCACCTTTCTCCGCGTCGCTGTATGCAAATCGGGGCCGGTGATATTTCACAGAAACCGACCAGATCGTGCATCTCGTGCATCTCGTGAATCTCGGGCCGGCCGATCGAAAAATGGAACATCGGGCTCCCCCGGTTTGCGGAAGGGGGCTGCAGTGGATTCCCGCGATTCGTCCTCGTGCCGTTTTCTCGCTCCCGCCGTTCCCCTTTTGTCGTGGGAATCCTTTGTTCCCCTCGCGCGTATGTCAACGATCGCTATTAACGCGGGATTACCACCGTGCAACTCCCCTGGCCCGGTCAATTAAACGCGCGATCCCCTAATCACGAACTTACCCGGCCGACTCGGTAGAAATCCGGCTCGGTAATTAATTTATGCGGCTAGCATCTCACGATGGCCAGCAGCCCCGGAGATCCGGCCCGTCGATACGCCGTCCCACGAAATAATTCCCGTGACTTTTTCCTCAAATAAAGCCGAATTAACGGAGCCGATGGCCGGTGTTAATTGCGGGGAAAAGTCGCGAGAAGTCGCGAGGTTAGCTGATCCTACGTGGCGAACGTTTTCGTTCAAGTATTTAATCGAAAAATCCAAGGATCCTCGAGCGAGCGTGCCTCTCGATCGGCTGCGCGCGGTTACATTTGAATTCACATGGAGTTGGCGATTAATCAAACGATGAGAACAATGGCGCTGCGTCCCAGCAAGTGCGGCGACACTCGTCCGCGCGACGACTATAGATTTTATGATTGACAGGCGACAAGTGAGAGGTCATTCGTATCGGCCGATTGACAGTCAACGAACACGCGGCGCCGGGACCGAGGCTGCATGACGAAGCGCGACGAGCTGCGTCGACGCCTTTCATCGCCGTCGAGAGTACACGCGTTGAATCACGATTAACGGAGAAGCCAGCCGCGGAGCCGCTGAAACATCGCCGGTGCGCGAGCGCGGCAAAATACGCTTAATGAATCCGAGCGATTAAGTGGCTTTCTTCGAGCGGCGAAGGTGCGGCGGGCCTTAGAAGCGAAAGTAGCAAAGAGACGCGTAAAAGTTGCGTGCATCAGCGCGCGGGAACGCGCAACAGCCCGCAACAGCTGAATGAACAGTTGCATACGAAGCACCCACTTACCGACGATTTAATGAAACACGTTTTTGCACGGGGAATTAATTGATTGGAAAAATCCGCGATCTGTAGAGATTACTCCGAGAGGGCCGTATAAAGCGAGGAAACCAGCAGGAGCCTCTTTGACCACACATGGCAGCGGTGAATGGCGCTTGGACGGCTAGGAGTTTCCCTCCGAATCGTTGTAGATCGTGCAAATCCGTCGATCGGGAATTAAATCCTGCAGCAGAAAATCAACTTGTTCGTCTCGCGATCGTTGGTCCAGTGAAATCTATCGTGTCTGGTCTCGCTATTGCCGCGGAGAGCGCTGTGCGTTCCACGTCCGAAGGCAGAAGGCACGCTGCGATGTTGGATGGAGAAGGATGGCGGTGTTTCGTGCAAGGTCGGGCCCCGTCTGGCAAATTTATTTCACCGGAAACGCCTTCCTACTCTTCCCGCTAACGACCGAGCGAGCCGACGAAATGAACTCCTGCGAATTCGTTTGCGATCGAGACACTCACGCAACGCTCACCGCGGAGAAAGGAATGAACACGGGGCCGAGCGGATCGAGGGAACTCGATCTCGTATCGTTCCATAATCCGGCACCGTAGGCGGTACACGTACACGTACGATCGAGAGAACGCAAGATCCACCGAATCGCGGAACGAGCAGCGGTGTTGCACCTGTTCGCGCATGCGATCGATTCGCCCCCGTGGCTATCGATCTTGCACCGTCGCACCGTAACCCGCCCCTTAATTAATTCATAAACAATCCACCATATTCTATGCGACCCGTTTCCCACTTCGCGTTACCGCGAATTCCAGTGAAAATCGCACGAAACCAGCTCGCTAATTCAGGATCCGTATCCAGGAGCTGGGCGGCACCGACTCGACGAGAAGTCGACGGCGACGCGTTCTATCGTCGCGTTCCAGCGTCCAGCATTATTTATTGCGGCTGCAATGCCACCGGTGGGTTAAGATATCGCTCTGAAATTGGCCGGTGTATACCGAGAGCGATACGACTTGGAATTTTTCATCGGCGCGGCCTTTTTCTTCGCTGTCGCGGTGCCGGCACCGAGCGCGCCTACCACAGAATGAGAAAAGGGGACCGAGAGAGGCGAAGCCGAGATTAATTGCCTATCGGCCGTTTGTCTCGAAAGTCCACCGCGAAAGGCCCAGTTTCTACGAGGCCAGTTTGTTCCTCGCTGACAGGAGTATCGTGAGCGCGGATCGCCGCTCCCTCGAAAGACCTACGCCTAATTATTGCGACCGAGCCCGGACGGAAGAAGAGACGAAGGGCCGCGATAAAGAAGCCACTCCTGGGCCTCCGCGTCGCGATGCGCCGCTCGCGTCCCGATTCTACGTGCAGCCATCTCCGCGCGGCCCTGGAAATCGCGTTACCCCCCTCCCAACCCCTTATTCCTTCATCCTCGGCGGCGAATCCAGCGAAACATCTTGCAAATCGTTCCACAATTCGAGGAAAAGAATCGGAGATGCCTATCGTTCTCCCGGGGCATTCGGTGCGTGTCTGCAGCAGGTGCAGGACGCGGCAATTAGAATTAGGATCGGAAACTCGTGTGATTCGAGTCGGGCGAAGGAGCGCGTCTGTCGGGAACATCCGCTTTGAACAGCCTCTGCGTTCTCGCTAATCGCGATTGCGACGTTCGAGTGTCCGAGGAAACTGCATCGATTTTGGCAGCTTGTCTCTCGGAACGAAAATGACGAGAATGTATGAAATGGATATCACTGTCACTTTGTCAAAAAATTGTTTAAACAAATTATTAATAAACAATTATACTAACGTTTTTTTTATGTCAATAATCTTTATTTTCGTCTCCGATAGATATTCAATGGTTAGATTAATCATGTATTTGCAGTATTTGCCACGGGAATGATAAAATTAGTAAATAATGTTGGTCTTTCTATTCTTATCTACCATTTTTTAACAACTATCCTTTAGTATAGCATTCTATACAGTATAATGCAACTTTCTAGACTCATAAAATATAAAACTATAGCTTTAGGACTTCAAGAAACAACGTTTTTCGTTCGTATGATCCCTATTTTACTAGTTTTGGCCGAGTTTGAGCGGCCATATTGGATCCTCCGTTTTTTTTTTTTTAAAATCGTGCTACGGATTCGTAATCACCGATACCTAATACCCCAGTATACTAAGTGTCGTTGATTTTCATTTCTATTTGGCGTGGGAATCGATTTTTCACGCCGGCTGTGTCATTTTCTCCCACTGTGCGGACGCAGAGTTGCGGCGGGTCGATGAGACGCGGTTAAAAGCCGGTGCTGGCGCGTACGAGACGATCAGCGCGAGTCGTAAAGCAATTTGCTGCGGCCGGCGCTGGCGACCACGCGTACGCGGAATCATTTGCTCGCGAGCTAATTGTTCCAGGGCCGCGAATTACAGAGCGTTTCGCCGCGGTGACGCGTTAACGGTTTCCGGCGCGCGTCCCGATGATTTCGCAACGACTCCGAGCACTCGGGATTGCTGTTTGTTTAATGGACGGTCGCCATTACTCGGGGATCCGAGACTAACGAGGCCCGACCTCGTGAGATTTTTTTCTTCGCCCGTGTTCCCTTGCTCCTCCCCTGCCCTTTGTTTCTTAGGCCTCCTCCCCCTCGCCGAGCCGTTCGCTCGTCGGCTGTTCGTCTTAACGGAGTCACTGCACGCATACGTCGTCGTGCTCGGCTTTTCTCCGGCGGACCGATCTTAATCTGCCGCGCGAGGAATTCGAGAAGGCTGCCGCGAACGCTCGGCCGGTCGCTCGCGCCCTCGAACGGGATGCTCGCTGGTTGCTCGAGGTCGTGCACACCCGACACGATCACCCTCTCCCCCTACCGAGACCGGTAGCCGTCTACTTTTGTTGCTTCGTTTCTCGCGCGAACGGTAACGCTACCTATGCAGCCGTTACCGCGATCCTCCGTTCCATCTACGATCATCGTCCCTTGGAATTCCGCCGCCAGTGCGCGCCGGGATCCGGCCGATTCGTGGAGAGCGGCCTTTTCCTCCCCCGGTACGATCCTCGATTCAACGACCAGGTAGAACCGTAACGAAAAGGCTTACGAAGAATTTCGCTCGACGTGCTCAGGTACAATTACCATCAAGACCAGGCAGCCTCTATTAAAGTTAGATCAGCGAGCGCGACTACCCGCAGCTATGTAAGTCCCAGAGCCTCGCGCCCCGTAGCCCGCTTTCGTAATTTGTTTTTCCGTTTTGCGGGCACGACACGTAACGCCGTGAAAATCACGGCTGCGAGGGGCGCGGGAGGGGGCACCCCGTCACGCAAAACGATCCCCGGTGCCGAAGAAACGGAGGGGGCGGATCGCAGAAAGCGTCCAGGTCCATCCCGCGGTCCAGAGAGTAGCGAAGCAGCAAACGTACTGCGTACACACGAAGGCCGTGAGTAATAGTAATAGCTTTTAAATTGTCCCTCGCTTTAATGGCAAATAATATCCGCGCCGTTTCGCCGACCCCCTTTTTTTTCCCCCCACCGGCTTGGCTTCTCCTCGCCTCCTGCTCGGCCGCGAGTCGGCCAGGCGCGAGCAACGGGGTTCAGGGACGTGCTCGGTGTCCCGGTTCGTCCTCGCGCACCCCCGGAACGTCCAGAGACGTCCGCGACACGCGCGGCTCTCGCCTCCTTCCATAAACGCGCCATAAACGCGAGGTCGTTCGCGGCCGAGCCGCTCCGCGGTTTTTGCGAATCTCGCAACGGCGCGCTGCGCGGCGTAAGAACGGCGGAGGCGACTTTTATCTGGACCCGACCGCCCCGCAAAAACCGCCTAACGCGCGCCAGTCTTTCGGTTGCTCTTTGCGCGTTATAAATAACCCCCCGAGCGGAAAGAACGAGGCCGCTGGCGCTCTGCCTCCCCGCGGCAATTTGTATGCCGTGTGCCTTTTCGCAAACGGACCACGCGACGAGCCACCTCCCGAGAGCTCGCTATCCGGGCGCATTAAGGGGTCATTCTGGTTAGACGGTTTGAAAAAATCGATTCTTTTTTTTTAACATTTTTCGAAAGTACATATCCTCGAGAATGTACTGTTACATTTTTAAAAAAAAATATATTTTTGTAAAACTGGCGCGCTTTAGAAGAAAAAGTTTCGAAAATCCGCAAACAATGGACAGTTTTTCGAGCGTGTTTCAAAAAATCTGTTTTCTATCAAAGGATCGGTACGTACAACGAAAACTACACTCATATAGATTATATTTTTTAAAAAATTGATTTCAGAGTTGCCGTTCTGAAGATACCGTTTCGATAAGCGAGCTATGTTTTCTTGTACGGGGTCTAGAAGATTAACTGTATATGAAAATCTATGCATGTTATTCTATTCAATATTTTTTATAGTCTCTTAAGACATTGTACTAAAGGTAGGTAATAACAATTTTATATGAAAACTGTAAGTTATTCCTAAAAAACATCTTAAAAATGGAGTCATTTTTCCGGCCGTCACAGTGGTGTTCCCCCTTAAGCGAGCGTATCGGACACGCGAGAATCTTGTAGCTCTTCCGCGCAGGGACACGGGGGCTATTAACCCTCGCGCTGTTAAGTCTGGTCCTGCACGCTGGATACCTATTTGTCTATTTGCCGGTTTGTCGGGGCGCAAGAGCCAAACGTGCGTGCGACTTTCTGGGGTAATTTCCAGCCGGTCCATCAACCTCGCCAGATGTTTCACTCTCGGCAGTATCTGTATTCAGGCCTCGGACACACCACGCGGCGGTTAATTTATCTCGGGGATTACGATGCAATTTAATTACGCCAAGCGTTTGTCGATTAAATCATGAAATATCATTGTACCTCGAGCATGAGCCTAGCACGGAACGTTGATACATCTCCCGCGGTTGTTTCTCGCCGAGGAGGCAGACGCCGAGAGATACAGCGAGGGGTATTGTCGCGGTCTCATGCGAGTCGAGCATTAGGTCGCGTCCCGAGGTGGACGTGACGGACCGGTGGTTTCTTGCGCGAATCTTCGCCCCGCGGACGCGTAAATATCTTCTTGCGCGCATCACGTCGCGGCTGTTCCCGTCGATGCGGAAAGTCTCAGCGGTGTTTCACGCGACTTTACAGATTGCCCCATTAGCCAGAAAATCCAGCGAGTCGAATCGACGGCCAGAGATAAAAGAATCTGCCCCGAGTCTGGCTGCTCGCGAGCACTCCACTCTGCGTGTCAGTCGATCGACGAGCCCCGCGAGTGCTCGAGGGGCGAGCTCCTCGGCGACGTGGGCTCGCGTGGGCAGCCCCAGCGCTCATTGTCTAACCTCAAATACCGTGTATAAATATTCAGCAATTCCGGCGGTGAGGTCGGCTAAGCTCGTCCAGAGAAAAAAAAAAAACGAAGGGGGCGTATGGAAATCCGTATCTCGGCTTGCCTCGAGGCTGCGTCTCGGACAGGTCGATACCCTGTCCCGATACCTTGCACTCCGGTGCACGTAGTCACCTACGGGGATCGCGACCGAGTCGCCTCCGTCGAAACAATTTCCGCCCGTCGATCCTCACTTCCGCGAAACCCCGTGAATGATCTTGCGGCGAGAAGGATGCTCCTCCGCTTGGATGCTGCGCGCAGTCAAAGGCGCCGAGCCGTCGGTGGTGTACGCGCGTCGATAAAAGGTGCGAAACTCGCCTTCGCTCGACGGCGTCGTAAAAGGGAAAGGAAGGTGCGAGTGGCGAGCGCGGGGGAATAGGCGGATAGGGGAAGAGTGTAGAAAATCGGCGCGACCGCGAAACAAACGGGAGGGAAGACGGGGGCACCCGAAGCGGGCGATGCTAAAAAATGACCAATAGTTAATGGAATGTATGAACACAGAATTTTAGCTGTGTATATGTAGTTGGCTCATCTCAAGCGCAGTTGGAAAGCACCTTTATGTACTTGCAGCACATTTTGATTTCACATCTTTTTTTATATTGTATATTTTCTTCTATTTTTTTGTTGTGATTTACTCTTTTCCGTCCTCGACTTTTTCAAGTACTTGGCCTAATTTTTTTACTTTTTTGAAGTTTTTTATGGGGGTATCCTCTACATATCTGCAAAGATTAAAGTTTCGTGTAGTGAATTTGGGCAGCAAACAAAATTGCGTTGTACTCAGGACGACATCCCCTACATATCCACAAAGTTTCATAATTTTTTGAATTTCCGGGTTTGGGATCTTCCCTCGTCAAAAGTATGAGGGTTGAAACTTGCTAACCTGTCATCCATAAAAATGGTTACTCCTATGAAAAATCTCATAAAACCTTTTTCGAAGAGAATTTCCTAAGCTACAAATTTCATAATAACTATCTTTGTCGTAAAACTGTCAGATAACGCGATATTCGTGACAATCGTTTTTTTTTTACCTCCAACTCTCCGCAAAAATTTTAGCGACAGACAGATCGATGGGGACTCTTGACATATTGTTTAAAACGCCCAAACAAAAGCCCCATACCAAAATTTAGCTTGCCGGAGAATTATTCCGCAGATTGGCCATATTTCCCTCTAATTTCACTGGACTACAAGGCACGGGTGAAGCAGCGTGGTTGGCGACTGAATGACCGCGCCGAAAGTTAAGCCGCGAGCCAGGCGCACGAACGAAAGCCTGGAGCTTGCGCGCCGGAGTGTCGGTGCGTGCATACACGCGCCAGGCTACGCACAAAGAGGGTACGCGCTGCTAGCGACCGGTTCGCGGCCCCTTAATGACTCGTAATCACGGAACGCTGATGTCCCTGAGTTATGACGCGCCTTCCCCTGCAGGGACGTGTACGAGCGAAGGCCCTGCCACGCCGAGCAACGAGGAAGAACCCCGGATTCCAGGTTACGTAACAGCTACGACGGGGTTACCGCGAGGCAGACACCACCCCTTGCCGAGCACGCTCCCGTCCGCCACGGCGCGGCGACCAGAGTTACGAGCCTGCTCCAAATCCAGAACCACTTCGGTTCGATCGTTACGCGGCACGCTTCCTCTATTCCACCCATCGTCGGTCGTCCTCGTCGCCCGTCGTCGCGGTCCCTGGCGGCTCGGGCGCGATCCTGCCCGCTCGTGTTCGCCATTCCTCGCCACGGCCACTCTCCGCTTTCGCGCGCCTACCTCGGGTTAGTTCCTCGCTTATCTCGATTTTCCTGCCGGCCACCAGTTTCGCTCCGTATTCGGCGCGGTTACGCGCGAGAATAAAGAAACGCCTGTACCCGGGCCCGGTTGATTCTATCCGTCGGTGAAATTAATAGAAGCTCGACGATATATTCCCTCGGCTGTCGCGGCGATTTCAAGGCGTCAGATGCGCCGCGTTCCCTGTTCTCCGCTGGTAGGCTCTTTCATCGCTACCTCCAGCGGTAACCACCGATTACCACCCTACCCACGCGTGCCTCAAAGAGAAGCCACTAATGACTCCACCGTTTATGAATACGGTCTATTCGAGTGAGGTCGGCCAGCACGATAAAGGATTATCGCGAGGAGGCGCCCTTTTGTGCGCTGCAAGGCGAGCGTGCACCAGGCGCGCTACAAAAACAGCCCCGTCAGGGCCACCTTCCACCTCCACCTCCACCTCCACCTCGTAGAGAACAGATCGCCTTCCCCTCCCCCCCCCCCCCGCCCCCGACCTTCCCACCCCTATTATTCTCTAGCACCTTCTTTCGGCGATCAACAGTGCCGTCCGAGTCAACGACCTCTCCTCGACAGGGGCTTCTTCATCGTCTGCGACGCAACTACGACCATTCCGCCGGCAAGAACGCCCGTCGATTTATAGATCCGCACCGTTCGAACGGGGTCGGGTCAGTGGTGAAACGAACGATCGCGGCGGCCGGGGTTCTTGCGCTCGAAAACGAGTATACGCGGCCTGAGCAAGAAAATACGTCAAGGCCGTTTCGCTTGGCCACCGCCTTTAACGTCCAGCTTCTTCATACTCGCCTCGTTCTGAAAAGCCGACCGGCCCAACCATCCCTGGCCATCTCGCGGAGCTTTCCTAGCCGGAAGTCGCCCCGGCGATAGTATCGCCGCTGGATGTCCAAGCTAGCGGACGAATCGGCCGGTTCATCGACTTTCATGAGTCCAGGGCACCGTGACTTTCGAGCCAGCGGCCGCTTTCCGGCCGTGGAATGCGCCTGCATCCGAAGATCGATCGAAGGACACGTCGCAAGAAGCAACCCCCCCCCCCCCTCGGTTTTTCTCGCCTCCTCCGTCCGCCCGAATTCAAACCTGTTTCTCCCGCGGCCGCTCGTTAATTATTCGCCTATGACGAATTCGCGGCGGCCCGTCGGACGCCGGCAAATAAACCAGCCGTCGCGTAACAGAGCAACTCGAGCGCCAGCTGGGGTACCGTCGCGTTGCCGCGCGCGACTCTCGTCAAAATTACAGAGCATATCCGGACTGCCGGCTATAAATCCTCTAACGGGCCTCGTTGATTAATTGCGCGCCCGACGATCCACTAGGGTAGATCGGCTAGACGGTATGCGCGAACCGGCGGGTAGATGGCTAACGCAGCCAGTTTGATGGAAAACCTGTTTTCTCTTTGGCGCGACACGATCCGGCGACTCCTTGTGGTCGATTCAGCGGCGTTCGCGGCTGCCCGCGGACACCGACGGATAATATTATCGACGAACGAGGCTAACTGTATCCCGGGAGAAGCTGATTCACCCTATTTATCGATTTCCTCGTCGAGACCCGCGGTTAATTGCGAGCCGGACGGCCAACCCGTTCCGATAGCCTCGCTGATTTAAGAAGTGAGAATTTTGCCATATCACGGCGGTTTAAACGGTCAAATTCCCACGTGGACGGGTGTAGGTATACACGGAGACGAAGATTTCGGCAGGTTTACGCTGTACCGTTACGTACCGCGGGCATACGTGGAAGGAGAACGAAGAGGAACGATTGTATCGCCTGGACGGATGGCTGTTTAGTAAATTCTCGTGGAGCGGCGCGAGGTATTAGTTTCCGTGGCGAGACGCGACTCGCGGCGACCACGCACGCCGGCTGATTTTACGTGAATGCTATGCGAGAGGCGGCAAAGACTGCTGTCAGAAGGACGATATTCAATCGACACGGCCGGGACGGAAGAGGAAGAGGACGAGGAAGAGGAGGAGGGAAGGGCGAGAAGATGGGCGCAGCCTCCTCCACGGTGGCTATCCAGGGTCCCTCTTCCCGGCAGGTTTACGACGAGCCAACGCAAACACGACACTTGGCCGCTAACTGGCCACCTAGCTACCGGTGACTAGCCTCTTCCTGCTGCTCTCCTGGGCCCTCGGAATCTAACCGCATTCACCACGCTTCTGCCCACACTCCGCGACTGTGCGCCGCCGCCGAACGCTCTTACAAAATCGAAAAAACTACGAGGCAACCTAAGCAGTCCAGGGGTGGCGAACCTATGCCACGCGTGTCAGATGTGGCACAGATTTGCAGGTGCTCGTCGTTCATGTCTGTATATTAATCTAACAGAATTATCATATGGTTCGATGCACCTACGAAAATATTTTTCGCCAGCTTTTACTATTCGACAATCTGAATGTCGAGTTATGAGTTAATTCCAGAGATGGGCAAACATTTATTCGTCAAGTGTCGAATATAATAAAATTGCCCCGGGTTAACTTTATTCGACGGATAAAAAAATTAACTGTAGGTATTCGTCAAGTTGAAGTAACTTTTATTCGATCCGTTATTTAAATAATTCCTTATTTAGTTAAAGCCCAACTCTGGTTAATTCTTATGAAATTCTATGCCCATTTTTAAACTTGTCTCAAGGTGCGTTTAGACCAAAAGAACGAATGAATGCTCGTTCGACCCTCATTTCGACAAAATTCGTGCTCATTTAATGTAAACGGCAATCTTCCACTTGCAACTTTTCATTGCTTAAATTTTGTCGAAGTGGGGGGCAAACGAGCATTCAATAATACTTTGCAATGATTCATTTTCTACTAATTTTCTCCCTATTAAAAACTTCCCGGCACGTCAGCAATTCTATAAACATTATTTATAAATTTTATGGCACTCGCAGATGAAAAGGTTCCCCATCCCTGACCTAGTCTAGCACCGCGCAGCCCTCTCCTCCCCGTGATCCCGTGCTCGTCCCTCAGCTATGGTAATATTCCCCGCGTGGACGCGACGCGACGCGAAAATGCGAAAGGTCCAGGCGCGTGTTCCGGGTACGAGGCTCGGTGTAGTTTCGGGCCGGCGGAAAAATTAAAGATGCAACCTCTAGATTATGTCGCGGCCGTCCCTAAATAATATCCGCGACAGGCAGCATATTTATTGAAATACCTCGCTCGCCATCCGGCGCAGCCCCTTACAATAGCGGAGTAAAGAGTAAATGATGTATTCTCCGTGAGGAGCCCGTGGTCGACCAGTACGTTGCGCGGGTCAGTGTCCGATATCTCATTCTCCCGGCTACATTGCACGTATACGCTCAGGTACATGCGGTTTACCTCTCTCCTCGGCTTCCTCCCTCTCCGCTCCTCTCGTTTCGCCGGCCGGAGACCAGCGACGACAGGGGAGGGACAGAAAGAAGAGAAAGATTTGCAGATGGTATCGATCGTATTCCAGCGAAGACAGAAGCGGCTCTATACACGCGGGGCCGACATTGTTTAGCGGTCCGGGAATGTAGAATCATCGGCGAGCGACCGTCTCCGCACGCGATCGGATCACCGTCACGGTGGGATAGCGATTAACCATTCCTCCAGGGGAAACAAGACGAAACGCTCCGTCCGTCCCGCGTTCCTCGCGGTGTAATTAGAAGCGGGATCTCGGGCCTCTGTATTCGGCGCCGCGATGAGGATTACAATTTCTGCGCCACTATTGCAAATCATCTCTCGACGGTTACGCGGGATTTTCTATAATGGCCACCGAGGTGGTCGATTTAACGCGCCGCGTCCGCCTGCCACTTAACTTCCGCAGCCGACGTTCGTCGCCCGGCGGAGCTAGAAATACGGCGAGTTTAACTCGCGCTAAATTACGCTTCGAGGATCACGGAAGATGTCAAGGCGCAGCCTGGGACGCCGCGAGGAATCAGGAAATCGATTATCGCGAAACCGTTCGGGAGAAATACAGCCCGGTTGATATATGTATACCACTGCCCGGGGATTACATATTAAGAAAGTTAATGACACGCGCGACGAAGATCGGAAGGTGATGCTCGGAGCGGCGGTCTTGCGCGGAGCGAAACAGCTGGAAAAACGTAGGAACGTCGTCGTTATAATAATGCGCGTCGACTTCAGCCGGTGCAGCTTTGCATAACCGTTCCGAGGATCGCAAAGGTCGACGGCACTTACGCAACAGGAGTCCTTCCTGCGATTTCTCGCCACTTTGCTACGCGGACGTCTCGGACATCTGAAAACGCGACCTTGTATTCGTGGCATACCTCGGGACCCGCTGTCGTTTTTCTTGCCGCGGTAAAGAAACGCTGGCCGGTGCGTGCGTTTCGCGCTAGGGCCGAATGTCGTTCGTCTTACCTGGAACAGAGAGAAAAACGCCGGTTAGATCGGATATCGCCTGGCCGCACGAACGTTTCAATTACGCCGCGCGATAAATATCTACGCGGAGCGAGGCACGCCTCGCGCGAACTCGCCCGGGAAACCCGTAAATCGGTGGGAAATGTCGCGGCGGATCGCGTTCCATGCGCCGCGAGCTTTCCATCGAACAGCCGCGGGCGCATCGACGCGGAGAAGACACTTGGCAGCGAGTTACTTTAGACTTACTCATTGGAGTTATTCATCTCACGTTCCGCCTTCACTCTACAAAATTCTTCGCGATAATCTTACCATTGATCTAATTCACTTTCTACTCGGCGCACAGTGACTCATAACTTCTGAACCAATCAGTTTTCGTCTTAAGTACCCTAATACTTTTTTAAAGAGAATATAAAAATGCATTGATTGGTGTATAAAAAAATATATACAGTTCCATTAAAAAAATTAAGGCGATCTTAATTTTTCAGTGAATAAAAAGATTTTTATTAATATTTACTTTCGCAATTTGTTGTCAACTGAATACTGACTAACTTTTGTTCGAAACATTTTTATATCAAATTATTTTTATCACGTGTATCGCGTTTGACTGCTATTTTAAAACTGAAGACAGCATCCAGGATGGAAAATTCATGGTAGATATTGTATAAACAATTGGAAAAAGTATATCGGATGTGTAGATTAACATAAGTGTCTTATGCCTTCGCGGGACGCACGAGAGGAGGCCCAGGTGAACGTCTTAATAATGATTTTGGCTATTTTTTCTGTTTCGTGCAAATTCGAGCAGTTGAAATTGACGTTAATATAAACTTTAATGATCCCTAAATTATTATACAAAAAATCACGGAGGTATTTTTTGGTATTTTTTTTTAAAGTCCCATCGAAGTTGATAACCATTTAACATAAAGAATTAGTACAAATTGTTAGTATTGTAAAAAACTGACTCGGCAGTTTTGAAGATATGACAGTATTAAACACAACTTATAAAAACCAAATGAAAAGCATAAACATTCTGCCAATGGCACGTGTTTGAAAAAATGCACTGAAATTTGTAATGAATTTCTAGTATAACTTTTGACAAGAAATTAGTAAATTCAGCAGAAGTTATGTGTAACATTGAAACCTACGTTCCTTTATTAACATTTTAAGATACAAGAATTTGTGGATCAAACACTTCGGATTCTTGACTTCTGTCCGCGACTCTCCCCTATATAGAGGCAAGTTCATGTCTGTCCATTTACGTTTATGCTTTCCCATCTTAATGCGCCATAAAATTGCTCCTCTTGTTTCCTTCTCTTTCCTACTATTAGTTTTAGTTTTAGTTATTTAGTTACGGTTAGAGGTAAAAGGCGAATAATAATAATAATAATTCGTGGTAGTCGGCTGACGAGAAAGCGGACGGCGGATACTGGCTTCTGACCCGATCGTAATTACCGATAATAACAGTACCAGTTGCGTTTTCTAATTAGTATCGGCGCGGGCCGCGTACGCGCGCGATATCGACCAACCACGGTATTATTCGTAACGCAGCGATAATCGATCGCGGTAGATCAACGGCAGCAATAATTAATTACCGGTGCGTCATAATTATTGCTCTCGCGGGTAATACTTTTCTTGTTGCTCGTAAACGTTACCCTCGACGCGCGGTACATATTTCATCGTTATTAATAGGCTAGGGACACACGCGCCGGTGCACGAGACGCCAACCGATCGCGTTTGAAAATAAAAATAAAAGCATTGGTCGCTCGCGGGACCGGATCAAGTCCGGCGTCACTCCTTTGCCAGCGTCCTCAGCTTTTCTATCAAACCTTTGATTATCCTCTCGGGCGCCCCTCCGCCGCCGATACCGTTGCTCGACGCGGATCAAGCCTCGCCGCCGGCTCCCCGACGGATTCAATTAACGAGGGGGCGAAGAATGTGCGAACGCGCCGTCGCGGCTGGAGATCGCGGCGAGAGTAGAGGGCGGATTGTTATCGGCACTCGATAAGCCGCCTAAACGATTCTCCAGTCAGCGTGTCTGGTCCGAGCGTAAAAGAGATAGCGCGGCGCTCTCCGCGTGTGGTCCCGGGGGTCGGCTCGACACCGCGGCTCTGACACCAGGTGAGAGGAGCCCGAGGAATAAGACGCTGACGGAGGAATACGACGCAGGAGGACCGCGGGTACAGCGGGGGGGGGTTAGGAGAGGGACGAAGGGACACGCGGATACTGGCCATCTGACCCGTGGCAAGGGCTGCAAGGGAGGAGGAAGGAGCCTCGACCCTGCTGCCCCCCCCGTTGAGCATTATTACACATTTAACTAATTTCCTTGTCTCGTAAAGTATGGGAAGACACCGCGGTGGCCGCGGAGCTTCACAGAAAGCTCGCCGCCGTCGTGGCACCTATGTACATACCTACGTGTATGTTGCGTCCCGATTCGGCAACCCGTCGATAAACTGCACCAGGCAGGAAGAAAAGAAGACGCCGGGATTCGCGGATCCACGAATCACTGCAAAGTGGGCGTTATATCGCGGCTTTAATATCTTGCTTTATTGATTCGCGTTTTATTGATTCACGTTTTATTGCGTATTTACGAGCCGAGAACGAATTTGCACACCCTTATCTCGTGGGATCTCGAATGTTTCGGAGATTCACCGTTCCACGTCGCGTACTAGCGCCTCGCTCGTAGACCTTGGCGGTCGCGGTAAGCTCGTTAATTGTACCCGAAACGTAGTTAGCACCTCGGTCACTCGTGTTAATGCTGGGCGAGGCGAGGCGAGGCCGCCGGTTTGTCGCATTTGCAATTCAATCGAAGACTCGGCGGAGGATTTTATAGAAAGATTCAATTTTCAGACGCGAAGTTGGTGATTTGTGATCCCGTTCAGAAGCGACAGCCAGCGGCTGTCTAGTCGAAACGGGGGAGACGCTGGCGGCGGAAGAGAAGTTCGAGTGACGCGAACGCGACCCTGAAAGAAGCGACGAGATTAACCGTTCCGGGGGAACGTATGTATCAGCCGAGGCTATCTCGCGGTAATCTCATTGTCGTCTTCGACCGCTACAACGTCATTAAGGATAGTGGTGGAAAGCAAATATGAGACCGCGTCTCACGTTTCGCGCAGCCTCGCTCGACGACAGTGTTCTTTTTCACGCGCGCCGTTCCGTTCCCCTTCTACCCCACTCGCGGACATTTAACCCTTAGTATCATAGTGTAACACGAGTGTTACACGAATTGATAAAATTCTGCAAGCCATTTGGGGGCTTTTTCATGAACTTTAAAGCGTTACTTTATTAATACCACATGTAACAAGAAACGGTTCCATAAAAATGTATTGAACCTAATTTTTTTTATAACGTAGCATAGCATAACTTAGCTTCTAGGTGGATTCTCGAATTTAGTTTCACCAGGATCACTGAAAGTACCAGGTAAGTGCTAATTTTTACTCTCAGTTATTTCGGTTTTCCTTTTTGAATAAATTTGATGTCGAACATAATAATGTATGTAATACTACTTACAAGGGAACATCGCCAACCCGAAAATTCAAAAAATTCTGAAACTTTGTGAATATGTGGGGAATTTCCTCCTAAATATATCGCATTTTTGTTTGCTGCCCAAATTCACTGTAAGCGGGTGTAATCGACCCCTGAAAATCAGGTTACTTTCCAATTTAGTGTTATAGCACGTGAACTGTAAAATATTTTTTTCATCAAATAATAGATCTAATTAAAAAAAGTAACTTTTGTCTTGAAACTTTTTTTCTACCTCTTGTAGTTCGCGACTTATAACACAAAATCGGAAAATAGCCGAATTTTCAGGGGTTTAACACTATGGTGTCATAACCATATTTTTTTATTTATATTAAAAATAGTTACACTAGGAATTTTTTGTTTATTTTACGACGAAGTGTGGACAAAAATGCACCGTTAAGAATTCTTTGGGTGAAATTAAAAAATCATGATACCAAGGGTTAACGCCGCTATTCCTCTTCTAAACTCAACGATCCCCCCTGCGATTAGAAATCAGCCGGGCGAAGTAGCCCAGCTTCCGTGAGTGCTCTAGAGGCATCGATATCCCTCGCCGAATCCTTATCGCGCTCTCGCGAGACAATTCCGCTGAAAGCCGACTCTCTTGAGCGCGGAGTCGCTTAATTAAAATTTTTACGATACTCGCGCGACAGACCCGCAGCCGCATTATTTTTCTCCTTTCGACGTGTTCCGAGATGCATCGAAGTCATAAGGCCGGGACGAAGAAATAAACCCGTTGGCAGCTCGTAAAAAGTAAGGGACACCAAGAAAACTGGTTTGCATGCGCCGCCGTGGATGTGGGCTCGCGCTTGCACAAAGCGTTTACAAGTTCGCAGAGTATCGTCGCGGAAAGTGGCAAAAGCGTGGAGAATAAATTTCACGGCTGATGGCCCGAAGACGCCGGGACCGTTCGTTTCCGCGGTCGGCGGTGCGGTTCCACCGGGATTTCTGGAATTCGCTGGAAAAATTTAAGAAGCGAGGACGAGCGAGGAACGCGGCCGGTTCGACGGGAGATCCGACGATCGGCTCTCGGCCGCGATTCCCTGCCGACCCTCACGATCCTCTTCGGCAATTCGCGCCGTTCGTATAACGATCTTGGCAGGAACAATGGCCGTTTACGGCTCGGGGAACGCGGGAGCGTCGGCGTCGTGCCGAACCGCGCGCGATTACGGAAACGCTTCGTATTTTATATCTTTGCATTGGAACGCGCTTAGGAATCCAGGAATCGCGTTCTGGAGAACCAATTAGGGGAGAGTGGGGTAAAACGGAACATCAATGTTTCTCTTAGATAAGAGCTGCGAATGAGTTGGTAACGCGTCACTCGTAACGGTTCGCGAAATCGACGGAGGCAGCTCTGCCTAGCCTGGCTCTCGGCTCGCGAGCTCTGCCCCATTCCGCGAACCGAGCCGAACCGTCCTCTTTGTCTTTTCGACATGTCGTCCCCGCGCGGCCCCGCTCCCCGACGCTGGCGACGACTGGGCCTGGCCGTGGGCCCGACGATAAGGGCGCGTAATGATGATTGCTTCGGGGAAATATTTTTTTCCGCCGCAACACGCACAGTGCCCGCAAACCGACAGTAAAAACTCGGTGTGCGCGACCGGAGAAAAAGATCCGGGGCGTCGTTCGACATCGTAATTTTAACGATTCCGGGCGCTCCCACAGTGCCTAGTTTACGCGTGGCCGAGCAAATTACGGGGTTCCGGTGCTCGCAAGAAAGTCATTCTTTCTGGCACCGAAAACCGACCGCGGGTTCGCTCGGGAAGATCCCCGAAATAATCGGTCCGGCGATTGCCCTCGAAATACTTTCACGCGTACTCGAGGGAGCGGCCCGAAACAACCGCGGAACAAAGGGGCTCTCGTCTCGTCGCCGGCAGCACGTCGCCCCCGCTCGCGTCGCTTGCCGTCGCGGGGAGGAAATCGCAGAGGGCGACGATCGCCCCGTGAGTTTTATTTGGCCGAGAGGCGATCCTCGGTTCTTCTTATTTGGCCGGCGAGCTCGCGCGCGTTCCGGCATTATAAGTTTTCCGCGGCGCAACGCGGACCAGTAATTTGAGAGGAATAATTGCGGGGCGCAAAAAAATATGACCGTTGGCCGAAAGAAAGGAAGGAAGAGGGAGACGAGGGCGGGAGAGGAGGAAAGGGGCAAGGTAACCGGTAAGGTTACGTACAGATGCGAGTTTGCCAGCATGTCATTGTTGGCCGCCCCGGGCGAAGACGGGAATTCGGCGAGAACATCTCCGACTGCCCTCTTCTCCTTCCATTACGAGTCGCTGTGCCCCGTGCTGCGAGATGCGTCGAGACAATCTTCCGCCGCAGGACGGCGCACGGTGGTCGGGATAGGGGTAGTAGGGGACATTCGGCCGAAAAATGAGCCTTCTCCTATCGAAATCTACTGATTGTATTACTTCCTAAATGTCTAACAGTCTCGAAACAGAAAATATTAATAAAATTTAATAAAAATTGTAATTGAGACGAACACTTAAAGTTTGACATTTTAAAGACACCATTTTTCACCAGAAAACTGCTTCCTTCTTAGAGATGCCCCGACGACCCTGTTCAATATTTTCTCTCAGTTTCCTTTTCAGAAAAGAAGCATTCTTTTACATTAAGAATTAACACCGTTAACTAAAAATTACTGTTCACAGTGTTTTAAAAAAGTTTCCTCCAACATGCGATTCAAATCTCTTAAAGAGCATTAAATAAACTACTAAATAAACAGTTTCCAATTTTTTTTAATAACAATGAAGTCGAAAAATTGAAAAAGAAACATTAAATAAACGCCCAATATATTTAATTATAAATCACTAGAAGGGGATAATTTTCTCCTGCCTTTTGGCGCAAATTTCATTCCGATATCTTTTATAGTTTAAAAGTTACAGACGAATGTCAGAAACTACCCCTATCCCGACCACTGTGCGGCGACTGCGACGCGTCGTGCGATCCTGCATCGGTATATACGCAGCAATGTAATTGCATGCACGGGCTTCTCCAGAAAAATGGAAGAGTCCAGTAGTCGGTGGAAACGCTACACGGTAGCGAAGGGGGCTGTCCGTTCCAATGAATTACGTCCGCGCATCGAACGGCCCAGAAGAAATAATATCGTTTGTACGGCTGAAAGTCGCAGCGGAGCGACGACAGCTCCTCGATCATCGCGAACGCGAGCAGGTTTGCTGCATATGCTTGTCGGGATTCCTCTAGATATTTATCGGCTTTAATGTGGACAAGGGACCTTTCGCTGCTGTCGCTTTCGCGACCGGCTCGCGGCTCCGGCTCAACGAAAGTCGACTAAAGGACGAACACGACGCGCTTCCTCTATTCCTCGGCTACCGGAGCCACCGGTCGCGCGGCCACGCTCGGGGTATCGCCGAGAAACGCTGGGAATCGGGTCACCCCGTACCTTAAATCCCTCCCGGCCACTTTCCCTGATCGGTCACCGATCGGATATCGCCGGTAGAGCGTAATAACGGCACATTTCCTGCGCGATCTACGCCAACACGATCGGACGCAGGGGAATAGAAAAACTTCGTGCCGAAGGTTTCGCCCGTCACGAGCTGGCGCGGATGATCCAGACTGATTCGCGGCTCGCGAACCGAGCACTCGTAGCCGGCCGAGCGCATCCGGTTCGCCTTTGGCTCTCCGAGCGGCGTGGAGTTCGAGTTTCTGGCGTGGAAGCCGTCTGGCTGGCCGCGAAATGCAACTTTAAAAGGACGGTAGACAAATGAGCGGAGCGTTCTACATAGATCCCTTCGAGAAGATTGGATCGAGTTTCTCGCGTCGTGAGAGAAAAGAGTAGCAGCCAGAGGAAGGAGCTTCTCTGGCCACCCTCTTCGTTCCCTCTCTCGTTCGCCAGCCAAACGAAACGGAGAGGGCCAGCGAATGAGCCGGCCGGGTAAAAGAAAAGGATGATCTTTCTCCCCGCGAGAGCTCTGGAATATCTGCACGCGGGCCTATTATGCGAGAGTGATAAATCGACGGGCAAGGCCGTCGGGAATCTCGATAAGGTGCTCCCTCTTCTTCCCCCCGCCCCTCCCGCGGAATACTCTGCGCCCTTCGTCATCCTCAAACTCATCCCGAAGCCCGAGGTCGTTTAAACTATCGGCCATCATCGTCCATATACCTTAGATTTCTTCTGGTCGAGCGGCGATTCTTAACGCGCTGCTTCTGCCTGGCCTCCGCGGGGTTGTGATACGAATTTTTCCACCGCCGGGGACACACCACGATCCCGGATACGTGGCCACGCCACGTAGCCCCGCAACCGAAACTGGACCGTTCCTGTCGCGGGAGATACATTGGTACTTACAGCCGTTCTGGCAATCGTAAAGTTCCATGGGAATATTCGAGGCAAGTGGCAGTCGGTCCAGGAAGATCGAGCCCGGACGATAGAAGCATTAGAGGCCCCGTTCGGATCTTCACGACTCTGACGTATCGCAGTGATCTCGGGTAGGAGTCGCGAGAACGGCGCGGCGGACAGAAGCGGATGAACGATCGTCATAACGGGCTGCGCGATGGAAGCGGGAAAGGTGGCGAGATAAGGAGAGTCGCGAATGGTCCCGGAATCTCCGCGAACGTCGTGGCATCTGCGGTACCTAAGCGCGGCTAACTCGTGTAACTCGAAACGACGAACCCGGAGCTGCCCGTTACCGCGGGACCCGTGTTTGCTCTCTCCTCTGGCTGTCCTACGTTTTTACCTCTGGTTCCTCCTCGCCAGTAAATGTGCCGTTACGCCGCGAGAAGGGCAACAACGGGGAACGAAGCAAGGTAGCCGGCGTATGCAGCCAGCGGCCGGATCGAGCGACGCCGAACGTATCGCCGGCCCGGCTCGATTACTTAGGATTACCTCGCGCCTACGTGCGAAGAGATACCTTTCCTCTCCTTCTGTTACAACCGACCGCCAGGGCACCCCGGGAACGCGGCTGCCGGCCGAGCAGGGAACGGTTCCGCGCGAAAACCGGAGAGTAAACTGCACGGATGGGAAGAGGAAACAAATGGAATGAGGAAGGAGAAACGAGAGCCTGGTCGTATCGCGGAATAGAAGGGAGCTGGCGAGGGTGAGAGAGAGAGAGAGAGAGAGAGAGAGAGGGGCGAGGAGCGGACAGGAGACAAAGAGAGAAAAGCGACAGACTTACAAACAAATACACGAGGAGATACACGAGAGCAAGCATCTCCCTCCTCCTTTCTAGTATCTGCTGCGCAACCTTTGCGGCGCTCGAGTTCCCGGGTGAATGCAAATGAGACAACCGGGGTACCGGTTAACCACCGCTGCCACCGGGGAAGACGTTCGGCCATATCCATCCTTCGCCTCGTTCCTCCCGGGACGATCGATGACGTTTCCGCGGAAGGATCCGCTGAGAATCAGACCGCGCCTATCCCCGACACTCTTTTCCCTGTTTCCGCTGCTTTCCTACTTTTGGCTTTGTCACGACGCCGGAGAAAACTCGGGTGAGCCGCCTCGACCGGATCGTGAGAACGGCTGGATTTTAGCAAGCCACCTTGGAACGGTACCTACAATGGAAGAGACGTATGCTCCCGCAGATTCCGGCTCGCGTAGATAGAATTCACGTCGAGGTAGCTCCTCGCGTATCCCTCTCGCGACGAACCGAGATGAAAGCTCTCCCCGGCTCCGCCACCAACCAACGTCCCCGGGAACTTTATGGCTCATGAATGAAACATGGGCTTAACCGTATATTCGCGGGGCTACGTGTTGCAACGGTGGCTTAATGTATGCCGCGGTCGCGAAAAATGGCGAACCGATAAATGGAATTAAGGCGGGGACCCGTGTCGTGGTGTCTTTGTGGGGCTGCTCGATATCACGAACACGACGACCGGGCCCGAGGGTCGCTGCCGTGGCCGCGGGTCCGCCGATTCCGATTCCATACGCGCCGCCGAATGCTGGGACAGCGTCGTCTCGTTAGAAGTTTAGAGTAGAGCTGTTGATTCCCGGGAGTTCGGGAACCCGTGAGATACCCGGGAACAAAAAAGTTTCCCGGGTAAACTACCCGAGATACTCGAGACACCCGAGATCTCATAGAGTACCGTTCCATAATTGAAGCCACACTGAGCGTCATGGCCTTCGGGTCGAAGGCTTCGACCCCCGGGGAGACAGGAATACCCATTAAGAAGTGAGAAATCTCCAGTTCCGAATTTCTCATCAGATCCTTCCGAAAACGACGCCAATCGATTCCTTATGTTTCCCCGATGAAAATCACACCAGGAACGACGTAATTCGGACTATAATGAAGGAAATTTCATGAACAAATGTTTTGCATAATTTCAAATTCACTTCGTTATGAACTTACTCTGTAAGTTCTCGGGTATCTCGAGTACCTCGGGAAGTTTTCCCGGGTATCGTCTACCCGGGAATTTTCCTCGTCCCGGGTAGCCGGGTATCTTGGGTACCCGGTCCACAGCTACAGCTCTAGTTTAAAGGCTGAGTGGCGTCTCGGCCGAGGGATTAAAACGTCTCGCTCGGGGGCGATATTTATCGGAGGCGACGGGTGGCTGAAAATGCGAGAGGGCCAGCGCGTAAGCGGCTACCGGAACCCGCGACGCAGTGGCACCCGGTAAAAAGTTGCCGCGTTAAGTTTGATCGGCCTACTAAAAATGCAGAAGGAATCAGGTAGTGGGTTAAATAGGAGGCGCACGCTCGACCTCTGGACCACGTCGGAAGCGAGTGTCCTCGGGTGTCGTAAAGACCGCGGCCAGGACCCTCTCGCCTCGGCCCATTTAACCGGTTAATGGCGGGTCAAGCGGCAATAACGCCGCCGAATAATCATAAAAACGAGGTTGGTAGCTGCGTGGAACCCCCCGCCGCGCCCGTGTTCGTAGCGCCGCGTTAACGTTCACCGCGGCTCGGCGACGGACGTATCTTATGCGGGGCCTTCATGGAGGCCTGCGACGCGCGGCACGACTCTGTTCACCCATGTGTCTCCTTAGACAACGTGCCGAATAAATCAACATCCGAGTTTCCATTCACGTAGGCACTTCGCTGTATCCTGAAATCGACTCCGCGCATTGTTGATATTTACTTAGGTGCTTCCTCTGTTTCGGGGGATTTCGCCACTCGCCGCTTGCTGTTACCACCAACGTAGGTAGGGACCAGGGGGATGAAGGAGAAAGAAGCTGCTGCTCGTCGGGGGGGGGGGCGCGAAGCGTGGTCGAGTTTACAGCACGCGGTGGGCCAGGAAAATCACGCTCGACCCTCGGCCCTGACCCACGGGGCCAAGCAGTAGCAGAGACGCCGCGAGTAGCTGTAACGAACGCTCGAAAGATGTTGGTGCAGCGTTGCTTCCCGGTGAAAAGATTTCCATGGGAACCGGACATCCTTCGGATCTGCCGTTGAATACCAGTTTCCCTGAACGCGGAATGAGGATCGATGTCTCGGTCCAGCATCGTACGCGTCGTATAATAATCGAGCTCGAGAAGTGACCAGGAGTACAGAGTAAAAGAAAGAAAGAGAGGAAGCGGAGAGAAATGGCAGGGAGCGAAGAGGAGAGGAGGAGAAGAGAAGAGGACTCCCCGAGGGTTCTACCGGTGCGCGCAGTGCGCTTCAATGCGGTGCCCCCGATGATTGGCTCGATTTAATAAGCATATCACGAAACTCTATGATTACGAAAGATCGCGAAAGCGTCGGGCGCCGAGCACGGGTGATCTTTATTTCCAATTGGATCCACGCTGGACCGGGAGGGCTCTCTTAATTGACGGAATGCCGAAGGGGGAAGAGGTGGGTGGGTTCGGGGAGGCAACGGCCCGCATGGGAATTATTTTTAATAAGGATCCTTGTTCTCCGCGCCCTCTCCCCACCCCGCCCTGCTTTATCTCTCGCGCGGGCGAAAGTCCAGGGGATCCCTTCGCGCTTATCTCTCAAGAACGTTGACCGATACGGGGAAATTCAGCGCCACCACCCTCGAGCGTCTACGCGACCGTTCTCCCGCCGTTACAGAAGGGATTCGAGGCAGCGTTTTCTCCGAGGGGTAGCTCTATAATCATAATTTAGCCGTAATTACATTTATGACCCACTTTACCCTCGTAAATTGTCCACGAAGATCGGGGCCCCATGGTCGTCGTTATTACGCGCCTCGGTTACCATGGCCGATCCTCCCGAATCACTTTTTCTTCCTCTTTCTCCGTCCTCCCCTTCGTCCAGCCTTCATCCTGCGTGCGTACCCGCCGTCGTCGTCGTCGACAGCGCCGGTCTTCGTCCCCTTTTCGACCGTCCGAGGTTATTAAGATCGTGATTGGAAGAGGCGAATGTCTCGGTTCGTCGGGCGATGCGGGTTCATCCACCTCGGAGTAATCGAACGGTGATAATCCGAGCGCAGGGGAAACGATAAATTCCAAGTATCGATCTCTTCTAAGGGACGCCGGCGTTCTCCCCAAAAAATTGCCGCTCCTTGTTTACGGAGGCGCGGAGCTCGGACCGCAAACGTTTCGGTTAATCGCCACCCCTTCCGTTTCTCGCACCGTGACGCCATTACACGGACCGTAACCCCAACACGCGGCCCACCAGAAACGTAGATCGAAAGGATCATCCGCGACGGTCGGCCTCGGAATTCGACGGTAGAGATGGAGCGGCACGCCAACATCCGGTGGAACGAGGGGAACGGAAATCGGCGCCGTCGCGTTCGCCGCAGAGGTCAAGAGACTCGACGGAGGAGGAGCGGGGGGGGGGGGGAGCAGTTTCGGATCGATCTCGATGCGAGAAGGAGAATTCGTCGATCTTGCCGGAAACGGTGGGGGCTCGTTTTCGTGGAGGGCAAAAGCGGAGGTAGGAGTGGACGCATTCCTGCCACGATGAGACGCGGTGCCATTGGCTCCTGGGACGCGGAGCGTCACACCGGTTGGCCGCCTTAATAATATGGTACGGCTGGCCAGCCAGCACCGACGACTACCACTGCCTGCCTACCTCCTTCTGCGTTCCTCGGCTTACCTACAGGAGGTTGTTGCCGCATGGTTGATGTACTCATACCTATCGGCTACCCGCTCGTTACCTTGCCCCCCACGACAAGCCCCGCACTCGCGATACCCAGCAGACCCGTGTTTCCCCATCGACAGCACCCCCCTTCGCCCCGGCAGCCTCTTCGCCAAAATGCCCCGCGTAATTTCAGCCTTCGTAAACGATTCTTCCTGCCCTGCCAACGACACACTTGCCGCGACTCTATCCACAGTGAATCGATCCACCTCGGCAGAACTCACCCCCCTCTCGCCCCGAATGATAAGCCTAAGTAGAAGCGATCGATCGCCGGTTCAAAGAACCGCGCGATCTAGCACGGTAGGATGAAACAGACGACGGAGCCCCGGACGCTTCCCGGCCGAAGCCAAGTGGGACGTGACTCGTTTGCGAACGTTCCAGGCGGTGGAAAAAAGTGCGAGGAAGACATTAGGCATTTCTCGCCTCTCGAATCTCGAGCGGCCAGGGACGAATTCGCGCAAATTTTGTAGTCCGACTTATGATTAGTCGGGGAGGGGCAGCCTATCATTACGCGTATTACCATCTCTCGCGCGATCGGGTCCGAGGCTTCCGATGCCCCGGCACGAAGCAACCCGGCGCGCATACATTGCCGAGTATGCACATTCGGCCGGACCGAAGGCATAGATAATACGGGAGCGCCGCCAGATAATTTTACAGTACGCCCGAGACTTTTCGTGCAACGATTACAACAGCTCCCCCCTTCCCTCCGTTCGATCGGGCCATCTCCCCCTAGCCCCCCCCCCCCGGGATCACCGGCGTTTCGTACTAGTGAACGGCCATTACTCGACCGGGCAGGCTTTCTTATTCGCTCATTAACGATGTGTTCGGCGGTTATCCATTACCGGCCGCAAACGAACGCCCTTCGGTTCCGAATTTTTTTGCGCGCAAAATCAATCGGCACTCCGGTGCATCACGTGATTCCTGTCGCGCGCTGGCAACGCAACAATGCCTCCTGCGTATCCTCTCTCAGCTGTCATGCCTCATCGACGGTCCTCCCCCCCCCCCCCCCCCCTTTCGAACACCAGGCGAGTGTTTTTTTACGAGCAACGCCGATAGATCCGAAGGAAACGTCGGGCCATTACCTCCGCGCTATCTTCACTTGCTCCCCTGCCGAATCATTCGGTTCGGCGATGTGTGAAAAAAAATTTCCCTTCACCACAAGCTTGCCCTTGTTGCGGCTTATTTACTAAACCAGCGATGCGTGGCAGGCTGTATCGCAGATTATTATTCGGACACCTCCTCGGAAGTATGGTTTTCGCCGCGATTCACCCCTTCTTGCCGCGCAGCTTTGCGCGGGAAAAAAGTGCCTGAATGCTCGAGAGCTAGGCAGGATTCTTTATCGAGGTCCGCAGCGCGAGCAGCCCTCGGCGCAGCGAGGGTTAACGAGCTTAAGGTAGTTCCTGAATAATCTACTGAATTCAAGAATTCTTTCAAATTTCGTTCAAAACTAATTTGGAATACAAGATACCCTTGTGCAAAGTTTAAAATCGATTTACCACATAGTTATCGAGAAATTGTTAATTAAAGTTGATGCATTTTAACACAGTGGCATATGGCAGAGTCGAAAAAAAGAGGATTATAGTTTCAGTTTTTCTGCTGAAACAGGAAAACTATATTCAACAAGTGTACCAAAAGTCTCCTAATTTAATTTGTAACACAATCATGAAATAAAAAAAAATTTGTTGAAATGTGGAAGATAACACAATATTATACTATCGGAAACTGAAAAAAAAAAAGTTTATGTATTATAACTGACGTATTTAATAATGAAAATACGAAAACATGCAGATGTCCCAGTAAGCGGACAATCTAAAAATGCATGTCTGAATTACGTACATTCACGAAATTCTTGAACCAGTAAATAAACTTAGACTTGTTTAAAAAAATATTAATTTTTTTGCAAATTTAACTATCTTAAACTAAATTTAAATCTATTTACTATTATAATAATGTATTATTATAATGTATAAATAAGAAATGCTGTCAATATTTTCTTAGTAAATGACAGAAGTGTCTTGACAGAAGCTTAAGATATTTCTCGAAATCTGCTATGCGTGCGAAGTGTGTTACAGAATAATTATTTCTATCTAACGATTTTCAATTTTCTATAATAATAATTTTAATTAGTATTGCTAAATACTTATGCATTATGGTACTATTCTTTGTTTTTAATTATATTAAAAATTAAGCTTAAAAATAAATAAAATTCGCAATGCTGTTCAGGTACTGGGACATGGCCGGGCACTGGTACATTTACCTTATATTAACATTGAACTGTTTAAAATATACATACATGATGTTAAAAATTATTATTATTTCCATAGTATCATACTACTTTATATTTGTCGTTTATTACCCAACTCTAATTTGACTAATATAGTTGGTTAGGAACTACCTTAACAAATTTCTCGCGGGGGGGGGGGGGGGGCGATCATCCCGCGGTGTTGGCTGGCTCGCAGCAAATCGCAGGTACTCGCCAACAAATCGTCCGTCGCGGCTGCGTGTAACCTGCCTGGCATTGTAACAGTCGCACTGTTAAGCGGTAATAGTGGACAGGTTATCAGCAGCTGTTACAACAGCTCCGGGACCTTTACGTAACGACCGATGTCAGTTGGCGCGAGTTCGCTTCGCAGGGGTCTGCCGTGGGCCGGCTGCCAATGCCACGGCGAGGGCCCCGCTCGTACCAACAGCCACGGGGCCCCGATAGTATCGCGGTGCGCTCACCACCGGAACCGCGGTCGGCGGGGCATTGCTGTGACAAGGACGATCGCCGGCCCGCGTTCCAACGCCCGACGTCATTATGGCGCTATCGCGATGCACCCGGCGGGCCCTTTCCTCCGTCGAGAATTCGGCGGGCATGCTCGACAAACAACGGCCACGTTGCTCGCTCGACCGCGAGAAGCCTCGTTTCAATAAGTCGTGGCGTGCGAGCGAGAGAGCACTGTTTGGCAGAGGGACCACCTCGGGGGAAGAATACAAAGTACGGGCGAAGCGCAAACGCCGCGAAATCAATCCCCGATAGCCGGGGATCGGGAAGGAACCGGCTCCCGATTATACCGTCGAGGCTCGTTCCGAAAGATCACAGGCACCGTCATTACCCGTGGCGGCATTGGCGTCGAATCGATCGCGGTCTTCGCAATTAAGCCGAAGAGGTACCGGAACTATCATCATCGTCGATGGCTCGGCGCGACGGAATGGAAAGAGCCGGGGTCTAACGACCGGCAGCGATGCGGGCGACGTGACTTAGTGACACGAAACGACGCGAGAACGCGCGTACACGCGCCGATTGGCTATTATTAAGACGGCGCGGACGGGGCTGATCATGCGCGGGGCAGATCCACTTTTACGAGCGTTGGGGAGGAGGGGGGATATCGTCGGTGGCATCATCGCCGTGTCTCGCGCACGGTACGCTACCAGAGAGGCCCGCGGGAGTGATTTTTGCGTGGGCAACGGCCGTTCCAATAAAATTCGAACGCCAGACAATTTTCGATTACGCGTGATCTCATTAACTTGCCCCGTAGACGCCCGGCCTCTTCCTACATCTCCTCCGCCCTCTTCCCTACTGCTCAACCCCGCTGCTTATTCCCCACCCACCCCACCCCCCCCCCTCCTCTCAACCGCCTTAGCCTGCTGCTCTTTTTCCCTCGACCGCGCCTCCACGGATTTCAGCTTCACTGACGCGGCGGCCCGTACGGCTCCAGGTCGGGGGACGATCATTATTTTAAATTCGCTCCAAATATTGCTACAAAAAGCGTATATTGCATCTTGCGGTGGTCGGGCGGACCGAAAGGGGTCCGCCAACGGTGGTTCTGGCCGGCGAGCCGTCTCTGCGGGCCAGCTCGGGGGCAGGAAAGCGAATACAACCGGCGCGCATGGTCCCGCGGCGGCTCGTGTGCGAGCCCACGTTGGACGCACACCACGGCACGCACCCACCCTTCTGCCGACGATCGGAGAGGGATACTACGGCGGACTCGCCGTGGACGAGTAATTTTCGAGGTGGACTGCGGAGGGGCAGAGACCGGCAGGAAGAAGGGAGAGAGCAACAAAAGGTGGGCAAGGCATGGTACGCGAGGCGATACGCGGAGTAAAATGGCGGTAGGTACGCGAGATCGCGCATCCCGGCTGCGGTGAGCCAGATGCATCAGAGCCCGGTGGATGTCGGTCGGGGGATGAGGAGCGTGTGGGGTGGGGGGGGGGGGAGGAGGGGAGGCCAAAGACGATGCACAGGAGGAAGAAGATCGAGGAGCGTGAGCCGCGATGGAAGCGAAGCGCGAGAGGCCGAAGGATGGTGATGGCGATGGCGATGGTGGTGGTGGTGGTGGTGGTGGTGGTGGTGGTGGTGGTGGTGGCAACGAGTCCCGGGCAGAAGCGGGAGGTGGCTTAAAAATGAAGTAATATGGTAAAAATATGGCGGGCAATTTTCAAGAGAGACGGAGCTAAGCCTGTTAGCCAGCGGTCCGCGAAACGCTGACGTAGCCGCTGTGGCAGCTACGTGCAGAGGGAGGGTGCGTTTGTGTGCGGGCACGTAATGTCGGTAGGCCAGGAACTCGCGGTAGATACGCCTCACTCGATCCGGCAGCGTAAAGATGGTCGTCCAAGATAGCGTAAAGTTAATAACGAACGACTGGATAGACGCGGACACGGGTGCGGGATGCAGAATGGGAGGGATCCTTCGCGGCAGGACGATCCAAACCGCGGACGTTTTTTGCTTTTACGCTCGCCGGGCCTGACCGCGTAAATACGGAATCCTGCGAGCGTGTAAAATCACGATCCATCGGGGGATACCGCTGCGCGACGTGTACGGGATCTCACGGGCGACGTAATGGCGTCCCGATGCTGCGTTACGCGCCTCCGACCCTGCCATTAAGGGGTACAGCAGCACTGGGAGGGCAAAGTCGTCGGTTTCTTCTAGGTTGGATTACTTCGATACTAAACAATCATGACACGCGTACTTTTTACCAGCTGTTTTACATGTCTCTGCAAGTAATTACAGGCAAAAAATTGACGATATTTTGTTAAAATTATTGAAGTTATTAAGCGCTGAAAGTGGCCCTACGCATCGCGCACTTGAGACTTGTGTAGGTACCTAGTAGTCTCAGGTGAACCTGTGACCTGAAAGCAAAATGCTTTGATGTGAGCAATAGGGTGGAAGGAAATATAAGGGTAAAATATTTTTTTATTATTCATGACTTCTAATAGTGGGCAACAGTTGCCTTTTATAATGGTAGTCAAGCTGCCAAAGTTTGAACGCGATCAACAAATTTTTTGAGGTGCCGCAAGCCCTTCAAATATTAATATTTACTGAAATATTAATTTCAAATATTAATATTTACTGAAATATTAATTTTTGAAAGGCTTGCGGCACCTCAAAAAATTTGTTGATCACGTTCAAACTTTGGCAGCATAAATACCATTATAAAAAGCAACTTTGGCCCACTATTAGAAGTTATGAAAAATAAAAAAATATTTTGCCCCTATATTTCGTTCCACTCTGGTGAGTAATTTCTACACCAAGTGCTACGATGTGGAACTTCCCCATCGAATTTGGGCAAAATTGTAGTCAAGAGGAAATTCCCTACATATTCAGTTTCAGAATTTTTTGAATTTCCGGGTTCGGGATGTTCCCTGGTTAGTCGTAAATATTCACAAATGGCGACGCTTTCAGAATTAATAATAATAAGAAAAATCGATTTATCGAGATTTCAGTAGTCCTGTGCCCCCTTAAACGCGCCCTTGTCCGGCCGGCCGAGGACCAAATTGATCACCTCGTTGCTTGCCCCGCGTGTCAGCCATTAGTCGGGAAACTTAATACGACATCGGGTCGCGTCGCGTCGCCCTTCCCGAACGCGGGAAAAACTCGCTCGAGGCTCGCCTTAAACGCATTCCTCGCGCCGAAGTCGCTAATCTAATATGCCGCCGGAGAAGAGACGAGGAAACCGCACGCAATCTCCTTAATAAAGAAATAATTAATGACGGTAGTCCACGGCAGAGCGTATAAAATAGCGTAATCTACGGCGGCTGGTGCGATTTAACCTGCTGCCGCTAGAAAACATTCTACGAGTTCCTCTCCCTGCTCGTTCCTCGCTCCTTTAATTATTCCCGAGACATTTCTCACCGATCGGAAGGCATAAATCGCTGCACGCATTTTCGCGGCGCTGCGCCGGCACGCACGCGATTACCAGGCATCTAGACCAGCGTCTCTCAAATCTCCGCGGATCCCACCGAACCTTGCGCGCGTTCACTCTCGATTCGTCCTCAATTTATCTTCCCGTTGCAGGCTTCGAAGGTCGCCGGTTTCCAATAGAAATCTGTGCCGATGCATCTGCGACGGCTGGGGGGAGCGTGCGCGAGCCAGTGGAATAAGCCAGCACCGGCGATCCGTTCCGCACCCCCGTCGAGAGGATTCCCCGTGGAATCGTTGGAGCGTTGCGACCGCTCCTCCCTGTATTATGGCTATTCGAATAGAACCGCGTATCTACTTAGCGTCCACGATCCTTGGGATCGCTCGTTGCTCGGCTTAAACGCGGCGTACAACCACCCGCCGTGGACGGCTAACGAGGCACCGGTACATCGTGTACGCATTGTACTTGTCTTCCGAGCGGAACGAATAATAGAACCTCCCCACGATACCGAACCACTTTCTTACGCCAAACAATCGATCCGGCTGAAAATTGAAACGTTCCCGGATGCCTGCTCCCCGAACGAACGAGCGTAAACGCGCCCCGCAATCAGAATTTCGTATTCCACGGTACATCGCGCAGTGGTTTGAAATCCCAGAAACGTGGCAAAAGCCCGGAAAATTAAAATTAGTAAATTGGATATATTTTCTTATAAATTGATAGTAGACTATATGCCACAACTGTTTTATGTGTTATTCTTTTGTTTTTTAACCTTGGCCATATTTCATTATTATTTGCATTTAGTTGTACACTTTTTAAGCGAATTTTTAAAGTGTTATATTTATTGCTAATGATGGATTTGGTAAATGATACTAGCCGAGCTAAGAATGCTCCAAAGAACAAAGTTGTACTGTTTGCAATGGTACATGATTTTTTTCCGAAAATCATTATAGCAGTATAAGCAGTACAGTGTCCCCTGGAGTTTTTTTCATATGACCATTAATACCGGAGATATTTATCTTAAGTTTTTGACTTCAGATTCGTAATCGGCGACCTCGAAAACCTTAGTATACTCATTTTTCTAAATATCAAAGATCACCTTCATATTTTTAAACCAGTGTGCATCGGTGCTAACCACTCCCGCGAGCTCGCGTGACGCGTAGATAATTGTTAAGTAGACTTTTTTCGGGATCTATTTGAACGTACAAAAAGGCAGCGAGTCCTTAGTTCGTGCCCCGCACACCGATGAGCGAGGACTGTGCCGGGTTCGTGAGGTGACCGTGGCGATGACTGGGCGCATAGTTGCGTGTACACGCGTGCACTTACATCATCGCGCGTGCCCGTCACCGTGAACTTACTTCGGAACGGCGCGAACGCTCGCGCCGTGTGTGACACACGTGCCACGCGTGCCTCCTTGCCCTCGGCCGTCCTACGTGCCCGATCCGACAATGCGCGCATTCATCGATCCGATTCCCCGATCGATCACGAGCCTCGCTTAAGTCCGTTCGGCGAGAGAGGATTATGGGCGGGGACCAGTTGCAAATGATGGCTCGTCGACGCCGGCCGTTCGATCGTCTAACACCGAGCGACACTATCCGGCCGACGAATCGTACGCGGCTGTCGTGCCCGATCAACGGAATCGTCGGGGACGGAATCGGGGGCCTGTAACGTGTAATTTTGATCGACGTCCGCGCGCTCGCTTCTCAGGCGTGAGTTGTGAGACCGGGCGACGTAATACGAGGCGAATTACCGGATTAATAAAGCCGCTCGCGAGAAAACCAACGCGTCGAACGTTTCTATTTTATGTAATACCCGGCTCGATCGATCAGCAACGCCTCGAGATTGATCGGGAACGGTTGCGCGCAGGTGTTAAGACACACGCTCTCGCCGGGCGCGTGAAAGGATTGGTCTACATTCCTGCACGACGATTGTGCACCGCGACGCTGTAACAGCGGGGGCACTTGTCTAACGTGATTCCACGGGGATCGGCGCGGATGCCGGGAATACGTGTCGGAGACACGCGCTTTTCAGCGGTTCGTTTGCACGAGACAGGCGGACAATCCTCAATTATCGGGGTAACAAATAGCCGGGGGATCTCGCGGCGGCTCGGCGCCGGTCGGTTTGGTAGCCCTAATCCTGGGGTCAAGCATTCGAGAACAAATGACCGCGTCGCGTAATTTACGACGCCGCGATCATTCGCCAACGAAAGCTCGTCTTACTGACCCTACCTCGCAGCAAGCGTAATTAATTGATCCAACCTTCGCTCGCGGACGTCCGTGCGTTCGATCCCGCGCAGGATAAATGAACGTAACGTTTTGATTTTTCGAAAGACGTACCCCTCTCTCGCTAACAAACGATCTCTATTGTCCCTGACCGTTCGCTGGGAACGAAACCTCCGTGATCCCTGCTCGACGCTGGCATCCCCTTCTCGCTGCCTTCACTTCGTAACATTATTATCCACTAGCCGGTCGGGGAATAGTTTTGCGTTCCTTAAACAATCGTCCGCAGTCCATAACGGTCACGGGTTAATCGCACGCCGACGGTCTACATACGTACGGCGGCTGCAACGGCCGGACCATGAACGTCCGTAACTACTTCACGGCTGGTCTTTCGCTACAGACGCTGTGGCCACGCCGGATCATGAACGTCGGCCTCTACTTTCCAGCCAGTACGCCAGTTGAGACCAGAGTTGGGCAAAATTTAATCTAATTGCAAATTATAAATTACGATTGAAATGTAATTATGTAATTGATTACACATTGTTTTGTGCAATTGGCTAATTTAGGTGGTTGACCACAATTTTGCCAACTACAACCTAAATTAACGATTACAGACAATAATGTGTAATCAATTACAAAATTACATTTTAATCGTAATTTGTAATTTGTAATTAGATTACATTTTGCCCAAGACTGGCTGAGACCAGTCAGAGCTTCGATTTTCTTCCCCTAAATGTGCAGCACTATTTTTCACAGTTTTTGAATTGTGACGTGTGATATATGTAAAAAAATCTACTCTGGGATTTATTGCAAATTCTGAATCTGCACCCATTACAGCTTTGGGCAACACGAATGCTCCAGATTTGAAAAATTTGACAAAAATAGAAATAAACACTTATCAACTCAATAACTACTACTTATTTTGTGAAAGTATATATTTTTCAATTACTGTTCTCTTTTTAACTCTCGTCCGTCCCTCGTGTCCATTTCACACAGTTTTTCCGTAATAAGTTATACTGTTCTATTATTCGTGATTCTTGTAAACAAGCAGGATGTCCTGCACATTGTTTTATTTTATGCGAAAGTTGTGAAAAATCTAAGATGTAGATGTTAACTCATCAATTTGAATAAAAAAATATCGACGAATAACTGTTTACCTTTTCATTTAATCTATCTTATACCACTGCGTCAGTTTGACACCGAGGGGAAGATTCAGTTCGTGAAATGAGGAACGGATGAGGGTTACCGTAAAATGGGCTAACTTTGACCACCTTTGGTAAATATTTCTCCGTTTCTTCCTTGTAACTTCTAAAGTAATTCAAATTTTATAATGAGGAAAAAACACTGAGACCGGTCATTTCAAGTCGATGAGAATGACATTTTTAAGGAACAAAAAAACAAACTCCCTTTAAAAAAATGACGAACAAAGGCATTCAACTCGGTCAGGGCAACTTTGACAACATTGTTTAATTGCCTGTTTTTATGAGAATTATTAACACTGGTATAACTTTTACAAACATATTTAACGCTAAAACAGAGGTAAAAGAATAATGTAACCATTCATAAAAAAAAAAACAGTTCTGAGAATAATATCTGCTATACAATAGATACTAGAGGAATTGTTTTTAAAATATTGTTTTGCGGTCAAAGTTACCCCATTTGCCGGAAATGTCAAGTCAAAGCAATAACTTTATAAACAGTTCCTTCTAATTTCCTCGAAGTTGGTAAAGATGGAGCCAAACCTCTCTAGCTGCGAGGTCCTCGAACGCGCGCCGCGCAAATCCATATTCACGCGTTGTGTTCGAACTTCGGTGGCGGTAATAAAATTCGAGAAACGTCGGCACGCGAGCCTCGTTCGTCGGCGTTCGACAGGCGTGGTAGACGCAATAAGAGAGAGTTTATATACGTCACCACGTCCTCGAACGTCGACACGAAAGTGAACCCGCGAAAAGGTCCCGGTGTTATGTCTGATCACCAGCCTCGCAACCGCGTTGGCTCTCTCGGCCGTTCTCCTTTCCGCTCATTCGGCAAATTTCGTGGCTGACCGCCCGCTCTCCCCCGCGCAATACCGTACGTGGAAAAATGCGGAGAAACAAATGGGGAGAGGGGGGGGGGGGGGGATCGGCGAGCGAGAAAACAAAATCACGCTGCACCGGGCCGAGGTCAGAGGAGGAATCATCGTTGACTGCAGAATAAGCTAGCGGCTGGAAGGAAGGAGGCCGATACGCGCGCTGAGATTCAATTACGATCGATCGGCCGGCAGGCCGGCCGGGGCTTCACTCTGGACAAATACCGTCCGCGCGAGATAAGGCGGCTCGTTTCGCTCGCTTCCTGGAGCTGAAGGCTATTAGCCTCGGATACGTTTGATTCATTGAACCGCTTTGTCACGGGACAACGCGGACACCGGGATGGTAGCGCGGAGGATCCGAGACGGCTCGCCCTTAAGTAGGTATTCCCCGGGACACGTGACATGAAACTTAGCTAACTTCGGAGATCCCCGTCCGGACGCAGTATCCCTGAATCGTTCGAGAGCCTGCTTATACCCGGCCGCGCTGCCATTCGGCCAAGACAGACGGAAAGAACGGTGACGTCATAGCAACAGAATGAAATTTAGATTGGTCCGTCAGACCCTATTAACGGTACGTGAATAGATTCAATGAGGAGGCTGGATAGCATCGAGCGGGGAATAATGAATGGGAAAGCGTCGGTCCCGGGTTCTGGGATGGGGCTAGGAGTCCTCGACACCGGAGATCGCGCGTGGATCAATCACCCGCATCGATATCGGGAATGACACCCAGAAACGAGTCTATTAGGCGGTCGATAACCACCGGGGCCCGCGTTCCCCGGCACGTAGCCCCTATCGACGGACCCCATCAACATTCCTTATCGACGCGATAATAATTTATTACCTTGTCCCCCGTTTCGCTGTTCCATCGGGCGACGAACGGCCCGAAAGGGCACGCCGGGACCGGACAGTTACACCTACGGAGATGAAAATGCCCATTGGCGGTTGACACTTCTACAAGGAATTGCTTTTTCCTCGCCTATTTAGTAGCGGCCACCTCGTAAACCTCGATGAGTCTGTGTTACCTCGCGCAGGCTACTTCCACGCATGCCCGGCTACGCCGCAGGTTCCCATGGACCTGGTGTACCCGCGGCTGGACAGAGTCGTTGAGGGAGATGGATTTATTCGGCAAATTCGAGGGCCATTTTCTTAAATGAAAAACCGTCGACATCATCCGACGTTATTAAGGTAACCGAGGGGGCCCCGGCATTAATGGTACGTAATGCAGAAATACAAAAAGATACGTTTCATCTCGATAATCATCGGCGGAGGTTGGTGCGGACCGGAGGTCGTCACCGGCAGAGGCGGGGAACACGAGTTAAGCCGAGCGAGCGCGTCTCATCTTCGTAAATCGAGTGTTCGACGTCCCTCTTCCAGCCCCGTTTCAATATCCCCGGCTCCGTAAAGGCAATCGCTGATTCACGGTGTAACGATCCCAGGTGTATGAGATTTGCACCTTGCCGGGCCTCACGCGTCGCGCGCCGACCCGGCCGAACAATCCTTTCGTTTCGTGCCACGGGCCGTGCGCGGCCAGGCAGATTAAGTGCCACCGAGACCCGGGAAAAAAAAACAAACACTCGCCGACGACGATGGTGCTTTCGAGGGGAACGTCGATTTTCTTGGCAAGAGGGGGGGGGGGGGGGGAAGGGCGCGCACCGAAAACGACGGTAAATTGTAGCGAACGGCAGCCAGAGCGTCCGTGGATTAAGCAGGAAGCAAGGGCGTACCGTTTAAAATGGAAATGAGGGGAGTGGGACCAATGAACGATATATTTAAAAGGCATCCCGGAGCAGCGATGAACCTTGGATGATTCAGTCTCGGGATAAAACGAACGACGAAGTGCCCTGGGTGCTAATGAATCCGGTTGTAAAAGCGCGAAACAATTTGCCCCGATTCCCGCGTATCGCCCGCCGATCCGTTCGTCGTTTATCGATCCGTGAACCCTTTCGCACCGCGGGCTCCGACGTGAAGTCTGCGGCGAGCCGAATCGCTCTCTTCTCGGAGCAGGGCGGCTGCGAGGGGATCATGGTTCGTTGGATTCGGGAGTATCATCAACGAGATCCATCAAACCTTAATGAGTCGCTCGTAACAGCTGCCAGTTTCACTGAGCTGTCCTCCGGCGACTTTTATCGAACTGCGATTTGCAGCGAGTTCGATCACAAGCGAATCACAGGCTTACGCTAAGCCGATTCCAAATGTAATCCTGTCCTTTTCCATGTCTCTTCCTCCCTTTTTCCTCATTCTTGCGCGGCCTTCTTGCCTCGGTACTTCAGTCCCCATTCGCTGGCGAACAAAAACTTTAATCGCGACTCTCCGACCGTAAAGGCGGCCCCCAGCTTCCGTCCTTCTCTCGACGCCACCTCGAGCGCATCGTCGCGTCGTCGCCGCCGCCGCCGCCGCCGCCGCTCGAGAAGCGAGTAACGTCGTGGCTGCCAGCCAAAAAATCGCGGCTTGATTGTTTTACGTCCGACCGCAGTGCACGAACGTGCTTCCAGGCAGCGATCAACGCGGTGATCGAGGTTCAAGGCTCCGAGGGTACGTTCCCCTTCGACGTTTCCTTTGACCCGTCGCTCGTTCGTTACCAGAGCCGAAACGGACTGGATGTTGCGCCGAGGCTCGCAAACGATAACGGTGCACCTTTCGCGCCGGTCGATCGCGGAGGGAAGGCCCGTCGAAGACGAAGCCTCGAAGTGTCGGTGGAATGGAAGAAGCCGGGAATCTCCTAGCGCTGTGCGCTACGAGGTTCGCGGCAAGACTTCAAGGCCGAGCGGGCAATTTCCATCTTCTTGCGGCTGGCGAGGCGAGCGTAAACGGCACGGAAGATAGGAGGATTTCTTTCTTCCCTCGGTCTCCTCTCCGCGTCGTCGTTTAGTCGACCGCAAAATTAGCTGCGAGCTGTTCGAAGGGTCCTTGAGTGAGATAAAATGGCATCCTTTTTTTGATGCCGCGCGCAGGGACAAGAAAGGGTAGAGTGCCCCTCGCGGCTGAATGCTATTTGCGCGGGGTCGCGCAGCCGATTACTCTGCCCGGTGGACGTTCAACGAACCGAGGGAATCCACTCGTTGGTGGTTTCGCTTCCTCTCCGCTTCGACGTTTCCCAGATACCTCCGAACGTCCCCCTTCTCGATCGCTCCATCCCCGTAGCCAACGATCCCTGGAATAGCTTTCCAAATTCCTCGAAATTTCACACCACCCCCACAATTCTACGGTTTCTAAATATTATTATTATTATTATTGAAAATAAACGGGCATTGCCCAGAACAAAGCTTAGTTACAACGACGTGATAGGGTTTTCCTGACACAATAGTCCGAATAGCTTCCCCCTAAAAGAGGAAGGACTACCGGAAAAGAAATCAACATTGTCTAAGTAGGAGCTGGAGCTGGAAAGTTGCAGAGTAATTGATTAATTCTTTAATAATAAATCAACTAATTCGAAAACTATTTAAGAAAGAAATTTCAAGATGTTTAACTATTAGTAATTTGTAATTAAATACAATGCTCCAAATGTCCGTATTTCTGCTCACGAAAAATAACGATGTACGTATTTCTACTCACCATTTGTACCAATTTCTGCTCACATAATATTCTGCCTTTTCACGTTAAAATAAGTTACATACTTTATGGAGAGGTTTTATAACGCAACAGTAAAGCATAAAATAATGATAAACAAAAAATAAAATGCCTTCGAATAGGAATAAAGTTTACAGCGTACATTGAATTGTGAGGTTATGTTACTAAAATTTTGGTGAGTAGAAATGCGGACATGACAGTGATTCACTTGACCCTAAACCTGCTCACCTGTTTTCTACTTAAAAAAATTAAAAATAATAAAGAATCTAAATCCAGAGCACAATACGGTATCTGTTTATGTTATTAAATGACAACTTCTACTGCAAATACTATTTTCTGCCCAATTATCGAATACCAATAGCGACGCTGTTCCTTAGCACAACCAGCTAGAACATGATCGAAAATCATGAGTCCCTCGTTTTAAAATGTTTTTTGTTGCTTATGCTGCACTTTGATCAGCCCCAACCTCGTGCAACACTCGCGCAAATGTTCAAATAATTTAGAATTATTTTGTTGCAACTATAGTACAAACGTAACGCTTATAATAATAAGAAAAATACGAAATGAGCAGAAACGGGGACATATACCTTAAGGATGGTCATGTTTAGTTTAACAAGTATCATGATCCCAGATTAATATACACGCGAGCGAGTTACTTCTTCCCATCGAACGGCGACCCTCGCTTTCCGGATTAATTAAACCTTTTTCCTAGATCGTCCGAGCGGTATTCGAGGTTGTACCAAATCAAGCCGCATAGTTGCCCGGTGAGTGTCTCTAGGGTCGCGCGTGGTGTCTGACAAAAGCAAGATATACTACTGTATAGCCGGCGCGAATGTGCAGGCCCCGATCGACGGTGCTCGTGGTGTTTAACCGAGGTCGTGTACAGGAGATCTCCGAGACGTCTCGGAGGCGCTAACGAAGCTGCACCCCCTTCGCACCCCTTTGAACCGCTGGTCGACGACGCCGGAGGGAAGCGGACGAGGAGGTGTTCATGTTGTTCGCCGGGGAGAGGGGGCATGGTAAATGTAAATTGATCGAAGCAACGTTCATTAATTAGTCGCGAAGCTGTGTGTCCCTGCCGTGCCCCCGCCGCGCCGCCCCCGGCACCGTGGTCCGGTCGGTCACTTCTCTTTCGTTGTTCCTCCCGCCGCTTTATTCCCGATCCACGGCGTTCGTCGCACCCTCCTTGGGAACCGTATTATCAGACTGCACTCCGACCCTCGCCGCATCCTCCAGCCTTTAACTAGCGAACAAGGTTCCCGATGCGCGTAGCGCTCACTACCGCGTGGCTCGAGGGTAGTTTTCTTCTGGCCAGCGCGTGGACGTCGCCCCGATCGAAGAAGGATTAATTTCGAAGAGGTTAAACGGCTATTCACCTATCGGATAGCTCTCGTCAAAGCCTCCGCTGAGGATGAGGAACGGCCGAGGGAGGGAAGCGAAGGAGGCGGTAGCTTGGCCCCGCGGGGGCGCGGAGCAAATTGCATCGTCGTCGTGGTCGTCTTCGTAGTATGCCCCGAGGTAAATTAAATAACCAAGAGAAACGCGACACTCTCGTAAAACTTGTCGCGGTTCGTTGCCCGCGCTGCGGTTGCTTTTCTAAATAGTTGGTGACAGCGGGCTACGACCGCGCACGCCGTTTCCTATACGTTTCCTCGCTCGTAACTACTTTTACGGACGCGAGAGTTTCATCTGCGCTCACCAGAAGATTACCTTGCACTTGCCGCGAACTAAACGACGTTGATAAACTCATTATCGATGGCAAGCCTGCAAAAAGCACCGGCCGCGTCAACGAGTCGACAAACTGTCCACAAGGAAAAGCCTTGGTGATTCATTCACGATCTTCGATCTTCGGGTATTTTCGTAAGTAATGATTAGATTGTTAATCTAAGATGTATTAAGTCTTCCTTAGTCACATATTTTTATAATCACAAATTGGTCACGTGGAGTTCACAACGCAACCCAGCGTCATTTTTGAGTTACCATTTTCGTATTTTTCAATCGTTTAACTTTTGAATGAATTCATTAACAAAATAAAAAATTATGTAAATAAGGATCAGATAAAAGTTACTTTAACTTTATGAAAATTTATTCGACGAACAAAGTTCATTTTTTTTATTCGACGAATAAAGTTAATTTTTTTTATTCGTTATTCGAAATTTGATTTAAATAAAAATTTTGCCCATCTCTTTGTGCAAGGAATCATTTGACAAAGATTGGGTGCAGTGTACTGAATGTGACGGTTGGGCACACGTCGAATGCACAGTTGTGTACATCGAATGCACATGTTTGTACAAATAAAATTTGAAAAAAATCTTGGATTGTACTAATTAAATGTCCTTTTATTAACATTGTTAATTATTTAGACCTAAAAATCTACTAATTTAATAGTTGGTCGGTACTGGACGACAATTTTTCGTTTCCTAGAAATTACAACTTTTTTACTTTTGCGAATTCTCAATTCTTATTATTAAATTTCACAAAAATAATTTCCCTCCTCTTATTAAGTTCCATCTATACTACAAACACGTTTTTGAATTTCTGATTTTTATCAAGTCTACCCCAAGGTATACCAAAAAAAACTTAGAGCGGTCGGTATTGCACGACTCTCCCCTAATAGTTTTTTTTTTCTAGAAATGTAAATTTTGTTATGATAAAATTTGTAGTAGAAAAAGAGCGATTTTTTATTTTTTTATTCGCGATGAATCCCCTCTGGAGTGGGTGCGATACACCCCGCGTGACCACGAAGGGTTAACGATAGTAGAAGCTACGCGTTTGTTTGCGTAAACAAGCTACGAAGGGGCGCGATCGAAGCCGATCGAGAGAGAGAAAATGTCGGAATACGAGGATTCGATTCGGCATTTATCACCGGTCGCCTCCGTGACGGCCGCGAGGAGGGAGCGCGGTATTAAAAGCAATTATTCATCGGTGCGGAGCACGAATTGGTACGGGTCCTGGACGGTCGGTGCGTGTCCATCGTGTACAGAATAATCAGCCGAACGAAAATATACTCGGCAACGCGTGCACGCACGTTATATCCCTTTACACGCGGGCGTAGCCGCGCGCGCCCCCTTTTTTCGCCGCGATCTCCTCGTAATCGAGTTCTCCCCTTTAACAGGGACTCACCTAATTAAGTCACCCGCGGGGTACCTTGATTTATTCGATCGTGTAACGAGGAACGGCGAGACGCCGCCGAGAAATCGCCGGCTCGATTCCGACGCACGATAGTCGTCCGTCGGCTCGGTGTACGCGATGTAAACTTTTTGGCGGTGATCCGGCGGAAAGCCGGGCGATACCTCGCGCTTTGGGGGCCACGGGCTGCGCGTCCCTGGACCGATACGCTGTTTGCGCCGCGCCCCGCGCCTGCTGCCATGTATCTCTCGCGCCGAACGTAATGCATGTATCGTTCTGTGCGGTGCCCTCGATAATGCTCGTGCATCGACCCGTGTGGGATCCGCGCCACGCCGCTCACCCGAAAATTCACGCGCCAAGATCCACCGCGGGGATGATTTCTCTCGTGCACCGTTATACGTATCCCTCTGCTTTCGACCCCCCTCGTCGGCGAGGCGCACGTACGCTAGCGCCGAGCGAGAGGCCAGGCCTTCTCCTCTCCGTCCCTCTCCGTGGCCCCTTGGACGGTTCCTCCCTTTGTTACTGCATCGCAGTGACGGGTGGTGCTCGGCTTTCGGTGCCCGTGGTACTGCGAGCGAGCGAGCGAGCGAGAGGCCAGAAGCGGCGGGGGGAAGCAAATGTTCGGGTGGAATGTCGGCGAGGTGCGTCGGCGCGCGATGAAAAATGCCCAAGGCCCGAAGGCGGTACGTGCCTCGGAGAGGGGCCCGCTGCGAAACGGCTCCGGATATCGATTCAATAAATGCCTCGATACCGGTATACGGATACGAATGCCACGATCCGCCGCAGCGGCAACCTCTGCGCCTCTTCACGTCCGGGCGAAAGAAAAGAATAACAGGTTCGTCGGCGGGGCTCGCGCGGAAGAGGTCCCTGGGAACGCTCGCGGTATTAATTGGCAAACTAAATACGGTAATCGAGCAATTGACGGGGAAAAATATCTGCTTCTGGATTAATGTGGCCTGCCAAGCAGATGTACTGCTCCCCCTCCCTCCCCCCCCCCCTCCCTCTCCTCTTGGTAACGATGGAACGCCTGGAACCTCTCTGTGCCCCGAGTATCCTTCTCAGTTTCCTCGTTTCCACCTCCCTTTGCCCTTCCAGATACCACTGCCCCTCCCCCCCCCCCCACGATCCGTGAACGAAAATCCCCGGCTCCTTTCTCGCATCTCCTATTCTCGGAGCTTGGAGGGGTCGATCGTGAAGCGAGGGAAACTCGGAGGAAAGGGGCGTCCACGTGAAACGCTTAAGTTACAACCATCGGCAAGATGAATCGCCTAACGAACTTTCTACGTGGCGGGGAACTTTCTGTCGAGCAAGGAGGATAGTTTGGGACGAGCCGGTGCGCGAACATAAATTAGGCGACCTAGACGTGCGCACACTACACACCGAGCTCCCCTCCCGTCCACCGTGGAACGTTCCTCTTCCTTACACCTTACGATTAGCCACGGAGCGTCCAGCCCGGGGCCGAAACAGTGTAGGTGGCTCGGGCAGGCGACCGGAGGATTTGGAAATCGGGAAATTATTGCGCCGCGGGACCCTCGGCTCGCCCTTTCCCAGGCACCTTTTGATTCGACACCGTGAAAAGGAGGGTATCGTTCGTCCACGGCCGTCGGATGGATTCACGTCCGCGGTCCACGATAACCGGTGTTAGATCAGCGTTACGCGGCGTCGCGCCGATAATCGGTTGATTTAAAGCAGCGGCCTTCGCGTAAATAAGGATTGTCCGGGCCGCGGAGCGGGGAATGCTCCGAGGCCGAGGAGCATTAGACGAGGCAAAGGTGACTGGGCCCTGGCTCGCCGAGAATCCTCTATCGGCTCTCCCCGGCTGAGCACCTGTAAGCGTTAATTATTATTCGAGCCCTTTAACGATAGCGGGAAAGACCGGTGGAAGCGATTTCGCAAGCAGTACTCTCTATAGCCGAGGCCACGAATCTCGTGCACGCACGAAATTTCCGCCGAAGGGCAGCACGACCGGACAGCGTGCGATGACCGAGCTCGGTAATTAACTCCCCGAACGATACGTTAAGGCGTGAAAATATAAAGGTCTCTTCCCTTTCGGAGCAAACCGAGGCGCTCTCTCCGTGTGGAACGCTCGTAACCTCCAAAGGAGCAGCTTTTTCTCTTTCTCTCTCTCTCTCTCTCTCTCCTCCCTCTCGCCCTCTCGTCTTCTCTCTCCCTCGGCCGAGATAACGAGCGTGATTCAATCTCGGTTGTCTTTCGACGTTCACGAGCAGCCTCGCATTAACGGGGGCTACTTGAAAGTTCGCTCGAGGCTTCTGAGCGACAGCCTCTCAAACGTTTCGCTTCTGCCAACTGCGCGAGAGATGACGCTTAAGTGACCGGAACTTGAACCGCGGAATTTTTTACACGCCCTGACTAATTGGTCCGTCCAGGCCCACCTGCAAATGCTCCTCTCCTCGTTTGCAATTTTCGAGCGCGGGGCCAACCGGCAGAGAGCCCTCGTGGAATACCAGGCGCGACAAAGATGTCTCCTCGCGGCGAGGGCGAGCGTGTAACGATCGATAGCAGCGGCGGTCGGGGCTTAAAAGTGCGTCGCCAGATGAAAACCCTGACGAATCGTAATGAAAGGAGGCCTGCTTGCCCGGGGCCGGACTCGGCGGCAGAAGTGTTGCGTTACGGGCTGTACTCGGTTGCCGATTCGCTCTCCCACATCGACCCACCTCGCAAAAACCACTCACATTGCCCACACTCTCCTCCAGGCGGACTCGCCAACAGCTTTTCCACGATTTCGCGAATCGGAGGTGGTCGTAGCGCGAGCGGTCAAGAACCTCCGGGCGGTGATATTGTGTGGAGAATTTACGGGCCTCTTACAGGGTACGCTCGAGATAATAATATAACTCTAATAAAGAGACGAGCGGACGCTCGGGACCACAGTCGATTCTCACGTAAGGCCCCCACGAACCTTATGCCCCTATGAACACTCTTACCGAACGTCCTTTGTATTCCTACACCTCGCGAACATGCCGCAAGCTCGCGAGCCTGCTCCAAGATCCTCCGGCGACCGTGTCGATAAGCAAAACCGATCAAGGGGTTCGATTTTACGATACGGAATCGAGGAAAGCCTCCTCCGCGGCAAATCAACACGTTCTACTCCCCAAATCCACGCGTCACTTTCCCAGATCGCTCGTGCATGCGTCTTCCCCCGCTCGGGCCGAGGAAAGCGGAATTTTTCCGCGACGCCGTTTCGCTTTTCGCCCCGTTCCGGCTGCTCGGTAAGTGTTGCGCTATAAAACGCAAGATCGAAGGGTCGCCGAAGGAGAAACAGATCCTGGCCGGCGGAGGAAATGGTCCTACGTACATGCAGGGAGGATGCAGGAGAAATATCCGTCCGTGGAGCGGTGGGGCAGAGAGGGAGAGAGGGAAAGAGTCCTCTGCTCGGAGGGTTTATGGTGGAGGTGAACAAAGCGGGTGGCGGTAACACGGCCCGTACGCAGAAGTTCTCGTGTTTATGTGTCTACGGCCGGCCGCGAGTGACACTAATTAATGAAATAATGGCACCGGGACCGACGCACTCGCGAACGAAGGTGTCGAACGTCTCGCGGCGGGGCGTAGGCGGTTATTTACGCTCATTTGCTTTGCACGCTTTTGTCCCCTTTTGTCGCGCTGCCTACCTCTCGCCGCGCACTCGCAGGTCCTCCCCCTCGTAACCCTTGCGACCTCGCGCTCGCCACGGAACCGACACTTCCAGCCTGATATATAATTGAGTTTAACCTTCCCTTTCCCCCCGATCGACTTTCCCTCCCCGGATAAGCGCAACGGTGCCCCGTGAGCCCTCGATTCCAAGGATTCATTCGCCCCTTTTACCCTCCTTCGTGTCTCCAGCTTCCCGTATCGCATGGAAAATCAGTTTCCCCGTTTCCTGGTTTCTGGGCGCGTCGCCGCGCCAAGAAACTCTTAATCAAGAAATTTGATAGTCTCCGGTTTCGCTGGTTTTCCAAAGCCTCCGTGGCGACAGGGCAGCGGGGACTCGATACCGGCGCACAGCTGATTTCCCGTATTCGGACCACCGTCGCGGCGCGCTTTCAAGCGGGGAACGCACGCCCGAGGAGCGCGACAAGAGTTCGTAAATCCGCGCCACTCGGTGCTGTCCGAAACACAACGGACCGACGAATTTATCCAATTCCACGGGGACTCGGCGAACGTTTAATATGCCTGGGATACGTCCGACCAACCCCTCCTCCCGTTACCCTTCGATGTAGCACAGGTAACCGGATACTTTGTGTCGCGCGGTCGCGCGCACCGCCCAGCCCGATCCCGATAATTAATTGCGCGGAATCCACGGCTCTGCCTTCGCGAATCCTTTCGATTTCTTCGTGGTCGTCGAGCCTGGGGTCCAAAGCTTGTCGCGGCTCGGCGATACCGATCATTCACCCCGATACGCTGCGTACAAAACCGCTCCATCTTCGGGCGAGATAAGCATCGAGGATCTCATCGGAGGAACGACGTCGAGAGCGTTAGATTTTTCGAGGAACACGGGGATTTCGAAGGCTCTTCGAGGCTTACACGGTGCCCGCGTTATCGGCAACTGGAATCGAGTCCGTTGATCGCCCTCGAGCACCGGAGCGACTCGCTTCACCGCCTAGGCGCGAATCGCGACGTTAATTCAATTGTGGAATCGGATTCGTCGCGGACGCGTGGCGACACGCCCGAATAACTCGCGGGATGAAGTCGTCCCGGGAACAAATCAGTCGCTAAATGGATTTTAAGCGTTCGAGGCGTCGCGTTGCAATGTTAATTCGAGTTAATTCAGTTAGCAATCTCGCGTAATTTATTCCTATCCCACGCAGCTTCCCCCTTCGACCGCGAGTCATTTCGGTCATGAAGCTCGGGGAATCATCTTGATTAACTCATCCACCCAATCATCGAGTTCCGCGCTGTGTTGGCGATAATCACCCGCCGCGAGATAGGAAGCGAAACCGATAATATTGAGACATCCGTGTGCCGTGTTCGACTTCGCGAGCCACTTTGAACGGGAGCTGGACGGTTCCATCGTGAACGACGTTTCTAATAGGCCGCGATCATTACGAGCTGCCGGTGCCGGGATGGCAAACAGGTTTTTCCGTGACGGTTCGTAGGAAAAGTCCTGGAGGAACGGGTGCGCCGGGAATTTTTCCTGCCACCTAATAACTCTAATCGACGAACGCTGGACGGAGGCTCCGGCACGGTCGAATCAGCCAGAAGGATCCCCGGTCGCGGTTGGAAAAATAGTCGGCTATAATTATTCGTGGCGTCGATTCGACGCAGCCTCCGTCCTCCCGCGGGCGCGCAGATTTCCCGACCGTCCTCGGACGTATCCTTTTCAATCGACGGTGTCCCCCGCCGAAAGCAGTCGAAGAAAAGTTAAAGACGCGATGCAGATAGTCGGTTAGAGACAGGTCGTGGCCGCGCAAAGAGAAGCGGCGGAGGAGACGGTGGAGGAGGGAGCAGGAGGAAGAGGACACGACTAGCGGCACGTTTGAGTATTCAAGTCGTACCGTATCATAAACTGTCCGCCCGCGGTTCCCTCCTCCTCCACAATCCACCATCCACCATCCACCATCTCCTCCTCGTCCCTATATCTCTTTCTATACCTATGTTACCGCGTATGTAGCTACGTATGTCCGTCCGTCGGTTTGTCCCGCGGGTACATAGTCGTCCGGTACTGGCAACGATTTCTCCGCTCCCCCGGTAGCCCCGCTGAAAAGTCATCGTACCCGCTGCCTTCTCGAAGGACGCTCCTGGTTTCCTGTTCGCGTTGCGCGGCTCCTCTCGCGTTGCCCAAGAAACAGGGCCGCGCAGAAAAGGCAGAGGGAACAGTGAAGCGAAGTGCTCCGTACGTTTCATAAGTTTCAGTGTCACAGCGAAGTTATTAAATCCCCATTGATCCGACCGCCGCTAAAAATTGTATAGAGGGTTGAAAAAAAAAACTGTTTTTTGCGAATATCTTGTTATCTAGCAGTTTTGCGGCAAACATAGTTATTATACAATTTATAGCCTAGGAAATTCTCTACAAAAAAGGTGCTATGAGTTTTTTTCGTAGGAGTAACCACTTTCATGTATGCCGGGTTACCAAGTTTCAACCCCCCATTAATTAGACAAGGAAAGATTCCGAACGAGGAAGTTTAAAAAAATATGAAACTTTGTAAATATGTAGGGGAAGTCCTCCCGAGTACAACGCAATTTCGTTTGCTGCCCAAATTTACTCCAAGAGGGTGCAATTGAACCATGAAATTTTTTTTTGTATCAGTACTGGCGAACTGTAAGAGATACAAAAAAAGTGTTCAGGAAAAAGTTATTTCTTTTAATTAGGACTATCATTTGGTAAGTTATAGGTCTTACAGTTCTTACGGTTCGCGAGTTATAACACAAAATCGAGAAAAAAAACGTTTTTGCAGGGGTCAATTGCACCCTCTTGGAGTGAATTTGGGCAGCAAACGAATTTGCGTTGTACTCAGGAGGACTTCCCCTACATATTTACAAAGTTTCATATTTTTTTGAATTTCCGGGTTCGGGATCTTCCCTTGTCAAATGTATGGGGGTTGAAACTTGGTAACCCGACATACATGAAAATGGTTACTCCTACGAAGAAAACTCATAGCACCTTTTTTGTAGAGAATTTCCTAAGCTATAAATGGTATAATAACTATTTTGCCGCAAAACTGCTAGATAACGAGATATTTTCAAAAAACAGTTTTTTTTCAACCCTCTATAAAATTTTTAGCGGCGGTCGGATCGATGGGGACTTTTGACATATTGTTTAAAACGACCAACTAAAGGCCCATACCAAAATTTAGCTTGGTGGGATTTATTCCGTAGATTGGGCATATTTCCGTCTAATTTCCCTGGACTAAGAAATCTAGAGGTCGTACATTCGGCACCGAGCCGCGGCGTTCCGCTTTAAGCTTTCACGCACCCATCAATGGAGTGAATGGGAACCGAGCGAGAGGTCCGAGAGCGAGACGCGCAGTCCTCGCGACCCCAACGGAGCCTCGAGCGCTTGATTTTTTCTCCGAGTTTTTTTCGAGCCCACTGTCGCGAAGCTTCTTTACGTAAACGCTCCACTGAATCCTTAACTGACTTCTATTTCGCTGGCCATGCACGCGTTGGAAGCGAAATAGGGAAGTCGGTCAGGCGCTTGCAGGTGCGAAGGTAAACGAGTTCGGAGCGCCGGGCCGAGGCCGCTTAAAAAACGTGGGAAAATAAGCACGCTCGAGGCTCGGTTAGGGTCTTACGGAGTGTTTATGTCACCTCTCGCTCTCTTTCCATTGATCCCGCCGAAGAATGCGCGAGCCGCTGAAATAGGACTCCGCGGACGGTTCTCATGCTTCGGTGGTTCTCATTTCTTCTTCCCCACCCTCGGTCGCTACTGTTTATATGCTGGCTACCGAATCCGCGACATTACGCTATCTCCGGCATCGAATATGCGCCGCGAGCAGCTTCGCTGATATATACGGGGATAATGGAATTCACGGAAGAAGCCGAGCGACGTTTCGCTGTTCCGTGAAACTCGTTATGCGCCTCGTTATACGCCTTTGACCGATGCAGGAAATATCGTAAATGTATGGGAATGGCCCGTGGCCCGACGTGGAAACGGGTAACGACGGATATCTATCGTATTTAGAAGAATTCCCCGAAGTGTCAATCTCTACTTCTTACCGGCAACGGTGCCAACGCACGCAAGCCAAAGGTCCGTGGCGCGAGATATTTGTCAAGATCGCGATACCGCAATCAAACAGCGGTTGTCAGTCACCATCACATCGGACAGATTCTTTTTTTTTTCTGCCGCGCGTGTACCTGGCTTTTATTCCCTCGAACGCCGCTGCACCGCAGTCGCCTGCGTTGACAATTCCAGTTCTTGCGCGGGTATCATCAAATTCCCACCGGCTCGTGGGCAATAAACACTCGGCGGCAGGCGTTCCTCATCGTTATTTATAGATTTTATAGTATTCGCCGGGCGGAAGAATTTTACGGTCCAGCCGAGGAACGGAGGCGCGTGTCGCGGCAAGTGTGCCGGGTCTACTAACGCCGATCTTCCGCAACGGCCGTCCTATCGGTTGATAATTAAGCGGCGCGATCTGCGCGACGACATTCCCCGGGCAGGCTAGCTCCAAACAGCTACCATTAACATTCTCTCGCTGTTTCTTGCAGTTCCGTCGCGCGCGGGCAACGTTGTACGCTGGTTTTTGCGGCTCGCGTGAAAATCGCCAGGTGTCAGGATCGCGGCGACTCGTCGCGCTCTAATAACCTGGCTCCTTCATAAATCGCCGATCCAACCGAACAGAGTAATCCGCGTGGTCTAAGATTAGCCGTGCTCCAAGCCCGAGGAGCACATGCCAGCAGGGACCCAGAGGAGGACCGGGAGAGAAACAGACACGGCCGACATCTCATTAAGATGCTCCACCACGGGAATTACGGTACTTATCGATACTCGAAACGAAACCCGATCGTCCGTGGCAGACAATGCGACCGAGAGTACGTATACCTATACACTCATGCTAGGAACTTCTCGATTGATCTCTCCCCGTGCTTCTTTCTCCGTTCCCGTTTCTCTTTTTCTCCCTCTCCCTCTGCCGTCTCTATACTTGCCCTCCTACTCCCAAGCCCCCGGCCCTTGTTCGCCCTCTCTGTCCAGTTCTCGTTATTCTTACGGTCCTCGAGGCCGCTGCACGAGGGCACCGGCTCTAATTAACGTTGACAGTAATTAACATAAATACCAGTGCTTCCTTGCTAGGAGCTGGCCGCAGCTCCGCGCCGCGAACGACGATCCTCGCCCGTGATTCCCTCTTATCTCGCGATTCCGTGCTAATCGTTCAGCCGTTCCTCGGATTTCTCTCCCTCCAGAGGAACGTGTACCCTCTCCCATCTTCTCCGTCTCGAACACTTACCTAGAACAGAAAGGAACACCTCGGGGTTAGCGGAGCGGGGAATAAGCGCGGGAGCCACGCGATCGTCGTGGGGGTAAATCTACGATCGACGACGCAGTTCTGCTCCGTCGAAAGCGGCTGCTAATGAAGACGAGTCATATTTGAAAGCGGGGAGCGTTTCGCTGGATGCAGCCCGCGTTCCCGCCAGTCGATACCACCGCTTCTCGTGCCTATCGCGATCACCGCCGACGATACAGCGATATAACGTCGTTAACGCATGCGTACGCGGTGAGAAACGAATCGTAACGAGAAAACAAGAGACGCCGCGCCGTGCCGGCCACCGTACCGGCGCAGTAGGTTTGCCTTGCCGGTAATAAATACGGCCCAATACGCCGCACGTTATGCCTCTTAACGCGCCCGTTAACCGGCCGCCGGTTCATGCCTCTGACCAATAATCGATGTATGTGTAAACATATTCCGCGGTATCTAGATACGCACGGAACGCAATTCGCACTCGCGCAAGGATTTATCGCGGGGCCCGCTTCAAGGACAAATCCTCGACGCCTATCGGCTTCCACGGGACCGAGACAAATCTCGTTATCGCTGAGAGTCACGTGTTTGTTTCCCTCTGATCTCAAGAACTAAGGGAACCTGGACCCGACGATTGGGCCCAGTTATGCGGGAAGCCACCAACCCTCAAAATGGCAATAAATTAGTTAAACAAATATACCGGAGACTGAGGCTAGTTGACTAATTTTTAACATAAGTATCTAATTTGTATAAATGGATCATTTGTATTTGGTTCACTTGACGCATACCAAAAGTATAAAAGTTTTAATTGATCCTAGGTTGTAGTTTTTACTATATTTATCCCATAATTTTGTGATTTTTATTTTTCAAAAATTACATTATACCATTATCAAAACTACCAAGCCGTAGTTCCATTTTAAGCTTAAAAACGAGAACTGTAGAAAATTTAAAATAATATTAATTCTACTACTCACTATTAGATAACCATTTAACCTAAAAGACATTGTGAAACAATGAGAAGAAATAAAATATACCCAATAGAAGTACAGCTACCTACTTTTGTTGAACAATTAAAATCTTCAAACTAAATCTCCTCAGTTTCAGATCGCTGAGGGTTGGTAGCTTTCTGCATAACTAGGCTCAATTTTCCGCAGCATCCGTCTCAATCTCGAATCGAAATCTATCCATCGTAGCTTGACACCTTGATACACTTTTATAGACGCGATATGATGCACTGTCGCGCGCGATAGGCACTCGGATACGACAGGATAGATTTTCAATGACGGAACGTGTTTACAGCACCGCGGTTGTAGGTTAACTGATAAGGCGCTTCGCACGGTCGCTCGCGCGACCTTCCCCACTCTGTCGCCAGTGGTCGCCAGATCCTTTGGCAATACGAGGCGGCAGCGCGGGAGCATTCAAAATTCTATCGTTGATAGCTACGTGACTCGGAGTGATTAGCTATGTAGCACAGGTTATATCGAGGCCTGATGCAATAGATCTAATCATATCATGTACATTTGTCATTACTAGACTGCAGGTGTTTATGCAAATGCATATATTGATTATGCAAATACACTCCGTGTCAAAATTAAAGGAACGCCATAATTTCCCGAAAGTTTTGGTCATTTTCGAATGGCTACATCTCTACGAAAAGTGGTCGAAAAAAAATATTTAAAAAACACATTTTAACGCTTGAAGTTTCTAGTTTTTGAATCAAGGACTCATTTTTTTTCATCCATTATTTTTTTCACCTTTTTATAAAGGTGAAGCGCAGGAAATAAAGTTTCAGAACTTTTTGCCTAGTTTGAACGTATGCACGGGCCAGAAGATTTTTTCCCGGTAAATCCAACGAAGAGCTCTTATAGAGCACACATTTATCTTTCATTTCAATTTTTATGGTTTTGTTGTATGATTTTTATTGACCGAGTTATTCGAGATCAAAGCAAAAAAGGTACTTTTCACTTTGGACACCTATAACTTGCGAACTCATGATCGCATAAACAATTTCGATAAAATTAAAGGGGTTCGACCATTTGTTTCCCTTAACACCTGAAAATAGTAAAATTATTATTTTTCACCGTTTATTTTATTTCTGCAAATAAGTAGTTGCGACTTTTAACGGAAATAATGTCGTTGCAATTGCAACTGCTCAGAGTGTTTTCCAACAGACAAGTTGCTCAATATTTAACATTTATTAACACTGGAAACATTTTCTTTTTAACTGTCGGTAATTCCAGCGTTAAAGCACATTTACATATTCTCCCAGCGAAAATAAAGAAATTAGTAAACTCGGTTTATAATAAATTCGTTAAAAATGGATATGGCATATTTTGCGTGCATATTTGCATATTACACGTGCAAAAACTTCCGCAGTCTGCACATTACAAATGCAACCGAAGCAAAGTTCATTCTCGCCTGGAAAGAATCATTGACCATCCGAATGGCAAGGAAGACGCTACAAACGACTTGCCTCGGTTTCCCGTCTGTTTATCGACGCGCGAAGATGACCGCGAGTATTTGCTAAATGCCAAGAGCCCCCCGAATGGTAAAAACTCGCCGGCAATCCGGCGCTGCTAGTCTCCCGATGGCAGATTACAGTAATGAACAAGGAAATTGGACGGGTATGTATCGCCCCAGCTCGGCCTGTCCGACAGAGAAATCGATATCCGCTCGTGCGTTTCAGTTAACGCGAATCGTAAGTGCGCGCTAAAAACTGGTTATCTCGGGGACGCGACGGACGGATATTCCCGTAATCGCCGCTAATACTGGCGTTACCTTATTGAGTTGCAAGGCCCGCGCAACCCTGTAATCCCATCCACTCGGACGAGTCGACAACTAGGGCCCGCAATTTTTCAGATAGCGCGCGCACGTTTCAATGCGGACGAGAACCCGTGGAATCCAAGCTTTTCCCGCGGCGGAGGACGGCCGGGGGGGGGGGGGCAGTGGTCGAATCCGCGGCCAACGGTGGGAGAGAGAGAGAGAGAGAGAGAGAGAGAGAGAGAGAGAGAGAGAGAGAGAGAGAGAGAGAGAGAGAGAGAGAGAGAAAGAGTGAGACAAAGAGTGTGACGAGGGCGAAAGGGGGACGCGGACGCGTCGAAGGAGGAAAGGGAGAAACGGTGGGAGAAGGACGAGACGAGTAGGAGAGCGGGCAAGCGAGTCAGAGCGGTGGAAGGCAGCCAGCATTCGAGGCCGTCCACGTAGTGGCTCTAACACGGCTCATTAGCCTACAGCGTCGCTAATGAAAGCTCGTTACCCGGGTGCATGCATGCCGAGGAATAAAAAGAAGAGTGGGAGGCGGACGAAGGGCGCAGAGGGGCGAAGGGGAGGGGGGGGGGAGGAGGAGGAGAGGTATGGCGAACACGAAGAAGCGCCGGGTGGGGAATCCCTCCGGTGTATTTTGCGCCCGGTGACTTAGTATTCGCAGGCCGCCCCCGCGAGTGCCGTCGACGAGGCTGCCTTAACCACCGGCAGCACGGTGACGATCGTGCGCACCGTATATATGCGGTACGTATGCTAGCGAGCGCGGCCCGCTTGCTCCCAGCGACGCGACGCGCGGCGACGCTTCGGGGAGAAGAGGACCTTATCTGGAACCGCGGATCTAAGTTGATTGGGTGTGAGGTACAAGGCACTCTCTCGCGCCCTACGTCGAAGAACCGAACAAGGCCGAGGACGCGGTAACCTTCGACCAGCTACGTGCCTCTCCTCCTCTGCCCACCTCCACCCTCCTCCGCCCTCCTCGACCGCCTCTCCCGCGCGTCCAACCATTCGTGTTCGCTTTCTCAACGCCGAATTTATTATCTTCCGCCCGTGTCGACCCTTTTGCACGGTCGCGCGATTCTTCCGTGCCGCTTGAGCTCCTAAAAGCGCCGCGATCCGGCTTCGCCTCCGATCCTCCCGAAAGCTCGAAGAAAGCCGCAAGTGCGCGCCGCTTTCACGTGGCGACAGAATAGAGCGGCGGATTCCCTGGCCGAGCCACAGCGCCGGGGCAGCCGTCCACGAAATGCTTCCGTTCGAAGTGGGATATATTGGCCGGGCGACCGAAAATGCGGGGCGCGAGGGTACGCGAGCCGAGGAGAGGACGCACGGGAGCGCATCGTCGCCGGTGGTAGAAGGGCGGGGCAACCTGTAAAAGCTTCGTTACCCCTAATGCCGATCCCCTCGGGATGAAAGGAGCCGACGCCGCGCTGGAGGGGGTGGCCGCGGATGGCTCTTTGCACCTCTGCCGCTTTATGACCGCTAAGTGTACCCAAATCCCATTCCGCGCCATAAAATCCTCAGAGGCTGCGTCGTTCGCGCGGCAGGAGGGCAAAATGTCCACGGACTGCTCGCGCTTGTATCCCCTGTTCTTCTTCTCTCCAAGCTTCGCCATCGCCCGGTGCACTTGCCCGCCACTTTGCGCGCATCAGTTCGTTTAAAATCGACCGCGATCAACGGCTTGTTAACCCACTTTTCGCGGACGTTTCCTCCGCGATCGGGAAAGGGGAAGAAAAAAAGAGAGCGGATGGGCGAGCGACGCGACGCGAAACGGCGGGTTAAAGGACGCCTGAGACGCGGGTGAAATGTGAAGGAGGAGAGAGAGAGAGAGAGAGAGAGAGAGAATGGTCTGCCGTAGAAAAGAGCACGGCCACCATGGACCGCGATACATCCAAGCCGTGGCATCCCGACGTTATTAGCCCGGCGAATCGCGCGGCTTCTACGCCGTATCCCCGAGCTCCCACCATATTATTACGCGCAAAATGGCTCATTATTATCATTATTATTTCATATTTCCTGCGCTTCACCGAGGCACCGAGGTCCCGAAACCACCGAAAAGCAAAAAGCCCGCGAAATTAATATAAATAAAAGCTGAGGAGCGGGACGGCCGGGCTCTTGATATAGGAAGGACCGGCGAGCGATGGCTGAAAGATGGCTGAAAGATGGCCAAACACCAGCGGGGAACAAGGAAGAGACGAAATCACGAAGAATGAAGGGCGGGAGGGGGGAGCGGGGGGAGCATGATCCCGGGAGAGCGAGGAAGAGGGAGATTGTATACAGACGTGCACACGCGCGAGGGTCCTTTGTACGTACACGTTCGAAGGCAACGAGCTGGGAATCCAAAGACGTCGGAGCGGTATCGTCGGCCGGAGATCCCTAACCGTGGAGAAAGGGAGAGAAAGGGACAAGATGACGGTGGTAGCGGCGGCGAGGAAGGGCGAGGGACGACCGGTATTAACAATAATTATTGGTTCGAGCCTCTCTCCGTCCGCGATCTTTCGAATCTCAAGATCACAAGTGAGATCAATTATGTCCGTCTGATTAGCCCAGGCCTCCGATCGGTATATAGACGCGCGTATAATACGAAAACGGGGCCCATCTCCTTCTCTCGTGCGCCGATCCGATGCTATACGAGGCCCACCACTCTCCTCCTTTCTGTCCCTGTTAAACCCATTTCCTCTCCTTCCATCCTCCGTCCCTCTCTTGACTTACGAGCACCCCAATCGACGTTATTACCCGCAGCACCAGTTTCGTAAAGACATGCCACGGCTTATCCGGCGCAAAGCGACGGCTCAATGAAATTAGGAAGAGGAGTATGTATTACAGGGGTAGGTTGAGGAGGTGACTCGGTGATAGTTGGCCCTCGCGTGAGAACCCGGCACCGCAGATCAGCCGGAACGAAAAATCGCGCGGTCCCGCCGCAGAAAATCGGCGAGGTGGCTGGGGGTCGCGGCCCTCGCCGAAACCGCAGAGTTTCCTCGCCGATACAAAGCAAAGAAACGCGTAATAGGCAACGTTAAAGCATGACGACTTGATTACCCTGGACGGAGACTGACGCGGAATGAGTTTAAGAAATTATCCGACGGAGGAGGTGCAGCTCCTCTGCCCTCCGCAGGGTTCAGGTTTATAATTTTCTCGTGCAACTCCGCAAGTGGCGTGCAAAAATTAATACGCCTGGGAAAAAAAGAGCGGCAGGAGAGGATGCCGCGGCCCTGGCCGTTCCCTTTGCCATTTCGCGCGATTAACCGCGCGGGGGATAAGAAGCCCTGCCCTCCCCGGAGCAGAAGCCGAGCGGGGGGTTAAAAATGCGCGGTGCCTCGGCCGACGGAGAAACAGAGGAACGGAACGGACCACTGTAAAAATTCGGAAAAATCCAGTTTTTCCTTCTTCATTTTCTGAAGGACGTACCTACGTTTCCAGAATGCTCTCTCCAAATTTTATGAAGAAATTCGCAACATTGACGGAGATATGGTATTTTCCGTGAAGCGGTGTCAAGCCCGCGACTGACAAGGGAAGATCCCGAATCCCAATATTCAAAAAATTCTGAAACTTTGAGGATATGTAGGAGATTTCCTTCTGATTACAACGCAATTTTTTTTGCTGCCCAAAATCGCTCTACAGGGGGTGAAATTAACCCCTGAAGATTCGGCTACTTTTTTATTTAATTTTGTAACACACAATCTGTAAGAGATAGAAAAAAAGTTTCAAGATAAAAGTTACTTCTTTTAATTAGATCTATCAAATCGTGAAGGTTTCATCAATTGTTTAAACAATTAGAAAAAAACGAAGAGTATACAGGAAACGGATTTATGAATTTCATTGAAAAAAAAATTTTCTTACCCTTCTATATGTACATATTAACCATACTAAGCAATACATTGATTTACTTGCGTCGTTGGGTTGAAAAAAATTCCCGAAAACACCCTTACTTTTCAGACCATTGCAGTGGTCTCCCCCTTAAGGTATCGGAGCGCTCCGCGGGATATTCGATACCGACACCGTCCGTTTTAATGCTCCGAACGTGGAATAACGTGGAAGCGAATAGGGAGGTCGGCGCACTCTGCGTCTCTACGCCGCGGCCCTTCTCTGCCGCGTTAGCGCGGTAAACAAGTATAGCTGCATCCAGCGAGGACGATAACCCAGCTGAAGCCGCACGCAGCGGAGGTGTAGGTGCGTATCGTAGACGCGAGAGGAGCAGTAGGAAGGCAGTTTTGCAAAGTAAAGGTATCCACCCCAGCGTCCCTATAAATTTCGCCCGGCGATAGTTTACGAGGCGGCACCGCCCCGTGTCATTATCGCGCACAGGGGAAGCACCGGTTCCGGTGGTGCGCGGAACGCGCCCTGTCTTCTTCTTCTTCTCCTGCCCCAGCTCATTCGACGCGTACACCGTTTAACAGATTTTTCCAGAAGCCCGCGCGCCACCGCGGAGACCCGGTCTCAACCTGCGCGTATCCTCGACGGGGCCAGTTCTTCCAGTTCCGAGGCCAGTTAGACTCCTCGTCTGGAAGCACCGCGCTATCGCGGCCGGCCGCGACCGTTGCTCGCTTGATTTCTGCTAACAAACGACCTTCGGGGCTATCGATAAGCGGACTTTGACCGGCAATTAACGTGCCGCGGAGGCTGGCCGACGAGGCGAGGTAAGGCGCGGCGCGAGATACGCGGATGATGCGGTTAGTTTATGAAGTAATATCTGGAGAAGAAGCCGAGTCCCACGTAATCGAGAAGGATATGTCTGCAATTTGCCGCGCAACTACCGCGTTTATGCGAGGGATGTCGAATAACTACGAGCATACTTACGACTTTCCTCGCGTAAACGATATTATACCCGCCCTTGGCTAACGGGAAACGGAAAATTATCTTGCCCCCCGATGGCTCGATAGTTCTTTGCCGTCGTATGCCGCCCACAACTGTCTCGTCGAGTATCGGCGGTAGCAACCTCGGCTTATTATCCGATCCGATTCTCTCCTATTCCCGCCTTCGATTTCGAGCCGAGCCTCCAGCGGCGGTCCTTTGGACGTCCGCCGGTTGCAATTGCAGGAACGGCCGGCTATCTGAAGACGCGGGGCTCGCGCCGTCGCGACGTTCCCCGCGGTATCGACGTGCATCCTTTCATTCACGGATACGCTGCGCGGTGAGCAGCCTCTTTACGAGCAACTTGTCACCAAGTCGATTTGTCCCGCGGCCGAAGAACGACAGCGAGAGATAGAGACGGAGGGATGAGGAGGAGGAGGAGGAGGAGGAGGAGGAGGAGGAGGGAAGGCAGGCAAGGTTAGAGGCTACGAACAAGTGACTCTATCTGCGCGCTAGTAGGACATATCGGATTACGTGTTTTGCATCGGTCGAGAACTCCAGCGGAGGCTGGTCCCTGGCCCAGTCGAGAGCACCGAGCGAGACGCGGGGATCTCGATTCGAGAAGAAGAGAGGGGAAGGATCTGGTGGTCGGGGAACGGACGAAGATGGAATAATTATAGAGTTGGCGAGAGGCTGGGGCGGCAAGGTATCGAATTTCCACGCGGTCCTGCGCGACGATATTTTTTTCCCCTCCGATTGAACCTTTCTTTCTGCCCTCTCCGCGAGGGAGGAAGGGGAGAGATCTCGGTCGTCGTACGCGGGACGACGGTGAATCCCGTGAAACGCACCTTTCCGAGGTGAGAACGATTACGCTTCTACTCCCTTTTCTTCCCTTTCTCTCGAGCCATCTCCCCCTCCCCCCCCCCCCCCCCCGCCCCGCTTCCCACCTTCCCTCGGCCATTCTTCAGTTTTGTTCTTTTGCGAAGCGAGGTTATCCGAAGAACCTCGCGAGGTTATCCTTTACACGAGTTCCTCCTCGACTCGCTGGAGATCGAGGTTCCATCCCCGGGTCGCTCTGACATATTTATCTGGTTCCTCGTTCCCGCCTCTATGAGAATTTCCATCCTCCTTTTCTTCTTCTTCTCGTCGTGCCTCGGCACCGTGGATCAGCCACGGCGTATCACCGCGTCCGTGTAATACCTGTGCACGTTCCGCACACACGGCTCGCGTGTACAGTGTGCACACACAGCCGAGCCTCTCTTTCTCTCTCTCTCTCTTGCCTCTCCTTCTTTTCCCTCTTTGCCCGCCAGAGAAGCGGTGCCTTGCGTATATAACGTAATAGCAATTTAATCAATAAAATAAGAGGATCGCTTTGGTTCGAGCGCGGCCCTCCGAGACTCTGCAATAATTACAACAGAGAATTATGAGCGGCTATACTTGATTGGATCTATACGCGCTTCTCTGCTTCCTCTCCTTTCCTCCAGCCTCCTCTACTAGTCCTCCTCCGCCTTCTCCTTCTCCTCCACCCCCCCCCCTCCCCTGCTCCTCCAACTCCGTTCCTCTCCCCTTTTCACCAGGATTCACTGTTCTCCCCGCTTTGCTCCCTTTCCTCTCGACCAGATATCACTACTTCTTTGTTCGCTCTGCCGTGCACGGCAAAGAGACGAAGAAGAAGGCTGGATAGATTCCTCGGCGATATCATTCCCTTCTCGTTCGATTCTACGCGGGACGCGGAGCGGAATTGCCGGTGGACGGGAGTTGGCCTGCTTGGAAACGGGAAAGTGAGGGCATTCCGCGAACAGCGGGGCGGGACATTTGACCCCGGGACAGTAGCCGGGAATAAAGAAACCGCGAGCGCGAGGGGCACGGTGACACGCCTGCTGCAAGTTAATGAATCCAGCCGGCGAGGAACGAGGAAGAGGAGCGCGACTGCCATCGGTCTCCACCAGCCGGACACTCCTCCGCGCGTACCACGGGTTTAATCAATATTCAAGTCGCGATTTTCATTATAATTAAACAATAATGACGGAATTATGATTTATTACGGGTAATTACTAGTTTGCTGGTTAGATCGAGGCCCCCTTATTCCAGCTGTAACCCAGCCGAACGTCTCTCCGTTTCCTCTCCCTTCCTTTCCTTTCCATTCCCTTCGTTTGCCGGTTCCTCTTCGAACGCTCACGTCCCCGGCATTCACGGCCACTCGATCACGAACCCGCAGAAGAAACGAGGTGCACGACCTTGACGAGGTCAATTGGAAACTCCGCTCCGCGGTTCAACTGTAGGAACAAAAGCATCCCCCTCCCGCGGCCCTTCGACCGGCAAAAGTTTCACGGATCGCGGGCGAAGCTGCGCCGAGGCCGATCTGATGAATCGTCGCCGCGATTTATTTAGAGCGCGTCGCGTATTAATTACACCTATCGCGTTCCCGGCTATCGGGGCCGCGTATCTGGTTCGCGCGAAGGGCCCGGCTGCATTCTGCAACTAGAGCGATCCGGGCGATAGGTCTTGGAATCAGATACGGAAAGATGGACAACGGTGGAGACGCCTCGGGCGATGCGCACAGCGACCAGCCTGGGAAGCGCCACTTTCGTGAGATATTCGATTCGGGATATTCAAAGTAGGTACCTACTCCGTGGCGTATCGCGGCGCATTAGCTTAGAATGCATTAATCCGCGCGCACCGGGACGCGACGGGCGGAGGGGGACTTTTATTTTATCCTTAATTGTACGTGCGCCGAGCGGCGCGGTGCTTAACGAATAATATATAGGCATTATACGTCAGAAAACGAGTCATAACTGGTACTTATGCTAACCGCCCAGGCTAGGCCAGCGCGCGTACAAACGCGCCTCTATATCAGACCGATGCGAGGCAGAAGATAGGAAAACGACCTAGTCCAGGCTCGGCGCGGGCCGCTCCTCTCATCATTCCGTCCAGTCTTAGTCTCGCTGTGCATTATTAATTATTATATCGCCCGGGTAATTAACGAGCCGACTTGGATGCGGCGCGTTCACGGATCTAGTTCTTACGATGCGCTCTAGTGCGGAGATGGGCATTATTTAAATAAAAAATTATTTAAATAACGTATTAAATAAAGGAGACTTTATCTTTATTTGTCAGCAAATAAAAATAACCCAAAGTTATTTTTATTTCAAATAAAAACAAGCCAGAGTAACTTTTAATTGAAACGTCACAAATAATTTTTTTTGTTCGACGTGAATTTATTCGACGGCCACAAACCGTTTTTTATTGTTTGACGGGAATTTATCCGACGGCCGCAAATAATTTTTCTTGTTTGACGAGAATTTATCCGACGCCCGCAAATAATTTTTTTATTTGACGGGAATTCATTTTAACCTTCAAATAATTTTGTCGTCTTTTCATTCATTTGTATTTGAAAACTATTTGAAGCTCAAATAACTCTGGGAGTAGAACATGATGCGAGGAGGTAGTTGTTAGTGTGAGAGTACATCAGTATTCGAATACTTAAATATTCGAATAGTATTCGAATACTTGGGTATTCGAATTATATTCGTCAAATACTTGAGCAACTGAAGTATTTGAATAATCGAATACCGAAAAATTTGACAAATAGTCACAGCCCTAGTCCCGGGTACCTTCCTAAGGGGTGAAAAATAACCTACTGTACAGAGTGACCGAGAAATCGGTAACGATCGAGGAAAATCGGCGATCAAAGGGTACTTTTATTATACTATTTGGATGCGCTTTCACGTACCGGGTACTTTCCTAAGGGGTGAAAAATACCCTACTATACAGGGTGACTGAGAAATCGGTAACGATCGAGGAAAATCGGAGAGGGGCAGAGTTTTCGAAAGGCCTCCGACGACGAAATTCAGGCGATACCTCCTTTCGCTTCATGTTCTCCTGATACATCGCTTCAAAATCTGGCTAAAATTTTCTGAACGCTCCAAAATTGAGATTGTAACAGGAGAACATGATGTCGAAAGAGGTGGCACTAAGTTAGCGTCTTCGGAAAGAGAATCCAAGACGGAGAACTATTCGACGTAGAGGCGCAGCGTCTTCGAAAGGCTCCGACGATGAAATTCAGGGCGTACCTCCTTTCGCTTCATTTTCTCCTGATACATTTGCTAAAATCTGGCCAAAATTTTCTGAACGCTCCAAAATTGAGATTGTAACAGGAGAACATGATGTCGAAAGAGGTGGCACTAAGTTAGCCTCTTCGGAGAGAGAATCCAAGGAGCACAACTATTCGACGTAGAGGCGCAGCGTCTTCGAAAGGCTTCGACGATGAAATTCAGGGCGTACCTCCTTTCGCTTCATGTTCTCCTGATACATTTGCTAAAATCTGGCCAAAATTTTCTGAACGCTCCAAAATTGAGATTGTAACAGGAGAACATGATGTCGAAAGAGGTGGCACTAAGTTAGCGTCTTCGGAAAGAGAATCCAAGGCGGAGAACTATTCGACGTAGAGGCGCAGCGTCTTCGAAAGGCTTCGACGATGATATTCAGGGCGTACCTCCTTTCGCTTCATGTTCTCCTGATACTTTTGCTAAAATCTGGCCAAAATTTTCTGAACGCTCCAAAATTGAGATTGTAACAGGAGAACATGATGTCGAAAGAGGTGGCACTAAGTTAGCCTCTTCGGAGAGAGAATCCAAGGAGGAGAACTATTCGACGTAGAGGCGCAGCGTCTTCGAAAGGCTTCGACGTTGAAATTCAGGGCGTACCTCCTTTCGCTTCATGTTCTCCTGATACATTTGCTAAAATCTGGCCAAAATTTTCTGAACGCTCCAAAATTGAGATTGTAACAGGAGAACATGATGTCGAAAGAGGTGGCACTAAGTTAGCGTCTTCGGAAAGAGAATCTAAGGCGGAGAACTAAAATCGGCAATCAAAGGGTACTTTCATTGTACTCTTTGGACGCGGTTTCACGTCCCGAGTACTTTTATAAGGGGTGAAAAATTCCCTACTATACAGGGTGACTCAGAAATCGGCAACAATCCAGGAAAATCGGCAATGAAAGGGTACTTTCATTGTACTCTTTGGACGCGGTTTCACGTCCCGAGTACTTTCCTAAGGGACGAAAAATACCCCACTATACAGGGTGACTCAGAAATCGGCAACGATCGAGGAAAATCGGCGATCAAAGGGTACTTTCATTGTACTCTTTGGACGCGGCTTCACGTCCCGAGTACTTTCCTAAGGGGTGAAAAATACCCTACTATACAGGGTGACTCAGAAATCGGCAACAATCGAGGAAAATCGGCAATCAAAGGGTACTTTCATTGTACCCTTTGGACGCGGTTTCACGTCCCGAGTACTTTTCTAAGAGGTGAAAAATACCCTACTATACAGGGTGACTCAGAAATTGGCAACAATCGAGGAAAATCGGCAATCAAAGGGTACTTTCATTGAATTCTTTGGACGCGGTTTCACGTCCCGAGTACATTCGTAAGGGGTGAAAAATACCCTACTATACAGGGTGACTCAGAAATCGGCAACAATCGAGGAAAATCGGCAATCAAAGGGTACTTTTATTGCACTCGTTGCACGCGGTTTCACGTCCCGAGTACTTTCCTAAGGGGTGAAAAATACCCTACTATACAGGGTGACTCAGAAATCGGCAACAATCGAGGAAAATCGGCAATCAAAGGGTACTTTCATTGTACTCTTTGGACGCAGTTTAACGTCCCGAGTACTTTTCTAAGAGGTGAAAAATACCCTACTATACAGGGTGACTCAGAAATCGGCAACAATCGAGGAAAATCGGCAATCAAAGGGTACTTTCATTGTACTCTTTGGACGCGGTTTCACGTCCCGAGTACTTTCCTAAGAGGTGAAAAATACCTTACTATACAGGGTGACTCAGAAATCGGCAACAATCGAGGAAAATCGGCAATCAAGGGGTACTTTTATTGTACTCTTTGCACGCGGTTTCACGTCCCAAGTACTTTCCTAAGGGGTGAAAAATACCCTACTATACAGGGTGACTGAAAAATCGGCAACGATCGAGGAAAATCGGCAATCAAAGGGTACATTCATTGTACTCTTTGGACGCTGTTTCGCGTCCGGGGTACCTTCCTAAGGGGTGAAAAATACCTTACTGTACAGGGTGACCGAGAAATCGGCAACGATCGAGGAAAATCGGCGATCAAAGGGTACTTTTATTATACTATTTGGATGCGCTTTCACGTACCGAGTACTTTCCTAAGGGGTGAAAAATACCCTACTATACGGGGTAACTGAGAAATCGGTAACGATCGAGGAAAATCGGAGAGGGGCAGAGTTTTCGAAAGGCCTTCGACGATGAAATTCAGGCGATACCACCTTTCGCTTCATGTTCTCCTGATACATCGCTTCAAAACCTGGCCAAAATTTTCTGAACGCTCCAAAATTGAGATTGTAACAGGAGAACATGATGTCGAAAGAGGTGGCACTAAGTTAGCGTCTACGGAAAGAGAATCCAAGGCGGAGAATTATTCGACGTAGAGGCGCAGCGTCTTCGAAAGGCTTCGACGATGATATTCAGGGCGTACCTCCTTCCGCTTCATGTTCTCCTGATACATTTGCTAAAATCTGGCCAAAATTTTCTGAACGCTCCAAAATTGAGATTGTAACAGGAGAACATGATGTCGAAAGAGGTGGCACTAAGTTAGCCTCTTCGGAGAGAGAATCCAAGGAGGAGAACTATTCGACGTAGAGGCGCAGCGTCTTCGAAAGGCTTCGACGTTGAAATTCAGGGCGTACCTCCTTTCGCTTCATGTTCTCCTGATACATTTGCTAAAATCTGGCCAAAATTTTCTGAACGCTCCAAAATTGAGATTGTAACAGGAGAACATGATGTCGAAAGAGGTGGCACTAAGTTAGCGTCTTCGGAAAGAGAATCTAAGGCGGAGAACTAAAATCGGCAATCAAAGGGTACTTTCATTGTACTCTTTGGACGCGGTTTCACGTCCCGAGTACTTTTATAAGGGGTGAAAAATTCCCTACTATACAGGGTGACTCAGAAATCGGCAACAATCCAGGAAAATCGGCAATGAAAGGGTACTTTCATTGTACTCTTTGGACGCGGTTTCACGTCCCGAGTACTTTCCTAAGGGACGAAAAATACCCCACTATACAGGGTGACTCAGAAATCGGCAACGATCGAGGAAAATCGGCGATCAAAGGGTACTTTCATTGTACTCTTTGGACGCGGCTTCACGTCCCGAGTACTTTCCTAAGGGGTGAAAAATACCCTACTATACAGGGTGACTCAGAAATCGGCAACAATCGAGGAAAATCGGCAATCAAAGGGTACTTTCATTGTACCCTTTGGACGCGGTTTCACGTCCCGAGTACTTTTCTAAGAGGTGAAAAATACCCTACTATACAGGGTGACTCAGAAATTGGCAACAATCGAGGAAAATCGGCAATCAAAGGGTACTTTCATTGAATTCTTTGGACGCGGTTTCACGTCCCGAGTACATTCGTAAGGGGTGAAAAATACCCTACTATACAGGGTGACTCAGAAATCGGCAACAATCGAGGAAAATCGGCAATCAAAGGGTACTTTTATTGCACTCGTTGCACGCGGTTTCACGTCCCGAGTACTTTCCTAAGGGGTGAAAAATACCCTACTATACAGGGTGACTCAGAAATCGGCAACAATCGAGGAAAATCGGCAATCAAAGGGTACTTTCATTGTACTCTTTGGACGCAGTTTAACGTCCCGAGTACTTTTCTAAGAGGTGAAAAATACCCTACTATACAGGGTGACTCAGAAATCGGCAACAATCGAGGAAAATCGGCAATCAAAGGGTACTTTCATTGTACTCTTTGGACGCGGTTTCACGTCCCGAGTACTTTCCTAAGAGGTGAAAAATACCTTACTATACAGGGTGACTCAGAAATCGGCAACAATCGAGGAAAATCGGCAATCAAGGGGTACTTTTATTGTACTCTTTGCACGCGGTTTCACGTCCCAAGTACTTTCCTAAGGGGTGAAAAATACCCTACTATACAGGGTGACTGAAAAATCGGCAACGATCGAGGAAAATCGGCAATCAAAGGGTACATTCATTGTACTCTTTGGACGCTGTTTCGCGTCCGGGGTACCTTCCTAAGGGGTGAAAAATACCTTACTGTACAGGGTGACCGAGAAATCGGCAACGATCGAGGAAAATCGGCGATCAAAGGGTACTTTTATTATACTATTTGGATGCGCTTTCACGTACCGAGTACTTTCCTAAGGGGTGAAAAATACCCTACTATACGGGGTAACTGAGAAATCGGTAACGATCGAGGAAAATCGGAGAGGGGCAGAGTTTTCGAAAGGCCTTCGACGATGAAATTCAGGCGATACCACCTTTCGCTTCATGTTCTCCTGATACATCGCTTCAAAACCTGGCCAAAATTTTCTGAACGCTCCAAAATTGAGATTGTAACAGGAGAACATGATGTCGAAAGAGGTGGCACTAAGTTAGCGTCTACGGAAAGAGAATCCAAGGCGGAGAATTATTCGACGTAGAGGCGCAGCGTCTTCGAAAGGCTTCGACGATGATATTCAGGGCGTACCTCCTTCCGCTTCATGTTCTCCTGATACATTTGCTAAAATCTGGCCAAAATTTTCTGAACGCTCCAAAATTGAGATTGTAACAGGAGAACATGATGTCGAAAGAGGTGGCACTAAGTTAGCCTCTTCGGAGAGAGAATCCAAGGCGGAGAACTATTCGACGTAGAGGCGCAGCGTCTTCGAAAGGCTTCGACGATGAAATTCAGGGCGTACCTCCTTTCGCTTCATGTTCTCCTGATACATTTGCTAAAATCTGGCCAAAATTTTCTGAACGCTCCAAAATTGAGATTGTAACAGGAGAACATGATATCGAAAGAGGTGGCACTAAGTTAGCGTCTTCGGAAAGAGAATCTAAGGCGGAGAACTAAAATCGGCAATCAAAGGGTACTTTCATTGTACTCTTTGGACGCGGTTTCACGTCCCGAGTACTTTTATAAGGGGTGAAAAATTCCCTACTATACAGGGTGACTCAGAAATCGGCAACAATCGAGGAAAATCGGCAATGAAAGGGTACTTTCATTGTACTCTTTGGACGCGGTTTCACGTCCCGAGTACTTTCCTAAGGGACGAAAAATACCCCACTATACAGGGTGACTCAGAAATCGGCAACGATCGAGGAAAATCGGCGATCAAAGGGTACTTTCATTGTACTCTTTGGACGCGGCTTCACGTCCCGAGTACTTTCCTAAGGGGTGAAAAATACCCTACTATACAGGGTGACTCAGAAATCGGCAACAATCCAGGAAAATCGGCAATCAAAGGGTACTTTCATTGTACCCTTTGGACGCGGTTTCACGTCCCGAGTACTTTTCTAAGAGGTGAAAAATACCCTACTATACAGGGTGACTCAGAAATCGGCAACAATCGAGGAAAATCGGCAATCAAAGGGTACTTTCATTGTACCCTTTGGACGCGGTTTCACGTCCCGAGTACTTTTCTAAGAGGTGAAAAATACCCTACTATACAGGGTGACTCAGAAATCGGCAACAATCGAGGAAAATCGGCAATCAAAGGGTACTTTCATTGAATTCTTTGGACGCGGTTTCACGTCCCGAGTACATTCGTAAGGGGTGAAAAATACCCTACTATACAGGGTGACTCAGAAATCGGCAACAATCGAGGAAAATCGGCAATCAAAGGGTACTTTTATTGCACTCGTTGCACGCGGTTTCACGTCCCGAGTACTTTCCTAAGGGGTGAAAAATACCCTACTATACAGGGTGACTCAGAAATCGGCAACAATCGAGGAAAATCGGCAATCAAAGGGTACTTTCATTGTACTCTTTGGACGCAGTTTAACGTCCCGAGTACTTTTCTAAGAGGTGAAAAATACCCTACTATACAGGGTGACTCAGAAATCGGCAACAATCGAGGAAAATCGGCAATCAAAGGGTACTTTCATTGTACTCTTTGGACGCGGTTTCACGTCCCGAGTACTTTCCTAAGAGGTGAAAAATACCTTACTATACAGGGTGACTCAGAAATCGGCAACAATCGAGGAAAATCGGCAATCAAGGGGTACTTTTATTGTACTCTTTGCACGCGGTTTCACGTCCCAAGTACTTTCCTAAGGGGTGAAAAATACCCTACTATACAGGGTGACTGAAAAATCGGCAACGATCGAGGAAAATCGGCAATCAAAGGGTACTTTTATTATACTATTTGGATGCGCTTTCACGTACCGAGTACTTTCCTAAGGGGTGAAAAATACCCTACTATACGGGGTGACTGAGAAATCGGTAACGATCGAGGAAAATCGGAGAGGGGCAGAGTTTTCGAAAGGCCTTCGACGATGAAATTCAGGCGATACCACCTTTCGCTTCATGTTCTCCTGATACATCGCTTCAAAACCTGGCCAAAATTTTCTGAACGCTCCAAAATTGAGATTGTAACAGGAGAACATGATGTCGAAAGAGGTGGCACTAAGTTAGCGTCTTCGGAAAGAGAATCCAAGGCGGAGAATTATTCGACGTAGAGGCGCAGCGTCTTCGAAAGGCTTCGACGATGATATTCAGGGCGTACCTCCTTCCGCTTCATGTTCTCCTGATACATTTGCTAAAATCTGGCCAAAATTTTCTGAACGCTCCAAAATTGAGATTGTAACAGGAGAACATGATGTCGAAAGAGATGGCACTAAGTTAGCCTCTTCGGAGAGAGAATCCAAGGCGGAGAACTATTCGACGTAGAGGCGCAGCGTCTTCGAAAGGCTTCGACGATGAAATTCAGCGCGTACCTCCTTTCGCTTCATGTTCTCCTGATACATTTGCTAAAATCTGGCCAAAATTTTCTGAACGCTCCAAAATTGAGATTGCAACAGGAGAACATGATGTCGAAAGAGGTGGCACTAAGTTAGAGTCTTCGGAAAGAGAATCTAAGGCGGAGAACTAAAATCGGCAATCAAAGGGTACATTCATTGTACTCTTTGGACGCGGTTTCACGTCCCGAGTACTTTTATAAGGGGTGAAAAATTCCCTACTATACAGGGTGACTCAGAAATCCGCAACAATCGAGGAAAATCGGCAATGAAAGGGTACTTTCATTGTACTCTTTGGACGCGGTTTCACGTCCCGAGTACTTTCCTAAGGGATGAAAAATACCCTACTATACAGGGTGACTCAGAAATCGGCAACAATCGAGGAAAATCGGCAATCAAAGGGTACTTTCATTGTACTCTTTGGACGCGGTTTCACGTCCCGAGTACTTTCCTAAGGGATGAAAAATACCCTACTATACAGGGTGACTCAGAAATCGGCAACGATCGAGGAAAATCGGCGATCAAAGGGTACTTTCATTGTACCCTTTGGACGCGGTTTCACGTCCCGAGTACTTTTCTAAGAGGTGAAAAATACCCTACTATACAGGGTGACTCAGAAATCGGCAACAATCGAGGAAAATCGGCAATCAAAGGGTACTTTTATTGCACTCGTTGCACGCGGTTTCACGTCCCGAGTACTTTCCTAAGGGGTGAAAAATACCCTACTATACAGGGTGACTCAGAAATCGGCAACAATCGAGGAAAATCGGCAATCAAAGGGTACTTTCATTGTACTCTTTGGACGCGGTTTCACGTCCCGAGTACTTTTCTAAGAGGTGAAAAATACCCTACTATACAGGGTGACTCAGAAATCGGCAACAATCGAGGAAAATCGGCAATCAAAGGGTACTTACATTGTACTCTTTGGACGCGGTTTCACGTCCCGAGTACTTTTCTAAGAGGTGAAAAATACCCTACTATACAGGGTGACTCCGAAATCGGCAACAATCGAGGAAAATCGGCAATCAAGGGGTACTTTTATTGTACTCTTTGCACGCGGTTTCACGTCCCAAGTACTTTCCTAAGGGGTGAAAAATACCCTACTATACAGGGTGACTGAAAAATCGGCAACGATCGAGGAAAATCGGCAATCAAAGGGTACATTCATTGTACTCTTTGGACGCGGTTTCGCGTCCCGGGTACCTTCCTAAGGGGTGAAAAATACCCTACTGCACAGGGTGACCGAGAAATCGGTAACGATCGAGGAAAATCGGCGATTAAAGGGTACTTTTATTATACTATTTGGATGCGCTTTCACGTACCGAGTACTTTCCTAAGGGGTGAAAAATACCCTACTATACGGGGTGACTGAGAAATCGGTAACGATCGAGGAAAATCGGAGAGGGGCAGAATTTTCGAAATGCCTTCGACGATGAAATTCAGGTGATACCTCCTTTCGCTTCATGTTCTCCTGATACATCGCTCCAAAATCTGGCCAAAATTTTCTGAACGCTCCAAAATTGAGATTGTAACAGGAGAACATGATGTCGAAAGAGGTGGCACTAAGTTAGCGTCTTCGGAAAGAGAATCCAAGACGGAGAACTATTCGACGTAGAGGCGCAGCGTCTTCGAAAGGCTTCGACGATGAAATTCAGGGCGTACCTCCTTTCGCTTCATGTTCTCCTGATACATTTGCTAAAATCTGGCCAAAATTTTCTGAACGCTCCAAAATTGAGATTGTAACAGGAGAACATGATGTCGAAAGAGGTGGCACTAAGTTAGTGTCTTCGGAGAGAGAATCCAAGGCGGAGAACTATTCGACGTAGAGGCGCAGCGTCTTCGAAAGGCTTCGACGATGAAATTCAGGGCGTACCTCCTTTCGCTTCATGTTCTCCTGATACATTTGCTAAAATCTGGCCAAAATTTTCTGAACGCTCCAAAATTGAGATTGTAACAGGAGAACATGATGTCGAAAGAGGTGGCACTAAGTTAGCGTCTTCGGAGAGAGAATCTAAGGCGGAGAACTATTCGACGTAGAGGCGCAGGGTTCTACGAAAGGCCTTCGACGATGAAATTCAGGGCCTACCTCCTTTCGCTTCATGTTCTCCTGATACATTTGCTAAAATCTGGCCAAAATTTTCTGAACGCTCCAAAATTGAGATTGTAACAGGAGAACATGATGTCGAAAGAGGTGGCACTAAGTTAGCGTCTTCGGAAAGAGAATCTAAGGCGGAGAACTAAAATCGGCAATCAAAGGGTACTTTCATTGTACTCTTTGGACGCGGTTTCACGTCCCGAGTACTTTTATAAGGGGTGAAAAATTCCCTACTATACAGGGTGACTCAGAAATCGGCAACAATCCAGGAAAATCGGCAATGAAAGGGTACTTTCATTGTACTCTTTGGACGCGGTTTCACGTCCCGAGTACTTTCCTAAGGGACGAAAAATACCCCACTATACAGGGTGACTCAGAAATCGGCAACGATCGAGGAAAATCGGCGATCAAAGGGTACTTTCATTGTACTCTTTGGACGCGGCTTCACGTCCCGAGTACTTTCCTAAGGGGTGAAAAATACCCTACTATACAGGGTGACTCAGAAATCGGCAACAATCGAGGAAAATCGGCAATCAAAGGGTACTTTCATTGTACCCTTTGGACGCGGTTTCACGTCCCGAGTACTTTTCTAAGAGGTGAAAAATACCCTACTATACAGGGTGACTCAGAAATTGGCAACAATCGAGGAAAATCGGCAATCAAAGGGTACTTTCATTGAATTCTTTGGACGCGGTTTCACGTCCCGAGTACATTCGTAAGGGGTGAAAAATACCCTACTATACAGGGTGACTCAGAAATCGGCAACAATCGAGGAAAATCGGCAATCAAAGGGTACTTTTATTGCACTCGTTGCACGCGGTTTCACGTCCCGAGTACTTTCCTAAGGGGTGAAAAATACCCTACTATACAGGGTGACTCAGAAATCGGCAACAATCGAGGAAAATCGGCAATCAAAGGGTACTTTCATTGTACTCTTTGGACGCAGTTTAACGTCCCGAGTACTTTTCTAAGAGGTGAAAAATACCCTACTATACAGGGTGACTCAGAAATCGGCAACAATCGAGGAAAATCGGCAATCAAAGGGTACTTTCATTGTACTCTTTGGACGCGGTTTCACGTCCCGAGTACTTTCCTAAGAGGTGAAAAATACCTTACTATACAGGGTGACTCAGAAATCGGCAACAATCGAGGAAAATCGGCAATCAAGGGGTACTTTTATTGTACTCTTTGCACGCGGTTTCACGTCCCAAGTACTTTCCTAAGGGGTGAAAAATACCCTACTATACAGGGTGACTGAAAAATCGGCAACGATCGAGGAAAATCGGCAATCAAAGGGTACATTCATTGTACTCTTTGGACGCTGTTTCGCGTCCGGGGTACCTTCCTAAGGGGTGAAAAATACCTTACTGTACAGGGTGACCGAGAAATCGGCAACGATCGAGGAAAATCGGCGATCAAAGGGTACTTTTATTATACTATTTGGATGCGCTTTCACGTACCGAGTACTTTCCTAAGGGGTGAAAAATACCCTACTATACGGGGTAACTGAGAAATCGGTAACGATCGAGGAAAATCGGAGAGGGGCAGAGTTTTCGAAAGGCCTTCGACGATGAAATTCAGGCGATACCACCTTTCGCTTCATGTTCTCCTGATACATCGCTTCAAAACCTGGCCAAAATTTTCTGAACGCTCCAAAATTGAGATTGTAACAGGAGAACATGATGTCGAAAGAGGTGGCACTAAGTTAGCGTCTTCGGAAAGAGAATCCAAGGCGGAGAATTATTCGACGTAGAGGCGCAGCGTCTTCGAAAGGCTTCGACGATGATATTCAGGGCGTACCTCCTTCCGCTTCATGTTCTCCTGATACATTTGCTAAAATCTGGCCAAAATTTTCTGAACGCTCCAAAATTGAGATTGTAACAGGAGAACATGATGTCGAAAGAGGTGGCACTAAGTTAGCCTCTTCGGAGAGAGAATCCAAGGCGGAGAACTATTCGACGTAGAGGCGCAGCGTCTTCGAAAGGCTTCGACGATGAAATTCAGCGCGTACCTCCTTTCGCTTCATGTTCTCCTGATACATTTGCTAAAATCTGGCCAAAATTTTCTGAACGCTCCAAAATTGAGATTGCAACAGGAGAACATGATGTCGAAAGAGGTGGCACTAAGTTAGAGTCTTCGGAAAGAGAATCTAAGGCGGAGAACTAAAATCGGCAATCAAAGGGTACATTCATTGTACTCTTTGGACGCGGTTTCACGTCCCGAGTACTTTTATAAGGGGTGAAAAATTCCCTACTATACAGGGTGACTCAGAAATCCGCAACAATCGAGGAAAATCGGCAATGAAAGGGTACTTTCATTGTACTCTTTGGACGCGGTTTCACGTCCCGAGTACTTTCCTAAGGGATGAAAAATACCCTACTATACAGGGTGACTCAGAAATCGGCAACAATCGAGGAAAATCGGCAATCAAAGGGTACTTTCATTGTACTCTTTGGACGCGGTTTCACGTCCCGAGTACTTTCCTAAGGGATGAAAAATACCCTACTATACAGGGTGACTCAGAAATCGGCAACGATCGAGGAAAATCGGCGATCAAAGGGTACTTTCATTGTACCCTTTGGACGCGGTTTCACGTCCCGAGTACTTTTCTAAGAGGTGAAAAATACCCTACTATACAGGGTGACTCAGAAATCGGCAACAATCGAGGAAAATCGGCAATCAAAGGGTACTTTTATTGCACTCGTTGCACGCGGTTTCACGTCCCGAGTACTTTCCTAAGGGGTGAAAAATACCCTACTATACAGGGTGACTCAGAAATCGGCAACAATCGAGGAAAATCGGCAATCAAAGGGTACTTTCATTGTACTCTTTGGACGCGGTTTCACGTCCCGAGTACTTTTCTAAGAGGTGAAAAATACCCTACTATACAGGGTGACTCAGAAATCGGCAACAATCGAGGAAAATCGGCAATCAAAGGGTACTTACATTGTACTCTTTGGACGCGGTTTCACGTCCCGAGTACTTTTCTAAGAGGTGAAAAATACCCTACTATACAGGGTGACTCCGAAATCGGCAACAATCGAGGAAAATCGGCAATCAAGGGGTACTTTTATTGTACTCTTTGCACGCGGTTTCACGTCCCAAGTACTTTCCTAAGGGGTGAAAAATACCCTACTATACAGGGTGACTGAAAAATCGGCAACGATCGAGGAAAATCGGCAATCAAAGGGTACATTCATTGTACTCTTTGGACGCGGTTTCGCGTCCCGGGTACCTTCCTAAGGGGTGAAAAATACCCTACTGCACAGGGTGACCGAGAAATCGGTAACGATCGAGGAAAATCGGCGATTAAAGGGTACTTTTATTATACTATTTGGATGCGCTTTCACGTACCGAGTACTTTCCTAAGGGGTGAAAAATACCCTACTATACGGGGTGACTGAGAAATCGGTAACGATCGAGGAAAATCGGAGAGGGGCAGAATTTTCGAAATGCCTTCGACGATGAAATTCAGGTGATACCTCCTTTCGCTTCATGTTCTCCTGATACATCGCTCCAAAATCTGGCCAAAATTTTCTGAACGCTCCAAAATTGAGATTGTAACAGGAGAACATGATGTCGAAAGAGGTGGCACTAAGTTAGCGTCTTCGGAAAGAGAATCCAAGACGGAGAACTATTCGACGTAGAGGCGCAGCGTCTTCGAAAGGCTTCGACGATGAAATTCAGGGCGTACCTCCTTTCGCTTCATGTTCTCCTGATACATTTGCTAAAATCTGGCCAAAATTTTCTGAACGCTCCAAAATTGAGATTGTAACAGGAGAACATGATGTCGAAAGAGGTGGCACTAAGTTAGTGTCTTCGGAGAGAGAATCCAAGGCGGAGAACTATTCGACGTAGAGGCGCAGCGTCTTCGAAAGGCTTCGACGATGAAATTCAGGGCGTACCTCCTTTCGCTTCATGTTCTCCTGATACATTTGCTAAAATCTGGCCAAAATTTTCTGAACGCTCCAAAATTGAGATTGTAACAGGAGAACATGATGTCGAAAGAGGTGGCACTAAGTTAGCGTCTTCGGAGAGAGAATCTAAGGCGGAGAACTATTCGACGTAGAGGCGCAGGGTTCTACGAAAGGCCTTCGACGATGAAATTCAGGGCCTACCTCCTTTCGCTTCATGTTCTCCTGATACATTTGCTAAAATCTGGCCAAAATTTTCTGAACGCTCCAAAATTGAGATTGTAACAGGAGAACATGATGTCGAAAGAGGTGGCACTAAGTTAGTGTCTTCGGAGAGAGAATCCAAGGCGGAGAACTATTCGACGTAGAGGCGCAGCGTCTTCGAAAGGCTTCGACGATGAAATTCAGGGCGTACCTCCTTTCGCTTCATGTTCTCCTGATACATTTGCTAAAATCTGGCCAAAATTTTCTGAACGCTCCAAAATTGAGATTGTAACAGGAGAACATGATGTCGAAAGAGGTGGCACTAAGTTAGCGTCTTCGGAGAGAGAATCTAAGGCGGAGAACTATTCGACGTAGAGGCGCAGGGTTCTACGAAAGGCCTTCGACGATGAAATTCAGGGCCTACCTCCTTTCGCTTCATGTTCTCCTGATACATTTGCTAAAATCTGGCCAAAATTTTCTGAACGCTCCAAAATTGAGATTGTAACAGGAGAACATGATGTCGAAAGAGGTGGCACTAAGTTAGTGTCTTCGGAGAGAGAATCCAAGGCGGAGAACTATTCGACGTAGAGGCGCAGCGTCTTCGAAAGGCTTCGACGATGAAATTCAGGGCGTACCTCCTTTCGCTTCATGTTCTCCTGATACATTTGCTAAAATCTGGCCAAAATTTTCTGAACGCTCCAAAATTGAGATTGTAACAGGAGAACATGATGTCGAAAGAGGTGGCACTAAGTTAGCGTCTTCGGAGAGAGAATCTAAGGCGGAGAACTATTCGACGTAGAGGCGCAGGGTTCTACGAAAGGCCTTCGACGATGAAATTCAGGGCCTACCTCCTTTCGCTTCATGTTCTCCTGATACATTTGCTAAAATCTGGCCAAAATTTTCTGAACGCTCCAAAATTGAGATTGTAACAGGAGAACATGATGTCGAAAGAGGTGGCACTAAGTTAGTGTCTTCGGAGAGAGAATCCAAGGCGGAGAACTATTCGACGTAGAGGCGCAGCGTCTTCGAAAGGCTTCGACGATGAAATTCAGGGCGTACCTCCTTTCGCTTCATGTTCTCCTGATACATTTGCTAAAATCTGGCCAAAATTTTCTGAACGCTCCAAAATTGAGATTGTAACAGGAGAACATGATGTCGAAAGAGGTGGCACTAAGTTAGCGTCTTCGGAGAGAGAATCTAAGGCGGAGAACTATTCGACGTAGAGGCGCAGGGTTCTACGAAAGGCCTTCGACGATGAAATTCAGGGCCTACCTCCTTTCGCTTCATGTTCTCCTGATACATTTGCTAAAATCTGGCCAAAATTTTCTGAACGCTCCAAAATTGAGATTGTAACAGGAGAACATGATGTCGAAAGAGGTGGCACTAAGTTAGTGTCTTCGGAGAGAGAATCCAAGGCGGAGAACTATTCGACGTAGAGGCGCAGCGTCTTCGAAAGGCTTCGACGATGAAATTCAGGGCGTACCTCCTTTCGCTTCATGTTCTCCTGATACATTTGCTAAAATCTGGCCAAAATTTTCTGAACGCTCCAAAATTGAGATTGTAACAGGAGAACATGATGTCGAAAGAGGTGGCACTAAGTTAGCGTCTTCGGAGAGAGAATCTAAGGCGGAGAACTATTCGACGTAGAGGCGCAGGGTTCTACGAAAGGCCTTCGACGATGAAATTCAGGGCCTACCTCCTTTCGCTTCATGTTCTCCTGATACATTTGCTAAAATCTGGCCAAAATTTTCTGAACGCTCCAAAATTGAGATTGTAACAGGAGAACATGATGTCGAAAGAGGTGGCACTAAGTTAGTGTCTTCGGAGAGAGAATCCAAGGCGGAGAACTATTCGACGTAGAGGCGCAGCGTCTTCGAAAGGCTTCGACGATGAAATTCAGGGCGTACCTCCTTTCGCTTCATGTTCTCCTGATACATTTGCTAAAATCTGGCCAAAATTTTCTGAACGCTCCAAAATTGAGATTGTAACAGGAGAACATGATGTCGAAAGAGGTGGCACTAAGTTAGCGTCTTCGGAGAGAGAATCTAAGGCGGAGAACTATTCGACGTAGAGGCGCAGGGTTCTACGAAAGGCCTTCGACGATGAAATTCAGGGCCTACCTCCTTTCGCTTCATGTTCTCCTGATACATTTGCTAAAATCTGGCCAAAATTTTCTGAACGCTCCAAAATTGAGATTGTAACAGGAGAACATGATGTCGAAAGAGGTGGCACTAAGTTAGTGTCTTCGGAGAGAGAATCCAAGGCGGAGAACTATTCGACGTAGAGGCGCAGCGTCTTCGAAAGGCTTCGACGATGAAATTCAGGGCGTACCTCCTTTCGCTTCATGTTCTCCTGATACATTTGCTAAAATCTGGCCAAAATTTTCTGAACGCTCCAAAATTGAGATTGTAACAGGAGAACATGATGTCGAAAGAGGTGGCACTAAGTTAGCGTCTTCGGAGAGAGAATCTAAGGCGGAGAACTATTCGACGTAGAGGCGCAGGGTTCTACGAAAGGCCTTCGACGATGAAATTCAGGGCCTACCTCCTTTCGCTTCATGTTCTCCTGATACATTTGCTAAAATCTGGCCAAAATTTTCTGAACGCTCCAAAATTGAGATTGTAACAGGAGAACATGATGTCGAAAGAGGTGGCACTAAGTTAGTGTCTTCGGAGAGAGAATCCAAGGCGGAGAACTATTCGACGTAGAGGCGCAGCGTCTTCGAAAGGCTTCGACGATGAAATTCAGGGCGTACCTCCTTTCGCTTCATGTTCTCCTGATACATTTGCTAAAATCTGGCCAAAATTTTCTGAACGCTCCAAAATTGAGATTGTAACAGGAGAACATGATGTCGAAAGAGGTGGCACTAAGTTAGCGTCTTCGGAGAGAGAATCTAAGGCGGAGAACTATTCGACGTAGAGGCGCAGGGTTCTACGAAAGGCCTTCGACGATGAAATTCAGGGCCTACCTCCTTTCGCTTCATGTTCTCCTGATACATTTGCTAAAATCTGGCCAAAATTTTCTGAACGCTCCAAAATTGAGATTGTAACAGGAGAACATGATGTCGAAAGAGGTGGCACTAAGTTAGTGTCTTCGGAGAGAGAATCCAAGGCGGAGAACTATTCGACGTAGAGGCGCAGCGTCTTCGAAAGGCTTCGACGATGAAATTCAGGGCGTACCTCCTTTCGCTTCATGTTCTCCTGATACATTTGCTAAAATCTGGCCAAAATTTTCTGAACGCTCCAAAATTGAGATTGTAACAGGAGAACATGATGTCGAAAGAGGTGGCACTAAGTTAGTGTCTTCGGAGAGAGAATCCAAGGCGGAGAACTATTCGACGTAGAGGCGCAGCGTCTTCGAAAGGCTTCGACGATGAAATTCAGGGCGTACCTCCTTTCGCTTCATGTTCTCCTGATACATTTGCTAAAATCTGGCCAAAATTTTCTGAACGCTCCAAAATTGAGATTGTAACAGGAGAACATGATGTCGAAAGAGGTGGCACTAAGTTAGCGTCTTCGGAGAGAGAATCTAAGGCGGAGAACTATTCGACGTAGAGGCGCAGGGTTCTACGAAAGGCCTTCGACGATGAAATTCAGGGCCTACCTCCTTTCGCTTCATGTTCTCCTGATACATTTGCTAAAATCTGGCCAAAATTTTCTGAACGCTCCAAAATTGAGATTGTAACAGGAGAACATGATGTCGAAAGAGGTGGCACTAAGTTAGTGTCTTCGGAGAGAGAATCCAAGGCGGAGAACTATTCGACGTAGAGGCGCAGCGTCTTCGAAAGGCTTCGACGATGAAATTCAGGGCGTACCTCCTTTCGCTTCATGTTCTCCTGATACATTTGCTAAAATCTGGCCAAAATTTTCTGAACGCTCCAAAATTGAGATTGTAACAGGAGAACATGATGTCGAAAGAGGTGGCACTAAGTTAGCGTCTTCGGAGAGAGAATCTAAGGCGGAGAACTATTCGACGTAGAGGCGCAGGGTTCTACGAAAGGCCTTCGACGATGAAATTCAGGGCCTACCTCCTTTCGCTTCATGTTCTCCTGATACATTTGCTAAAATCTGGCCAAAATTTTCTGAACGCTCCAAAATTGAGATTGTAACAGGAGAACATGATGTCGAAAGAGGTGGCACTAAGTTAGCGTCTTCGGAGAGAGAATCCAAGGCGGAGAACTATTCGACGTAGAGGCGCAGCGTCTTCGAAAGGCCTTCGACGATGAAATTCAGAGCGTACCTCCTTTCGCTTCATGTTCTCCTAATACATTTGCTAAAATCTGGCCAAAATTTTCTGTACGTTGTTCTCAACATGATGTCGAAAGAGATGGCATAAAGTTAGCGTCTTCGGAAAGAGAATCCAAGGCGGAAAACTAAAATCGGCAATCAAAGGGTACTTTCATTGTACTCTTTGGACGCGGTTTCACGTCCCGAGTACTTTCCTAAGGGGTGAAAAATGCCCTACTATACAGGGTGACTCAAAAATCGGTTCCTTTTTAGTACATTTGAATAAAAGCTTGTTTTTAAAAAAAATTTCACTATAAAATATTTCATGCTTTTTAGTGAAAATATTGTATTGTCATCGGAACTACGTATGTGTGCAAAGTTTCAAGCCCATCGGATATGTTGAAGTGGGTCAAAATTAGCTTACAAGATTTCATCCTGACAAACTAACGAACTCACAACTGAAACTAAATAAAAGCTTCTAAAAAAATGAACCTAAGGAACCCGATTTATACTTCACACCATACTATTCAGCAGTATTCGAATACTTAAATATTCGAATAGTATTCGAATGCTTAAATATTCGAATAGTGTTCGAATACTTGGGTATTCGAATTATATTCGTCAAATACTTGAGCAACTGAAGTATTCGAATATTCAAATACCGAAAAATTTGACAAATAGTCACAGCCCTAGTTGCGACAACGCGCGCGGCTGGTACCGTGACTGATTAAACAGATGCAGTAGTTTGTCCTGCCGGGGAATCCCACCACGCCGCGGGATCGTACTTGCGTTTGCCTTTAGCAGAAACGAAGTCGGGCTTATTAAAACGTTTCCCTCCGCCGAGAAAACGGCCGGGGAGCGGTCGCGTCCTTAAATCGGCGCACGAGCCGCTACGGCGCAGACTAATTTAGAAGTGGCTTCGGGGTGCCCCGAGCGAATTACGCGCGGCATAACTCTTAATTACCGCGGCTGTTGCCCGCGTGCCGTGGAAAAATGCCGAATCGCCCGGCCACGGGGAAAACAGCGTAAGGTTAATTAGCGGGGAACGGTGGAAGCGGTCAGCGAGGCGGCAGCCTCGGCTATTACTTCTGTACGAAACGAATCCTTTACGGTACAGAACTAATTGACTTGTGGTACACCGCCACGAGTTATGTCACTATTTATGCCGGACTTGGATCGGACAGGTGTACGCTGCGGTGGGGGAGGGCGTGTTGCGATAATAAACGGGCAGCGTTTCATTAGCGGCCGCTAATACCGTGCACGCTAGTTCAGCATAGCGTAACTATCACCGGTTGTAATACAACGGTGGCTGATAGTGCCACGAGCAACCGACCATTAAGAATGTACCGGGCGAATAGCGACGTTCGTTAGCGTGCCCGGGCGGACGGAGGCGGACGCGAGACGCTCCGCGGACATCTAGATATCTATTTGCCTAGACTAGACGAACCCAAGGGGGAGCTTTAGGATCCCAACGACCGCTAGGCTGAAAAGGTTTTACTAACCGGGCAACGAGTGCCTCGCAGCCGATGATTATCCGTGTTATGCAGCCACCACGGTCTCTAGGACACGTTAGGTTCGCCGTCCAAGGTACCAAGGCGAGCATAAATCGGCGGTGCAACGGATCGTGACTCGTAACAGACGCGCCTCCCATCCTAACGTCCGGTACGGCACCGCGGAGCTAATTGACTCGTGCTACGTTGCTCGGGAGTTATGTCACTATTCGCACCGTGCCGCATCCTCCAGCCAATATCCCATGGATCCTGCTCCATTCTTCTCTCCAGCGTGGACCGTTCCGCCGCCTCGGTGGTATCGCGTTTGTGAGGCAACTAGGGCGACCGGGGGGGGGGGGGGGCGTGAAGCGAAGAGAGGAGAAAAGGAGCAAGCCGCTCTCGAATATGATATTACGAAGATTGCGCGAGAACGGGGCAACGAAGGGCGGCTCGGGCCGGTGTGTAACGCGTAACAGGGCCAGGGGGAGAGATAAGAGAGAGGGATGGGGTGGGGGGTGGGGGGGTGGGGGGTGGATGGAGGAGGAGGAAATGCGTGAGATTAGAGGAGGAGGGTTGGAGACGCGGGACGAGGCGATCCCCGAGAAGGGATCAAAATTACCCGATGCGAAATTCCACGCTACCAATCAGCGCGGAGATAATTAAACGAGGGGAGGGTACACCCGGGTTGCGCCGAGGGGGGTGGGAGTGAGGGAGAGGGGGGGTTAAGAGATAGGATCGGGGGAGGGGCAGGCGTGGCCCTTCTCGGGGAATGATGGAAGCACCGGTAACCGGCGGAGAACGACGACGAGCCCGTATAAAACGCGGAGGATCACCGAACCGGCGGAGAAGAAGATGCGGAAAAGAAGGGACGGGGAAGAAAAGTAGGAGGGCGATGACGATAATGTATATAATAACACGCAACGTTGCGGCGCACAGTGGTCCGAATAGGGGTAATGGTGACATTCGTGTATAACTTTTTAACTATAAAAGATATCGGAATGAAATGTACGCCAAAAAACAGGAAAAAATTATCCCTTTTTAATGATATATAATTCAATATTTTTTACATTTATTTATTTATTTATTTTTCAATTTTTTTCAACTAATTTGTGATAAAAAATAATTTAATTCTGTTTATTTGGTACCTTATTTAATGCACTTTAAGTGATTTGAATCGCATGTTGGGGAAACTATTCGTTTCCGAGTTATAAGGAAAAGTCAAATAGTACTATGAGAAATTCTGACGAAATCAACAGTTTAGTTAAACATTATTATTCATTTATTATTCATTTATTCGACGGACTGGAGCCCAATACACATAAATATTTGTAAAAACCTTTTGTAATACAATAATAATACGACGGATACGAATGTATATGGGGGCGTTCTTAAATTACGTAAGGGTAATTTTGGCGATTTCTTACCCCCTCCCTCCCCCTATATAAGAATTCGTAAAATTTTATATTCCAATCCCCTTCTTACGTAATATTTTTTACATTGAATTTTTTCAATTATTAAAATTCTTTAAAAGGTTTATATAATTCATTTAACTGGGTTTCGGAAAATTTAAACTAAAACAACTTTTCTGGAACATTAATGATAGAATTTGTATTTATTGAAAATTAGGTTAAAAAATATTACGCAAGACGCTACCTGACTCCCCCCTCCCCCCCAAAAAGCCTTACGTAATTTAAGAACGACCCCTGTAAAGCTGACAGTTTTAAGCATTAATAATTTGAAGAGTGGGCTGCGGAGGAATTGATTTTCGCATGATTCTGTAGAAGGTGTGCTGAAAATATTCCAATTGGCTACAACGTGGAACTCGATGGAACTTGACAGAAATTCCTTGTCAATTGTGAAGAACTTTAACAGTTTTCTTTATTTCATTGAGCATTACTTTTTGAATACATTATGAACAGTAATTTTTAGTTAACGGTGTTAATACTTAATGCAAAAGAATACTCTTCATTCTAGAAAAAAAACCCGGAGAGAAAATATTAAACAGGGTCGTCAGGACATCTCTAAGAAGGAAGCAGTTTTTTGCAGGTGAAAAATGCTATCTTTAAAACGGCCAACTTTAAGTGTTCGTCCGAATTACAATTTTTATTAAATTTTATTCACATTTTCTGTTTCGGGACTGTTGGACATTTAGGAAGTACCTAGTATACATTCAGTAGATTTCGATAGGACAAAATTCATTTTTGGGCCGAATGTCCCTTACTACCTCTATTCGGACCACTGTGCGGCGGGGCGAGTAGGCGTTGCTCTCTTTCTAGAGCATGGATAAGGAGCAAACGGGGCAACCTGGATGTTGCGTAAGAATCACGACGCGAAGCGACGTCTTCAGCTCGCGGGGTCGCGCGGCGCGGCGTTCCACCGACCGTCGAACCTGTTCCGTTTGTCTCGGAGCGCTCGATTTATTCCTAGCCGGTCATGTTCGCGATACGTGCTCGTTTAGAGGCCTCTATCTCGTTCCGCGATGCTTCCACGGCCAGCCGGCCGGCCGCGGGTACACGCGATCAAAATAGTAAAACACGACGCCCCCCCCCCCCCAACCAGGAAAATCCGCGCAACGAAAATGATGGCAGATAGTAGCCGGAATTAATTGAACGAGCCATGCTCTCTCCCCCTTATCAGCTTGGCCATTTGTCTGGAAATTAATTAATAAGCTCCGTTCCGTTTCGCCGCTAATTAGCCCGCGGTGTACTAGAATCTTTATTAGGTAGGAGCGAAATCTCGTCTACCCCGGCGTTGCGCTCGCAGCGGAAGAGGAGAGGCAAGCGGCGAGAAAGAGGAGAGAAGGAGGGGAGAAAAGACGAAAGAGCTGTCGCGCGGTCAGGTAGAAACGAGCCACGCAAATGGGATACGGTCAGCCGGAGACGTTTCATGTTTCCGTCTTTGGAGTCTCAGGAATCAGCCGGCATCGCGGCAGCAGCCGGCCTCTGTCCTTTCTCTCCAAACACGCCTAAAAGCCCAAATATTTGACGTTATCCCTGCCGACTGTTGGAAACACGGGGCACGCCGGCGAGCACGTTTCTTCGGCTCTCTCCCTTTTCGCGGGCCGCTTCGCCGCATCTCGCTGCGCCTCGGTACGCGGCTCGACATGCTCGCAAACGCTGGGCAGAACTCTGGCAAACGTGACCCGAGGCCCGCGGTTCGTTGACACGCGACTCGCCGGACGTCTCGATAAACACTGACCCTTGGATCTACGCCGGCGTCGATTCGTCGTTCACAAATACAGTTAATAGACAGCTTCTTAGGCCGAGGAAAATCCTCGAAACGATAGAGGGGAGTGGAGTTGGCCGATGACCGCTGGTCGGCGAGCAAAAGAACGCCGGGCGGTGTTGGAGACGCGGCGGAGCTGCTAATCTCGGACTAAATCTTAATGCTTTCCGGCCGGGACTTGATCGTGCGGGCCCATCCCGGCGTGATTTTTTGATGCCCCGGCTCGCTCGCGTTTACGAGCTGTGGGCCGGCCGTCCCACGCTTCACGGTGCGCGTAAACAAAGGGGAGGCAAGGATTAAGCGCCGAACGAAGGAGCGAGCGCGTGGCTTTTAGTGCTACCGGATTTTTAGCGGGTTTTAGAGCGTTTAGCGTGTAAATTTGAGGGTGACGCGGATCGGGCTGGCCCACCGGCCGATACGAAGCCGCCGCGGGGACCGAACGGTTTCGGTGTCCGAGCTAACACCTCGTCGCTAACTGCCTCGACTGTTTTCACCTTCTCCACTCGCGCCTACACGCCGCACCTTCCGCGGCCTGAACCCCGGGCCCCACTGCACGCGGGCCTCGGCTATCCGCCGCGTGTTTCTTTAATTTACGTTTACATCGGCCCTCCATAAAGGGGCGAGAGGAGACGGAATGCGGCGTCCGCCGCGCCGCTTCGACGTAGAAGGATTCCTGGCTGTGCGGCAGCGAGGTGAAAAATAAAAAGATCCCAGAGTGCGTCGGTTATGCGCCTACTAAAATATCCACGGCGATAAGGAGGGTGACGGGGAGGCGAGGATAATTTCCCGGCGCGCAACGCCTCCCCGTCGTCGCTCTCTCCGCACGGGAAAAATACTGGACGCGGGAGGAAAAAGACGGGAGGAGACCAGCGGAGAGGAGCCAGGGATCCACGTTTCGTCCAACGCCGCGGACCACCGGTTTCTGGCGAAAGCATTTACCGTACGGTGATTTATGCGAGAGTAGCCGATACACCGAATGCTTACGACAGCACGCGACTCCTTCTTCCTGTTGCTTCACACGCTTGCCACTCCGCGTAATCTCTTGACGCCTGCCAGGTACTCGTCCGTCTCGCGGCTCCAATTTGTCGGTAATTACGTTAAAGCCTTTTTAACGGTTTTTAGTCGAGGAAGTCACCGGCCTAGAGATAAACGGCACCGAATTGAAATATCTCGGCACTTCTCGGTGCCCCCCCTGGTTATCTGAGGAATTCCACGTTTCACCGTAAGAGAGTCGTCTCCCCGAGGCCACGGACCCATCTCTCCCTCTCCCTCTCCCTCTCCCTCTCCCTCTCTTTCTCTCCCTCTCCCTCTCCCTTCTTCAGCCGCCGTCGCCGAAACCGTTCGAAAATCCAAGTCTAAGCCGGTGGGACACGATCGAACGGAAATAGAGTGCGCGCGCGTCCGAGGCGGTCGATTTTAATCGGCAATAGCGTGCACCCCGACGCACCGCGATGCGCACAGGTGCGCGGCGTCATCGATGCAGCGAAGGAGGCGAAGAGAGAATCTCGACGCAAACCCACCCAGAACTGCCGCCGTCCGATCTATCCTGCTTGTCAACATTCTCGGTCGCTGACATTATCGTCGCCGTGGAAATCTCGGCGTGCCGCGCATGCTCGCCACCTTCGCGCATCCGCCCCGCGAGCGTGACCGCGTGTTTACGCGCGATTAACGGCCGTGCAACGGGAAATAGGGGAGAGTTGCCAATATCGTATCGGTCACCTAAATCGTACACTCATCAATTTCTCAGTAATTAATGAATTTAAACGACATTGGATAATAAAAATATCAAGTAAATTAGAAATAGAAACAAAACCTTTTGAGCTTACACTCTATTTTGTGTGTGCTATAAACATTTTAAAAAATCAGATATGATTGATGTAACTTTTTACCAGTTTATTTTAGCTGATAATAATCAAACAATGCAATTTTGTACTGTATTTTTGTATTTCTTTTTAAACCGGTTTAATGTAGAATATTTTACATTCATTTTAAGTACATATTACATTCATTATAAAGTTTAAATTAATATCTAGAAATAAATTCATCATGTTTCCTAAATCGTACCACTATAATCGTATCAGTAGGATTTGACAACTCGTATGTTATATAGGTTATGTACGTATATCATATTCATAGGTTATTGCGGCCTGTGTATGATCCATATACATATGTATATGTAACTATATAATAATCATTACATTCGTTACTTTATGTTGAATATTTGCTACTCTATTTGTTATTGATACTATTTTTAGTGGAGGTACGATTTTGGAAACCGAGCAAAATGCTTTGGGATAATTAGTTTATACACTAATAATTATCGTGTGTAACTTTGCTGGTGAATTTAAACAAAAATTGTAAGAGTTACGCACGAATCAATTTTTTCCCACATTTTTATGGAAAAAAATCGTCGTTAATCAGTTATAAAATGTTTTACAAACATCCAATGTTGATGCGGAAATTCCACGCGACAGAGAAAGGAATTATACAGCTCCAGTTAAAATTTTAAGTGAAAATATTCATTCGTTCAGGAGTTATGTTGTACACCGTGTTTTAAAATGTAGTTTCGGGATAAACGGCTTCAAAGTTAAGCCCCATACGCCAATACCGTTCTGCGAGGCCGTTACTAGACGGTGCACTCAATTACGTTCAGCGGTATAATTTCCGTAATTATTCGAATTTCCCCACGATACATTGTTGTAAATTTTCACAAAGCATAGCACTTTCAATAATAATAATAATAAAAAAATCGATTTTTCCAGATTTCAATAGTCCTATAACCCCTTAAGTGGTACGATATAAGCAACCCTCCCCTAAATCCCGCGAAATACCGAAGGCCACTTTGGTCTAGCGGCCAATTACCGTAATTCTCATTGCGTCATCGCGAAGCGTCATCCTCCCTCTCCCCTGGCCGTTATTACCACCCAAATGACGCGGCCAAAAAGAAGGGCCGCGAAAAGGAGAGCGCATTTATACGGCTCGAAATGGAAGGCCGATAAAATGTAACTAGTTCGTCTGGTCGTAACTGAACGGCCATTAAAGCCCGTATCTCGCGGCTTTTTACGGGCAGTTTGACGGGGCGAGATTCAGCTCTCTCTCTCTCTCTCTCTCTCTCTCCCTCTCTCTCTCCCTCTCTCTCTCCTTCCTGGCATTCCTACGGTTCCGCGAGACCTCACCGAACGTGTCAGCGAGATCTGAAAGGAGCCGTAAAAACTCGCGTAAAGATTCGCCGGTATAATGCGTGTCGCTGTACGCTCCAGCGCAAACGAGTATAACCCTCTGTCGTAACAACCCCTTTAATCTGTTCGCGATTCACGCTCGTTTGGCCTGATGCCGGGCGACGTTGAAATTCGGCGTCCCGTATCTCGCTCTCCGACGCCGACGCAGCTTCGCTTCTCGGGGCCGGGGTCTCCTCTTCGCGCCTCTCGGATTACCTCGGCCCGTGGACGGGAGGGGTGGTGGTGGTGGTGGTCTCTATCGAGGGCGTCTCGTACACCCGGGGAGAATAGGAAGGTTCGTGGTCGGTTGCGTTTTTAGGCAGCGAGCAGAGAAAGGCGTAACGCGACCCGTCACCCTTCGCCGCCACGCGATTCGATATCGACCGGGGAGGGAAAAAAGCGTATCTCGATCGCGTGCGTGCGGGGGCTCCTTAAAAATGACTTTGTTTAATAAGGAACGGCCTCCCGAATCGTTTGTAACGAGCTTCAAAACCCCGTCGCGATACGTTTCGTTGGCACGCAACCGCCTGTAAATCATCAATAAAATGCTACGGAGCATCGCCGGCCCGCGGGATAACCGTCTGCGGGCCGGCGATAATAATTACTCGGGCCGCGTGAGTTATTGCCGAGCGTTATTCCGATTACGCGCGGGGAATTAGGAGCGAAGCAAGTGCCGGTTGCGCGGGGCCCCGGCCAACATTGTCAGCCCCGAATCAAAACGGCCGGATCGATCCATTATTTATGCGAGATGCGTCGACGACGCGTTTCCGCTTTTGACGTTCCGAGATTGAATTAACGCGCCTGGTGCATTAGCGCGGCCCCCTCTACCCCTTTCACTTCTCGCTCTATCGGTCCCTCTCCCTCGAGTCCTCTCCGATCTTCCTCGCGAGATACGTAGCCCCACTTTCGCGCCGCCTTTCTGCCTCTTTCGACCCGTCAAAACGTAAGGGAGAGTCATGCAGTACCGACCAAAGCTAGTTCTCGCTTCTTCGAGCAGATATTAGCACTTCATTTGAACTAACTAATGAAAATCACAATTCTCTATAACCTATTTCGGGGTCATATTAATTTATAACATGTTCATATTTGTACAGAAAAATAAAGTAAATAAGGATAGGTATGATAACCTAACAAACAGGAAGCTAGGATTTAATGAAGAAGATATCCAGTGTGTTATTTGCAAGCAGAGTAGGGCATTAACTAAATAAAAATTTATGTAAATAAGGATCAAATAAATGTTATTGTAACTTTAGATTATGCGACGAACAAAGTTATTATTTTTATTCGACGAATAAAGTTCATTTTTTTATTCGACGAATAAAGTTAATTTTTTTTATTCGTTATTCGTAATTTTATTTAAATAAAATTTTTGCCTATCTCTGTTGGCAAAGAATCATTTGACAAAGATTGGGTGCAGATTGGGAATGCACAGATCAGGAGAATATTATTTTACTTGCAAGTTTGTGCAAGAAAAATTTGAAAAAATCGTGTATTGTACGAATTAAATGTCTTTTTATTAACATTGTTAATAATTTACACCTAAAAATCTAGTAATTTAATAGTTGGCCGGTACTGGACGACAATTTTTCGTTACCTAGAAATTACAATTTTTTTACTTTTACGAATTATCAATTCTTATTGTTAAATTTCACAAAAATAATTTCCCTCCTCTTATTAAGTTCCATCTATACTACAAACACGTTTTTGAATTTCTGATTTTTACCGAGTCTACCTCAAGGTATAACGAAAAAACTTAGAGCGGTCGGTACCGCACGACTCTCCCCTACATCCCCATTTACCACTTTATCTGCGCGCTCATTTACACATTGTAAGCAGAACCGCGCGCCACTCCCCCCGAATGCCCGCGACGATGCGCGCTCGCGTAGAAACGCTCCGACGAGCAAACTTTGAAGCGGGTCTAAGGTGTGCAAATAACCGTGTCCTAACAGCGGGAACGCGTGACGAGCGTGCGGGAGAAGGCAGCGAGAAAAATCCGGAAAGCATCGTGAAAAGAGGAGGAGGAATGGTCCGTGAGCGTGTCGGCCGGACGCCTGCTGGTATCTCCGGACGCATTATGCGTACGAATGCAAATTCCCGTTCGGCTGGCCGCGAGCGTTTATTTGTCACGCGCTCGCGGATGTACACGGCGCGGAAAAGCTGCGGATACTACGGTTACCCAGTAGGGCTGTAAGGAATATTCGAATAATCTAAGTATTCGAATATTCGAATATTCGAATACCACAGAATTCGAATAATTTCTTCGAATATTCGAACATTAAAATATTCGAACGTAAAATCTCCGAAAAGTAACGGGACCATTGCTGTAAAATCTGCGAACAGTTGCGGGACTATTGCTCTAAAATCTCGGAAACGTTGCGAGACAATTGCTGCAAAATCTCCGGAACCTTGTGCGAGCATTGCCGAAACGTTGCAGGAGTTATATTGCACCGCAACATTGCTGAATAATGAATGTATAATAAGAATGAATAATTTAAAATTTATTATCAATACGAATTATTTAAAAAATTAATTTTCTGTTTTTTATAATTGTTTCATATGTTTGTTATTAATTTGTGTTTAAATATATTTTTAAAAAAATATATATATTATTTGTTTTACTTTTTATTATGTTCAAAAATATATTTTAATGAATTATTTTGTGTTAACAATTATTTCTTTTGGGTACAAATATGATTAACATATCAATTACGCGTAAATAACTGTATCTTAATGGAAATTTGATTTTTTTTATTTTATTTCTCGTATACTCGTTACACTGTGCGCCGCGCGGACGCACTCTCTCCTCTCCCTCTCGCTCGAATTTCCAGCGACCTAGGCGACCGTGTACTCTGCCACGATTATCTGCCACTGTCATCTCTCAGGCCCGCGCGCACTTTTGTCCGCGTATCGCCGCGGCCAGCCTGCACCGGCACATGCTGCTGTCGCTTGTACTTTTCTATTAATTATACAACTGTACTCGGCGCTCTTTAACGACCTGACAGCGAGCGCGGTGTACCCGGCTGCGAGGCAACACAGAGGATCCATGGGCCCGCACTATCGCCGACGCAGAATTATTCGCCGGCGACCGTGCGCGCCGGCACCGCTTGTTTTATGAAAATGCAAATTCGAGAGGATTTACGGTGCAGGGAAATCGGCGAGCTGCGCTCCGCCGCGATTTACGCGTTATTGTGCTCCGCTGCGTCTCGCCGGTCCGCGATCCGTTTAAATCGATTCAGTAGCGAAGCAACAGGGCTACCTACCGTACATCGGTTTTACACCGATTCGGCGATACCGCGAGGCGCGTTATAATTGCCCTAACGCCGCGAGTTCCACGAGCCACGCGAGATCGTTCGAACGAAGCACCGCCTTGTCGGCTAATAACGAGCGTGTCGCGGACTTTTCCGCGGGGCGGTAATCGCGTGTCTCGTCGTCCCGCCGAGCATAACGACAAAATTCACCCCCTCGCGCATCGAAGCCGGTTATTCCGATAAATCGGCCGATTACGCGCGGGATCATAATTAATATAGGTAAGTGAATTATGCCGCGTGCCGCGCTCGCATTATTATACCGACCGGTCGTTTATCGATCCTGCTTAAGTGCATACCGAATCAATCGCGGCTTAGCCACGCTCGCATTACACCGCGTAGATAAACACTCTCCACGCGAATTATTCGTAGCCTCTAACGCGGTGCTAGCACCGGCAAGGGAGGGGGCGGAGGGGTAAGGGGGATGAGAAAGAGGGCATCGGCGGCCGGGCGTCACGCTCGTATTACTTGCACGCACGCAGGCAGCGCGCCGCGCAGCGACTCGCTGACTCCTCACCTTGGTTAGGCGGCTTTCACTGTATTTTGCATAATTCCCGCAGAAAAGTGGCGAGACAGTGCGCATTACACTGTTTCAAAGACGACGGTCCGGCGTCGACGGAGACGCCGGACGGCTTCCTCGCGGACACAGTAGCGTGGTGCATCGGTAATGCATCCCCCGACATCGGCGCGCCTTTATCAAGTGAAACCAAATAGCCGGCTATTACGGGGATAGTAAAGACGACGATGTTGCCCCGAAACTTCGCGAAATCACCGGGGACCTGCCTGTTGCATGCGAACTCCGAGTCGACGTTTTCCTTCCAGCGCACAGTGTAACGAGTATACCTATAGGAAGAAAAAATAAAAAATCAAATTTCCATTAAGATACAGTTATTTACACGGAATTGATATGTTAATCATATTTATACCCAAAGAAATTAATTTTTAACATAAAATAATTCATTAAAATATATTTTTGAACATAATAAAAGTAAAACAAATAAAATATATATATTTTTTAATACATTTAAACACAAATTAATAACAAACATATGAAACAATTATAAAAAAATTTAATTAATTTTTTAAATAATTCGTATTGATAATAAATTTTAAATTATTCATTCTTATTATACATCTTCATCACTATCAGCCGAATCTGGAGGAATTCAAAGCTCAGTGTCTTTTAAAAATAAATATTCGAGCACAGATTTGCCTAGTTTTTTCGTTTTATTATGTGTATTTTTTCTTATGTGGGAGCACTCGGGAGCAGATCAAATTTATACCAAATTAAGGGGCATAAAAAGAATTACCTATAGTAAAAAATGAAAGAACCGAAATATTCCTTTTTTCTTAATTCTTTCCAGAATTTAGAAGAGGCGCCAAAAAAGGTAATAATTTGAGTCTCTGGTACGTATCCACATTATTAAATGCAAGAATTTTTAATCAATAAAACGAAAAAAGGATATATTTTGCTTATTTTCAAAAAAAAAAAAAGAAAGAAAAGAACTTATAAATACAACAAAAATACAGTGAGTAAATATTTCCTATGTGTAGTCTGTGGTAGCTTGCGTTTAATTAATCGACTTTGAATGTAATTACTAACCTTAAATCCGTTATTTATGCTACTAAGTTATGATCTTATATCGGAGGACTGTTTACTATCAATTCCATGAAATGAAATACAAAATATCAAAGCTGAAATTTTTGCTTTTTGAACACGTGCCGCGACACCGTGCACCGATGCAGCTACGTAGCCTACCGTACCTACTCTGCTCCGGATCGGTGCTCTCCCATCGGGAAAGGGAACGCGGTTTTCAGAGGTCTCCTATTTTGCACGATCGCCGTAGCATCTGGTTAGCGATGCTGCCACGCCAGATAATCCCCGGACGAACGCGGAAGCCGCCGTTTATTTTACATGCGTTGCGGCGCTAGTTAGGCGCGCGCGTCAATAGCGTCGGCCTTTTTGCTCGGGCGTGTAGGATGAATTCGATGGCTCCCGATAAACCCGTTTTATAAATCACCGGAGCACGCCCTCGTGAAAGCCTTGGGAATCGTTATTATCGCGTATTCCTTGTTTGAGCTTCGTTGCCGTGATCCGGCGCGAGGCGCTCGCCCGCTCTCGACGATCCCGCGGCACGGTTGCGCTCGTAGACGCCCGCAGGATGGGAATTAGGGGCAAGTAAGTAGCGGCTACCTAGACAGGATGCGTCCCTATAGAGCGGGAGCATGCAATTCATGAATGACGAAGGGGACGGAGGAGCTGAGGAGGCCGAGCAGGCCGGACAGGCCGAACGGGCCGGGGAGGAGGAAGTCGCGCGGAGGAGGGCTACGGACGCAGGGCCCGCCGGGCCTGATGCGAGATTAGGTGGTCCTCCCGCCGACGTATCGCAAGATACGTGCCTCCCGATGGAGCCGCGTGTTACACGTGACAGTAATGGCATGTAATCCAGGAACAATATTCCCCCTAAGTCCGGCTTTAAACGGGAAATGTTGCGAGCGGTGTCGCTTATCGCGTGTCGCATCGATCGGGCCAACCTGTTACTTTGTACGGCTGTTATACGGGCGTTCGCGCGCCACCGCGTGCTCTCATCTTCCGTGGATTAAAGCCGGGGACAAGGGCTATCGATTAAACGGAAGTGCCCGCGGATCAAGCGACTGATGTCGAAACGCTGGAAACTAATATACGAAGGTTGCGAGAGGATGACGGAAGACGCGACCAGGAGAGGGAGAGAGAGAGACAGAGAAAGAAAGAGCGAGAGGGAGAGAGAGAGAGAGAGAGAGAGAGCGAGAGAGAGAACTGGTCCCGGGAGGAGAGAGGAAAGTGGCGCCTATAGAGCATCGAAGCGTCGAAACATCGACGGACGAGTGCTATACATATAGCCGGGCGAATATCGCGGGTGGGGGCCTAACGGAGATGAAAGAGCCGGGGAGAGTGGAACGGAGAGAGGGAGGCTGGAGAAAGGGAGCGAGAGCGGAAGCCGCGCGCCCCCGGCCGACAAAATGATCAAAAGGCAAATTTCGTACATTATTTTCACTTTAATGCTACCGTATCGCAATTTATGGGAGGGCCGGGATTTATGCGGGCGCGTATACGCACCACAGGGCCTAATCTGAGAGGGCCCACCGGACAGAAATGTTCCCGGCCCGTACGGGGCGAGTAGTCGCGGGCGGGAGCACGCGCGCGCGCCTCGCCGGCCTCCGATCGTAAAGAACTTTGTATTAAAACGTTGTACGTCCCGGACCGTTTATGTCAACAACCTCTGAGTTGTGTGTGGAACGCCTCACGCTGCGATCTTAGGGTCTACGCTCGGTGCAACGCTCGTTCTGGCCCCCGGGGCAACTCGACGGGGATGGTGCTGCCGCATCCTTTTCCTCTACGCCCCACTTACAGATCCGAGCTGATCCGACCGATCGTGATCCCTGGTAGATCGCTAGATCGGTAGCTATACGATCTGCGGCCGCGCTCCAGAATAGGATCGATTCAGAACCCGTTACCGCAACCGATAACTTTACTCGTCTTTCCGGGCCCCTCTTTTCCTCGTCTCCTCCTTTTTCATCCGCGTCGTTGCTCCGCGCGTCTCGCTACACATGTCGAACGACGGTACGCGACGAGGCTCGGCGCTCCTGTCGACGATTCCGTTTAAGGGGGAACACCACTGTGACGGCCGGAAAAGTAAGCCATTTTTAAGAATTTTTTTTCTGTATTAATTTACAGTTTTCGTCGAAAAATTTTATTACCTACCTTTAGTACGCTGTCTTAAGAGACTATACAAAAAAAAATAGAGAAAGATCCATAAATTTTGATATATTAATTAATCTTCTAGACCTCCCACGCGAACTGGTCGAATGTGTAACTATGGAACAGCAGGTCCGAAATCAAATTTAATTTTTTTTATATAAACTATATGAGTGTAGTTTCCGTTGTGCGTACCGATTTCTTAAACAAAATATTTTTGCAAAAATGGTGCGCTTTAGAAGCAAAGTTTCGAAAATCCGCGAATAAGATGGACAGTTTTTCGAGCGTATGTCAAAAAGTTTGTTTTAAATAAAAAAATCCGTACGCACAATGGGAACTACACTCATATAGTTTATAAAGAAAAAATGAAATTTGATTTCGGACCAGCTGTTCCATAGTTACAGATTCGACCAGCTCGCGTGGGAGGGAGGAGGGTCAAGAAAATTAATTAATATATTCAAATTTATGGATATTTTTCTTTTTATTTATTTTTTTTTGTATAACTTCTTAAGACAGTGTACTAAAGGTGGGTAATAAAATTTTTCTATAAAAACTGTAAATTAGTCCTGAATAAAATTCTTAAAAATCACAGTAAATCGCGGGCGGTGGATTATTTGAATTAACGGAGGCGACGTATTTCCCGGACACCGTGTCCAAGAAAACGGGACGGACCTCCGTCGAAGACGCATTAACGCTCATCCCGATGGAGCCCGCTCTCGAAATCCAATCTCGCGAAGCGAATTTCTCACGTGAACCGGGGGGAACTCGCGGATCGAGTGGCCGCCGCCTCGCCGTGACGGAGGTTCGTGGGTTCGATCGACAGAATCGTTACATCCGTCGATAATTAATGGCGACCGTGGCATCCGCGCGCAACCGTCCGATCGGGGCAGCCGCCGGGGGGTGGGGGGTGGGGGGGGGGAAGGGGTAGGAAGCAGCGAGTCGGAGGGATAGGTGCAGCCGACAGACGCGATCCTTCGAATAATATGCAAGCTCATAATTAATTTGCCAGCGAGCGTAATTAACAAGTGGTCGGACACCGTGAGTGGGATCGAGCCGCTACCGGATTCGTACTCGGCCCGATATCGCGGCGCGAAATTCGAAAAGAGCCCCGGGGAAAGGTCTCGTCACTTGGGATATTAACCCGGGCACTCGCCTTTGATCGGGCGATCGGCGTAACGAGGTGGGGACGCGAAGAGGCGCGGACGCGGCGAGAAAATCGAGCGGATGAAAAGTTAAAAACCGTCGGGGCCCCCGAGACTTTTAGTCTTCGCCGTTATATTGGCAATCGACGGAGACTGACGGACAGGTATCGAGAGCCTTCCCCGCTGCGCGCTCCTCTCCTCCTTTTTCCCCCCTGAGCCGCAGATGACGTGGAAGAAGCTGAAGAAGATGAAGAAGCAGAAGAAGAAGAAGAAGGAGAAGGCGGCCGGGGAAGAGAGTCTTAACCGCGCTCCGTCGGAATATGGTCGCAATTACCGCGGGAGATTAATGAGCCGATGCTCGCGCGATGCGAGAGACTGCTCTACGAACCGTCCTCCTCCTCCTCCTCCTCCTCCTCCTCCTCCTCCTCCTTCTCCGTCCTTTCCATCCTCCTCCGCCAACTTCTCATCGTCCCTGTCGAGAAAACGACTAATTCATTCTGCGAGACAGGTCACGTATCTATTCTTCTTGTTCGCGTGCGAGCGAGAAAGCTTATAATTAAACCGAAAGATTTAGTATCGACCGCTTTAATGTCGTTACGAATTCTTTTCCTCCCTTTGCTCCCATCCGGCCGTTTCATGTCTCGCGCAATGATTCAAGCCAGTCGATGAACGATCGCAAACATCGTGTAGATACCGAGCCACAGTTAACCGGATTACATTTCGCCGGCTCCGAAGGATCGCCGAGAGGTTGCACTCGGGAGAAAGCGTTCGCAGCCTCGTTCCCTGGGAATGCCGATCGTTTCGACGATTCCCATCCGAGCTCAACTTCCGACTCGCGAGAGGTCTCCCTCGTCCCGACCAGGTCCCGATCCCCGCTTTAATTAACGGAGCCACGCTCGGCTCCTCTCCTTACCGATTCGACGTTACGCAAATACTCGCGGACGCCGAATAACCGACCCTGGCTTCCGAGTCCGATTTCGTGAACGAAACCATACGAAGTTGTCGATCAGTTAGTTGGAGGTCGAAATATTTTAATGAAAAAATTTATATAAATGGACCAAAGTTAAATTTTCTTTCTTTTAGCAGCTAATTTTAACTATAATATAGATAATAGCAAAGTAAAAAACGAAAAAGAGGAAGTTATCAACATTAAACTAAATCTTAATAAAGGACTACACCTAAAGAGAAAGAAAACCACAGAATTAAACAAAATACGGAAGGATAATGATAACAGTGGTGAGGACGGTGAAGACATTTGCATTTATGTCCAAGAATCCTATGTTTCATCCAAATTGAATGAAGGTTGGGTGCAGTATGCAGCTTGTTGTAAGTGGGCTCACGAAGGCTGCACTGGTTGGGGGGCTGAAGAATTGGTCCAATTCCGTTGTTATAGGTGCTAGGGCCAGTTTTTGGTATGGTACCCGGTTTTACCCAGGCCATGGGGTAAAACCGTAAAAACGAACCATATTTTAAATCGTAATTTTTTTGTATTTGTTATTGTATTAAAAAAAAATGGATATATACTATTATTTAATAAAGAGTTTATTCTAATGAATTCTAATTTCAATTTTTTTTTTACATTAATAATGTAAATGTTATGAGCTTTTATCCTTAACGTCCCGGTTTTGCCCCCTACTTCCCCTATTTTCATCCAACACATAAAAATGTATAAAACTCGTTAGAAACACGTGTTTCATCAACGAGTGCCGGTAGCTCAATGATTAAGGAAGTAATTCATTTCTTTTTTCATGATTGGAATTATTATGACTTTTTAAAACTTATGATAATAATTCATATACAATTTTACATTTAAAAACGTCATTTTTATTATAAAAATGTTGTTAAAAATGCTATAAAATCATATAATATTTGTGAAAATTATCGAGAACTGGGACTTGATCGACAACTGGGGCAACTATCTTGTACGAAAGTATAAGCTACGGGGTAAAAGAGTCAGACGCACAATAGCTGTCGGCGATTAACGAGTGGCAACGCGCGTGTGCCTCGCCCAGACGTTTCCCTCGCCATGCCGGGCCCTTCTCCCTCTAATTAGCCGTCACGCGGCAGCCCGATATCGCCACGGAGTTAATATCGTGCTAGCTGCACGATCGAGATCCTCCAGCAATATTAATAATCAGTCGTTAGTCACTCCCTTTCATTAGTAAGCGGACCAGCCGAGGCTCGTTTTGGAAGCCGGCCTGCCAACCTGTCTAATTACCACCGATTGTGCTCGCCACCCCGTCAACCCCATCGCTTAGAATTAGCTTCTTAGCCTGACAAATGCCCCGAGAAATCGCTCGACTGCCGCAACTCTGTCTCCCCAGCGTCGCTGCACGAAAGTTTTCCACGTTCCTCGCGAATACGTGTGCACGTCGAGGAAGAGAATCGGAGGGAACGAGCCGAGGCCTCGAAGAGGCAGATGTTCGCCGCGTTGTGAGCGATCTACTAAGTCACGCGGCAGGTAAGCAGCCCCCGAGCCTGCTCCGAAGCTAATCCCTAACCCGAGGGCGCAGTCGGTGTCGCTCGCGTGCACGCACGTGTCCCGAGTCTCTGGCCACGGCGAGAAGCGTGCACGCACCTACGCCCAGGCCTCTTATCAGCAGAGGACAGACGCGCAACGGTGTATCGCGCGCGTAACAGGACGGGGCCGGTGAAAAGACCGGAGCGAGCATTATCGTATGTTAAGTAGTTCCTGGTCCCTGTGTCTAGTTGCTGCCGCCGCGAAAACGCGAACACAGCAGCAGCATTAGCAGCGACAGCCAGGCAACAGCCGGCCCGAGGAGGGAGCTGGAGGCAGAGGCGAGAAGAGTTTGGCAACCAGTTACCATCTTCCTCTCCGTCCGTCCTTTTCCTTCGTCATCGAGGGCTCTCCGTCCCTCGCGTCGAAACCTCGCCCGAAAAAAGCTATTAACCGATATCCATCTGAGGTCATTCCTTCGTTCCCGCTTACGTACACTGGCGCGTCGTGGCGCAGCGCGTCGACCGGGCGGAGAGCTGCGAGCCGTTTTGGACGCTATCGCGCTTAGCGGAATGGGCAATGCATCCTGCCAAAGCCCGGGGGCGCCAAATGAATTACAATATTTCATTCTCACGCCCGTGCATGCCCAATGATGCCTCGCGTTGCCACCACGACGCCGGGGTCTAATTGCATTTAACTCATTATTGGTTCATCGGCGAACTGGCCACGACCGTACGACACACGTATCTACCCGCCGTTACGCTCCGGCCAGTCTCCTTCCTTTTGCGCGTTCCCTCCGTTGCAGTAGCCACTACTGGCATCTCAGCCCCCCCTCTCTCTCTCTCTCTCCCTCTCTCTCTCGCCTCATTCGTCCCCTTTCGATATATCCGGACGTCTCCTCGCTGTCGAGATTATTACCGGTCCTCGTTTTTTCCCCCGAGCCGGCAGCGACGCCGACGTCCGACGCGTTAATGCAACCACCGATCGGCCAATTCGAAGATGGCCCACGGAGGAATTCCTCGGTCGCGAGTGCACGCACGTCGTATCGGCACCGGGACGAATTCTCGCCGATAAGCGATCGTCCTGAGAACGGCCAGCCGTGGATGCTTCCTCGAAGCGTCCCCGGGGATAAATTGCCGCGCCGATGAGTTATGCGAAGCGGCTCCTCGGTGACGATCTTCCTTGCTACGAATTTTGGATTCGCGGGGCACCGACACCTCTGGTGTCTGTCGTTCGCCAAGTAGCTCGCAGATCCCCTGTTAACCGCGCGCGAACACGATGCCGTCATTCGCCCGAGCCCCGCAGTCTACACGGATTATTATAATTAGCTTTCTGTCGTGTATCCTTCCCCGTTGCAAAGTTCCCTCGTCGTTTTAGCAGCGCTAACGCTTAACACTCGTTACGGCCAGGTGTACAAGCGCCTGTATCGCAGCCTCCGAGCATCGTCACCTTCTCCCACCGCCTTTCCCGCTCTTTTCTCTTCTATTCTCCCTCCTCTATTCACACGGCCATCCCCCCTCCCCCCCCGGGGGGCATACGCCACTCTCTAATTGATATAATCCACCGCGGCGGGGCTTTGTTACGCGGGAACCGCGGATTATACGGCTCCGCGCAATTAGTCGACCATTCCGTAAGGGATGTTAATACACCGCCGGTGTACATTAAAGCTTCCCCGCTTTTATTTTTCTCCTCTCCGAGGCTCTGGCTCCCCCTTCCCTTAACCCCGGCAATTTGCCTGCACGCTCCCAGCGTCGCCCTTCCCCGCTCGCCCGGCCGCCGCGAGTAATCCCCGCGATATCTTAATCCGCGACTCGCGAGGCGTTTACTTTTAACTCGCGTAAGCTCGTTAGGAGCTGGCGGCTCGTGCTGCGAACGTCCGCGAGCAACGAAATTAATTTCCCGCTTTCTCTCGTGTCAGACTCGTTACTGAAACTGCTCGCCAGTGCCGGACCACCGTCAAGCTCGATTAACCGGCCGATTTAAAAGGAGCAGCGGGCCTCGATTGTCGCTGATTCCGTTTGAGGCGCGGCTGGCGACGCTACGCCGTGCGCCGGGGCAATGCCTCGTGCAGGGAAAACGTCGAAGGGAGCGCGAGAAGGAAGAAGGTAGAAGGCGTGCACGCGATTTCTCTTCCCGATTGAACGTAGCGGCTGTAAAGCTGTCGACGCGAGGCAACCCGCGAACCGGGAAGGGGGAGGAGGAGGAAATGCGATTCGCGTTATTTGATCCTCCTGCCGATCTGTTGCTCACAATCAGCCTTGGATCCTGTCCCGACATCGACACACTGACGTCCTTCTGCCACGCGTGATTCTCGTCCCCGGTGTCCCGTTAGCCGAGGTTCACGCGAAACCACGTTACCGGACGATGTACATACCTACTACCGATCCGAGATACCGATCGGATGGCTTGCTCCGGTCCCACCGAGCTTGAGAACTCCGCCGATCGGAATCGAAGAATGCGGCGGTCCAGCCAACCACGGAACGATACGGAAAGTAAAGGTACGCGCGCGCGTTAAGCCGCGTATTCATCCGAACACTCGCCCCGAATGACCGTCGCACCAGCGCCGATTTGCTCGCAACAGTCTCCGTGAGCAACGATCCGAACGAGAAAAAAAAATCTTGAATAAAAATACTGCAGCAGCTAAGTGATGCTAGTTTTATTGTGTTGTAAGTTGACACGTGGAGTGAATGAACACTTTAGTTGCATGCCCAGTGAATGAACACTTAACAAAATCAACAACACCAACAATAAAACTTACCTTGAGCTTAATGAAGAACTTAAAAAGAACTTGGTTGAATAATTAAGTATTGTGTAAATTTTAACGTGAGAAAAGCGTGAGAGGTGTTAATTTTTCGTATGATATGAGCAGCATTTATTTAAGGATGTATCGGACGTAAGTACAATATTAGACAAAAGTACTTATATGAAATTTGAAATAGTTGAATATCTACGTCTTACGCATAGTAAATCTAGATGTAAGGAACTCGAACGACAGTTGGTGTCTTAATTTTACTCCTAGGAAGGTATTTTTCACTTTACAAATACTTTCTCAAGCATTATTAGCTAAACTTTTGGCAGTGAAAATGCCCCGAATTCACAATTTTCTCAAGTTATAATTTATTTCTGTAAAACGGTGAAGAGAAAACAATTGAAACTTATGGGGAGAAACTTATAACCATACCTACCACATGTAAAAAAAATTGGAAAAATTGGTACCATTTCTTCAACATTTTTTCAGCTGTTTTATCTGTCAAGATCGTCTCTTTCCACAAGAGTACGTGTAAAATCAGTGTAAATTAAAATCGTTATAACTCAGAAACCGTGTAGTGTATTCGTTTAAGATGTTTGGAGCACATCAAGAAGATTAGAAAGAACAATCTCACAAATTTTCATCAACTTGGTACCATTTTGAAGATAGGTCCAATACATACTTAACGGGGGGTTGTTCATTCACTGGACAAATCAGCCTATACATAACTCCAAAAAAAGAATAAAAATCTGGAATCAGGAAGCCCCATGCCAAAAAGGTCTGCGCACACTTGTCAGTTCGGTGTCCGTTCCGGCGTACCATTGGTAAGAAGAAGAGACCCTCTATACCCCTCTTCCTCTTATCATCGGCACGCAAATCGGCGTTCGTGCGATGCTCGTTCGGGGCGAATGCTCAGGTGAATACGCGGCTTTAATAACAGACAGCGGGCAAGGCATCCGCGATATCCAGCCAACATTCGGATGAAACGAGAGCAAGAGGAAAGGGGCCCGACTAATACGTATCGCATCGCGAGCACAGAATAGACGCCATAAACGTAAATACCGCTCTGCCGGCTCGCAACAACGAGCGGGGGGTCGTTAAAGGATTGCCGGGAGGTAATCGGTCCTCGCCGGAAGGACAATGAGATCGGGCGTACCACGAATCTCCTCTGTTCGTCTAAGTCCCGATCCCAGCCGAAATTACACCGAAATTTCGCTCGACGAGCTTTTTCGGGCGCGTTTAACGACGCTCTGGCCCGGCCCACAGCCCGCTCGGCTTTCTCGGAAACTTGGCCGACCTGCAAATAGAAATTTCTGGCCGTTCCGCGAATTCCGAAGGCAGCTTGCCGAACGGAATTCGTACGCGAATAACGATATATGTAGCTACGTACACGGCTGGTAATCAGCGGTCGCGGAACTCGATCGGGCTCCGCGGATAATCGACCGTAACCCCCGCAATCGGTGGCCTGGCAAAACGAGCAGCGCGCTCTCGACATTCGCCAGCGTCGATAGGCAATATTCGTTTTCCGGTTTACAATAATTACACCGCCGCTGGCCGCGATATCGAGCGCTTCGTATTTTATTGCTCCCCCCATCGACTCTATCGCTCTCATTTTTCAGCCTTCTATCTAAGTCCACCTCCTCCCTTGCCCCCGAAGCGCCTCCCCCAACCTTGGATAATTATCGCCATTCCTCCGTTTCTTTCCCTCCGTCCTGATCATTCCATCCCTGCCCCTGATTCTCTCTCCCCCGCTGCCGGCATCTCGCCTACCGATCAGAGCTCTCAGGCTGTACCGTTAGTCCCGTGGCGTTGGCGAACGTCTGGCACGTATGGTTACGTGCGTGCGTGCATCGCGCCGATCTGCCGCGAGTACAACGCCGCGACAACCGAATCGATTGGCTCGGCCGGCTGCCGGTGATCGCGAGGCCACCGAATAAGAGCGAGGCGATAAACCGGAGGATCAGAGATGCCCCCGGTAACTATAGAGTCGCGTGTGCGCGAACTTGAGGCATCCTTTCCTTTTTGCGGCGACTTGAAGTTGATAAAGAAATACGGCCGACGGTCCCGGCCGCGGCGGTTGGAGAATGATGAGTGGCAAAGCGAGAAGAGCGACTCCGAAAAACCGCTCCTTTGTCGGTGTTGTCCTTTAAATCCGTTTAAAGGGACCACCGACGGGCCCGGCTGATTAATAGTCCTCTGCCGGCCGGTGGGGCCCGGTCTCGATGACGAATCGAGAATGGTACGGGGACAGCCGGCAAATATGTCGGGTTCACACTTGCCGGCGAACCTTCCGGATTATGATCGTCGCCGATGCATTCCACGTTCTAGCTCGCCGCGAGGGGCTCGCCCGCCGGTATTTACCGCGAGGCGTTACCTTTCGACACCTCGGCGAATACGGCGCGGGACCCGCCGCGATACACATAGGCGGAGGTGTTGTTCATCAATCGCCCGCGTAGGTACGCAGAGAAGCTCGGGGCTGAGGTCACCGCGCGACCTCCGTTCACGTATCCACGTAGCGCAGAGGGTGTCCCCGCGTTGCGATCGTGTCCGGGGAAGACGGCGAAGCGGTGGATGGCGGCGGGAGGCGAGCTGTCTAAATCGGTCATCTCGGAAACAGTGCGCGGCACAGCAGCGCTCGGGGTTCTGCACGCGAGCGAGCACGAGATGAGCTCGAGGCGAGGTAGCGAGAGATGCCACCGCAGAGTAATTTTACAGCAAATAGGTTTACACAGCGCTAGGCTGAAGGTGGAGGTACGAGGAGGCGAGATACAGCTGTGGGCCGCCGCGGGGTGAATGCACCGAGGCACGTATACAGCCTGGGCAACTGCTGCCGCGACTATTATTCTCAATTACCATCGGCTATCAGGCATGTCGCGACATGCGCTTTCGCGAATTTCGCGAGAATCCCCGGTCACCGCTCTCCCCACCCTCCAGCCCCTCCATCCCTCAATCCCCGGGCCCACTCCCCTCCCGTCGCAGCGACGTACACGAGGCGTAGAAAAAAGCAATCGAGGCTCGAGGACACGGAGATGGTCGCCGGTACAAATGACAAGATACTAATATCGCGGAGGGCCTATAATAACGCTGACTATTCTCGGAATGCGTCCGGCTACCCGAAAAGAGGACTAAGCGCACCGTGGACGGACTACTCTACGGAACGGGAGGCTCGGGGGAGCCGGCCCTGTAATTTCAAGCCCGTAATGGGCCCCAGTCTCACAATTAGACCTTCCTGCATCCTCCGCGTCTTTCTCTCTTTCCACAACGGTCCCCTTGTCCGTCGCAGAAGGCATTTTTCTTCCATGTCGGAGGAGTCCCGTCGAATCCCTCGCATCAGCCCCACAAAAGTAATAAAACTTCCCCCCATCCCCCGCCCCGGCACACCGCCCGCGGTACAGAGGAAGTTTCTTTGCGCGACACCGCGAGGGGGAGCTATTGCGCGACCGCCTATTCACCGGGCTTCGTCCTTGTCCCAGCCGGGGTATTCGTCCTAGAAGAGGATGACGCTGCATGACTCTTCGCTTCGCTCCCCGTCCCCCGGCCTTTCCCCCCCCCCCACACACACACACACTCCTCCCCGCCCCTCTCTGCCCTCAAGGACCCTTCCAGCATAATTACATAGTGGCTTAGCCGTGCCGCGGCGAAGAACGGGCCGCTTTCATCGGGCCAAGTAATGACTAATCGGGACAGTGGTAACGGCGGACCTTTCGATACCATTAGGTTGGATTAGAAACCCACTTACACAGCGCGGCACTGCGGCAACGTTAATCGAGCGCAGATCGTAGGCATGCGCGTACGCTCGTTACGTGTTACATCCCACGAGCTACGAAGCACAAAGGTGCGAAGCCCTCGTTTTCCAGTAACAGAGATCTAGCACCGCCTAACCTCCACCTTCGGGGAAGCATCCCGTGTCATTAGAGACGTAATCATAGAAATTATCATCCCCCTTCCGCCCCTCGAACGGTCGACCTTTCCAGGCCTGCCTTTCGCTGTCGCAGCGTGACGTAACAGCACTCCTTTCCAGAAGACTATTACCGCTGATTCGAGTTTCCCTCGTTAACGAGCCCCTCTCGAGAAAAGATGGGGGGGAACGCGGGGTACTGTGCCGCGGCGCAGGTATACATCCTTCCATCGTCAGACCTCGAGAGTCCCTCGGTATCGGCTCGTACACATATCGATTATATCGGGAATCCCGATACGCTTTTTGCCGTGGAACGGCGGAGGGGGGGGGGGGGGGAGCGCGCGGGCTCGCGTGTAAATCGAGAGCCGAGGAACGCGATATTAGAAGGGGTAAGGCCTTGAGGTGAGCGGGGTGCGCCGTAGCCGGTAACGTGGCGTCCGAGTTCGGGCCCCGAGATTCGCAAGACGGTGGACGGAAGAAAGAGAAACAGGGCGAAAGAGGTCTCGAGGTCGTTTCTGGGCGTGGTAGCATCCACCTTTACTACATCTCCGGTGTACGTATAGCTCCGCGGCCGAGAGGCCCCTCTTCTCTCTATAACCGTCTTTTCCCTCGCATCCTCCGCCGCGTCGGGCCGCGGCTCGTAGAGGGTTTCGGTTCTTCGGGCCATTTATTTTTTCCGAGCCAGCCTCCAGGGCTGTCCAAACGACGGGCCTGACGGCCGTGGAAGGAAAGGGGCCTGGCCTATTGTTTTAGCCGGGTACGCTTAAATTGAAGCCCCGAGCGATCCGCGAGCAGGCCCCTGCCGCGATGAAAAAAACCGACGTGTCCACGTGCTTTAACTTGTAGGCGGTTGTTACGTGCCCGTCTTCGTGGCTCAACTTTTTACGAGGATGCTTTGCGCGAGATACATGCCTACCAGGGGGATCGCGAGATCGTTGCACCCCCTAGAATTCGCTGGAACAGGAAGGATTCGAGCGGCCGGCCGAGTAAAGTTGCGTTTCAACCGGCGAGGAGGATCACGGGGGGTTACGGGGTTACGAAATGCAATCCTCTCCTTCCCTCTCACCCCCCCCCCGCCTCTCCCCGGGGTCCCGTCCCTCCCCGCCCTTTCGGAGTTCCGTGCCGGCGCGAGGATCGAAGAATGGAGCGGGCAAAAAATTGCGAGTACCATCGGCCCATCTTGCCTCTCTTCGTTGGCGTCGGGGAACGTGGAACGGAGATAGCACGCACCTGGACGAACCGTCGGATCGGCGCGCTCGAGGTGAACCGGAGGAGGAACAGAAGTGTATCGACAGAGACAGAGCGGAAGGGAAGAAGAGGGACGGAGAGCGAGCTGCCTCTGAGCAGCAAACAAAAACTCTAATCGAACTTTCCGAAGCTCTCCGCCGGTCTTGTTGGACCTTTTATCACTCCGGCCTTAGGGTACCGTCCGAACGCTTATTTATACATACACGGGCCCGCGAGGCGAGTGTGCGTTTCGCCTCTCGGTTATTAAAGAATGGGCGTCCCCGGCAACAATATTTATTTATTATTTTCCGCGACCCCTCCGCCCATAAGGGATCCTCGCCCTCTGTCCTCTTCCCTCCCCGGTCTCGCGGACGGTCCGCGCGCTCGGAAGAAGTCATCCACGCTCGAGACGCGGCCGCGTGGTAGGTACATATATAAATCCACCGCAATCTACGCTTCCTCGCGTCTCTACCGTTTTTCTCGGCAGACCAATCGATCGCCGGCGCGTCCGTGGCTACTTCTAAGTCAAACATCTGTTCCTGGTAAACACGGACAGGCGTAATGCTGTCCACGTTACAGCGGCGATGCCTTTAAATGCTACCAACCACCTCGTCGATAAGTGGCCAGCGATTTAACGAGTCTCGCCGGTCATTCGCCTCCGCAATACCCGATCATTTCACTCGGGGCCTTATTAGTTGATAATGACACCGTGCATTTGCACCCCGGACTGGGCAGGTGTTCTCGTTAAACGTTTCGTACGAAACGCTGCCGCGGCTGTTAGGCCTCTCGGGCCTTTTCAGGCACGATGCTTTAACGAAACTTTCCTCCCCGTCTAATTGCCTCCGCGGCTCTATTCCGCCCGGTGGCCCCGCTTTTGTCTCTCGCAGAGGCTTGCCTCTCCTTCTCCGCGGGTTCCCGAAGGAACATCGGCTGGCAGCGCGGCCGGCGCCGATGTTCCCTTGGTTAAATATTAATTATGTATGCCTGACGGTGTACCCTGACGCACACGCACTTTCCTGCATATAGATAGGGCCCGCTTCTGCCCCCCCTCCACCTTCGCCCGTCCGCCTTTATCGCGGCGTGGAATTGCGCTAGATGTATAGGTCTGCCGTGGACGTAGCGCTGAGCCACGGGGGGTTGGCTGTCTTCAGGCGGGATCTCCTACCTGCGTCTGGTCGCAGCGACTGGTCGCAGTATACTGGTGCAATGGGGAAGCATGCATATGTTCTCCTACAAGCGTCTGCGATCGTCGGGTATACGCCAGACCGAAGTAGCCTGACGCGAGTCTGTTTGACTACCAGCCTAGGCTACTCGAGACGCAACACAATGCGATGAAGGTTTGTGTCCCATTGTAGGGTGAAAGCACTAGTAGTCGGCCACCCTCTAGTAGTCGACCACCTTTATTGTTTAGCTTAAAGAAATAAGTACTGAAATAAAGCATTTATTAAATGACAATTTTATATTATATTTTGAATTTCTAACTTTAAAATACGACAAAAAAAAATACGAAAAATAAATGCTTTTAAAGTAAACTAATTTTGATTCTACATGTGCCATTGCTGTTTTCCCACACGAGAAGCATAAATTCGCTTTGCACAGAATCGACAAATTTAATTCAGTTCTTTACATTTTTTACTGGAAAATAATGGTTTATAATTTTTAGCTCGAATAGTAATGATTGGAGTAACAAACAGTAAGTAGAAAAAATGTGTGTCGTGACGAGCTTTACAACACTGTATTTTTTCAAATACAGTTTAACAACATTTAATTTCCCAATCTTCCTTAGCGTGTGGACAATAATTTTTTCCATTTTCGAGCGCTAGACCCCTTATTGCATCCGACTGTCAATTTTTCAATTGGTTTCATATGAGAAAGAAAACTGTATGTAACTAATTATTTGCTATTACTTAGCAGAATCGATACTACTCACATGGGGCCCCAAATTTTTTTCTATTATATCACCAAAAATTGAAAGACTTGATTTAAAATTCTGCAGGAAAAATACATACAAACTTAGACACGTGTTTACACACAGATCAGAAGTAGGCGTCACGATATTTTTACCTTTTTTAGGAGCTCATATTAGTAGCTTACAAGAAATATATAAAAATACATAATCCTCCCACAACTTGTTTCTTGGGATTCTGTCCCACTGTGGCAATGGACTTGGTCGCAGACAAGGAGATTCAGCCTAGGGCCAGTCGCTGGGTCAAATCGCTGCGTCCAGTCGCAGGTAGGAGATCCCGCCTTTCCTTTGCATTTCTCGGCAGCCTGCGTCTTCCGTTCTTCCCGTCGTTACGCTCCTCTCGGAAGCCATCGAAAATGGGATGGTCACTGGCGTCCGAGGGGTTCTCGGTATCCCCGGTGACAATTAGACCTTTCCGCGAAGGAAGAGGGACGAGCTTCGCCAGTCGAGCGCACCCTGCTCGGGAAATCCCGGTGCACAGTAGGCGCGGGTAGTAGCAGCGTAAATCGAGCAAGATGTGAAGCAGCGTCCGGCGCAAGGAACAGTGCGTGGCATACGCGGCGAGATATGTAAATGGACAGGGCAATTTGTCGTCGGTCCGCGGTTGCCCGTTAGAGCACGTCTCGGCAACGCACTGGTAGAATGTGCTTCCTCGAGGGTATTTAGTGCTTATACCTGGCTTGCCAACATCCACCGGCCTCCGCAATGACAGAAATTGTATGCTAATTAGGGGTAAGAGTGGCATGCCGAGCCGAAGTGGCTAGGCACGGTGCCCTTAGACCGCTCTCGTGCTCCTCGTGCTCCTCGTGCTCTCCTCGTTCTTCCTCTCTTCTCCGTCCTAGTCCCCGCGGCCGTCTCCGTCGCCGTCGTCTTTGGCGTCGTCTTCGGCGTCGACTTTCCTTACATGAACTCGCATTATATTTATCGTCTTGAACGGGCCCCGCAGCCGCATTCGTACTCCCCGGCTTCGCTCTACCTACCTCGACGATGCCAGGCCGCTCGGCGAGGTATATCCGCAAGAACTGGTACCGCGAGATGCGCGGAAAAATCCGGGACCGTTTAACGTATAAATTGCCTGGTACTTGCGAGCGGCCGCGGAGTTTCCGTCGCGGCGATCGAGATCCGTTTCGATGCATGGGATCGGCGCTGCGTTTCGAGGGGAAACCGTTGTCGGCGCCACGAGCCGCACGCAGTCGCGGAATACCGATCTGACTTGGCGGTATTCGCGTAATGACTCGTCGAAGCTCGTGCCCCGTCCGCGAACGAGAGGGGAAACTTCAGACGCCCAAGTGGCGGATGATGAACGACGAGACCGAGAAGGGAAGCGCCGTCGAAGAGAGACCGACTACGTTGATTGGTTACAAGCAGAGGCTCTCACCAACAGCTGCCACCTAGACTAATATCGCCTGCTAACGGCAAGGTGTACGTACCGAGAGGCGGTTTAGAGGCTCTATCTAGTCGTGCATCGGGCATCCCCGGCCGAAGCTTCTCCATTGGAGGTCCGCCTGCAAGTCGGGGCGACGTGTTCGCGAGTGCGTCGTCCAGTCGACGAGCAACCGCCAGCGGTTTTCTATGGAGACGCGTTCCAGCGGCGCGCCGCGTCGTTCAGTCTTTCCCCTTTCGCCCAGACGCTTTCCCGATAATATCTCCGGGGCTCGAGTAACAAATACACGCTGGTCTCGGCGCGCTAATCGGCAACAGGGAGCCCCGCTGCATTTCTCGAGATCGAGTTCCGGACGGAGGAAAGCGATCGTTACGGCGCTCGGGTCGTCGAATAAATTAGCATGACTAGCTAGGACGGTGGGTAATCTGCGACACGAGGGGCGCTAGCCTCGTCACGAAAAGAGGAGCAGCGGGGCGACGGGCGACGGTGATGAAGCAGAAGACGAGGAGGGAGGAGACGATGGACCGCCGGCGCGCTGACCTTCTGCTTGACCCGAGACGCCTCCGCAACGACGACCCTAACCATCGTCGTGGTGGTTACGGTCGCGATCGCAGCCCGAGGAGCCGCTCCCGGATTTATTTAATTAGTCCTCGAGGTACTACCGTGCCTCGTCAACGTGTCCGTCCAACTCTGATTCTCCTCCTCCTCCTGCTTCCAATCTCTTTTTCTGCCCCCCCCCCCTCCCCCTTCCGTCCCCACCTTCCTGTCCACAGTTTCCCCGTCTTCCCTTCCCGTTCGCTCTCCTACAACGTCCTTACGTCCTTACGTCCGCGACTCCAGTTCCTCCCTCCCCCACCCACTCGATGCACCAACACGATCGCCCCTACGTAGCCACCGAGCCCGGGTTGCACGTACCGCCAGGCATTCGTACGCGAGTGCGAGCGTGCTGGTATACCGATGCTAATTAAACGAAACACAGACCCTAGATATTTATCCCACGCTTGGCGACGTCCTGCTGCCCTCCGTGGGCTACCGCTACCCTTTCTCCGACTCCCCAGTCACGAGGCAGATGAATACGTCTATAAATGGTGACCCAGTGAGTAGCGGACAAAAGACACCCGAGATTCGTTTTCCTCCCTCGATTCCACGCTCCCCCTTTGGCCCCCCCCCCACCACCCCCACCCCCCTCGCGGCGCCAAGCACTTTCATTTACGCGGCCCGATCTGGAAACTCACTGTGCCTGCGTTAAATGAAAATTACCGACGCTGCGCTGCCGACTCTATTGTATCCCCGCCGCGGAGCCTACGTTTCGCCCGGCCGGCACTATCTCCCTTAGCTCTTCTCCCGTTTCTCCCGTTTCTTCGTTTTCTCTCTTTGCCCCGGCGAGTACGACTAATGCTAACTATGTTAAGGGCCGGACGAGAATGTTCCTCGTTACCCGGCTGCCCCTCCCCCTGCTCGTAATCGGGATATAAATCTCGATTACCGGGGAGCAACGGAGCGCCAGCTCCTCTGCCCCGCATATTTCGGCCAGGGACAAAGTTTTCTACCGCATAATGCGCCACGCTGGAACGTTTATTTACTGCGCCGGCCGACTTTCGACGCTAATATCCCACGGTGTCGGAGGCGACCCCGCGCCTACGGCAATATAATGGGCCTCGGGGTGCCGAGGCGAGTCCCACCGGCAACCCGCCCCGCTTACAAGTGTTTTCGCGCTTCGGGGGATTCGCCACCGAAAGCGGCCGTGCGACCTTGATTGCCGCTGGGTAATCCACCCGCGGAAACTGCCTCCAAAGCTGCTGCAATGGAGCCGCCCTTTAATTTTTCTGAAAGTCTTTAGCGTCAAAGAAACTAACGATTTTAGGTATCCAATAGTCCCCTTCAAGGGGATTCTCGTATAACAGCCCTCGTAATTTATGAATTTCTATTAAAAAAACTATTGTTAATATTGCATTAAACTCTTTTGGGATATAAGGAAGCATCTTTAAACTTGTAGATTTTTTTTTATGTCGCTCCTTATTATTTATTAATTATTGTGGAATGGTTGCAAAAAGAAGTAAATTTTCTTAAAGTTAAATAATTTACGTTGAGACTGAATCTAAAATTTCAATTTTAGTTTTTATTTATAATACTTTTTTCTTCGATATACAGAATAATATGAAAAATTTGTTTAGGAAAAAACTTACTTTTTTTCAAACGCTATAACTCTTTCAATTTTTCATTTTTTTTTCTTTAAACTGGACCAAACCCAGCGTGAACTATCTAACTTTAAGAAACTTCTATTTTTTTGCAATCAGATGACTGGTAGGTGCTACAAGTCCCACCAACAGAAGTTACATCGTCGAAGAGGGATCGACATAAAAAGAAATATTTTCTGCGAGTTTAAAGATGCCTCCTTATATTCCAAAAGAGTTTAATCCAACAATTTTTCAAAACAAAAAATTCTTAAATATCAGTTACCCAGTTTTCGGGCTATTAGACGAGAATCTCCCCTTAATCAGCGCCGAACAGTTCGTAGCGCGTTGACCGGCGCGCGTCTCTATACTTCGCCCCGTCCTCTGTACCCTGGTTCAACGCCTGCCGTGTCCGTAAACCTTTCCACCGTGCTCGATCGATGTATTGTATTACCATTACCATTTTAACCGATGCTAATGCAACGCGTTGGTAGCCGATGCTAATGTTTTCCGGTGCGCGCTCTGTTCCACGAGCGGGGCGAGTTCGTGGCCCGAGGAACGATGTTGCATTCATCAAGCCAGATGATTTGAAAAATCTCAAGGACCCTCCTTTCTTTGGGTCTTTAGCACTGTGACGTCCATGATTTATAGAGTAATATTCACCGGCGTATTGGCCGGCGAAAAAAGGCGCGTAACGTTAATCTGAATAATGAGCCTCCGGCATCAAGCGTCGACCGCCACCTTTTCATTGCTATCGATAAATAATGTCCAACCCCCTCCATCTCCTCCCCCTCGCCCTTTCCTCTATACACCGACTCTTCCTCGTCCTCCCTCCCCCCCCCCCCCCGCCGTGCCCCCTCTGCCCTTTCTGCACCCCCTCCGTCTTCGGGCCATTTTTCCCTCGCCATTTATGTATACCGATTCCCTTCCATTCGGTTTGCGCGCAATACGTTCGACGGGATCCGATTTCCCTCGCGATTCACTCTCGGCCTGCCTGCTGCCTCCGCTGTGGAACGGCTCGGCGACACGTGACACGATTGAACGCCTTTCGAAATCAAAAGTGACCGTTCGAATTTCGAAATACGATACCGAACGACCGTGCCGGTTCGAGCCGGGTCCGCTCGCTTTTTCTTGTACTTTACGAGCTGGCCGACGCGCAGATTCGATTTAAACAATCCGCGGGGAATTGTTTAACATTTGCATAATGTATTCGGGCGGAGATCGAAGCCAGTCGGCGGCAATCGAAATGACAATCGAAAATGCGGATGACAGGGAATCGGGAAGTTTGAATTTCGGTGGACGGCGATTCTTGCGTCAGCGGGCTATCTGCATACATACGAGCCGGCTAATAGGTACAAGCGTTCTCCCGAAGAACGAAGGACATTCTTGATAAATGGAAACGCTGAGAGATCCGGAGGTAAAAATAGGCGTGACAGTGGTCTCGCTGGTTAAATCCGATCGAGATCGGGACTGAATGGAGAGGCGGCGTTCTCGTTGGCCCGTGTGTCTATCCGAATGCAGATCTGGGCCGATAACGAGTTCAATTTCGAATCGAGTATAGAGGCCTCTTCGCACGAACGAGGGTGCGGTGTTCCGAAGATACCTGCGCCAATCGACCATCGGCAAACTGGCGGAATATGCGAGGTTCATAGGGCCACTGTACCTAAATGGGAATTGGATCCGCGAGCTCTCGATAGAGCGATAAAGCCGAGGCGGACTCGGAACGTAACGTGGAATGGAGTTATACTCCGGCGACGGCAATTCCACCCCTCCCGGTGGAACGGAAAGGGAGGCGGAGGCGAATGCGCGACAGAGGGGCCCCCCGCGTTGATATCTATTTTCCCAGTAATGTCTACGACGAGCCGGGCCAGAGAGAGAGAGAGACCGAGCTTGGGGAAAGAACGAGAGAAAGGAAAAGGCAGAGGGCGCAGAGGCAGAAGACAAAGAGCGAAGACGTGGCGAAGGATGTTGGAAAGGGCAAGGATGCGCGGGTCTGCGGATTGTGCTCCTGATGCCGCCACCTCGCCTCCTTTCCTTCCCTCTCTTTCACGATGGCAGCAGAAGTAGCTGCTGCTGCCGCGGCAGCAGCCTGGAGGAGGGAGGGGCGCATTGTGTGTTTCCGAGAACGGTGCGCTTATCGGTGGATCTGTCGCGGTAATGAGGTATCAGCCACCAGCAAATAAACGAATAAACGTAAAGAGGATGAGGTGATGGCGGCGGCGGTGGTGGTGGAGTCGAAGGTGGCAGTTGAAGCGGCGGCGGTGGCGAGAGAGACAAAGAGCAAGAGAAAGAGAGAAAGGGGGAGGAAGATGCAGGCCGGAGGTTGGGGGGAGGCGGAGTGTCTCTTTGGCTAAACACAAGGAGAGAAACCAGGCGACCGAGGAGCCCAGCAGCTCTGGTCCTGCCGATACAATGCTTCGATTAAACATTCGCTGCCTAAATAATCAGCCGCGCTTCGACCCGACGAAAGAGAAAGAAAGAGAGGAAGAAAGGGGGGACAGAGGAGAAGACGAGCCCTCTGCCGAGGCTCTCCTCTCCGCGCCCGGTCCCCCGAGCGAAGAAGAGAGAGAGAGAGGGCGATTCCGGTTCCGACCGAGTGGGAATGGAACGCGTTCCTCGCCGTTCCTCGTTTTCGATCCTCGATCCTCGATCCGCGCCAGATCCCTCTCCCGCCTGCTCCTCCCTTCGAACGTTCCTCTTCGTCTTTGCCTTACACTTCGTCGGCTCCCCTCCTCCCCAACTTCCTCATCTCCTCCATCTGCCTCATCTCCTCCTCCCGTTCGGCTCCTCGGCTGTACCTTCGCTCGCGTCCTCCCTCGCCACCCTTACCGTAAGTGTATATACGTATTATGCAAAGCGGGTAACCGTAGGTGGCCTAGGGAGCCGGACGCGCGCCGTGTAATTAATACCGATGCTCTCGTTCTCTCTCTCTCTCTCTCTCTCTCTCTCTCTCTCTCTCTCTCTCTCTCTCTCTCTCTCTCTCTCTCTCTCTCTCTCTCTCTCTCTCTCCCGCCCGCCCGGCCGTATCTCATTCCTCCTCCTGCTCATTTCTACCGGTCCCTCGCTTTATTGTTCGAGCGTCTCGGGGCCTGCCTACGTCCCCCGCCGCTCCGGTCGCGAAAGTGTAACGCGAGGGTCACTCGGCTCTGCCCTCCGATCGCTGATTATCCCCCGGTATCCGGCGATCGGCGACGATCCGAGATAAAAGAACAACGGTAAAGGGAAACTATGCGACGCGGAGAGATGGCTGTTTAGCATTCACGAGGCAAAAGCCGTTTAACTTCCCTGGACGTTTACATTTCGCTGGAGGGAACGCTCCACGGATCGGCCAGGAGGTGTCCCCGACCGTTCCAGGAATAGATGTTTGTCTAGGGGCAGCGGCGCGAAAAGCCCGTAGCCGGAGCTTCTGGATGCAGCGCGAGTCGCCGGGACACAGAGGAGTCCTCGGGGATTGAGTTATCTGTGGGTGAAAATCAAGCGGTAGCGCGTGCCTCCGGTAAATAATCCGTCGCTGGAGACCGACGACGGTAGCCCTCCTGGCGAGGTTCTAACGGGACTCCGGGGACAGGCTGGAATTTTCAATGAACTGCGACCATCGACACCCACGCCCCGATGTTCCCTGCGTGGACATTGCCATTAGCGACACGCACCTCCGCAGCTTCCGGATGCGGCATCCGCGATATTATTCTCGAAGGGTGTTCTTCAGAGGAGCGAAAAGCTTGTGTCTGATTGAGAGAAAAACCCCGATTTTCTCGTGGAAACAAGTGAGCCGTGACGAGAAAGAAGAAGTCTCTGTCGCACTATCCGCGGGAGCACGAGTCTCTGAGAGATTTCACGATGAAATCGTGAGCCTGAATCGCGCGAGATGTTCGCCTAACCATCGCGTTTAAATCCCCCCCCACACCCCCTGAACGGGTCGAGCGAGATATCTAGCCAAAGAGAGGCGCGCGAAGAGGCGGGAGAGGAAAAAGGGAATAGCTGGCAACTATCCGAGCAGAACTCGCGATGGTTCTTTGCCCGGGCGCGTGTAATCCTGCGAGCGAACCGGTGGCGGCTCTGCGGAAAAAACTAATCTCTTATTACAGGTCGTAAAACATAATCGTCCCTTCGATTAACGCGGTCGCAATACTATCGGCCACGGGGGATGACCGTTGTTCTTCGGTGCCAGCCGCGGCTCGCCACTCGACTTCATTAATTAACGCAATTTGTCCTTCTCGAGAAAACGAGCCCGCAGCAGCGGCAGAAAATAAAACGCTAACGATAGGAGGATCCTCTCCGCTTACGATACAAAGGGACGTCGTTAGAACGCGTTGGAAGACTAATTGCGGCGTGGCCGTTGCCGCGTTTCTTTTGCCCGCTTCGAAAGACTCGTCGCGAAAAATCCGCCCGAATAAAACTTCGCTACGGCCGCGCGTGCAATTGCTTTGGAATCAGCGCCGCCGCACAGTGGTCCCAGATCGCCGAAAGCTGGCCAAAATTAAATTTTCGAAGTATATGACAGTTTTTTGCTATTATAGCAGTTTTTTTTGTATATATATATCAGTGCATCAAATGCCGCTTGAATTTCTTAAATATATTGATTGGTTATTGAGATATAGGCCGTCAAATTTGACGAAATTTCATGCTCCTTAATGTCTTGAAAATGGGAGCATGTTTAATGTGTCAGGGAAAGTTTATCTGAAAAGATCTGTATGTGAAACAGTTTACCATTAAAGTAGGTATTATAGACATAAACTTTCCATAGAAACAAAATAAATTATCTTTGAATTTTCAAGTTTTAATAAAAGGGAAGGAAAACAAAGATGAGTGTCACCGAGTGTCACGCTGTAACAAGTTTCTTGATATAAAGTAACATGTCAACTATGATATCCAATTTGCGGTTTTTTAAGCTATTCAAATTTAAAGCACCAAGTGTATTTAGTATATGAATAAAACAGCATTCGTTATTTTAGACAACATTTATAATCCATAGTTTTCTTTTATTATTTTCGATAATATACTTGAACTGACGCAGAAATGTTGAGTTTTTTCACTAGAATCGGAAAAAATAAAACTTTCAAAATAATTTTAAAATAGTTTTCAAATTAAAGTCGTCATATTAAATTTGCCATTCAAATTATATCGTTCTAGTCAGAAATCGGAAAATAATAAATTTTCACAAAAATTGACTTGAAAACAACGTTTATACCGGTGATATTAGATCCGCCACTTTGTTTTTTGCAATTTTGACTTCAGATTCGTAATCAGCGACCTCGAAAACTGTAGGAAGCCAAGTTTAGACCACATTTGATACGTTTCTGATATACGCGTCCACCAATTGCATTCGCATATTTTGTTTTAAAAATTTTGAAATTCAGATTCGTAATCAACGACCCCAAAAACCGACGAGCACCGGTTTCCGACTAAATTGAAATACATTTTGAGGGGTTTGTCGCTTTTTAGCAATTTAGAACCACTGTGCGCCGTCCGATAGCTACTCGTTAGCGACAGAGTTGTGCAAAATGTAATCTAATTACAACTTACAAATGACGATTAAAATGTAATTGTGTAGTTGATTACACATTATTTTCCATAATTGTTAATGTAGGTGGTTGACCACAATTTTATCAACTACCTAAATTAACGATTACAGAAAATAATGTGTAATCAACTACACAATTACAGTTTAATCTTAATTTATAAGTTGTAATTAGATTACATTTTGCCTAACTCTGGTTAGCAATGCCCTTCTCTCGCTGCTTTCGCCCCACAGTGACATCGGATGAATCCCGAGAAGCGTACGAGTTAACCTTTACGGCTTCATAAGTTTGTAACCTGAAATTTAACAGACCTAGTCGCTCCTCTCAGCGTCAAGGCTCCTCCACCCTTGTATTCATACGAGGCCCTGTCAGGCTGTCACGCCCGAACGAATGTGATTATGAGGCGTGCCTATAGACGACACGGTGGTCGTTACAGAGTAACCGATACCCTACTCCCCGATGTACCCCATGTACCCGAGTTTATCGAGCAATGGTATCGCCTAGGCGGTAATATTACCCCTCGGCAGACTGCTATACTTTCCACTTAATCAGATTCACGCAACTGGTCGATCCTGCTTTTCTTGGAAACTCGGACGAGTCCCTCTTATCGATGAATCTCATTGGGACCCTGGAGGATACTATTCCTAACAGTGGCACGCGAAGAAGCCGCGTTAATCGTTTCGCGATCCCCCCTACCGAGGGGGATGATCGTCAAGAACCGTGGAACTAGACTTTCCAAGAAGATTGTTTCGTCGCCCGACAGCCAGCGTCGACGACAACGCGGAATGAAGTTGCTGGCTCCCTCGACCCTGCACGCACCCGAAACTTACGAAGCCCAGCCCTCTGGGATACAGAGATATTCCTGGGTTCTACCTGCGACGGACAGGAGGATCCCTCCGAAAGCAGCGGCATTAGGATGCGCGGGCGTCCGCGTATCCCGTTTCAAGATGGAGATAGCCGGGGCTGGCTGTGATCCCGTGGCATCGCTGCGAGCAGCGAGGCTAGAAGGTTCGTCGGGCAACGGCTCGTGGAAGAAGGAGCCCTCTCCGCGGCCCTTGACGTGCACATTTATCACCCTCTATTGTTGCACGGTCAAACATCCGGCCTCGCGGGCCACGTACGGAGACCCAACCCCTACCCCTTCGCGAACAATTGAGATTCGCGGGAGCAAGCTCGTATATATCCGAGTTCCCTCTGGCTCCGGGGAGGCGGGCGGAGGGGCAGCGAAAGAAAGAAGGGAAGAGAGGGGCTGCGAGGGAGCCGGAGTGATCCTGGCCGACAGCTATCGCCGCGTCACCTCGGCCAGGATCCAGCGCACCGAAAAAGAAGCCCTCCGCCGCGGGACGGCGAGGTTGAACGCACCGGGACGATAGGCACCGTGTCACCGTGGGCAGCTTTTATTACGATGATCGCCGGGGCGATTACTCTCCGCGGCTCGTTGTAATCAGGAAAATTGATTTCCTATGAACGAACGATGCTCGCCCATCCGGCGCGGCGGGTGGAGGAGTAAAGCCAGCTTTTAATAGTAATACCCGTGTTCACGTCACTATCGCGCATATAATGTATTCGTCGAATAGTATTCCCGAGAGTTATTGCGGGGCCCCGACGACTCGGTGCCGTGCGCTACGAGTATGCGCCGCGATATCATTAAATCGAAAAGACTCCGGCCATCCTGTCCCGCGGTCCCCTTATCATCTTTCTCTTATCTTCAACGCAGCGCCTTGTTTGCACATTGTTTTTCCCATTAACCCAGTCATTACGCGTCGGATGCATTGTCTCCGGTACCCTGTACTTTGCACGTACTCTATGATCGAAACTTTCTACGTAGGGAACGGTCCCGTGCTGACTCGGGCCCGTCCCGAGCCGGCTTCGGCCCCGCATACCTAATTTTCCATTATGCTCCTTATCGGAAGAACGGAACACGTTCGTTTCCACGAGCAGCGTCCTATCCGGGAACCGAAAGAAAGCGCAAGAAGATGTAATCCGAGCCACGATAATCACCGGTCCGGCTACACGCGAAGCGGCAACGTCGATGGTCCCCTCGTTACACCTCTCGCTCTCCATTACGTAGGGAAGGCTCCGAAGCGAAGCCCACTGACGGCAACGTCACCCCGGACGTTATTCCAGATCCCCCGGCAAAGATGGCCGGGGATGTTAACGCGCGGGAGAGCGCAACTCGGATTTTTTTCGGGCGGAACGCGAAGAATCGCCTTATAAGTCCCCGCGGAGTCAGAAAACTGAGAAAAAAGAGCGCACGGAGGAGGAAGACGAGCGAAGGAGGGAAGAACGAAGGAAGATAGCGGCAACAGAAGCGGCGGCGGCGGCGGCGGCGGCGGCGGCTGGAGCAGCGGTAGCGGCAGAAGCAGCGAGCAGAAGTTGCAGCAGCGGCAGAAGAAGAAGAGGAAGAAAAAAAAAAAAGGCGCGCGACAGTCGGCGCGGCGCGTCCGCCTGCCTCTCTGCACGACTCGTTCCCTCCGCGATACTCCTCTCCGCGTTGTCCTTGTTGCTCCCGGCTGCTGATCGGCTGGCCCCGAAACGGACGAATAAAAGGGAGGAGGGCAGGGCTCGGTGGCCGAAGAAAGAACGCCGGAAGAAGAAGAAAAAGGGAGAGAAAGGACGGAGGGTAGATGGAAAAAGGGAACGAGAGGAAGAAACGAGACAGTTCGTGAATCCGTGGAAAGAGGGGAAGAGGTCCTCCATCGTCCCTGCGTTTCCTCCCGTTGCTCTCGACGCCGGGCGGGAGGGGCAAGGGGCTGGCCCGCTTCGCTCGTCGAACCGAAAACTGTCCGAAGATCCGAGATATCAGTTATCAATTAACGGAGGGCACACGGAAGGCCGAGAGGCATTGGTCTTCGTCCCTCGCTGGCCGTCGCTGGCAGCCGATAGACACACGGCCGACCGAGGGGCCTGCGTGGCCCCGTTCTGGCTCGTTCTGGCTGGTCCTGGCCCCGGCCGGGCCCAGCTCACCGCAGGGTAATTTAGAGACTGACGTGGCTGTCGGGGTCCGCGGGGAGGGGGCGAGGAGGAACGCGAAGATAGAGGGAAGAAGAATGAGGGAGGAGGAACAGTGCGCGCGGCAGCGGAAAAAGGGGAGCACAGGAGGAATGGCAAAGACCTACGGTGGAAGACAGCTGAAAGGGGAAACGGGCCCCGGCAGCCGGGGCCCGATCGCCGAAACAAATGCAAAGCGGGGACCAGCGGGCCCCGACGATCCGCGATCGAGGACCCTCTTCTCGGTGCTCGCGGCACCGCCTTAAAGTATCCGCTGCGGCCCGCAGCCACCGAGGGATGGAGCTGGAAGGTAGGCCTGCGAAAGCAAACGAACCAACTGCCGCTGCTTCTGCCGGCTCTTGTCCCCCGATCTCACGGGGTGAGACAAAGATTGCTCGCGGGACCCCGCGCCGCTACCCATAATTCTTTCAACGGGCCCGACCCCGTGGCTGCTCCCAGGACCGATCATTGCGTTTCTCGCAAAGTGACATCGGGAGCACCGGTCGTTACCGTGGGCAAAAGGGCCGCGCCTCGACTCCAGCCGCTTCAAACTAATCCCTGCCACTGCTTTTGCATCGCCGCTTTCGAGGATCCGAGCGGGCTAGCCCCCTCCTCGTTTAAGGGGGAACACCACTGCGATGGCTGGAAAGGTAATCCACTTTTTTAATTTTTTTTCAGGAATAATTAACACTTTTCATAGAAAAATTTTATTACCTACCTTTAGCACGCTGTCTTATGAGACTATACAAAAAAAATAAATAGAAAAACATCCATAAATTTTAATGTATTAATTAATCAAATTCAACCTGGTCGCGTGGGGGGGGGGGGGTGGTCTAGAAGATTAATTAATATATTAAAATTTATGGATGTTTTTCTATTTTTTTTTTTTTATAATCTCTCAAGACAGCGTACTAAAGATAGGTAATAAAAATTTCCTATGAAAACTGTAAATTATTCCTGAAAAAATTCTTAAAAATGGCTTACTTTTCCGGCCGTCACAGTGGCGTTCCCCCTTAACTGGCTCGATCCAGCCGATCAGGTCAATAGCGGAATACCTGATTATCCGAATTGCGGCAGCTCTAGCCGGCCGAGAGCCGAGATTCGCTGCTGAGATTACTTTGCCTCGTCAATTAGCCGGGCGTTTCCCCTCGCGTGTTCCGGCCGAGTTTGTACCTCTGACGTCGGTAATATACCTACCTCGCGCACAGCTTCCGCCGTCACGGCACGAAATATTTCGACGATCGGCGTGGAATAAGCAGCTACTTACATCTCTCTCGATTTTGAAACGAACGCGCCTGGATCGGTGGTACGTAATTGCCGCATGCTGACGAATCGGGTCTCTTACCTGGAAGCAAAATAGAGGAGTGTTAGTAAACTCGGCGTCGTTCCTAAGACGAATAATTAAGACACTTGTCTCGGGGCCGAGACTAGCAAGAGGAGGAATGCGTGATTTATAGACTTAATGCAGGTCAGGGGAAGTTGCTCCGCAGGTACGACGTACCGGTTCCGGAGTTAATCGCATAAATTACAATTATTACTACGGCCGTCATTCTTTTACGATACCTCAGCCGTGCACGCGTTCTGTAAATCACGCGACGCTCGGCCGGCAAAGAAATGGGCTCGGGGTGGTGTGCCGTGCAAAATGAATGAAAGGGGAGAATCGTGGAACTCTAAATCGATCGACGGGCAGGGAGCACGATACCAAAGGAGGAAAGGTGCGGAGGTTCTCGCCGGGAGATTTAAATTATCCTTCGCGAGAAGAGGCTCGCGACCGGCCCACGAGGAGCCGACTACAAACGAGCCCGGAGAATTATCGGGGATCTTGTCGATTCTCACGGCGAAGGCGAAAAATACATGCGCTCGGAGTGCAACGAGCCGACGCGACGAATTCCGCGTATTTCTTCGGGAACTCGCGCGGTCGCTAAACGGGAGAAGGCCGGCGAATCCGATCCAAGTTGCCGATTTCGGACCAGTCCGTGGACCGGCACCGGTCCTTCCCCATATTCTTTGAATGTCAAACGGAGACGCTCCGCGGCCCGATCTGATTCCAGGCAAAGTACGCGACCAGCGCGAACACCGCAGCGTCAGGGGGGGGGGGGGGGGGGAGAGAAGAAAAGGATTTTTTCGTCTGTCGTTTCTAGTACTCTTCTCCCAACGATGCTCTCATATATTCGAGTGTAAAGAGGACCCGCGGGCGCGTGTGTGCGGCACAAGGTTTGCGCGCTGGCTACGGTTGTGTTGGTGATATTTACGGTCAGATAGAATCAGCCCCCGTGCGACGTAGACGAAAGAACGAGAAGAAGCCTGAGCGAAGGAAGAAGAGTGGTCCCTTTCCTTCTGCATCGAAGGGGGACCGGCTTTCGCGTTCTGTGCCCGAACCGTGTGTGTGCGCGCTCTGCGCTTTTTTTGCGGCTTCAATTTGAATTGAAAAAGGCTGTGGACACGAGGACAATAGGTTGCGCCGTCGCTGCCGCCGCCAGATCCTCTCGGTTACTCTTTCCTCCCCCTTCTACCTTCTTTCAGAACCACCTCCCACTGCTCCTACCCCCCTTGCTCTCTTTTTCCCCTGCCGCTCGGACGACGACGCCGACGCCGACGACGATGACGACGAACCAGGGAAAAAGGATTCGCCCTGTCTTCGGAAAAAGGCATCGTCCCGCAGGTATATATCCAATTTCTCGCCCCGTCTCTCCCCCGGCGTTCAATGTTTCCTCGAGTGGACGTCGAGCGACTCCTCGACCTCTCTTAAATACTCTCGAGCTAAGTATTATCATGTCACCGGTAAAACAATCACCCTCCCCGTGGTTATACGCCTTCCTCGTTGCTGGCTGCCTCTTTGTCCGCCGCTCCGCTCTCTGTCCCCACCCTCCGTTTGCTGCTCCGTCTTTTTCTGCCCGTCCTCCTCTCCACGGATCGGTCCGCTCTACGTCTTTTTCTTAGCCTCTCTCTATCTGGGGTCCTTTATCCGTGGCTGCGGCCTCTCCTCCCGCAAGCCCCGAGATCTTTCGTCTTCGTCTCAATCGGGTCCCCGCGGCGCTTCCCGTCTTGCTTCCCGACAACGCGCACAACCACGAGGACAATCGCGGGCCCTGCTCCCTCGGACGTAGAATCAGATATTACGTATGCACGGCTTAAACCGCAGAGAGCAACCTCACCCCGGCCGTCTCTCTTTTTCTCTTCCAGTTTCTTCTTGTTCCTCGTTCCTCGTTCTTTCGTCCTGCGCCTCCGAGATCGTCCTCCCGGCCGCCGTGCCGCCTCCATCCTCCCCGGCCCCGCCGCCGTCCCGAAACCCCCCCCACCACCACCCGTCCCTCTTAACCTCCGCATTCGAAGAGAACGACCCGGCTTCTGAATACCATCGAGATGCTTTCGAGCGGCCGCGGCCGAGTCGGTCTTTTCAATCTCACCGCGCGCCTCTGTCCCTCTTTCCGACTTTCTCGAGAGGCAACGCTATTAGCCTCGAAATTGCCGCCCCGGCGATCTTAATCGTGCCAGCCGCCGACCGCGATCAAGTCGAGCACCGTTCGCGTGCCGCGAGCTCTCCTAGTCCGGCAACTTCCTGGTCGGCTAATCCCAAGCCTGGCCACTCTGGTCAAAACTGAGGTCTGTGAAGTTGCCACCCCCGAATGCGAATTTTTTGGAGGAAATCGATGGCATTCGTTTGTCCATCGTTTGCCCAGCAAAAACTTTCGTTCGTCCACCCTTCAAAAGAAATGTTGTAAAGAGATAAAAAATATTTCTCGAGCATCCACATGAAAATTTTTTAATGATTTGTCAGTGGGAAGTGATTGTCCAGAATTTGTGCACCCTTCAGAAAAACGTTGTGATCAAATTAAAAAAAATTGTCATCAGCACACCCGCGAACCGTGGACATTTTCCACTTCTTTTTAGGTGGTTTATAAATTTTTATTAATAATTCGATTCTGGAGGGTGGACAAACGTAGACAAATTGGTGATTTTTTTTTGTTTCTTTATAACTTTTTTTGAAGGGTGGAGAAACGAAAATTTTTGTTGGAAAAAGTTGAATAAACAACGATTCCCCAATTTCCACCCGATCTCCTTCGAACGGGTATCAGGCGTGCCCTCGAACAGCTCGACGAGGATAACCAACGAGCACGCATCCGCGGTGATTTAAGATCGTTAAATCCGCGTGATTCCGGTGATCCGGTTTACGTCCCATTGCGCACGGTCTCAATGCGATCTCGCCGCACGCTATGGCTCGCGGGTTACTTAAAAGAAGAAGAACACCCTCAGGAGGAACCGAGGTAGTCGGCCGGCCATCTGTGAAAACAGCTCGTCCACGGTGCCGCGGCCGATTTTATTGCTAATAGGAATCCAATGAACTGCGAAGCACCGATGTAATTTCCTTCCCTTAACGATCTTCGTTCATCCTCCTCTATCTCTGCCTTCCTCCACCTCCCTTCCAATCACTCTGCACACCCTAATCCGCATCTCGTCCTCCCACCTCCCGCGGTGTCGCGGCTTATATTTCACGAGTACTTTCCTGCCGACGCGCGTCCGGTCTCGCAACCCTTTCAGGCCTCTCCTCCCTACCCTCCCTTCGCTTCCTCTGCCTCCTTCGCCTCCTTTTCCGTCTGCCCCGCAATGAAGTATGCTCGCGTGCAAAGTCGATGTACGTTTAAGCGCGGCATCACAGGGAGGGGCGAGCTGCGGCAGGAGGGAAAGGGGGCGGCGAGGGAATTACCGATCGCGGCGCGGCGCGAGAGGAAAAAATCGAGAGAAGGAGAACGAGCAAAAACGACTTTACGGCTATCCGGTGGCTTTATCGGCGCGCCAGGGCCTCCGTTGCTCGCCGGCCCCACGAAGCCGCTCAGGGAATCGTCACTGCTCGATAGAAATGAAATAGCTAGAACGCCGGCGGGCACGTCCAGTTCAACGGAGCGACATTAAAATTCCGTGAAGCCCCCGAGGATTTTGAAACGCGGCGGCTCTGCGCGCGTAAGCATGCTGGGCACGGCACACGTCCAGTCGGCGAGCCGCGAAAGAGCAAACGGAGATGCGACGGATACGAGGACGGAAAGGAGCCACGTCTCGTAATAACGACTGGCTAGGAACTTTCGCCCGCGCGCGACAGAACCGGCAGAAGGAGAGGAGGACCGGCGGAGGTCCAAGTTTCGTGTTCACAAGCTCGTTTCTCTCCTCCTACCCTGTTCCCATTGCTCGATGCCAGCGGTAAAAGGGGCACCGCACGACCGCCACTCTGTCCTGCGTACGATATCTTCCACGAGTCGCATACGAATCGCTTCATTTCGCTCCTCTCCGCGAAGGCCGATTGCATTTCTAATTCCGGGTACGCCGGTGATCTTGTTGTAGAAACGAGGGAAAGCCTTGCCGAACTCCGTGTACAGCTGTCCGCGCTGCATGCACGCTCGGAGGTATCGGCTCCGCTGGTGGCTGTCCCCTGCACAGTGCTCCGGAATTGTGATTTAGCAGCTCTTTGAGCTTATCTAGCGCAATCAAACAAAAATTTTTGGACAAATTATTTTATTTAAATAAGAAAACATAAGTGAATAAAATCTCATGAATTTTAGTCATCTTCTTCGATGGCGTCATCTTTTACTAATAACTTCTCAACATCTTCGTGGAAGTATGTATTTTTGGGTTTTCTTTTCTCTCTATTTTTCACTGAAATTAAAGATATTAAAGGATCTGAAACAAATCTTGCATCGTTTCAATCCGAGAGAATTTTCTACTATGGAATTTCCTTATATTGCGGATATATTTATTTCGTGCTTCCATTGCCTCTTCAGAATACAGTTTTGACACTACGACTTCCGCTTCCTTAGGAGGCATTTCTTTGTCCACTAATATAAAGAGAGCTAGAGAAGCAGCATAGCTCAATTCGTCACACGAAAAATTATGTACCAAATGATCAGTCTTTTTTTCCCAACTTTCGCAACAATCTTTAAAATCTTTGTGCCGCTTCTGGGGTACCTTAGACGTAGATTCGAAAAGAAAATTACTTTTTTCTGTAGCCAAGATTTTTCTTTCGCTAGAAAATTTAAATATGATCGGTTGTTGAGTTTCCATTTAATAGCCACTTTTTGGAAAAAAATTTAATATCATGATCATTTTTCATTCTAGCGCCCAATTGACATTTTTCATGTATATATGAAATAAACAACTCATACTTGTCATCTTGAGAAATATTTCGGTGCCAAACATCAAACATTTGCCGTCTTGTCAGAGTTAGTAAACCTAAAAATACATTAACTGATTGTTTTTGGCCTCTATTCAATTTTATGCAGCTAAAAATTACTAGGAATGAAAGAGAGTTAATAAAGTTATAAATTCCTCATAAAATCTCCGCCTAGCTCCACGGACTCCACATACTTTATTCGATTTTTATGTTTTTTAACCAAATTTTTTAATTATGTTAGATGATAGTATCAAACATTAAATTGTTTATCTCTACAATTATTCGTAGGTAACAACTTAGAAACTCAAGAATAAATAGCTGCAAAATATGAGAAGCTCTTAGTAAACGATGACACCATCGAAGAAGATGACTAAAATTGATGAAATTTTATTCAATTATGTTTTCTTTTGTTAAATAAAATCACTTGTTCCAAAATTTTTTGTTCGATTGCGCTAAATAAGCTCAAAGAGCTGCTAAATCACAATTCTGGACCACTGTGCCCTGGCCAGAAACGCGGCGCCGGAATTCTCGCTGTCAAATTAAGACGCGGCCCGTAATATGTAAATCGTCACGGTGACTATAAGCAACGCGCAGCTGGATCGTTAATCATGCCCCCGGACTCTACGGGTTCCTATTAACGTCCGGAGCAACGGAGGACTCGATCGGTAACGGTCCTAGGGGTGGGGGGGGCTTAATTTATAGTTTCGCTCCAATTGCTTGGCGCGTTACGGGAATCGCGCGGGTAATTGCGGACGCACAGCTCGTAGCTTTTCAGCGTAATCGTCGCGGGGTTAGAGCAATGACCATTAACGCGCGATCGCAGTACCGAGCTGCTTGATAACGCTGGGTGGCGCAGCTGGATCGCCGAGTTTCCCGGTTTCGGCTTGGCGCGGCTCGAGAATTAAACGGGCGGAGGCAGGCTCGGTGAATGCAGCCGTGGAAATAATTTCGGCAACGGAGGGAGCAGGCGAAATTGGTAGCCCGAGTGGTAGTGGTGGCGGGCAGAGGATGGTGGCCGTAACGGCGGAGAACGGTATTGGTGGCGGTACGGTGCGTACAACGGCCTAATGGCTGTGCGCTGGACGAACACGCTTTTGTCGTGGAGGGAACGAAGGCACGGAGGAACGGAGGAGCGAGCAACCACGACGGCACAGGAACGCGAACGAAGACGGTGGTCGTGCCGGTTACACATGCGAACGAGGATCGCGTGCTTCGAGTCTGAAAACAGAAGCGACTCGCCGAGACTGACGGCGAGCCACGGTAAAAGAGCTGCTCTCCGTCCAGCCGGGGAATATGGGCTAGGGAGGACGGGACAAGAGGGAATCCAGTCCAGCTGGTAAGAGACCGCTGGAGAGACGGACCCAGCGAGAGGAAGGACGCCGCGAGCTCCGCCTAATCAATTTCTAGCTAAGGCCCTGGATCATTGATAGCTCGCGGATTACACTCCCTCTCCACTGTTTCTATAGAAGCACGTGAACTCGTGCGAGCCAGCCATGACGAATGACAACAGTGGCCGTCCGTCGAACGTCTTTCTGACGGGCAGTGGGAGAAACGGAAACTCGCGGGGCGCCGAGACTCGGGGACGACGCGGCGGGGGACACGATCCAGGTCGGTCGGAGCGTAGCAAATCGGATGGAAGTTTCGGCGATACTGCGGGCGCGTTGGCCCGGCAAAACGGCGCGGATGCGTGCTTAAGGACAGAGCATGAACGGTTGCAACCCGACACCTGATAAATTCGATATCAACGGCCCGCCCGCGCCTGGGCCCGCATTTAGGTCGGGGCCCCTTCTACGGCCCTTCTTCTCCATCCCTTTCCGATTCGCCTCCGAGTATCTCCCCCCCACCCCTCCCCCCCCCCACCCTTTGTCTCTTCCTCTTTTCCGTCCAACTCCTCTCGACCTCGTCCCCCGTTTCTCCGTCCTGCTCGCTCCTCGAGCGGTGCGCAGAGGATCGAAGGAGGAGAGAAGGAGCGTCGGATCGATCGAGAGAGAGAGACGGGCGCGGAGGTTGTGCAGGACGATCCCTCTTGCCGTCTTTATTCGACGTTGCGAGCCGGCGGGCAGAGGCGCGCGGGTTCCCTTTTTTACAGCCGAGTCGGCCGCGAGCACTGCGTTTGGCTGAAATTTCACCGCTGGCCCTTCTCCCTCTTTTCACCGACGCCAGCTACGGCCCCGAGGAAAAGAAGCAACTCGACCGCGACAATAACGACAGCGGTGTGCGCGCACGCACACCCGTGAAACTCCACGGGGCTCTGGGCGAAAAGTAGACTGTGGATGCACGTTAACCCATCGACGGTGGACAAGTTTACCGCTCAAGTTCAAATGCCGAGACAACTCGTGAATGTGGAAATACCGATGGTCCCTCCCCCGATCCCCGCGTGGTGGGCTTCGATTTTCAGTGGGGGGGGACCCGTTTGCATTCCGCGGCTCGTTCGCGCGCCTCGACGAGTTCCATCGTTCAGCGGGAACACGAGAAAAAAGGTGGGCAGAATTTAAGGGACGCGGATCGGTACGCGGTGCCGCGCGCGACTCCTCGATCCTTCCTCAGGGGTGGAATGGTAGGAGCAGAGGAAGGGTGGGCGGCTGCGTGAATAACGATCGTAACCGGCAATGTACCGCGCTCCTATCGGCTGACAAACGCCGCGAATGTTTCATTCCTCCGTGACGTTTAGCCGGTGAGTTGGGTATCAAGATCGTCCATCCCGCTGAATAACCGACCGAAAAATCGGCCGCGCTCGCGGAGAAATGTCGCGGAACTGCGAGAACGGGGACGGCTTCCGAGCGCAACGATGCGAAAGTTTGTCGAAGACGTGATCGGTAGGCGCGTCCGCGGATCGACGTGGCAGGAAACGAAGCTGCCGCGGAATGCAATCCGCTTGATGTGCGCGCGATTGATCGCGGGATCGTTGCTTTTGCCGATCGGTGGAAGGCGGAAGGAGTACGCTGGGAAAGGGCGAACGAGGGAGGGGGAATCGAATACCTCGAATTCGCGTTAATTTACTTTCGTCGATTGGAAAGGGGCAAGGCTGGGGAAGAGGAGAGGCGGACGAAGAGGAGGAAGGGATCCTCTGCGAGTCGCGGGGCATGCTTTATCGAGCCCATACGATCTTCGCGGGCCGATAAAGTAAATAAGAGGGCTCGCGTCCCTCACGAACTTAACCTAAACCGCTAACCTCGCCGAGAAGGGAGGAGGTGGGACAGCTCGTAGGAGGTGGTGGAACGCGAGGAGAAAGGAGAAAGATTTCGGTAATAAACGCGCGTGGGCGAGGATCAACGAATTTCACAGTAATTCCCGACTCTTTATCCGGCAGATACCAATTTAAATTCTTTTAAGGTACTGCTCGAACCTTTTCCATCTCCCCGCGCGCGAAAAGGGAACCGGTACTTCGCAGGAACCAACGAAACTGCTTCCACAGTCGGTCGCGTTAACCAAGTAGAACACAAGAGACACGGGTAGAACGGTTGCTTCCCTTGGGGGCCCTTCGATCCTCCAGGTCCCGTCAACGTGGACGCGGGGGCGCGTGCGTCATCGATCTCTCGCGGCGAAATCCTCCACACCGCACAGTGGGCCGGATTCACTTATTTTGACGCCATTTTGGTCTTTTTTTCAAGATATCTTTAAGATATTTTTCAAGATATCTTTAAGATATTTTTTAAGATTTTTAAGATATTTTTTAAGATATACGAAATTGACACCAAAAAATAGGATAAAATTATTCATTTTTAATGATGTATAATTTAATATTTTTGACATTTATTTATTTATTTTTCATTTTTTTAATTTAATTGTGAAAAAAAATGGAATTTTCAGTGGTTGAAATCGAATGTTCGGAAAACTTTTGATTTCCAAGTTATAAGGAAAAGTCGAAAAATAAAGGAAGGCAGTCAAATATCGTTTTGTTTAAATTGAAGGCCAATCTTTTGCGCCAAACATCATCTTCTATTAGTAAATAATGTAAATAATCTATTGAAAAATAATTCTGAAAACAGTCTGGAAAATTGCGACAGGGGGAAAAAAAATGACGCGATAGTTTGAGAAATGAGACGAAGTGGGAAGTGATTCTTGCATGATTATATAGAGGAAGGTGCACTGAAAAGATTCCACCCCGTTAAAATACGGGACTCGTTGGGACTTGAAAGATATTCCTTGTCAATTTTAAAAACTGTCGCAATTTTCCAGACTGTTTTCAGAATTATTTTTTAACAGATTATTTACATTAATTACTAATATAAGATGATGTTTAGCGTAAAATATTGGCCTTCAATTTGAACAAAACGATATTTGGCTGCATTCCTTTATTTTTCGACTTTTCCTTATAACTTGTAACCGAAAAGTTTCCCGAACATTCGATTTAAACCACTGAAAAGGGCATTAAATGAAGTACCAAATGAATATTTTCCATTTTTTTTTTACAATTAAGTTAAAAAAAAAAAGAAAAATAAATAAATAAATAAATGTAAAAAATATTAAATTATACATCATTGGAAAGGAATAATTTATCCTATTTTTTGGTGTCAATATCATTCCGATATCTTAAAACCAAGACCAAAATGGCGTGAAATAAGTGAATCCGGCCCACTGTGCGCCGTGGACGCCCGGCCCGTTGGGACTCGTGACAATATTAAATAAATAGCCTGACGGCTCGAGACACGGCAGGCCTCACGCCGGCGGAGTTATACAGGCGGCGATCGTCGACGGCGGGAAACGCCGTGAGTAGAAAGAGGAGAAAGAGAAGAAAGGGAGTGCGCGAGGGGGTGTGCGGGCGACGAAGATGGCCTCATCCACGGAACGCGGCGCGGCGGTAAGACCAGTTGAGAAATGACAACACGATCGTCGACACCTCCCCTGCGTCCCATCGCTTCTCTCTCCTCCCGGTCCCTCGGTTCTACGCGCATCTACTCGCTTCCTACCTCCCCCACCCCCCCCCCCCCCCGCCCCGATCATTTCCCCGCCACCACCGCCCTTCTTCCACCTTCGCCGTGCATCCTCCAGCGTCCGCAACGTCCGCAGCGTTACGTGCACGAGCCTCGTACGGCTTATTACGAGCTATAGGAGAGGTGTTCTCGCGGCGAGCCACGCCACTTACCGGGATTGTTTAGCGGCGTTTACGCGTCGATTGCTGACAGGGGGGTCGTTCCTGCAGTACCGTATTATGCATTCGTACGCGACTCGCTCGCGCTCTAGCCATCACCCATCCCCGAAGCGCCGATTCACCAGCCCGCTCCTTCCCTCCGTGCTCTTTGCCTGCTCGCGGTCCATTTTCCTCCTCCGACCCAGCCTGCCTGGTCAGCAAGGGGGAGGAAAAGAAACGAGCAGGCTCCAGAGAGAACAGGCTGAACCCTGAACTGAACCAGAAGTGAGATACCTACGTTGCTTTGTTTACCCGTGCTTCACCCACTGATCTATTTCCGTGCCATTTGAGAAGTAGGTCAGCTCGGTGAGGCGTTAACGTAACAAGGCCCTTGAAAAAAACGTGGGAAAACAAACAGGCCGGAGGCCCAGCGAGGGTCGTAAGGATTCAGTGTCTCGCTCTTCTGGCTTCTCGCTCCCTCGCCATTGATCCCATTGACGAATGAATGGGAGCCGAGAGTGACGCGGCGTAAAAGGCTTTTGACGGCTATGACGACGAGTCGCAACTATGGACCCGTCCTATCGTGCATTAGCTCCGTGGGATCACGAGCAGCGAGATAGCTGCTATTCCGCGACACCCGGATGCGGACAGCCGTGCTCGCCTCTCGCCTCTCTCTCTCTCTCTCTCTCTCTCACGATAGAGATCTTCGATACTGGTCAGCCGTTTACATCGGCACAGGATACGGCGCGCGCCTTAAACGGCCGGTTCGCGCCGCGATTCTTCTTCCTCGCACCGAATTGTCGTCCGGCGATCATCAGCGTCGCCTCCTTTCCCGGCGAACGTCCGCCCGAATTTCGTCGCGGGACAGACAGCTTCGATCGCGCGGCAATTGCGGCGAGGCGTGCTTCACGGAAGAGTACTCGGTTGAGAAACCCTGACGCTTCGAGGAGGGTATCCCTCGGACACTTACGAGGAACGAGAGAGAAGCAGGGAAAGAGCGAAGAAAAGAGGATTGGATGAAGAGGAGGTGGGCCTACGCAGCCTCCTGCGAAGTAATATGCTCTCGCCGCATGAGGTCCTCCCTCCCTCCTGGCTTCGCTCACCCTCCAGGCCCCACGGAACCCTTTTCAGAGCCTGGCCAACGCGTTCCTGCGCTACGCCAACCTCGGCTCCACAGTTGATCAATGTTTTAATTGCCGTTAATGATTCGGAGATATCTCTCACGCGTCTAAAAGCGAAGAAAGACCGTGCCGAAGGTGGGAAGAGAGCGAGAGAGCGGTCGAACAGATGGGACTGGATAAAGAGAGAGAGAAGGGAGCAAGGATCCCTTTACTGTCCACAAACGTACCACAACGGACCGCTGCTTCGGAGGGTCTTTGACTCTTTTCGTGCCCGTGGCCCATTGTGCCATACTTTTCTATAACACTCGCCCATTTCGTATTCATTACTGCGGCCTGGGAGTAGGTATCTTCATCGGGGGCTCCGTGACCCATACGTGACACTCCCGGCGAGACAAACGCGTCGCCTAGGGCCATTCATCGATCCCCTCGCTTCGGCCGTTTCTGCGACTCTCGCCGTTCGTCCCGCCGAGGGTTTCGCGTTCATCGAATTACGCGGGCCACGCGATCGCCCCGCCCCGCCCCCCCCCCTCCCTTCCTGACGACCCGCTACGTTCGTTCCCCGCGAGGGCATGAAAAAAGGCGCCTATGTCGAATCGAGTACCTGCTTCTCCTCGATTTACCGGGTCCCGGCGCGCACGTGGTGGAGCAGAAGGACGCGGCGGGTGGCTGACCGAGAGACGGGGAAGGCCGAGGGGCCGAGGGGGCCCGGGGGCGGCCAGAACGAGAAGGTATATGAAATAGTAACTGTCAGCGTGTAGGCCAAAGTTGATGGCACATTGTCGTATTAAGCCGGGGGTAATTTGTCTGGCCTTCTTTCAACCACCCACACCCGGCAACGGCGGCCGTTCGACGACCTCTGCTGGCCTTCGATTCGACAACGCCACGCCATGCCCGCGCCCAAGCCTTCAACGCGCGCGTCTTTCGACCACGCGGTCCGGCCGACCCTCCCCGACCGCCAGCGAGAAATAAAAAAAAGACCCCAGCCGAGAAGAAGATTCCATATCCCCGACGACACATCCAAGAGGTGGACGTTTACGCCAGGACCGGCTCTATAATCGAGCCGCCTCCGTCGCCGGGTGGATCGATAACGTTCCCTATAAATACAACTGGGAACCTTCGGTGCATTTAATTTAGAAGATCTCCTACGAAATCGGACCGACGATACACTTCCGTCGCGATGTTACCGCGAACGGTGCCGACTCGATGCCAGGCATACCTAAACGACGCTCGACCGCATTCCGTCCCGTGAGAAGACCAGGCTAACTTTTATTCTCCGCAGCCTCTATGCCGCGCTGGGCTTTGTTCGCCCGGCATTCCCTATCCATTAAGTCGCTGCGTTTCCTGGGTCTCGTAACGGAGGCAGCGCGGAATAGCCGCGAGGACAGCTCGCGTGCGTGCCCGGCGCTGCGACAGGAGCGCGGGGAATGCGTGCATCCGAGAACGTGAGGGGCACGTACAGGATTACACCTGCGAAGACGTTGCTGCGCGGTGGAACGGTAATAATAATTTGGAGGAGCGGCGGTATTTGATGTCGAGGAGTCGCCCGCTGGGTGAAGCGCGCGACAATGTTGTCCCCGCGGGACCTCCTAGCACGCAACCCGGCCTAATCGATCATCACTCCCGGGGGATATTAAAAAACGGCCGTGTCTTCGCCAGCCGAACACACTCGGTCATCGATTTCGCCTCGGTCGCCGTTAATTAATTCACCGAACGGCACCTGCTTCTTGCTCTTCTTGCTGGTCTATCTTCGCTATCGAGCAGAGAAATAGCATCGGCGAAAGTTAGCGATCGGACTGATACCGAATCAATGCTATCGATACCAGCCCGGAAATTATCATGCGGTATCGAATAGTAGATACCTAAGACGTATGTATCAGAAATATTGATACCCGTTTGATACTCCTATGAAACTATCGATATTCGTTCGATATGAAAGTATCGATGCCTATTTGAATACCTCTATGAAGGGATCGATACCCGTTCGATCCGAAAGTATCGACACCCATTTGATACTTCTATGAAGAAAAATCCTGTATGCTTTACAAGAGAAACTCATATTGGGAAACTGAGTGTAGATAAGTTGGAAACTGTGGTGGTAAGTTGGCAAACTATTGAAAGTAGGTCCAGATCTCACCAAACACTTCGAATAAGTATTTATCAATCGAATAAGTAAAAATTTAGTGTTAAAAAAAATTTAAAAACACTCGTTTTTCACAGCATCTCTATTTTTTAAATAGATATAATCACTGATAATCATATGGACTTCGACGGATTTCGATCTACTCTCAATTTTCTGTGACTAATTGGCGTACCGAAATTCTCGGTTTCCCAATTCCCAATAGCATTTGGCAACATTTAGCTTCAGCCTGTTTTCACTACACCACGTTGAATTATTATTCTTATTACTCAGTCTCTGTTATTTCTCGCAGTAATAAATAAGGAACGCCCGTTTCGCGATCCCACGAATCGATCGCTAATTTGTTTAGATGCCTATCAAGTTGCTTAATATTTCCTACTCCTCGAATTACCCGTCGGACAAGTTTCTTTCGTCGCGTCCGCCCGAGCGGATTCTAAATAAAAATAAAAGCGATCGCGACGTTTCGAACAAAAGAGGCACCTGCTTTCCTCCGACCGTATATTACGCGCATCGATGTCCTGTCGGGCGGGCCCGTTAACGACAGGCTAATCGAGGCGTAGGAATTCGCATATTAAGACCCGATCGAGGAGGGAGAGGACCACCTAGTTCCGTCGCCGCGGGAGGAAACTAGTCGTCCCCGTAGAGTCGCGGGAAGATCGATAATAATCGCAATCGCGTGCAGGTATCGTCGGGGTAAGGAGTCTCGGGAATAGCCCGGGAGGAAATACGAGGGAATACGAGCGAAGGTGGACGCGGCCCGCGAGGGGGTGAGCCGAGTCGCGAGTCGCGAGTCGCGATGCATCGCTTACGCTCGCGCGCGTGTATATGCAAACGCGCCGCATGGGGCGACGAGACGGCCGACAGAGTACACGAGCAGCAACAGGAAAAAGAAAAGGGCTCGGCGAGGGACGCCGGACGGGGTAGGGGGTAGGGGGGGAGGTGGGAGGTGGGAGGGATAGGACGAGCGAGCCGAGGGACGGTGGAAGAAGCCAAAGCGGAGGAACAAGGGTGTAGGTACTTCTGATTCTAATTACCTCGAGTTACGAGCGGACAATCGCGCTGATCCGGCGTGGCCTACGGGGGTTTTCTTGCCGCGGGCCGTAACTCCCATCCCCGTTGCTTATAGGCCGCGTAGCTTGGTAATGGGCTTAACCAGGCGATACGATACGGTTACGGGGTGAACCAGGCCGCGCGAAAACCATTCCCGTACATCGCCCACCCTCTTCTCACCCCCGTAACTCCGAACCCTGAGCTTCTCCTCTTTCCGACGTTTCGTTCGACATTCTTCGCCCGTCACTTTCCTCCATCGTTTACTCGCTTGTCAGCCAGATATGACATCCGTTGCTTAAGAATATAATGTAATAATAAGTAGGAAAGGCAGGCGTCCGGGCAACTTCAATAACGAGAAGAAAAAGAGATTCCTTTTTTCCCCCGGCTCGGTTCGTTCTGTTCCCCGTACACAGGCGGAACCACGAATCACGAACCGTGACTCGTTACATTTCGGCGCCTCGATAATGAAAAGGCGTGGAGGATGGTGGCCGTGAAGACGGCCGCGTAACGCGGTTAATTTACCGATGCCGCGTTTACCGGTGCCCCGTTCCGGCCGGCCGGGAAATCGCGGGCCTCGACCAGATCGTAATCGTCAGCGGGTTAATCGCCCGGTCGGTCGGGATCGAAATGTTCCTCCCGCTTCCGATTGTCGCGCGAGGGGAGGGCCGATTCGTTCGAGTCGCCGCTCGATAGACGGCAATTCATTTTCCGTTCGTTTCGATCGTTCGAGTCACCCTCGAGCGGGCGCCCGAGCGACGCGAATAAGCGCTGGACGCGCCGAGTCAAAGAAGAATGGCAAATTACTTGACCGCGAGCGCTCGAGGTGACTCGAAGGAATTCCAAGCCCGCAACGGTGGATAGGTCGCTGGGCGAGAAACGTCCTTGAAACGATCCACGGATTATTCTCGGCGCCTCCGACCGGAGGCCGTTGCACCGTCGCGGAATTACGCGAGCGTCCTAGCGTTTCCGCGGCGTTCGAACGCCTCTTCACGAACGATCGTTGCCTGGGCAGGCCGACCGAAAGAGTTTCCGCGAAAGGGGTCACGAATCTATCACCTATCTGCCGGAGCATCGACGAGGAGGAGCGGAGAACAGCTGGGGGAAGAGTAGAACGTGAAAGACGACAATGACGATGCAATCCCGGGGACACGGGAGAGGCGTTTCCGTTTCCACGGGGGGTAAAACGCGTTATAACGCGGTTATGCCACCACCTCGCTCCATTGCGTCATCCTCGAAATTGGCTGTCTGCGGTTCCATCGTTGCGAGATTAGGCGCGAGGTGACGGCGATCCCAGTTGCCTTCGAGACCATCGGCGGAACGCGGGTATCGCCGAGTGTCGGGGCAACTGCTGTCGAGACGGCGGAGCGGAAGCGATGCACCACGCCTCTGCGATACGCTCGCCGCAAGAAGAATCGTGCCCGAATGAAAGGCGAGGCGGAATAACGAAGGGGAGCCGCGAGACGGAGGGCATAATGACCGTGACATTACGAACGGAATACCCGAGCCGCCCGAAAAGTAGACTCGTTTCAATAGCAGGGCATCGTCACTCGGCCCGATGCGTGCATACGGGTTCCCCTCGTCTTCGGTGGCTGCCCTCGCGTTCCCCTTCTCGCTGCGTATCTCGCGGACGAAACTTCGCCCGTCCGAACGGTCGCGAAGCCAGCCCCTCGCTCGGGCTCGGAACCTCGCCGCCGCGAAACTATTGGCTATCTCCTGTTGTGTATCTGGCATATTGTTAAGTTAATTGAAACGGCCGATAAAATCGCAATGTTTTTGACATTAAGTGAGCTGCGAGCCTTTAGGTGGGAGACAGAAGGAGACGGGCGGAGATAGCGAGAGGGAGCGTGTCTGCGAGGGAGGAACGAGGAGAATACAGAATGAAAAGAGGACGGATCGAGAGGGCGAGATACGGGCGCGTGTGTATAGAACCGAGTGCAGGTAGATAGGACTGCATTGGCATCGGGAGCAAAGTGTATTCGTGCCCGTTGTCGGCGAAAAGCCCCGAGGACCGACACGGGACCACCCGAATGCTCGCTAGTCTCGCCGACCCGTGCAAGTAGTATTAGGTCGCCTCGGTAAGACAATGAGGCACCTGCCCACTCGGCGCAAACTATCGTAGGGGAGACCGGGGCTGGTAGGCCAGATTTTCAATTTTGATTTTTAATAAATTATGCGAAATATCATTAAACCGGTTAGTATATTTGATAGGGCATACATTTGGCTATCTGATTAAATTATTAATGTTGACTCAATGTGACAACAATTAAGGTATTTTAATGTTTATCTAACACCTTCCATGCTGGTCAACCAGCTCCATGATCGGGGTTGGTTGACTTACAATATAGCGTAGGTTGACTATATGTAGGTACAATCAGTTAAGAAAATGAAATATTTTTTGTTAATATATTAAATTTTATTTAACTAATTTTTATTAAATTTTTTAATAGACTAGATTTAGATACCTTATTATGAAAATGATTTAAATTGAATTAATTATTAAATGTAAATCAATAAAATTAATAAATATGGAGGCTTTATAATTTATTTAGAGGAATTTGTGTATTGATTGATGAACCACAATAGGGTAGACTATAATTTATTGACTTTGTACATTGCTGTTTGAAGAGTTTATTTTTATATTATTCTTAAAATATTTCATTTAAATAATAATTCAAGTCAAAATGCGAGTTATTATAGATTGTTTGAATTAAAGTAAACTGAATTCTTGGATAAATTATTTTAATACAATTTTGAAATTGAATTATTAGTAACTGATCTTAGTGGTAATAAAATAATACAATCTCACAAGAGTTGTTTCATTATAAAATATTAATTTCTTTCTTTCATGTTTTAATAATAAGATGAAATTAGTTTTAACTTAAACATTAATTATAATGTATTTGCAACATAGTGTAAAGTTTAGGGTTGTTATCCCCGTATCACCCTAACGAAAGGCAGTAGAGATCTGAATTTTCTCTCGGTGATTTTTTAGACAAAGAGCATTATTTGGTACACATAAATACTAAAATTGATGCTGAGGCCGTTTTCCCTATGCTTACCCGGCTAGGCCCTTTACACAAAAAATAAAAATCACTTTATGAATAACAAAATAACAATTTAAACCTTATTAGTCAACCAGCCCCGACCGATCATTTTGTCTTCAATAATCTATATAACCTTCAATTATTTATGTATAAACAAAAATACTATGTCAATAGATCGTCTAATAAACAAACTTTAAAACAGCCCCTTAACATTTATTCTATTGTAACTATATAGAGCGTGAAAAAATAAAATCTTTAAGAAAAAATATTTACTTACGTAGTTAATTTTTCGACAAACCCTGATAACTGCATGGTAGGTATAGTAGATGTGACTTCTTTGTACAGTGAATTTTTCCGCAGTAGAGCATATGTCGGTGCAAAGTTATTAACAATTAGTCAACCTACCCCTTGAGACAACCAGCCCCGGCCTCCCCTACCTCCCGCGGGGGAAGGATTTTCACGAACGCGCTCGTGTCGATGTTCGAGGACGCTGGCTGGAATAGATCGGGAACGAGGAACGGTGTGACGCGGCGCATTCCTGCAAGTAGTACGCGATTCAACACGAAACGAGCAACTCCCAGCGTGTGCTCCCAGCGGTGCGTCAATTTCCCCGGAGTTCTTTCGAAATCAATCTAACCTATCCCCTCGTTGCTCCGCTCGAGAGCGCTTCGAGTCGCACGCTCGTCCCTGGGAGGAGGTCCCCTCCTCAGTCGCAACCTCGTCACCCTGGATCTACCCGCGAACAAACAGTCCGGGCGACCTGGGTTACCGCGATGCTAACACGTCTCCGCGGTATCTCGAACGTCGGAGCTGCGACAACGAGACACCGGGCAACGCGAATGCCTAAAGAGGAACAAACTATCGTAACGAGACGGCACCGTGGGTACAGTGGTAGACGCGGCGATACCGCTACGGTTGCTCTCTTCTTCCACCCGAGGAAACGGGCCTCGTTAAGATGAATTACAACCGCTCGGTGCGTATAGCCGCTTAGAAAGTCCACCGGCCGAGTATAAAAAGCAAGCCTCCCCGGTGGAACGGGGAGGAATAAAATTGGCCGCGTAGGCTGGGCGTCGATGTAACGCGGTGGAATCTGAAAGGTTTACCCTGTCGCGATTGCATATGAAAGCTGCAAGCGCATTCAGAGATCCCGGCGAGCGTTTCGTCGCTCAGCGGGCCGCCTGCGCAGGGCCGAGGGGGCCCTGGCCGTGGAAAAGAATCGAAGGACGATTAACTGGCTACGAAGGAGGACGAGGATCGCGAAGACAGATCAACCGGTGTCACGCGCGCCGGGCTTATTTATGCATTTACGAGATTCAGGATTTACCAGCGCGTTCCGCGTGCGTCCGTGGCACGAGGTTCCGGGGGAGTCCCGGTACCGGTCCCGAGCCCGGGCCCCTCGGACACAGATAATTATCTGCGGGACCTATAGCGTGCTTTATGCTGGAATGCGTTTCTTGTACGGCCCCGACACAACTGATGCTCGCACGAGCCCCTTTCTGCTACCATCTACGCTGACGCTATTATTTCCCTGCCGCGCTGTTTGCACGACTATTTACTGCGTTTGCATGTGAATGCCCGCACGCGGCCCGGGTTATGTATGCGCCGGTCGTGCCCCGCGTGTGTATGTATATCTAGCAGAGAGTCGCGTACGCGACCAAGGGAATAACTGAATGCGCTCGCGAGCGTAATAGCGCAAAGTCCCACGACTACGCGAGGCCTCGCGTTCCCGTTCGATAATTCGCGCGACATCGATAGCAGATCATGGCTGGGGCAAGTTTTCGGAGGAAAGGGAAGCTGTTGCCAGGAGAGGCTGAGCAGAAATCACGAGTAGCCTCCGCGGCGATGGGCCGCGATCCCCTGGCAGATTCTTGAGTTATTGCGCACCGACTTAGGTAGAATATCTCCTCCATCATCCCTCGCAGCAACTTTAAGATGGGACGAACCCAAACACGAGGAGGCGCTCTGACGGACGGACGCAGTTAATAATTCGTCCCGGGCTCGTGTAACCGACTGCCGCTTCGTGCCCGGAAATCCAAGAAGCGAACGTTGCAAAAGGTGAAACGAAAGAAAGGGCAGCGATCCTATCTCGCGGAGGAGCGCTAACGGGATTTCCAAAGCTCCCCTGCGCGACCGGACGCGCTTGGAAAAGTCCAGGTTTCTGGGGACCATCTTCGATCGCTGTGTCAGACAAAATCGATTGGGCGCAACGTTGCTAGCCCGGCGTGTAACGTACCTAACCCCGGAGTTAATAAAGTCCTCGCCCCCCTTCGGCCTCCCCCATTTTCTGCTCCTTCGTCTCCGCGTCTCCTGCCACGCTGCCACCCTGTTTTCTCATCTACGGCCACCGACCACAACATCATCTTCCTCTTCCACTCGCGCTCCTCCCCTGCCTTCCCGCTCGCTCGCACCCTACTCTTCGTCTACCTTACGAGCACCGCAGACACCGCCGGCCGGACACCCGCAAATTATTTTCTCCCGAGAGAGAACTCATCCAGAGGAACCTCCCTCTCGTTCCACCTCGTCATTCCACCTCGCCTCTCTCCGCTTCAAACCAGCGCTTCTAATACCATCGCGCGAGCGAACAGCATCGTTGCCCCGGCTTGCCCTCGCTTCCCCAATTCTCTACTTCGGTGGGCGACTTCGCTCGCGAGGCAGCAACCGACCGAACGAACAAAAAGAAAATAGCGGGGACGAAAATCGGCAGCGAAAGGGGAACGCGCGAACGGGATCCGGCCTATTCGCTGGAACGCAGGTGGCTCGGTGCTCGCGACCGCTTCAAAGCCGAGGATGTTCGTGGTCCGAGCGTTTCCCCGGGCAACAAGATCTCACGAGAGATGAATGGCGTTGGGAATCCGTCATACCGAAAACGCCCGGGGCCGCGGCCAAACGCCCGTTGCACGCACACGCCGAGCGTGTACGCGTGTTTCCAGGCCACCCCTCGCGCGAACCGTTAAGCCGAGCAAATACGGCATCGAGCGGCCAGATTGAAAATTTGAATAATTCGCATTAACCGTCTCAACGGCGCATACTCCCGGGACGATTTATTTAATTGCACCCGCGTACTTCCAGCGGAATTCCAAGCGCGAATCGATGCGCCCAACTGTACACCCTCGCGCCCATCGATCGACGACCCTCGTCATTCAACGCTAAATCGCCGTTAAGGGGTTAATTCCGGTTAGACGGGTTGAAAAAATCGATTTTTTTTAAACAATTTTCGAAAATAGGTACACCTCCTCAAGAATGTACTGCTACCTTTTTATGGAAAGATTCCGATTATTTTAACTTCTAAAGATGAAAACTTTGAACGCGTTTTTCTCGAAACGTCATTTTTTCACATCGTGAAGATAAAATCTCAAGATCTATCGAACCGATTGCTTCATAAATTTTACTGCTTATTCTGCACACCTGTGACTCTCGCAGGGACTACGGCCAAGTATTTTCATTGAGCCTAATCTACTTTTAAAATCGAAAATATCAAAACGAAAAACGTCGAACAACATTTCTCTTGCATTTTGCCCGTCAGTTTGCTAAGTTTGAAGATAAACAACTACTTAATTATAGTCCGAGCGATAGCGACAGTCATACTGATCAAGAATCTGTTTGGACATTTCGGTTCAGATAAGTCTAACAGCTGAAATCGTCTTCACCAGCGAGGCATGCATTTTTAAACATGTCATCAAGACCGCTTTCAAAAGCATTTTAAAAGCAACAATTTTATTACTTTCATATTTTTTATTTACTGTAGAAATGTAGTTTAATAAATAGGAAAAAAGTTTTATTCCATTACTATAATTATTTTCGTCACAATAAATTGCTAACCGGAACGACCCCTTAAATCGACGGCCCCCTCCAGTTTCTTCCTGTCAGGAGCGTTTCGGTGTAATAGGCAGCTCGTAACAAATTAAGCCGCTGAGAATGAACGGGCACGAATTCGTGGGCGAAATAATCTCGAACGTGAGAATGCCGCGCCACGAAGACCGTCGTCCCCTAAGCTCGGCTTTTAACAGCAATTATCGCGTTACAGTTTCGTCGCGCGAATCGATTTATCCCGGGCAGAGTTACCCCGGAATGAGGGACGATGACGAGAATCTGGAATCTTCGGATAGCCGGGGGCGCTTTAAACCAGCTCGTGGCGTGCGTATACGGTAGGAGGTTTTTACGGTCTCATATAAACGGGCTGTCTGGCTGAATAGTCGAGGGCGCATTGGCGTCGCGCCGCTCGATGGACCACAGGCCCGATTAATCGCGCCCCGTCTTTATTTTATCCTCGCCACCGTATCGGAATTCGCGCCTGGGAATGTCCGTTCGTCCCGCTCGATTGCTATCGCCTCGGTGCTTCGGAGCCCCACCCATGCGCGAGCGATATTTAAATAAATCTATCGGGGGAGAAAGGAGGGGGGGGGGGGGCCCCGCTGGACTCGAAATGCAGAATCGATGGAAAACAATTTTTTCCCCAGCTCCTTTTTTGTCTGGGGAATGCAAGGTCGGCAGCGACACGTCCATCAATCGTCCGCGAAGATCGAACGATCGGTGGACGCGGCTTGTCCTCATTAAAATCATCCTCGTTAAAAATTAAATGCCGGCGCGACGGAGGGAAGAAGACGGGCGAGTATGGTGCGAGATAGCCGCAGCCGAAAAGGCCGGCTTTCGCCGGAGCGGTTACGGTAGCTAAATGCGAAAAGATTATTAATAACTTGATCGTCGATCGGCGGTACGGCGTATAAAATGCTGTCGATATATTTCATGCGTTTTTATCGGTGCCTCTCATCTGCTCCACTGGTAGAAAGTTGCGTGGAAGATAAGTGGTGTCGAGAATCTGGAATCTCCGCGTAGCCTCGGGCCGCGAAACACTTTGCACGCGTGCAGCCAACGGTTTTTGCCGGGCATCCTACTTGCGTGCATGCATCGCCGCTCTCCGCGCCTCCGATCGGTAGGGGAGACCGGGGCTGGTTGTCTCAAGGGGTAGGTTCACTAATTGTTAATAACTTTGCACCGACATATCTACATATCAGTCACTTCTACTATGCCATGCATTTATGTCCGCCCCCGCGATCGCACGTTTTTTAACAGTTATCAGCCTTTGTCGAAAAATTGACTGCGTAAGTAAATATTTTTTCTTAAAGATTTTATTTTTTCACGCTCTATATAGTTGCAATAGAATAAATGTTAAGGGACTACTTTAAAGTTTGTTTATTAGACGATCTATTGACATAATTTAAGGTTATATAGATTATTGAAGTCAAAATGATCGGTCGGGGCTGGTTGACTAATAAGGTTTAAATTGTTATTTTCTTATTCATAAAGCGATTTTTATTTTTTGTTTAAAGGGTCTATGTAGCCGGGTCAGCATAGGGAAAACGGGCCTAGCACCAATTTTAGTATTTATGTGTACCAAATAATACTCTGCCTAAAAACCACTGAGATAAATTTCAAATCTCTACCCCCTTTCGTTAGGGTGATATGGGGATAACAATCCTAAGCTTTACACTATGTTGTAAATACATTATAATTAATGTTTAGTTTGAAACAATTTTCAGCTTATTATTGAAATATGAAAGCAAGAAATTAATATTTTATAATGAAGCAACTCTTGTGACATTGTGTTAATTTATTACCACTGAGATAAGTTACTAATAACATTTTCTTAACTGATTGTACCTACATACAGTCAACCTACCCCATACTGTAAGTCAACCAACCCCAGTTATGGGGCTGGTTGACCAGCATGAAAGGTGTTAGAAAATAATTAAAATACCTTAATTGTTGTCACATTGAGTCAACACTAATAATTTAATCAGATAGCCAAATATATGCCCTATCAAATATACTAACCGGTTTAATGATATTTCGCCCACATAATTTATTAAAAATCAAAAACTGAAAAACTGTCTTACCAGCCCAGGTCTCCCCTAGCGCCTAATGAAGGATTCGACAGGCGCCGCGAAAACGCTGCGGCTTTCCTCGAAGACCGGGCGAGTAGAACGGCGGGAACAGGCGAGGAGCATAGCCGACAATGTGGCGGAGGAGTCGTAGCGGAAAATAGGCGAGTAGAATCGGGTGGAAAGAAACGTGGCCCCCGGTTTGTTCTACGCGGGTAATTACCGGGACAGAATTACCGGTTATCAACGACGGGCGGTGGTAAGTGCCGCGGACAAGCGACCGAACGTAATGCAGAGGCGGTGCATGGCCACCGGCGCGAAACAAACGCGGCGGCTCGCGTTTACGCAAGGTTTTTCCTCTAATCGGTAGAATCGGATCGCTAAGCAGCCGCTAAACGCCCGGTTACACGGTACGCTGCAACCGAATGCATCGCCACGGTTCCGTTGCTGCTTTACGAGCGAGCGAGCGAGCGAGTCGGCGCGCCGGCTCGTGTGCAGCAATTACGAAACTTCCTCCAACAGAATCGCGATTATGATAGATTCGCGGCTGCTAACCAGCCTGTCGCGAATGATCCTCGAGTCGTCGGGATGCCGAGGCGTGCGCCGAGCCGCAGTTTAGCGTGCGAGGCGTCACGTTATCGGGGGATCGGATGTGTCCGAAAGACGCGGTGACCAGAAGCAGTCGGCGGCGTTAATGGCCGATCCTGAGGCAGCGATAACAACAATAGCCGTTACGGCATAAGAGCGGTCGCATACCTAATGCGCCTACGTTGGATCCCCGTGTTCGACACGCGGAAAATTTACAGCAACGCCGACACCAGGTACCTACAAAATTTATAATCGTCGCCGGGGATTCGCGAGAGCATCGCGTCGCGACGCTATAGACCCATAAAACTCTGCTCGCAACAAAATTTCACGTTTACGATGAATTTAGCCAGTGGAGGAAGCGAGCATGCATAGAATCGTCTATCTGGAAGTTCCTGAACAATTCAGATGAGTGTTTTTATGCACTGTAAATACTGCATCGCGAGCGACAGGCCGGGCTTTCCTCGGTAATCGCGAGGGGATGTGATCTTTCGGGCGTGCCGAGGAGCGAGCGAACTCGTCGCTGAAGAATATGGAGGAATATGAAAGAATATGGAAGGGATAACAAGGTGTTTCCAAGCAGAAACGTCGGCTCGAACTGGTTCCGAGGATCTCGCGAGCCCCGTGGCTCTCTCCGCTCGACACTGTTACAAAACTGATGCACCGGAATCCGGTAAAAGCTGCCTAAATCCTCGGCACCTACTGTCGCTCGTGAAATTTACTATCGATCCCACTTCCCTCCCGATACGTATGGACGCGCGTAAATATCGTGGAAGGATGCTCTTGCGGCTGAGGAGCCTTTAAGCTTTAAGGGATGGCGATAAAAATCGCGACCAACAGATAAATCATCCTCCATCGCTTTGGCTTACCTTGCAGTTGCCCGCGCAGTGTTTCAACTACCCCACCCGTTCTCCCTCGCTCTCCGAAGAAGATTGCGACCGTGGGGGTCGGAAATTGAAAACGAGGGGTGCCTGCAGCGACGACAAAGGTCGGTCGAGCATCCCATTTTTCCGGCGGAGCGGAGTTTAAGGGAAGAAGCGGAGGAGGCGGCCGCGGATGGAGAAACGTGAAACAGTATCTGGGGAGGGAAGCGGGAGGGCACAGAGTGCCACTATAAGATAAAGGGGTATGCGAGAAGACGAAAGATAGAGTGGATACTACATCGCGATACCTCGGAGGAGGAGGTCAAGAAAGTCGAAGAGGGAGACGGAGAGCGAGAAAGCAGCCTGGGTGGAAGGGCTCGGGCTAGGATGATGGTCGGCAGGCAACGGAGAGGGACGAGATAGATGGGGATTGCTGATGGCAGAAAGATGAAAGAAAGAGGAAAGACCGGTGGGAGGAGGGACGCGAGGGGGGTGTACGCTGGGGGTCCGAACCCTCCCGCGGCGAGAACCTATCGGAGCTACAAGAATTTTTCACGTAATAACCTGCAACGCCTAGAGAATCGATTGATCGATTGCCCGACGCACGATTTTGCCTGTAAACAGACTCTCCGCGATGGTTTTTTCTCGGAAGGACCGGCTGGCTCGTACCGCGTCTTCCATTCCGATGGTAATTCCTCCCTTTCCGCGAAGAATCGACGAGCCGATGATCGATGATAATTAAACTTTATACCTCGCCGGCCGCAGTCGCGCGGAAAATAAAATCACTGAACGAAAATAAAATCATCCGACCGACGGATCTGGGAGGACACGCGTGCTCAGCATCAACGTTCGCCCCCTCCATCTTTAAATATCCGCAAAATATTTGCGCAACTGCCCAGGCTGCTCCTCCGTTCCGTGGGGCGATAAAATTGTCGGGGGACGTAATGTCCACTGTCTTTACGAGTCGATAAAGTGGTCTTTCGCTAATGCTCGCGGGCCATTAAAACCCGGCGTGCTGTAATCTCAAAGTGCCGGACCCCGAGTGAAAAGCAGTTATGCAGATTTTCCGCGTAATTGTTATCCCCGCGGTGTCGGTGCCGATAATTATTCCATCGTCGCTTTTACGACGATCCGCAACTTTGCGACACGCCGGGGCAGACTGAAAGGACTCGCGAAGTTGTGAATTTCAACGGCGGGGAGGGAATTGCACGGGAACGGGGCAGGCGCTCGCCCCGGCGACGGAAAAAGCTGCGGAACGAATGGATAAAATCTCGCGAAGCATTCTCAATTGCCGCAATTATAAATGGCAGAGCGTAGGTAATAAGAGGAGGCATTAAAAATGATGAAATTACCGCTGGTCGACCTCTTTCCTAATAGCAACGCGGGGTTTCCTTGCTCGCGAAAATTTCGCACGGTCTGCCCGGCGTTAATTGCGGTTCCGCTTGCGCTCCAACTGCTAATCAAGCGCGTACGTTCAATTACCATGTGTATTAATCTTCGTTACATCTTTCGTCTAGCATTGCCGCTCTTCGTTAACCACTATCGATCCAGTTTCACGCGAGATGCAACGCAGTTTAATTTCTCTGCCCGTCCTGAGCGCGTCCGCGATGTTGATCCGCCGGTGCACGGGACGCGACACAGAATCATCCCGCCCGGATGAATTGAATCTCGCCAGTCACTCGGCGATCTGGTTGACGAATCGTTGTTGTCGGCACACCGTTAACCGATCGCTCGTTCATTGTGCCGAGCCGTCCCGTGGGCGAGGATAATCCACGGAACGAAACCAGGCCATCCACGAACGGGTCCCTCTTCCTCCGAATACGCGAGTCGACCAATTAGTCATCCGGCCTGCCACCGATTGCTCCATGCAACGGCTAATCGATCGATTACCCTTATCCGCGTTTCGAGGGACGGGAACGTTTGAGAGAGCGTCCGCCAAGAGAGAAGCTACCGGGCAAGCGAGCACGGTGAAACGCGTATGGAGGATCTGCCGCGATAATTAGGCGGGCAGATTCAATGGACTCGCGCCTATGGATTTTCCCCGTCTGGCAGCGGCTCACCTTTGTGTAAACACGAACTTGCTCTAATTAAAGCGAATCGAATCGAAGCGGAGGCTCAGAGGCACACGCACACAGCCCCACACAGGCTCGCAAGGCAGCGACTCGCAGCGATCGTGCCGACAGCAGCAACAGCGCCAGAAGCCAGTCCTCGCTCCTTCGATCGGCCTGGTTGCTCTCACCTACCAACCTACCTACCAACCTACATGACAGACACGCTCCGTTGGCACACATTAATAAACAGAGGGCAATTCACTCGCTGCCTCGCTGCCTCCCACCTCCCCACCTCCCCGCCCCTCCTCACCATTCTTTCTCCCCTCTGCGCCCTTGTCGCTCCTTATCGGTCACTCTATCTCCGTTTGCACGATCGCCTTACTTTATCGTTACACGCGTCGCGCCGCTATTGCGGGTCATGCCTGCGCAGATAGGCGTAGAGGCAGGATAGATGTAAGTTCTGCTAATTGCATCAGCATACCAGTTTACCGTGTCAAACTGCACCTGCGCCTGTTACGCTAAGGCGAAGCCCGAGCTACTCTAGGCGAGATCCCCGTCTTGCTCTATTTTCGCGTCGCCTCTTTCACATTTCTCCTTTCGTTTTTACCCGGCTAGAAACTGGGTTGCCAGCGAGCCTGCCCCGGCCGTGAATCGCGGAGTAATACGTATAATCGCGATTCCGGCTGCCGCGCGCGTCCCCACCGCCGTTCTTTCTGCGCTCCTCTCGCTCTTGTACTCCCCCTTGGCGCAGCCGGTTGCAATTACCGATAGGATCGGGTCGCGCTGTGCGGTGCACGTTCGTCCCGTCCACGACGACAAGCGGCCCAGTGTATCGTCCCAGAAATCACGGGCGAAACAGAGGTCTCCAACCTTACCCTTTCCCGGGCAACGGAGCGGGAGGATTCCAGCTCGACGCCGGCTCCCGTCGCGCCGTGGAGAAACGCACGGGGAAAACGGCGATCCCCCGCGTTTTCGTACCCACTCGCTCGATCGGACTCGCATCGCTTAACGCCCGAACGAGTCCTATTATAGCCTGGCGATGATCTCGGTGCGCACGCCGTGGAAAAGCCGCGGACGGGAATAGAAATCCTTGGAGATACCGCGTTATGAGTAAGTCACGAGAATTGCTTAAGCTTTCGAGATAGCGGGCCGCAATTAGCGATACGATCGCATCGCGCGATGCAAGCTCGGGCACCGTGCGCGGCGAAGAGGAGCCAGGCGTGTATCGGGCGAGCGATCGCCATAAAGAATACACAGAGCCATCGCCGTTCCCCAAAAGGAGGAAATCGTTCCAGGCAACCGTGTACAGTAGGGTGGGCTCTTATTTACTCTTGGTAAAATTTTTTTCAAGATTTTCTTCCGCGGCACCCTCCAGAATGGTTACAAATAATTTTTAAAAAATCTGGCTGCCCCTGGGCCCTTAAACATTTAAATCGTAATTTAACAGCTCGCGAAGTCGAATTTATATAATATCCTTCAAGTTATTGATTAAATAAAATAAATATGTCAAACAAAAGTTGTAGATCCGGAGAAGGAGCTTATTTTATGATCTGTCACTTTTTCTCGTGCGACAAACGGTTTTTGAAAAAAGTCCGAAAAACTAAAAAAAAAACTTTTTTCCTCAAATTTTAAAAGTTTAAATGCTTCTAGAACACTTTTTATTTATGAAGACCAACAAAAAAATGGAATTTTTCGAAAATTAATCGAAAAAGGAGGTGTATCAACGAAGAGTTAAATTATATTTATAAATATTTCCAATTCTTTAAAATTCATAATTTGACACGCTCTTCCCGTTAAAATATAAATATAACTTTACCAAGAAAATGCTTCGCAATCAGTTTCCTCGTTCGTTCGGAGCCAGTGGTGCGGGCTGGAGTCGCTCGCCGCGAAGAATGCGGTGCACGTTCATGAATTAACGTGCAAGTTTTAACAGCGACGTGGACAATAAACATATAAGCGATCGATAGGCGACTGCGATCGGCGAGGGATTATTTTGCGCAACTCCCGACAACAAACGTTCCTTAACACGTCGCAGAAATGATCAGAGTTCGCTTTCTGTCCCCCTTCCTCCGCCGCGCATTTCTTCTCGCTTCGCGCGGCACGCACGCGGCAGAGTTATGCATCTCAGGTGCATAGGTTCTCGGTAAACCGGAATGCAGATAACTACAGACTTCATCTCGACCTCTCCCTTCTGTCTCTCCTTCTGTTCTCTCGGTGTGTCTGCCGTTTTTCACTGGGCCAGTGCTTCGAGATCCCGAAAAGCAGCTACGTGCAGGCGAAACATTGGCGGTGCTAATTGAGAAACTCCTCCGAACGTGATCGTCGGAAAAAGCTGAAGAAAATGACACGGACGAAAGCAGAAATGCCGGGGGACGAGGCAACATTGAACAAGAGCATGCGACTTGGGTAGCTGTTGCTCGGGCTCTCGTTTATGGCGAGGGTTGCTCGATTACCTATGGGGACAGGTGCTCGATCGGCATGGGTTTCCAGCGGACGAGGGCGATAGATAGCTGCCTACGCGGTTTCGCGCCATACATCACTGGATCGCGTAATGGATGCCGGGCAGCTCGGTGCTCTTCCCTTCCTTTTTATTTTCTGTTCCGAGCCCTCGTAATTGAAATCGCGCGCAAACGACCTGGCCGGGCGGTATTTTTAAAGGAGCCGGAACGTTAAACGATGTTCGAGGGCAAACATAATAGACCAGCGGGGCTTAATCCGCTTCTTACGAGGGCAGATATAAATTGCCAGTCGCGCGCATTAAAAGTAAGTCGGAGAATTAATTACCGCGCCTGTATCTTACTCCCGGCCGCATTAAAAGTCCCAGGAAATTATTGGGATCGTTTAAAATCTTTATGAGAATGTATCCAGGTATAATCGTACTTGGCTCGTGATCCTGTAACGCGTGTTATTGGCTCACCGTGGGCTTTATGTGTATATGGGCCAGTGGTTGCTAGCGAGCGGGCCGATACCGAGGACTCTTAATTATTCATGCAACGAACGAACGAATATCCTACGGCCCGAGAGACGGGACACGGAATATGTGCGTATCTCTTTCCCTCCCTCTGCCCTGTTTTCCATTCGTCGCTCCTCTCCCTCCCTCTCTCTTTCCCTCTCTCGTTCAATCCGGCCTCACCGAGCTGCTCGCTCAATCTCCTTTTTCATTTTGATTCGCCCTTGTATCTGTTCATGGTTCTTTCTCTTTCGGCGTTCTATTTTCTGCGTCGCGGGCAGGAGAGTAAGAAAGATTGAGAGAGAAAGAAAGAGAGAGAGAGAGAGAGAGAGAGAGAGAGAGAGAGAGAGAGAGGGCGAGAGCAAAGTCGAAATAAGCGACAGTGGAAACGAGCAGGCTCCTTTATTTGCGCGAGCAAATACCCGTACATTTGTACGGGTGCATCGAAATGGAGCTTTGCGAAGCGGTGCACGCCTGCGCATGGTGCGCCACGCATGCACACGTGCATAGGCGAGTGCATGGGCAAACGAGAACCGGTAGGTACTTCTATCAGGGGCGCTCTTCTCGCTCTCCCCGGCGAGTCGTGCAAATTGGTTAAACCTCGACTTGCTTTCCAAACCGGGCGACGCTAATAGGAGCCTCTGCAGCCAGAATTCTATGAGCTCTTCGGCGTCTGTTCGTCGATATGCAACTCGAACGTTCAGCGGGGCGATTCGTGGCGGGGGTGGAGTTGGCGGTGGCAGCCGGAGGAGCAGGGGAGCAGAAAACGAATTAGAGGGTAGGGGGAGTAGAGGCGGGAGCAGAAGCAGAAGCAGAGGAAGAAGAGGAGGTAAAAGATGAGAGTGAAAAAGGACGAGAGATGCAACGCGATCGCATAGTGCGGTGTGTGCGTGGGCAATGCGTGTGGAGATATGCATGCGTGCGTGAAGCGGGCGCGGTGGAGCCGCACGCTCGGGTATAACGCGGCGTGATTTATATTCGCGCCTCAGTTCGCTCTGTGAGGGCCGCATACGTTCGGATACGTCACTGGTGTGTACGAGGACGGTTCGACTGTGTGCCAGAAGTGCAGCGCTTCTCTCTTCGGGTCGTCCGCTGGGCCCGTTCGCCCGGTGGTTGCACCGTGACGGCTTGCACCCGGCCTTATCGCCACTTCCGTCATCCCCGCGCCTCCACGAGCCTCCAATTAGACGGCTCTAATTGGACGGCGAACGGCCGCGTCGTAATAAGAACTCGCCATCTCTCGGGCTAACCCCTTCGCTTCTCCCTTACCCCTCCCTCCCCCTCCCCCCCCCCGCCCCCCGCCGCTCCCGTATCCTCCCTCCGCGGCCCTCAGCCTCCCCCTGGACCTACTGCCGAATCTTCAGCCAGATACCAGCATGTGTCGCGTGACACATCTCTACGCGTGCATTCGATCACCGTGCATTCAACTTTTGTATTTTCAATCCGTCCCCTCGATTTACGACTCTTCCTCCGATGCCTTCGCGATCCTTTATTTTCGATATCGGGGGACCCCTTGTACAGTTTTGCGCCGTGGCGGGGCGATGCTCGCCCCGAGAGACCCGGCTAAGCGGCTTCGGCGCTTCGGTCCGAGTGTACGCGTCCGAGTTCGTTATCGAAGCTCGGACGGGTCACGTACGAGTTTTCGGCAACGCGGCTGACAGGCACGTCCGTCCATCTGGGCGGGGTTCGAATTCGTTACACAAGTATGCTAACTCTCGAATCCACGCCTCTCGTCCGAGGGAACCGGGCAGCGGCTTGGCGTTCGTCATAGAGCACCGTGAAAGGTGGGCCCCGGGAGTGGTTCCCTCGACGAGGACGCTAACGATCGACGGACACGCGGCCCCGAGATCCGAACGACACCGGCTAACGGGGAATAAAATTCTTCAACGACCCACCCGGCCACTCTTCTTCCGGCGCTCACGTATCCGTTAAGTATCCGCGAATCACCGAGGAAATCGCTAACGAGCAAATTAAGATGCGAGCGCTCGTTAGGGGACGCGCGACAGGGAAACCGCTGTGCCAACGACTCGGCCGGGACCGTCCGACAAATCAGCCACGTTTCCATCCGCCGGCCGGGGCGATTCCAAGCACCGCCGCGAAATCCGGCCAGCCGTACACCAAATGTACCTGTACACGTACGTCGGGGCTGGGCTGCTACGCGTACGCGTGCGTGCAGACGATTGTCGGGCGAGTTTACCATGTTCCGGCGGGGTTCCCCTCGTCCGATCTGCTCGCTGGACCGCCTCTGTCCTCGTCCCGTCTCCCGTCCCTCTCGCTCGCAGCTTATTTCGCCGATCTGCCAGGCAGAAGGCAGGCAGCCTCGGAGACGGATCGCGTGTTCGAGAATGTCGTTGCATGTTTAGCGACTCGTCCGCAATTACCGAACCGGCAAGACACCGGAGACGGGGACGGAGACGGAGAAGAAGACGGCTGCACCGGTAACGACGGTACCGGTCGTCTGGTTGCCGGTAGCGGACGCCTACGTTCCATAGCCCCCCTCGCCGTTAACGCGAACATAAGCCGAGAGGAATACGGTGGACGCGTTATCTCCGCCGGCGTACAAGGTTCGCGCCGCGGAACTAGCCGCGATCGTTCTCGTTAGCCGGTCGGCGGGCATGAATCCGGGGCCCCGTCGAATCTAGGAATTCCCCGGGAACAAAGGGACGCCTGGGTGAGACGATCTCACCCGTCGGCGAGTACGAGTCCGGAGCGTCCCTCTGCGAAGCCCCTCGGGCTCCGACCGATTGTACCCTTTCGGGTGGACTAGGTAACGCAATGCTTCGAATATTTGGCAAATGACCAGTTGCTCTTCAAGGGAGAGCGAAAGACACGCGGCGGTGGATGGCTCGGCTATAATGAGCGAGGAGGGGGGGGGGGGGGGGGGAGAGGATCGAGACGCGAAAGAACGCGTACCCAGGTATAGAAGTAGGCGCGATGCTGATTCGAAAAGTGGGAGGTTGGCATCGCGGTGAGGCTCGAAATGACACGACCCGGCAAATTATACCGTCTGTCTGCCTAGACTCTAGACGAATGGTATACCTTCGGACGGGGATCGGGTAAGTCGGCCGGTGCTCGGAGAGACAAAGGAGCCACGGATAGCGCACGATCATTTGGATGATTCGGAGGATCGCCGCGGCGCCGGCGGATCGTGAGGAGTGCCCGTTTCGGGGGCAAACGTTCGCGACGAATTCGAATTGGGATTGGAAGTTCGTCAGGGGACGATGATGATTCCCGATTGGAATCGCTGGCCCCTCGGGCGGCTAACAGGGACGGGCGAGCAGAACTCGAAGGAGGAAGCCGGCTCGTCTACTGGGCAGAAAAGGGAATTGCCTCCCATTTCGGCGGTACGGATTCTTTCGATACCGGGCGGTTTCTGCTTCCGAGCGAGTCATGCTGCCGGTGATTCGAAGAACAGGGCCGGGACTTTGCGAGAGATCGAAATATTCATCCCCGCGGTAGAAACGATTGGCGTACGCAATTACCAGGCTCCTTTCTTACCGGTGGCCCAAGCAGTAGCATCGCCCTTCTTCCTTTTTTCTCTCTCACCCTTTCTCACCCTCTCCTACTCTCCCCCATGCTCTCAATCTCCTTCGATACTCCCCTCTCTGGCTCTCCGCAACTTTCGTCTCTTTCATCTCATTGGCGCAGGCCGCGATACGTACCACCTTTCCTTTTTTCCCTTGCCTCCTTCTCTCTTTCCCCTTTGGTACCTCGTACATCGGGTACACCGGTGCGCGCCTCTTCTGGCTCGCCACCTTCGCCCTCTTTCTCCTCCTGTCTCGGTCCTCTTTCCCTTGCATCTGCGGCCAATTCGGAGCGATGAAGCCCCAGACGAATCGCGAGAGAACACGGCATACCGCTGCTACAGTGCCCAGTCATTTTGAAAAATACCCCGGCAAAATGATTCGGCCGCTATTACGATGGCGCGGCCTCTACTTCTCCCTTTTCCTCCATCCTCTTCCTCCTCCTCCCCCTCCCCCCCCCCCTCTCTCTCTCTCTCTCTCTCTCCCTCGCTGGCTTCCCCTTTCTGTCCCACTGCATCGCATTACCAGTCCCTCCACGTTTCCCATTCCTTTCCTTCCGCCAGTTTTCTTATTTTCCATCGGGCCCCGAGCCCCCTTCGCGTCGCCACCTCGCGGTTCGGTGTCCTGTTCCCCGATTTCGTCGGCCGCGGGCGTATGTACCTACACTCGGCGGGGGGGGTGGGGGGGGGGGGGGGGGGGACAATACGTAGACGAACGGCTCCGCCGCGATGGAGGAATCCGAGAGGAACGGCAGGAAATTCGGTACGCGTTCCAGCGGCCCGTAACGAACGGGTCTCTTGCCTTTTGCCTTTTGCCTTTTGCCTCCTGCCTGCTCCTCCTCGTCGCGAGTTACGCCGAAGAGGGACGGGCACCTTTCCTCGCGTAAATACGTACCGCGCGTCGTGTAAGCTCCCAATTAAAGTTTCGGAAAGAGCAGGCTGATACCTATCCTCCGGACGCTATCTGTCTTTCCCTTTTCGTCCCCGCTCGGTCTCGGACCTCCTGCTCGGTCTCCCCGTGCAGGCGAGGCGGTGCGTTTTCGCGTGTCCTCGTCATCGCGTCTCCTCCGGTCCAGTCGACTTCGTTGGTCCCCAGAATCTGCTTGGTCCATCTGAAGCGCACGGACACAGGGGACAGGGGGGAGTGGGGAGGGGGGGGGGGGGTGGTGAACCGTGCTGAGGAGGATTCCGGGTAGGGGGCCCGGCGGATCCGGAGGTGGAGGCGGGTAGAGGAGACGTTCACCCCGGTAGAGTTGGCAGGGACAACCACCGGACAGATACAGATATGCTAATACCCGAGTCGTTTACACGTGATATATAGCCGGGCTGACGGACACACCGCAAGGGGCTGGCCGCCGTGCCGTCTCTTTCGCGGGCATCTCGAACGCCTTCGCCCGAGCTTCTCCTCCTCCCTCCTCCGCCACCACTTTCGATAAAACTCCTCCTCGCCCTCGCCCTCCGTCCCGTGCAACCAGCACCCCGCTGAAATCCCAGCGGTAGCCCTTACTCCCTGTCTCGGGTGTGAGAAGCTCCGCGAATACGTATCCGCTTCGGGGTGAATCTCCCATTGATCGTTCTTGCGTTACGAGAAATAATTGGGATCAGAATCCACCTCCGGACTCCCTCCGCTCTAACCTTCAACCGCCTCCCGTCTTTTCACCTATTTCTACCCACAATCTGGACATCGAATCCGGCCGATGAAGACGTTCGCGGGAGCCGAAGGAACGCGGGCAACGCTGGCGTGTCCGTTCAGCGCAAGAAGAGGAACGCTCGCCGTGGATGGACATGAAGAGGCTAGAGGGGGGGGGAGCCGCGTTTCCCCCGGCCAGTTTACAAGCCACTAGAGCGATTTTTTTTCAGATTCGCCGGAGAGACACGCCACGGCGCAAGAGCGTCCGATGGCTTTTGGTGGGAAAGGGAGGAGAGGGGCTCGAGACGCTGCCGGAGATAGGCGGATAGACAGTTGGAGAGAGAGGAAGGTATAATCACTACAATTACCTTACCGCCACGGTTTCGCTTCCGAGAAGAAGAAAAAGAGAACGGGGCGGAGGATGGAAAAGAAGAGGAGACTGCGGAGGAATGGTTTGGTGGCCGCGAACACAAGAGGGGCATTACCGTGGAAGTGAGAGGAAGCGAGGTGAGTCCACGGCCGGAGAGCAGCCCTTGTATTATATCCGAGCGAATCGCCGGCAATGATATCCGTGCCTTTTGTTTCGTTCGGCAGAAAACAGCTTTACGCGCATCCAACGATATCGGGTCGGCTTCCAGATGGATCTCCCTCGCTCTCCTCTCTTCCGCGCTGCCGTAAACTCCTCTCCTCGCGCTCGCGACGTACACCACTCCCTCCTATCATCCTTCTCCGTCGCTCCTCATTTTCTGCCACATTTTCATCATCATCTTCTCCTCCCTTCGCCTCCTTCTTACTAGCTGACTCGGCGATACGGCAGATCGCGCGGACTAATGACGAGCCCCCGGGCGATCCTTTTCGAGCGCTCCGCACGCTCCTGCTCCCGACAGACGCTTCCCTCCGAGCCACGCAGCTTTAGCTATTTCAAGGTTTCCCAGACACAATGATTCTCCGGAGAGGAAACAATCGAGCGACCCGTGTTTCCGCGATCGAGGGGAGGCGCTCTTCCCTCGGAGCATCCTCGCTCGTACTCGGGGCAGAAATTTCGAGGGAGCGTCTCGGGGTATCGCGTGAAGCGGGGCTGCGCGACGGTCACGCTCGGAGGAGGGAAGGTATTCCGCGGTTGTTCGGCCAAGGATTCGCGTGAAGCGGAGCGCAGCCTCTTTCCGAGGGAGAGAATGACCGAGGAAGAGAAACGGGAACGAGCCGGGAAAAAGAAAGGGAGTGCGAGAGGGGAGGGAAGGGGGCGAGATGCCTGGGCGAACAGAACAAACTCGTAAAGCCGCTTAACGATCCATAATTTTACAACGTTCTGTAATAACCGTGCTCTCTCCACTACTCGAGCTCCTCCCCGGCCCTTGTCCCGCCGTTCATTCCACCTCTTTACGTACGCCCTCTCCCGACCGGGTCTAGGCATCGCGGGGCCCTTCAGCTGGGATTCTAGGAGCGGTGGGTGTATTTATCTCCGTCCGTGGCTTTCAAGGGCGCGACTAGTCCACTCCCCCGTTCTCTCCTCTTATTTTCGGGCCTTGGGAATCTTCCGTGAAGACACTGATGGATTTTCGAGCGGCCAGAAATTCCGAATCACAGCTCGGAGTGCGCGTCCGGCGGCACATCCCGCCCGAACACATCGCGCGCCGGTCGAATCGCGTGGCACAGCGCCAAAGAGAGAAAACCGAGCGGAGGATAAATGCGCGCCGGGGCTCCTTCCCCTCGCGGAACGTTGGAAAAGGGAGTGTAACCGAAAAAGGACCACGCGGAGTTACGTCAAGTCGAGGAACGGAACTGATAGGGGGCGCGACGTCGAATACGCGCGATAAAAGAAGACACGGCCGTCAGTGGAAACAACACCGTCATCGTCCAAGTCAAAGCAGTTACAGCTGCGTGAGAAATGTTAAAAAAAAAATTACAGAATAACGCGATACCTCCGCGCGCCACGGTGCTAACGGAACGAACCCAGCGCACAGTGCCGCGGCGCGTGTTCAAAAAGCAAAAATTTGAGGTTTTAAATATTGTATTTCATTTCATGGAATTGATAGTAAACAGTCCTCCGATGTAAGAATATTATAACTTATTAACATAAATAACGGATTTAAGGTTAGTAATTACATTCTAAGTCGAATAACCAAACGCAAATTGCCACAGACTTCGCGTAGGAAATATTTACCCACTGCATTTTTGTTGCATTTATCTATAAGTTCTTTTCTTTCCTTTTCCTTGAAAAGAAGTTTCAGCTTAGCTAGTTAATAATTAAGCTTGAAAATAACTTTTTTCGTTTTATTAACTAAAAATTCTTGCATTTAAAGATATGGAAACGTACCAGTGACTCAAATTATTATTTTCTTTGTCGCATCTGCTAAATTCTGGATAGAATTTGAAAAAAAAACGAAACATGTCGATTCTTTCATTTTTTTACTACAATTAGTTCTTTTTATGTCCTTTAATTCGGTATAAATTTTATCTGCTCCCGAGTGCTCCCACATAAGAAAAAATACACTCAATAAAACGAAAAAACTTGACAAATCTGTGCTTGAATATTTATTTTTCAAAGACACTGAGCTTTGCATTCCTTCAGATTCAGCCGATAGTGATGAAGATGTATAATACGAATGAATAATTTTAAATTTATTATCAATACCAATTATTTAAAAAATTAATTATATTTTTTTATAATTGTTTCATATGTTTATTATTAATATGTGTTTGAATTAGGGCTGTAGCTGTGGACCGAGTACCCGAGATACCCGGATACCCGGGTACCCGTGAGATACCCGGGACGAAGAAAATTCCCGGATAAGCGCTACCCGGGAAAACTACCCGAGACTCTCGAGAATCTGGAGAACTTACAGAGTACAGAACGTAATTCTGGAGCGATGCCTGTCAGAAAGATACCGTCTGGCACCCTGTGCCGAGGTCAACCCCTTGCGGTACCTCACCGAATTTTATGGCTTTCGACCCTCGAAAGGGTTGGAATAACATTAAGAAGTGAGAAATGAACAGGATTTCCGAATTTCTCATCAGATCATTGCGAAAACGACGGCAATCGATTCCTTATGTTTCTCCGATGAAAATAATACCAAGCACGACGTAATTCGGACCATAATGAAGGAAATTCCATGAACAAAGGTTTTGCATTATTTCAAATTACATCGTAACAGTAGATTCGGGTGCGGCCGCAGCAATTGACCGTCGAATGTTTTCTTTCGTTCACTATTGTAATTTTCTCTACGTGCCTAACAGTAACTTTTTGGGATTACCAGCTAGAGCGCTACAACTGCACATCCGCACGGCAGACCTCCGTCCGTAACGTACATACCTCCAAAAAATCATAAACCCATAAAATCATAAACCCATAAAATCATAAACGACCTTCAAGTCATTCCTGTTCGAAAAGTCGAGAAAAAAAAAACTCGCTCATGCGCCAGAGTGGCGCCCGGGGAACGTGTGCGCAGGGTTCCGACAGCAAAAGAAAAAAAAATTTCGAAAAATTTTTTTTTCAGAAAAGTCGAAACAAACTCGCGCATGCGCACGAGCGGCGCCGGAGGGACGTGCGCGCAGGGTCCAGACCGCGGAAGATGGAAAAGTTTCGAAAAATTTTTTTTTTCCGAAAAGTCGAAAAAAAACTCGCGCATGCGCACGAGCAGCACCGGGGGACGTGCGCGCAGGGCCCACACCGCGGAAGATGGAAAAGTTTCGAAAAAAAAAAAATTTCCGAAAATTCGAAAAAAACTCGCGCATGCGCACGAGCGGCGCCGGGGGACGTGCGCGCAGGGCCCAGACCGCGGAAGATGGAAATCTTTCGAAAAAAAAAAAAATTTCCGAAAATTCGAAAAAAACTCGCGCATGCGCACGAGCGGCGCCGGGGGACGTGCGCGCAGGGCCCAGACCGCGGAAGATGGAAAAGTTTCGAAAAAAAAAAAAATTTCCGAAATTTCGAAAAAAAAATCGCGCATGCGCACGAGCGGCGCCGAGGGACGTGCGCGCAGAGCCCAGACCGCGGAAGATGGAAAAGTTTCGAAAAAAAAAAAAATTCCGAAAATTCGAAAAAAAACTCGCGCATGCGCACGAGCGGCGCCGGGGGACGTGCGCGCAGAGCCCAGACCGCGGAAGATGGAAAAGTTTCGAAAAAAAAAAAAATCCGAAAATTCGAAAAAAACTCGCGCATGCGCACGAGCGGCGCCGGGGGACGTGCGCGCAGAGCCCAGACCGCGGAAGATGGAAAAGTTTCGAAAAAAAAAAAAATTTCCGAAAATTCGAAAAAAACTCGCGCATGCGCACGAGCGGCGCCGGGGGACGTGCGCGCAGAGCCCAAACCGCGAAAGATGAAAAAGTTTCGAAAAAATTTTTTTTTTCCGAAAAGTCGAAAAAAACTCGCGCATGCGCACGAGCAGCGCCGGGGGACGTGCGCGCAGAGCCCAAACCGCGGAAGATGGAAAAGTTTCGAAAAAAAATTTTTTTTCCGAAAAGTCGAAAAAAACTCGCGCATGCGCACGAGCAGCGCCGGGGCACGTGCGCGCAGGGCCCAGATCGCGGAAGATGCAAAAGTTTCGAAAAAAAAAAAAATTTTCGAAATTTCGAAAAAAAACTCGCGCATGCGCACGAGCGGCGCCGGGGGACGTGCGCGCAGGGCCCGGACCGCGGAAGATGGAAAAGTTTCGAAAAAAAAAAAATTTCCGAAAATTCGAAAAAAACTCGCGCATGCGCACGAGCGGCGCCGGGGGACGTGCGCGCAGAGCCCAAACCGCGGAAGATGGAAAAGTTTCGAAAAAAAATTTTTTTTCCGAAAAGTCGAAAAAAACTCGCGCATGCGCACGAGCAGCGCCGGGGCACGTGCGCGCAGGGCCCAGATCGCGGAAGATGCAAAAGTTTCGAAAAAAAAAAAATTTCCGAAAAGTCGAAAAAAACTCGCGCATGCGCATGAGCGGCGCCGGGGGACGTGCGCGCAGAGCCCAGACCGCGGAAGATGGAAAAGTTTCGAAAAAAAAAAAAATTTCCGAAATTTCGAAAAAAAACTCGCGCATGCGCACGAGCGGCGCCGGGGGACGTGCGCGCAGGGCCCGGACCGCGGAAGATGGAAAAGTTTCGAAAAAAAAAAAATTTTCCGAAAATTCGAAAAAAACTCGCGCATGCGCACGAGCGGCGCCGGGGGACGTGCGCGCAGAGCCCAGACCGCGGAAGATGGAAAAGTTTCGAAAAAAAAAAAAATTTCCGAAAATTCGAAAAAAACTCGCGCATGCGCACGAGCGGCGCCGGGGGACGTGCGCGCAGAGCCCAGACCGCGGAAGATGGAAAAGTTTCGAAAAAAAAAAAAATTCCGAAAATTCGAAAAAAAAAAACTCGCGCATGCGCACGAGCGGCGCCGGGGGACGTGCGCGCAGAGCCCAGACCGCGGAAGATGGAAAAGTTTCGAAAAAAAAAAAAATTTCCGAAAATTCGAAAAAAACTCGCGCATGCGCACGAGCGGCGCCGGGGGACGTGCGCGCAGAGCCCAAACCGCGGAAGATGGAAAAGTTTCGAAAAAAATTTTTTTTTCCGAAAAGTCGAAAAAAAACTCGCGCATGCGCACGAGCAGCGCCGGGGCACGTGCGCGCAGGGCCCAGATCGCGGAAGATGCAAAAGTTTCGAAAAAAAAAAAAATTTCCGAAAAGTCGAAAAAAACTCGCGCATGCGCATGAGCGGCGCCGGGGGACGTGCGCGCAGAGCCCAGACCGCGGAAGATGGAAAAGTTTCGAAAAAAAAAAAATTTCCGAAAATTCGAAAAAAACTCGCGCATGCGCACGAGCGGCGCCGGGGGACGTGCGCGCAGAGCCCAGACCGCGGAAGATGGAAAAGTTTCGAAAAAAAAAAAAATTTCCGAAATTTCGAAAAAAACTCGCGCATGCGCACGAGCGGCGCCGGGGGACGTGCGCGCAGAGCCCAGACCGCGGAAGATGGAAAAGTTTCGAAAAAAAAAAAAATTCCGAAAATTCGAAAAAAAAAACTCGCGCATGCGCACGAGCGGCGCCGGGGGACGTGCGCGCAGAGCCCAGACCGCGGAAGATGGAGAAGTTTCGAAAAAATAAAAATTTCCGAAAATTCGAAAAAAACTCGCGCATGCGCACGAGCGGCGCCGGGGGACGTGCGCGCAGAGCCCAGACCGCGGAAGATGGAAAAGTTTCGAAAAAAAAAAAAATTTCCGAAAATTCGAAAAAAACTCGCGCATGCGCACGAGCGGCGCCGGGGGACGTGCGCGCAGAGCCCAAACCGCGGAAGATGGAAAAGTTTCGAAAAAAAAATTTTTTTCCGAAAAGTCGAAAAAAACTCGCGCATGCGCACGAGCAGCGCCGGGGCACGTGCGCGCAGGGCCCAGATCGCGGAAGATGCAAAAGTTTCGAAAAAAAAAAAAATTTCCGAAAAGTCGAAAAAAACTCGCGCATGCGCATGAGCGGCGCCGGGGGACGTGCGCGCAGAGCCCAGACCGCGGAAGATGGAAAAGTTTCGAAAAAAAAAAAAATTTCCGAAAATTCGAAAAAAACTCGCGCATGCGCACGAGCGGCGCCGGGGGACGTGCGCGCAGAGCCCAAACCGCGGAAGATGGAAAAGTTTCGAAAAAAAAATTTTTTTCCGAAAAGTCGAAAAAAACTCGCGCATGCGCACGAGCAGCGCCGGGGCACGTGCGCGCAGGGCCCAGATCGCGGAAGATGCAAAAGTTTCGAAAAAAAAAAAAATTTCCGAAAAGTCGAAAAAAACTCGCGCATGCGCATGAGCGGCGCCGGGGGACGTGCGCGCAGAGCCCAGACCGCGGAAGATGGAAAAGTTTCGAAAAAAAAAAAAATTCCGAAAATTCGAAAAAAAAAACTCGCGCATGCGCACGAGCGGCGCCGGGGGACGTGCGCGCAGAGCCCAGACCGCGGAAGATGGAAAAGTTTCGATAAAAAAAAAAATTTCCGAAAATTCGAAAAAAACTCGCGCATGCGCACGAGCGGCGCCGGGGGACGTGCGCGCAGAGCCCAAACCGCGGAAGATGGAAAAGTTTCGAAAAAAATTTTTTTTTCCGAAAAGTCGAAAAAAAACTCGCGCATGCGCACGAGCAGCGCCGGGGCACGTGCGCGCAGGGCCCAGATCGCGGAAGATGCAAAAGTTTCGAAAAAAAAAAAAATTTCCGAAAAGTCGAAAAAAACTCGCGCATGCGCATGAGCGGCGCCGGGGGACGTGCGCGCAGAGCCCAGACCGCGGAAGATGGAAAAGTTTCGAAAAAAAAAAAATTTCCGAAAATTCGAAAAAAACTCGCGCATGCGCACGAGCGGCGCCGGGGGACGTGCGCGCAGAGCCCAGACCGCGGAAGATGGAAAAGTTTCGAAAAAAAAAAAAATTTCCGAAAATTCGAAAAAAACTCGCGCATGCGCACGAGCGGCGCCGGGGGACGTGCGCGCAGAGCCCAGACCGCGGAAGATGGAAAAGTTTCGAAAAAAAAAAAAATTCCGAAAATTCGAAAAAAAAAACTCGCGCATGCGCACGAGCGGCGCCGGGGGACGTGCGCGCAGAGCCCAGACCGCGGAAGATGGAGAAGTTTCGAAAAAATAAAAATTTCCGAAAATTCGAAAAAAACTCGCGCATGCGCACGAGCGGCGCCGGGGGACGTGCGCGCAGAGCCCAGACCGCGGAAGATGGAAAAGTTTCGAAAAAAAAAAAATTTCCGAAAATTCGAAAAAAACTCGCGCATGCGCACGAGCGGCGCCGGGGGACGTGCGCGCAGAGCCCAGACCGCGGAAGATGGAAAAGTTTCGAAAAAAAAAAAAATTTCCGAAAATTCGAAAAAAACTCGCGCATGCGCACGAGCGGCGCCGGGGGACGTGCGCGCAGAGCCCAGACCGCGGAAGATGGAAAAGTTTCGAAAAAAAAAAAAATTCCGAAAATTCGAAAAAAAAAACTCGCGCATGCGCACGAGCGGCGCCGGGGGACGTGCGCGCAGAGCCCAGACCGCGGAAGATGGAGAAGTTTCGAAAAAATAAAAATTTCCGAAAATTCGAAAAAAACTCGCGCATGCGCACGAGCGGCGCCGGGGGACGTGCGCGCAGAGCCCAGACCGCGGAAGATGGAAAAGTTTCGAAAAAAAAAAAAATTTCCGAAAATTCGAAAAAAACTCGCGCATGCGCACGAGCGGCGCCGGGGGACGTGCGCGCAGAGCCCAAACCGCGGAAGATGGAAAAGTTTCGAAAAAAAATTTTTTTTCCGAAAAGTCGAAAAAAACTCGCGCATGCGCACGAGCAGCGCCGGGGCACGTGCGCGCAGGGCCCAGATCGCGGAAGATGCAAAAGTTTCGAAAAAAAAAAAAATTTCCGAAAAGTCGAAAAAAACTCGCGCATGCGCATGAGCGGCGCCGGGGGACGTGCGCGCAGAGCCCAGACCGCGGAAGATGGAAAAGTTTCGAAAAAAAAAAAAATTTCCGAAATTTCGAAAAAAAACTCGCGCATGCGCACGAGCGGCGCCGGGGGACGTGCGCGCAGGGCCCAGACCGCGGAAGATGGAAAAGTTTCGAAAAAAAAAAAATTTTCCGAAAATTCGAAAAAAAACTCGCGCATGCGCACGAGCGGCGCCGGGGGACGTGCGCGCAGAGCCCAGACCGCGGAAGATGGAAAAGTTTCGAAAAAAAAAAAAATTTCCGAAAATTCGAAAAAAACTCGCGCATGCGCACGAGCAGCGCCGGGGCACGTGCGCGCAGGGCCCAGATCGCGGAAGATGCAAAAGTTTCGAAAAAAAAAAAAATTTCCGAAAAGTCGAAAAAAACTCGCGCATGCGCATGAGCGGCGCCGGGGGACGTGCGCGCAGAGCCCAGACCGCGGAAGATGGAAAAGTTTCGAAAAAAAAAAAATTTTCCGAAAATTCGAAAAAAACTCGCGCATGCGCACGAGCGGCGCCGGGGGACGTGCGCGCAGAGCCCAGACCGCGGAAGATGGAAAAGTTTCGAAAAAAAAAAAAATTTCCGAAAATTCGAAAAAAACTCGCGCATGCGCACGAGCGTCGCCGGGGGACGTGCGCGCAGAGCCCAGACCGCGGAAGATGGAAAAGTTTCGAAAAAAAAAAAAATTCCGAAAATTCGAAAAAAAAAAACTCGCGCATGCGCACGAGCGGCGCCGGGGGACGTGCGCGCAGAGCCCAGACCGCGGAAGATGGAAAAGTTTCGAAAAAAAAAAAAATTCCGAAAATTCGAAAAAAAAAACTCGCGCATGCGCACGAGCGGCGCCGGGGGACGTGCGCGCAGAGCCCAGACCGCGGAAGATGGAAAAGTTTCGAAAAAAAAAAAAATTTCCGAAAATTCGAAAAAAACTCGCGCATGCGCACGAGCGGCGCCGGGGGACGTGCGCGCAGAGCCCAGACCGCGGAAGATGGAAAAGTTTCGAAAAAAAAAAAAATTTCCGAAAATTCGAAAAAAACTCGCGCATGCGCACGAGCGGCGCCGGGGGACGTGCGCGCAGAGCCCAGACCGCGGAAGATGGAAAAGTTTCGAAAAAAAATTTTTTTTCCGAAAAGTCGAAAAAAACTTGCGCATGCGCACGAGCAGCGCCGGGGCACGTGCGCGCAGGGCCCAGATCGCGGAAGATGCAAAAGTTTCGAAAAAAAAAAAAATTTCCGAAAAGTCGAAAAAAACTCGCGCATGCGCACGAGCGGCTTCAGGGGGACGTGCGCGCAGGGCCCAGACCGCGGAAGAAGGAAAAGTTTCGAAAAAAAAAAAAATTTCCGAAAAATCGAAAAAAACTCGCGCATGCGCATGTGTGGCGCCCGGGGAACGTGTGCGCAGGGTTCCGACTAGGGCTGTCGCTGTGGACCGAGCACCCGACATACCCGGGACGAAGAAAATTCCTGGATAAGCGCTACCCGGGAAAACTACTCGAGACTCTCGAGAATCTGGAGAACTTACAGAGTACAGAACGTAATTCTGGAGCGATGCCTGTCAGAAAGATGCCGTCTGGCACCCTGTAGCGAGGTCAACCCCTTGCGGTGCCTCACCGAATTTTATGGCTTTCGACCCTCGAAGGGGTTGGAATAACATTAAGAAGTGAGAAATGAACAGGATTTCCGAATTTCTCATCAGATCATTGCGAAAACGACGGCAATCGATTTTTTTCAGCGGCGAGAAGAAGCTGACGTAAAAGGAGTAGGTGGACAGCTAGGGTAGGTTCCTGAAACCGGTGGAAATGAGCGAGTATCGAGGAAATAGGAGAGATTGGCCCGTGAAACGAGAGAAACGATTAAGCTCTTACAGTCACGAGGAGGTCGCCAATGAAACCAGCCAAGCCAACAGGCCCTGCTCGTCCATTTCTTCGTGTTGCAACTCGTTACATATATACCCCAAGGTCGAGAATGAGCACGCCGACGGAGATCCGATAGCCCGGTTGATTTTTAAGGGAGAGCCGGACACGCGTGTACCGGTGTCACGCGTGTCATGCGTGTCCGTGCGAGTACGCGCGAGCGTTTCCCACTCGTCCGCCACTCGAGCGTATTAGTACGTGTTCGCAGAGACGTTAGATGTACCCGCGAGATAGTATTCGTATAGCTCCTAGCGTGACAGGCCTCTCCTTCGTGCACGTCCCTCTCCTTTCTCTCTTTTCCCCGGCCCTCTGATTTCCTTTCGATTTCCTATGGATTTTCGATCGTTATCGGCTGGTTCCGAGCAACCCACGTCCGCGCCGGAACGTCCTTGCCAGCCGGAGAAATGGCAAAGATCGCGCGGCCGAGGATTCCTCCTTTTTCCCACTGCTCTCCCGCGAGCTACTTCTCGGCTGCTTTAAAAACGCTGCACGCATCTGCCAGTTTTTGCGGCTCGCTGGCTGGCTTGCGTCGCCGGTCGATTTCGGGGCACCGCTACACGCTTACTTTCTCGCGCGTCCCACGAATTTACCCCGGCCGAGTACGCGAGGAGTAGAATTGTAAGTATAAAGTTCTCTCCGCACAGCTAGATTCCTCGATCCGTAATCTGGCGGCTCGGCGCTCCTCGTCGCGTTCGATATTCCTGCCTATCGTTCGATTTCACTATGATTATGCAAATTCCCCGCGACGGAGGATCCAGTCCCGGCGAGATCGACCGCGGACGGCAGCAAGAACAAAACCCAAGGATCGCTCGATCCGAATGGGCGTTCGTCCTCCAGGGTAAAAATCCCGACGACAACGACGCCGGTAATGACGACGATAAGGGGGCTGACGTCTAGCGCGACCCAACTCTCGTTCCCTCGACCCTCGACGCGCCACCCAACCGTGGTTATTGATTTATCCGCCTCGGCCTACCAACAAATAATCTCTTGTAGCAATAATTGCTGACAATATATAGCGTGGACGGCGGCCTCTCTGGCCGGGGGAACGTGCATAGGCGATATTTACAGTCTGCTGGCCGGCGTCGTTGAAAGCCGTGCTGCGCGATGCGGTGTCAGGGTGCACCTACGTACTCGTATACCTCTACGCGCCCCGGCATACGTACCTATGTACGCTACGTACGTGTAACCGGATAATATGTTCCGCAAACGTGCCCGTCATGACTACACGCGAGCGCGCCAACTCTTTCGAGAGTGAACGCACCTCCTCGATCGCGGCCGGCAAACATAATAGCCGGGGCTGTTTAAACAATAACGACGCACCGTCTCTTTCCTATCAGCGCATCAACGGGCGCCGATAGAGATAGGCAAAAAATTATTTCAAATAAAAAATTTATTTGGAATAAAAGACAAAAATTTTATTCGAGACTCATCAAATAAAAATAACACAGAGTTACTTTTATTTGAAACGGCACAAATATTTTTTTTTTGTTCGACGTGAATTTATCCGACGGCCACAAATAATTTTTTCGTTTGACAGAAATTTATCCGACGGCCACAAATAATTTCTTTATTTGACGAGAATTCATTGTGACCTTCAAATAATTTTCTCGTCTTATCATAAAAATAACTCTGGGTTATTTTTATTTAATGACATATACAGATAAAGTCTCTTTTATTTGATACGTTATTTTAATAATTTTTTATTTAAATAATGCCCATCTCGGTGCCGATACGCGCGCTGGCGATCCAGGACTTTGACTTCCTCCGTTTCTGACCTCGCGATAATAAAAGGGAACCTCCTAGGCTCCGTGCCGGTGGATGCCGCACTCCGTACCCACGATCATCCGCGATCGACTATTATATTAGCGGATAGAATCCAGATGAAATTTCAGTTCATCTGCTGCTCCTTTTTCCGTCAAGACTGGTGCAAAGTGCCGAGCGGAACGGCGGCGCTAAACCGTTAACGGTGCGCGGAGGTCTCTCGATATCGCGTTACCCCGGCATCCGACTATTATAAGAATTACACGGCGCAAGTGCGTATCGACACGTATCCTGTACGCGTCACGCGATCACCTCGGAGAGCTGATTAGACCCCGGCGCAGGCCACGGGCTTTCCGACATTTTCGTAGATTCAAGGTCGAAATTTGCATGCGACGTTTAGGCATGGATAATACGCGACAGACTTGGGTCGGTGCGTGGTTGTGCGCGAGGCGTCTACGTGGTCCGAAGGTCGGTGGCGGGGCTGTACACTACCTAAGCCGACCCTAATCGACGCCCGGTCCAGCGGCGTTTAGCGGTTAACGTTCGCTGATTTTTCATCGGGGTCGCGAGAATCGAGCGAGCAGCTCGGTTATCCGCGCCGTTTAGCTTTTATAGGGTCGCTCCATTTGCCAGTGGTGCTTCTCGCGACTGGCCCTAGTGTTCCCCGAGTCGCAGAGCGGACCTTGGACGAGCCCGAAGTCATACTAGTCCAGAGAAGTTAGACGGAAATATTCCCAATCTATGGAATTATTTCGAGCAGGCTAAATTTTGGCATGGGCCTCTATTTCGTTGTTTTAAACAATCTGTTAAAAGTCCCCATCGATCCGACATACCTACGTTAAAATTTTTACAAAGGGTTGAAGGTAAAAAGCTGTTTTCGCGAATATCTCATTATCTAACAGCTTTGCGATAAAAGTAGTTATTATGAAATTTGTAGCTTAGGAAATTCTATACAAAAAAGGTTGTATGAGTTTTTTTCGTAGAAGTAAGCATTTCATGTATGACGGGTTATTAAGTTTCAACCCTCATACTTTTGACAAGGGAATATCCCGAACACGGAAATTCAGATAATTATGAAACTGTGAATATGTAGGGGACGTCCTGAATGCAACGCAATTTGGTTTGTTGCAGAAATTTACTCTAACAGGATTATTATAACTCGCGAACTGTAAGAACTGTAGGGACTATAAGTTACCAAATGAAAGATCCTAATAAAAGATGTAACTTTTTCCTGAAAACTTTTTTTCTATCTCCTACAGTTCGTGAGTAATACCACAGAATCAAAAAAATTTCAAGGGTCAATTGCACCCTCTTGGAGTGAATTTGGGCAGCAAACAAAATTGCGTGGTACTCGGGAGGTCGTCCTCTACATATCCACAAAGTTTCAAAATTTTTTGAATTTCCGGGTTAGGCATCTTCCCTTGTCAAAAGTACAAGGAGTGAAGCTTTGTAAGCCGTCATACACGAAAAATGGTTACTCGTACGAAAAAAACTCATACAACCTTTTTTGTGCAGAATTTCCTAAGCTACAAATTTCATAATATCTATTTCTGTCGTGAAACTATTAGATAACGAGATATTCGCGAAAAATACGTTTTTTTCACCTTCAACCCTCTGTACAAATTTTAGCAGATGTCGGATCATAGGCGACTTTTGATATATTGTTTAAAACGACGAAATAAAGGCCCATGCCAAAATGTAGCTTGCCGAAAATTATTCCGTAAACGGATCCTAATTTCACTGAACTATACGTACCGACTGTACGGCCTCCGCTCGTTGGCTTCCCTTTTTCGTCCCGCGACTTATCTCGCCGTCCAAACAGCTAAAGACGAGGGGTGTGCGAACCGCGAGGAGCTACGGAAGTTATTAAAGCGAGAGGAATACTCGCGTTGAATGGAGCATCGGGAAGTAATCGTGGGCGTGATGCTGCGCGGAGCCTTGGGCCACCGGTAACGCACAGCGTCGACGCTTTCCGGGTAATATCGAGAGCCCGGTTGATTGCGAACCATAACAGTACCGCCTCGCCGCGTTCAGAAAATAGCGGATCGCCCAGTAATACGCGCGGCGCGCACGCCAGATACGGCTTTCCGATAACGATTTCATTTAGCGGATAGCCCTATTACCCTGCCGGCAACGTACAACCTACGGCCTCCGTTAATACGTAGACGTATCTTCGATAAAGCCGAGCTCCGTTTAGTTGCTTCGGATCGGCGACGAACCCGGCAGGACAGTGAATCAGTTTCACAGGTAGCCGGTGCGCGTCGACAATTAGGATCCCGCGTTCCGACGCGAATATTCGTCGGGCTTTGTTAATTTTACGAGGGGAATCCAGCCGTAAAATACAGCCGAAGCTCGGCTCTACGAGCGGCGGTGAGGAGAGGCGGCGGGTTTGCACGAATGCCGATATAATTTCGGTGACTCCTCCGGCCGAAACGGTCGCTGCGAAGAAAATCCCGGTCGGGGGTGAGAGGGGCGACCGATAATTGGCCGTTGGCCGGCCGTTTTCGCGTTACACGGAACCCCATTAGGCGAACGATCTGTCCTAGCGCCGTTCTCGGTTCCATTCTATACCCGAAAACGGGGTCGAGGAGACGTCGACGCCTCCTTCTCCTGTCCCTTCTCCCCCCGCCCCTCACCGCTGGTCCTTTTTTCAGCCACGACCTAAGAAAGTCAAAGGTGGTTCTCTGCCACGGGGCACGGGATCCCCGCACCACTGGTATTCGTGATTCCGAGGTAAAGGAACGCGCGACAAGGTTTCCAACTTAAAATTCTTCCTGTCCCTCCTCTCTCCCTCTCTCTCTCTCTCTCTCTCTTGCCTCTGTCACCGTCGTCGCGTCTCCGCGCAGACCCTCTCCAGCCTCCTCGTTACACCGACGCGCCTCGACGCGAGCAACTACGAAAAGCCCTTTCCACCCTCCGAGAATTCGGGATCCGATTCCTCGGAGCGCGGCTCTCTGCGATCCCCGAAACACCGAGGAGCTTGAAGCGTCGCTCCAACGGAAGCGAAATAATTCGAGCGTCTCCCTTGGAGGCGGTGTCGAAGTCGAAATTCAGCGCAAGTAATCGCCAATAAATTTCGCCCTCGTTGACAGGCCGCAGTCGTAAAACTCCCGGAATTTCGGCGATTCAGAAGGTTAATTACGCTCGAATGTCGAGGAGACGTGCCGCCGTGAGCCGACGTTACTTTGTGTTACCCTGCATGCACGCAGAGGAGACGACGATCGCGTAATAATAATTCCATCGTTTAGATGGTATCTAAATGCCGTTGCCTGGAGCAACGCGACGGGTTATTGCGCGCTAGGGTAACGAGTACAATGGTTGGCCACTTAAGTAAGAGTGTCACATAAATAGTAAATTATAAATGTGAATTTAATAAATTTTAAATGAAAATCAATATAAATAAATACGAAAAAATCCTAATAATGTAAAAATAAATAGAGTGTATAAAAAGAAGCAAGAATTTATAAAAATATACAAAAGATGTGTTGACTACGAAGAAATATAGTTATTGGCATGGTCATGACAGTAGTTGTCCGATCGGTTCGACAGTGTTTGGCCACTATTTGACACATAATATAACCTAAAAGAAAATGTTGTATGATTTGATGATAGGAATGGGATTAAAATTATTCAATAAAAATGGATATATCTTATGTATGCTTGTATGATTTGTTCATCTGTATATTTTTCCCATATTTATCACCTTTTTTTACTTATGGCATTTTTTACTGTGGGGTAATTCACTTCTACTAAAAAATTAAAAATTTCTACAATTTATCTACTACTTAGGTAATCACAATTTAATTTTTAACTTCAATTTAATTAAATAAATTCGGTAATCAAATTAAATTTCAATAATTCGTTTAGTTCAATCAAATTTCATTTTTAATTCCAATTTAATTAAATAAATTTAATATCAAATTGAATTTGAATACACCAATTAAAATTCAAATCACAAGAAACATAAAATATAACTATACAATGTAACATACGTAATAGTACTTCTTCTTTTTATTTAATTGTACTATAATTATGTGGATGTTGAATCAATTTTTAAAAAAATACTGTTTTAGCGTTATCATGGTTATGAAATAGTCGCCGACCGCCCGGCCAATTATTGCCATTTCTTTATATTTTTTTATTTCTCAAAATAGGGCCAATCACTGTACTCTTTACCCCTACGGGTTTAGATACCTAAACACCAGTGGAAGAGAGCTGCTTAAGGAACGCGAGGGTTCTCGAATTGGACGGTGCACGCTGACGGATAACAGCTGATTCATGGGTTAAGGAGCCCGATAAATCGCGCACGCTATTCTAGACCGCTTGCGGAGGGGCGTCGTAACGCTCGAGGGGCAGCGAATAATTTGGGATTACGGCTGGTCGTATCCCCCGTCGATTTTAAATTATAATGAGAACGGTATATTTTGGCGTTAATAAGCGATACCGCGGGGAAGCGTATTATACCGGTTCCATTAGCACCAGAAATACCTGCGCGGCTATTTATCGCGGCTTTCCCGGTTTCCATTTCTTAAAAACATCACCCGATCGACATACATCCCCGTAATTATAAAAACTGTATTATCCCGAACGCCGCGGTATTTCAAGGCTAATGATTTCAATTTAAAACCGGGGTGTGGGGGGGGGGGGAGGGGGAGAGGGTCCGGCGTGGAACGGCGATTCCTCGAAAGGGAGCGCGCGAAATAACGAAAATGATTCTCGCAGCGAGAGATCGACGATTACGTTTCCATCCTCTTTCCCTCTCCCCGAGTCGCCCTCTCGTTCCCTCCGCCGCGACCAGTCTGTTTTTCTCCGGCTCCCACTCGCTCGCCCCCTATAATTCCCCGTCTCCGTTTCTCTCTATCTCGGTTTCGCGCCGGTACGCGTTCGTACGTACGTACACAAGTACGTCGTTAGCGCCATCCGCTAAGGGGCTGGTCCATAAATTTGCGATTCGCGAAAATATCTCGGCAGACGGGCAATTAAGATATCGGGAGCGAGAGAGAGAGAGAGAGAGAGAGAGAGAGAGAGAGAGAGAGAGAGAGAGAGGGGTGGGGGGGGAGGGAAGGAGATTGGGAGAGCGGGGAGCGGAGAAGGTGGAGCGCGCGAAGGAGGCGAGAGAAGGAGTAGACGGCGGGGAAGAGCGAGTATCAGAGGGAAGCTAGAGGACGAGAGGGCGTCGGCCCTGAGCACCGGTCCGAGCATCAGGCATCGGGCATCGGGTGGTATCGGGCACCGGCCACGGGAACACACCGCTTAGCCAGACGGACTCGCCTAGCGTTAATTACGGCGCCGCACCGTGGCCGGCCGTCAGCTGGAAAAAAGCAACCGGAGCCCGACCTCGTAAACGCAATGTTAAATCAAGCGGCGTGGCCCTCGCCGGCGATCTAATTAAATTTTCGCGCCAATGAAAAAACCGTCGAAGCCAAGGACTTCCCCGTCGGTACTCCTCCGGCAAACACCAACATTCCCTCGTAAAATCGCTCCCTCCATCTTCCACTTCGCGTTCATTCCTTCGTCGCCGTCTCGCTCGCGTGCACCGCGCACCCGCTCACCCTCCGTCCCTCTCTCTCTCTCTCTCTCTCTCTCATGCTCGTCCAAGCTCTTCCTCGCCCCCTTCCCCCGAGCAATCTCCACCTTCCTTTTCTCCTCCCTTATCGTGCCTCTTGTTTTGCAACGCGCGAAACAAATCACTGTCGCGCGGCCGGAGAATTCGCGACCTGCGACAAGCGGCGGGAAAGTGGGACGGCCACTTGGTGTCCCGCTGTACGCGCACCTTGAAAATCTGCATACGCCTGCTCCGTTTTAAAGGCTCCCTCGACCCACGCGGCCGACTCGCTTCGCGAGCCATTAGCTATGTTATCGATAATTAAAAAAAGCGTGGGCACATCGCAACTGGACCAATCAACTTCTACCTGGCGAATGATACTCGCGCGCACCCGCGTCCTGCTTTCAAGGGCCGTCGGTCCGAAGCTCGCGAAGCATTCGAGTCGGCATAGAAAAGTGCGCACTGGCTGGCAATCTGGCTCGATAATATTCAGATAAACCGACACACCTGGTCGCTTGTTCCGCGATCTCGACGCGACAAAGAGGCTCGGGCTCGCAGCCACGTAGGCTGGCGAGGCAAGTAGACGAGAAAGGCTATCACCGCCTGTAGCGACGCGATTAAAGCGACTCCGAAGCGTCAACGGGGGAAAAAAGGAGGAAATCTGATCGATAGTAAAAACGTCCCCTCGGGAGGAGTCGCGCACGCCGCGTCGCACAATGTAATTAACCGCCAACGCGTTTGGCGAGCTGAAGAGACATCGTCCGGCTTGGATCACGAAATTGAACGGGAGAGGAAGAGGGCGTCGGTCATCGCGGGTCATCCCGGCGAGAGGGGAGCCTTCCCGGTGGAAACGCGTCAGGGGTCGTCCCGCGAAACTCGTTGCGGCCGAAACTCGAGGGCAGACGCGGAGAATCGCAGAAACGAACTTTATTTCGCCATGACAGCGCCGGTGGGTCCGGCCGGTCCCGCGTCCGCTTCGGTGACAGACGTTAAAGTATTAGCCGATTGCGCGTATCCGATGTCCCTTCGAACGAACCCGGAGGAGGTGAACGAGGGAACAGCCGAACATGAAGGGGAAAGAAGAGAAGGTGAAGCTGAGAGGTGGAGTAGGAGAAGGAAGAGGAGGAACCAAGAAGGAACGTTCCTCGAGCCACCCACCAAAAATAAAATCCTCTTTCCCACCCGTACTTTTTCTACCTCTCTCTCTCTCTCTCTCTCTCTCTGTCTCTCTTTCTTTCTCCGCCGTGTCGCCTCTGGCAAGAAGACCCTCTTCCTCGATATCCACCCACAAAAATGCAACGACCGTCACTCCTCAGCCGCGTACCCGTCCGCCGACGGGCCCAGAACCTCTACAGCGGTATCAATGACGCGCCCGGAGAGGAAAGGAAGAAAACCGAGAGGAATGCGCCCGGTGGATAGACTCCGGAGGGAATCGGGATCGTGGCTCGGCGCTCTTCCTAATTCTAGAGGCATTACACGGGTAGCGGTTGGGTGGAGGATAGGCGTTAATGCGAAGAGGGGAAGCAGACAGTTCGGTCCGTTTCCGTCAGAAGGATGCCTTTGCACGAGCGGGCCGAGAGAGCGAGCGTCGAACGTAGCGTGAACCTGTCCACGGTTATAAATAAGGCCCAGGGGTCAGGGTGAGGGCCAGGTTTACGAAATAAATACCGTAAGTTATGCCGGGCCGCGAACAGAGGGGCTAATTCTACGATTTAACGTGATCTGCTAAGGTGTCTCCTAACGCGCTGGCACCCGCGCACAGCCTCGCTCCACCGAAAATCCCCCGAAACGCTCGTAAGTCCTCGCAGGGCCGACTTGGAAACGTCCGAAGCCTCGAATACTCCGAGCATCGGTTGGCCTCCCTTCTCTCTTCCTCCCGGCGGGCATTCCTGACCTCTAGGGTCAGCTGGTGACCACCGTGGTCTGGCTCTTCCTCGTTCGAGCATGTTTCGCCGGTGGAGTTCGGCGACGGCGATTCAACGGCAACGGAAACGGAGCAACGGCGCGCCGAATCCGGCGCGACCGAACCTCATAGATGCTCGGAACGTCAACGTGGATCCTGCTGTCCGGCAGATACCGCGCGGCCGACAGGATATACGGAGGCGTAGACGATTTTTTGTGCCACGACTCCGCTCTCCTCCCTGCTCTGTTCCTCTGTTCCATCCACTCCTTGTCCACCCCGCTCCTTTTTTCTCTCTCCCCGTTATACCTGGCAAAGCCTCCAGGCAACCGACTATTGTGCGCAACAAAGCTACACTTTTCTACCCGATCCCAAGCCTAATGGATAATTAATTTTTGATAAATCGTCCCTTCGTGACTGGCGTCGACGCGCGGTCTAATTTGTTTTTCGATTTTTCACAAAAGCACACAACCTTTTCCATCCAACAACCCACCCCTCCCCCCTCGCTCCCCCTCCCACCCAGCTGCCTTTCATTTTTCTCCGCTCCCTCTCTCTCCACCGTCCACTTTCAGCGACACGGCGTCGAGATTCCGAGCCCTTTTTCGAATTCGTCGGCGTGCCAGCGCGTCAGGATACATTAGGATAATACGACGAACGAGCGCCGTAAACTCGAGAGCTCGGACCGAACGGTGACTATTGTAAGCCGTGATTTACATTGACTCTCTCCTCCTCTCCCTTTCTTCGGCGGGGCGCTATTAACTCTTTGAACGTTGCACAATATTTTCGAGATACCAGCGGCCGGAGGAGGGTGGCCCTGCTCGTATAGCAAACGGAGCCACGGTAAATATCGGGGAGGTGAATAAAGGCGGTGGCGAGGTACACGGCGCGGACGCGCCCGAGCGGGTCGCTGGTAAGCGGATCCCAGCCGCGGGAGACAAGCATGCCGATGCTAGCGGAGCAAATTTCAGATGGCGAAGCGGGACTGTTAGCCCGGGGGATTAGTGTTGCGCGGGGTCGCGTGTTAAGTGGCGCGAGGAGACGGGCGAGGGTCGAAAAATCGCTGAACCCCGGCGAGGTGCGCGTACCAGGGAACGGAACTCAAGGTCGTCGGATGCGAGGGAGGAACGTGCTGCATCGACGTCGTAAGGACATATAGGTAAAAGAGGCGAGAGGTAAGGATTCGCCCGAAGCGCTCGCGTGGCTACCATTCCGCTTGTCCGTGGATCACGCGCGCGTCTCCTCGTCGTGTAGCCTGGCACGCAATGCTACCGCACGCGGCACACCGGCAACCCGCTCGCGGAATCAACACGCTCCGATGATTGCTCCGCAAACAAGATACGTGCAACGTCTCCTCCCGTCTCGTTTCTCCAATTCACATCGCGGTTTCTGTAATTATTGGTATCCCAGAGCAATGGTGCCTGGGGAGCACTACACTTTCACCTTCGAGCAAGGACAAGCTTGCCAGCGCGCGAGCCGCTGATAAGATGGCAGGATAGAGCGCAGCTGTTTGGACCAGCGATTGTAACTACTTAGTGATGGGATCCGAAGCTTTTCCAAGCCCTTCGAATCTATATATGTATATATGTATATATGACGAAAACTTCGAAGCACTTCGAACGTGATTCGAAGCTTAAAATTCTTGAAAGTCTTGATAAGTCTTGAGACTTCATAGGTCTTGAAAGTCTCGAAAGTCTTGGAAGTCTTGATCGTCTTGGAAGTCTTGAAACTCTTGCTTCAAAGCCTTGGCAGGTTTCGGACCGTATGTACGTCCACCGACGACTCGCGGGACAATACAGTCATAAACCGCGATCCTGGCGAGACCCTCTGACCGATCAACCTGGCTAGGTTTTGGCAACCAGGTGTTCATTTTCCAGGCTTCAAGCCTTCAAAGACTTGCAAGAATTTTAAGCTTCGAATCATGTTCGAAGTGATTCGAAGTTTTCGTCATATATAAGGGTGAGTGGGGTAAACACGAACGCGGGGTAATCGCGAATGCGATGGTTACGGCGTTTTAATAAATAAAAACGATGTTCCCTCTCCAGTAGCTAATAGTTTAAGTCGTATCCAACGCCGGGCAGAAAGTAATAAATCTATTATTTTCATCATGTTTCAAGTAATATTTTGTCCATTTTCACTTGCATGTAATTACTGTTGAAATAATGATACAATTGTTTGTTTTTTTTAAGTTGAAATAAAGCACTTTTTTGCCAACATTTTGTGACCAAGGCGTTGCTTGAATCATGACTCTAACCTCTGAAATAAATTCTTTTTTATTTTTTTATGTCGTGGGGTATTGGCGAACAAATCGGATGGGTTAATCTGGAACCTTCGAGATTCGCAACATTAACCGATTTTGATAAAATTTTCAGCATGTATAAAACTTACTTAAATCTACAAAAGGGATTTTTGAATTTTCATTACAGGCTCGGAAAAAAAGTTTAAAAAACCACCTTTACTATTTTTTTTCGATATTCCGAGCAATTGCAATTTTTTTCTAACGCACAAGAAGAGGAACTTGAAAAATACATTAGGTATAGGTTGTAGCAACATTTTTTATGGGTTGACCATTGAAACCGCGCTTTCTGTGCGACTTCTGCGACATTTAGCACCCTGTTCGTGATTACCCCACGGCAGTCGAGTTTTGTTTCTTCACTATAAAGTTGATTTTTATTATAATTTTTGCAAAAATTCGTCACAGTACTTTATAGATGAATAGTTTAAGTATGTTTGTAAATAATAAGCAAATTCATTTCTCACATAGTTTTCGTTTCGTTTGCTTTTTTGCTTGGGTGTTCGCAATTACCCCACTCTCCCTTACAGATTCGAGGCGCCTCGAAGTGCTGTGCTTCGGATCACATCACTAATCGTAACTGCTCGCAGAGGAAATATCAACGTCGAATGTAGCCAGACCCGTGGAACCACGACTGGCCACAAGGGCGAAGAAATGGGAATTTTTTTAGATGTGCTACTGCGAGCGAGCGAAAGGTCCTGGCCAAGATTGAAGTTTCAGAGGTGCAATTTCACTAGCCTACTGTCGGTCAGCAGTCTCAAGTCCGCCTCTCCTCGTCTCTCTCTCTATCCCTACCCATCCTCCCGCTCCGTTCCCTCCTCGAATCTTCTCAGCACCGCAGTCCCGTGCCATCTCATCCTCTAACTTTACCCTGCCCCCCCCCCCCAAACCCTCGACCCGTATACAAGCCCTCCTCCTAGAGGTAATTTACTTTCCATCCTGCTTCGTTCGCCGCGAGTGCCAGGTACGTTCCTTTTTCCCCTCCTACTCTCCTTCCTCTTCTACTTCTTTCCCTCGGATGCGCCGACTATACTCGATACGCGTTAACTGTATCCCCTTCTGGCTCCGCGTATATTCCGTGCGCGCTCGAGGGCGCTCTAAACAGCGCGTTTCGATCGTTAAACGATTTTTAACTGGAGCCAGCACCAATTTCATTTGCGTACGCGAGGAGCGGAGGCCTCGCTAATTCCGGGGTGCAGCCAATATCCAGTGGGATCCTCGTTGACGAGGTCGTCCACGGATCCTTGAGGCTGCGAGAGCACCGAGAGGTATCGTAGCCTGACCGAGTCGCAGCCACAAAGTTACTTCACAGTGCCCACTAGGTACACACATCCCTCTCCCGTTTATTCCTCCGAGCGTTCCGGCTTATTGTTAGAGAGGCAGTAGATCCGCATTAGCGTACTCCTACCGCAGTCGAGAGCTCTCCCCCTCTCGTCCCAGCCCTTTTTCTTCTCGTCTACTGGCCTGCTCCTTCTCTATCCTCGCGGTCGGGCCCCGTGCGGTCTTCCTCGCTCCGACGGCGAGCGCGAGAAAAAGACGAGGAGGACGGAGGAGCCTCTCGCAGGATGAAAGGAGAGGGCAGGGAGTGGTGGGCTCTCGCTCGCGCTCGCGTACCATCACCGAGGCCTGGTATAATTAATACGGGCCCCGTGGAATGCCGGTCGCCTCACTCTCTTGGGCCCTTATCCCCTCCTTCCTCTCTCTCGCCTCGTCCACCACGCTCATTCCGCCTTCTCCTCTTACTCACCCTCGTCCCCTCTTCCCCCCGACCCGCCCGGCTCCACCGCGTACCGTACACATCCGACCAGTTTCCATGCTCTCGCCTAGGCCCTAGCCGGGCCCCGGCAACCCCTGCCCACCGAAACCCTTCCAGCCCTCGTCCCGCTCTTCTGTTCACCGAGGGGACCCACGGCCGAAAAGCTTGAAATGTGGAGCACGCGCAACGAGGGCCACGACAACGGGCCGCGACCGCGACGGCCGCCACGACAATAACGGAAGGGGGGTCTCTCTTTTGACAGCCGGACTCAAAATATTGGGCCCCGCGTGGCCCGTGGACCTCACAGAAGCGTAAACGCGGTGGCACCGCACCGTCCTCGCCCGAACAAGGCGGGACTAATTCGTTTCGCGTCGAGGCAGCTTCATTCGGCGGCGAATCGGCCCGAAATTTCCAAAGGGCATACGGACGAACGGAAAAAGAGAGGAGGCGACGGTGGAGGAGAAGTCTGGACTGGGCCAGGCGGCTCTCCTTAAATGGTGGAGCGCCTTCCCTTGGCTTCGGCCGTTTCGCAACCGTGCTAACAGCGCGCTTTACGGGACATTACGTCCGCGCGAAAGTCGCTCACGGCCCCGCCGATTTCTTGGGAAAATCGTTAGCGCCGGCACCGCGGCGGAATCTCGGAATTTCACTTTCAGCGGGCTCCGAGGAGCGACAGCTCCCATCCCCGAGCCACAGAGAAAGGCGGCCCCGTGTAATTTGTCAGCCGCTTATCTCCTCGTACTTTTCCCGAGCATTCCGTGGGCCGAGTGTTATCTCCTCCGCGCATCGATGACGAACGATCCAGCCGGACGGTCGTTAATTAAAATCTATTAGACCGGGGGGGGGAACGCGAATTCTAGCCTGGCTCCCGGCAGTTCCTTTGAGCCGGGCAGCTAATAAAACCGCTCGCGTTCCTTTAAAGGAGGCAAAATCGAGAAGGCTACTCCCTTTTTCACGCTCGAGTCGCGCTCCGCTCTCGTATCCCTCTCCCTCCCTCTGCCTTCGGCTGCACGCGCTCCTCCGACTTAGGATTAAACTAGCCTCTCGTTCGGCGTCCTGGTTTCTGGTCCCCGATGTTTGCTCGTGCCTTGTTCTCGGATCGGTCGCGCCTACCTTTCGTCTCGGCCGGAATTCAACTTATCGCAGGTCAGTTTGGGGAGAGCCAGGGACCAGGGAAACAGGGGAAAGAGGGGGTGGGGGCGGGGGGGGGGGGTGAGCGAGAGAAGGAAGAAAAACGAGGGGCGTGAAACGAATGGGCCGGGACGGCGATGAAGCTCTGGATCGAGTTTCCGCGCGATTCGACGTCGCGAAGGATCCTCGACGCCGTTGACAAAGCAACGGCCTGAAAAGCAAACAAAGCGGCAAGTTGCTAAGAGGAGGATTTAGAGCTGGATTCCCCCAGGTGTGCCGAGAACGGGCCTCGATAAGGCCGTGGCGAGGCGGGGTCCTTGAGAGGCGAGAAAAAAAGAAGAGGAGCCCGCGGTAGATTGAAAAGTTTATTTTCCCCGGCTGCCAGGGGACCCTGGATTTCAACGATCGAGCGAGGGACGAGCCAATTATCTTAATTTCTCGTGCTCGCCTCTTCGGCCCATCCGCGGGCCCGTGGAGCCCGGGCAAACAACGAGGGCAGAGATTAGGCAGGGCTTTCGAGCAGGATAATAGAGTTCCAGGCGACTTCTCGTCTTTCGAATTTCTCATGACTCACTACCAGGATCGTCATTACGCGCTCCGCCGGCAAATGAGCGTGTACAGGCGAGGGGCCCAGGCGTGGGTGCAAAAAATCCTCCGGCCCCTGGACGTCCATGAAATTAACTTAATTTCCCCCGATGACACGTCCAGACGTTGGCGTTTCTTTCCGTCTGCGTTTCAGTTTTCGCGTGGCTCGCCTTGAGAGGCGTTACGCGGACAAGGATGTCTCGCGGCGCACCGGCCGTTCCCTCTCGAGTTTTAATTACTTTAATCTCGGCGGCGACGACGACCACATGGCGCTTCAGGTCGTCCCTTAAACTCCATTCGAGCGGATTTCAATGACCTTAAATAACTGGGATTCCTCGACACCTTCGCCCCTCCGTCTGATCCGTAGAAATGCGCCGCGGGGATCGTAAAATTTTAAGATAATTCCTACGGGCCTCTCGTGCTTTTTTCCCGGGCAACAATCTGGGCCCGAGGAGGCCGGGATAGCCGGTCCCCGGTGCTGGCATAAAACGACCTCGAACGGTTCGGTTAATGAGAGAGAGCAGATAATCCAACGCTTTCTACCGCTCATCCATCTGCCTCTACGTTAACACCGCGATCATCCGCGATCTTCACCGGCAAAAGCGGAGGAATGGAGCCGGGTGGGATAGCTCGGAGCTCCCTCGAGCCCGACGCTCCCTCGTGGACTTTGCTGGATAGAGCTTGCTTGGGCAAAACTAGAAAGACGTCGCGCCGAAAGCTCGCCGGTATGTATTCCCATGGACGTTAGCTTCCCCCGGGGGTATTATACGCGCGGAGACGATGAAAGAAGTCTCGATCCGTCGAGTCCCTATCGGGAAACGGGATTCAGTCGTCCCGTCCGGGCGGCACGACGCGACACCATAAAAATTCGTCGCCGCGGAAAGGCTCGGAGAGTCGCGCGGAGCCAGTCGCTCCGATCGCTGGAGAAAGGAGGAACGAAAATCGGCCGTGCCCGACGAACGGGGAATAAAACGAGTCGAATAGGTCGGGCTCTCGCGGTTTAATTTATGTCGTCGTGGTAAAATTAACATGATTAGGCAGCGTGGTAAGCGGAGGGCCTGTTGAATGCAGGCGTACATCCCATTCGCGATCGGCGGCTAAAGCTGTATGATAAATAACGCGGGGCCCATACGTTACATGCCGTGTACAAACGAAACACATGTGCGGATCGTAAAGGAGAAGAGTCCGATGTCGGATGGGATAAAGAGAGAGGAAGAGAGAGGGACGGAGAGGGAGAGAGGCGAAGCAGAGGAGGCGGGGTGGAGAACGAGAGGGTGATAGGGGGTCCGATGTGAGTAACGAATATCTGATAGCGAATCCTCGGCATTTCCAACGTATTCCTCGGGCCTGGAGAACGAATGCGGGCCCCTCTCGACATCGCGGGGCCCCCCGCGCGTTCGCGAACCGATGCCACGGTACTTTTACCCACGCACTCGTCTGCGATCACCAGTCACGGCCTCAAGACGCCTGGCGAGTCGCCTGCCAGTGCAAGCCAACACTTTCCAATCCCTCTCTTCCTTTCTCGAAATTGAGACATTTTCGTGATGTTAAAAGCACCGAACCCGCGGCCAACTGTCTCTGTATAGAGCAGATCTGTCGCGGAGTACTTTTAAATTTAGGCAACACCTAACTTTATATTAAAGAGGATGGAGGGACTCCGAGTGAGAATTGTCGGGATGTCTCTAACGATTAATGCAACTAACACGGAAGGACGGTTTTTAGTGGCGCGTGGGAAGCGAACGAAAAGGGACGGGGAGATCGAAGACAGCCGCTAAGTTAGCCGGTCGAGCCACCGCTGACTGAGTATTAATAATTCATACTTCAATGTCAGCACCGTTTTTAATTCTCCCATCTCCCCCCATAATTTCGGGCTAACGTTTCACTTTTATCGAGTAGTTTCTGCGCAGTGGTCTTTCGCACCGCGTCGTATTATAACGTCAAGAGCGTGTAATTAAATTTTTAAACCGGGCGACGTGGAAAAATGAACCCTCGCTCGGGTCCTCCGTCCTCGACGCTTAAACAACCCTGGGACTCGATAACGATCGCGACAACATTCAAACGCGCCTTTCCACGATCAACGCACGGCTCTTTCCCCTCTACGAATTTCCCACGTAGCCAGCAGTTCGAGTTTTCCAACTGCACAGTAGGGTGTATCGAAAAACCCAAAAGTGGTTGTAACGATTGAGCCTAGTGCGGAAAAGTTGTGGGTCAACATTACTAAAACATGTGTGAAAGTTGAACTTAATCAGTTAATATCTTCTGTTCTGGCCAGAGGCTCAAAATATCAAAACTCTGCCGAAATAATTGAGAAATACCGAGCTTTCCAAAAGCAACTTATTCCAAAAAGATATTTCTGTCAAAACGAATCATAAGGACAAACTGCCGCAAAATATCCATCTCATGTCGTGCCAGCCTCCAAGAATGTAGAAAAGGTTGAGGTTAAGAGAAATTTATAGAGAGAAAAAGGAACAAATTTCCCTACTCACCGCCGAGAAACTATTTAGTGTTTTTTCTTTTTGCAACTCTTCGCCCGCTTCTGTTTCATTTAGTGTTGCTAGAAAGCGACTCAGAACTCACGATATTCTGCGGCAGTTTGTCCTTATGAATCGTTTTGACACAAATATCTTTGTTGTAACAAGTTGCTTTTAAAAAGTTCGGTATTTCTCAATTATTTGTGTAAAGTTTTGATATTTTGAGTCACTGGACAGAACAGAAGATATTAACTGATTAAGTTCAACTTTTACACATGTGTCAGTAATGTTGACCCACAAGTTTTCCGCACCAGGCTCAATCGTTACAACCACCTCTGGTATTTTCGATACACCCTAGTGCACAAGCCCGTCGGGTCCCTCGAAGAAGCACGTGCCGGTAACACGCATTCCCTTCGTCAGCCCCTTGGTTACAGATGGCGAGCGTCGGCGGCGGTGGTTGCGCTCGAGTCCGCTCCAGACGCACGATGTAACGCGAGAGAGAAAGGTGGACAGGCCGAGAGTAACTTTCAGTTCGGGTTACACGAGCTGGAAACGGTGCGCGCTCGTAGCTGCTTCATTCACGCGGCCTGCACTCTCGCTCCTGGCGTCCACAGTTTACAACGGAACGCGCCCAAAGCGCGGAAAGCCCCGGCGACTCTTGTGAGCCTCGATCAGGACTCGGGAATCACTGTTCCCCGCGAGCTTTTCTGGAACGCGGCAGCGGCATAACGCGTCGCTGCCTGTAATCATTGCCCCCGTCCCGTCCTGATCCGTCGCGTTGCCAGTCGGCTGGCTATAACGGGACGGATCTACTCAGAGAAACGTAGATCCGCTCTGACACCGTAACAATTTCGACGGAGAACCCTTCCGCCGAGTAATTCCGTGGCTTTCCGGGAATCCCGAGGGCTCCAGCAGCGCAGCAATCTACTTCTGACGACTCCTTTCGGAGGACTATTCGAGTAACGAGGGTCAAGTTACACGTTGACCGCACAATGACTCCAGCCCGGGCGGTTCTCTACGACAGGGAGCGTGTGACACGAGGCCGCGCTCGATCCCAGATACGAATCGAGGAGGACCGTCGACGATCCTAGAAACTGTAGAGGCCTACCCGCCCCGGGAAGAATACGTTTTAATAACGGGGAAAGGGCTGCCGGTTCTCTGGAAAAGAAACTCGTCCCCGTCGACCAGCCCGCGTGCCGCGGATGCCGAATAGCGCGACACTATTCGCAGGCGCGTTATTGAAAACTATTTAAATGAAAATACCAGTTCGAAAGGGGCCACCAGCTCCTTACCCGTCTTACCGGTTTACAAATACCGACGCGCGTCAAGTTTGATCGAACCGCGAATATTATGCGTGACGTGTACGGTGTCCGAGATATACAATACAGTCGCACGGATACATACTCGACGGAGGTGACGTACGCACGCGGACGTCGTGAACGGAGTCCGCTGCGAAGTGTACATCGAGCGACAGGTGGTCCCCCGGTCCCTTCTACTTCAGAGATTTCGCCGGGCTCGCTCCTACACCAAAGAAATTCCTTTCTATCGGACAAAGGAACGAGGGCAGAGCCCGGTGCACGCGAGCTGTATCGAAACTTTCCGTCGATCATTCAATTTTCTCGAGCCGGTACCGCGACGCTACGTTCCGCCAGCCGCAACTAGAAAGCGTCGAAGAATAGGAGATAGTACCCGGCCGCGCACCTAAAATCAAGCCCGTTCTTGCGCCCATGGGAAGAGAGAATGCCGCGAAGATCGGCAATTGCATTCCGACCTCTCGCGGCCGCCTGTATTCACCTGACCGACATTACACCCGGCCGCATCCAACGAGAGCTTCCTGGTTGCAGGCGCTCGCTGCTGGCAGGCCTACTCAACAGCCCCGGGAGCCAAACAATCCTTTCGTTTTATAACAGACAAGCGACACTGCCATTGGATCCTCGGGGAAAAAAAGGCCACGGAGCACCGATATTACCGTAAACGCGCGTGGAGTGAGTTCCAATCGAGACACCCCGGAGGCACTGGTGTCGCGGTTAATGTGCACCCACAATGCGATCGTTAACTCACACGCGTGCCACGCGCACGTGATAAATCATAACGGATATCGCATTAAGTATTACGCGCTCTCGCGTTAGGTTCGTTGAATTGCGATAGCGGAGTGGACGCACACGGCCAGCTCCGTCCGTGTGCCACTTGCTCGCAACTATCGCAATTCGCCTACGATAGGCCAGCGGAGCCTGGCAGGTACCGCGGCACGCCTGTGTATGTATATGAAACCGATTCCCGGGAAGGCATATAAGCTAACCAACCACCTGCTGTTAGTCTGATGCCCCGGCACGACGTGTCTTTTCTCTCCCTTCCTCCACTTTCTTTTATTCCCTTTTCTGCTCCTCTACCCTACCCTGTCCGCCGCTCTTGTCCTCCACGCGCCCCGATCCTTCCACTCTTCCTATTCAAACGCATTACAGCATCGTGCGCGACTTCTTGCCCGGCGGACGGGCGGGCCGGGGCTAGTTATGCAAGCCGAAAACTCTGGCAGGGCCGCGGGAAGGTCGCCTGGAACGGCCGGGGCTCGCGATAATGCCCCGACCTGGCCCTTTGCCGCGAGAGATACCGACATCTTTGAAGCGGGAGTGACGCGGATTCCGCGGCACTTTCGTTCGTGAAATCGAAACTTTCACCGGCTAGTCGAAAGGGGAAGTCCTATTCCCCTTTTTTCTCCAAGGCGAGGAAAATCTATTCGCCACGGTTTAACCGACAAGCCGTTGATCTCGCGGCGAGGTGGATCGCGGAGGATGACAGATTGAAAAATGATCGAAGCGGGAACGGGACGGAAAAACCCGGCCACACCTTGCCGATAATGATAACGCGCTCGATAAACACCGCGCTGCAGCGTTTCCGTGGCGCGACTCGCGCGGAACGGGCGAGGAAAGGGGATGATGAGGACGAAAGAAAGGAGACGAGCCGCGGCTGCGCGGGGTCGATCCACGAGAGAGCGTTAAATTGGCTACCGCTACGGCTACCTATACTTTTACCGTTGGACGCGGCTGCCCGGTGAATTGCAGCCACAGATCCGGGGACGATGCAGCCTAATAACGCGGCGGACGTCGACCCGATTTCCAGCAAATTAATTAGAGGCAGGTGGCTAATCGCTCGTTACGCTCGCGGGACTTTTCCAGCTTTCGTGGCGGATCGCCGATAAGGCGAGGAGAAAGGAAAAGGAGCAAGCGGACGGGAGATGAACGGGACGAGCCTGTTCGATCTAGCGCGCGGAAAGGCAGCCTGACGAGTGGACTGACCTCCGGGATAAGTTTCCGAGGATATCTCTCTTTCTCCGGAGCGGAAACCCGGCGATGCTCCGTGCTGGACGGGGAACGCGGAAACACGGTCGAGCGGCCAAGTAAGCGATCAACGGTAAACAAGGCGTTCGCTGATTGAACGGCGGCTTAATTAAAAGTCGACCTCGCCCTCGGCGCCCATCTCATTGCCGATTATTTCACCGGGGCCGGCCGACTTTTCTCCCATCCCCGATAAAGATTCAACGAAGGGTCGCCGGTTTCGCGAGCGGGCACGCCGAGCGAAACTCGCCCCGGATCCCATTAGCCGGCAGTCAAACGGCAGAATATCGGGACGAAGATATAGACGCGCGTCCGTGGTGATTGATTCGCGAGAGACGGAGACGAAGACGGAGACGGGGACGCGTCTACTCGCTCCGCGATAGCATTAAGCCTAGTCGCCTCGCTCCGCTGCAAATTTATCTGACGGCTGAATTTATTACCGCGGACCAATTACAATGTACATACACTGGGAGCGCGTTACGTGATCGATACATTGCCGGCTATTCGCTATCGGGCGAATAAATCCAAGCGGGAAAACGACAGCGCTCGCGATGTTTCTGGTTGGCCGATGCTCCGGGATCTCGAAGCTCGAATCGAAGCTGCGAGCGGCTGGAGCTCGGTCTAATTAAAATAATTAAAAGAAGAATTAGACGCGACGTCCTCGCTCGCGTCTAATTCGCGCAGCCAGCGATCGCAACCGTTAAAAGTAGTCACGGTACTTTGCCCACCTTATCTAGCCGTTAATGACATAATTGAGACGTCTTAAGCGGCCATAAATTATCTATACCGACCACTCGCTGGATTACCTATCTGGCTAATAGGAGAGCTGCCTCTTACCGCCGCGTCCAACATTCGTCCGTACGTGCTCGGCGAGTTTACAACTCCGCGTCGCTTCCCGATAGTTTGTCAAACGAATCGCGGGTACCGTCGAATGGGGTAACTTTGACCGCAAAACTATATTTTAAAACCAATTCCTCTAGCGTCTATCGTATAACAGATATTATTCTCGGACAAAGAGTCTTGGGTAGCTTTAATTACCTACTTCAAGATGCAGTTGTTTAGGAGGGAGAACAACCTTTACTGAAAATTAGATAAATGTTAGAGGAAAATTTTATTTTAAGTAAAAGTTTTCTTTTACACTGAAATAATTTAATTAAACAAGCACTTAAACAATGTGGTCAAACTTACCCCGGCGGGGATAACTTTGACCACTTTTATCTGTCATTTTTTTTAAAGGGGTTTATTCTTGTTTTTTTTTCTGTTCTTTAAAAATGTCATCCTCATCGACTGGAAATGTCTCAGTGTTTGTTCCCCGTTATAAAATTTGGATTAATTTGGAATTTACAAGGAAGAAAATGAGAAATATTTACCAGAGGTGGTCAAAGTTACCCCATTCGACAGTACTTGGTGCCGTCTGTGCGCCGTGAAGTCAAGCAGTGAGAACCAACGGCGAGGCTAAAGTTCTCCGTTAAGGATACAAGGATATAAGGCCAGGCTTGTCCCCGCGCGCGGAAACTTATCGCAGGCAGTCGGGAAAGTTTAGGCGGAGCTATAGAGTAATATCGAGGAAGAGTCTCGAGCGAAGCGACGGCCTCTGCCGCGTCGTAAACGCCAGCCAAGAGGTATTCGCGCGGGCAGGGAAGGTCCGCGGATCGATCGTATATCAAACGGTAATAGAGAATCGACCCCGGCGACATCCGAACGATCCCAGGATATCCTAGGCGATCCGTCGCGCAATAATTATCGAGGTGGGGAAGTAAATCCGTAACGCGCAATAAAGCCGGCGATTCAGCCCGGCCCCGGCCAGTTCGGCGGAAATAAAAATTTTACGCCCCGCCCGGTCGGCAGCCGGGCAGTCGGACGCGGACCTGTTCCCGCATGACCGTCGGCGCGATCGTGCCGGACGCGAATGTGAATTAATAAACAATTAAGCTGTCAGCTGCTGCTCTAACGTAGCAGCTAATAAAATAAACAGCTCGTTTCAATGTTCTGGCCGACGAGCCGGCGCGTCTCGCCCGCCGGGACAAACGGCGCCCGTGCGAGTCTCATCGATTTAACGTCGATGGACCGTCGAAAATTGACAGCTGGGCGGCTCGCCGCTCCGAGGTCTCCGGGGATGCAAGGGGAGGGAGGCGGGGAGGGGGAGGGGGGAGGGGGGAGGGGGGGGGGGTCTCTTTAACATCCACGTTTACGCGAGCGCCTCTCTGGAGCCGATAAACTCCGCTTATCGATCGCGTCGATCGAACGTATCGGCGTAACGACGAATTCCCGTGGAAGGTAAGAGGAGATTAAGAAAGTGGGAAGACGAAGGGGAGGCAGAGGAGAATGCGGCGGGTGATTGGAGCGGAGAGTGAGAAGAGAGGCGCGGATCCTATCGGAAAGTAATTACCGGGCCGGCGGTGCGGTGGTAATTAATCAAATTCCGCGTAGGGATGACGCGACGAAAACGAATCGGCCCGCGGCCAGCAGAATCCATTAGCGAAACACACGTGTCCCGTGCGTATTATTTCGCGGCGGTGCGCTGGCTCCTCTCGCGGGCGAGAGCCCTCGGCGCGTATACTGTTACAGCCGTCCAGCTAGAGAGTCGAGCAGACGGGCGACCTATCGAGCGTGTCGCTGCCGCCTGCATTAGCCCGGCATTAGCTTCCACGTGACGCACGATCCTTCGATCTTGCACCTTACCCGGCTAATTGTAGCGAGCCGCTCTCCCGTTCAGGAGGAGAGCCGTGACGGATCGACGGGTCAATCGAGGTCGTCACTCGGCCCATCTACGCGAATCCCTCCATCACTCCGCGGCAATCTACGATCGCACCATCCAGCAGATTTTCTCAAGCCTCTTCAAACACGGAACAGCCCCGGCTCCGACATAATAGCTCCGGCCGACCTGTTCGCTAATTATTTACCGGGCCCCCACCTCCTCGCGCGCCGTTCGAGCCTTTCGATTTCGCGAGCCGTGCTCCGATTAATAAAGAAACCAGCGAGGAAAAGGGGACACGGCTCGACCGGCCCGAGAAACCTGTCGCCGTGACGCGAGATGCGCCCGCCGGATTCCTACCGCCGAACGAGCACAGCAGAGAAATGCCTAGAACGGGCCGTCGATAGTCCCTAATGGGATTACGTGTGAAGTTGAAATAGCGAGGCGCGGGATACAAGCGAGGAGGATGGCTGCACGATCCGTTGGCAGGTGTAAAAGCTACGAGCCAGTATCGGCTTAACCAGCGTTTTTCCGGGAGAATCGCATTCCGCGTATAATTCGCTAGCTTTGTGGAGTGCGAGTCGGTAGGCGATTTCCAGCCGAGCGGAGGAAATCGTCCTCGAGTTAAAGGAACGCGCGAGGCGACACGCACACGATGGCAGACGTGCGAACGGGGCCTCCGTCGTTGCACGTCCAGCCCGTCTCGTATGCACTTTCCCGGTGCAACGGTCGCACCATGTGCATTGGAAAGTACAGCTCGCACGCAGTCGCCTGCCCCTCGCCCCTCTGCGCCCTCCCCCCACTATCGCGATTGGTTACCTGGCTTATAGCTGGCACCGATCTGCCTACCGAGCGCTCGCTTTCTCTCCCGACGCCTCGATGCATACACCTATAAGTATACCTGCACGCACTTACGGATCGGTTACCCTCGATCGTTTCGTTAAACGTGGAAGAAACGTGGCCGACAGCCTACGGCTCTCCGATCGGGGCCGATCGATCGATCCGATTTCTCGTACCGGCGGACGTGGAATCTTGAAAATCGCGAGTCCCCCGCCGACTAACGCGACAGATTGCAGCGCAACCGCCTCGCTTTTCCCTCCCGCAGAAATCTCAATTCCGACGCGCTTTTCGTTTGGCTACTTCGCCTGGCGGGGGGGGGGGGGGAGGGGGGGTAGGAGAAATTCCGATACGTCCGCCGTTTACGGAACACGCCGGCAGGAATTTTAAGAGGAGCAGAGAAGAATTTCGATAACGATCCGGCCGGGGAGTAAAATTCAATCAGTCGCCCGCTCTGCGCCCGGCGAGAGTGTACGCCGCTTTGGCATGCAGCACGGAAACCCGGCTACAGAATCGTCGCCGATATCGCTCTCTGAATCGACAATCAAAAGCTGCGTGTGCAGTTATGCGAACGAGCGGGGCCTCGCCGCGGCACGACGAACGTCTCCGCGCCTTCGTGCGCGCGACAATTCCCGCGGGAAAAACCAGACACCGTTGGAGAAAGCGAAATTTCTCGCGGGACCGAATGCGAGCCGCTCGATCATACGCCATCCTGTTAATGCTTCTGCCGGTTAAACGGCAAGCGTGAATAGCGCGAGATTATCGGGACGCATCGCGGAGGATCCGCCGAGGTGACGATAATCATTGGGCTCGATTGGTGAAAATTGTCGAGTGGATGGAAAGTCGCGGGATGGCTAATCGACGTCGTAATCGGACGCGTGATAATTGCGGAAGGAGGAGCGAGAAAGGTGCAGGCAGAGTTGAGCATTAACTGAATAAAAGATTATAATAAAAGTTACTTTAACTTTATTCGGTATTCTAGGTTCGAAAGTCGATTGACGAAGAATTCTTTTAACATTCATTCGCTGCACGAAATTTGTATTTGAATAAAAATTTTGAACCATCTCTGCGTACAGGTAGGACTGCATTACGGTGCAACTTTGTATCATTTTTAAATAACTCAATGGCATTATTGCACTCAATTTTCATATTAAAATATATAAATAATTCGTTCTTTGTTAAATTAAGAGAAGCGTTGTTTCTCTCATCCCGCCATTTCACATTCATGGCAGAGAAAACTTTCTCAGTAAATGCTGAAGTGGCAGGAATAGACAGAAGATAAGAAACTAAGTACTTTGAGTTGATCATGAATAAAATTGTGTAAGTTTGGCAACTACGTACAATAGTATTGCGTTACGTTTCACATAAAATCATTAATCGTGAAATAAACTACTTTCGCATATTTTATTTTTGTACGTTCGATGTGTATGTATGTATTATGTTTGTCCGCGAATTTCTTCGCAACTACTGGACCGATTTCCGTGAAACTTATTGCATTTAGTTCAGCTTCAATCAACATAGGTCATGGAGAAAGAATTATCAAAATCGGATCAGTAGTTTTGGAATTACACCAAAAATAAGAAATCTGTTTCATTAACCGACTTCATTATTTAAATAAATATATTTATATAACTTAAATAACTAAAAAGTAAAAGATAAAATAATTTCAAAAATTTACAACCGACTGAAAATAAATAAAAATGCGTTGAAAAGTAAAAAACAATTTTTTTCCTGATTTACTCTACGACTCCGAATGTTTTTATGTCGGCGCCTCATCATTTGCATTGTGTGAATCCGGCGACGACTTAAAAAAATTGGGAGTCGTAGATTAAATAAGGAAGAAAATTATTTTTTACTTTTTAGCTCCTTTTTATTTTTATTTTTTAAAGACGGTCTTAATTTTTTTTTTTTAATTTTTCCGAGCCCTTCCTCTTGCCTCGACTGTGTTGCAAGCCTCTCGTGCTTATTTTTACTCCACGCCCGCTGGCCTCTTGTCCCTCGCACATGTATCTACTATATTCGAGGTTCCTTACCAGCTACCGCGATCGCGTGCCGTCGCCGCGTTAATACCGCGCGCGATTCGTGCCTCGTAATTGTCGCCCCTACCCGTTTTTTACGACATTATAATTCCATCGGTGGGGGTGTATCGATAAACGGACAAATAAGACGACGATCTCGCCTCTCGCTACCGCGTATACGCGTCCCATAAACGAAGGTCTTTGTCTCCTACGGTTACGCAATCGTGAGCGCGTGCTTTGAGTGACACCGCGCGCGAATCAACTTGCATATCGATGGGGCAAGAAACACGCGGCGCGCATACACGCGCTCGCGCACACGGCGCGGGTCGGCCGTGGTATCCATTGGTATGCCACTTCCTCCATCGTTGCCCGTTCTTGTTAAGCTACGAAACACCGCAAGGTAGCCCCTACGAGGTTCCCCGGCCTGACGGAAACGCGAGGACGAACGGTGAGCCGATCGACTCGTAGCTCACCACCCACTGACAGAGCAAGAGGACGTTGAGTAATCCAGGGACACACTGGAAACTTGATAACCGACGTTCACTCCTCTCTCTCTCTCTCTCCTCTCGCTCCTTTCGCGGATGCGCACAGTGTCACGCGTACTGGACAAAAGTCAAGAATCCCAAGTGTTTGATCCACAAATTCTTGTATCTTAAAATGTTAATAAAGGAACGTAGGTTTCAATGTTGCCCATACCTTCTGCTGAATTTACTGATTTGCTGTCAAAAGTGATACTAGAAATTCATTATAAATTTCGGTGCATTTTTTCAAACACCTGCCATTGGCAGAATGTTTATGCTTTTCATTTGGTTTTTATAAGTTGTGTTTAATACTGTCATACCTTCAAAACTGCCGAGTTAGTTTTTTACAATACTAACAATGTGTAGTAATTCTTTGTGTTAAATGTTTATCAACTTCAATGGGACTTTTAAAAAAAATACGAAACAATACCTCCGCGATTTTTTGTATGTTAATTTAGGGATCATTAAACTTTATATTAACGTCAATTTCCACTGCTCGAATTTGCACGAAACAGGAAAAATAGCCAAAATCATGATTAAGACGTTCACCGCTCCGGGCCTTAGCGTAGTACCGGCACTTATGTTAATCTACACTAATCTACGACTTTTCCATCCTGGATGCTGTCTTCAGTTTGAAAACAGCAGTCAAACGCGATACACGTGATAAAAATAATTTGATAAAAAAATGTTTCGAACAAAAGTTAGTCAGTATTCAGTTGACAACAAATTGCAAAATTAAATATTAATAAAAAACTTTGTATTCACTGAAAAATCAAGATCGCCTTAATTTTTTTAAAGGAACTGAACATTTTTTTCATACACCAATCGATGCATTTTTATACTCTCTTTAAAAAAGTATTAGGGTACTTAAGACGAAAACTGATTAGTTCAGAAGTGATGAGTTTTGTCCCGAACGCCCATATACGCGTAACACTGTGCTGCGAGGGAAACAACGACGATCCCGCGCACAATACCCCGGCAATCTTATATCTCGTTATCACACGATCATCGGACCGTTCCGTTCTTCCCCCGGTCGCCCCTCCACTGTTACGTGCAAAAGATTTTGGGATTCCTCAACAGCCGCGACTTTCTAATAGCGGTAATTGCGCCAGGGTGCGCGGAGCACCGGCGACGATAGCCGCGTTTCCATTCGGTGAGAGGCGAAGCGATTTTCTCGTCGGCCCCGGTCTCTATTATTCCAGAAACGGAGGTAAAGAATGGCGCGTCGGGCGCGTTTAGCGCCCGGCCGTACGCCGGTTGCACAATTTCGCGGCGAGTCGAGGAGCAAGCCGCGGCATTTTGCGCGGAGGAAAATCGAAAGCAGAGCCGCGGCGCGGCGATCGGTGCGCCGACGGAAAATATCGCCGCTTATCGGAGCGGATCTCTGCTCCGGCGATCCGGCGAGATACAGATTGCATTCTATGGGAGGAATAGAACGGTGGCGTCGTCGCGTGCTGGAAACGGTGGGCCTCCACGGGGCAATTAAAAGGAGGGACGGAGAAAGAGGGTGACGCTTATGACTGGCGAGAATTCTAGAGCAAAGGGAGGAGGTGGCGAGCGGTTGCACGCGGAGGTACACAGCCGCGATCGCAATGTAGCGCGAGCGGAGTCGCGCGGTGGCTGCAGCGACCGGTGCACGCGAATGCATATACATATATCTCTGCCTCGTCGTTGCACTCGGGAATGCGGTCTATAGCGCGTAGGATCGAGAGCGGACGAGCGAGCAGGAGGCAGAGAAACAAGAAGAAAGACGGCCAGACAGGGACGCGGTGAAAGAGCGAGAAGAGTACGAGGGAGGGACGAAGGATCGGGGCGAGCGAGAGAACCGACGCGAGAGAGGATAGAAGAGGGAGGAAGAGGGAGAGAAGGAGAGCGTGCACGGCAGTCGTAAACGGCAACAATTGCTGCGGGCGTTGCCACTCGAAAGCTCGAGTGCCTAATGCCAGATGTCAGACGGTGGTTAGAGTCATTACGGTCATCACTTTGTACCGCGATACACGATGTGCAACCCCGCTCCGGCCGACTGATGCACCGCCCGAGCGCGCATCCTCCGCGTCTAGGGACGCGATCGAACCTCGCGATCCGTCCGACCGCACCGGGTATAATCGATCCTCTCCAGACGGTCCAACGACCGATCGCCACCGTCCCCTGGCATTTTCAACGCGAAAACAGGGACGAGTTCCGAGAATTCCGCTAGCCTCCTTTTCCTCTCGAACCGGGGTTCAAGAGTTCAAGTTCGCCGCGGCGAAACCGCGAGCGGAGACTGCTTTAGCCGCTTTCGATTCGTCTGAATTCAATGAATTCCGTTGCACCTCGGCGGCAGAGTTTAAAAAAAAAAAAGAAATGAAAAGAAAAGAAGAAGGGGACAACGTGGACGGCTAAAGTGCAAGTGGAGCAACGTCACGAGGGCTCATCTTTCCGCGCTCTCGCGTACATACTCGCTTGTTCGCCGGTGGTTAAAGGCGGACGCGCACAGCCGGACAAAAGGCTCCGTGGCTTAATGATCCTCGGTTGCCAGTTAGGATGGATAATGGGAGGCTTGCGCGAGGATGAATTGGAACCCGTGTCCTGCCACGCAGAATAGAGAGACGGATACGAGCCTCGGCTGATGGATACGAATAGTTTCACGCGTGAACGCACACACCCGTCCGCGGGGCACGTACGCGTCAACACATGCCCGGCCGCGCGAACGGTGGGATTCTCGGCGCCGTGGATTCTGATACGGAAGAATAGTCGAGAGAATTCGACACCGGCGGAGTGGAGAGATTTTCGAAAGCCGTTCCCGAGATACGTCTACGGCGTATCTTGCCGCGACTCGGGCAGAGGCGAGGAGAAACGAAACGTGAGAAAGGGACCGACGAGGAGCGTGTAAGAGGACGGAGGGAAGAAGAAGGCGAACAAAACTCGAAGGGGTGGAGCCGGTGCAAAGGGGGATGGAGCGAGAGAACCGCGGTCCGGCCGGATCGGCGTCGAGGGACCGCTGGGAGAGGCTGGACGAAAAATCTGTAATTATAATAATTATAGCCGACCGGGCAACAATTATAAATCATCATTGAACTAGGCAACGAAACGCCAATAAAATATATATCGCACGAAAGTCGGGGGCAGTCATTATGAGCGAGTCGCGATTCGCGCACCTACATATATATATCTATATTTAGTACGGTAAATCCGGGAGACGCGGTCGGGTCGGAGAGTTGGTCGAGTCGCTATATGTCAGATTCTCTACGTAAAAATGCCTTAAAGTGCAGACCAATTATTTCTCTAGAAGCCAAACCGTTGAATGATTTCGCTTCCTTCTGTGTTTTTCTGGATTTATAGGCTACAAAAGGTAAATTGAGGTTTCACTTCACCTCTTTTGTCAAATAGTTGACTTCGGTTTTCAACCCGATTTACAGTAAATATTGTCTTAAAGCAAATATCGACCAGTTTTTCTGAATCAGCATAAAATTCTGAACATATAGGTTTGTTCTGATAAAATAAGTAATTTCTATATTAGTTTTAATAGCCATTTTATATTAGGTCGACCGTGTCTACCCTATGTCCGGTGCGGATGGCTGCCGGATGCGGCCGTGTGCGGCCCACCACCCAATTGAAAAATGTACTCGTTTATTCCTCGCAATTTCCATCGGCATTCGGCGTTCGGCATTCGGCGTGCACCGGCGCGAGCATTCACCGCTTCTCCCTTGAATGCGGATGACAATCCAACGGGAGAAAAAAGGAGGCACGCGTTTCGCTCCGTCCAGATGGACGGACGAACGCTGGTGGGAGAGAGTGAGTTCGAGGGAGGATTTCTCTCATCTTTTTCTACCGTCTGCCCTTTTCTCTCCTCTCCCCCTCATCCCTCCGCCAGCCGTCCTTTCTGTTCGAGCCTCTCGAATCCACGGTCCACGGATCACGAGCGTTATGAATGACAGACGCTTCGTCACAGCAGCAGCGACTACCTCGCGGCCCTCCCCGCGATCAAACGCGCGGTGTCCGTTTCATCTTCCGTTTTTTTTTTTTCGCTTCCGTACCCTTTCACCTACTCCGCGATTTCGTGGAACGAACCAACGCCACGTACGGCGTGGAAAATAGTGGAAGAGCGTGGCTCTAACGAGCCCGGATAGAGGGTAAGATTTTTCAGAGCCAGTCGACGAGGAGGAAACCTCAAGATCGAAGCAATATCGCACCGAGGGGGATTCAGTGTCTGGTAGTGAGCCGACGACGCGTTGCGTCAGAGAGGGTTTCGCTTTCATATCCGCACCGCCGAGTGTGTCGGGCGAGAAATTTTGCCCGCAAAGAAGTGGGTTACTGCTCGTTACTTCAGCAGCCCACAAGAACCAGTAACGACTTCGTTATCGTACGCAAACGAGCGCATAAGTATAGTATTACTTTCGACGATTACGCGGACCGTAAGACGATCGTCCTTAAAAGGCGACAGCAGGTAACGCCCGCGTAATCCCCTTCGCGGGACGCATCGACATCTCGAATTTCAGAAACCCGCGACTGCGTTGGCACCTTTCGGATGCCCAGTTTCGCGAATCAGTTTGCGTGCGCCGTGACACGAGGGGACGGCTCGTCACTAGTGCGGAGTATCGCTGATCAGCGAGCCATCTGCCGTAAAGGCATATACGCCCGATTGCGCGGCTCGTAAAGCAGCGTCGGTGTCGAGAGCAACTTGTTCTCGCTCTAACAGCGCTTCGGGGAAGAGCGTCTCGCCGTTCTCGCTACAAAGAAAACGACGCTGGCAACAGGTTTCCCCGCACGGGTGGAACGCGCCCTAGCCAGGCCACGTGTTCGACGTGGCTGAGCGGCTGCGCGAGTAGCCAGCGAGCTTTTCGGCCCGAGAGCCACGCGATTTGCATCCTCTCCTTCGTCGGTATTCATACGAGCGATGCTTTTCCCATTCAGGTTCCTGCGCGACGCGGCTCCTACCCGTATTCCCTCGATCACGCTCGGTGTATCGAGCGACGCATGCAAATGAACGCGCGCGGATTTATTCCACCTCCGGCTTCGAGGGGACGCGAATCAGCCGCCGCGCCGGCTCTTAGCTCTCGCGATGAGAGAGGGCCTCGATCGATAACTATCCTCGGAATATTCGCGGTGCACGCTAATTGCGACACGCCGGGGAAAAGCTCTCGCGGCACCAATTACGAGTTTCCCAGCGTAACGCGGAATGCTGCGCTCGCGGCGTGCCGCGGCGCCGGTGCCCTTTCGGCTTAGCTGCGTTCGCGGGAACCTTTAAACGCGACGTGACTATCCATCGAGACAAGCGGCTTTACGCAAAACCTTCCTTTTGCCGTCTTATGCAAGGGTTAAAGTAGCCCGGCGAGGCTACTCGACCGCTGTCACTTTCGCGCCGACGCGCCTTCGATCGCGCTATTAATTCGCGGCCTATCTCCCGCGAGGATGTCGGCAATCGGTCTCGATGACAGATCAATTAGGATGTCTCGCGTCTATAGAAGATCGATGAACGTCAATCAGCAAGGACACTCGTGCACGGGAAAACCGTGTCACACGATATTACGCAAGGGATATTTAACTCTCGCGATGGCGGCAGTTAAGCAGAATCGAAGGGTCGGATGCAGTAAGGGGACTAGCGCTCGTAAATGGGAAAAATTATTGGCCAAACGCTAAGAAAGATTGGAACATTAAATGTTGTTAATCTGTATTTTAACAGTCAACGCGAGTGCTAAGACTGCTAAGTACCGCATTATACGCGGCTGCTGACTGTCGGTGGCACGCGAGATTTATATATATCGCCATATCTTCTACAATTATTTATTAATCATTTTGAAAGTTGGTTAAAATCTTCCTCGTATATTAAGGAAAAATTTTGTCGCTGCAAGTTATACCTATGTACCTCAAAATTGTCTCGAAACTTTTTAACGGCGAACGTTGAAAACATGGATTATGTCCAGTATTAGTTTTTAATTAAATATTATTACATTTTTCAACATAAGGGTTTTATGCATACATTTTACGGCTTCGATAGAGTTTTCTGAAGTTATGTTTTAAGTCTCATAACGATCCGTTAATATTTACTCAAGTAATCGTAATTTATGTTTAAAGAAATTATGACGTTGGAGGATGAAAATTTTTTGTTTATAATTTTCAGCTCGAATAGTAATGATTGGATAATCAAACTGTAAATAGAAAAAAAATGTGTGCCGTGACGAGCTTTAAAACACTATATTTTTTTAAAATACAGTTTAATAATATTTAATTCTCCAATTTTTTTTAGCGTTTGGACAATCACTTTTCCCATTTTCGAGCCTTAAGTAGGATGATATGTCCAGTGAATGAACACTTAAGCTTCATGACCCTTGAATTGCGGTTGCTTCGTTCCTCGAGCGGACCGTCGTCAACGTACGTGCACGCGCGTGCAAAAATGATAAAGCGACTCACCTTCAGGAAGCAGCGTCCAACGGGCATGTCCTCCGGAACGGTGGCGTTGTACAGCGGCTTCTCGAAGATGGGCTCGTTGTCGTTGAGATCGTGGACAGTGACGCGTACCGTTGCGCTGCTGCTCAGAGGCGGGCGTCCAGAGTCTGTCGCGACTACCACTAGGATCGGCGCGGGATCGGCTTCGCAGTCGACATGGGTGATCGTGGTTATCAGGCCGGAGGTCTCGTCGATGGTGAACCAAGTGGAGTTCAGCAAGGAATACTTGATGGCGGAATTCGCAGCTTCGTCGAGATCCGTAGCGGTGACCTTCAGCACCGGCGTGCCTGGCTCCGAGGCCTCCAGCAAGTGGGCCTCGTACCTTTCCTGGGCGAATTTCGGCGCGTTGTCGTTGACGTCGGTGACCAGCAGCCGAAACGTTCGCACGGCTCTGAGCGGAGGAGTGCCGGCGTCGGTCGCCTCGACCGACAGATCGTAGACGGGTTTTTCTTCGCGATCGAGCGGCCTCTCGACCACCACCAAGTATATGATGTTGTCCCTGGTGGCCAGGCCGAAGTGTCCTTCGCCGCCGGTCAGCGTCACCGTCGCGTTCGAGTACTCGGTCCTGGAGTCCGGATCGCTGACCGATATCCTTGCCACGAACTCGCCCGGCTGCGCGCTCTCGCTGATCTTCGGGGTGGCGTCGTCCGACAGGAAGATGACCGTGATCGCCGGTTGATTGTCGTTGACGTCTGTGACGCGGACGGAAAGGAAGGCGCTCGCCTCCAGCGGCTGTGCGCCGCAATCCCTGGCCACGATCACCAGCTCGTGCCTCTCCTTCGACTCGAAGTCCAACGCTTTGTTAACGTACACCATGCCGGTCTCCGAATCGATGCGAAACATCTCCTCGCGGTCCGACTGCCGCCGATTGATGGAATACTCGATCCGCCCGTTGTCCACCGCGTCGCTGTCCGTCGCGTTCACCGCCAGCACCGGCGTGCCGACGGTCGCGTTCTCCGGTACGCTGGCGACGTACCTCGTCTGATTGAAGATCGGCGGGTTGTCGTTCACATCCTGTACCGTCACGTTCACATGGAGCCTGGAGCGAAGAGGCGGTGCGCCCCCGTCCAGCGCCTCTATCACCAAGTGGTACTGGGACCTGCCCTCTCGATCCAGGGACCCGGAGTTCTGCAGATCCAAGTAGAGAACGCCATCGCGGCCCCGGTGCTGGGACAGCCTGAACGCGTCGTCGTGATTCCCGGAGACGATCTCGTACCTCTGCGTGGAGTACTGGCCGAGATCGGGGTCCTTGGCGGGCGGCAGAGCGCGCTTGGCGTCACGCGGCGAATTTTCCGGGAACTCCACGTCCACGTGGTCCACCGGGAACGTAGGCGCGTTGTCGTTCTCGTCCAGCACCTTCACGACCACCTGAATGTTCTGCGGCAAGGCGACCAGGCTGTAAGACGGTCTAGTCTCGCGGTCCAACGCCACTTTTGTCCTTATCTCTCCTGTCGTATGGTCCACCGTCAGGTCCGAGTCAACAGCGGGCCCGGAAACCGACACTATCAAGTAGGGCGGGCTGTCGGCGTCGATGAAACCCACCCTGGTGCCTGGTCGCGCGTTCTCCGAGACCTCCAAGTATCTGACGAGCTCGGACCACGTGCCCGGGGCGAGAGTCGCTCCCAGGACGAGGAACAGTAGCAGGTGCCGCATCCTGGGGCCTTCGCAACCGCCGCCACCGCCACCTCCTCCTCCCCCTCCTCCTCCGTCTCCCGCTATTATCTGGATCTTTCCATTCCTGACCGATCGATCGTGAGGGGACGCGAGCACCGCCGATGCTTCCAAGGGTTCGTCATGCGCGCGAGAGAACACCGCGAAACCAAGATGCCGAACACGCGGCCTCTGCTAGGCTCGATATCAAACGACCGACAGCAGAAGGCGCGGGTATCCGATCCACCAGCACATTGATCACCCACCAGCAACACCACCACCAATCACAATCACAATTTCGCGTACAACCGCCGATCGTCCCGGTACAGGGTCCTCTGTCTTGCAGTTCCTCAGCGCGACGTTCACGAACACTCTGCTCTCTCTCTCTCTCTCTCTCTCTCCCAGCGGAATTTCTTACGGTGGACGTAAGCCTAACTTGACACCGTTCCACGTCGTCGTTCGCTCTCCGTCTTCCTCCCTTCGCCCTTCCCGTTCGTTCTAGCAACGCTCGTACGTGCCCGGAGTAGCTTCTCTCCGTTTCTCTCTCCGCCCGCCGGGGCCGCGTTACTCGCTGTCCTCCCCGTTGCTAGGATATCTTCGCCTCGAGATATCGCGCATTCCTCGCGCTAGATCCACGCCCGATAACTAGGCGATCAACAGTAGGACCGGTCGCGAATCCCTCGCGATCCTCTCGCGTTCGGGACGCCCCTCATCTCGTCCACCGTCGGGCCCGCACCAAAAATCCACACCCCTCCACGCCGCTTCGGGGCCTGATCTCTATGCCGTTCGACGCGCGGCTCCTTTTGTCATGTTTGCTGGAACGCGCACCACGCGAGTGCCCCTGTCTTCCGGATCGTCGATCAATCCTCTCGGAAGTTAACGACCAGGCTGGACCAGTTGGACCAGCGAGCGAGCGCGCGAGACGGCGAACCAGCCGAGCCTACTCCTTCTCCGCGACCGAACGCGTACGCGACCGTGCTCAGCGTCGAAAGGGCAACCGGCGGTGTTCCCGGTCACCCTGCTCCTTTCCTGAAACTGTCAGGCAACGCGCACTACCGCGTAGAACACGACCCAACGCGACGCGGATAATACGAGAGAAATGTTGTTTACGTGTAAACGCGCTTGCCCAACCTCCGCGACGAGCCGCGTCAGTGTACGTATGCCCGATCGGCTCTCGACTTCTCTCGCGTACCGAACCACCTCTACCCTTCGATTCTAACCGACCTCGACGAATTTCAACACCTCCTCCCGATGGACGACACCCTCTCGCTATTCGCTCCCGGGGACGGTCCCATCCGTGCGTCGGATCGTGCCGAGGTGAGGATCGGCTCGCAGACACTCGATGCGATCGCACAGCCACGGCTATCGGCCTTGAACGCTCGGACCCGGCGGCGGGTTTACGGTCGGGCCGTGGTTCACTGTTGCCCCGGAACAGTAATATGGCAGAGAAGCAAAAGCAGCAAGAGTAGCACGAGGTGTCGCGTACGTGGGCCCAGCGTCCGTTCCGCGCGGCTTCGAGGTTAGGCATGCACTGACATGGCGGCACCTGCAAGGCCTACCCTTCCCCTAACTCGGTGGACTCGGCTCGCTCGGTCAGGGGGACCCGGCTGGGCCCGAGCTGGCGGCCATCTTGGAGAGGGGAGCGGTAGTACGGGCCTCGGCATTCAGCGCGCTTCGCGGCACCGAGCAGCTAGACTATACCAAACTCCTCTGCTCGCTCGCTCACGACCTCTCTCTCTGTCCTCCCTTCACCTCACCCTCGCCCAGACCCTCGCCGTCTCCTCTCTCCTTCTCACTCCCCGTGGATTTCTCGTTGCTCTCCTCCTTTAGCCGGCTCGCCGCCTTCCTACCTACCTACCTGAGCGCCCGGTATGCGAGGAACTGACTTACCGTCGGCGCTCATTCCGCGCTGGGCCCTACGAGCCACTTCTACGCCCGTGCCAAAGGTCCAGGAATTTCATGACGTGACGAGAAAAAGATTCCGGATGGTTTGCATGCTCGCTACGAATTTTCGCTCCCCAAACCCCTTGCCGAAATTATTGAAACTGGACCGAGCGTTTAAGTTCTCGTCTGGTCCGATGCAAATTCGAGGGTAGCGGAGCGGTTAGCGCGGAAGCCGATCGATGCTCCGCCGCGTTATCGTTACCGGCACGAACTATTCGCGCAAATACGATCGGGGGCTAGGTCGGGCGGAGTTCCATCGGGCAGTACGCGGGTAGAGGTCGCGAGATTTGCATGCTAAGAGGAAGCGGCACATTAATTTTGACGATCTGTTAACACTTCCCCGGGGAGGGCACGGGACCGATGTTGGTTACATGATGCATGAGATACCGCGCGACGATACCGCCGCGGCCGGCGCTTCGAACTCGACTTTCCGGAATAATTGCGCGCCTCGATAATATATTTCGCAACGGGCACGCGCATAGATCAGCCGGTGATTTACTCGTGGCGCGCTGGTAGAGCGTAAGTGATAAATTCTCGCGTTAATAATTCCGTGCACCGCCGATGACTCATGACACGGCCGGGTGCGACCGGCGATCTAAAAGCGCGGCACTGGGAAAAAACAAATTAACCAATTCCTCCTACCGGCACGCGCTGGAATTTCATGTACGCCGAGAATTCGGATTAGCGCGTAGGGTACCCGCATTGCAGTTACCCCCGGCCGCGATAGGCTGGTACGATTGCAGGGGGGAAACTCGGCCCGATGCTCGGCCACAGGTCCCGATACGTTAGCCGTAGAAATTAGTGGATCGAGCGGTAAAGCTGTGGACAACGCCTGAAATGGATCAACGGCTGATGGCCCGAGAGGAAGAGCCATCGGTGCCGTCGGCTGGCGCAACGCTTCTCGTGGGTCGAGGACCCTTGGACTCCTCTACCTGACTCTACGAGTAGGCAGATAAATCCGCCGCCTACTACTACTCGCCACGGACAATGCGCCCGAGACGGTGCATCATCGTCCGTATTGTTTGCTCAGGCATCGGCCACACAGCCCGATCTTTCGCAGGTGCTGGAAGCAGGAAAGCGACTCGACCTCGAGCGCGTAACCCGCGTGCGCGCGCGCCGCGAAACCAGGCCCAACTGCCCCGGCCTGTTGCCGCCTTGAAATTGGAATTTGTGTGCGCGGTATATTAGAATGGAATAAATTTGCGTCGCTCGATCCACCGGTAGGCCCAATTGTCTCGCTTTTGTTCTTCGGGGCGCATACGCCGCTGTCTCCGCTCCGCTTTAACTCCGCTCCTCCAGATACATGTGCGACGTCGATCGGGGCAGGCCCGAAAGCAAGATATCGACGGGAGACTCTTCTTCTTCTTCTTCTTCCTCCCCTTCTTTATAGTCAACATTTTTTTCTCTGTCTTCTTATTCCCCCCATTATTGTCCTCCTCCTAATTCTCCTCGACTCTCGCGATTCTTCCTTCTTCTTCCTCATCCTCCTTCTCTCCCAGCCCCCACCATCCCGCCTCTCGTTGCATCGATACTTCTTTTTCTTCGTTTCGACGGAGAGGAACCATGCAACAGAAATGCCATTGTCACCGGCCAGACGCCTGGCCATTAAAGAACGTCAGAGGTTTCTACGAAATCCTGCCGCTGTACGCCAATTTCGGCGCGACGTGGTGGTACGGTCGCTAGGGAAAATTACAGAGTTCGGGAATAAAGGGTGAAAGGAGAAGGAGATAGGGAAGAAGCGGAAAGAGGCGAAAGTGGTCTGTGGATACGAGGAAAGAATACCTCGCGATAATCCGAGGCCGAGGAGGGACGAGGACCGACGAACGTCTCGTCATTAAGCGAAATGATTGCTGGTCGCGAGAACCACCTACACCCCGAACTCGCTGTCAAGGGCACGACTCGCTGGAAGATGAAAGACCGCGAGCTTTCCTGCAGGCCGGCTTCCGGCCTGCTCCTATCATCCTACCCCTGCCGATCCTCGCTCCCTACCACCGCACCTACACCTCCTCCCCGCCCTCCGACGACACAATGGGAAAAGGATTGCCCCCGTTGCATCGGTTGAAGAAGAGAAAAAAAATCGATCCGCGAAGGAGACGAAGGGGAGGCGAAGTAGACAAAGAAGAAGTAACTACATTTCTTGAGAGCGGAGGCGCAACGATGCTGCCAGCCGGACCGGGCCGCGATCGAGTTACGAGTTTCGAATGTCCGCAGTAGTCGTGAGCGGCTCTAGAGTTTCGCGCTCGAGTTTCGTAAAAAACGTGATTTCGAGACCTCGATAGATGATTTTGTCCCGCGATCACCGATTTCCGTCCCCACCTTGCTCGACCTTGCGATCTCTCATCCCCTCGTCCCTGCCAGGGCCGCGTGGCTTCTATAAATCGCAACGTTTCTAGCATTCTCTTGTCTCTCTCTTCTCCACCGGCCTTCTTTCCTTCCCGTTAACTGTAGCAAAGCGTACTAATGTAGAATAATAGAGTGGGGGAGAAGGGTGGACCGGAGGGGCGAGGCGAGGGGAAGAGACCGAGGTAAGAGATTTCGTCGAGGCGTAGTAGAGGGGCACTGAAAATTGGGAGCTGGTGGGGGTGATGGAGACCAGCCGCATAATGACAGGGTGCCTCGCGCCAAGGCCCCGCTAACGAACCGGCCCACGGGACCAAAAGGGTCCAGGCTAGGAGACGACACTGTATTATTTTACCATTTCGGGGGTCGGGGGCATCATCAGAAATCATCGCCGAATCCATATAATCAGTAGACGGTTACGTGCAGCCATGATTTTAAGAGCAGGAAAGAAGGGGGGGGGTGCCGGGGAGGGGTGGAAAAGACGGAGAGAAAAAGGATGAGGCCTAATAAGGCCAACGGTGGTAGGTACTTCGGTATCTTCGTCCTCGTTCTCGCCCTCGTCATCGTCCACGCCCGACTCGAGGATCCCGCGGACTTTGGAGTCCTCGATACCAACTTATAGTACTCGTTGGCGGCCACTAATGACACGGACCCGATAAAAAGTAAACCCCTTCTGTCTCCCCTCCTTCCGCCTCCTCCCTCCTCCGCCGCTATCTTGACGCGTTGCACGAAAGGTAGGTTTTAAAACGCTCCAACGAGGTCGCAAATGCTCCGCAGAGCGATTCTGGAGCGCGATGAGAGGGCGAGGGCTCGAGATCGCGCTTGGAAAAAAATGCACGCGTGTGCACTTAGCTGCGCTCTTTGGAAATGACCGACGGGACAGAGGGGCGAGAGGGAAATGTGAAGGATATTCTGACAGAGACTGGACAAGAGGAGAGTCCCTCGACTCTCTCGTGCCTTTTCCTTATTTCTTCGCTAGCTTCGTTTCAAGCGAAAGACAGAGAAGAGAACTCGTCACCTTCAAGTCATATCCGCGGACGCGGGAAAACGTACCCTGAGAATTCCTCGCGAAACCGCTAGAACGGCCATTCCCGTGAGCGCGAGGGCACGGAGAAAGAATGAGAATTTAATGCCTGGAATCTCTGTTATTGCATTCACGGGAAAGCGTCGAGAACGTCAAGAGCGAGGCAATAAAGAGCAATATGCGAGTATACCGTGAAAGTTGATCGATAAAGATCTAAATGAAAGTTGTTGGTGGATATAAAACGCCTCTCGTATACGTACTGAGCCCACTTTGCGTAGGTACGACCGGTTTGTTACAAATCGAGGAAAAAAGAACTACGCGTCGATCGATAACTTGAATCTTCGTAAAAGTTGATCGAATAAAAATCACCTGCACGCTTGAGAAGACTTGGCCGCGTTTCCTTGGCCTCTTTCGTAAACTAGAAAATGAAAATGCTGTGTGAATGGATAACCGAGGAGGCGCCAAGTACCTTCGGCCTCCAGAAAGGGCAACAAATCATCCGAAAATCCCGTGGGAGTGCAGGGAAAGGTGGAGATCCGATACGTAACCAGTATCGACACCGCGACACGCGTTATCTCGGTAATTAGGGGCTTTCTCTGGACCGAAATATCGATGTTGGAGCCTCTCGAACTGGTTCCAGAATTCCATAAACCGTGTCAGCGGATCGACCGTCAGATAACGTATTGACAGACCGACCGTCCTCTTTCGTCCCTCCTTTTCTAATCTTCGATACACACCGGGAATATTTATTTTCTCGTGATCCTCGATCAGCCACACAATATGTTTCTCCGAAATACCTCACTTTCGTTTCACGCGTCTTATCGAAATAAATCCTCGGTGTCGGTGACACTTGTTTACCGCGATCTTAATAAAGTGGGCTTTTACAATTCAGAAGTACGGAGAATTAGTCTTCCCTCATACAGCACTTCTACTCTAATTAAACAGATAGATGTGTACTAGTACTTACTAATGCGTTCACACAGTCGTGGTAGAGTCTATTAAAACTTCGGATTAATTTCCAGAGTTCCAGAATGCTAGAAACACCGCCTACGACTGGCCTCCTGATCCCCTTTACATTCAGATACACGGAAAGGTTTAACCATATCAACAGAATCGCGCAGGCATTCTATGTAGACGTACAAACACGTCAGAGTGTTCCGGAGCGATAATCTTTTCTTACGCTTTTTCCTCTCCTATGAACGTTTCTGTCACAAGTGTAAATCTACGAATTGTTCTATGCGCGAGCATCGAATAGCAATACACTGTTCAGGTGCACCGTCACCGTTCGATTATTTCTAACCAAGTACTAATAGCAGTAAGTATAATCATAGTAATAATATGTGAACATAATTACCCGGCAGGTTAGATTAGCTATTAATTGCTTCCTCCGGTATATTTCATAGGAGGTGTCATTTATGGCCGCCTTGCTAGTACAGGACACGATGGGAACAACTCGATATTGCCTCTGGCGTGGCTGGTCGGTGGTCGAGACTTCAATCTCGACCCCTCTAAATCTTGAATACGCACATACACGCCACTGCGCCGATGCGTTGTAAATTACGAGGCAATTCGATTTCATAGATGAGAGAGACAATTCGTATATTCTATAAGTAACGATTCCGAGTAAGCGTCATTGGATTTCAACACTCTTCCATCGACTTATGTTACCCCAGCTTCGTTGCATTCGCATCATACAACTTATAAGAATTTTCTGCATTCATTTAAAACTGCCCGAACGACATTGTACTTGCCCAACTTCACACTTGCGTTCACACTTTTCTTGATTCGTATAGAGATCGAAGTCTGCTTCAGCAATAGATGGCCTACCTAATAGCGAATTCGGTGCCTCGCACTGACTCTGCACTGGTGTCAGAAAATGACTTGGATTGGTTGATTCTTATAGAGCTATTTTCGTTTCTATCGGAAACAACCAATCCAAGTCATTTTCTGGCACCAGTGCAGAGTCAGTGCGAGACACCGAATTCGCTATAATTAGTGATCCTCTAGGTAGTGATCGGCAGATGTGTCCACCATTTTCGCCTAAAGCGGAAGTCGCAAATTGGCGGGCACATTTTGAAATAACCGAGGAAACTGAAGTTGTACTATTTCCTTCTGCCGTTCTTCATACAAATTAAAACATGTTAGGTTAAATACATTAGACTGTTTCTAGATCTCTACGGAGCACGTAATAGGGGGAACAGGGAACAGGGGAACAGTGAGTCCTGGAACTCCACTCATGTACTTGCTCTCTCTACTTCCGGTTTCGGTCACTAATGGTGTCGACCAATAGAAAACGGCGGCCACATCTGCCTATCACTACCTAGAGGATCACTAGCTATAATACTCTATGACTGCCGGCTAACCGTGTACAGGTGTGTTCGTACGACACATATCGAGGACGAAGGGTGTACGTGGTGCCATCTCTCATCAGCCGCGAGAATAACAGCCGGTACGTCGTTGGATAAATACGTCGTAAACAATGAATATCAAATATCTGTTGTATATCTTTTTCTTATAAAATACATATTTAAATATATTTAAGTTTAAGGTAATATATTATTCTAGAGTTTATGGTTTTAGAGGGACAATAGGCCAATACTGAGGTTTCGCTTTATCCTTGTGCCTGTCGACGCTAGTCTGAAGAGCAGTCTCCATAGCTAGTATCGTAGGGCTAGATTCCCCGTATAATAACTTTGCATTATTGTTTCTAGCATGCATCCATGCAGCACCACCTTGAATACATTCCTCTTCATCCTTGGCGAGTGATTCGGCTTCCCTTTTCTTCTTCAATTCGATCTTATGCCTTATGCTCTGTTCGAGAAAGCTCATCATATCTTCGTTCACATGGAACTCCAAGTTCTCATTCTCTTCCACAGATTCTGGATCTCCGACGTCTTCCTCCTCCTCTTCTACATCCCGGTCCTTGTAATCTTGGCCCTTTTGCGCACGCCAAGAACACTGCTGGGCATTCTGACACGCCAATGACCTTAACTTATCTCGCAACAATTGATTCTCGTGTTCCAAGGCGAAACAACGAGTCCTCCACCACGTGACGTTGTGTCTGAAAATGTTTACATTTTTATGGTTCACAGGAGAAACAAAGACTCGTGTCTGTTTATCAGAGGACGTCCACTAACCTCTTTTGCCACTCCTGGGCAATTGTATAATTCTCCCAAAACGAACAGGCTTGCATCGTATTTGAGAACAATCTCTCTTTAACGTTAAATCTATTCGAATATTCCGAGATGAATCTCTGGCGTATCGCAGACTTAACCTCAAATTCGACTTGATTACGACGTCGCTTTTTCAAGTGCTTCCTCCTTTTTCGGCTTCTACTATGTTTCGCAGTGATAAATTCCATGCCTCGCGGTTACTCAGTTTAGAAGAAAAAGAGTTCACGTTCGTAGGAAAACCATTGTTCGCGTTTCTGCGAACATCCTCGCGAAACGATCGACATGACCAGTGATGCCCAGAATCGTGGGTTTTCGTTCTAACAATCCGGTGTTCAAATCCCTTTGCGGTGATTCTACATTTTTTCTTTAATTATTCCCTTAATTTGTCTTTCTATATTCTCAGAAGACTAAAGACTTGGAAACTGTTAATTTACAAAGCATTTTCGAAGCTTGATTTTGCTGTTAAAAATGCGATCCCCTCCTGGCTTGTACAGCACCACACAAGCGTACCCCTACCTTCTGTAGGGGATCGCATCTTTACCAGCAAAGTCAAGCATCGAAAATGCTTTGTAGGTTAACAGTTTTCAAATTTTTAGTATTCTGAGAATATAAAAAGAGAAATTAGAGGATAATTAAAGCAAAAAGTACATAACACTAAGCGACATGAAACATCGACAATAGAGCTGTAACGAATATTCGAGTACCAGAAAATTCGAATTTCGGATTGTACCGAATAGGAATCTGAACATGCAATATTTCTTCACACTTTATCATGAAATTCTTTTCATATTGACGTTTACAATAATTGTTTGTTTTTCAAACGATCAATTTGGAACTTTATTCATTTTTAGTAAATATTCGAATACTCCTGATTATTCGAATATTCAAAGAAATTATTCGAATAGTCGAATAATTACAGCTCTAATCGACAACAAACTTTTAATACTGTTTTAATGTTATTCCGATTACTGTACATGATAAGCAGAGGAATTAAACCATCCATCGAAGATTAAACGGGTGATTTTTATTAGAAATATACAGGACTGTCGTGAGGCTTTATACAAATATGGAAATGGTGTTTAAACTTAAAGGAAAATGACGTAAGTACGCAACACCAGTCGAAGTCAAAAAGTAGTGACAATTGTTTCTGTGTGCCGTTCCGAAATCATCGTCAACTGAAATTATCGTTTAGACGAAGAATATATATATATATATGCGCTTGTACGAAACTACCTCTTATTTACTAAGTACGCGGTCTACAATCTCCTCGAAAGTACAATGAATTTTATAAATATCTCAAAATTCAACGCTAACTGATAGTAGCTGTCGGTGTAACTTGGTAAATTCGAGGTAATATTTCACGTTTATACAATAAAATTACAAGTCCAACAATCGAGACACACACCGGGGCACGTAGCCATCTCGGTCGAAGTAATTTATTAGATATAAAGTATGTTAAGACACCCTTGTAAAATTCTGCATCTCGTAATACACGAAATACGCGATAACGTTCGTTGAGAGCCAAAAAGGCGTCGTTGCATTGTTCCAAACGAACAATGTACTACTAGTCCTCCTCGAAAAACAGGGCCACAAATGTCCTTTGAAAGGATTAAGTCTTGTAGAATTGACTGCGGTGCACATCACGTTGCTCAAATTATAATGAACGACCGTTCCTGGCCTCACATATACGATAAATTTAATCCACGCTCGAACGACACTTCGTTATTCCCAAACTTGACGTTACCATTCTCTGTACTATTTCTCCTGGAGCTACTGTCGGTTCCGTTTGATTCGTCGTTATGGCCAGATGCTTCTCCGTCTTCCAATTCACAATCCGACGGTGGTTTATTTAAAGATTCGAGACCAATGATCGTGCGAACGTTGTCCGGTAGCTGGTCCTCCACAGACATTAGTTGATGATATATACCTTCTGCTTTGGATAACGTCCACGGTAACTCGATATGAAGCGAAAGATCATTTATGTGCTGCAATGCGTACAATTAATTACCAAACGATCATTTCTCGGACGAATCAAATAATAATTTGATATACTTGCCTTTAAAATCTCCGTGAATCCGTAACGATTTTCCATGAGTATGGTTTTCTCTGTGTCTAAAATAGCTGCGCACAAGAGCAGGTGGAAATTTTTGCACGGCAAATCGGTCCACAATATTTCCCACAGTTTCATTATATCGACCGCGGTGAACTCTCTTTTAAATAATACTAAAAGCCAGCGGAAGCAAAAGAACATGTTCCCCGAATCCTGGCGATTTAAGTAATGAGCTAATTGCGGGTCCGTGGTGCTCAAGAGAGTGTATAATTGGCACAATTGAGCTTTCATTCCAGCCTGATCTATCTCGAAATTGGTACTCTGTTCCGTGCGTAAGAGATTTGTTTAAAAGCGTTTCGTGAAATTCTATAGCATACGGTCGAATGTCTAATAGAGAACCTACCACTTTGTCCATGAATCCAACGAAGCACCAAAACGCATCAACTTCGCTTTCCATTAAACATAAAATAGGGCTAAGAAGATCACTCATACCCTGGACATACCCTAAGTCGAAATTATACATCACGTACGTCATGAGAATGTCGTACAGTTGTACTAAATGTGGGTTGTCGTCTCCCGAATAATACGCGTGCGTTCTATCCGTCCTATTAACATCCTTCTCTGAAATTTGCGTCGCAAGTTACGATCGACGTCTCAGTAGAAAGGAATTTATGTAAACGCTTCGCTTTCAGGTGTTACCTATCAAACTCTTTCGATCTCGATAATCGGAAAAGTTCTTCTCCTGTATAGGAGTCATTGATCTCCATTGCAGTTTCATCGTGAAATATTCATCAGTCTTTCGTTTCTTTAGTTCTAATCTTTCCATGTTCGTAGAGTTCCAGGGATAGTAATTTAATAAGAATTTCCATACTTCGAATCGCAAGGATGGAGTAATGCCCTACAAAAATTTTACAACAAAATTTTACTTCTGTGCGATATACCCATTCATACAGAAGAGCTTCGTATTTAAATAGTATGTACGAACCCCGCGAAAGATAATATTCTTCACTTCCTCGTGATTCAAAATTCTCCCGTCTGGATCTTTGTATCTGTTCCACTGTTCTTGCGACAATGGTGTACCTAACATAACAAACTCCATTTAGATAATTTACAGAAACTACCTTAACGAAAATCTATTTCGATTATACCTCTAGGGCAAGGTGGTCGCGAAGGTAATGCTACACCCAATCCATGCGCCCCGATTACTTCATATTCCTCCCCATACCCTAAAGATAGCGGAGGATGAGGGACATCGATCGAAAGAGAATTGTTCAATATATCCGCGACTGCTTCCTCGACAGGGCGTTTAACAGGCTCTTTGTACACTACAATTCAAGTTCACACCCGAAGGTTCTTTAAATTTGAAAAAAATCTGTACTGGTTGTAGCATCGTTACCCGAAGATTTACTCTACACTTACGCCAGACGTCCGCCAGTTTAGAAAATGCCTCCAGCGTCGTCTCGTAAGGACGGTTGTGGAAATTCTTCACGAACTTCCAAACGTAATCCGAAGTGTTCTCTTGAAATATATCTAACTCGGCGAACGATTTACTCAGCACGGACTGAACCTCGTCCACAACGATGTACAAATTTCTATTCGTACGCGACTTTACAAACTTGATAAAGCCCTTTAAAGAATTTACAAAACTTCCAGCGTTGGATAACTGAAAGAAGGCAACGTAGGTGGTACCATCCTTTTGCATGAATATAAGCTGCTGTCCCCCATGGTTTACACGAAAGGAGTTTAAGTCCGAGAATAAAATTCTGACGATCCTGCGGCCCAGGGAGTCAGGGCCCTCGGACGAGGTGCGCGTACGCCTGGTATGTGTGTCCACCAACGACCATTCTGGATCCTGATCTTGGTTCTCGGATACGAAAGAATCCTCTATAGGTTTCCATTCTATACATTTCCCAAAGCTCTGCAATTTTAAGTAAAGACATTCTAAATTCTTTAGAATGATAAATATCCCGTCTACTCTCCGCTTACATATTCGACGATATTCAGCGTCCCCAGGCTATGAACCTCGTCCTCTCTGGTACTCGCACCTCGAAGCACAACTCCCGTGTGAATGCACAATTCCTAATTAGAAACAACGATTGCATTAAAGGAATCGCTCTCCCGCTATCGAATAGAAAGTGTAATGCTAGGGTAATTGATCGCAACGCGAATAATTTCATGAAGCGAGGGCCGAAGGAACAATGTATGCAAAAGTTGAGCAGCGATTATTCAAAAGGTCGGACCTCGCTAATGCCAGTAAATGAATGGAAGGAAATATGGTTATGTATTTAGAAGTATGCGATTAGAATGACACGTAATGAATTTGAAGATAAACGCGAAGGACGCTTATTGTCTGCGAAAAATTGATGAAAGGTGTTGTTGCCACACACATGTATCGCATGTGGGTGTGTGTTCGAGTTAATACGTCATTCTCAGAATTGACGAAAGAATGACACTCGAGTCAGGCAAGTTCGCAATAAGAAAATTGTACATTTGCGGCGGCCGATTACTTGCAACTGATCCTCACCTTTCCCTGCTCCATAGGTTCAAACATTTCGGAGATATTTCGACGTAAATTAGCGGGCTGATCGAGTTACGACCGATTTCGACGCATCCCTTCCACCGCCCCGCAAGTTTAACTTGATACTTTCTCCTTCTGTTCTATTGTCTTGGCTCGCTCGGGAAATCCTGCATCTGCGTGCTACCGTTCACTAGTAGAGCTGTCTTTCTCTGATGTTTTGATCGGAGCGAACAAAGGAAATAGTATTCTCCTGACGATCCCGGTGTATATCCGACGGCGGACAATTGTGACACATTTCGCGTGCACTTTAAATAGCTCGTTAGGAACCACGGGCTTTCGATAGACGCGAACTTTGCACAAGTGGAACGCTCATCTCGTATCATCGACTACGTGGGCCAGTGAGCGCTTTAGCGCGACCTCTGTCACGAAACTCTGCTCTTTCTCTCTCCGGTTCGTTTCATTCATTCTGATTCATTCCAACGTTGAGCGTGCGTGCCCCCCGTCTACGAACGACAGAAACTGCGCGACGAATTCAGCAAATAGGGTAGGTCTGGGTTGGGTGATAGAGCCGATAAAATGCACACGATATCACGCAGTACTGCACTTTGCCGAAAAATGAATCTTATCGATCACATCCAGATACTATGGAATGTAAACGTGTAACTACGTTCCACGTTAGCTTCAGCGAGACACTTCCATGATAATAACTCCGGATTACCTTGAGAACACCTATAAAGAGACCTGTTTAATGCATGCCCCTGCAGTCAGTTCTCATGAATCGTTCCGTTCGAAGGCAAATATCGTTAAAAGAAAGGCTCGGCTTATTCGGTACGCTTCTCGAATTAAGGTGCTTGGCGACACTGGTCGTTATCTTTACCCCGAGCCAGGCACGTAATCATGGTAATGCAATAGTGGTGGGGGAAGCTTTTTCCCTCGCTACATTACCTTAACGATTCATAAAAGCAGCTCCTGCAGAACGCTGCATACGGATGCAGTTAGACGTTGCTATATCCTGCCTGCTCTTATCGTTCTTCGGCTGACGAACTTTAGCTAATACCACAGATCTTTGGTATAAACGTGGAGTGTGCATTACGACCACTGCTTTTCGTCGACGTCGCCATTCCTCCTAGTCGAAGAGAAATCACACTCCCCCATTAAAAGCTCGTTATCTTTCAGCATCGAAATTCTCTTGCTGCATAGTTAGTTGCAAAAGTATAAATCACGTGTAAGGGCGGTATTGCGAGTCGCTACTTATTCTTAAGATCATCTTAAGCATTTGGCATCCTTTACTAGTCTACTAGAGTAGTAGAGGATGCCGAATGCTTAAGATGATCTTAAGAATAAGTAGCGACTCGGAAAACCGCCCTAAGATTAGTTCTCTCGTTATTGAACTTTGTAACCTGTGGTTTCGCGATGTAAGCGTTATGCTAGGTTTAGCATGCATCACTTGCACGATGCAGTTGCCTCGTTAGTCACCGATGACTTGTGCAATGTACTCGCAGCTCGCTCTGTGATCTTGGACATCGTAACAATGGGAAATTCCACGGCATCTCGGGGAATAACACAATAATCTTAAAATCGAACGGATAAGGACAGTTGATGCGAAAAGAGTCTTGTATCTACGGTACGTTCTGTTCCATAATTTTCAAGACAACATAAGCATAAATGACGCCACTGTAATATTAGATCGAATGCCTGACTCCTTTATTCTAATGCATCTACCTGAAGCGTCCCTCCGCGATGCCAGTCTTGGAGCATATAAACATGGAGGAAGCATGCAATGGGCAAAAATGTAGACGGCGGAAAAAAGAGAAAAATATTTTTATATTTTTTAATCTCTCTCTTTTTAATTCCAGGAGCGTCAACGTTTTTTTCTTTTGATGTTAAAAAGAGAGAGGGTGTCCTTCATGTATATTTTTCTCCTTCTACCGCCGTCTACATTTTCGCCCATTGCATGCTTTCTCCATGTTTATATGCTGTAAGGTGCCAGCCTTCAAGCCGAGTGCAGTTGCACCGAACGGCGTGACAAGAACAACAAACTCCGCAATCAGACCGGCGCGGCTGTCGCTGGATTACGATACATTATCAAGTGGGAATTTTAACCTAATTATTGAGAGTAGTAATAAGCGATTGTCTTCTTTGTATCGAAGCAATGGCGCAGCCGGAGGGTGGTCAAGGTTCCCTGGCACCCCCAAAGAAGTAGAAGCTTTGTAAATAGAAAAGGAAACTGGATTTTATTTCTCAAATAAATTTGTATAATCAGCTAATGAATTTTATTGAATTTGCATAAAAAATATTTTTATCTTCTCAACTCGGCCCCCCACCCCCCCCCCCCCCCCAAGATTAAATCCTGAGCGCGCCACAGTATTGAAGCCACCTTGCCATGTATTAATCCAGTTTGCTGTAGGTATACCTATAATTCGCTGCTCCGTAATCGAATATCTGTATCGAAACGTGCATTAACTGATCGACAAATTGCGTGGCTTCGGACATTGAGAGGAGATGGGGAAAGCGAATGAGCCCGCAGCTGCAACGACGCTGCAAGTATGTACGCGATTACGCGGCCATAGTCGAGGATGCGGAATGCAAGGACTCGAGGCTTTCCTAAGGAAGCATTCATAAATTTCGCCTTCCTAGAACGTGCAGCGTCCTAAGTGGACGGTGGGAGAACAAATGCCTTTCACGGGAGAGGGTAATAATGTTGAAGCTACCGAGTAAAAGCTGGTTCAGGAATCTTCTTCTACGATACGAAATAGACAGGAAGTAAATAAAAGTTCTGAGAGATAATTCACCGTTATGCATGGTTTAAAGTTCAAACGAAACATTGTATCTGCACGCGTGCAGATAACGTGAATCCGCGCATCTGACTCAGTGGAAAATCAGAAAAGTTCTCGCAAAATGACATCAGAGATTACAGTGCGCGTGCACTCTAGCGATGCTTCGCTATTTGTGGCTCAACCAACGTGCTTAAGTATATGCAAATGATCCGAGTCGGGGTCAGCGAAATTCTAGCACAGTTCCCAAACCGCGTGACGTTTATAGAGAGATCAGCGCGAAGGGCGTGCTTCGAAATTTGTAAAAGTCGGGCCCGAGTTGCCATCGAACATTGTCAGTTATTTTTGCCTCGCACAATCCACTGCACACGTGTGTTTCAGCGACGGCTACGCGCAGGCAACTCTCCCTAAATAGATCACCGAGGCAGACAGGCCGATTACGTGAAAATTGGCTCGAAGGGAGCCAACACCCTCGGTTTTACCAAATCGTTTCCGTACACAGTACGCGAAACAGCGCGAATGCGGGGAACCGGTCGATAGTCGTTTTGTCACGAGTCACCCCTACGCTTGAAACGGAACACGTATTTAATATTTGAAGTTCTAGCACGTTTATCGGATCGGTAGCGTAAACACGATGTTTGGTGCGCGTGCACTAACTGCGCGCAGCGGCAAATGTTCCGGTTCAGTAGTAGGCGACAAAGGAAACGTGACTAGGTGACGCAGGAAAAGGATGCGATCTTCGGCCGTCGCTATTACGGATGATATGAATATTATCTGCGAAACGAAACTCTTCTTCCCCCGTTTGGAACCGGGCACATATTCTATACTCAGAAGATTCGATTTCTATGCTATTGGTGCATCTCGTTGACACGCGACTATTAATTGATATCTTCCGATATTTCCAGGACTGGTTGTCCAGTTTTACCATACTAGTTGGTAAAAAATGTGTACAACGAAGTCGTAAACACCGCGATTAAATAGTGGCGCTGATCGGTATAAAAAGTCCTGCCTAAGATTCCTGAGAACCGATTAAGAAGGGAATATCCCGAACCAGGAAATTCAAAGAATTCTGAAACTTTGTGATATGTACGGGATTTGGGCTATTTTCCGATTTTGTGTTGAAACTCGAAAATTGTACGAGAGATAGAAAAAAAGTTGCAAGACAAAAGTTAGTTAAAAAAAATTATTTTACAGTTCACAAGTTATAACACAAAATCGGAAACTAACCGGATTTTCAGGGGTAAATTCCACCCCGTTAGGGTGAATTTGGGAAGCAAACAAAAATTGCGTTGTAATCAGGAGGAAATTCCCTACATATTCACAAAGTTTCAGAATTCTTCGAATCTCCGGGTTCGGGCTGTTTCCTTGTAAAATGCTCTCTTTCTCCGTTTCGTGCAATTAGTCAATGGGATGAATAGGATCTAAGCGAGAGGTGCGAGGAGCGAGATACGCGGATTCTTACGACCCTACCGAGCCACGGCTGGTTTCCCCACGATTTTTCTCTCAATTTATTCACGTGCGCAGTGGGGGAAATTTGGCAGGTTACGAGCTGAGCGAGGCGATAACGTAAACACGCCTGGAGCGCCGGGACAATCGGCACAAAACAATGCCATGCGAAAGGAATATGTCTTAGTCCAACTCGTTAGCATTCATTCCGTAGCTGCCAGGCGCAGCAGGACAGACGAAAACCTAAAGAAGACCTTTATATTTACATTTGTATGTATTTTAACGCCCGGCTGATCTTCACAACTTCGCCGTGCATTTACCACCGAAGCCCGTGAATCGCTGGTTCGTCACGCCGCGTGGCATTCACGCTAGTTTCTAGAAAATATGCGCATACTCCACGCAACTCCAAGAATCTAGACACTCGGTCGCTTCCCACAAATTTACATGATCGTACGTCTTCACTGAGCTGGCGATTATGAGTCAGGAGCCCTATTCTTTAAACCCCCCTGGAAGTTCTTGACACGCGACGAAGAATGCTCTCAGCGAGTCGACGAACGGTTATTTTTCCTCGCTGGCGAAGAAACACGTGTTGCGTGTGTTTTCGAATTTTATTCCCTGCCGCCCGGCTCTGGAGTTAGAACCACGGCGATCTTACACGCCAGGCTCCGATCAAGCACGGCCGTCCGAGCGATTTCTCTGTGCAGAGTCATCAAAGTGAAAAGCAAAGATAACCGTGAATCTGATCGTTCTTTACCCAAGACGATCCGTTAGCAAAAACGACTGAACGTTTTAATACGCAGTTTCTATTCGCGTAGCTTCGTTTCCGTTCATGGAGGAAATGTGCCCTAAATACACTCTATTCGCTTTTGCGCGCCCGTCGAAAATAGAAGCGGCGATAGGAACGCGACTCTGTGGCTCTGTCTCGTTCCCATAAGTACCAGCTGTCCAAGAGCTGTGCTGAAGATAGGAAAGATGTGTACCCCGGTAGCGTTCGAAAGGCACCTGAGACCGTAGCAAGAGGGTACACGCTGCACTTGCGTCAGAACCGTGGCTAAACTTTGATCTTCATTCACGAGTGCAGCAGTCCTCGTTGGCGATCGTTCGATTCTCTATTCGTCTCTCTCCTTGCACTCGCGCTGAATAAAGCGGCGCGGTCTCGGTGCAAGCGCACCCGCGGGTGCGACCGCACCGAGCTAGTGCTAGAGTATCGACCCGTAGCGTGGCTAAACTCATTCTCCTTTCTCCTTTGCACTTCTCTCTCTTTCTTGCTCTTGGAACCTGTGCTACTCTTGTCCACCGGCTCTCTCGGTCCTTCCGAAACGATATCCGCGCCTTTCTCTTTTCTCCCTGTGGCACCATCTCCGTCGCACGCTGCTCGATGCACGCCGAGGTCGAAATTTACCGGACCGTTCACGGGAATCTCGACCCAACGGCGACCAGGTACACCGCCGTGCATGCGCGAGGAAACGCAGGAACGTGCTACCTCGACCGAGCGCCCTAGCTACGAGCAGGCCCTTTCGAAACTCGAGCGGATATTTTCAAACGGCGCACCGAATCTTCGGCCATCGTTTCCCGAGCGCTTAGTCGCTCGGATCGTGCCACAAAAAAGGCGTTCGTCCTTCGCGTTTCGACCCGCCTCGTGCACGCAAATTGCGGGGAAATATTCCACTACTTGATCAACTCGTATCATTAACAGGAATGTTGTACTTACGTACTCTGTCTTCCAAGAGTAGCAATTTAGAAACTTCATAGTCATCCGTTTTTTTTTTTAGTCGGGGGAGCTCCGCGTGTATTTACGTAAACTCTTGCGGATGAAGCTTGAAAGAAGAATAACCCGATGCACGGCTTGGGTTTTGCGTTCAATAGACAGCAAGTTCCGTTCAGAGATAAATAAAACTATAACGGGAGAAATTCTTGTCGTTCCATATCGTCCGTTGTTTCCTTTTTCCCAGAAACTGTTACTAACTCGATGAGGAGCAATGCCAGCGAAATGATAAAGCCTCCATATGGCTTGGGCTGCTGTTGGGAGCGATCAAAGTTGAGACTAGGGATCCTGAGTCATTCGGAATGAAAGGGGGAAGCGGAGTGTTGAAGGCCTATGATAGAGCGTGAAGCCTAGGCTGAGGATAAAAGAGGGACTAATGGAAGGAAGGAAAGAGGGAAAGAGGAAGCGAGGCAAAGAAGGGAGGAAGGAAAGATGGCAGAATAGAAGGGGCGCCGGAGAGGGCCCCAATTATTGTGGCCGTCCCTGGGCTCTCGACGTCGGACAGCTCAGTTCATTTCGTTGGCGGAGGCGAACGGTGGTGCATAGCGCGACAGCTGATTCCTTACGGTGGTGCGTCGGCCGATCTTTTCTCTGGCCTGTCAGTCGCAGTTTGCACCGCGGATCGGTGGGTTGTATCGCGTGACTCGATTGATCGCGTATGCGTGTACGCGAGACCGAGCGCCGCACTCACGGGCCGATTACGATCGTGATCGCGGCGACCACATCCACCCGACACGGATGCAGCCTCGCAATTCGAAAAACTCCTCATCGATCGTTGGGAAAACGAAGGCGAGGATCAAAGGTGCATCGTAACCATCCAACCGGGCCTATCGAGCTTCGTCCTTCTCGCCGTCACATTGCCGCGATCGCCGCGATTCTAGTCTCGCAAGCGGTAGTGCTGTGCACGGTGGAGAGGCCGAATCAAGGGCGGAGAAGCAGAGGATGCACAACCTCATCGTCAGGGTATGAATCCGGACGCTGCTAGAGTACCAAAGTCTACAGTCGACCTATGGTGAGTTCACCCCTGCCCCGCCAGTGTTTACGATATTCCCCACGCAATGGTGTCCGGATAATTTTGTCACCCGAGCATTGCATGCCTGAGCTGACAGGAGGGTTAAGCGCCGTCCTTTGTCTGCCGCTACCAGATCCTTGAGTCTCTTGTTCCCATTCGTCATTCGCTGGTTTACTCACGCGTCGAGGCACCGTCACATCGGGCACGCGAAAACACTCGCGAACGCGACGATACGCAAGCATTGGAACATTCGAAGCTTGGGTCGATAATGGGTTTATAAGAGCGATTCGTAATTTAATGACACTGAAACGTGTGCCCGGCGTCGGATCGTTTTCCTTGCATATTACACGATGACCCACTTTATTTTCACGGTCTTTCTCAATTCTCATTCCGACTGTTGCCATCGCTGAAACGCGTACTCGGCTCGCCTCGAGCAGCGTTACCAAGGCTCGCGGCCGCTGCAATTTTATTTACGATGTCTCGTAAGAAAGGAGCAACGAGTTTACCTACGCGTGCACCGTCCGCGCGAATTGTCGAGGCGGCGAAGAAAAACAGTGGCATTTGTTTCGGCTGTTGGCACGACACCCGACGCTTTCAACGTAGACAGCTTTATCTGACTAGTCGCTCGCTGTAACTTCGCGGTATTTAAGTACCAGATACGTGCACCTGCAAATGGAATCGCTCGAAAGTTTCGATAAAATGCGGCTGACACCGCGAAATAAAGTAAACGCGTGTCGTTCGGGGCGCAGGATCGATGCTAACGAGCGTCGCCTCATCGTGACAACCGCACACGTGTACATAAAGGAACTTAACACGAATCGGATCGTTGCTCGCGATTCCGGCAGCTGCGTCCAGCGGAATGTGGGGGAAATCGCGGCGCATCTCCGAGGCGGAATTGGCCGTTAACCCCGCAGCATCTCTGGCCGATCTGTGCGCGAGAATTTAACGGCGTAATGCGTTGCCTGGGAGTTTGTTGGCTGAGGGACTAAATGTATCGCGATCCTTGACCGTTCAAACGAATCGTACGTGGTAATCGCGGGCCGATCGATTCTTACCGATAGCGCAGAGCTCTTTACACGGGAGTGCGATCGTTAATGTATTTGTTTCCCGACAAACCTCCCGACAAACCTCCCGATAAAACGATCCAGACGGCCAATGATTTCGAATCTATGGACTCGACGGTTTATCGAGCCGTTCCGCGATCCGGGCTCAATTATTTGCATTCATCCGCTCGGTTTGAAAACGTGCGCTCGCGAGACGCGCATCCGTGCGCTACGTTGTCACGTGTGTCGAGGGTCAGTGCGATTTTCTGGCACGTGCTCGCATCTGAAAACCGTCCATCGATCGGTCGCAACGCGCACAGGCAAGTGTCCTCTGACTTTCATTCTCTCCTAAACATTCGAAATTATTCTGCGCTGGGAATTCCTTCTTCTCTCCTCGTCGGTCCCTCTTAACGAAGTTCAAAGAAGTGCGTCTATTTTCGCGAGAAAACAAAATTGGTGATGAGCATGAAATTATATAAACGCTAATCCCCAGTCTCGCGATACCGGCAGACGAAGAATGTTCGAAAACCGATGTAATCATCATTTGCACACCTGTGTGTTTTCAATTCGACTCGTGGAGGATCCGTGGAACGTTTGGTTCACAGTTCTCATCGAGTTTTCTCGGCTCACACCTCGGTTGCTCGTAAGTCATAGACACCGTTCCTCCCAGCCGCGCGGCAAATTCTAATTTATTGTGTTAGACGAGTGATTTAGAAGATAAGCTTTTGATCGCGCCACTATTCCGGCCCTACTGTATCGATAGCGATCTTCTTTGGATACGGTCATGTTTGCGAGGTGATTGTCTGTCGAATTTTCTCATTATCGGGCTTCTCCGATTACTAGTAGACTCACAATAATCCTGTTTATCGCGGCTAGATTTGTATCTACGCTCGTGGCGGCTATAATTTCGCGTATGCCCTGCAAACTTTGAAAATCTCCACATTCCAAGATCCGTTCGTTTCTCGTCGACGTGACAGGTAGGGTAGGGTGGGGCTAAAAGTCCTGTTTTTCGTATAAACCTATGTAAAATTTAGTACTAACAATCTAGAGATACTCTTATTTTCTGTTCAGTTATACCGCAAAATGTTTGTCAATAATGCAAAATGCACGGGGCAAAAAGTCCATTGCATAGAGTAGAAAGTCCCTAATGTCTTTTCGTGTAATATTAAACTAAATAAGTACAAAACTCTATTCGAATCAACAGATATTTATTAAACCAATTCTTTTTGGTATACAATATTGAAAGGAAAGCATGAGTTATTTACCAAAAAAAAAACTATAAGTCAGAGGCTCGCATTGAACTGAAAACTAAAAAGAATCGCTCAACTAAAACAAAAACACTATTTGAAGACTTTGGTATCATATCTTTATAGTTTGGCCATCTTATTATGAAAACAAATAATAAAATATATATTTTCTGTCTGAGGGACTTTTTGCCTCAATGGTACCTCTATAGTTACTGCGATATATACATTAGAAAATATTATCATTTAGCAATAAACAATATCAGTTTTTTTAAAAAAGTTTTTTTCGGTTCAGGTATTTTTTTCAAATTCTTTTCAAAATTTTGTTAACGCAAGTTTGTAGCGCTTATTGCACCATTAAACTTTTGTTTGAAACATATTTTTCTGTCTATTGTACTTTAAGAGTTATACGCGAAAAAGTGGAAGTACCAATTTGACTTTGAGGTTAGTTTTCACCCGCTTAAAGGGCGATAGGGCCCAAATCAAGCACACCGTTGCTCTTGTTTCGAGTCACTCTATAAACCCACAAAGTTACGTCCCAATCGGTGAGTCCGGGTTCGCGGTGTTCCCTTATTAGTATACTGCGAAGCTCAGTACATTGTTTAGGAATAGAGATTTTGATTTCGGGACTTTTTACCCGCCGGACTTTTAGCCCCACCCTACCCTAACGCTGGGACTTATCCTCTCGTCAACGCGCGGCAATAAGACTTAAAGAACCGAGGGTAATGGTCGCACAGGCAGAATGGAGAGAGTTCTTTGTCCACGAACTTGTCTTGACGATTCGAAACGTCCTTGCTTTTAAATGCACATGATACATCGATGTTATTCCGATCTCTCTTGCTTCGCATAAAGACCTTCATCTTCGTTCCCACGTTTATCATCTTCGCACAGTACCGAAGTGCAATTGATAAGGGAAGAGCGTTTAACTTCAGCGAAGAGATAACAAATACTTGTTTACCATAGACTCGATCGGAAAGGATCTTTGGCAAGCGCCGGTAGTCTGATTGGCTGTCCGTTCGTTTCAGCATCAGCAGATGATGGCAGATCTGAAGAATCTCACTCTGAGCGCTGGAGGAGGACCCAGGTACAGCGGCGATGAACAAGTGCAGTTCACACCGGGTGGAAGCCACCAGGTGACAATAAAGTCCCCCCCGCCCACGCTACATTTGGAAAACCTCAATAATGCGATCCTCAGGTAAATATGAAAAACTGGTAAATCTGCTAAGGGCATTTGAAATTAAAATTATTTAAAGGCGGCACGAGAATGGCGCGGCAAATTCGAGACGCGCGTTCGTTTGTTTTATTTATCGGGCTCTGCGGAACGTCGCGCGTACTTAAAAGCGTGCTTGACAGTTTTTTAAAAAAAAAAAAAAAAAAAACACGTGTGTCAGGCTCACATTACTGGAGAACTGCGAGCGCCGAGCTCGCGATTCGTATTTACCTAGCCAGCGAAGGTGTTCAAGTACGCTTCAAAGTACAAGCCGGGGTATTCGAATTCCGTGTGACTTACATGCGAAACGGAGTACGAAGTCTATAGAATAAGATAAGGCGAGCCTGCGTTTATCTCTATCGATCGTTTTGCTCGTAATATTTCTTGTGAATTAAGGGAGAAATATGCACATGCTTTGCAAGCGGTTAAACCTTTCCTTGACATTGAAAAATCGTCGAAATCGAAGCATTTGTTAAGCTTGCGTCACGAATGAGTCAAGATACAGTAGTGTTCTATAGAAACTTTATACAGGAGCTACAATAAAAAAGAGACTGAATAGCGTGGTCCCAGAGCTTGCTCTATTCATTGCTTCACTTTAATTCCCGTCTGAAGGATGTCTTTCGAAGGGTTTTTGCAACGACCACTGTGTCAGTATGCTACTTATTTGATCGGAAGTATTTCCTTTGCCAAAACATTTAGTTAGACTTACTGCCCGGAGTTGGGTCGTCCGATCCTTTATCTATGCTTTAAATAACCACATCCGTGACCTTTCCTCCCGTTAATCGTCCATTCGAGCCGAACTGGAATTCAGATAGGTGTTTCATGGTGCAAACAATGAATGAGGTAGAGTGCGGTCATCGAGTCGACATCGAACACGCGAAGTACTCTACGCCCCAAATATGTCTAAAACGGAACTCAAGGTCCTTCCATTGATCGCGTTGTTCAGACTAAGGCTTCTGCAAAGACTTTTCCTAGTTCGTTCCGTCGAGCGCGATTCACCGTTCGCCGGAATAAGTGCAGCTCGAAGTTCGCGAGCACCTGAACACCCTGCACTCCCGCATTAGACATATTTATACCGTTTCGGAAGACAATTTCAGATAAATGATCCGATGGAATTCGGCATAGATATCCACAGATTAAGAAGAGCCCCCGTCGATCGTGCTTGCCCGATTTTTCTCCGCGTTCCCGAAGTAATTTAACGAGGCTGAATTATCAGGCAGCTCGGATTGATAGATAGCTCGAGTCGCACGATAACAATTGGACGTAAAAGAAAAGTACCCATTGTTAGAATTTATCCGATTGTCACTTTGTAAGCTGTACAGGCGATATCGATTATTCCCCGTGCCCGCCGAAACCTTAAAACTAAAGTTAAGCGGGAGATTAAATTACACACGTGACAAGCCGCACACGTTTAACTCCGTTGGCTTCGAGACTCCCGCTTCACACCGATACAAAACGCATTTTCACGAAGAGTGAGCCTTGGTAAAAGAAGGAAACCCTTTTTTTTATCGCTGGTGCAGTTATTTTTATACACTTTCCGCGCTATTCTCGCGGTAATGTGGATATTTGCCTCGGGGACAGGCTCCACTAATCGCTATTCACCACGCCGAGGCTCCTGAGAACTTTATATAGCTTCGACTCTTTACCGCGTTTGATCATACGCAACGGCACGAGAAGTATCCGAATTCAACATGACCCAACCTTTCGTTTCAACACCGCGCAACAGATTGGTCTAAAAATAATCTGCTATAACGAGAGATCTGTTCCACAGAAACAAAAATGGCCCTACGGACTCTGTCCTCCCTTAACCACTTGGAAAAGTAGTTCCGCTCAGAGAAGGGCAAAATTTCTTTTTAAATAAAATTTCCAATAACGAATAAAAGTTAAAGAAATCATTCGTCACGTGTCGGATAAAATTAACTCGGGTTAACGAGCGAGTGGCGAGTAATTTTTTAAACTGGTTTAAATAAAAATGTTGCCCACCCTTGCTGCCGCCCTTTACAAACGCACAGCGATCCGGCGCGCATTTAGAATTGCCCGGGAAACGCTAGAGAACAAGCGCAAGAGCTCGCAAAGTAGCATGGGGCGAGCCGTTCTCTATTAGCTTCGCTTAAACGCCGAGTTCGCGGAAACGAGAGCCGGCAATTATCTAATTTGTCGGGGCGAGGTATGCGGAGGCCGCAATAGTTTCCCAACCAAACAACTGACTCACAGTTCCCCGAAAAATAGACAACCGCCGCTCTCGGAGGAACAAAGGAGAAAGTTCGGCTCCACCGAACGAAACGGCGTTCCTTCTCCACCGGGGTACTATCAGATCATATCGGCAGCCTTTAAAAGCCACTTTCACGAGCCGGACGTTTTCCCGAACGCTTCTGTATTCACGTTCCAGCGGCTCGCAGAACAATCTGCACTGCAATTGCAACGGCAGCGCGTCGAACGGCGCCGTGGCCGCGATGTGCAGCAGCAGCATGTTCGCCAGGAAGGTGCCGAACCATAGTCCGGGCCAGGACGGGAAAAGGCCGGCGGTAACGCTGACGCATCTACCGAAGAGGCCACCGGTTGACATCGAGTTCAAGAACCTGGCGTACAGCGTGTCCGAGGGCAGGAAGAGAGGTTGGTCCACGGAGTGTCCTGGCGTTCGCAGGGGGACGGCGACGGATAAACGGAGAGGCACGCGTTAAATCGAACGCGGCGACGCATTCGGTAGGCGTGTTCCGTTCAACAACGCGTGTGAACGACCTAGCTAAAAGAATCAATAGAAACGTACAGGTTCGTTCAGGTTTTGGTCCAGATGCACCTCGGGAGGGCGGTGGGTGGGAGGGAGGCCGGAGGGGAAAGAGGGGGGAGGGTGGTGCGACTGCACCCGCTGTAAAGAGGTCAGCCGGGGGACCCGGCTAACCGTGAAACCTTACGGCCTTAACGAAATTCCTGTGCCTTATCCGCGCCGAACCTTTCGAATTTGGCAAGAGCGCGGATTCCGTTTCAGCAATGCGAAACGTTACGTAAATCGGCCGACTACAGGGCGATCGAGGCAGAGCGGGTCAATAGGAAAGTATGCAAAGCGGGTACAGCGGGGGCGTTTCGTGTTGCAGGGTACAAAACGATATTGAAATGCGTGAACGGAAAGTTTCGCTCCGGGGAGCTGACTGCCATCATGGGCCCGTCCGGCGCTGGGAAGAGCACGCTCATGAACGTTCTGGCAGGCTACAAGTGAGTTTCCTAAGTTATTGGGGCGAAAAGCGTGGGACACGTGACGATACCACGGTTATTTCCAGGACGTCGCACTTGAGCGGCTCGGTGCTGATAAACGGGAAGGACAGGAATCTGAGGAAATTTCGGAAGATGTCCTGCTACATAATGCAGGACGATCGCCTGCTGCCTCACCTCACGGTTTACGAGGCGATGATGATCTCGGCCAATCTGAAGCTGGGGAAGGACATCAGCGCGAGCGAGAAGAAAGTGGTGGTGCGTTGAGGAGATCCCGCGTCGGAGGCCTGGCTCGTCCCTGTGGGCAAAATTAGGCAGCTGCTTGGGGCGTTGATTCTTTAAATTAAGAGTTTCAATTAGATACCTATCACGAGTTGTACTATAAATGTTTTTGAGCTACGCATAAAAATTCAGAGGAAGGTTCTCTGAATTTTACTGAAGAAAAATTGTCGAGCTGGGCCTTGGTTGCGAATACGAATGTTCCCGAAATTGTTGAGGCTTTAATAATTGTCACGACGTGTCGCAGATCGAGGAGATCATCGAGACGCTCGGCCTAAGCGACGCGAGCAACACGCAAGCTCAATGCCTCAGCGGAGGGCAAAGGAAGAGGCTGTCGATAGCGTTAGAGCTGGTGAATAATCCTCCAGTGATGTTTTTCGACGAGCCGACCTCGGGCTTGGACAGCTCGACCTGTTACCAGTGCTTAAGTTTACTTAAATCGTTAAGCAGAGGAGGTAAGCGACGACCGCGAGACGCGTCGCAAGATCGTATTTGCTCTGTAAACGCTATACATTCCGATGTTGATTTAGGGAGGACTATCATATGCACGATACATCAGCCGAGCGCACGCCTGTTCGAGATGTTCGATCATTTGTACCTCCTGGCCGAAGGGCAGTGTATATATCAAGGGAACGTCAGCGGTCTGGTGCCGTTTTTATCGTCAATGGGCCTGGATTGCCCCAGCTATCACAATCCGGCGGATTATGGTGAGTGGAAGCCTCGACGAGCACATGAATCTCAGCGAAAAATCGAGGATCCTCTGTCTTACAAACGCATTTATCGTTTAGTGATGGAAGTGGCGTGCGGGGAGCACGGGGAGTGCGTGCACAAATTGGTGATGGCCGTGAACAACGGTAAGTGCGTCAATTACCAACACCACCAGGCCGCGATCAACGCGGTGCAAACCGTCTCCAACGACATCGCGAAGGAGTCGCCGCAGCAGGAAACTAAGTCCGAGTCCGCGCTAATACCGAACGGAATGGTGAAGCAGCCGAACGGCGGGACGGTGATCAATATGCCGATCTCTTGCACGACCTCTCTGCTGGACAGCGCGGAGAGCATAGAGCAGAAGGTCGGCTTTCCAACGAATAGCTGTACCCAATTTTGGATCCTCCTTAAGAGAAGCTTCTTATCTCAAATAAGAGACATGGTTAGTTGATTGAACGTAATTAGGAGTGAATGACTCCTCGGAACTAGCTCCTTGGTCACGCGGGCATGCTTTGCTGTTTCAGACATTAACGAAAGTAAGGCTGATTTCACATATAATCGTCGGGTTCCTGATCGGCGCGATTTATTATGACATCGGCAACGAGGCCTCGCAAGTAATGAGCAACGCTGGCTGCGTCTTCTTCACGGTGATGTTTCTCATGTTCACCGCCATGATGCCTACCATTCTCACGTGTAAGTAAACGCACGATTACCGATAAGTCTATCCAGATCTGCGTGGTCGCATGTATCAGTAACGTTTCGTGATGCAGTTCCAACGGAAATGGCTGTGTTCGTGAGGGAGCACTTAAACTACTGGTACTCCGTAAAGTCTTACTACCTTGCGAGAACCCTGGCTGATGTACCTTTTCAAGTAAATATCGCCCCTCTTGATCTCCAGTTTTATTATTAACGTGCTAACGATTAACGTGTCCGACCGTCTCTGTTGCAGATAGTGTATTCCGTAGCGTACGTCATCATTGTATATTTCATAACGTCGCAGCCTTTGGAAACCAATAGATTCATGATGTATTTAACTATATGTGTACTGACAGCGTTAGTTTCTCAATCCATCGGTCTAGTGATAGGAGCAGCGTTGAGTGTAGAGGTAAATATCCCATCTCACATTTTCTTCGTGTACTTTCCCCGAACGGAAGAGAAATCTGTACGTGCTACTGTTTCAGAGCGGAGTGTTCATTGGCCCTGTGTCGTCGGTGCCGATCATTCTGTTCTCCGGTTTCTTCGTCAATTTCGATGCCATTCCAAAGTACCTGAAGTTTCTCTCGTACGTGAGCTACGTCAGGTACAGCTTCGAGGGCGCCATGATTTCTGTGTACGGTTATAATCGCGCTAAGCTCAAGTGTTCCGACGCCTACTGCCACTTCAAGAGCCCGACGAAGTTCCTCGAAGAGATGTCGATGCAGGACGCCGTCTTCTGGGTGGACGCCGTCGCGCTCGCCGGTTTCCTCATTATCCTGAGAGTGATCGCCTACTTTGTACTGAGACTGAAGTTACGATCTCTTCGTTAAAACCGCGCAGTGACCGGAGACAATCAGTGATCGGACACGTCACGACGCCCCGGAACATCGGCTCGATCTCGTCCGAGGATCACGCGTCATTCACACACCGGGGGATCGATCGGGGACTCGCGGACCCGACTCTCGACTTTGCGTTCTCTCCGAGCCGGAGAATAGATTCGTCGAAGCGAACCGTAACGTTCGAAACTGCGCTCGTCCCGCGACGACCGTTGTGATGGATCTATACTTATCCGCGAGAGTTCTAAGCCTGACGAAATCCGACCGGTAAATCTGGCTCACCTTGTACCAGCGTTCGCGTTCCGAGTGCCGACGTTATCTCGGAATCGTGTTTAGAACGCCTCGTTAAGAATGCAAACGCTTTCGCCGCTTCGGCAATGGTCGTAGCTCAGGAGTAAGGAGCCCCGCATTCTTGGTAACGCGTTCCGTGTCCTCCGTGCGCGAGCGAGTATTCCCAGGGGGTTGGTTTAACAAAGAGTCGTGCGCGTAGAAGATTTAGGCATTTTTAATAAGCTAGGATGCGCAGGAATTAGATTCGAATTGTACATCATCGATAATAGACCGGCGACGAAACCACCGTTGATAATACGCATTAAAATCGAAACGAGAACATTTATAGCCAATTACTACGAACTCGCCAGGAGCCTTAGGCTCGTTCAAGACTCATGGTCCCTCCAACGAGAGCGCGTGCGCGGCACGCGATAACATAGACTTTTCTCAATAGATAAGCAATAGAATTTACGGATCGGATGTTAGAGGACGGATCCTTTATTGTTCTTGTATTTACATGAATCGCTAACATTCACTCTAGGCTACGGACGGCGCCTCGAGGATATACGGGCGAATCGCGAGCGGCTACAGTAAACGTTCGACAGATCGGACGGCTAAGAGATTTTTAATCGCACCACTCCAGCGGCGGAAACGAATTTCCACCGTTCGCGCATATACCGGCGAGGTGCTTGGCGTTTGTATTTGTACTCCGAAAATGATTTTCTTACGTGATCGCGAATCAATCTTTACCCATATCGTCATTCCATTAAATAGACAATTCGGTAACTGTAACGTTTAAGCGACAAAACGCGTATATATTGTAAAAAGCTCACACCTGACCAATCACTAGCTGCCTGTGCGTTTGCTTCTAAGTGGGAGTGCCGAACATTGTTACATTTACTACGACGACGTAGTTGTTTAATTAGACAGGCAAAGGGAGCATCTGCATTACCAAAAAAAAAGGAAAAAAAAAGGCGAAGAAAAACTCTAGGCATGGCAGTGTACGTTAACGAAATTAACAAAAGATTATTCTGGTTTTGGAGATTTGTACAGGTATTCTTTTCATGGCCTATACACTGTTCGTAATTGCTACGGGTTCATTTACTCAGCGACTGAGAAACAAAAGCCGATCTAAAAAAATCTCATAGACCACCGTTCACCCTTTACTTCAGACTTCTTATCGCCCGCTTAGCGTTCTTTTGTAAATGTCGCGACACGGCCGGGTGCAGATTAATCTTACCATTATAGGTGATCGATATCGCTGTTCTTAGTTTAACTTTCTAACTTCGGGAGGAGATAATATTTGTTAAGCGATAGTTATATAAACATATTTTTGTATTTGGACGTTAGAAATTCTACTTCTCGGTTTACGTTTAGGATAAATCGATCCTCTTTCGTTTCTGGTACGATCGTCCTCTTTAGAGTTAAGTTACGCTCGTTTTTGTCAACCTGTTAGGGGAGAATTCTAGCTTTTCGATGTGTGCTCGTTATTTTATAGGCACTTATTGCAACTGTACTTATTGCGTACGTACTAAATATTTAAGAATTTCCAAAGGGATACCTTCGGAATCGTACTTCTTTACTTAATACATATATCGTTTTCTAATTAGAGAGACTATCGCGGCTATTATTATGCAGAGTAGAACGATTCCCGAAGAGTCGAGAGGCGGACGCCGGCGTAGCGTTTCGGGATAGGGAAGTTACACGATTCATGATCGGCGAATAATTTATGCTTCGCATACAATTGGTACAATTAAGTGGTAAAACCGTGATTCTTGGAGAGATTATATCCTACGGATCGTAGGGGGTGGGCAAAGGGAGCAAAACAGTTTCAATATTTTTAGACCCGCTACATATATAATTATTATCGTTTCCACCACCACTTATTTTTTAATTCGAATGCATAGGCAGGGAACAACAAGGCACTGCGCTACACGCGCAAACACCGTTTCCTTTCTCTCTTTTTTCTTTTACTTCTCTCCTTGTCTTTCTATCGTTGTTAAGCAACCTATAGCATACAATGTATCGTGATCAGGTAATCATCGTTGAAACATAACCTCACAATCTGAAGATCGAGTGTCCATTTCCGTTTCATTCCGTATGCGTTTGAATAATGATAACTTGGGATGTCTGTGATTCCGTATCGACAAACGATCGTTTGGCGTACAAGAAAAAAATCTGTAAAATGTACATAGAGGCGTGTAAATATAGGGGTTTATGGCAATGGAGCAGTGGGGAAGGGGGGCGCGTTGAAATTGGATGGGTATGATGAAAGTGCAAGACTTGTGCTTTTTTTTTTTAATAAAAACATTGACACACATATTCGGACCTGTACATATTTTGTTGGGTCTCTGCCCGCATTTATCGTGCAACTAAAGTAAGTTTTACGAGCGACGAATCGAGATGATCGTTTAGTTCTATTGCGCCATGTGATCCTTAACAATTGCGAGTGCAAATCACCCGGTGCAACACAACACGCGTACACAGGGCCGAGATCTGAGCGTGCGTCACGTTCGCTTTTGCATGAAATCGATTCACAGCTATGTAGTTTGCCGTGTAAATCGAATCGCTGGTTGATTTCCCCGGGAGTTCTCGGTTTGCGCTCTACAATGCTGCGCGATTATTATTTAAATATGTAGACGGGAATTCTAGGCGGCCGTAGAAGCAGTAAGAACATGCCAGGTCCGCGCTTACATTGTGTTCAAGGCTCGTTAGAGCTGAGACTGTACTAACGAACAAGCAGACTTTCAATTACACACAAACTATCTGGCGTGCAGGGCCTTCGAGCCGCTGCTGACGAATTCAGATATCGTAATACCGCGCGTATGTCGATGCGCAGCATAGGCGAATTGTTTCATAAAGTTACGCTTCTAGGACACATACCTACACCACACGTCGACGTACAATGCATATTGTCCGACCATGTAATGCGTACAGTACATGACACTTTTTTCAAGTATTGTAATTTTATATAAACAGAGGAGTATGAGTATCGAGAGCTGCGCGCATGTGTGTACGAGCATCGGGAGTGAGAGTTGAGAGAGAAAGGTGCGTGGATAGGGCAGAGATGAACAAATTAACGGGCGACAAACGCACGCGGGGAAAACGAATTCTGCAAATCCTTGCGAAACAAATTTCCAAGTATAATGTTCCGTGTTCTGAGCAAGGAATGTCACGTTTATACTAAAGCACAAACGAATAAACATCTGTATAATGACTACATCAATCGTTCCGTTCCAAAATCAAAAAAAAAAGAGAAAAAATTCTCTCCTGGCCGAGCAACTGTCGCGTTCGAAGCTTGCCGTTCGAATTTTTGCAGGCGTAGAATTAGTCGCCTGCATGCTGGGGTATAGGCGACCAATCTAACGCTGGAAAAGTTATTTTAAGCTCGCTTTTACCAATGCTGCCAAAGCAAAGCTACTCGGACACGTTCAATTCTTCAGCGGAGAGATTAGGATCTACGCAAAGCTCGTTAATTTCTCACGTTGCAGCGTATCTTCCCGCGTTGAACTTTCGATCTGAAGTGCTGCTTTATGTGTCTCTTGTAAAGTATACTTGAAAATCGTGTTAGATATTGTACCGATTAAGTTGGCAAGTATTTTAGTTCGAAGCGCCCGTTGAAAGTTTCTCGAGCAATTGTGTAATCGTGCGACAAACTCGAGCAGCGAGAGTACCTGCGGGATAATGGAAAAGCCCATAGTACGCGCAAGGGTAGTGAAGGTCCTGGGCAGAACCGGCTCCCAAGGACAATGCACGCAGGTCAAAGTGGAATTTCTGAACGAACAAAACAGGCAGCTGGTTCGAAACGTGAAGGGTCCTGTACGCGAAGGGGACATTCTCACGCTTTTAGAATCCGAAAGGGAAGCTCGACGACTTCGCTAATGCCGACCTTCCTTCCCAAACGAACAAAAAGGCATTCGAACCCCACCAGGTACATATAAATGCCCATCCGTAAACCATACCGAGCGCATGTAACGAGAACGGGCAACTTTGTTCCCGAAGATACATTTGTACCTAAATACGTATTCCGTTAAAAATATATCGCATTTAAAGACAAAAACGCACAAGGCAGAGCTTTGACCATTGAATATTCGTTCCCCAGGTCACACGAGCAGAGGCGATGCTACCTATCTCGAAAAAGAAGTCAAATTTTGTCTTTTTATATGCATGTTTTTTAACAAAATATATATATCGGTGCATGCCATTGATGCAAATGGTCGCAACGGCGTGTCCCACCATGCGAATGTAACTCGAAAGCATTTTCAAATAAAAGTTAGCGCATAGATATTTCCAGAAGCATTGGTATAATATTTCTATCATGTCCCCAGACAGTTTCTTAGCTTCGATATCGCACGAGCGATCGGAATACCCATTTCACCTTCTTTTTTTCTCATCCGAATGTATGTAAACAAAATATAGTCTTGGTCACGTCCATATTTCCGAGAACAAAGGAATGTCTTTCTTTCCTACGAAGGACAGAACTTCGCATTCGTTCTTCAGTACGTCGCTACAGCTCGATGTCGCCCTAATCGGGATTCGACCAATGAGAGAAGACCGTGCTCGGTACGAGCGGGAACGGCGATTTTCTATTTTTAACGTTTTATTAAAAAGTTCAAGCATATTTGTACAACTAATGACGCTGAAAAATATTTTGGATTTTCTATTCACAATTCTGCTTTTATCCAAGAGCCTACAAGGTGATTAATCGTCATAATGCGCAATAAATAACAGAAATATATTGCATGTTGGTGGCAGCACCGTCGCTAAACGAGCGAACCCAGCGAAACGTTGGCGTAGCAGCTTCAGTCTGGCTTGAACGATCGCGGAGTTGAGTCGCGTAGTGCTGTATTTTAATCGTCCGTAATTGAGGACATTTCATAAAAAATTTCATTCGTTACTTTTCTTGATTCATTGTAACCGCATTACGTTCAAGCCGACTCAGTGCATCCGGTTCGATCGAGGCGTTAGAAAACTTAGCTAGCTCCAGCCGCGTCTGCCGTGTCTTCCGCATCTTCCGCGTGTGCAATTTGTTTGATTGTCCCCCCGGACGATGGTTGTCCCCTTTATTTTCCCACTTTTCATTCCTCTTTATTGAATGTCGGTAAGGCGAAAAAGAAGCTGCGTCTGGGAATAATCGTGCTCGAGGCTTGCCTCGCGACGCGACGATGCCCGTGACGTGCGACGCCATTACACGGCCCGTTTTGCGCGGTGATTAGACAGAGGTTTTCGTCTGCGTTTCCTCGACGGCTTCTCAAGGTAATACGATTCTGGTGAGTCGGGCTAGAGGGGATCACACGTGTAAAATTGGTAGCCCATCAGGGATCTAAGCGATTGTCGTTGAACGAAAGCGAAATGAACACTGTTCCTTTGCTTTGCTTCGTCGTCAAAATTCGCGTGTAAATGGGATAGCAACAAAAATGTTTCTACACTATTTACAATCACCTTCTCTTTCTCCCCGCGACAACTTATCGGACGAGACGGGTAATGAAATTGAGTTAGCACAGCTCCACTGCATGGGAGCACGTTTTCCGATCCGTTTCGGGGGCCCTCCTCGCCAGAGGAGACTGCCTGCTCCTAACGTTTTTCGACGAAGCGGTTGCAACTTCGTACCCTGCACGCGGCAGCAGGGTACTATAGCTAGGGCTTAGTCAGGCATTCGAAGATTCTCAATTAGTTAGCTAGCTAGGGTTGGTAGTTTGAAAGAGCGTCGGAACGTGGATAGCACCTCCGGTTCTTTCCCGGGTAGGTCATGTAGGTGCTGTTAGTTCCTTCGGGAACATACAGTTCTTTGATGCCACGATGATGTCCTCCGTGGTTGCCTTTTTAGCTTTGCATTGGAGGGTGGTTGGGCCGTCGGAAGTCAGGGCGAGTCACCGTTTGCAGCAACCTCCTCGTGGTGTGACTTGGGAAATTTATGTTACTTCGCTACCGAATTAACACAAATTTGCTAATGGCTGCAATACTAGAAACTTCTTGTTCCACTGGGCTTTTACATTACCCAGAAAATTCTATTACGAAAAAGTTATTTTGTAAAATTAAAATATAGGAAAGAAACCTGAGGTTCCAAAACCCAATGTTCTTTTTTTTTTCACTGCACACGTATATGCATCTATGCTCGCGTACTTAGATTACGAAAATCCAAAACTCTGAACCAGCACGCTATACCACCGCTTCCTAGAAAAACCCATACACGAATGTATTCGTATGCCAAAGGATTATAATAAAGCCGGATATTCGTTCCACGTGTGAAATTCCTGATAATGTTCATTCGACGCCACAGCCTAACCTCCAACCTCACACCAGTCAAGTTAATCAGTAAGAGTACACACGAGATTACAGGCGGAGGCGGCCATTTTCATTAGCGATAGACGCATGGCACGTAGCATGCTACAGAGCGCAGGGTGTAACGCCGGGCGCAACATGCGAGCGGCAGTAATGGGCGTTGGTGGGGGCCCGAGGCGGAGATAAGATGCAGTAATTTAGTTTGCGATCCATGACCTTATCGGCGACCAATCCGCTGATCGTATGGTGGAATGGGGAAATGCGTTAATGATTATCGATTAGACTACGAACGCGATTAGAACGTAGAACAGTCGTTGACCAGTGATCGACGCGGTTAGTGGATCGTCGTGCCGCGTATTGGCAGGCGTTGAACGTGGCATGCCGAGTTTTCCTTTTGCTCGCAATCTAACCACACTAGATTCCTACAAAGCTACGCCTCAATTCTCGAACGCTCGCTCCACCCGTGCTCGGAAAAGACATCGCTGGTACGGCCTGCACAAGAGGCGGTACGTATTTCTACCCAATGCTATTCAATTTCACGAATCTCGACGCGTGCACGCACAGTAAAGTGTACGAGGCGAGCGAGTTTTCTTTCGATCATAACCTCGAGCTTTTGCGGTTACCTAGTTATATGTACATTGCGTGTCAGCTTTCGCCACCGAGGTGACCTTTCATTTTTTTTCCCCCGCTCCCTTCGAACAGATTCTCGACAGTGCATCCCGCATCTTTATACACTGGATAATTGGCATCTTGTTCTATATACTTAAATAATAAAACAATCGGACGAAAGTGTGTCGGTAGTAGAAACACTCCGCCGATAAGCATACAGCGAGTGTATCGATTCCCTCGTTTCCCGCCACATTCAAGTTCATCCTACGAGTTTCACGGATTGCAGAATCTCGCGGTACACCTGGATTTTCGTTTAAGATTATACCTCCGGACAAAGTTCAAGCTCTTGCCTGATTATGTAAATTTTGGTAGTTAAGCCGCGCTTAGCTGTCCGCTCGAGGCCGACAGGTTAATGGTGTCGTCGAGACCCAGAATTGGCTGTTTGGTAGAAACAGACAGTTTTCGTGATTTCGAAATTGATATTTTAATCGAGAATGCTGGTGTACCGAATGACGTAGCGTGAATGCTCCAACGTGCATCTACTGGCAGTTAAACACTTTTAACGTCATTCAGTTTTTTCTACTACTGCTGGCGTCTTTTTCCTAGCCGCTAATTCCACACTCATTACATTACATCATGGCTCGTTGTGGATCATATAGTTAGTGAAGTTATCAGTGCACTTGTGTTTTTACAGAGGATCGAATCGTGCCGTTGATCATTAGACAAGTCGGTTCCTCGTGATAAACAGAGTTAAGCCATGGTGGAGAACGGAAGGCAGAGCGGGCAGGCTGGTTTGATCAGCAATGGTGTCGATCGGTGAGCTAAATAATATCGAGTTTTAATCTCGAGCTGTCTCTCAAGCTTCATCGATACTCGGCTTGGTGTACCCGTCAGGTTAAATTGACCTCGCTAATGCGACTTGTGATTTGTCAAGTATAAATTGCATCCGTGTATTGCACTCGACGCATGCTAAAATCTCGACACCTGTAGTGCCTTTATTTGGTCCCACGCTCATTATTCTGCACGGGCGATAGGTTGAATCAGATGATTCTGAATGAGGCGGCCGATGAAGTTGCAATTATTGAACGTTTGAATTGTATTAACTCCGAGCGTGATCGGATGCTTTAAAAACCCGTGTATTGTTTTTAGTCAGCTTATGTAGCGCTCGTTTCCTTTCGACGAGCGGCGATGCCTTCCCTCCCTCGGAAGATTTCGAGCCAGATCCGATCGTGTGCCGATAACTGGGCCGATAAGAGAACGACGCGACTCTGAAATCTCAAATCTCTTCGATGGACTTCGAGCTGTGGCTGCAGCAAAATTCTCATGCCTGTTATACGCTCCCGTAACTCGCTTTGTATTCACCGATACAGTCGCGTAAATTCCTTTTACAGCTGATCCGACGCGCTGGGCGAAGTATTTATTCGCCTCGTTGGTTGAAAAGAGTTATGAACGCTTTGAATTTCGTTTGAAGCATAGGAGAATATACGGTCACGCGCGGACTGCGAGGTCTATATAAAATCCTCTGCAACAGCACAGTAATTACATTCTTATCGTAGCCACTAAACAACGGCAACTGCACGCGCGGACTTTGCGCTTCTGGTTGTGTAAGCGACCTTTATTCCAGCTAGCTTGGCGAAGCATCTCGCGATAGCTTCATTGACAGTAACGCATCAATTTTTCTCGGCATTCAGATGCCCAGTGGAAAGGGGCACATCCTAACGTTTTATGATTTCTTTTTTATGAGTTTTTTTGCACTACATTACAGAAACGAATTAAGGAGGTATTCTCGTCTAGAAGGCCAATTTTTTGCCTTTCTTTAGGGACGACGAACAAAAAAAGGACACGGTGTTTACCGATGGGCATTGTCCACGCGTATTCATTAACATTTCAATAAGTTGTAAAAAAAACTCAGCCGTATGTAATAATAATTAATGGAGATATTTATCAACACGTAGAGCAGGTGCAAAAAAAGTTGCTTCGTGGCGTGCACGATTCCGGTTGTTCCGCTAATTTCAAACCAAAAAAAAAAACTAAAAGATTCTTAATCAGTAAGAGTGTGGCTATAACCCGTAGCAGATTCATAAAAAAAATAATAAATTCACAACATGGCGGCGCATTGAATTTACTTCCATTTTTTGTGTTTTTCCGTCTTTAAACAGATTTAAATATGTAAAAAAAAAAATATTTCGATTTGATTCAGCTACCGATTAGAATTACCTACATGTTTTTTGAAGGTGAGATATCGTGCACGTCGCCATGAATAACACCGTTTTGACAAAATCCCATATCTCCATTAATTATTATTGTACATACCTGAATTTTTTTTACAACTTACTGAAATTTTAATAAATACGCGCGAGTAATATTCGTCAGTAAAAACTGTGTACTTTTTTTCTGCGTCGTCCCAAAAGGACACAGAGGATCTCGTTCCTCTGAACGAGAATAACCCCGCAAGGGGGGTATTGCGTCTTGTTGGCCCGAAAAATAGGTAATTCTTTGTGAATTTTTTGTACCAAAACGGCGCGACAAATTAATTTAAGGTTTGAAAGGCTGTTTTATTGTATCTTGTGCTATTGTTCCGAATTTTTGTGTGACAGTGAAAAAAAAAACATGGCAGATACAGAGGGAGCATTGAAAAATAATCGGGTGGCCCTGGTGTTGACGAAAAGTACTGTAAGGCTTATCCGAAACACAAAAGGGAAAAGAGATTCTTAATCTAAGTGTACGAATGTGGCAGTAGATGCATTAAGAAAAATAAAAAAATGTTAAAATGGCAGCCTTTTGTAGAAGATGAAGCGCCCTGATTTGAGTCTGTGAAAGATTTTGCCCCAAAATCGGGAAAACTTCTTTAAATAAAAAAGGACAAATACTGCAATAAATTTACTACCACAGATTGCAACATTCATATACATTAAGAATCTATTTCCCTTTTTGTGTTTTAGATAACTCTTACAATACTTTCCGTCAACACCAGGACCACTCTATTTTTCAACGCCCTCTCTCTGTATCTGCCATGTTTTTTTTCACTCTCACACAAAAATTCAGAACAATAGTTCAAGACAGAATAAAACAGCCTGGCAAATCTCAAATTAATTCGTCGAACCGATTGACTACAAAAAATTCATAAAAAAAATTACCTATTTCTCGACCCAACAAGGCGCAATCCCCCCTTAACGGCACAAAGAAACGAGAATTTATAAATACGTAGCATGTATACCTGTTTTCCACCTAGCCCCTCGGATTATTTTTCTGTGCACTTCGCCCCCGCTTCGAAGGGAGATTCCGATCACGAGAAATCCACGAGTACTGTGCACAGATCGGGCGTCAGATGAATCGATTGCGTAATTACGTTACCAGATATCGTAGCATGTACGTCGGGCTGGTGGATTACACTGCGGTTTTCGCTGGAACAGCACAGGACGCGAGAGAAATTGTTATGCCAGACGTGCGCGACACGCTTCCCATTTTTTTCAACCATTTCCTTTGAAACACCATCCTCGGGCTCGAGCTATTGCAACAGGTGCAGCGGCACGCTTGGGACGATGGATCATTTCTTTATCCCGCCACCGACGGGGACTAATATTGTCATTGGTACCGCTGCGCGTTTCACGTATGCACACACGGTATATGCAACGCGCCGCGCTCGCGATATTGGGCGCGCTTCTGCAGAGCGGGACACGTGAACACATGCACGTGCCAGGCCGGCCGAGCGCATACCAAAGAGACGACATGCCCTTCTAAATACATACTAGCATGTGCATGCGTACAATGACATCGCAATTTTGTACGGGGTATACGTGACTTGAACCATGCGGGGCCATAAGAGGAAAATGTAACATTGAATGCTTAATATCATCCGAGGTATTGCGAGCGCTTGCATCGCGGCGGGTAATAGGCGTGCACGTTGCAGCATCAACAAGATAAAATGAGCATTGCTACCGAAAACAAATATGCCACGTCCAGTGGATGAGCTTTTATCTATTCCACAGAAGTTTGTTCGACGGACGGACTCGATCTACGATTCAATGGCTGAGGCCATATTCGCACGAGCGATGCGACGGTTATCCTTAATGCAAGCTACGGATTGATTGTTACGAGCCTCGCTTCGATACGTTCAAGATTCATCATCGTGGCATTGCCAGCCGATCCGACCGGGTGTACACCAGGAAACGAGACTAGCAAATGTCGAGCGCGCAGGATCGCTTAAAATGCATAAGCAGATACGAGCCGTGCAATCATTGGCAATTTACTATCCGCCTAGGTGCCCACGCATGTTTTTTCTTTCCCTCCCTGGTGGAAGATCGCCGAAGAGTTCTTTCATTCCGCCAGGCGACTGGGCTCGCTTTCTGCGCCGTCGACAAACGCGCACGTAAGATTGTCGGGAAGACCGCGCTGCTCTTACAGAGTGCCGTAATGAACTACTTCGCTCCTTCATAAGTTCCACACGTACGGTATGACGCCGATGAAACGTGACGCGACCGGCGACGGACGTCAAAGCGGTGCTTTCTCGACGACATCCGCCGCGGCTTATTGTCTTTCGAGAACGCCGGGGAAATGCAAATGGCCGTTAATCGGTTTGGCGAATAACGGGCGGGAGGATCCCCCCCCAGCGATCCTTCTTCCATCATCTGTGATCCGCGCGTGCCAGACCGTTCTGAAACTGTCGCAAACCTGTTCCCCCGAGCCCGTCCTTCCCTGCCTCGTTAAAGGGTAATTATGACGATATTAACGTAATGCTTCCGGCAATTATATCGTTTCTTTGCCGTCGCTTAGAATCTTTAAATACCACGGTGACGGTGCGGTATCTTCTTCGGGAACGTGTTCCGTCGGTTCTCTCAAGACCACGCGTGCCCGAGCTAGAACACTGGAAAGCCTCGATAACAATTCCACGCCCCCGTCGGACCACTTCTAACACTAAATTACGAACGCATCCTCCTACACGCCCCGCGGAAAGAAGCGCGGGACAGAAGAGCCTCGCCGCGTCGCTTTGCTCGGCTCGACTTAACGATCATGGTTAACGGGGAGGTCAGCACCAATGACGTCCTGCTTGAAAGATATTAGCCCGGCAGATACGAGCGGGTAAACGCCTTAACAAGCAGGGGACGGCTAAGATAACGAGCTTACTCGATTCAAAGAGGACAGTCGGGAGAGGGCCGAGCTGAAAAAGCTCGGGCTTAAGCTCGTTCGCGCGCTCCGGCAGACTTTGGCCGCGTCGACGGGCGAAGCCGTGTCGCCAATTTTCGTTCTCTTCGTTCCCTCGCCTGTCTTCCTTTGTCGCGTCGTTAAAAGGCAGCGGGCAAGAGGGAGAAGGAAGCACAGGCAGAGCGAGACGGAGCTCCGTGGAGAGCAACGACGGTCAATGGTGATGGCCGCGGTTGCAGCTAAACGGTAGAGTCAGGCAGTCAGTGAGTCTCGGGACAGCGAGGTTCGAGCATCGCGTACGAGCCATCGAGCCGCGTGTACTTATCGCTGGATTCTCTTTCAAGCCCTTGCTATCGGCGCGCTCTTGGGATTTAAATATCGCCAATTGTTCGTGAACGTGGCTGTGTGCGCCGCGAGTGTATCTCCTGACCTCTCGAATAAAAACCGTCGCATGTTGGAGAACGTGGAATTTATAACTCAGGATGCGCCCGCTGCCGTTTCCAGAATAGAGTCGATGGTCTACGCAGTTCGTAACTCCCAAGGCACGGCCGTCTCTTTTTGTTCGACTTCCCACGCTCTGCTACAGTAATAATGTAAGGAACGAGGTTTATTCCAACCCCTTCTCCCCCTGGGGTAACGACCAATGTTTGCTTCCGCTGTTCGCTGCTGTTTCGCTCGCTTGAAATTATTCGAAACTCGACGGGCCAATTCCCGCCAACTCGTGCTAAATGCCATTTTGAAGTATACTGCTGAAACGCTTAAGCGTTTCGTCACACCGACTCGGCATAAATAACGCCGGTGTCCCGTTTGCATCATTTCTCGCGGCTGAAAAGGTTAATGGGATGCGTGACATCGGGCGTCGAACGCCGCGGCATTATTTTAACGCGGAAGCAAAGAACGGTAAAACTCGGCGGCTGGCCCCCCGTCTACGAAACGTTTCACACCGAATTGTAGCTCGGCTAGCGGCCTGAGCCTTCCAGCCCAGAGGCTCAAGTTTCCCGAAACGAAATAATTGTTTCAGGCGATGAGTGAGACCGCGTGTTTAGTCGATCAGAAGAATCAAGTCTGACCGAACAGTGAAGAAGAGAGACCGATACGAACCTTTGCGCGCGTTTGAACAGAAACTGCGAGAAACAGGATAAAAGATGAAGCTTGAGGGGAATTGCTCGCGGGAGGAGAGTACGAATGAGATTTTATTGCAACCTAGGAAGGTGTCCGGGACCCGGCTACAGATCGTACCTGTACAACCGAAAACGATCACGCATCTGCCGAAAAGGCCGCCGGTTGATCTGGCGTTCACCGACTTGACGTACAGCGTGCAGGAAGGCCGCAAAAGCAGTAAGTACAGGAATTTCTATCGTTAAATAATTTCAGGGCTCGCTCGAGCGCCCGTCAGATCGTACCCGACCGAATTCACTCGGGATTCCGACTGTCGCGTCCTCGCGCATCCTATAAATTCAGACGGCTGGAACTGGTTCCCGATGACATTGACCACAAAGTGAAAGTAAAGGCAGCCTGCGAGAGAGGAGGACAGATCTCAGCCAATGCAGTTCACGTGTTGTAACACTTGCTCATCCCGCGGCGATATGTTCTTATCAAAGTGCAGGGTGGCGGACGAGATAACGCGACGAATTTAAAAGAAACACTCTGTCCGAGCGTTTTGAACACGCTCCGAGCGTGTAACAGTATCTATAATATTTCGCTGAAGAGTGGCAATAATTCTACAGCGATCAATCGCGGCTGCTTGTTTAAACCAATTCAAGGGAGAAGGCTTGCCTATCTTTCGCGAGGGAGATATGACTTTCTATATAGTTTGTGGAGCGCGGTTGGCCGAGGCGAGTGGAATTAGTGACCGAGATTTTGTAAGAAGACCGGTTGCGGCATAAGGCTTCAGACACGATTTCCAAAGTACATGTTCTTACTAGCTTGCTCGAAGGAAACGCTGGACGTTTACCTCGCGCTATTTGCAATGCCCGTTTGTTTAGGTATCTTAATAATTCGAGAGAAGGCGGAGCAAGAACAATGGAGGGAGCAATTTGTAAAGCAGACTCTTTGTTCCTACTTATCGTTAATACTCAGGACTTATATGCCGTCCCAGTTGCGGCAGCTGCGCGATAAAGCTCTGTTTCTCTGCCGGCGACTTGGCATTTATACTCCGTTTTAGTATCCACGTAAATAAGAAACCGTTTCGAGAGTTTCTCAGATCTCACGGATCTACCTTTCCGTTCAACGAACAATTAGCTGTTAGCTGTTTAACGTTCCCCCAGCTGCTGGTGTTTTTATGCGTTAATATCGTGCGCCGTTTCGCACATGGCGTGCGGCCGGAGATATGCACGCACGCAAGTAGAGCGATCGGTGCAATCTGACCGCGTATAGAAAGTGAACGTGTACGTTGTACCATGATTTTAGCAATCCACGTTTTACACAACCAGTAGCCTCTTCGAAGCAGACTTTCCTCCGGCATTCACGAGATTATGGCGCGCCGCTGCATTTAAACGTGTCCGCTCGATATCGATTTAAATGACATGGGCGATGCACGCGCGTCCTTCGCGCCGCTTGGTTTGTCCGTGATCTTTTCATCCCATTCGCGTGGAATTTTCCCAGTATTCTTCTAAGACAATTGCTGGAGCTGTTGCGTCGAGAGGGCAACGCCCCCGTTCGACGTTTAGATCAAAAAGCTAAATAGCTTCCCGAATAATTAGCCCATCTCGTTTATAGAAACTTATCAAATGAAATGGAACGTTTCGCAAGAGATTATTCAGCCGGAAACTTTGCCGGAACATTTCGTGTCCCAGTTAACAGAGACGGAGTTCACGCGCCTTGTTTCCTTTCACATTCGCAACAGTCTTCGAATTTTTTAACGCTGCCAACTAATCGCGTATATGGGAACGTAATTTCTCAATATCCATATCGCTGGGCGCTCGGTGCCAAGCTTCCGTAGAAGGAAAGCCAACGTTGTCATCCTCGGCGGCACAATATCCAGCTTATAAAAGCGTACATTTTCATCCTCGCGAATCGAGGTCTAATTCTCTCTGGCTAAATGGACAGGCGTGCCGTATTCGCGGGAGGAAAAATAAACACGGAGTCACGCGATCTCGAATAGGTATACGCAGAACTATCGCGTTGTGTCATCCAACAATATCTATACCGACTTTCTGTAACGCGCAATAAAGCGCAACGAAAACTGGCGCGGCGGTCGAATAAGTGTCATATCTGCGATGTTTTAATTTCAACGCCCGGCAGGGAGCCCTGAGAATAATAACGCGAGCTGTAATGCAACGGCAACGAATGGGACTCTGGGCGTAGGTGTAGACTCTGGGCGTGTGTGGCTCTTAACATTCAAATGATAACAGGGCCCTCGTTGCTTCGCGATATCCAACGCCCCCGGGGCAAAGTATGCTTAACAATATAGGAAATGATGCTTCTGCGTGGCTGCTGATAATCTTCGAGGCGGCTTCCTTTGTTTCTGATATTCCCCGACGAAAAACCGGCTACTCACTAGTCTGACGTGGCAAGCATTGATCGCGATGTAAAGCAGCCGGCGCACCCGTACTATTTTCCAAGTACCCACGTGTGTTCTAATATGCGTGATTGATTTTCAGATGTAAAGACAATCCTGAAATCCGTCAGCGGAAGGCTCCGATCCGGAGAACTGACGGCCATTATGGGACCTTCCGGTGCAGGAAAATCTACTCTTTTAAACATCCTCACCGGATACAAGTGAGTCATTGTGTTTATGCGAGTTTCGTAACGCCGTCGGTGTCCATCAGAGAATTCATCGTTTTACTCGTATCAACAATATTCACCTGCTTTCCGCCGGGTTTTATAAGTTTCTGAGTAAAATGTGTGTGTTCGACGCGTCTTCACCTGCCAGCGTGCAAAACAGCTTTCGGTGATTTCCGAAACGCCTTACGTTTTACTTTCTTCCGACGACCGGGATTTCCCTTTCTTTCTGGTATCCGATTTCCCTTTCTTCGTGGATCATTATTGCGCAATCTTTCCGCGAGAAGTTTTCGACCGCCCGCGAACTTTCTAAACGGCATGGAGTTTGCCTTTCGTAGAATAACGAGGGCTAAGGATTGAAGCGGAGGGATAATTTTTCTGCGAGGCATTTGGCCGGGGAAATAAAGAATAATACTTATTAGCAGCTGGGAACCGGTTCTGCCTCTCTTGTCTCGGGAAAAACTGAACGTAGGTTTAATTCGAGCCGCGTGCTGACATTTATTCTGTCGCCCGGTATTATGCCGTTTTCAGACGTCACCCGCGTTAACGCGGCGCCTGTGCGAATTAATTATGGGCGCGAGAAGCACCTTCTGTAGTTAGCGAAGCGTAGTAAGAATAATAGAAATCGTCCCCGCTTCCTTTTATTCCCCGCCGGTCACTTCGGGCCACTTAATGAAACACAGACGCGAAACGATTGTGGATGTGTGCTTAGGTCGACTGGAGTGGAAGGGAGTATCACGATGAACGGCCACGAGAGGAACCTAAGTGCCTTCAGAAAGCTCTCCTGCTACATCATGCAAGACAATCAGCTTCACGCCAACTTAACTGTAGCCGAAGCCATGAAAGTAGCCTCGAGCCTCAAGCTCGGCTCGCATGTCAGTAAGGCGGACAAGGAAGAAGTGGTACGTCCATGTTCAATCTCCTGCCTAGTTTCGTAAACACTCTGTGTGCCGGTCATGGCCGTCTTTCTATGCCGAAGAATTCTACTCGCAAGGGAACATCCCGCAGCTGGAAATACAAAAAATTCTGAAACTTTGTGAATATGTAGGGAATTTCCTTCTGATTATAACGCAATTTTTGTTTGCTGCCCAAATTCACTTAAGGGGGTATAATTGACCCCTGAAAACCCGGTTATTTTCCGATTTTATGTTATAACTCGTGAACTGCAAAATAATTTTTTACCAAATGATGGATGTAATTAAAAGAAGTAACTTTTGTTTTTGAATTTTTTTTCTATCGCTTACAATTCGCGAGTTATAACACAAAATCGGAAAATAGCCAAATTTTCAGGGGTTAATTTCACCTCCTTCGAGTGAATTTGGGCAGCAAACAAAAATTGCGTTGTAATCAGGAGGAAATCTCCTACATATTTACAAAGTTTCAGAATTTTTTGAAATTTCGGGTTCGGGATCTTTCCTTGTCAGCCCGCCGAGAGCTGTAGGAGGCAGAGCTGGGCATTACTCGAATAAAAATTCCGAATAAAATGAAGTTATTCGAGAGTAACGAATAATTTTTATTCGCGAATAAATCCTGCGACTTTATTCCCTATTTTTTATTCGTATTCGAAATAAAATTCGTCCAACTCTGGCACGAGGAATAATAATTTTTATTCACGAATAAATCCTGCGACTTTATTCCCTATTTTTTATTCATATTCAAAATAAAATAAAATTCGCCCAACTCTGCTACGAGGGATAATAATTTCTGTTTGCGAATAAATCCTGCGATTTTATTCCCTATTTTTTATACGTATTCGAAATAAAATTCGCCCAACTCTGGTACGAGAGAACCGATCCTTCTTATCCTTGCCGCGACTTCATTTGCTTCTTTCTACTTTCCAGATTCAAGAGATACTCGAGACCCTCGGTCTGTCAGAGCACCGTCGAACCATGACCTCGAACTTGAGCGGTGGCCAGAAGAAGAGGCTTTCCATCGCCCTCGAATTAGTCAATAACCCACCTATAATGTTCTTCGACGAGCCTACTAGGTAAAGTAAAAAATCTGATCATCAAGAACAGTGCTTATTGTCGCCGTTCCATGCACGCCAGTTCCTCGTGCGCGATCGCACTTGAACACACGTAACGACTTCGACAAAAAAGAGGTGTAAAACCGAAGAAGGTCAGGTGGTAGAAATCCGAATCGATTCCGTGTCAAGTTGATCGGAGTCGAAGGTACAAGCACAGTTATCTCGCGAAGAAGTGTTCTTTTTCCTTACGTATGCTTTCACTTTCACTGCTACCAGAGAAACCCGTTTGCTTTTTATATAACGTTGTAATGAAAGCATGGTCAGTGTCAGCGAATGATCGTTGAGGTTTCCCCCATGAAACGAGCAAAGCTCGCTGACCGAGATTCTACGACGCTACAATTAAATCCGAGCGATTTCTACAACGATCCAATAACTTTTATATATATCAATAAACGGCGTTGGCGCCAGTAGAAAATGCACGAGGTGCGTGCCAGTAAGCGTCCTTAGATGACAGAATGAAAGGACGAACGCGAGTAATAATGCCGAGGAGAAAGTACGCGAGCAATGTCTAACTTTTTGAAACTCATTTCTTCGCCGCTTTCACTGGCACCGTACATAGTCAATTTTTTCAACTCCGGCGCTGCAACTTCCAGCGCGCGGTTTCTATAAGTATCAGACAGCTTTCGTTTTATTCGTACCTTGCCGGTATGACTTATCATTCTCAAGTGTACGAGTCTGCCCGCGAGTGGTTAATCAAAAATTTTGCGACCGCATGCCCGACCGGTTCTCCAAGGTCTGCCGCCGTGTGTTTTTCTTCTCGATGATAAGATAGGAGAAAAGAACTGTTGAATGGCCAGCTGACTCAAGGCCTACGCCGCGTTCGTAAACAGGAGTTGTTCGAGTGCAAAGGACGCTACCGTTAATCAAACCTTTTTAATCTCCAATCTTTCGGCGATCGCGCGCGTTCGAATGGGTTGACAGGCGAGAGAATAATCGCTGGATAATAAACAATAATATCGTGGTATTATTTGCAGCGGCTTGGACTCTTCGTCGTGCTTTCAATGCATATCGCTGCTAAAGACGCTAGCTAGAGGAGGGAGGACGATAATTTGCACTATTCATCAACCTAGCGCCAGGCTGTTCGAAATGTTCGACGCTTTGTACACGCTGGCCGAAGGGCAATGCGTTTACCAGGGATCTACGTCGCAGTTGGTGCCTTTCCTTAGAAATATCGGGCTTAACTGCCCGAGCTACCACAACCCGGCCTCCTTCAGTAAGCATTGCCTGTTCCAACCCTCGCTGGGCCTTTTACCATCGCGCGCAAGGCACACACTAACGTAACTTGATTCACAGTCATCGAAGTGTCATGCGGGGAATACGGGGACAATATCAGGAACCTGGTGACTGCGATAAAGAATGGGAAGTACGATATACGAGAGGGATACCCGTTCCCTGAGAACAAGTCGGGGGTGCTGAACAATAGCCCCAGCGAGTCATTCCAAAAAGGCGGCGAGACTGGGGATAACGCGGAAGCGAGGGACAAGAACGACGTGAAGAATTTGGAGGAGAAGTTCCAGCCGAGCAAAGGGAAAGAGATCAACAACAAAGGAATTATTCCGTCCTACGCGACCAACGACATAACGAAACAAGGTATATATCTCTACGGAAGAAGAGTGTGAGTCGACGGGCCTTTGTAGAAATTAAACTGTAAGTGCCAAAGATCAATTCTCTAATAAAATTTGTATTCTTTTTATTTTGGCACTTACAGTGTTTCCTACGAGGAATTTTCAATTGCGGAATAAACCGTAGGAAACTTCTCTCCCATGTGCCGCTCATAATTTCCCTTCTGCTTTTGCTCAGCGGACATAGCGATACCGATCGATGGAGAGAAGAAGGACAATGCCGAAGTAGCTTTACTCGATGATTCGATCGTAGTCACGCCAGAGAGATACCCCACGTCGGAGTGCCAACAGTTCTGGATCGTTTTAAAGAGAACCTTACTTTTCAGTCGCAGAGACTGGGTGAGTTGCTGGATGCGTCTGATTTTCAGTCGGGGCCGGTTCGTCGCGGGTTATGAAAACCTCATCCTAAACTTTGCAGAGCCCCATGCGTAGAGATTTATTATTATACAATTTAGAAGTGTGGCTTTTTAGCCCCGATTAGTGATGAGCTGAAGACAGCAACTTCGAAATCGATTCGAAGTTATTCAATCCTGTAAAGATTCGAATCGCTTCGAATTCTGGACAGAAGTTTCGAATCTCTTCGACTATTATTCGACACAAAAATTTCATGAAAGTCTTGGCAGGTTCCGAACAAGTTTGGAACCCGGCCCCGCAAAAGTTCACGCCGCCCCTGTTCTCGATCATAAATTGACAGTGATCTTTATTCTTCTCAGACTCTTATGTACCTCCGACTGTTTGCGCACATCCTGGTAGGATTATTGATCGGCGCGCTTTACTACGAAATCGGAAACGACGGCGCTAAAGTACTTAGCAACCTTGGCTTCCTCTTCTTCAATATGCTGTTTCTCATGTACACGTCTATGACCATCACGATCTTATCTTGTACGTATTCCACGTCTACCTCGTTCGTTTCCCCCTAGCCAAGACTCTTTTAATTATTGTTCGTCTTTGCAGTTCCGTTAGAGCTACCAGTACTTCTAAAAGAGAACTTCAACAGGTGGTATTCCCTCAAGGCCTACTACCTAGCGATCACTTTGTCGGACATACCGTTCCAGGTAAGCCCGGAAAGGCCAGGACTCGTGCTTGATTATAGGAAGACGAGTATTCCATCGGGTTCATGAATAATCTTTTCTTTCACAGGCAATATTTTGCATAGTGTACGTCACGATCGTGTATTTCCTGACAAGCCAGCCAACGGACGGCATGCGATTCAGTATGTTCCTAGGAGCATGTTTATTAATTTCGTTCGTGGCGCAATCGGTGGGCCTCGTCGTTGGAGCGGCGATGAACGTGCAGAACGGTGTGTTCTTAGCGCCGGTGATGTCCGTGCCGTTCCTCTTGTTCTCAGGCTTCTTCGTCAGCTTCGACGCCATTCCTGTTTACCTTCGATGGATCACATATCTGAGCTACATCAGATACGGCTTCGAAGGGACCGCCTTGGCCACTTACTCCTTCGGCCGAGAGAAGCTTAAGTGTTTCCAGGTACAGATACTTTCGGCACGCTGCTCCTTACAGCAGCTCTGTTCACCCAAGTCGAATTATTCTACACCGTTGCCTTTGTTCCCTCAGGTTTACTGCCACTTTAAAAATCCGGAGACAACCTTGGAGGAGCTAGACATGCTCGATGCCGATTTTACTCTCGACATTCTTGCCCTGCTTTTGATATTCGTTGTCCTTCGAATCGCCGCCTATCTGTTCCTCCGTTGGAAACTGAAGACTGCACGATAGTCCGTCGCACGGTTGCTGGGAATTTAACAAAGTTCAAGCGTACAATTCTCTCTTTTGTAAACGATCGCTAAAGGATAACGGGACGGCGGAGCTTTCGCCCATCGTCGCGGGGCAGAGGCGCGCGATCGACGATACAATCTATACGACAATAATCACCGATCGATACTTCGCGCCCCGGAAGGGCGAAGGGCGCTGTCGGCCGCGCTCGTCGCTTGTACTCGTTAACACGTTCAATCCGTAAGGTCTAAACTAAAGTAATTTATTCGTGTTCTTATTAGTTATACAAAGGGAAAGCGAGAACTCCGTAGTAACTATCGCGACACACTTGTCCAGGGTACTTTTTCTTTTCTTTCTTATCCTTTTTCTTTACTCCTTCTGTTAGGCGGTAGCACAACTCTTTAATACGCACGTAAATGCGCACGTTGATCTCGAATCGATCGCCGGTGTTGCGTCGTTTCTATGTGCCGTATGTGTATCATCGCGTCTTTTAAGAGAGACAAACGAGAAAGGGGGGAGGACACGTTCGAGCGATTCCTAATTTCTTGCGACTTCATTCTCCGGAAGGGATAAGAGGCCTTAATTGACAACGTTTCGCGAGCGATCACATTTTACTATCCACCTATGGCTGTGAGTTTTGACGAATGCAGGAGAGTTACGTGCGACGGGTGAACGCGATGGCGCGCTGTTGTTAATTTAAACGTGGACGCGCGGTGCGGTGTTGAAAATAATGATTATCTTGCCAGGGATTTCTAATAACGCGTCGGGGACGGCCATCCTGCCGATTTTTGCTTACGTAAAATTCTGACGGTTTAAGGTGACTCCGTTGAAAACTTTGCGCTCGTCGTAACTCTTCCAATTAACGTGTCTCTTATGCGTAATATGTATTATACCGATCGATTTGTATTTTATAAGGAGGTTCTACTTTTGTAAAAATGTGAGTCACGCGAACAAGTACGTAGGAATAGGGTACTCTAAAAGCTTTAAGGAAACAAGTTTACCACAAAGGTTCTCACTCGAATCGTTATTCAGACGTCACGGTGTCGCTCACGGCACCGTGTAACGGGTAATAAAAAATACGTTTAATTCCTTCTTCTCTTGTTTCGTTTTTATATAAATATATTTGTAATACTGACTCGACAAAATGTACTTTAACGGGGAAACATGTTTGTATCTATTTACACGAATGGGATAAATCGTAGATGCTTATGCATATGAGACGTTAGCGTGATCGATTCTGATCAATATATAATATAATCTACTTTTGTAAAGCATCGCGCATTCGAGCGCACGCGTCTGTGCTGAACTGGCATTATCTTCGTCGTGTTTTATGGCATATGTTTGTTGCGAATAAAAGTATGCTTTTCATAAAACTGGTATTAGTAAGTGATAATACCGAATCGATATCTGTATTATCGCCGAGGAGAAAGATTACAGCCTTCCCTTGCATTCTTTCGTACCATCCGACCGCGGAAATTTCTTGCTCAGTTAACGAAATGCCTCAGTGCTAATTGACCCTTGCGACAATCAAAGTGCCTATGACAGTAACCGATGTCGCGTAACGTAACAGATTTCTTCCTCGTGGAATGTGACTTAAGACGCGAGGCGCCTTAACGCGCACACAACGTAAAGATTCAGATGGCATTATCTCGCGCGAGTGCGCGCAGAGAAGCGATTTATTTGAAAAATGAAGGATCGCAAAGCGATGAAAGGGGGATGACGTGTATGTGCAATTCAACGAACGCGCAAAACGTGACTTTACGAAAGGGAAGATTAAAATCAGTGAAAATCAATAAAGTAAAACTTTTTGAAAAAGCGGTAAAAACGTAGGTAAGTAATACATGTTTGAATTTAGTATCGAACTTATAAATTTGTTTTTAAATCATCCTGATAATTACTATTATATTGGGTTTTTGCAACGGCGGATCCAGGACCTTTTCTTAGAGAGGGCGAGATGTGTAAAAGTACATAGGTATGTACTTGGATTTTCGATCCTTCTTTTGTAAAATTTAAAATTCGTTTATCATCTGATAGGTACTATTATAGCCTAAATGATTAAATTCATATTAATTATTTGCGCATAATAGAAGATCTGATCTGATCGACATACATTTGTTTCAAGGGGACATTTTCAGACGATCTTCTGCACTCGTTCTTAAAAACTTCCATGCACTAGCGAGCACGCCCGCTAAGCGTGCGAATCGTGAACAGCTCGGCAAATATACATTCACAACACATTAAGTATATACCTACTTAGCAAGTTTTTCAGAATGTGACAATATTTTTACATTTTATTAGTCTTGGATGCAGGGGCGTCCGGTGACTTTTTCCGGGGGGGGGGGGGGCCTCAACTTTGGGATGATGGTAAAGAAAAAAAATATATAAAAAAACGTTTTATGTTAAACGATTTTATTAAATACGCACTAAAATCTAAAAAATAATTCTTTTCTTGTACTGCAATTTCGATGGTGTTTTTTCACTTTAAATAAAATCGTGGAGCAGGATTTTTCATAAGAGAATATAAATCAATTTAATACAGCGTCAAGCGTCGAAATGAATTTGTTGTGAGATACCCTGCTCCACGATTTTATTTAAAGTGAAAAAACACCATCGAAATTGCAGTACAAGAAAATAATTATTTTTTAGTTTTTAGTGCATGTTTAATAAAATCGTTTAACAAAACAAATTTTTTTTATATATTTTTTTATTTTCTAGTTTTTAGCGTTTGTGGATTTTTTAACGCTTTTTTTTATTTTATATAATTATTGAATTTAATTTCAAATCGCGATGCGACTAGCGCCCCGAACACAGCGGATTTTTGTCGTTTTCGTAAAGAACGCGAGTGGCTGATTTCAAGTCGTTTGGATTTGTGGTTATGGGTTATATTTATTGATGACTATATAGGTAATTTTTTCACCCGCTCGGGATTAATTTTTTTTTTTAAATATTGTATTGTCATCCAAACTATGCACGCCTGCAAAGTTTCAAGACAATTGGATAGTTGGAAGTGGGTTAAATTTGAGTTGCCAGATATGAACCATACAAACAAACAGAGGATCGATGGTGAATAATAAATAAAATCGTTTAAAAATATACCGCTCTTGTTTTTTTAACCCCTTTTATAGTGCCAGTTTAATGAAAAATTTAAAACCGAAAATTAAAAATATTCCCTTTTTTAGTACAAACTTAATAAAGATTCATTTTAAAAAATAAGCGATTTTTTTTCAAAAGCCAGGGAGGGCAACTGCCCCTTTTGTCCCCCGCCCCTGCGGACGCCTATGCTTGGATGGGGATCGTCCCTATCGCTCCCTCTGGGTCCGTCCCTGGTCTTTCGTTATCCAACAAATAATTACAAAAAACGTCTTACAATTATCTAAAATTATTTACAATTAAATACGAAGGGCGGCGAAAATGAGTTTTTCCCAGAGCGGCGGAAGAGCTAGATAAGGCCCTGCTCGTCCCTAAGTACGCTTTCCTACAATTTACCACAAAGGTTCAAGGTACTTGTGCCTCACACTGACAGTAGCATCGGTATAATTTCTACCCGCCTATCCCCCTCTCCTTTTCATTGAACAAATAAGGAAAGGCGGTGTCGTGCACGGTTATCGCGAGGGAAAGACGTGTCGCGTTCGATTTCAGTGACGGAGAAAAATGAGAGGAAAGGGAGCGAAGAGGAAAGCCGTTAACGAGGCGAGCAATGGCTCTCGTCCGTTTGTCTCGCTCACGCCGCCGCGAACAATGGCTGGAAATTAAAGCGTGTTGACACGCAGCCAAGCCGAAGGGTTCGCGTGCGTGCAGCGTTCAGATGCGATATTTCCACCGCGGTAGAACGCACAAAAGGGAATACATTCCTGCGTAATTCGGCGATCAGAGCATGCGTGTTTGTAAAAGCGCTCGTGTACAGGGAGATGCATAGGAGGCGTGCTAGGAGGGCGAATCCGAATCAGCGTGGTCAGTATTAGATTGATGCTCGCCGCGCGAGCACGTCGCCAGAGAACCTTTCACGTTTCCCAAATTTTCATGACAACCCCCTGTGTCCTGCCGCGGTGGCAGGTGTACTAATCGGCAGCGTCGCGCAGGCACTTTGTTCCGAAGGGATAACCTGCGCACCTCTCGAATAGAGGATGTATCGGCGAGACTCGTGAGGTTCGTGTACGAAGCTTCTACGGAATGGCTATTTGCACCTAGTGACTTAATTGAAGTTCCTATTGTGTGATAAATGGAACGACAGTGTTGACAAATTTGGTGATAACTCTGGCCTTCTCGCACCAGATGAATCTGGTGTACTTGGATACAGGGAGACTATAATGTATCTAATCGGTGCCTGATTAACCCAGTGGCAGCTGATTAAACCAGTCGCTGCCTCAATTATCGCTGTGCGCAGTGTCGTGTTCCGTTGACGAATGTATATACGTAGAAACTTCACGGTTAATTCACTTTGTTCGTTGCGTGCAGCTTTGTTTAGCGGTCCATTGTCTATGCCTGCGTCGACGCATCAACCGGTACAAATAATGAACGCTTTGCAATAACAGTGGGCCATTTCCGAAAGCTTGGAGAGATTAATTTCTAACGAGGCGTATCTCACAATCAGTCTTCCTACCCACTTTCTTTGTTCTCGCTTTCCAATACACCCCGGCGGGATAGCACTTTGATGGAACGATACGTGCTACGGACCATGGTGTCATTGTGTACTGTGGCTATCGTGCTGCTGGTACAATACACGGGCAAACGGGTACCACTCCGCGTGCATGTGTGTGTACAACGTCGATCGGAATAGATACCCCGGCGAAGCTACTTGACAGTCAGTCTTCTGCCGCGATCCGCCTCGTGCTGAGCTTTCAGTCGGTTCTATCTACGTACACGACTTCGTCGGTGTTATCGTTGATCGTTGTCAATCCTCGGACGCAAGGAAGTCGCGCTGCCTTTGAATAGCCGCATGTAAATCGGGAAACTACACGCCTCTGAGCCGCCCTGGTCATTTATTAACTCGTTTTCGATTAACTTAATCGACAGTATCGATTAGACGTATGTAATATCGCGCTTGCACAACGGCTTGCCGAAGCCGAATTTACTGGCCCAGATCACTGCCGTGCTTGGTCGCATAATTTTCTATGTAATTGATATTGCTTTTCGAGAGATCGCTCGGGTAACCGGTTCCGTTAATTTCTGTGGGGCTTTCAGCACGGCAAATCGCTCGGGCCACGAAAAAAACCATTCCGAGGAATGGCTGCGGCGATCCGGGCGTAGGGTTCTCGGAAGGGCAGGTCAACATGCCGTCAAAGTCGGAGTTGAAGGCAGACGAGGATGGTGTCTACAAAAGCTCGAAGCGCGAGCTTGCGCAGGACGCTGTGGTGTCCTTATCGCACCTTCGTAAAATGGTCCCTATCGACATCGAATTTAACGACCTCACGTACACGATACCCTATGGTAGAAAAGGTACGACGCTAGTTGGAAGTACGAATCGGTGGCTTAGTGTACACGTATTGTATGTCGAATTTTTAAAAAATTTCAGTTTTTATACGCAGCCTAAAAATCACATTTTTATCTTCTTCATAGATGTGTGAAAAATAATATTTTTCTTCAATTTGTGCCCCTGAATCTTATGTACTGAATTTCATGTTTAAACCAGAGTTGGGAAAATGTAATCTAATTACAAATTACAAATTAATCAATTACACAATTACATTTTAATCGTAATTTGAAAATTGTAATTAGATTGCATTTTGCCCATCTGTGGTTTAAGCTTATTTTTCTCGAAACCGCTAAAAGTGGACATAAAATATGTGCGCGTTAAGCCAGCGGAATATCGAAGCGGTATTTCCACTGCATTACTTTGTTTTAAACTTTTCATTAACTAACGCAGGAAACCTCGCGAGTGTAACAGTCTCACGAGGACGTAGTTTGGACGGTGCCATTGACTTTGATTATCTTGACCCAAGCGTGACTCGTATTTATGCAAAATTTAATGGTAAAACAATACCGCGCCCTACTTAGTTACACTCTCGGGCTTTTCTACTTATGCTATTAAATCTGAGATCGAATTTGTCCAAGGTATCCGCCTTAATAGGAGTGTCGATTAATACGGAAACTAAATAGGTAATCAAGAATTCATCGGACTGTTAACTCTGCTTGTAATTGTCATTCAACGCGCACAGAAAAACGTTTGATTACTGGAACACCACGAGAAAAGCCGAGCAAAAAAGTTTGAATAAAATTGCAAGTCTGGTTGCCATTGATTTGCGACTCGTCGAACTCGTTAATCACCACAAAAGAAGGAAAACTCGTTCTCCAAGCTTTGTACATTTGAAATTACTTAACTACTAATTACTACGGACTTTAGAGGGCATATCAAAATAATGTATAATAAGTGGGCCTGCAGGCAATTGTGTCACGACCATTGCGAAGCATTTCCGCAATTTTTCATGTAGTTCTTGCTGGTCTAGATAATCGTTAATTACGCATACATTGCATTTCCGAGATTCTTGTTTCTTTTTACAAGCACCGCGATTTCATAATACCTACGATCTTCCGCGAGGAATTAGAGTCAACTGTTTCTAAGCGGAGAGCAATTATAAGAAAAAAATGTGCCCAAGGATGATTGAACAATGGAGGATTGCGCTTTAACAGAAACACGTGGAAACGATCGTTTCTGCTTTTAATTCAGCTCTTGCCCGGTTGCCAAACCGCGGGGCGCAGTCGAAAGGGTCAAAAGAGAGTCGTGCCGCTGCATCGAAATCGAGACGGGCCACCCGCGATCGTGGCTCGTTATCTCTCGAATACAGAATAGCCTCTACCGCGGAGATGAATGGAAGGGCGAGAGGGGAAAGTTTCAACCGCGAAAGCTCAAATGATTCCTTGGAATACTAGAAGCAGTATATTTCTACGGAGACAGCGTGCAGTCTGCATGCGCAGTGGTAATTTTCTGGAGAAGAATCGCCGGCCAATTATTCGTGGGAGGTTTCCGTGAATAAGTGAAATCTTTCAAGAGCCCTCTCTAGTTGTGCTACAATTTTAATCGCCCTAATACCGGCATAATTCGCGGTGCTGCGCTTTCTTTCCCCACTGTAATTCCTTCAACCTTTCTCCTCCGATGATGGCTGGAAGACACACGGCCGGGCTGAGTGTTTTAGACTTGCTTCACGCATCTGTATGGCAATTAGACGTTTTCAAGCGTGAAACAGAGATCACTTATAAACGCAACGGGGAGAGCGATTTTTTAAGAAGAAACATATTCTTTAATCGTCGACAGGGAAAATGAAAGTTGAATGCAACTGCTTCGCGACGTCAACATTCGCGGTGCACAAAATCGTTTCTCGGAATCGAAAGAACGAACGCATCTCGTCGCCCGCGATAATATGTACATTTCACTCGTTCTTTTTTTTACTCGGATAATAATATCTCCCCGGCGATGAATCAACAGATGAACGGCATGGAAAATGTCATCAATCCTTTAGAATACTCTGACTTCACCAGAGAAAAAAAATGTATAAAAAAATGTTATGTTAAACGATTTTATTAAAAATGTTCTAAAAATCTAAAAAATAATTCTTTTCTTGTACTACAATTTCCATGCTTTTTTTCACTTATAATAAAATCGTTGAGCAGGATATCTCACAAGAAATTCATTTCGACGCTTGATGCTGCACGAAATTCATTCATTTTCTGTTATAAAACATTCTGCTCGACGATATTATTTAAAGTGAAAAAACTCCATCGAAGTTGTAGTACAAGAAAAGAATTATTTTTCAGATTTTAGCGCATTTTTAATAAAAATCGTTTAACATATAAATGTTTTTTTATATATTTTTTTATTTTCTAGTTTTTAGTGTTCGTGGGTTTACATTTCGCAGCTCAGACTTCTTTACAAATATCTTTTATTTAATTTCAAATCGCGATGCGACTAGCGAGCCGAACTTTTATTTAATTTAATTTAAAGAGCAGCGAGTTTTTGTCGTTTTCTTAAAGAACGCGAGTGGCTGATTTCAAGTAGTTTGGATTTGTGGTTATGGGTTATATTTATCAATGACTGGGTAATTTATTCACCCCCTCGGTGTTATTTCTTTTTAAAATATTGTATTGTCATCCAAACTGCCCACGGCTGCAAAGTTCCAAGACAATTGGACAGTTGGAAGTGAGTTAAATTTGAGTTGCCAGATTTGAACCACACATACAAACAAACAGAGGATCGAAGCTGAATAAAATCGTTTAAAAACGTACCAACGTTTCATGTCAACCATATCATTTGCGCGGGATCGATACTGCACTTGCCGAATGCAATGCAGATAGCGGGGATTTTCACCGCGATCGATAAAGCTATCGAGTTCCAGAAACCAGCGGCAATATTTTCGCATGGCGTATTTGACATCAACGCCCGAAAGCGCGATGAATATGCTAAATATTTAATTACGCAAACAATACGATTACCATGTAGGGGAAGCGTTAAACTTATTCGGAAGTCGCTTGACTCTTTCCCCTCGCAGCTGAGAGTGTGCGCGACGCTTCGTTTGAAGTGTTTTAAAAAAAAAAACCACCGCGTGCTAATCTGTTTTAGAAATGATTAAAACTAATGCGAGTCCGCTCGGTGTTTTTCCGCGGTTCTATCATCTCGGGAGATGATAAATATTTATGACCCAGATGTATAACACGTTGTGCAATAAATGTGTGCATCGATAATGTTACAGGCTCGAAAGTGATTTTAAGGGGAGTCTGCGGGCAATTCAAGTCCGGGGAGCTGACTGGCATTCTGGGTCCTTCCGGGGCCGGCAAGTCCAGCCTGTTGAACATCCTTGCGGGATACAAGTAAGCCATTGCCGAGACAATTCTGCTGCTGCGCCTGTAGCTCGCAAGTATAGAGTTGAAATCAATTAAGTTAGCCTCGCCAGAAACGCGCAGATTAGATATCGCTCGTCTCCTATTGCCGCGACTGTCGCCCAGCCATGTTTCCCCGAAAAAGAGACTTGCGCGAACGAAGATCGCTGACCTCGCGACCCGCGGCAAGTAGGCGTAGAAGCATCGCCTAAGCCGGAGTTAACACGATTCCTCACATCCAGCCGATCGATAGACTAAAACTTATTACACGGTCTATCGCGGTGGCGTGACTCAAGCCGTTGCGCGATCCGCGTCGCTCCGGTGAGGATTTATTTTGATTCGGCTGATAAAGAAAACATTTTCAGATCTGCGGGCGTTACTGGACACATAAATATCAACGGGCAAACGCAGAGCGTGGAGTATTTAAAGAAGATATCATGCTACATCATGCAAGAAGACCTTCTTCAGCCGAGACTCACGGTCCTCGAGGCGATGCAGTTTGCCGTGGACTTGAAGCTTGGCAATGTCTCAAAAGCAGCGAAGCTTGCCGCTGTAGGTATATTCTTTTTCCTCAGAGCACTTCGCGCGCGAAGTGGTTTCATTGGTAATAACGTTGGAAGGTCTGTGAAGACGGAATTCGTCGATTTTGAAATACGACAACTGTGTGGGATATCGGGCTACGCCGGAGGTGCGCAAAGAAGATAGAGCAGGAATGCTGAAATTGCATCGCGCGTCCCCATTTGTATTCCCGATGCGCGCCACGGGGCACGGAGGATCGAAAAAGGGAAGGAAGCGCGTTTCAGTGTGTTTCCATTAACTTTCGACGAATCCCTTCGGATCTTGTGCAACTGCTGTTGGCTCGATCTCTGCATATTTTCTACTTGTAACTAACCTGCGATAGCTTGGCTCGTGACTCGTGACCCTCTTTTATCTTTCTCGAAGCTTTACCGACCGCGTTTCCTTCAACGCTTCTCAACCAGGAGTCGAACTTCTCGTGCTACTGGCGAAGAGGGTGTTAGGAAGCGAAATGGGATGGGAGCCTTCGGGTTCAGTAATTACACTTTTCTTTCAAACAAGTAACTTTAATAATAGACTTGAATAATACACTTAATTACATAAATCAGGAAAGGGGCAAGAGTATCCTCGAATATTCTGCTGTGCGTGACGTGAGTTAATAATAATGGCTGCTCGCTTAGTGTCACGTTTTGTGGTGCAGGGTGATGCGTCCATGGTGGCGCATCCACGGTGACGTGTCTGCCGCGACAGGAACCTTGCACACTTTTGATAAGGCATCGGAGTCATGAACGAGCCCAAGTAATTCGTCACCGAGCAACTAATAGTAAATACATTTGTGTATTTTTTACATTTTTTTACATTATTTGTACATCTTTTGGCAACTTATAACAAGGGGCTGGATCCTGAAAGGGTAGTCAGCTTTGCGCGCGGCGACAAGGGTAACTTATAATCGTGATAATTTATAATTCGTCTGATTTCAGGTGAAAGAGATTCTGCACGTGTTACGACTAGACGGGGCGAAAGACACCATTACCGAAAGTCTATCCGGCGGCGAGAAGAAGAGACTTTCGATTGCCTTGGAACTTGTGAACAATCCTCCGATTATATTTCTAGACGAGCCAACCACGTGAGTATCTGGATTTTACAAGCTGAGCTAAACTCGGCTCGATTGCTCCGGCAGAAGCGAGCGTTTGAATTTTTCGAGCTGCTTGAAATTTACGAACTGTTCGAAAAAAGACGAGCTAGGTATTTGAAAAACTCAAACGCCTCGAGTACTCGAGCCCTCGTAAGACTTCGAATTACTTGAATTTTTTAATTACTTGAAGATACTCGAGCAGATTTCTAACTTTCCAATTACTTGTGAATATTTGAATTACTCGAGTTACTCGTGAATATTATTATTATTATTATTATTATCAAATACTAAATAGTCTCACTGTATAAGACGCTAATGACTCGAAGTAATTCGAGAAATTCGAAATTTTTCGCCCCGAAAGTTAATCTCCAAGCAAAGACGCGTTCAGGATTTAATCTCTGTGATCGATTCGTTGGCCGATTCCAGAGGATTGGACGAAATATCGGCCGCGCAGTGCATCGACCTTCTCGAGTGCTTGGCACGATTAGGCAGGACTGTAATTTGCTCCCTTCACACGCCGAGCGCGAGCATTTTCGCGAAATTGGACCACATCTACGTCGTGGCCACCGGCCAGTGCGTTTACAGAAGCACCGTGAACAATCTGGTGCCGTTCTTGCAGCAAGTTGGCATCGAATGCCCGAAGCATTATAATCCTGCCGATTTTGGTAAGTAGAGGTAGCAGATTTGGAAGAACGCACTGAGCCGCTTAAAAGGAACAGGCGTCGCCCACGAGCTATCGTAATCGTTACAGTGATAGAAGTATCCGCGGGCGAATACGGCTCGGAATGGGTAGGTCGGATGATCAGCTTCGCAGACACGGAACTGCCGATGGTTCCTACCTCTCGCTCGACCAGGCCCGAGTTCCGAGTCTCGAAAGAGATACCGAAAGTGTCGTGGTGCGATCAGTTCCTCGTTCTGTCGAGGAGGATGATACTGCAGCTGTACAGAAACAGGGTACGAAGAATCGACTCGCACCATTAACAAACTCCCAATCGTTTCGCGGGGAGAGTAACTTAACGAATATTTATTCTTTCGCAGAACTACATCTACCTGAAAATAGGCCTGCACATATTCCTCGGCTTCATCATCGGCGCATTGTTCCTAAACGTCGGGAATGACGGATCGAAGACTCTGTTCAATTTCGGCTTCTGTTTCGCCTGTTTGATACTTCTCCTCTACGTACCTATGTTACCGGTATTGCTACACTGTAAGAAAAGTATAATTACGCGAGGGAGAATCTACGATCTCGCGAAATGAATTCCTCTAACACCACCAACCGGACGTTCATACTGTAGAAAGTATAAATCAAGATCTTAGATGAATCATTGAACAATCGTGCAACCAATATCCCTCGTTCCTCTACATTTTTATTAATATATGCCAGTGGCGCACCCGGAGGGGGGGGGGGGTGGTGCTAACGAGCCCCGGCATCCCCCAAAGAAGAAGGAAAAAGGAGATTAATGTCACCACGACTGAAGTAATTCAAGAGCTTTGTGAAAAGAAACAAAAACTGGATTTTAATCTTTAAATAAATTTGCATTAAAAATATTTTTATCCGTTCAACTCGGCTCCCCCCAATCCTGAGTGCGCCACTGATATAAGCTATCGTTCCCCCGTTTCCATATTGTCCTTTACGTTAATCTTTGAATTACAGTTCCCTCGGAAGTGCAGCTGGTTAAACGAGAGTATTTCAACAGATGGTACGACCTGAGCCCCTACTACTGTGCATTCACCGTAATTAATATACCCGTGCAGGTGAGCCGACAGTGAATTTTATTGAAAACCCGAGACGAGCATTTAAGGGTTTTCTCGATTAAGAAGAAAGAAATGATATTAAATCAATCTCCTTAGCTGTGCTCTAGGGTTTACGCGGAATACCAGCTAGCGTTTCAAATATCACAGATACGGCTAATGTCCGGTATTAGGTGCCGTCCGGCGTTAATGGGAGGTTTCGGTCTAGAGCCCATAAAAATAGGTGATCTTTAGGAATTAATTAAAGGAAAACTACGATATATAATTTAATGGGACTTTTTGCATTGTATTAAGGATGTCTTAAATTATAGAAATATATATTTTGTTTTATAATTAATCATTGCAGACAATTGCAAAAAATTCATACAAATCGATGGGGCCTGTATCTCCAAAAGTTATTATCCGATTCAACTGAAACTTTTTGTATTTTGAAGAATATACTTCTGGCTTGGGTCAGAAAAATTACAAAAATTGCATTTTTTAGAAAATAACGGTACTTGAAGTTTGAAATCACTTTTCCCCTATATTTTTCGTTCCTTCAACGCCTTTACAAATTATAAATTTTCATTTTTTTTGTAATTTTTTCTGGTGTACCCATGCATTTGCCGCTACTCAAATGCCTATAACTTCGGGAATTTTACGAATTTCAACAAATCCTTTTAAACGTATTCCTAAAAGTTTGAACATTCTAAAAATGAAATAAAAAAAATTATTTTTAGACCGGAACCTCCCCCTAAGGGAACTCCCCCATACAGTGCCCGATGCTACAATTAACATTTCTCCTTATTTCGCAGATATTAGTGTCGACGATATATTTATCAATGGTGTACGTGATCACGGGGCAACCTCTGGAGTTCTTTAGATGCACGATGTTCTTTAGCATCTGCTTTATATGCATGTTCATAGCGGAGAGCATGGCGCTGGCTGTAGCCAGTATCTTGAACATCGTGGTACGTTTCAGTTATTAAGCTCTCGTCCTGAATTTATTTGCGGTATCTAAATGTGAATTTATTTATCCTGAAGAATGGTACGTTCGTTGGGCCTGCGCTCAGTGTCCCTTTAATGTTGGTCGCGGTACAAGGACTGGGCGAGACGCAAACTCTACCTATTTACCGCAAACTGATAATGTACGTGAGTTACATTCGGTACGGTTTAGAAGGTCTCATAACCGCCTTGTACGGTTTCAATAGGGAGAAGTTGTACTGCCCGCCGGAAGAGATATTCTGCGAGTTTGGAGCACCTCGGCAAATCTTGCAAACCATGCGTAAGGAACATTGAATGTAATTGACGATAACCAAAGGGAGAATCCCCGTGAATGTCATGCTTGAACTTTCGTTTCAGAAATGGAGCACGTGGTGTTCTGGGTAGATCTCCTCGCCCTTATAGCCATTCTTATTTTCTTAAAAATTCTCACCTACTATTTATTGAGACAGAGGCTTAAGCCGAACAGGACGTTCCAGGCGCTTCATCTGATAGGAAGACTAGTGAAGAGTCACTTCAATGTTGATAATTAGAAATTTAAGCTCACTGTTCCCTAGACAAGCGCGAACGAAATACTGGCTCGAACAAGAAACTCATCTTTTATATTTCTCAAATGTGATAAAGAAGAAAATAATTAAATGCAAATAAAAAATCGAAACTTTCCGTGGACGGTACGTCCCAAATGTGTCAGCTGTCTTCGCCGGTTCGTGCAATACAGTTGAACAAACTTCTAGTTCCATAAACAGTTTTACATTTCATTTACCCTGAAGTGAAGTAGCTCCCATGATGGATACGTGTCCTTGGCGTCCTCGTCGTGTTCCATTAGCTACGGCGGAATAAACATCGAGTCAGTGTTCTAGGAAAAATGGCTCTATGATGCTAAAGTATTTTTCATCTATGCTAGGACCTAGTGTCGAGGAATAAAATGTAATTTGTATAACATTATTTACCGAAATTTCGTTCAACAGTCACGACGAACGGAAAAATGATCAACGAAAGATCAAGAAGTTGGAAATATATTTCTACGACACTGTTGCATTACTGAAATACCGACTACTCGATTAGATTACTGTAGATTAAACGCGATTTCCGCGCAGTTGCATTCTGGAAAAATTCCGGTTGCTCTAATCAGCGATATCGAATCAAAGTAGAATTTTCGAAATTTCTATTTCGAACGTGGTGGCGGCACCTAGCGTCGCTAGACCGATCTTCAGTGCACGCCACTTGCATGCAAGCATGTTGGGTTGCATACAGAAAGGGTGATTAGAGCACAAAGAGAAATGAATCTAATCTATAAAAACGAGTATATACATTTATAATATATGTCGGCAAAATATTTATTCGCGTCGCTACTTGCGCCCGTGAAGTACAAATAGTTGACTGCGTAATATAGGTAACAGATATGAGATGTAGTCGGTTAAGTAATTAATGTTACGTGGTGTGTATCAACGCGTAATCCATTCAGGTGCAAACTGTAATTCCAAGGTTTATCTGACAATTCCGGGCAGATTCGGCGCGTGTCTGCTTGTCGGCCCCCTTCGTTAACTAACATACTGGCTCCGAAATCTTTGATAGGATGAACAATTAATAAATCATTCAGAATAAACTGCATTTTTCAGATATCTTCGAGGAAGAGAATTGTCCGATAATGAGACGATTAACGATATCTCCTCTTGCCTCATCACGGGAAATGTTACACACCGAAGACAAGCTAACAAGATAAACGATACTTCTTTCAAATTCGCGTTCCTTTATCTCTCTACTATTGAGGATGACGTTCAGCGTCGGATAAGGATAAAGCAGTCCGAGTCTTTTGTGTTAACTGCTCCACGAAAGTAGTTCCAGGCGTTCAGGTATACGACCATCTGCTGCGGAGCGTGACTCGAAGTAGTGGGGCGATATTCATAAAAGGCGGTGAGAGGATAGAGCTGACTCAGTTGATGAAACGGTCCTTGAACGTGTGGAAATTCGACCTTTCTGTCTCGGGAAGTTTCATTCGCCAGAGATGCTTCACTACAGTACTATAGGCTTGTTTTTATTTCTCGTCGCTGCGCTGAGTGGGTGAGTAAACGCGTTTCGATCTTGAACCAGCGTTTCTTTTTCAATTAAACAATACAGTTTTCCTTATTTAAAAAAAAAATCCAACATCGTAGACAAGCGACAGCGGCTTCGAATAATTTCGACGTATTAATTTTCACTCAACGTTGGCCGAAAACTGTCTGCTACATTTGGAAAGAGAGCTCAGCGGCTCATACTTGTTTCTTACCGAAGGATGACGAGGAATGGACCATCCACGGTATTTGGCCCTCTCAATTTCACAAACTGGGGCCACAGTTTTGTAAACCCTCTATACCGTTTAATCGCACCGCGTTGCGACCCGTGGAGGGGCAGCTGAAAGAGAAATGGATAGACATAGAATACGGGACAGAGTCTTACTCGCTCTGGAAGCACGAATGGGAGAAGCACGGGACATGTGCGGCAGTGTTGGAACCACTGAACACTGAAGCGAAGTATTTCAAAGAGGGCCTAACTTTGCTAGATCGATACGATATGAAAAACGTGCTAGCGCAAGCGAGCATCTTACCTGGAGGATCGTATACAGCAACTAATATCTTGGACGGAGTTCATCGGGTACTAGGCAAAGAAGCTCAGATAACGTGTAGAAAAGACAAGGTAAGAATCCCATGAGATTTATATTAATATATAACTGTAGAAACTGGATTTATATAGCTAATATTCAACTCATTTCAGAACTCTGGGAAGTCATACATATTTGAAATGCGAATATGTTTCGACAAAACCTTACAATTAACCGATTGTAATGGCATCTACGAATTCCCCACGAACTGCGATCTTCATCAGAATGTGATATACCCGGGTACAGTACCTGGAGATCATTTCGTAGTACAATCATAATTGTATTATAAATGAACTTCTGTGTAGAAGGCTTACGAAGATTTTGCCAGAATGGAAATAAATTGCAGCACACCATAATTACTTCTCTCTATCTCTAAGTGGGCAAATGATTGGACGGAAGTTTCCTATTACTTTTAAGTGTATATTTTTTTCCTCCATTTTTACAAATTATATCATTTTTTAAAAACAAGTGTGATAAAAACATGCACTTCTTGTAAACTACAAACGGAGAATATTTGCGCATAAAAATGTTGCCTTCTTCGTGAACAGCGTGTTGGACATTGTACATTGATACATTAGCTTACAAGTCATATTACTGATGGCATGGCAAGTAGTAACCAATATTAATAAACACTACTCCACCTTCTTCTGAACGATTACAACTGCGGATGGTGTTAAGCCTGAAACCACGAAACTCATAACCATCGATCGATCGGACTTCGTTCCATTCGATACACGATTATTAAAACACTTTGTTATCAGCGATATACACGCGTCCACTCGGAATCAAAAATAAACCGGCGCGAATCGTTCTAGCGACAATGACACAGATAGATTACCGTGATCTATAAACATACCTAAGACATCTAATGGAGTGTTATAATCTTCTTCTGTGAAAATTTTCTTTGGGAAGTTCGTCATTAAGTTAAATGGACCGACTGTGTCTGTCCTGTTAATTTCAATAAACAATCTCACGGTGGATAATTGCTCTTTACTTCCGAAGCTTTGCGTTAATGTTTGTCCATTGGTAAGTCTAATCTGAAATATTAAACATTGTTGTTTCATGTGGATGCCGATAATAGGACAGGGCTCGAAAGGGTTCTGGAACTTTTCTATGGGTTCTATTTGAAACATGGACCGCGGAAGTTTTTTAAAAATGTTCTCACATTATAAGTTCCCACGAGAATCGATAAAGTAAAAGTTCTCGAAAATAAAAGCTCTAGTTGGAATGGAACTTAGAAAATATAAAAATAAAAATTTCTCTATAACAGGAAGATATTTTGTTCATCAATATTAAATAAGTTCTGAATCGTTGTAACAAATAATGAATACTATTGAATAAGTAGTACTGCAACAATAGTAAATAATTATTTCAGTTAAATTGATATTCTCAATGTGTTATTTATTTGTAATATTTAGCTACGTAGATAATTTCTACGCAGATATTATAGAATTTTTGTTTATTTTGGTTTATGTAAGACCAAATTATTGTAAGTTATAAAAAAAAATGTTATTTAGGTGTTATTCTTGACAAGTTCTCTTTTCTATTCAATACTTCTTATGAAACTATTAATTACTTATGTTCTGTTACTTGGGTTGATACCTTTTATTAAATAAACACGAAGAATATGATATTATATTGTTAAATAAAGCTAGTACCTAATGGTTTAGTACTTTTCTTTACTTTATGGAACCTTTTTTAATAAACGTTCTAATATAACTGTTTCCATGGAACTTTTATTATAATGGTTCTAAAATATCTGTTCCATGAGAACACTTCCTAAAGGAGTTCCTAAGGATAACATTTTTTTTATTAAAAATTCCACAGGAACAGATATTTTCTTAAACGAAATATTTTAAGTTCTAACAGAATTTTTTAAAAAATAAGAGTTCCAGAACTTTTTCGATCCCTGTAATAGGACAATGCATCTGTCCATACAGGGTGTTACCCTAGCTATAGTCGATACTATAGGGGGTGCTTATACAGTCGAAAATAATACGAAAATCAAGAGTGACGAAGTTGCGGTAAAGGCTTGGTTTTCGAGGAAATTGGCTTTGAATTTCAGCTAAATACGCGTGCTCCATGGGCGCCTGAGGGGCAGGCGTATTTGGCTGAAATTCAAAGTCAATTTTCTCGAAAACAAAGCCTTTACCGCAATTTCGTCACTCTTGCTTTTCGTCTTGTTTTCCCAGAGTATTGACACCCAAAATCGTACTCTTTAAAATCGCATAACATTTTTAAAATTGGTCCAAACAACTTGAGTTTTTTTGAGAAGCTAAAAGGATTAGTTTGCTAAGTGACGTGTTACTTCGTTTTGAAAAAAATGCAATTGGTCGAAATAGCAAAAAAAATAATATAGGTCGTTTTCTCAACTTTATTTTTCTGAGCCTGTAATGAAAATTCAAAAAAACCCGTTTGTAGATTTAAGTAAGTTGTATACATGCTGACAATTTCATCAAAATCGGTTAACAGTGCTTTGAGCTACAGACGTTCAAAGATCGCAGAATAAGGTCGAAAATCGCTGATTTCGGGAATTTCGCGATTTCCCGAAATTCCTTAATCTTTGGAACTCTAAAACCTTAAATCTTTGAACATCTGTAGCTCAGAGCAACGTTGACCGAATTTGATTAAATTTCAGGCATGTATACAACTTACTTAAATCTACAAACGGTATTTTTAAATTCTCATTACAGATTCAGGAAAAAAGTTGAAAAAACTACCTTTAATATTTCTTTTTGCTATTCGGACCAATTGCAATTTTTTTCAAAACGACGTAACACGTCACTTAGCAAACTAGTCCTTCTAGCTTCTTAAAAAAAACTCAAGTCGTTTGGACCAATTTTGGGTGTGAGCAACTGTAGGTAGAATAACGCCCTGTATAAATGTACGGCATATTACCTGTAGCTTCGTTTCATTGTAATCTTTCCTGTGCAGCACCGTGGAAGACGAAGGTGCAGCCGTAGGTCCGGTAGGCTTTTCGCTATCAGCTTTAGCACGCCTGGCAGCTTTGTCGGCTTCGATTTGGGCTCTTACCCTCTGCCACGCCTGTTTCTCTTCCTCTTTCTCGCGCTTCCTTTCCTCCATTAGCTTCTTCATTTCTAACTGTTCTAACCTACGATCAAGGTGTGCAAATAAACATAATTGTAATACAGTTGCATTAGACAACAGATAGCTTACTTTCTCCTAGCTTTAGCCATTTCTTTCCCTGACCGTATTCTATTCTTCTCCCTTTCGTAAGCATCCTGCTTCTCCTGCTCCTCGCGCTCTTTATTCTTTTGCTTTAGCTTCTCCGCTATTATTCGCAACTGCTCCTTCTTCTCCTCCTCCGTCAGAGGCTTCTTCTCTTCCGTGCTCTCGGAGAATTTGTCGTGCCCAGACTTTGTCGCGTGGAATTCAACCTCCAGGTTAGTCTTAAACAGTTTTCCGCATCTGGAGACACGCGCATCGACGGGAAAGCTTTACAATTCGGAATTCTAAGAGTGTTAATTGCGCGCTAGCTGAAATGTATGTACATGTCACATTTGGTGGACTTGGCGGCGTCGGTAGTGGACACTTGGTCGGCGGCGTTAGCGGCGCTGTCGTTGGCCGGGGTCTGAGCAATAGACGTCGGGACACTTTCGGCGATCGGTGGCTCAAGCGATGGTTCTGCGTCATCTGAATGAGCCAAGAGCCTAAAATAAAAATTAAGATTGGCATCAGACGACGAGAATGAAGCCACGGCCGTTCTCGTACCATTCCATTGCCGGAACAACACCTTTGTTTCCAGTGATCTCTAAGGCTTTCTCCCTGAAACAATATGCACAATAAAATATTAAAGGTTAGACACGCTGCTCGGCGAATCGTCGAAGAACCTTACGCCTTAGACAAGCTGAAACCCATATCGACTAGCATATTTATATCGGTGGACGACATTTTACGCTAATTCTTATAAACGTTTCGCGAATACTTCACGCCTGCTATACACTATTCAATAACCGAGCGGTCAAAAAACTAAACGTCACGTCGAACCGACGCGCTACCTACACCGGTTTACACGGTCACGTTGCACTACTTCGGCAACGATCGTTCTCTGACCAGTCTTACTGCGGATTGTTTACAATTTTAAATTCCAGAACCTACAAACCGTTCGCGATCGGATGACTTTTTTTTTACCGAATTTTCGGAATATCAAATAAATACACACATTTATTTCAATCATCTTTAAAATATAGCAATGCTTGGTTAAGAGTAATCATGGTTTATTTTCACTCTAAATATTGTTTACAGTCAACAAAAACATTTAACCTGGCATAATTACCATCCATTCTTACAAGTCATAAAGTATCATTGAGGATTTAATATAAAGTCAATTGAAACAGAACAAAGTCGATATATTAATGGAAACTTAAATATTAGAACTTATATTTAAATACATCAGAAAATCATCTCAAGCAGTAATGCGATACACCACCGCATAACTCGAACGAGGACTGTTGTTTGGTAGTGGAAATGTAGATCGCATTGCTAATTAAGATAACTTTACAACGTATATGATTGGAATCGTGATAATAATTTCGTACGTTCTGGACATTATTTTGTTTTTATCAAGATCGAAGAAATCGGGGTGTAGTTCTAAGGTACTGTTAAGTTAGAAAGGTTATTTTTAATATTCCTGGGATGCTTTGTCGCCTTTCCCTGATCCGCTGGTACCAGTCTTCTTCGGCAGGAGAACAGCCTGGATGTTAGGCAGTACGCCGCCCTGGGCGATGGTTACGCCCGAAAGCAATTTGTTTAACTCTTCGTCATTGCGGATAGCTAACTGTAAATGACGTGGGATTATCCTGGAAGAATAGAACGTACATTTGGTTTGAATGATTGAAGGTTGCTGCTTCGCCGCGCGTAAACAAGTACAGTTAAATCGAAGGTGAACTTCCTTTGTTCCGGAGATTATACTAAACAGACTTCTGCTTCAATAGAATCTATGATAGTTACATATCTACCGATAAAGTTAACAAAAAATAGCAGTAGAGTATTTTTCTCATGCTAAACAGAATTGTTTAATACATAGAAGTTTAATGAATTATTCCTGTAATACGACGTTATTTAGTAATTATTAAGATTATTAAGTGTATTTGCAATGATGGGAGGAAGGGGTGCGGAGAAAGCGAGAGAAAGAAAGGGACTACTGTGCCAACCTTGTCTTCTTGTTGTCTCTCGCGGCGTTTCCGGCTAACTCCAGTACTTCAGCTGCCAAATATTCCATTACGGCGGCTAAATAGACCGGTGCTCCAGCTCCGACTCGTTCGGCATAATTCCCTTTTCTCAGAAGACGATGGATTCTTCCGACAGGGAATTGCAGCCCTGCCCTACTACTGCGGGTCTTCGCCTTTCCCTTGGTCTTTCCTGCAAAACCGTAAACGATCCCCGTGTTTTCCGATAGCTCGCAGCCTCGCATCTCGGCGAAGGAAATCCGATACTTACCACCCTTGCCGCGGCCTGACATCTTTTACAGAATTCTATCGAAACTTTCTTGCAACACGAGCGACGAGCACGACTTTCTCCTGGGCACAGCAAGCAACGAATGAACCTCTACCCACCTCAACGATGGTTATGCGTATGCACGTCAGATATTTTGGCGGCGACAGTTAGGTCGCCGCTCGTTTGCGCGGGAACGCTGCTTCTAGTTCGATAATTGTGGCGCCGTACTTGTAAAAGTAAAATCCCTAGCTGCGCTCGCGGGATTATTTCAAATAAATTGCTCTGTCCTAAGTTTTAAGCTGCGAATTAACGTTCAGAATTAAACGTTATAAAGGGAACATTTCAATTTTAGAATGTTCAAGAGTTAACTATCTTGGATTTCCTCTTGAAATATTTCATAATTGAATCGATTGAGTGTAAACCCTGCGAGAAAATAAATGCGAAACGATATCCGGAAGCGCTAGACGATCTTAAGAATAAACAACGACTGAGAATACCGCCCATAATGACCTCCGCAAAGTTAGCCCCTCATTGGAAAATATATCAGTTTCTCTTGTATGGAATCGTTTGTACATCGTTTGTACATCTTTGTTCATTCATTTCTATTACTTATTGACAAGGAATTGTCTTTTAATTATCATTTTTAATGAATATCTATTGCGTCATCACTAGGGTGGCTCTTATTTTCGACTTTTGAATTTTCTTCGGGGCACCCTCCAGAATAGTTCTAAATAATTAAAAACAAATCGGGAAAGGGTGCTCCTGGGCCCATAAATATTTAAATCATTATTTAACAGCTCGGGAAGTCGATTTTATATAATATCCTCCAAATTATTGATTAAATAAAAAATTATGTCAAACAAAAGTTATAGTCTTTTATGTTCTATTACTTTTTCTCGTGCGACATATGGTTTTCGAAAAAAGTCCAAAAAACTAAAAAAAAGCAAACTCTTTCCCTCCAATTTTGAAAATTTAAATGCTTCTTGAACACTTTTTATTTATTAACTCGTTGCTAATAAATTCAATTTATTTACTTCAAACTTCGCGCTTTAAGAGCTTGTGTTAAACACCGCTAGAGCGAGGATCGCAACTCGCAACACAGTCAAATTTGTTTAATTTATTATAAATTATCAGTTGATGAACAAATAATATAAACAATGATGTACAAACGATTGCATAAAAGAGAAACTGATATATTTTCCAACCGCGTAACAAACATTGTACAGTCTCTTAATTAGGTTATATTTTCTGTTACTTCGAGTATCGATATTTCGTACCGATATTTATATATCTCTAATGCATGAAACGGAACAGTACCCGGGATAAGAATAAAATGCTGCGTATTTTGCAAATAAATATAATATTGAATAAGTTTGCTTTAAAGTAGTAAGAACTGTCGAGTGTATTTAGTGTCCAATTAGCAATTATATTGAGGACTGGTTAATTAATTCAGAGCTTTCGTCTGTTATAGGTAAGCAATTCTTTCCTTTGGAAGCGTCGGTTCGTGTCAACTGGTCCCAGATAGCACACAGACGTCTAAAGACGCCCAAAAGTGGTCCTAAAAGCCATGCGGATCTAAAACGGACGTTCAATTGACGTCTTCCAGACGTCTGTGTAAAAAGTGGGGTGTAACGAAAACGCACTGGAAGAGTGCATTTACAGCATTTACAATATGTCCCTTTTAAGTTAAACTTAAGTAATTAGACAATGGAATTATTATATATCACTGTACATTATTCAGAGTATTTTAATAAATCACATGTAGAGAAAAAACGCATCATTCAATGTAGAAATGTACCCTATAACTTCCATTTCCTAATTAAATCCCAAATTCCACAATCACAAGTAAAGCCAGCATCTGCGTTGATTACTTCTCCGTCTTCGACTCATTCTCTCTCTTTCGACATCATGTTCTCCTGTTACAAAGCTCAATTTAGAGCGTTCAGAAAATTTTAACCAGATTTTGGAGCGATGTATCAGGAGAACATGAAGCGAAAGGAGGTAGGCCCTGAATTTCATCTTCGCAGGCCTTTCGTAGAAATCTGCGCCTCTACGTCGAATAGTTCTCCGCCTTAGATTCTCTTTCCGAAGACGCTAAGTTACTGCCACCTCTTTCGACATCATGTTCTCCTGTTACAATCTCAATTTTGGAGCGTTCAGAAAATTTGGCCAGATTTTAGCAAATGTATCAGGAGAACATGAAGCGAAAGGAGGTACGTCCTGAATTTCATCGTCGAAGGCCTTTCGAAGACGCTGCGCCTCTACGTCGAATAGTTCTGCGCCATGGATTCTCTCTCCGAAGACGCTAACATAGTGCCACCTCTTTCGACATCATGTTCTCCTGTTACAATCTCAATTTTGGAGCGTTCGGAAAATTTTGGCCAGATTTTAGCAAATGTATCAGGAGAACATGAAGCGAAAGGAGGTATGCTCTGAATTTCATCGTCGAAGGCCTTTCGAAGACGCTGCGCCTCTACGTCGAATAGTTCTCCGCCTTAGATTCTCTTTCCGAAGACGCTAACTTAGTGCCACCTCTTTCGACATCATGTTCTCCTGTTACAATCACAATTTTGGAGCGTTCAGAAAATTTTGGCCAGATTTTAGCAAATGTATCAGGAGAACATGAAGCGAAAGGAGGTACGTCCTGAATTTCATCGTCGAAGGCCTTTCGAAGACGCTGCGCCTCTACGTCGAATAGTTCTCCGCCATGGATTCTCTCTCCGAAGACGCTAACATAATGCCACCTCTTTCGACATCATGTTCTCCTGTTACAATCTCAATTTTGGAGCGTTCAGAAAATTTTGGCCAGATTTTAGCAAATGTATCAGGAGAACATGAAGCGAAAGGAGGTATGCTCTGAATTTCATCGTCGAAGGCCTTTCGAAGACGCTGCGCCTCTACGTCGAATAGTTCTCCGCCTTAGATTCTCTTTCCGAAGACGCTAACTTAGTGCCACCTCTTTCGACATCATGTTCTCCTGTTACAATCTCAATTTTGGAGCGTTCAGAAAGTTTTGGCCAGATTTTAGCAATTGTATCAGGAGAACATGAAGCGAAAGGAGGTATGCTCTGAATTTCATCGTCGAAGGCCTTTCGAAGACGCTGCGCCTCTACGTCGAATAGTTCTCCGCCTTAGATTCTCTTTCCGAAGACGCTAACTTAGTGCCACCTCTTTCGACATCATGTTCTCCTGTTACAATCTCAATTTTGGAGCGTTCAGAAAATTTTGGCCAGATTTTAGCAAATGTATCAGGAGAACATGAAGCGAAAGGAGGTATGCTCTGAATTTCATCGTCGAAGGCCTTTCGAAGACGCTGCGCCTCTACGTCGAATAGTTCTCCGCCTTAGATTCTCTTTCCGAAGACGCTAACTTAGTGCCACCTCTTTCGACATCATGTTCTCCTGTTACAATCACCATTTTGGAGCGTTCAGAAAATTTTGGCCAGATTTTAGCAAATGTATCAGGAGAACATGAAGCGAAAGGAGGTACGTCCTGAATTTCATCGTCGAAGGCCTTTCGAAGACGCTGCGCCTCTACGTCGAATAGTTCTCCGCCATGGATTCTCTCTCCGAAGACGCTAACATAATGCCACCTCTTTCGACATCATGTTCTCCTGTTACAATCTCAATTTTGGAGCGTTCAGAAAATTTTGGCCAGATTTTAGCAAATGTATCAGGAGAACATGAAGCGAAAGGAGGTATGCTCTGAATTTCATCGTCGAAGGCCTTTCGAAGACGCTGCGCCTCTACGTCGAATAGTTCTCCGCCTTAGATTCTCTTTCCGAAGACGCTAACTTAGTGCCACCTCTTTCGACATCATGTTCTCCTGTTACAATCTCAATTTTGGAGCGTTCAGAAAGTTTTGGCCAGATTTTAGCAATTGTATCAGGAGAACATGAAGCGAAAGGAGGTATGCTCTGAATTTCATCGTCGAAGGCCTTTCGAAGACGCTGCGCCTCTACGTCGAATAGTTCTCCGCCTTAGATTCTCTTTCCGAAGACGCTAACTTAGTGCCACCTCTTTCGACATCATGTTCTCCTGTTACAATCTCAATTTTGGAGCGTTCAGAAAATTTTGGCCAGATTTTAGCAAATGTATCAGGAGAACATGAAGCGAAAGGAGGTATGCTCTGAATTTCATCGTCGAAGGCCTTTCGAAGAAGCTGCGCCTCTACGTCGAATAGTTCTCCGCCTTAGATTCTCTTTCCGAAGACGCTAACTTAGTGCCACCTCTTTCGACATCATGTTCTCCTGTTACAATCACAATTTTGGAGCGTTCAGAAAATTTTGGCCAGATTTTAGCAAATGTATCAGGAGAACATGAAGCGAAAGGAGGTACGTCCTGAATTTCATCGTCGAAGGCCTTTCGAAGACGCTGCGCCTCTACGTCGAATAGTTCTCCGCCATGGATTCTCTCTCCGAAGACGCTAACATAATGCCACCTCTTTCGACATCATGTTCTCCTGTTACAATCTCAATTTTGGAGCGTTCAGAAAATTTTGGCCAGATTTTAGCAATTGTATCAGGAGAACATGAAGCGAAAGGAGGTATGCTCTGAATTTCATCGTCGAAGGCCTTTCGAAGACGCTGCGCCTCTACGTCGAATAGTTCTCCGCCTTAGATTCTCTTTCCGAAGACGCTAACTTAGTGCCACCTCTTTCGACATCATGTTCTCCTGTTACAATCACAATTTTGGAGCGTTCAGAAAATTTTGGCCAGATTTTAGCAAATGTATCAGGAGAACATGAAGCGAAAGGAGGTACGTCCTGAATTTCATCGTCGAAGGCCTTTCGAAGACGCTGCGCCTCTACGTCGAATAGTTCTCCGCCATGGATTCTCTCTCCGAAGACGCTAACATAGTGCCACCTCTTTCGACATCATGTTCTCCTGTTACAATCTCAATTTTGGAGCGTTCAGAAAATTTTGGCCAGATTTTAGCAAATGTATCAGGAGAACATGAAGCGAAAGGAGGTATGCTCTGAATTTCATCGTCGAAGGCCTTTCGAAGACGCTGCGCCTCTACGTCGAATAGTTCTCCGCCTTAGATTCTCTTTCCGAAGACGCTAACTTAGTGCCACCTCTTTCGACATCATGTTCTCCTGTTACAATCACCATTTTGGAGCGTTCAGAAAATTTTGGCCAGATTTTAGCAAATGTATCAGGAGAACATGAAGCGAAAGGAGGTACGTCCTGAATTTCATCGTCGAAGGCCTTTCGAAGACGCTGCGCCTCTACGTCGAATAGTTCTCCGCCATGGATTCTCTCTCCGAAGACGCTAACATAATGCCACCTCTTTCGACATCATGTTCTCCTGTTACAATCTCAATTTTGGAGCGTTCAGAAAATTTTGGCCAGATTTTAGCAAATGTATCAGGAGAACATGAAGCGAAAGGAGGTATGCTCTGAATTTCATCGTCGAAGGCCTTTCGAAGACGCTGCGCCTCTACGTCGAATAGTTCTCCGCCTTAGATTCTCTTTCCGAAGACGCTAACTTAGTGCCACCTCTTTCGACATCATGTTCTCCTGTTACAATCTCAATTTTGGAGCGTTCAGAAAGTTTTGGCCAGATTTTAGCAATTGTATCAGGAGAACATGAAGCGAAAGGAGGTATGCTCTGAATTTCATCGTCGAAGGCCTTTCGAAGACGCTGCGCCTCTACGTCGAATAGTTCTCCGCCTTAGATTCTCTTTCCGAAGACGCTAACTTAGTGCCACCTCTTTCGACATCATGTTCTCCTGTTACAATCTCAATTTTGGAGCGTTCAGAAAATTTTGGCCAGATTTTAGCAAATGTATCAGGAGAACATGAAGCGAAAGGAGGTATGCTCTGAATTTCATCGTCGAAGGCCTTTCGAAGAAGCTGCGCCTCTACGTCGAATAGTTCTCCGCCTTAGATTCTCTTTCCGAAGACGCTAACTTAGTGCCACCTCTTTCGACATCATGTTCTCCTGTTACAATCACAATTTTGGAGCGTTCAGAAAATTTTGGCCAGATTTTAGCAAATGTATCAGGAGAACATGAAGCGAAAGGAGGTACGTCCTGAATTTCATCGTCGAAGGCCTTTCGAAGACGCTGCGCCTCTACGTCGAATAGTTCTCCGCCATGGATTCTCTCTCCGAAGACGCTAACATAATGCCACCTCTTTCGACATCATGTTCTCCTGTTACAATCTCAATTTTGGAGCGTTCAGAAAATTTTGGCCAGATTTTAGCAATTGTATCAGGAGAACATGAAGCGAAAGGAGGTATGCTCTGAATTTCATCGTCGAAGGCCTTTCGAAGACGCTGCGCCTCTACGTCGAATAGTTCTCCGCCTTAGATTCTCTTTCCGAAGACGCTAACTTAGTGCCACCTCTTTCGACATCATGTTCTCCTGTTACAATCACAATTTTGGAGCGTTCAGAAAATTTTGGCCAGATTTTAGCAAATGTATCAGGAGAACATGAAGCGAAAGGAGGTACGTCCTGAATTTCATCGTCGAAGGCCTTTCGAAGACGCTGCGCCTCTACGTCGAATAGTTCTCCGCCATGGATTCTCTCTCCGAAGACGCTAACATAGTGCCACCTCTTTCGACATCATGTTCTCCTGTTACAATCTCAATTTTGGAGCGTTCAGAAAATTTTGGCCAGATTTTAGCAAATGTATCAGGAGAACATGAAGCGAAAGGAGGTATGCTCTGAATTTCATCGTCGAAGGCCTTTCGAAGACGCTGCGCCTCTACGTCGAATAGTTCTCCGCCTTAGATTCTCTTTCCGAAGACGCTAACTTAGTGCCACCTCTTTCGACATCATGTTCTCCTGTTACAATCTCAATTTTGGAGCGTTCAGAAAATTTTGGCCAGATTTTAGCAAATGTATCAGGAGAACATGAAGCGAAAGGAGGTATGCTCTCAATTTCATCGTCGAAGGCCTTTCGAAGACGCTGCGCCTCTACGTCGAATAGTTCTCCGCCTTAGATTCTCTTTCTGAAGACGCTAACTTAGTGCCACCTCTTTCGACATCATGTTCTCCTGTTACAATCACAATTTTGGAGCGTTCAGAAAATTTTGGCCAGATTTTAGCAAATGTATCAGGAGAACATGAAGCGAAAGGAGGTACGTCCTGAATTTCATCGTCGAAGGCCATTCGAAGACGCTGCGCCTCTACGTCGAATAGTTCTCCGCCATGGATTCTCTCTCCGAAGACGCTAACTTAGTGCCACCTCTTTCCACATCATGTTCTCCTGTTACAATCTCAATTATGGAGCGTTCAGAAAATTTTGGCCAGATTTTGGAGCGATGTATCAGGAGAACATGAAGCGAAAGGAGGTATCGCCTGAATTTCATCGTCGAAGGCCGTTCGAAAACTCTGCTCCTCTCCGATTTTCCTCGATTGTTACCGATTTCTCAGTCACCCTGTATAGTAGGGTATTTTTCACCCCTTAGGAAAGTACTCGGTACGTGAAAGCGCATCCAAATAGTATAATAAAAGTACCCTTTGATCGCCGATTTTCCTCGATCGTTACCGATTTCTCAGTCACCCTGTACAGTAGGGTATTTTTCACCCCTTAGGAAGGTACCCGGGACGCGAAACCGCGTCCAAAGAGTACAATGAATGTACCCTTTGATTGCCGATTTTCCTCGATCGTTGCCGATTTTTCAGTCACCCTGTATAGTAGGGTATTTTTCACCCCTTAGGAAGGTACCCGGGACGCGAAACCGCGTCCAAAGAGTACAATGAATGTACCCTTTGATTGCCGATTTTCCTCGATCGTTGCCGATTTTTCAGTCACCCTGTATAGTAGGGTATTTTTCACCCCTTAGGAAAGTACTTGGGACGTGAAACCGCGTGCAAAGAGTACAATGAAAGTGCCCTTTGATTGCCGATTTTCCTCGATTGTTGCCGATTTCTGAGTCACCCTGTATAGTAGGGTATTTTTCACCCCTTAGAAAAGTACTCGGGATGTGAAACCGCGTCCAAAGAGTACAATGAAAGTACCCTTCGATCGCCGATTTTCCGCGATCGTTACCGATTTCTCAGTCACCCTGTACAGTAGGGTATTTTTCACCCCTTAGGAAGGTACCCGGGACGCGAAACCGCGTCCAAAGAGTACAATGAATGTACCTTTTGATTGCCGATTTTCCTCGATCGTTGCCGATTTTTCAGTCACCCTGTATAGTAGGGTATTTTTCACCCCTTAGGAAGGTACCCGGGACGCGAAACCGCGTCCAAAGAGTACAATGAATGTACCCTTTGATTGCCGATTTTCCTCGATCGTTGCCGATTTTTCAGTCACCCTGTATAGTAGGGTATTTTTCACCCCTTAGGAAAGTACTTGGGACGTGAAACCGCGTGCAAAGAGTACAATGAAAGTGCCCTTTGATTGCCGATTTTCCTCGATTGTTGCCGATTTCTGAGTCACCCTGTATAGTAGGGTATTTTTCACCCCTTAGAAAAGTACTCGGGATGTGAAACCGCGTCCAAAGAGTACAATGAAAGTACCCTTCGATCGCCGATTTTCCGCGATCGTTACCGATTTCTCAGTCACCCTGTACAGTAGGGTATTTTTCACTCCTTAGGAAGATACCCGGGACGCGAAACCGCGTCCAAAGAGTACAATGAATGTACCTTTTGATTGCCGATTTTCCTCGATCGTTGCCGATTTTTCAGTCACCCTGTATAGTAGGGTATTTTTCACCCCTTAGGAAAGTTCTTGGGACGTGAAACCGCGTGCAAAGAGTACAATGAAAGTGCCCTTTGATTGCCGATTTTCTTCGATTGTTGCCGATTTCTGAGTCACCCTGTATAGTAGGGTATTTTTCACCCCTTAGAAAAGTACTCGGGATGTGAAACCGCGTCCAAAGAGTACAATGAAAGTACCCTTCGATCGCCGATTTTCCGCGATCGTTGCCGATTTCTCTATCACCCTATATAGTAGCGAATTTTTCACCCCTTATGAAAGTACTCGGGACGTGAAACCGCGTCCAAAGAGTACAATGAAAGTACCCTTTGATTGCCGATTTTCCTCGACTGTTGCCGATTTCTGAGTCACCCTGTATAGTAGGGTATTTTTCACCCCTTAGGAAAGTACTCGGGACGTGAAACCGCGTCCAAAGAGTACAATGAAAGTACCCTTTGATCGCCGATTTTCCGCGATCGTTGCCGATTTCTCTATCACCCTATATAGTAGGGAATTCTTCACCCCTTATGAAAGTACTCGGGACGTGAAACCGCGTCCAAAGAGTACAATGAAAGTACCCTTTGATTGCCGATTTTAGTTCTCCGCCTTAGATTCTCTTTCCGAAGACGCTAACTTAGTGCCACCTCTTTCCACATCATGTTCTCCTGTTACAATCTCAATTTTGGAGCGTTCAGAAAATTTTGGCCAGATTTTAGCAAATGTATCAGGAGAACATGAAGCGTAAGGAGGTACGCCCTGAATTTCATCGTCGAAGCCTTTCGAAGACGCTGCGCCTCTACGTTGAATACTTCTCCGCCTTAGATTCTCTTTCCGAAGACGCTAACTTAGTGCCACCTCTTTCCACATCATGTTCTCCTGTTACAATCTCAATTTTGGAGCGTTCAGAAAATTTTGGCCAGATTTTAGCAAATGTATCAGGAGAACATGAAGCGAAAGGAGGTACGCCCTGAATTTCATCGTCGAAGCCTTTCGAAGACGCTGCGCCTCTACGTTGAATACTTCTCCGCCTTAGATTCTCTTTCCGAAGACGCTAACTTAGTGCCACCTCTTTCCACATCATGTTCTCCTGTTACAATCTCAATTTTGGAGCGTTCAGAAAATTTTGGCCAGATTTTAGCAATTGTATCAGGAGAACATGAAGCGAAAGGAGGTACGCCCTGAATTTCATCGTCGAAGCCTTTCGAAGACGCTGCGCCTCTACGTTGAATACTTCTCCGCCTTAGATTCTCTTTCCGAAGACGCTAACTTAGTGCCACCTCTTTCCACATCATGTTCTCCTGTTACAATCTCAATTTTGGAGCGTTCAGAAAATTTTGGCCAGATTTTAGCAATTGTATCAGGAGAACATGAAGCGAAAGGAGGTACGCCCTGAATTTCATCGTCGAAGCCTTTCGAAGACGCTGCGCCTCTACGTTGAATACTTCTCCGCCTTAGATTCTCTTTCCGAAGACGCTAACTTAGTGCCACCTCTTTCCACATCATGTTCTCCTGTTACACTCTCAATTTTGGAGCGTTCAGAAAATTTTGGCCAGATTTTAGCAAATGTATCAGGAGAACATGAAGCGAAAGGAGGTACGCCCTGAATTTCATCGTCGAAGCCTTTCGAAGGCGCTGCGCCTCTACGTTGAATACTTCTCCGCCTTAGATTCTCTTTCCGAAGACGCTAACTTAGTGCCACCTCTTTCCACATCATGTTCTCCTGTTACAATCTCAATTTTGGAGCGTTCAGAAAATTTTGGCCAGATTTTAGCAATTGTATCAGGAGAACATGAAGCGAAAGGAGGTACGCCCTGAATTTCATCGTCGAAGCCTTTCGAAGACGCTGCGCCTCTACGTTGAATACTTCTCCGCCTTAGATTCTCTTTCCGAAGACGCTAACTTAGTGCCACCTCTTTCCACATCATGTTCTCCTGTTACAATCTCAATTTTGGAGCGTTCAGAAAATTTTGGCCAGATTTTAGCAAATGTATCAGGAGAACATGAAGCGAAAGGAGGTACGCCCTGAATTTCATCGTCGAAGCCTTTCGAAGACGCTGCGCCTCTACGTTGAATACTTCTCCGCCTTAGATTCTCTTTCCGAAGACGCTAACTTAGTGCCACCTCTTTCCACATCATGTTCTCCTGTTACAATCTCAATTTTGGAGCGTTCAGAAAATTTTGGCCAGATTTTAGCAAATGTATCAGGAGAACATGAAGCGAAAGGAGGTACGCCCTGAATTTCATCGTCGAAGCCTTTCGAAGACGCTGCGCCTCTACGTTGAATACTTCTCCGCCTTAGATTCTCTTTCCGAAGACGCTAACTTAGTGCCACCTCTTTCCACATCATGTTCTCCTGTTACAATCTCAATTTTGGAGCGTTCAGAAAATTTTGGCCAGATTTTAGCAATTGTATCAGGAGAACATGAAGCGAAAGGAGGTACGCCCTGAATTTCATCGTCGAAGCCTTTCGAAGACGCTGCGCCTCTACGTTGAATACTTCTCCGCCTTAGATTCTCTTTCCGAAGACGCTAACTTAGTGCCACCTCTTTCCACATCATGTTCTCCTGTTACAATCTCAATTTTGGAGCGTTCAGAAAATTTTGGCCAGATTTTAGCAAATGTATCAGGAGAACATGAAGCGTAAGGAGGTACGCCCTGAATTTCATCGTCGAAGCCTTTCGAAGACGCTGCGCCTCTACGTTGAATACTTCTCCGCCTTAGATTCTCTTTCCGAAGACGCTAACTTAGTGCCACCTCTTTCCACATCATGTTCTCCTGTTACAATCTCAATTTTGGAGCGTTCAGAAAATTTTGGCCAGATTTTAGCAAATGTATCAGGAGAACATGAAGCGAAAGGAGGTACGCCCTGAATTTCATCGTCGAAGCCTTTCGAAGACGCTGCGCCTCTACGTTGAATACTTCTCCGCCTCAGATTCTCTTTCCGAAGACGCTAACTTAGTGCCACCTCTTTCCACATCATGTTCTCCTGTTACAATCTCAATTTTGGAGCGTTCAGAAAATTTTGGCCAGATTTTAGCAATTGTATCAGGAGAACATGAAGCGAAAGGAGGTACGCCCTGAATTTCATCGTCGAAGCCTTTCGAAGACGCTGCGCCTCTACGTTGAATACTTCTCCGCCTTAGATTCTCTTTCCGAAGACGCTAACTTAGTGCCACCTCTTTCCACATCATGTTCTCCTGTTACAATCTCAATTTTGGAGCGTTCAGAAAATTTTGGCCAGATTTTAGCAATTGTATCAGGAGAACATGAAGCGAAAGGAGGTACGCCCTGAATTTCATCGTCGAAGCCTTTCGAAGACGCTGCGCCTCTACGTTGAATACTTCTCCGCCTTAGATTCTCTTTCCGAAGACGCTAACTTAGTGCCACCTCTTTCCACATCATGTTCTCCTGTTACACTCTCAATTTTGGAGCGTTCAGAAAATTTTGGCCAGATTTTAGCAAATGTATCAGGAGATCATGAAGCGAAAGGAGGTACGCCCTGAATTTCATCGTCGAAGCCTTTCGAAGGCGCTGCGCCTCTACGTTGAATACTTCTCCGCCTTAGATTCTCTTTCCGAAGACGCTAACTTAGTGCCACCTCTTTCCACATCATGTTCTCCTGTTACAATCTCAATTTTGGAGCGTTCAGAAAATTTTGGCCAGATTTTAGCAATTGTATCAGGAGAACATGAAGCGAAAGGAGGTACGCCCTGAATTTCATCGTCGAAGCCTTTCGAAGACGCTGCGCCTCTACGTTGAATACTTCTCCGCCTTAGATTCTCTTTCCGAAGACGCTAACTTAGTGCCACCTCTTTCCACATCATGTTCTCCTGTTACAATCTCAATTTTGGAGCGTTCAGAAAATTTTGGCCAGATTTTAGCAAATGTATCAGGAGAACATGAAGCGAAAGGAGGTACGCCCTGAATTTCATCGTCGAAGCCTTTCGAAGACGCTGCGCCTCTACGTTGAATACTTCTCCGCCTTAGATTCTCTTTCCGAAGACGCTAACTTAGTGCCACCTCTTTCCACATCATGTTCTCCTGTTACAATCTCAATTTTGGAGCGTTCAGAAAATTTTGGCCAGATTTTAGCAAATGTATCAGGAGAACATGAAGCGAAAGGAGGTACGCCCTGAATTTCATCGTCGAAGCCTTTCGAAGACGCTGCGCCTCTACGTTGAATACTTCTCCGCCTTAGATTCTCTTTCCGAAGACGCTAACTTAGTGCCACCTCTTTCCACATCATGTTCTCCTGTTACAATCTCAATTTTGGAGCGTTCAGAAAATTTTGGCCAGATTTTAGCAATTGTATCAGGAGAACATGAAGCGAAAGGAGGTACGCCCTGAATTTCATCGTCGAAGCCTTTCGAAGACGCTGCGCCTCTACGTTGAATACTTCTCCGCCTTAGATTCTCTTTCCGAAGACGCTAACTTAGTGCCACCTCTTTCCACATCATGTTCTCCTGTTACAATCTCAATTTTGGAGCGTTCAGAAAATTTTGGCCAGATTTTAGCAAATGTATCAGGAGAACATGAAGCGAAAGGAGGTACGCCCTGAATTTCATCGTCGAAGCCTTTCGAAGACGCTGCGCCTCTACGTTGAATACTTCTCCGCCTTAGATTCTCTTTCCGAAGACGCTAACTTAGTGCCACCTCTTTCCACATCATGTTCTCCTGTTACAATCTCAATTTTGGAGCGTTCAGAAAATTTTGGCCAGATTTTAGCAATTGTATCAGGAGAACATGAAGCGAAAGGAGGTACGCCCTGAATTTCATCGTCGAAGCCTTTCGAAGACGCTGCGCCTCTACGTTGAATACTTCTCCGCCTTAGATTCTCTTTCCGAAGACGCTAACTTAGTGCCACCTCTTTCCACATCATGTTCTCCTGTTACAATCTCAATTTTGGAGCGTTCAGAAAATTTTGGCCAGATTTTAGCAATTGTATCAGGAGAACATGAAGCGAAAGGAGGTACGCCCTGAATTTCATCGTCGAAGCCTTTCGAAGACGCTGCGCCTCTACGTTGAATACTTCTCCGCCTTAGATTCTCTTTCCGAAGACGCTAACTTAGTGCCACCTCTTTCCACATCATGTTCTCCTGTTACAATCTCAATTTTGGAGCGTTCAGAAAATTTTGGCCAGATTTTAGCAATTGTATCAGGAGAACATGAAGCGAAAGGAGGTACGCCCTGAATTTCATCGTCGAAGCCTTTCGAAGGCGCTGCGCCTCTACGTGGAATACTTCTCCGCCTTAGATTCTCTTTCCGAAGACGCTAACTTAGTGCCACCTCTTTCCACATCATGTTCTCCTGTTACAATCTCAATTTTGGAGCGTTCAGAAAATTTTGGCCAGATTTTAGCAAATGTATCAGGAGAACATGAAGCGAAAGGAGGTACGCCCTGAATTTCATCGTCGAAGCCTTTCGAAGACGCTGCGCCTCTACGTTGAATACTTCTCCGCCTTAGATTCTCTTTCCGAAGACGCTAACTTAGTGCCACCTCTTTCCACATCATGTTCTCCTGTTACAATCTCAATTTTGGAGCGTTCAGAAAATTTTGGCCAGATTTTAGCAAATGTATCAGGAGAACATGAAGCGAAAGGAGGTACGCCCTGAATTTCATCGTCGAAGCCTTTCGAAGGCGCTGCGCCTCTACGTCGAATACTTCTCCGCCTTAGATTCTCTTTCCGAAGACGCTAACTTAGTGCCACCTCTTTCCACATCATGTTCTCCTGTTACAATCTCAATTTTGGAGCGTTCAGAAAATTTTGGCCAGATTTTAGCAAATGTATCAGGAGAACATGAAGCGAAAGGAGGTACGCCCTGAATTTCATCGTCGAAGCCTTTCGAAGACGCTGCGCCTCTACGTTGAATACTTCTCCGCCTTAGATTCTCTTTCCGAAGACGCTAACTTAGTGCCACCTCTTTCCACATCATGTTCTCCTGTTACAATCTCAATTTTGGAGCGTTCAGAAAATTTTGGCCAGATTTTAGCAAATGTATCAGGAGAACATGAAGCGAAAGGAGGTACGCCCTGAATTTCATCGTCGAAGCCTTTCGAAGGCGCTGCGCCTCTACGTCGAATACTTCTCCGCCTTAGATTCTCTTTCCGAAGACGCTAACTTAGTGCCACCTCTTTCCACATCATGTTCTCCTGTTACAATCTCAATTTTGGAGCGTTCAGAAAATTTTGGCCAGATTTTAGCAATTGTATCAGGAGAACATGAAGCGAAAGGAGGTACGCCCTGAATTTCATCGTCGAAGCCTTTCGAAGGCGCTGCGCCTCTACGTGGAATACTTCTCCGCCTTAGATTCTCTTTCCGAAGACGCTAACTTAGTGCCACCTCTTTCCACATCATGTTCTCCTGTTACAATCTCAATTTTGGAGCGTTCAGAAAATTTTGGCCAGATTTTAGCAAATGTATCAGGAGAACATGAAGCGAAAGGAGGTACGCCCTGAATTTCATCGTCGAAGCCTTTCGAAGACGCTGCGCCTCTACGTTGAATACTTCTCCGCCTTAGATTCTCTTTCCGAAGACGCTAACTTAGTGCCACCTCTTTCCACATCATGTTCTCCTGTTACAATCTCAATTTTGGAGCGTTCAGAAAATTTTGGCCAGATTTTAGCAATTGTATCAGGAGAACATGAAGCGAAAGGAGGTACGCCCTGAATTTCATCGTCGAAGCCTTTCGAAGACGCTGCGCCTCTACGTTGAATACTTCTCCGCCTTAGATTCTCTTTCCGAAGACGCTAACTTAGTGCCACCTCTTTCCACATCATGTTCTCCTGTTACAATCTCAATTTTGGAGCGTTCAGAAAATTTTGGCCAGATTTTAGCAAATGTATCAGGAGAACATGAAGCGAAAGGAGGTACGCCCTGAATTTCATCGTCGAAGCCTTTCGAAGGCGCTGCGCCTCTACGTTGAATACTTCTCCGCCTTAGATTCTCTTTCCGAAGACGCTAACTTAGTGCCACCTCTTTCCACATCATGTTCTCCTGTTACAATCTCAATTTTGGAGCGTTCAGAAAATTTTGGCCAGATTTTAGCAAATGTATCAGGAGAACATGAACCGAAAGGAGGTACGCCCTGAATTTCATCGTCGAAGCCTTTCGAAGACGCTGCGCCTCTACGTTGAATACTTCTCCGCCTTAGATTCTCTTTCCGAAGACGCTAACTTAGTGCCACCTCTTTCCACATCATGTTCTCCTGTTACAATCTCAATTTTGGAGCGTTCAGAAAATTTTGGCCAGATTTTGGAGCGATGTATCAGGAGAACATGAAGCGGAAGGAGATATCTTGTAATTTCACCATTGAAGGCGTTGCCTTGAAGTAGCGAACAAGAGCTGCGCCTTCTAAAGGCCTTTTACCATGGAAATGATAGGTTTGGAATTTGGATAGGAATTTGTAAAAGGTATTTGTAAATAATAATACAGTTCTTTCCCAATTTTTTTCCACTTTATTTGCATGAAAGGCCTTTTTTACAGTTTTACAATATTGTATAATTTCATTTTACTTTTTGTATAAAATCACTATCTTCTTCATGTTCATTGTTGAGGCTGACAGCTTTCCATCATTGGTCTCATTTAAGGTCCACTTAAGAAGAGGCCCACTTAAGAAGAGGGGCGTAGAGGGTCTCTTCTTCTTACCACTGGCACGCCGGAACGGAACGGACCCGGAACGGATATGTATAAATGGGCCTTTAAAGTTCCTGGCCTCGGAGGAATGTTCCCAAGATTTATCTGCAAGAAGAAGAAAAATATTTTCATTAACCTGATTTGTCTATTATGTATAGAAAATACGACAAATATTACAATATAATTTCATGTAAAACGTATAAAGAATTTAATTATCTTCCCAATTTAACCTTTCGCCCGAATTAACCGAAAATTCGCTCCTCGAAGTGACAGAAAATATAAGCCTAACTAAGAGACTGTACAAATGTTTATTATGTGTTGTATTTATATAATATTTCTGATCGAAATTTATAGAAATACGTGCAAATTATGCTTGTATCAAAATTTATTAATAAACGGAATTATACAACATGTTTCTTGAAATTAGTCGTAACATTCAGGCCGTTATAGATTTTAAATGTTTTCGATAAGATTTCATTTTAATTCCTATCACGCGGAGCGTTACAATCTGTTTCAAGACTTAACCGGTAACGTTGCATGCGACACTAAAATGGTAAGGGGGTCCTAGGACCCCCCAAACCGGTGACAGAAAAATACATTGGTTGATAGGTCTATTCTATACCTCGTCTGTGGTGACACGAAGTTCCATAAGTTGATTGGTCTATCCTGTACTTCGTCGATGGTCAAACAAGCTCTTACTTATTTCGTAATGCGTATGTTAATGTATAGATGTCACTGGATGTCAATTTTCTGCTGCAGCATGAACCACAGATGAACCAATGTGTACTAATGTGGACTTGACAAGAAACACCGGCGAAGTTCATTCGAGTTTATTCTTCCAGTTTCACTAAACATTACTCTAGGAAGGACATAAATTCGCACCATAACAATGACTGCATTCGACGGTAAATATTTCTTTATTCAATGGATTCTTCATCAGAAATACATTATTCTGGATGATACTCTTGGTAAGGTTGTCAAACATATTTTATGTATTAATAATACTTTGTCGTAGAAATGGGTGTTTTACCAGAGATCGCAAAGGCGGTCGATGAAATGGAATGGACGTAAGTGTCGCGGAACGATGTCAGGCGAAGCTGCAGTCTGTCGCCAAAGGAGAACTTACACGCACATTTAAATTCCAGATTGCCAACTGATGTCCAGGCCGAAGCCATTCCATTAATTTTGGGGGGTGGAGATGTATTGATGGCTGCAGAAACTGGTAGCGGGAAAACCGGAGCCTTTTGTTTACCAGTTTTGCAGATCGTGTGGGAAACATTACAGGATATAGGAGGTGGCAAAACAAGTAGCTCCGCAGCACACCATCAGCACTGTTTGTATTTTCTCAGCTTGAGAATAATTTATTTTCCTATGGAGAATATGATCGCTATTAATATTTACAGCTACGCATTGGTCGTTAAGTTTATTCGATAGAGGCTCAGCTTTAGCTGTAACTCCCGACGGTTTGAGGTGTCAGAGCCGTGAGCCGAAAGAGTGGCATGGTTGTCGAGCGAATAAAGGAGTCCAAGGGAACGAAAAATTCTTCTTCGAAGCAATAGTAACTGACGAAGGATTGTGCCGCGTAGGCTGGTCCACGAATCAAGTAACTATCTTAACACTTTTCCCTCTCCTTGTAAGCAATAACCTGGATAAATTATAATCAATGTTCAATTTATGGAATAGGCATCGTTGGATTTAGGAACGGATAAATTTGGTTTCGGTTTCGGCGGGACTGGCAAAAAATCCAATGCGAAACAGTTTGATAGTTACGGAGAATCATTCGGAATGCACGATGTGATTGGATGTTACTTGAATTTATCCAAGGGTGAAATTAGTTTCTCAAAGAATGGCGTAAATTTGGGAGCAGCGTTTACTTTGAACGCGCAGCAAAAGTCGCAAACCTATTACCCAGCTGTTGTGTTAAAGAACGCGGAAATGTCCTTTAATTTCGGAGCGCAGCCCTTTAAGCATCCACCTTCGAATGATTACATAGCTGTTGCTTCAGCATCGAAAGAATGTACAAAGGAAAATCCCATAAACAGCAATCAATCTCAGAGCAAAGAAGACAGTAAACCAAAGTCCAACGCACCTCAAGCGATAATCATAGAACCGTCTCGAGAACTTGCCGAACAAACCTATAATCAAATTCAAAAAGTAAGTCGATAATAATAGTACAATCAATACTAAAGTATTCTATATCTTTTTAAAAATATGTATCAAATATTCTTACTTAGTTCAAAAAACATTTGAAAGATCCTGTGATCAAAGAGTTGTTGGTCATCGGCGGAGTCAGCGTGAAGGATCAAATCTCTACATTGAATTCTGGTGTGGATATAGTGGTTGGAACACCAGGGCGTTTAGAAGATCTAATACAAGGCGGATATCTGTTATTAACGCATTGCAGGTATCTTGCAACTCGCCGCATACTCAACCCGGTGTAACGATTACTCTTATAGCGCAATACTTTCAGATTCTTCATCCTAGACGAAGCTGATGGTCTGTTGAAGCAAGGGTACACGGAGTTAATCGATCGTCTACATAGACAGATACCTAAAATTACATCAGATGGAAAGAGATTGCAGATGATAGTGTGTTCAGCCACGTTACATGCGTTCGAGGTCAAGAAAATGGCTGTACGTATTTATAACTAGCTGTACTACTCGGTTTCGTCCGAAATTTAGTCTGATTTTATAAAAAAAATTTGTATTTATTCGCGAACTACTATTATTTAAAAATCATTATTCAAAAAAATTAAAAAACGTTAGAACCTTTCTCTCGCCAAGACGAGCAAAGCGATGTAACACACTTGTGGCTACAGTTCATACTTACTGAGAAATCGCATTTCAAAGTATGCAACTTCAATTTTATATAATAAAAAATATAGATATAGATTACCAACTGCACTTCTAACGTTTCATAGAAGAATTATATAAATAAAATGTCTTTACGCAGGAGCGATTGATGCATTTCCCAACCTGGGTAGATTTGAAGGGCGAAGATGCGGTGCCCGAAACCGTGCATCACGTTGTTGTAATGGTAGATCCGCAGAAAGACAAGTCTTGGCACAATTTAAGGAGACCCATAGAAACTGATGCTGTACACAGCAGGGATAACGTGAGGCCTGGAAGCAACAGTCCTGGTACGTCACAAGCTAGACAACGGTTTTTTCAATATCCGTTCTGTTTAATTGTACAGCTGACTTACTTTTTAGAGACACTGTCGGAGGCTGTGAAAATACTGAAGGGTGAATATTGTATTCAAGCCCTGAAGGAGCACAACATGGACAGAGCCCTTATCTTCTGCAGAACCAAGCTGGACTGCGATAATTTGGAACGGTATTTGAAGCAGGCTGGAAGTCAGTTCTCGTGCGTGTGCTTGCACGGCGATCGGAAACCTCCGGAGCGTAAAGCCAACCTGGAGAAGTTCAAGCGACAGGAAGTGAAGTACTTGATCTGCACCGACGTCGCTGCTAGAGGATTAGATATCACTGGGTTACCTTTTAGTACGCACTATTTCGATCTAACAAATGTACGCGTGATCTTCTTGTACAATTAATTCTGCGACTTCCGCTCCAGTGATCAATATAACTCTGCCCGACGAGAAATCCAACTACGTGCATCGCATAGGCAGAGTCGGCAGAGCCGAGAGAATGGGCCTGGCTATTTCCTTGGTCAGCAAAGTCCCCGAGAAAGTATGGTACCACGGCGAGTGGTGTCCCTCTCGAGGGAAAAAATGTCAGAACACTAATCTCACTGACCAGGCTGGTTGTTGCGTGTGGTACAACGAGCCGAACGTAAGTGTTAATGTAATTTGTTTCTCTCTGCTGATCAATCGTCAATTTGTTTTTATGCTCTTACAGTATTTAGCCGAGATCGAAGATCATCTAAACGTCACGATCCAGCAAGTCGACGCAAGTATGAAAGTGCCGCTGAACGACTTCGATGGAAAGGTCACGTACGGGCAAAAGAGATCGAACATGGGTACGGATTTTCATGGGATGTTCCGCGATACAGCGAGCAGTGCTCTCATACTTGTCTACTTTCAGGCTCGAACTATCAAAATCACGTCCAGCAAATGGCGCCTTACGTGAAACAGTTGTCCTCGTTGGAGTCGAAAACGCAACTTCTGTACTTGAAACGGCACATGACTACCGCGGCGAATTAGAATGCTTCTATTAGATCCGTCCGGGACGTTTCGCGTATTAATCACTCCTGTTCTCAGATAACGTATTCCAGCATGTTGGTCTAGGATCTGTATAATCTCTCGATATTTATAAACATAGTGTACTTTCAGATATAATGTATAAATTTGTTACAAAGGATATAAAATCTTGATACACGGAAACTTGGCGTCCAATTATTCATAGAGACCGCTCGATATGAATCGACCCGTAACGGAAATTTGCCTGACGGTTCTCTCGTGGAAAGAAAATATTCGTGGCCTGTGTGAACGGCATCTGCATGTGTGTATATAAGACATACGGCAAGTGTTTATTGTATCGCTATAATCTTCATAATTGTACCATCGCTATTTCAATTACACAAACGTATGATACAGCGGCCTTGCACCGTTTGCCATTGTAATTCTCACAATATCCTTCCTCTCCCGTCTTCGCGTGTGTGCATGTGCGCGCACGCGCAAGTCTCGCGATCTGAATTTTCGTATGCATATGTATATACATATAATATATATCATATACACTTAGAATTTACTAAATGACTTCTGTTTAATTACACATAATAATTTATACACATCTTTCAAAATGAAATCGTAAACGGCTAGAGTTACACAGTATACAAATCATACCGTTCCTTCTCCGCAATTTCGGATATATTAGTGTACGTATCTCGCTTTTTGTTTTTTTCCGAATAGTATGTACTGTCCTCTTCGCGTCCCAATGGTATCTTGTTCGCGCAGTGTTGGCGCACAGCGGGAGTCGAGCTTTTATTACAGTCGCTAATTTAATCGCTCCGATCAGCATAGACTCGCGATACCATTTCCCATCACCCCCCTCCCTCACCGATATTCAGACAGTCATCACAGAATGAGAATGAAATATTTTTCCTTTCACTTTCCTTCCACTTGTAATCTAAAAACATTTACAGTCGCACGTGCCATTCTCTCTGCTCATCGACGCACGCTCGGCTGACCACGCACACACTCGCGACCGCATTAACTCGATGAATTATAATTTATATATAATATATATAACATATATATAATATATATATTCATTCATGTATTTATATGTATATATCAGTTTTATCATGTACACTACATGCCCGCCCCAAGATCCTCGCTTAAATAGCTTCGACAACTAAACGACTCGGGGGGCCCGATCAATACCCGTTCGCAGTATTTCATACGGTTGCCGTGTGTCATTACGTTTGATTGCATCGTACGCAGCATGTCGGCTTGCATTTTTATTGCGCAGTCTCGTCGCGAATGTTCATTAGCCTAGATCTTCTTCGGGAAAGAAATTAAGAGAATGTCACTCGCCGAGGGACCGCGGGGCGGGCAAGATTAATTTCAATTTCCTAGCGATTTTCTCTCCGAGTTATTAATCATTTACATCGCGCGTATTTGCAGTCCTCCCTTCAACGCGCTCTCATCCATTCGCTCGCATAATCGGCAAGGATCGGACGCGGTCGCCGTTCGATCCCCGCCACGCTCTCGGCCGTCGGCCAAACATATTTCCTATGAGACACGCAATAACGAATTCATTTAAGAGTGATTAGATTGAAAAACGGGTCTTCCGGGCGAGGGACGTATATAATTAACGATCCAGTAACATTCTCCCTCTTAGCACTCCGACTCCCCCCTCCGCTATCACGCGACAGAGCGTTGTCCATTCTGTTCCTAGGATCAATCCTGAATCCCATCCTCCTGAATTCGCTTCGGATCGCAGCGAACAGGATCTGAAGACTAGAAAAAGATGCTAAATCTCGGGCAGCATTGACGATCGGATATCGGGCGCGAATGTTTTTATAGAAATTGCTTCGGCAGAATACGCGGCTGCTTATTTTCCCTCCAATCGCCGAACGGGTGGGACAGTTTTGACACGCTCGAGGCACGAGTAGCCCCGTTCTGCTAACTCTCGCCTTTCGTCGAAACGTACGAAGCGACCTTACGTTGGCTCGAGCACGAACGAAAGATCGCGACACGTGGCGCCTCGATCGGTGCAACGTGAGATCGCTTCCGGCACCCGCTAAGAACCAACGAAACGGTGCAGAGAAGCGTAGAAAGGCACGATCCACGATTGGGAAACGTTCAGAACCACCAGTGCAGACAGAAGACATAATGGAACATTTTTATTGCCTTTTTCAAAGGCATACGAAAGACTGTCGAGTTAAAGGGAACTTCGCCGAACCTTGAAGGCAGTGGCGCAGCCAGAGGGGGGCCAAGGGGCTTTGTAAATGAAGAAAACTGGATTTGATTCGCTAAATAAATATTTATAATCACCTAATGAATTTCATTGGATTTTCATTGAATTAAAAATATTTTCATCCATTCAACTCAGCTCCCCCCGAGATTGAATCCCGACTACGCCACTGCTCGGAGGCTTTCTTTTCCTTCGCGTCTCGCGATACCCTCGGCGCCCAATAAGACGTTACGTTATCGATTCGCACGCCGCGCGACGGCCAGCCGCGAATTGCAGGGAATTGTAATTCCGGGTTTAAAGAAATTACGACGAGTCGACTCGGTGCTTCGACTTACCGAGAGAACAGGGATGGGCGCCTCGCGTGGAAAGTGCATCGGTCAACGTCGAGGACGATTATCCGGTCTCTGTGCACAGACGCGGCAGTTCCTCTTTCCAGAAACTTCCGTTTCCGGCTGAACAAAGAAACTAGCGCGAGACCACGGTCCAGGGCTCCGAAGTTTTCTGAAAGCGGAGATCTTTGTTTCAGCATGAACGACTACGTTTACGAAAGACGAGCACTTCTATTATTTCTCTGAGGGGGCGACCCACAGTCGAGATACAATGTTACAATGGTCTCACGTTGGTTTCGCATCCGCGCTGATCGTGGTCATTCAAATAAATACGTCACAGGTCTAAATCGCATAGACGAATCTAATCTTTCCCGACACGTAGCTTCCTCTTCTTCTTCATCCTCCTTTCTTTCCATTCTTTTAACAACGATTTGCAGCAGTAATCGCTAATCACAATGACAATGATAATATTAATAATAACGACGATAATGGCGTGATGAGATTGATGAGTATGATGACGAGATGACGATGACAATTAATAATATAACTACATTATCCGCATCAATAAAATCTGACTGTGTAAAGACAATTTTTTTTCTTTTATCGAATAACAGTTGTAACGATAAGACGATCACAATAAATGACTCTGTACTCCTTAACATAAACGCGAACATTTTAGCGCGAAACGCGTATCATTATCTACGAGCAGACGCTTCCTGGCTTCGTCAGAAAGCCGCGTAACGGATCGATATTCGCGCAGCTCCGAATCCGTTCGCCAATCTTGTACCTAAAACGATCGCTCCGCGATTGCCCAATTCGTTCGCGAGTCTATCGAAAATCTTCCGCATCCACGGACTCGATTAATCGGGCCTGGCGTTCTCCGTCGCGCAGATTCCAGCCAAGCCCAGCCGGCTACTTTGACTCTCGCTTCTTTCTCTCGTTTAAGGCAATGCTCTGAGCAACGTGGCCCGCGACGGGAGACCATCCCCTCGCGCGCGACGATGCTTGCGCCGCGTCTTCCTACAGAAGATCACACAGATCACGACCGGGGCCGCCTGGAATCCGTCGCGGCGCCCTGGAGAACGTTACGCCCCTTTCTCTTTCTTCTTCTCACGACGCGTCTGAACGACCGACGGCAGCTCTCAATGATTTAAATGCAAAATTTCCTACCGCGCCGCCTCGCTCTCGAGCGGCATACGCCGAGAAAACGACGAACGCGCCTCGATCGTGTCGCGTTCGCGCGATCAATTCGACTCGCGAGACGCACAAAATTTCGAGTGAGCTTCGTCAAACTATCGATACGTCATTGCTTTGTGTTCGCACGAACCTGCCCTTACTGTATTTACAAATAATAGTAATCATAATAATAGTAATATAATAATAATAATTACTTGCACCGCTTATCCTTACATATACATATTCACATGCCCGGTACATTGTACGTACGGTAAAAGAAAAGAAAAAACTTGTGCGATCGGCGTATGTATACAATATATATATAGAGATGTATATATATATATATATATATCTGTATATATATACGTATATGTATATATCGGTATAATCGTGGCCACGTAAAATTGTTTCGTTTAATTCGGTATCCTCCGCTTGTCCCGCTTGCGTACGCGCACACAACAACTCGATTAATAATTACACTTACGAATTTCGTTTACATTCAACAAGTAATAGATAGGAAGTACCGTTCCACATTATTTTTGTTATCGTACGTTAGCGTTAAAACGTGTATCCGTTTGCGTATGCGTGGATGGGGGTGTACGTGTTGTGTTATTGCATCACAGCCCGGTGAAGAACGGACTATCGATTACGTGACTCTGACATTTTATTCGCTCCCCTTTCCCTGCTTCGCGGGCGATCAGGCCCGCGAATAGTTTCTCGCCCAAGCCTTCCTTCGGCCGTCCGGCGCCGCTGGATAGAGCGCTCGAAATTAGCACGAGCGCTATCCATTCGTGTCTATTCAGAAGAGAGAGAAAAACGAAGAGAAACATAAAGGGAGAGAAAAGAAAACGGTACGGGACATACTCGCGACAATACTAATTACACGATATCAATCGTTCACACGTGCTGGCATACACGGCAATGATGGCTCGCGTCTGTTTGTGCTGGGTGAACATTAAATGTTTCACGGAAGTTTCGTCGACAGCTTTAAATTACACTCGCTCAAGAAGACACGCTCTCGCGCTACCTTTCTCTCCCTCGCATCCATTGGTCTCCTTCTCTCCCTCACACTCTCACGCCTGTCGTCAGTTTTACAAGTAAAAATAACACCTCGTAAAGTTTATAAATACCGTTTTACAAACTATGGCTTGTCAGTTATGTAATTAGTACGATAGGTATACATATATATGTACGCACACGGGCCCATACACTGATATTACACGAGAGAGTTACATTTACGAGGGTGTGGCGGGCTCGTGTTTAGCATGGTAATGGAGCAACCGTTATGCAATGTCCGGAATTTCTATCCTCATCGTTTCAACGGCCAGAGTATCCACTGATCTGCACGATCGGATGGAGCATCGTTCGGTGAACTAAAAGGCGAACAATTATTACCCAACGTTACCGGATGAAAGTTTCGATAAAGACACGATAAAGAAGGTGGCGACCGGTTAATGCGTATAAGATACCTTCAAAGAAGCGTTACGAGACGAATACGAGGGGGCGGTGTAAAGTAAGTTTGAGTGACGCGCCTGTCGTTAATTTCCCACCATTTTCTTATTTCTTTTTTCATCCGAAGAAATGTTCGCGAGAGATGGAGCGAGTGAACGCGATCAGATTTATTGCAAGATGTCTAGAGAGGTGTGATAATAAGGATAGTAACACCGGATGCTCCCAATAGCAATACAGCCGCGTTACATAAACCTTCGCGGAACGTGGCTTAATTCGTATCCTTACTTTACACGGTTTAATTTGACGTTAAACTCTCGTTACCTATATAAAAGTAGACGTACGTTACACAGATCAGTTAATCCGCGGTTAATCCAGCAACACGAGAGTGCATGTACGTGGATGAACGCGCTGCAAGGAAGAAGATCGTGTTGTGTTAGAGATCAATTTTTTTTTTTCATTCTTTTTCATCGTTTTTTCCCCCCCGTTAACACGTATTAATTCATTAATTTACGTATGTATAGTAGCGTGTACACACACACGCACGCGCACACAGATTCCTGTAGTTTCTGTTTCTTTTCTCTTTTTCTTTTTCTTTCTTTAAAGCAGTTCGCACGCGCGTACAAGCACTTTGTCCTCTGGATACGGTGTACCGAATGACAAACAGAAATTATACGTAGTAGTTAAGATACAAGGAAAATGATTAGGAAATTTACCATATACAGGGTGTCCAAATAGGGCGTCGTCGTAAAGGAATTGAATCGTAAAGACACGCGAGAGCAAGAAATTCGCAACATCGCACTTTGGTTCAGGACGATTATCCTAACAAGTTTCCCGATGACAGATAACTGATTTACTGGATGCTCGGACCGAAATAGTTTGTACACGTTAACGTCGCCTGTATATATGTATGTATATATCTCCCCCCGGGACATGAAAGCATCATTTCGTGAACGAGACTCGGGGACTTTACGTTACGATGTCGAATAATAAATGGTAAGCAACGTATTACACCTCTGGTACGCTTAACAACGTTACATTGACATACTTTGATTGTAAAGTTCTTTTGCTTCGGAGCCTAAACGCCGCTAGTCAAAAAAGTGTACGTGTAAAAACGAATTTCTCAACGTGGCACATCTCTGTTGCACAGTATCAGGATTTCACGTGTAGACGCTAGCTACGAGAATGACAACGTGTGCCTAAGTACACGGACAATTAAAGTATCTTTCCCGGATGGAGAAACCGAAATTCAAAGAACCAGTAAAAACGATATCAAGTGAGAGGAATCTCGATCCATAGGAAACGCACATAAAAACATGAATCCGTGGACGGTCACCCTGTACATATTCGATACATAGTTATTATAATTAAAACGCTCTTCGAAATACTGTAAAATCTCACAAAATACTCTTCTTGTAAAAAGGTGCGGCTGAGACTTCTACGGGTCGGGCCATACGTGATTAAAAACGTCGAGATTCGGAAGTCGAGGGGAAATAATAATTTGCGAAAACGGACACGGAGATCGTAATTAAATTGTAAAAGGGGGCGAGGGGCGCGGGGGGCGGGGCGGGGGGGGGGAGGGGGCATGGGAGGCGAGGTGGGTCAGGGCTTGCCGAGGAGAAATGTAGAGATTCGAAAAGATGAGTAAAGAAACGTTCAACGATAAAGGGACGTTATCGGAGAAATCACCTAAGTCTTAGGAAACGTTCTTAACGCTAGATCCGAACGATAATTATTAACGCGACGAGTGTGCCGGAAGAGACAGCTGTTACAACGCGAAAATCGCCGCGCGTTACCTCGTAACGCCGCGGTTGCAAAAACAAACGTTCGTCAGGACTATTCTTCGTTCGCTCTCTTATCAACGAATTGATGCGTAATAAGAATAAAAATTAACGAGGTAATCGGTAAAATTGCACGTGTTTCTATCGACGAACATCATTACCCTCCTCCCAGCCGAGGGGGGGGGCGGCGTTCAAGCACACTCTCTCGTCCCAAGAACGTAAAAAAAGGGTAGTGTCGAATGATCGAGATGCCCGAAGATTATATTCCGATCGAGAACGATTTTTTTTTCGTTACAGAGTATAGAACGCGCAAGGGCATAAAATTTTTCTTGTACACACCAATGACATAGTAAGCGATTCTGTGCAAAAAGAGATACTTATTTCTCCGTCGCGAGGCAGAATATCCGGTGACCGTCGACCACCGCCTCCGCGCGGGGATCGTCGGCGTTCACCTCTTCTCGCCGCGGATGGAGATGACGATCGGCCCCGGCGGCTGCTCGCCGATAGATATCTCACGCGTGGGTCTCCTCGCACACGCTGGATCCTTCGACGCGCCGCGTTTACCTCTGAATATCCCGATCGATTTCAGACACGCGAGGAAGAGTTCCACGCGCTCCGTCGCCGTGCGCCAGCGATCCGTCTTTCAGATCGCCCACGGTACGACACGCCCGGCCCGCGTCGGCCCGAGCTGGAGCGCTATCGTGATTCTTATACGAACGGATGACAGGACACTTTGGCAGGAACGAAGTCACAAGAGCTCGTACTGGCGCAAGTGCATCCGTTGAATGATGTCCCGGCAATCGTTGAACACTCTCTTGATGTTCTCCGTATCGACGGCGCATGTGAAGTGCGGATAACAATAGTGCTTGCCGTCGCCGCTCGCTGTACTTATACGCTGAAAACATTCCACATTGAAATCCTCCGTGGCTCGAGGCGCGGGGGGGGGGGGGACATTTTTCATAGACAGGACTCCGCGGCAGGTGTCGCGGACGGAAGAAACGTAGCGAGTGGCGCAGAGAGTGGACTCTGGCTAGTGTTCCTGATTTCTCGATATCTTTCCTTTCTCGAGGATTCAGAAATCAGATCATACTTCTTGAGAATTCTCGAGGAATTTAAGAGAATATTACAAGATTTATATTTTTGGAATAATGTTGATAATATTTATCAGAAACACAAGAAAAATTTAGCTAATTGTTCATTCCTGTCCAATTTGCACTAAACTTGTATGAATAAAAAATAGATATTAAATGTAAATGATTTTTATTTAATACAAAACTTGTGCAAAGCGAAACATTACTGTTTTGTTTTAAAATAGCTTTTTAATCTATTTATTTTCTTTTTTTTTTGTGATAAAATCTGTAGCTGTAGAAAAATTTATTTTCTTTTTTTCATTTCTTTCTTCCGGTGGACTAAATATTTTGTTAAAGTTCGGAATTTATCTTTTTCTTGGTTAATACTAAATTCTTGGAGGCGCTCTGCGATTGCTGACTCTAATTGTTTTCTTAATGGTAATTCTTTTTTTTGAGTATCCGTTACTTTTTCAGTATTTTCAGGAGAATCATGGTTACTGTTATATTTTCCGAAAAGTCTAGCTACTTAGAATTTGGTTTGCCGTTTTATAAATATCTATATCGGATATTAAATATGGGAAACCGCTTTTGAATCTTTTTGAAGAGATTCTGGATTACCTATGCAAAAATTTTATAAGGGATGCAATAGTTTTGTCTCTTCCTTTCGATATTTTTTCCTTCGTAGCCACAAGAAACTCATTACTTAATTCAGTATTCACACAATTTTTCTAAATTGTTATGGTGTCAGTCCACTGTGACAGTTTAAAAATTTCAGCTATTTTTAAAGATTTTTTCTCCGTAGATACAACATATAATGTAATAAATCTTTTTGGTATTTATTAATCTACTCTTATATTATATAAAAAAATTAAAAGATTTTTTTTTAATTTGTTTTAAAACTTTAAAAACGATTATCTCAAAACAACATTTTTCAACTGGTGCAGGTGATTGCAAAAAAAATATTTTACCAATCAGTCTCAAAGTTTTACACGTTATTCAGCACATCTTTTTTGATTAACCATTTCATGCTTTTTACAAGGCAAAATGATTGAAAAATTTACCGTATTTCAACACTTAAACTTCAAACCTTCGTCATTTTGTTAATTTTTTATCAGTAAAAATAATCCCGGTTCTGGCGATAACCAGATATTGATTACAACAAACTTTGAATTTTTGTTTCAAATGCGTCCTCCCGGAATCACCTGCACTAGCACAATATCGTATTTTCAAGGCGCTCACATCAGTGCGATATATATTTAAAAAAACTGTTAAAAATTTAAATTAGATTTTTTTTCTACTTGTCAATAAGAGTATTATTAAGTAGACAAAACATTATTTACGAAGGACATACCGTTTATTAAAAAATAAATCCTAAAAAATGACAATTTTTCACGACTTCACAGTGGACCGACCCCTTAAATCAGAATTTAAGACCACCTTCACCAGTCAGTAATGTCGAATCATCTCTACTGAGATTTTCTATTGCAATTTATATAGGTTCTAATGTTACTAATAAGATTTATTATAAATTGTAGATGTGTTTATACGTTCGCGATTTCCTAGACATAAGTTTCTCGAGAAAAGCAGTATTTCTCGAGGAAGAATTCTCGGAAAGGAACACTACTAACTCTGGCCCGCCACGCGTCTTCCGTCCGCCACGCACGAGATTGTTCACTTACGAGAAACTCGTCCCTAATGAAGTACTTGGCCCTTATAACGTCCGGAGGTTCCGAGGGATCCGCGACAACGCCAGGCTCAACCGGTGTCTGGTATCTCGCGAACTCTGGAAAATAGTCCTCTAATTTGTGCTTCCCTGCCTTTATCTTTTCCGCCAATAGATCCTGTTTGTTTAAAAATAAGATTACGGAAATTGTGCGGAGCCACCTAAAAGGAAACCAGTCATGTATGCCAATCGGTTCGTATTGCCGCGGACAGGAGAGAAGAACCACCGGAATAGAGACAACGTGCCGGATCGTACCGATTGTTCCAAATGCTTTTGAAGAGATCGAGGCTCTCTCGGAGCCGGAGCTTCGTCGGGTCCTCCCTGAGTACCATGTTGTAACTACTACATGCCGTTACGAATATGATCGCCGTTACATCGTTAAAGCACTGTATCCATTTTCTCCTCTCGTCCCGTTGACCGCCGACGTCGAACATGCTGCAAAAGTGAACCGACAAATTTCCCTTACGACGCTGCCCCCGTTGCCCGACAGTCAAGCTGCTTGCCTGTCGGATAATCGATGGCCGCGCGTTTTACGCAACGCCCGCCGACCGCGGGGTACGATTCGGATTGCCGCCGGAATGATAGAATCGATCCGCAATTTATTCACAACCGGATGAAAATTCCACGACGGGGCTTGACGAGATCGGAGGGGGGTGACGGGAGGGAGGGTCGGGGTCTCGGGATGGGACCGATAAATAAACGTCCCAAGACAACGCGGGGCGCGGGGGGGGGGGGGGGGGGGGGGTATCCGGCTATCCCGTGGCGCGGACGCGAAACGAGGGGAAATATATAAAGCGTGCGGAGGCGTTAACGCGGCTAACGGATTTCGCTGGGCGTATTATAATAACGTAAGTCGGCTTGTTTCTGTAATACACACGCCGGGACGGGATGCGCGTCGCCGCTTTGCGTTATATTTACCGTCGGCCGATGTTACTGTAATACGTCGGCTATATATAGTTAGGCGACACTGGAGCAAAAGCGAGAGAAGGAGGCTATCGGGCACGGGGACTTACTGAAAGTTTACTTTGTCGACTTGAAACCGCGTCTCGAAGATGCCGGACGTGAGGACTCGACACCTGAGGATGTCCTGCAACAGAGCGAATAATTACTGGTTGAGGGGCGACGGGCTGTCCGCGCTCTGGGGCACAGTTTGGGTCAATTTTTACCTGTTCTGTGGGGGTGTAATCCGGTTGCTTAACGATGGCTACCTTATCTAGAAAACTGAAACAGAGAAGACAGAGGAAATAATTACGGTCTGCCTTATATGCCAAGGCCTCGATGGGCGTGAGGGAATGGGGCATGAATTTTCATAAGGCGCGCCACAGCTTATGCGAACCTTTATGCGAATTTTTCCCACATTAGACAACACCATGGCGCGCCGCGCCATCATCGGGCCGAGCTACTTTCGATCGATGCGCCTTGGCCGACGTTAAGGATCATCGGTCAGGCGTATCGCTGTCGCGAGCACCATATTTCGAGGTTCCAGAGGCGCGACGGGCCTCGGTTTATTTGCCCCCATCGATTCGAAAAATCAACACAGCCGCGATTCGTCGAGGCGCCGTTAAACGTTATAACGAGCGTACCCATAATTTCAGCAAACACGAGCCTGTTGTAGCATCGGGGTGGTATCGCAGCGGACAGAGGGATCCCCCCCCCCCCACCTCTTCCCGAATTCTCGGTCCAGGAGGAGAGCCGCGGGACCCGAAGACGACGTAGCCGCGCCGTCGAAAGCGGCGCGATAACACGCGCGATGGAGAGCGGAAGTGGCTGCTAGCAAAGGGTGGGCCGGCGAGGGCGACGAAGGGATGGCAACTCTCTCTCTCTCTCTCGCTCTCTCTGTCTCTCTCTTCCCCTCCCCCCGCGTTGCCCTCCCTCGTCCCCAGCTCCACCGCCCTAGGCTCCTTTCTCTCGCTCCCTCAAAAGACCCTCCCCGGCCGGTGTCTAGGGTGGATAGAGCGCACGAAGAGGGAAAATCGATCCTCGCCGGTGTCCTATCCTAACCCCAACTCTCGCCCTCTCGGCCTCGCCGGGTATGCCTCTCTGACACCCAGTTTCCAATCCGGGTCATGGGTCACTGCCACCGCTCGCCTCGCCATCAATCGTACGTGCAGACGTTAGCTGCACGGGTACCCGTGCATGTAGAATCGGGGCACAGGTGTGCGCGTGTAGCCGCGAGGGTCTGCAGGGGTGGGTCTCTCTCTCCTACTCGCTTTGACACCGTCCTGCAACCTTCCACAGTCGGTTGACGGCGATAATATATTTACCGACGGGCACAAGGATTGTTCGGGCCGGATATTAAACGGGCAGAAAGCCGGCGACAGTCTTCTTCTTCTTTTTTTTTTTCACCGGTGAATATTCGCCGATCTTCTCTGCGAAGAGCCGCGATCCCGTTACCTCGGACACATAGGGATTCCACTTGGAATGTTTCCGAATGCCTATTTTATTTTAGAGTGCCAATGGTTTCGCGGTGCGGAAAGATCGACGCTCTAACGGTCTATGTGCTGGATAGATCGTTAGCAGTTTAGGCTACCTACGCCGCACGCGACCCTTGGAGGGTTCTCGCCACTATAAGCGACCAGCTTTATTCTAGTATCAGAACCCTTTTGAACGGCCGCAAAGGAGGCACGGGTCACGAGGAGCTCGACGAACTATCAGCTCTCAATTCACGCGTTGCCGCTCAAAGACATTTCCCTTGAGGAACGTAAAAATAGTTGAAACGACCAAGCGGACAATATCTCGGGGACAAAGCGAGGTGGCTACAATCGAGGGAGCAATTAAGCCCCCGTTCACTGGCCCCGACGGGAGGCAGGCATAAGTAACCGCAAATTGGCTCCTCGAGTAAATTCGAGAAACCGCCGGTGTATCGGCGAAATTGATTTTCGGGCGAAGCGGCTCCGCCTGGGCCACACCAGCGGATCACACTGCCATGTGCGTGCCCGGAGTGTGCGTGAGTGCGTGCGCGCGCGCGCGCGCGCGTGTGTGTGTGTGTGCAGGCTCGTGAGAAGGTAGGTCATGAAATTGGCGCGCTCAGACAGAAATGAGGTTATCGACCTCCGGAGAATTGAAAGAGGAAGGAGGTCGTGACCCACTGTCGCTACAGCAGAACGATTTTCTCGTTATCGCGGCCTGTAACTCCATCGACCTTGAGGTCAACTGTAACAATGTTATTTCTAACCGACACGGTGCACGCGCGTGACACTCTTCATCCACGGCGAGCCACGCGGCTGCCGCGTTCTCCGAAACCCTATCAGCGGCAGCTATAAGCAGGATCACGAAATTCAAGAGGCCCTGGTAAGCGCAAAGGAGAACTTCCACCGAGCCGGACGAGCGTCCACGAATTCTGAGCAGGGTCAGAGACGAGCGTGAAACAATGACCAGCCGATTGCATAAGTAACGAATCGGAGGAGCGGGATCGAATCGAGCGCGCCTCGAGGATCCATTACCTCGTATTTCGCGTCGATCTCCACGGTACCTCCTCGAAAGGCAAGATTCTGTGCCTTAAACCTTAAACGAAGGCACTGGCGACCGATCTGAGATCGCAAATATGTGAAGAGTCCGACGGTGCCACTAACAAGGGGACCTTCGGGTTTAGCAATTTCAGAAAATATTGATACTTAGTGTACGCGAAGGTCTTCACTCGGACATTAATTTCTCAAAGCAGTATGATGCGCTTTTCAGCTAAATTCGAGAGAATCGACTTTGATAAATTCTGAGTTCCTTTATATACAGGGTGTTACTAGTCTAGGGGATGATTATACAGGCAAAAATAAGACGAAAATTAAGAGTGACGAAATTGCGATAAAGGCTTCGTTTTCGAGAAAATTGACTTTGAATCTCACCTAAATACGCGGGCACCGTCGGCGCTGGAGGGGCACGCGCTTACGATGCACGCGTGTTTAGGTGAAATTCAAATTCAATTTTCTCGAAAACGAAGCCTTTACCGCAATCTCGTAACCCTTGATTTTCGTCTTATTTTTGCCTGTATAACCCTTCAGCGCCCGCACCTAAATCGCGTCGAAGGAAAAATATACCGTTTTGTTTTTATCGTTAAAAATGGCCTGAATTTATATATTTTCATACAAAAAATTTTCTTTTTACTTTTCCTAATTTATTTTTCTCAGAGATCAAAATGCATAAAACCAAAGAATACAGGGTCCAGGTAGGTCCAACTTTCTTCAGTGAATAAAACTACGCTAAACGTGTATCACTTAAACTGTTGCAAACAGTGAAATACGAATGCAAACGGCGAAACGGCAAAAAAAAAAAAGGAATGTATCATATATGATACGTTTGGCGCTAAAGGGATAATCACCTCCTAGAGTGTTCACCATAAGTAAAGGAACACCTTGTATATAAGAGAACTCAGAATTTTTCAAAGACGATTTTCTCGAATTTGGCTGAAAAGCGTGTCTTACTGTTTTGGGAAATTAATGTCAGAGTGAAGACCTTCGCGTACACTAAGTATCAAAATTATTTGAAATTGACAAACCTGAAGGTCCCCTTGTCAACGACTAGCTATCGGTACCGATCATTTCCCTTCATCCTCTCGGCAACCTCGCTGCAACGTTAAGATTCTACAACGCTCATATTCTGTATACTACTGCTACCTGCTAAAGAAGTGTTTCGCGTAACGCAAAGTCAAGGACTTTCAGAAAGGCCACAGGGTCTCTCTAAACGATCTCATTGATTTCCCCCGCGCTTTATATTTAGACCCTCGCCGAAAGTTAGCAACGACGACAAAAAAAAAAGCGCAGGCCTTTATCTGACGCCGCGGAAGAAGATTGTTATCGACTTAAACATTGAAGAAGCACGGTGCGCCAGCATCAACTGATCCCCGGCACACAGACCTACGTCTATATATAGCGACACGTGTTTCCGTTTTTAAGGTGTGCCGAGGTATTCCATCGTGTAATCGGCGCGTTGCTCGATTCTGCCCGTTGCACGTAGCTGTGCCCCTCTTCTCGTCCAGCCGCCGTCGACTCGAAGCCGCTGAATCCCCCGTTGCTGGCAGATCCGGAGCGGATAGAGGTTGCCGCGAGGTGTATCGCGACGTTATCGCCGCGATACTGATCACCGGAGCTTTGCCGCGTGAAATACAACGATTGTTCAACCCAGGAAATCACTCCGACTGAGCCAACAATCAATAATCGGCCGTTGTTACACAGCGATCTCTTATTCTCTGGCCGAGCAAATATTTATTCACCGCGCGCGCGCTGCTGAACTCAAGGTATTTCTGGGATCGCCGGTTCTGTCAGGCTATTATTCCTCCAAATTCTTCCATCTTCGTGAATAAAACAAGATTCCACGGCGGTGGTGGAAATCGCTCTCGGTAAATTGCTGTCGGCCTCTAGACACCCTCGAATCGCTCCGCCGTTGCACGCTTCCTCCCGACTGTTCACCGCGATCGCGTGCCCCGTGTTTAACAAACAGCAGGGATCACAAGAATCCCGCGTCCCTGCGGTCCACGCGAATGCCTCGGTTACAACCGAAACTCGGTGGCTGCCTAAAAATACGACGCGCTATTTTTGTCGGGCGGTTCCTCGGTGCAGAGGAGAACGGCAGCGAAGCGAGTAGGAGAAAGGGGGTGGGGGGTGGGGGGTGGTAGGCGGTGTTAAAAATTCACGGGTACCCGTCGACGTGGTGCAGTAACCGGGCGTTAAATATTTTTATCCATCGGGAAACGGTTTCGCCGTGATCTTGGGTCGTCGTCGGCCGGTGAGAGACCGGGTGGAAGTCGTTCGCCACGGCGCCGGGAGGAACGATCCCCGTTTTAATATCCACCACTGTCGCCGACCACTGTGCAACGATCATCGCGGGCAATTGCACGGAGGAGAGCAAGGTTGCGGCCAAATATAAATACCGGCTCCGTCTAATTAAAGTGTTTGACGAATTGATGGACGGCAAGCGGTGTCACATGTTCCGGCTTTGTTGGCTTAGCGGGCCGAGTTTCGCGTTTACACTCGAGATTCACGCCCCTTTGCCCACGGATCCAGTGCAACAACCTGTGCCTGGCCTATGTAATTCTCAAAGGGGACACGTTTCAAGCGAGCTGCTGGACCGGGGGGGACCACGAGGCCGTCGGCGAACAAGCTTTTCGCTGATTTATATAAATTTATCGGCTCGGGCCGCCCGGTGCCTCTAAACTTACGTGCAGGAAAGGGGAACGGCGCGGGGCACCGTGGAAAATCGACGCCGAGTTTCGGGCCACCGTGCTCGATCAATTTTGCGCCGTTCGAGCTTCCCCAATAACCGCCGTCGTAAAGCGTTTGCGCGATAAACGGGTGGGTGTCAGCTAACGAGGATCGCGTTCAAACGCTTCTTTTAAAATAACGCCGGATACTAAATGCCCATCGTCCGACGCAGCGTTCCAAGAGACCCGCGGATAACTAACGGGAGACAATTCCGTGGATCGCCGTTGTAAAAATATTGCCGGGTGAGATTTTCAGGAGCGATTTTTAAAAGGGGCGTGAAATGAAAAACTTCGAGGATCGGCCAGTTGATCGAGAACCCCTGGACGAACGAATGGCCCCTATTAAAGCGATTACCTCGTTAAGGCATTGTCTCCATTGGCATTAAATCGGTGTCACAGGCCCATGAATATACACGGATATACCGTATGCATCGCGGTCATGAGAACGCTTCCGAAATTCGTCCGACGAGCGTGCTTGAACGCGGAGCTTTCTGCTTTGCCCGGCAAGGGGTTGTACACCGTCAGCCGGCTGGGCGAAAATCGCCGAAACCTATGGTAAACCCAGCGGCTCCGCGGTCCCATTATCGTCGCACGGACGTTTACCGTCCGTGCCTCTTATCGCGATGTTGGCCCCCACCACCCCCGGGGGCAGATTAGAATAGCCGTGGCTCGCGCCACGGGCACAGGAGCATCTAACGCGACCAAGGTAGGCGGTTGCTTTACCCTCTTATTTTTATCAAAGACCCCAGCCGTCAACTCCTGTCCCGTTACTTTCCACCGAGGTATTCTTGGTCGCACTTAACGTTATAATAATTTCCGAGTCACCCCACTTGTCGATTTCGAGCCGGGTCTGTGTCAGATCCGTGCGCGCGCCCATCGCTCGCCAGGCGTTCACCGTCCGCGGAAGAAACATCCGGAGAGCTGCGGCAGGTGAACGCCGGCCGGGCTGCTTAGCCGAAAGCGGGCAATTTCGTGGCAGGTAGGCTAGAAGAGTCAGGGACGGCACGGCAATTTGGCTGGGCGAGCGGTCAGGAGCAATAACGGAAGCGGCGAAAATGGCACGACACTTACTATTTGGCGCAGTCGATTAGTTGGTACTCGTTACTCCTCTCGAAACTCTGCTGGACGCCCCGGTCCTTCCAGAGGGTCTCCACGATTTCATAGAACTCCTGGAAAGAAGAAACGACGAACCGGTTAATCGGGCGGGCAAGTGTCATAGGGTAGATAAAATGGGATCGCATGTACGATGGTCAAGTACGTGCGAAATTTGATCGGGAGAAATTAATATTCGTGGGGGCATTTCTCTCGAACCTCGTTAATTTATTATCTAAAAAAAAAAGAAAACGTGGCGCTCTGACGAAACGGAAAATTTGGCCGGTGACAACAGAATCTACCGCGTCACGGACCGAGTCGTCGAGGAGATGCTTTCGCGTGTACGACGCGCGATGCTAAACGGAGCACGTCTCGCTATCAGCGGAAATATTTCCTCGTCTTAAGGGTAAAATTAAAAAAAAAAAAAAGAAACTTAATAACGTATAGTAAAAAAGCTTTTTGGACTTTATTACTATATATTTGAAGAGCAAACAAAAAAATTATCGTTTGAATTTTATCGATTTTTGCCTTAGATATACAGCATTCATTGTACCACTCTAGAAATTAGAGCTCTCGACGGGCGCCACTGTAAAAAGTTCAATTATAGACCGATTTCAAAAACTCTTACGGCATTCTATTCATAATTAGACTCGCTATCGCCTTATCCACAGAGAGTAATTTTGGATCACCCATTTTTTTTTATGGACAGAGTTATGCGTATAAAAACTGCGTTTTTGCGACATTGTGTTTAAACACGTGCTGAAAATCGCCGGATTGTTTGTTTGCAATGAAGACGGATAAGGCGATGAGCATTCACATATATTTTAAGAATATTTTTAGTTTTTTTATTTCAGATGATTCTGTCACGAATTTCGAAGGCGCCCGTCAAGAGCTCTAATTTCTACAGTGGTACAATGAATGCTGTATATCTAATGCAAATATTTTTTGTTCGTTCTTCAAATATGTAGTAATAATGTCCATAAAGCTTTTTTACTGTATGTTGTTCAGTTTCTTTTTTTTTTAATTCATGAAAATCACGTACTTTTCAAGCGTTTTGACCGGAGGGTACCCTTAAGGATGTATTGGACGCACAAAATTAGAGAAAAGTATATGAAATTTGAAATACTTGAATATCTACGACTTACGCATAGTAAATCTAGATGTAAGGAACTCGAACGACAGTCTTATTTTTACTCCTAGGTAGAAAGGTATTTTTCACTTTACAAATGCTTTTTCAAGCATTATTTGCTAAACTTTTGGCAGTGAAAATGCCCCGAATTCACAATTTCCTCGAGTTATAATTTACTCTGTGTCTCGCGCTGCGGATATATATATATATATACTTGGCGCGAGACACTGTCTCTTGATTTCTTTAAAACTGTGTAGGGTAAACCAACCAGTGAATGACCGAATTGTTGAATTTATGGACCTTTGAGATTAATACTTGAATATATTTATGCATAACAACAGAACAACTGTTGAAATTGCATTTAAATTTATTTTTCTTGAAATTTCTATAAAAATAATTACTTATTCCTATCGTAATTTAAAAAAAAAACGATTATAAAATGCAAAACGTGTAGAAGTCCAGTAAATGACCGCATACTTTTAATAAGAATTGAACAAATTAATGTTTGCTTAATACGCGTAACTAAAAAAAATGGAATATTAAAAGTGCAACTACACTCCATTTATATACATACAATATTTTTAAATTAATATTTGGCATTTCTTTGCCTAATGGTCATTCACTGGTGTGCGGTCAATTACTGGTTGGTTTACCCTAATGAAAACAATTGAAACACGGTAGATATTTTCATCTATCCACATACTACATGTGCAAAAAAATTGAAAACATTGGTACCATTTCTTCAACATTTTTTCAGCTGTTTTATCTGTCAAGATCAATGAAAACTAAAGTCGTTATAACTCAGCATCCGTTTAGTGAGTTCATTTAAAAATTTTGGAGCACATCAGGAATATTAAATAGAACAATCTCACAAATTATCATCAACTTGGTACCACTTTGAAGATAGGCCCGATACATCCTTAACCACGCTGCTACTGGGTTACTACTGGGGCTACTGAAGATGGGAATCGTTCTAACCTACGAGCAGAGTTGCTCAGAATTCCATTTCTCTTGTAGTCGTGGGCGGGCAACTCTCTGGGAAAATCAATTACTATATCCTTGCCGCTCGCGTCAAAGCGCGACTCTACCGAGCCCCCTCGCTGCAACTTGCTCGGAGCGTAGGATTTTTGTTTGCCAAGGGTAGAGCCTCCGAACGGTTCCGCGGTCAAAGCGAATCGGATCAACTTCCCCAACATTCAAGTCGCTACGCGAACTCTTTGGTGTTCCAATCTCCTCGAAACGAGTGTATAGCGCGGGAAATAAACGCGGCAAGTTTCTTAATAGTATCTGGTCCCGCTACGATCGCAAGCTAGGCTCGCCCCGCCGGGGAATGTTTCGCTGGACGTATCACACCCTTCTCCTCGTAATTGGAAACGAACGTTCGACTGCCAATTTTATTATCTCGAATAGAATCGGCCTTCGCGCGTCCCAGCCTGCGAGCGCGGCTCGCGACGGTGCCGCGGTCGAAACCGGCGTAAGATTCGCTCGAAATAAACTTCCGTATCCTCGACAACCGCCTCCCGGAGATATGCAAAACGCCGAACGACAGTGACAAATCGCGCGCAGGCCGTCGAACGCCGCGACGGAACGAGCGAGGTGGAGACGAGTCGCGGCTTCCTCCTGCAGAACCGAGGCGTTCCCTCCGAGCGGGATCGCGCAACGCGGGAGGCTAAAATTTCCATCCTTCCTCTCGGCGGGAGGGTGGAGAGCGGTGTTCGCCCGCGTTTAGAGGCGTTCATCGTTAAAAATATTTCGGCAAACGGTGGCCAAAGAACCGCGGTGCCGAGGGATGTCCAGCGAGCTACGTGGCTGGGCCGATTTCTGCGCCTCGACTCGATTAATTCGGGTGCATCGTTCGGGATCGATCGCGTCGCGGCCCGTGCAACGAGCAAGGCAGTGACGATAATTCGCGTACGCTCCGGCCAGGCATAAAAGTTACATAGACGCTGGCGCGTTGAATGACGCAAAACACGCGGATTATTTTGTCGCGACGACTTTATTTCGAGCCGCGCCGGCGGCCGCTACACCGAAACGTTCGTTTTCGCTTTCGAGCTCTAGAAATCTCGGATGTTCCTCTTGGCACGCGGCAAATCATTATTCTCCCGCTGTGACACAAGCTTCTGTAATACCGACATCCGTGAGCGGAGTCAGCCGGCCTCGGGAGAGGAAAATGTCAATGCCTCTTTAACCCCCAATTTTTGTTTTTTTTTTCCCCCCCGGTTCTCCCTAAATTAGCGATCCAGTTCTGGCTCGCGTCTCGTTAGCGTGGAAAGCGCGAGGGCCGGCAGCAGTCGCCGAGGGAAGAAATCATAGAAGGAGAGAGGAGTAGCACGCGGATCAGTTCTCTTATTTCGCGCGTCACTGTCTAGCCGCATGCTCTCTTTATTTTGGAAAGATAAAGCCTCGCCGTGTCGTTGATCCAAGCTTACGTAAGCCGATTCGGCCGGCCCGAGAAAGCGTACCACCTAATGCACAACAAATCGGGAGATCCCCGGGGGGATAAAATCGCGCTGGCGACTTCAGCGCACGTTCTACAGAGGCGCGGCGGTATTGTTGCCCTGAATACAAAATGACTAAACGGGTTAAATAACGAGCATCGCGTTTGCGAGCGCGCTCGTGTCGTAATATTTTAATGGTGCACGCTCCCACCGTTTCCTCTAACTAGTTTCACTATACGATTCATCATAGCTGGTTATGAAATTACGCGATCCGTACCGGAGCGGTTCCATTGCGCGGGCATGTGACACGAGGATGGCTCTGCCTCCACCGAGGCACCCCCTTCATTGAAATTATCGTGATAATAAGGTTCGAGGAGCGGGCGGGGAGGAGTCCGCTCGCTTCCAACGACGCTCCGCGGGGAGAGGGACTCCTTCGCGTCCCGACTAGGCGGCAGGAGTGAGAAACGTGATTATTCGATTGAATACGTTCACCCGGTGAGAAGTTGATTTCTAACCCAGACCTAACCCAACCGAGCCTTGACCTAATCGAAGCTCTCGCGAAACCCTGAACGTCTCGCCCGCGGAGGTTTACAGTTACGATCGTTCGGCTAGTCCCGCGCGAAATCGCCGGGGATATCGTAGACACCCATCGAGCGGAGCTGCTTTCACCGTAGCCGTGTCCAAATTGAATTAAAAAATCACCACTTACGCGTCGATCGAGCGAGAGATACGCGTCCGCGGGTGCGCGCGTAGTTTCTCTCTCCGCGCGGCGACACGACGAACCGAAACTAGGGTGGCTATTATTTTCGACTTTTGAATTTTCTTCGGGGCACCCTCCAGAATAGTTCCAAATAATTATAAAAAAAAAAAAACTGTGTAAACGTTTGAGCTCGATTGAGTAACGCCCCACCCCCCCTAAATGTTTAAAAAATAGTCCTCGAAAATAAAAGTTCCATTTTTTGTCCGCCTTTATAAATAAAAAGTGTTCTAGAAGCATTTAAACTTTCAAAATTTCAGGAAAAAAGTTTTTTTTCTTCAGTTTTTTGGACTTTTTTCGAAAACCAACGAGCACCCTTTCGATCGAGCTGAAACTTTACACACATTTTTTTTTTTTTAATTATTTGGAACTATTCTGCCGGGTGGCTCAAAGAAAATCTAGAAAAAAAAATTTACCAAGATTAAATAAGAGTCACCCTAACGTACACGCGCGAGGAATGGCGCAGCACATGATAGCCAGCAGCGCTGTATAGCGCACCGACATGTGCGATGGCTGTGTAAACATTGTAAACACTGATCATGCCATGCAGTGGCTCTCACACACGGGACGGTATCCCCGTGCGGCGCATCGTAAAGTTCAGGGAAATCTCGTCTGTATCGACGACCGCGGGGCGCAACCCGCTTACAGAGATACCGGGGATGGATTAAGCTCGCCGTGGCAAAAAGGAGGGAAGAGAGAGAGAGAGAGAGAGAGAGAGATAGAGATAGAGGGAGACGGTAATCCGGTGCAATTGGTCCGCGTCGTCGTTTCTGCAGTCTCCTTTGACTCACGCTGCAGCCGGGCTTTCGCGGGAGCGCGTTAAATCGTTTATACGGGCATAAAGTACCCCGGCGGCGTTCGTTGCCGCCCTCCGTTGAGAATCCTCCCCGAGGATTCGTCCCAGACGGTCGCGGACTTCTCATCGTATCGGCGCTAAGGCGGCGGACCAGCGGAGTGCGAATAGTTTGGCTGACTCACCGAGGGATAATCGAAGTCCGGGGAGGACGAGACATCCAGGATATAGTCGACTTTGCTCTGATTCGCCGGGTCCTCCAGAGAGACGGGCGGCGTTAGCGTGCTCATCGCGCTGGTTATCGTCTGGAAAAATGATGCACCGGTAAAGGTCGCGCATTCCACGCGGAAACTTTCGAAAAGAGAAAAGCCGCGGGACCGGCGTAGAAAAAAAAAAACCGCGCCGCGATCCCGATGATTCGTCGCTGCAGCGGTGGCCCCCCGCGACGAAAGAGAAATCTGTTAACGGGCACGTCAGCTAGCGCCGGCGTTCGAAATTTATTCGCTTGCTCCGCGCGCATGATAGTGTCATTCGTAATCCCCGATCGTCGCGAGGAAACTTGTCCATTATGCTCACCTGACACGCGGAAGCGATCGCAAGGTTACGCACGATGCGCGGTGTCTAAACGCGGCCTCGAACGACAAATTGACGAGGAGACGCCTCTTCGACGCGGCGCAACGTCGCGAATTTAACGACCGCGGCCCGTCCGGATGAACGTTAGCATGCTTCTCACGGTGCAGCTTGGAGTAAGATCCGCCGCGGCGGGGGTTCACACACTCCCAATTTTTTTTTGTTAAGGGAAACACGCGCGCACCGATTCAGAGACAATTGACTCTGTTAAAATTAAATGTTCTGGGAGCATCTCGCTCGCGCGTGAATTATTCAATGCGTCTCGTCGCTGTCGCTTCGAAACGCCAACTTTCGGGGAACTCGCTAACAAAAAAATATCTGAGGCTTGGCGAATGTGTAGGGGATTTCCTCCTGATTACAACGCAAGTTTTGTTTGCTGCCCAAATTCACTATAAAAAGCTGAAATTTACCCCTTAAATTCCGGTTATTTTGCGATTTTCTGTTATAACTCGTGAACTGTAAGAATTGTAAGTTACCAAATGATATATCCTAATTAAGGTAAATGTCCCAATACCTGGAAACGTTCCAATACTGATTATTACATTTAATATTCACTTTATCCATAAAAGAACTATTTTATTCAATTACTCAAATATTTAATAAAATATATTCATATACATATTTTTCTTAGTAAACTTATAACACTCGTAATAAAAATAATTTTTCTTGAACTCTCCAGTTTACACTATTTTAATATTGCTCTTATATGATTTGCTAGACAGGCTCCACGTTTTCTTAAGCGAATATTATTAATAATGTTTACTATATTGGGACAACTAATACAGTTTTAGAAAAATGGTACCTTGTAGTATTATTTTTGGTTTGAAAGATTAAAATTACAGTTCGTATTAGTTTTTTATTCGCGTGTCTATCTACTGGTACAGTGAAATCCCGGAACGACCGTAAACCTGACCATGTGTGCAAACTGTGAAATAAGGATGTGTTATTGTTGACACAATAATAAAATAATTACTTAACACCTTGACAATTATTACATTGTATTCTTGGTATCTTGTTTTAATGATAATATTTAATTCATGTGTAAAATCCGTGTGTTACACACGAATACACACAACCTCGAAATTAGTCATTCAATAATAGATTCTTTTTACTTACGTTTGTTTATTGATTTGAATGAATTATTTATACAGAAGAAATGTGTCCAAAAAAAACAAACTATTGTGTTGTGTTTTTTTATATTTAATTTCCCTAGAAAACATCCAAATTTCATCATGTGTCCAGGTAATGGGACAGTAAAATCGGGACACCGGGACATACTAGTTAAGCTGTCCAGGAATTGGGCCATTGTAAGGACTATGAATTTTCAATATTATACAAAATTATTCAATCTTACAATATGTTGTTTTTTTTTAACGATAAAGTACACACGATGTCCCGTGTAATTGCAAAATCACTTTTAAATAAATCGATTTGTATAACTGAAAAATTCTCAAACGTGTGTCCGCCGTACCTTAAATGTCCAGGTATTGGGACATTTACCTTAAAAGAAGTAACTTTTGGCTTGAAGCTTCTTTTCTATCTCTTACAGATCGCGAGTTACAAACTAAAATCTGAAAACAGCTGAATTTTCAAGGGTTAATTTCACCGTCTTAGAGTGAATTTGGGCAGCAAACAAAAATTGCGTTGTAATCAGAAGGAAATCCCCTACATATTCACAATGTTTCAGAATTTTTGGACTTTCCATGTTCGGGATGTTCCCTTGTTAGTCGAGTTCGCTGGTCACGCGCGCACAAGAAGCTCCGTTTCAATCCCGCGAGGCTATCAGATCGCGACTAACGTCCCCGCGAGAAAATAACAGATAGAATCAAGCACCCTGCCCTTTGATGCGCGGTTTACGTCGCGTTTAGAAGAACGGAACTCGTTGATCGCGAGACCAAGGCAAATAATTGTACCCGCGTCTACCAAGAAACATAATTTCGCATAAATAAATGTCCAATAGAAGCATCCTCACCAGTATCGCATCTCTGATGTTCTTCTTGATGTCCTCGATCTTCTGCCGCTTTTCCCTGCGCAGAAAGCAAAGAGTGAAAGACAGGCGAGTCGCGATCGCCGACCACGCAGCGCTCGCAGTGTTCGGGGATGCTTGGAAGCGACGCGTCAGAGATTCGATCGACCGACGGAACAAGCTAATCTATACCCTGTCATTATTAGTGGTTGCCGAGTCATTCGGTAATTTTAGAACCGACGGCGACGCGCCAATTTTAGGTGTTACACCGATTTCGCCCGTTTGGAGACACTGGAGGCTTCAAAGCGATTTCGTTCGGCGCCTCGGCTCCATGGGCGATACCTGTGCCAGGCTTCTGTCGTCGTTCACGGACGAGCTGTTGTTTCGCGTATCTTGTATGCGCGCGTACATATAAGTGGTTCACAGAAGGACGACAGTCGCAATCTAATACAGGTTCCCATTTTTTCCTCTTACGCCGCGTTAATATTCCGAACGGGTGTTCTACGGATGAAACTGTAGCGCGCGCTATCGGCCTCTATGGTCCGCACGCGGTAATTAAGAATCCATTGTCTCCACGCACACTATTAACCGCCCCGGTCCCATCGACACGAGCGATTACTTCATCTCGATTTTCAAAGGGTACACGCAACCGCGAGCTAACCCGCCTCCTCGCTGCGATGTGTTTTCGGTAAGGCGGTAGGTATTGAATACATTGTCCAGAATAATTGGAGGATCACCCATTGAAACGGGAGCTCCAGCAACGCAATATAACCTCGGTAAAAATAGAAGTACAAATTTGGTTCCATCGAGTCAGCGGTCCAAAAACGTGATGCCTCTGTTGTCCCGAACAGTCCCGGCCCGGCCACCCAGCTAATTCGAATTTGGCCGGTAAAATTAATCGAAAAACGAATTCACCCTTCCGCGTACTCGTGCCCCATTCCATCGAGTATACGTTAGACGCGGTGCAAATACAAAGATTGCAAACAGACGGCGAAAAAGGCACGAGACGGCGCAGCTATTTTCGGCTTCCCTTGTTTATATTTTACGCGCGACCCCGGCCGCGAGGGAGGGGGTGGTGGCGATCGAGAATCAAACGGAACGACACGATTCGTCATCGGGCCGCGAAATGCAACGGGAGAGAAAAAAAATTCTAAAAATAGCGAAATCCTACGGGTGCGCCTCCGTAGTCAACAAGCCGGGATCTGCATCGGGAGCGTCGAGCACGTAACCGCTTCTTCGAATCTCGCGCGCCCGAAGGGGACGCTTAAGGTTCAACGATGCGGACGAATTCTCCATTGTTCCCTTGTCGAAAAAAATTCCGCCCGCGAGACGATCTCGGAGATAAAAGGGAGAGGAGACAAAGACAGACGGGGGGGGGGGCAGACGGGGGGCGGGGGGGCGGCGGGGGAAAAGAAATCACCGCGAAACGTAGCAATAAGGCGGGTTTTAGGCCCCCGTTATCAGCGCCGGAGGCAGAGAGGATTTACGACGCCGACCCGTCTGTTTGCACGTCGTTTTCATCCTACATCTGGCTGCTCCTGATTTTCCACGTATAGGTGTACCGACCATCTTTTTACGATAACGGCTCGAAAGACCTGCGCCTCTCACCCGCGCCCGTTTCTTTCTCGCGCCTGTACCATCGGGTTCGTCGCGCTGGATGGGGAAATAAGTCAGGGCAACGTGAACGCCGGAGTAAGGAAAGTGTATCGAGAGTTCTGCGGGTATAAATGCGATGCTGAATGAGCGGCGAGAATGTCCTAGGGAACCTGAAACGAGCCCCCCTTCGAACGCGTGACGACATCACGATCGCGCAACGGACCGGATTGCTCGCAGGCTGAATCATTCGCGGAGTGCGTATTAACGAGCACGGGGGACAAAAAAAGGACACGAGGTTATGGGCGGCTACTACACGTCGCCCGTTCACGTGGATCCGACTAGACGCTGTGAGACGAGACGTCGAACGTTCAACTAGCCTCGGGACACGCCGTATCAAAACAACTCTTTACGAAACTTACGCCTCGCTGAAGCCGTTAACGTGCAATATCCTCATCTGTTTGACGATCGTGCTTTTCCCGGATTCTCCCGCTCCTGTAACAAAAAGTACGAGGCTCGTCAGCGGAGCGAGTTACGCAATTTCGCTCATTTAAGTTCGAGACGAGGCGAGCGCGAGCGCCGCGCGCCACGGGAAACACTCCCGAGTCCGGAGCGACGAGTCAAAAGACAGAGCCGCTCGCCTCGAAGGATTCCCCTCCGGGTCGAGAATCGGTTTCGACATGCACCGGCCCCGTCCATTCTGCGCGAGGGAAATCGAACGAAAATAGGTGTCCGTGGGCGCAGCGAACGGACCCGACCTTTTTTTTTCTTCTTCTTCTTCTCCTCCGCGGCCCCGCAAAAGTAGCGTATTTTTGTAATTTTTTTTTCTCTCGCTCCTTTTTCTCTCTCCTCGGGATCGTAATTGCATACGACAGGGAGACAATACAGGCAGCAACAGCTGTTGCTTCGTTAGAGCTGTAGGCTACGAGTCTCCGGTACGCAACGCGCGCGCACACATGCACGGCCAGCCAACGTGCACACACGGGCGCGCGCGCGCGCGCACACATCTCCTCGCGTCGAATTAGAACGACGACCTACATAAACGGAAGAATAGGAAGGTAATGGCTAGGTGTTGGGTTAAGTATCGCAATAAGCGGACGGTGTGCGTGCGTGTGCGGCGAGGGCGCACGCGCGCACCCACGTTGCCCGCTCCGTGTGAAAAAGAGCCCGGTGTGGTGTCGGTAGAAGGAGAAGAAGGAGACGGGGAGAGAGCACACGAAAAGGGTACAACACGAGCGGCCGCCTCTCGCTGGATATTCGTGGGTGCCGCCGCCGGCTCATACGATAATCGATAAAATTGAATTACGCGCTGCTGAGCATCGCGATAATGCTCTCCGTGGCCTGTCCTCGCCGAAATTCCAGATCGACGCCGACATATCCACGGGTGTTTACCGCCTGGGTATTCCCTCCACCGTCGCTCTACTCGCGATTCGAAAGCCACCGATGCTAAGCGCGGAACGGGCGCCAATAAATGCTCTGCATTCACGAAAAGGGAATCGTGATTTCTATAATAGTCCGCCACGGAAATAGCTCCGGGGCAAGCGGCGGACCCTGAGGGAAAGTGCTTTCACTGGGGAAAAATGAATCGAAACTGTGGAATGAGTTTTCTACGCGCGAGGCTTCGCTTCCGAGAAAATCAATTTTGAAAACCCGCGCGCCCTATTGGGTCTTCGCTACGGTATTCCCGTGTTTACGCGCGGTACGAGAAGTTATGGGTTAGGATGCAACTGGATCTTCGGTATTTTATGCGGAGGAGGTAACTTGTAACTGAGTTACAAGCGAATGCTCTTATTATATTTTAGGAAATTCAGTGGACCGAGTCCCAGTCAAGTATGCGCCTATTCCGCGCGCTTTCAGGATCGATTTTCCGCGAAATAGGAATCTATAGGGGACTCTATCACACATTTTTTATTAACTTCTCTTTAGCAAGTCTTAGTCCCCTGGCCTGTCGATCTAGAAATGATCCTTTTTTTAGTCGAGTATCGCTCGCCACGGAGCGACTCATATTTATCTTAGTACCGTGGTTATATACAGTACCCATGTTATGGCACTATTAATAGAATTATCCTTGTAATCGAATGGCATAAGGAAACATGTATTAAGAACTGCATTACACGAAACTGACTGTCAAAACCACAATTCAATAACGTGTCGCGATAAGAACGAGGAGTAAAGCGGGTAATGAGCATCTTTTACGCGTCGCGAGTGAGGTTAAGTAACGCGTACACTTTGTTGAAGCTAGAAAATAGCGGCGGTACGACGATTAAGGAAACGTCACCCGCTGTCAGTCATTGTGTTCTTTAAAATATACCGAAACTTTCCTCTGTTCTATTGTTTCCTTACGTCATTCATTTACGAGAAAAATGCCGGGCAATAATAACGCGAGCGGCCAGAGGGGCACGGGTGCGGGGGAGGGGATAGGACATGTTGCATCGCGAGACGCGGTGATTATCGACGGAGAAGGGGAGGGAGGGAGGTAGGGTGGAGAGGGAGAGAGAGTGAGAGAGAAAAAGAGATGAAAAAGCGTTGGCTTTCGCCGGTCACTTACCGAGCAAAAGGAGCCTGTGAGTGGCCCGGTAAACCTGCTTGTCCTTTTGCAATTGCCTGGTGATGGCATCCGAGCGCCTCTTCTGGTTCTTGCTGTCATCCTGGCTGGCCTTGCTGCTCTGGCTGCCGAAACACCCCATGACACACCACGAGAGAGACACGCGCGGCTCGCCCTCTTCGCTCTTCCCTTCCACTTCTGTTGGTTCTCTGTTGTTCTCGCTTCAAAGAAAGATCACCACCAAACTCCCCCCGTAGAGATTCCCGACGACAGCTCGCGGTTTACGAGCACTACCGGCGCGCGTTCTGTTTATCTCGCGTGCGAATGCGACCAACGCTCGATATAACACCCTCTCCAGCGCGGTTCGCGGAGATTCACTCCGTTTCCACGTCTACCTGGCGAGGTTCGTTCCTTCGTTCCGACCGGCTGTCTGTCACTCGATACTTAATCTATCACCGTCGCGCTTACACTCGAGCCCCAGTCCTTCTATCGACGTCTCTCTTTCTCTCTCTCCCTCTCTCTCTCTCTTTCTCTCCCCCTCTCGCTTCCTCGCTCTCTCTCTCGCTCTTTCCCTCTCCCACTCCTCTTCTCTCTTTCCTCTTCCACCCGCCGTCTATCGTTACGGCGATCGGTCTCGTCGCGACCTTATACTCTTTATCTATCTCCGTTCCTCCCTCGTTCGCCCGTTTTCTCCTCCAAACCTCCGTTTTCGTAGACCGAGGGCCACGGGTACGCGTATCTCGGCTCCCAGCTCTCGGCTCGCACCTCGCACGTTCACTTCACGGCTTCTTTCACTGCCCGCGAAACCATAGCTACACACCGTGTGCCGCGACGGTGCTGCTGGTCCAACGCCGACTTCTCTCGTGTAACGTGTTAAATGTACGATGGTTGTACAGAGGCACGATAAGACGTGCTCCCGTTGTACGAAAGCCGAGCAAGCCCGTTCCCTAGGGCCGACGTTTACACGTTCACGGTGACACCTGGCCCCAACGACGGCGGCGACGGATTGATCCGCTCCGGATGAAGAGCAAGTGGAGTTACGTGGCTGTCGAGCGTGAGCACGAGCGAAGGCTGGCGCGCGACGTGAAATATACCAGCGGCGGTGTATACAGGCGGCCGAACCACTTCCGAATCTTCCGTTTTAACACTGGGCGAAACCGGCCGCGAGACACTCGCGGCAGGTTGCGATAGAGGGAGTACGCACGAGGCACGGCCAACAGCGACTCGAGAGAGTGGGAGCGAGACCGGGACTGGGATAATAAAGTTGACGTGCACTGTCGTCCGATGCGCCTCCTGTGATGGCCCGCGAACACGAGACACACGCGAAATCGTTTCAGGAGGAAGGGACTCGACGCGTGTACGCGACAGCTCGGCCTGGCCTCGCCTCGCCTCCCAGCCCCCCCTACCCTTCCAGACAGAACAACGAGAAGTTAAAATAGATCGGCTCCGGGTGCGCTGCTTAGCTCGTTATTCGGGCAAATCGAAGAGATTCGTGGAATCGACAGCTAACCCGTACATAGGTAGGACGACGGTGCGTGACTGACCAGTTTTTTTTTTTCTTCAATTTCCTGTGGCTTTCACCCAATCCTTTCCCGGCAATCGCGCCCCGTGCAGCTTCAACCGCGAGGAGCACCCTCCACGACCGTCCGCGGGCTTTTTCTTCTTTCTCTCCACTTTTCGCTCCTCGACTCCTCGATTTTTCGAGGGCTCGTCCGGGTTCCCCTTCCCCGCCCCCTCGCTAACCTCCTTTCCACCCCCTCGCCGCAAGCTTCTCGTTGACGACCGCGGTACCCACGTACAACCACCACTCGGGGAACCCAACCGTGTGCCCTCTCTCGCGCACACCCTCGAGTGGCCTTGCTCTCTCCCTCTCGCTCTCTTCTTCACGGCACCTCGCTTTCACCGCGTTCACCCGCTTCCCTCACTCAAGAATCCCTGAGGAAATTCGCGGCCGAAACATCCGAGACGAGGTGCTCCCTGCAGCCAACATGTCGTCTGCTAGGCCCACCAGCGCGGCGGACCACCGCGCTTCGGATGGATCAGGCTCGTATCCTCCGCTCTCGGCGCCCCGATCCTCCACCCGTCGCCTGTTCTCACTGCTCCACCGCGAAGAAACAGACTCCCGTCCACGATAATTCTCTCGCGTTCAACCCAATCGCCCGTAATTTTTCGATAGTTTCGCTCCGGGGCCAACAATCTGTCGTGTTGAGTGCTAATGCTCGACAGCAGCGCTACCCGCGATATCAGGCGGAACTAAACCGTTATATGTGTGACGCTCTCTCACACGTCCTGTCGTGCAAGTAAAATTTCGCCTTACTCTGTCGCTTATAAACACTTGTTAACTACCACGGATGCGATAGATTGCGCTGCAATGAATTCGTACACGTATGCATAAATGTAACAATTTGCGCGAAGCACACTGTCGCAAGGGATGCAATATTTTGTTCGAATTTATGGGAGAAATGAAACTGGATGGATACCTTATTGCATGTAAAATTATAAGTAAATAGTTCCAACTACCCAACATGGTGCCAACATGCGCGAACTTAATTTACTAATGTCAATAAACAACTCCAACTCTTAAACCGCAAGCATTTGTATAAACTGAAAACTTATGTACCGAACTCGATGAATGCGAAAATTTAAGCTTTGTATTCAACTGTTTTCGACATCAAATAAATCACAGATGTTATATAAATTACATTTCGTAATTATTGCTATTGTTATTTTGCTTTATTATCATAGTATTTTGGACCAAAATTGTGTTGCTTATAAAGTAAGAACTAGGTACATGTTCGTTTAATGCATGGTCACGTGTTTGTCGAGGAGAAAACTTAAATTTAAGATAATAATTTCCTTTAATGCAGACAACATAACAAATGTAAGATACCATCGCATACTCGGTACTGGTGATATTACTGATTTACAGTCGGAAGTGTTACTTTATGCAAGAAGCTTGTATTTATGCAATAAGTTCCTTTATCGTAAAGTTACACTCTACTAGAAACATGTTAAAACAACGCCGCGACTACAATAGCACGATTTTATAGTGGAAAAAGTGATTTCGTGACCGAGAAGGCAACTGCTTTCGCACGAAATTTATATCTTATAATATATAAACGAGACTTTGAACGGTTTTTCTGAACGCAGATGATGTACAACGAATACGCCATTAAAACGAGCTGTACGGTTAAATAACGTATTTCTAATACATAAAAAGAGAACGAACAGCATGGTTTCCTTAATGTCAAAGGAACTTGGTGACAAGAAAATGTCGTGCGCACAGCTGTGCGCAAATACAGATATTCCCGTTTTTAATGAATAGCAATGAGACCAGACTCCAAGAGCTTCTGCAACTTTGCTGCTATGTCCGGATTCCTTAAGTGGCTGTAAATAGAAATACACGCGCGTTAGTATAAACTTTCAAACGTCCATCCGGCTGAAAAATTATTGTTACTTACTCCTGCAAGGCTCTGGGATCGCTTTGCATCTGCTCTAAGATAAGTCTCATAGCGGGATCCCGTAATATACTTTGAACTTCTGGATCAGCCATTGCTCTTTTCCTCACCTCCTCGGGATTAGAAGAGGCCGAGACAGCGCACGACCGATATCCTTCTAACGCCTCGCTGTTCGAAGGATCCAACTCCAATGCTTTTTGATAAGCGTTAAGAGCTTTCCCCTGCTGTTGCATTCCTTGCAATATCTTCCCTTTCCTTATCCAACCTTTGATGAACTTCGGATCGATCTCAACGCATTTCTCGCAGTCCTTTAATCCGAGATTGAATGCCGCTAATTTGGTATAACAGGCGGCTCTGTTGCTATAGTATTTCGGATCATCGGGATTCCTCTTCACAGCTTCTGTATAATGCTTTATCGCCGCTGGATAGTCTCCCTCTTTAAACTTCTTGTTCCCAAGCTCCTTTTCCTCCTCCGCTTTCTCCGGATCGATATATGCTTTCTTCTCCTCCTCTTTAATGATCTTATCAATGTCTGAAAGAAGGGTTTTAATTTCTGGCGTTCTATGTTCCGACATAGATTTCTCATAGGCCACCTTCGCTTGCTTCCAGTTCTCCTTCTTCTTGTATACATGCCCGATTCTAGTGAACGCCTTCGCTATCAGCTTGAAGTCCGCTCTGTTTTCTCTCCCAATTTCAATCGCCCTCTCGCACTGGCTGATGCATTTATCGTACTCTTTTTGCTCGAAGTACACCGCTGCTATGTTCAGTAAGTAGATAATCTCCGTAGGATCCAATTCCACAGATTTGTTATAGTGTTCTAGCGCCTCGTCGAAGTTCCTCTTTTTATAAGCCTCGTTACCCAATTGCTTCTCCTTCAGCGCTTCTCTTTTCTCAGGAGGGAGATCGTCCTCCGGTTTCTTCTGAGGCTTAGGTGGCTCCTGTTTGGGTTTCGGAGGGGAAGGCGGTTGAAGCAGGTCCGTTTCCATAGCGTCGTCCTTATCCGTGTCGATGCCTAACAGTACGCTAAGAGTCGTTAGCACTCTCGTGTCTTGCAATTTCATGTCGAGCGCCTGCGGATTTCTTTGCAGCTCTTGGAGAAGCTTCAGGTATTCCGGATCTTGCAGGAAGCCCTTGGTTCTCGGGTCGTTCGCCAGCGTGATATAAAGATTGGGCGTATTGAAGGGATTGGAAACTGCTTCCATTTTTTGATCTTTGACCTTGACCAAACCGCTTTTAAGCTGGGCGTTATTGGGATCCAACTGTAGGCCAGTTTCGTAAGCTTTGATCGACGCGTCCAATTCGCCCAAATAAGCGAGGGCGCTGCCCTTGCGCGAATAACCTTTTGCCCAATCGGGTTTCAAGCTCACAGTCTTTTCTGCGTCTTCCAAAGCTTGTTCGTACTTTCCTGCCTTAGCGTAAGCCGCTGACCTGTTACTGTACAGGACATGATTGCTTTCGTCTAAAGCGATCGCCTCCGTATAATGCTTGATAGCCTCCTCGAAGCGTCCCCCTTCCAAAGCAGAATTACCTTTTTCTTTTAACACTAATACCTGTAAACGTTCGACAATACAGGATTACTGAGTCGACCTCTAAACGGGATACCTAATTCCGAAAGATCGCGTGCTTCTTATAAAATCGTGTAAGGTTAACGTCGGATTAAAAGAGAGTCTACCCGTGGGAGAAACGGCGATAGGACTTATCGATTTCGGTCACGATCTTAAAGCGAAGCTTCCGATTAAAAGCAGGATCGGCGTCTCACGAAACAATCCGGTAGAACGTGCGAGAAAATGTGTCGCAGAAAACGACGAGCGGGGGGAGCACGTTAATTCTTTCGAACAAAGCGTGCTCCGTGGATGGAACCGTGAAGGGACACAGTGTCTCTCGAAATTAAGATTCCCGAGATCTACCAGAGGCGTAACGACGATCGGGTTAGCGTGAATGTTTACCTGGTCCATAACGCTTGACCTTAGAGCAATGGTACTTTCGTTCTATTTTTCGCAATTCGTTCTTTTCTGCCCGCAATGGTACGTGATGACTCGTGTGAATAGTCAGCTCTCGAGCCGGCGCAGATTTTCAGAAAGCTCCAGAAATGGACAACTAGCGCCTCTCCGTTGATTGTCGCGAAACTAGTCGTACGTCATGCCTTCCCGCGATTATGCTCCACGGTTTTCTAGTACCTTCGGAAACACGCCCTCCTCTTTTTCTACAGCAAGCCAAGAATCTTCGACCACCTTCAGACTGCGTTCAACCGACGCTGCACCGTACTTATAATCCGCTCAGTTTCGTAATTGCATTAGACCGTTGGTACGTCGCGTTTTATAATTACCTCCTACGCGTAACGTTTTTTCCCCTTCATGTTAGTGTATAGTATATTGGTATACTATTCTACTCGTTCTTTGCGTCGGAGAAACGTAGACTCTACTAGAAACTATGAGTAGAATCATTGAGTAAAAGGGACTCCTTAAAATAGTTTTATCGACGAACGTTTTACTGATACAACCTAATCACACCACGCAGCATTAAGATTGCGAATGAAAGATATCCGTGTTGACAAGTTGCGAAGACCGGATGTGAAGGTCTACTGTGTCAAAAACCGACGAATAATTACTGATTCGTGAGCGTAGGTGCGTTTTCGAGAATGAATGGATCTCGGGCCACGGAGGCGTCGACGCCGCCTCAAGGTTGCTCGGTCCCACAGCACTTTCGTTGTCGTGGAACTTGGTATTTCCATCATGAAACTGGAGTTAGCTGGGGAATCCCAGCTGCCTGTCGTGTCACATTCTTTTAGCCGGCAACCGCTACGTTATCTTTAAAACTCTGTTGTTCTGGAAAATCGAATATTTGGTTAAGCCGATTGAATCGAGACGATACTTTTACGATAGATCGCGATCAAGATATGGATCCCGTTGATTTCGAATCGCGTGAAATTCGGGTGGCAACGTAAACTAAGTAAACCAACGTCTACTTGCCGGCGAAACTATTAGACCATCGCTACCGCTGGTACCCCCTCTTCTCCAAGATCCAAATATATCCCGGAACTCGCGCGCTCCGCAGACCAAACTCCCCCAAAAAGGAATAAGTCTGCAGGCTTCTTGGAATGCCTAGACCATTACACGTTCCTCGACTCGAAATAACCAGCGGCCGGTCCTTGCTCCACATTTTTACGTCGGCTCCCGCAAAATTAGCCATCGTCTCGTTTCGTTCTCCTCCGCGGTTACCGCGAATCTCGCGCCGTGTCGCTCGGTAATCCTGATCGAGGGGCGAATACTCGCCGCTCGACGTGCTAGTATGCTCGTGGAATCTTTCCTCGATCATTCTGATCTACAATTGAATACGCTGGGAGCTTTACGGGCAAAATTTCCAAGGCCTTTTATTACTAAAAAAATAATTATAGACGTTACGTAACAACGTTAATGTTATCGTTCTATTATCTTTATATTCACGTTTAGAACACTAACGAAATCACGAGTATGTACAACGGGGGGGCTGGGCGAGGGAATTTATGGACGTTCACGGCGGAAATAGTAGCGTAGTACTTGGTTAAGCAGTACCCGAGCGAACCATTTCGAACGCTCCCTCGATAAATATTCTATTCAGAAGTGTTATTTCGGTCTCTTAAATTCGACTAATATAAATATACCTATGTACGTATGTACAGCTTAAAAAGAACGATCAGATAACGAATGTTCGATTACATATAGTATATCGATATACTTTTTATCATTTCGGCATACACTCTATTTTCTCTCTCTCTCTCTCTCTCTCTCTCTCTCTCTCTCTCTCTCTCTCTCTCTCTCTCTCTCTCTCTCCTTTCTCTCCTTTCTCTCACCTCAAAACGCTTCGAAGCGTTCGAGTGTCACTATACATTCTCACAAAAAACGCGGAACAAACTGGATATTCTTTGTTTCTTATATTTACATGGCGAGATCCTGCGGTCTCCTTAAGCGTAAATTCATTTTTCTTCTATTTCCTTTGCAGTCGTATGTACGTTTACAAAAATCGTACTCGTTGATTTCACTCGTTAACGAAGTATCTGGGGCTCCTCACGGAGGCAGTTTCTACATATGAGACTCTAGATTACCCTCCTCCTCCGATCTCGTTCATTCTACATACATTCTACACCGTCCCTGTTCGTCCTTCGTATCTCGGTTTCGTTTCAACATACATTCCGCGCCTGGCTTCGAGGGAGCGAGAACGCGCTCTCGATACAGAAACAGTGTAATACTTTGTACTCAACGGAGCGCCGAATCTATCCCGCTGGCCGTAGCCGCGCCGCGAGATACGCGCCTACACACCAATCGCTTCCTACCCTTCGAAGTCAGCCGCATTACGCGGGCATGCTGCGTCTCGTTTACCGTGCTGCCCTCGGCGATGCCCGATCCGTTGCATAACGCCGCGCGTATCGATCGGTCGGATAGGATAGAAAAATGTGAAACAGGAGTGACGCGCGAGAGCCAGGGAGGCAATGTCGGCGCTCCCTTCTACACTCTGACGCCGACGACGTTCTGCCTGAGTCTGGCGATCGCCGGCAGGTAGTTGATCGCGGGGCTGTCGTCTTCGTCGCTGGTGTCGGAGTCGGACTCGGGGAGCGGCTCCGGGGTGGCGCCCAGTCTCACTAGCTCCCTGGCGAGCTGGCTGTCCAGGCAGATTGCTATCTGGTAGGCGGTGATGCCCGCGTACGTCGGCGTGTCCAGGCACGGCCTGCATTCTTGGAGGAGGAACGCGACCACCGACCGGCAGCCACGCTCCACGGCCAGGTGAAGGGCCGTCTTTCCCGCCAACGCTTCCTTGGCCTCGAGGTCGGCGCCGAGGCGCAACAGGAGCCGCACGAGCTCCACCTGGCCGGAGGCCGCCGCTATGTGCAGGCACATCTCCCCTGTAATGAGATAAGGCGCAATGTTAGGAGACCTGCTTCTCTTTGCACACGCGATAATAAGACGGATGGCACGTAACTCGGGCGACAGGGTGGATCGGGGATCGAGAGAGTTCTCGAACCCTCGTTTTTAAATAAATTCTGTTAGAACTTATATGTTTCGCTTAAGAAAATATCTGTTCTTGTGGAATTTTTATTTGAAATGATGTTACCTTTAGGAACTTCTTTAAAAAGTGTTCTCGTGGAACAGATATTTTAGAGCCTATATAATAAAAATTCCATGGGAACAAGTTATATTAGAACAATTTAGTAAAAAAGTTTTCATAAGATACAGAAAAGTACTGAACTATTAGGTACTAGTTTTATTTAACAATACAATATCGTATTCTTCATATGTTTATTTAATAAAAGATATGAAAATCATAACATAGGTAATTAATGGTTTCATAAGAAGTATTGAAAAGAAAAGGGATCTTGTCAAGCATGATACCTGCATTACATTTTCTTATAACTTATATGAACCGAAATACATAGAAATTGTATAATGTAGTATATAATATTTATATTTCAATAATAGAATATATGAACATTAGGGTGGCTCTTATTTTCGACTTTTGAATTTTGTTCGGGGCACCCACCAGAATAGTTTCAAATAATTAAAAAAAAATCTGTGTAAAGTTTGAGCTCGATCGGGTAACGGGAAAGGGTGCCCCTGGGCCCTTTAGAATTATTTAATATTGTTGTAGTACTATCCATTGAATAGTATTCAGTATTTGTTACAACGATTCAGAACTTTTTTAATATTAGTGAACAAAATATCTGTTCCTGTTATAGAGAAATTTTTATTTTTATATTTTCTAAGTTCCATTCCAACTAGAACCTTTATTTTCAAGAACGTTTATTTTATCGGTTCTCCTGGGAACTTATAATGTGAGAACATTTTTAAAAAAAGTTCCAGAACTTTTTCGGTCCCTGGACAGGATCGAAGGTGCTCGCGTTAATAACAGAATCTTATAATACACCCGGGAATGATAACCTATCGGCACCTTTGGCTATCTAGACACATGGTGACCCGTAAAATTAGAAGGAGAGTCTGCATCGAGGCGCTCGAATTTAGACGCGATTTCTATTTCTTAATCGAACGAATTTAATGGGGGGGGGGCGTGCTCGAGAATGATGCGACCGAGTCACATGCTTCTAGGAGATATACATAGAACTAGGAAGACGCGGTGAATCATTGTCGTCGGAGGTTTGGCCGGCGTCCCGCGGTCCAAACTAGGTTCGTACCGATCAAAGTAACCGCTAAATTTAACCCTCCCTTGTTACCGCCGGCAGCATGCACATCGGCGGAATTTAATTGCCGACTTTTGCCGCCGACGGAACCGTCCCCGAAACCGCCGTTCCCAGCGGGCAAATATTTACGCTTCTATTCTTATCGCGACGGGAGGCCAGCGCGCCGGTGAGCGCGACGCATCGGAGGCTCGTGGAAAAAATTGATCGCGTCGTGGAATTTCCCGCGTCACTCGGTCGGACCCGGCGCGATCGGTAATTGGTAACTACGATTGCCTACGGATGGAGTTGAACGGACCTCGCGGGCGATTTCGAAGGCAGCACCGTAGATTGGCCGGCAGATAGCCACCGAATGTTCCGAGGGGTGAGGCCGATCGAGAGCCCACCGGCTGCCGCGCCGCTGTGGGGTTTCCCGAGTCGAATCGAGAGCCGAAGCGAGGCGAGAATATCACGACACGCAAATAGTCGCCCCCAGGTATTTTTAAATATCAAAAACATCTGCTTCGGGAGCTTCTGTCTCATCGCACGCCGGCCGTGATGTAACGCGCGCACGCACAGACGACGCGCCAAAATTCCGTCGCGCGCGTATTCCGGGCCTTGCGACTATTCCCTTCGCGCTTTCTTCTGCCCCCACGCCCCTCCATACTCCGGCCGCAGTCGGTTTTCTCTTGGAATTCTCTAGCGCCGCCTCATCGGCCAGCCTTCTGCCAGCGTGCTTCTCCGCACGGGCGGTCTAGCCGCGAAAAGAACGCCGCCGCGGACTTTCTAATTTAAGCTTTCTACGAGTCCTCGGCCACATCGATAAAATTACACGCGATTGTTTACGTTTTCCCCCGACGATCGATAACCGCGCGCCGCGTACGTCACGGGCATGTAAGTAGTAAGTACGTGCACGCCAGCCGGCGCTAAGTGCATCGGACACGCGAGCTTGCCAGCACAACCGAGAGATATCCGACTCCAGCGTACGAATCGGAATGGTTGCGGCGACGCGGGGCGAGCCCGCGGACGTCGGTACGTGAAATTCAGAGCTAGAGAAATCAGCTCTAGGTACGGTTCGCGCGCATCGACCTAATACATTTCGTCATGGTCCAAAAGCAGCCATTACGCCAGCTGCCCAGCCTCCCGCATGCATGCACGTCGTAAGCTCGGAATGGAGTGCGGGCATGACGTTATTGCGGGAATTCCGGAACTTCGAGAAAGAGTCAACGTTCACCGTTCGGCTTCCCCCCCGCGACGCAGTTCGAAATGGCACGACGAAACGGGGGGAACAAAGGGAGAGGGGCGGTTTAAGTTCGAGGCGTGAAAGATGCGAGGCACAATGGGGAAGCCTTCTGACTAAATCGTTCCGCGAAAGCCTTTTTTGGAAGGAGGCCGGGAACGCGTGGTCGGGACGTGGCCGAAGTGATTTTCGGGGGGAGGGGGGGGGGAGGGAGGTTCGCGAGGGACGAGCGACTCTTGCCGAGAGACGTTGTTGTTGTTCTTTTCCCGATTGTTCGCAGTCGAAAGTTCGGTTAATGGGATTCCCAGAGACACGAGTGGCGCACGGCGCGGATTACTCGCGATCTACGATGAAATCATGGGAAACCCGCGCGTAATCGCGGTCGAAGGATTGTTTCTGCGCGTGGCGCGCTACACCAATGACTGGTTGCTTTGTGCGGTAAAGCTGTTAGGATTTTCCGGACGCTTCGCTGCCCTCCGCGGGCGATGCTACGTGCGCATCAGCTCGCGCTTCCTTCCTGAACCTTCTCGCTCTCTAGGTCATTCTTTATTGCCCATCAATGGGCCTAGTTAATTGCCGGGGTTCTGTTTCTCCTCATTGCCCGTCAACAGGACCGTTCAATTCTAAGTAGCTCGCGTATCGTCCGCGAATACTGTAGCCGAGGTTGCGCCTACAATAGAGTGTATAGAATTTAACCTGTTGAAGGCTTCGACACGCGCTGCAATCTTGTTGGGAACACCAAAGACCCGCTACTGTTACTATTATTGCGGCTGTTATAGAGAATACCGTGTAGAGACTTCTATTCTGAAGCTAATCCAAAGAGTCCGGAGGAGTTTTACTACCTTTAATACCCTCGTTCTAAATTCCCCGTTCTTTACTGCTATTTCAATTTGGACGCGTATTTATTACAATTCCGAAACAATGTTTTGGGGAAGCTTTTAATGGGTCAGGTTGTTTAACAACCTCGATCTTGAACCGATATAAAGGCGAGGGGTCGGAAGGGTCCACCCAATCCAGCCGAGCACCGGCCGACCTTTAAAGAATCGCCGACGAAGAAGCAATAAACCCATAAATCATTCGCTTACCGTCGTAATTCCGTTGCTCGAGATTCTGCGGCAGGGCAGGTATCTTCTTCCCGGGCATCAGGTAATTCCTCTCCACGGGTGACAACGGATCGGTGAGGGCCTTGGCCGAGGCCAGATCGCCGGTGGCGCACGTCAGGTGAAGCGCGGTGTTACCACGGAAATTTCTCAAAGCCGGACTCGCACCTGCCAGGATCAGCCGCCTGACAATCCTCGGCTGTCGCGTCAGCACGGCCAGGTGCAGGGGAGACTGGCCGTCGTCGTTCAGGATATTGAAAAGGCACGGGTGCGGTGCCATTCTTATTAAACTGAACGCAGCCTCCAGGAAGCCTTGAACTATCGCTATGTGCAGTTGCCTGTAAACAGAAACGGAACGGTGAAACGCGACTGCCTGGTTATCCTTCGTAGTAAGCGCAAGGTAGTTCATCCCGTCGATTAATTACACGGCGATTATATATTACCGTGCGATTCCTCGCATCTGGCACAAACATTATTCTTTCCTCCGCGAATTCATTAGTTGGCTGATAATCGAGCACGTGCTCACGCTATAGTTCAATATCGCCTTCGTCACCATCCCCCACTCCCCCCCCACCCCCTTTGCGAATTATTCATTTTTTCCTGTCCAAAGGTCAACGTTTCGTCATTCCCGCGCGTTAATGATAAATCATCCGATCGCCGGATCGACGTCCCAGAGAAGCTCGCGTGCGAACATGCACTTCCCCGCCAGATTCTACCGCTGGAAGGGACTAATTGTCGCGACCTGGGATGCTCTGGGGTTCGCGGGGCAAGGTTTAAAAAAAAGTCGATCTGGAAGCGATGGTTCCTTGCGTCAGCGAGGGTCCCGTCGGTCAAGGAGCTTACTGACACGAAACGAATGCGATGCGCGCTTGATTCATATGGATGCGATGACGTGGTTACGATACTCGCCGAGATCAACATGTTCCCTATGTAGTCATAGAAACGGTAATTGCACGTGATTAATGGTATTTATCTTGAAACGCTGTGCGTAATATTGCTCGTGCGAGTGACGAAACGCTCGTGACCTCTTGCAACCGATTTGGGCGACGCATGCATGCCGATCGACAATAATTCTCGCGTACTATCATCGTGTAATAAGATTCGCGATATTTTTTTTTTATTGTGAATTTCAATTATAAAGATCATTATCGAGGGGGACTGGACGGGGAAAGAAAGACACGCGACGTAAGCGTGCGTCTAAATTAAATTTCAAAATTCGCTCGAGTTTGACCTTGCGCGACCTTGAATATTATCAAGCCACGTGTTACGCGAGTTACACATTTACACGAGGAAAAGGCTGAGCGGTGATATCAGCGGGCACGTGCGCGCGCTCGCGACAGGATGAATGGAAACGGAGAAGCGAAATTTTTCTATGCTTCTACATCGCTACGTGGAAAACGGTTAGGTGTTCGTTATACGTAAACGATCGAGTCATTGTTTCCGTCGTTACAAAGAACCGCGTCCCATTCAACGGGAGGCGGTATTATTACCTCAGCTCCGATCGATACACTCGAGAGACGGTTGAACGCAGTTTTGAAGCGTCGCGGGCTACAGGTTGCAACGGCACCGCGCATGCGCTGCCCCGCGATTAATTACAATTTATCAAATAATTCCCCCGATTTATTTTCGCGTAAACAACCGCGGCCACGTAGGGGACATCCGCGAAGATTACGGCGGCTTTCGAGAAAGTGGACACGGAATTCCCGCGGCGTCGATAGCTCCAGCACGCCGAACATAAACACACCACTGAATCGCACGAATGCGAGAGCCCAGCGTGTAACTAATAAACCTGTACCTAATTGGTGTGTAAATATTTTCGACCGTTCCCCATTGTTCCCTTACACCGTGATCCCTTAAGGCCTTCTTAAGCCAGCGGCCCCGTGGGATCCGGGGCTGACAGGTGAGGGTAATAAAAACAGTAATAAAGAGGTTACTTACGTGTCGCCGTCGTCGTCCTGCGTGTAGTAGAGCTGCCAAGGTTCCTCATTCAGCTGTTTCTCGGGCGATCGTTGGGATTCGCAGTGTCGCAACGTCAACGTCTCCTGTTGCTGCTCGATCTTGCGCGAGCTGACGGGTGCGAGCTCGACGGTGGGCTCGGCCTGAACCTTGCCGCTGGCCAGAGGATTCAATGTGACTTGCTTCAACGTTAGCTGGCTCAGGCTCTCGCTGAGCCCGAGGTCCACGCCGCTGTCCGCCCTCATTGGTTCCGATGCTGCGGGCACGGCTGTCGGATCGTCGACATTCGGCAATTCGGTGTCGCACAATTCAGAGGTGAGCTGAAGGTTCCCGCTAGACAGGAAGCCGGAGTCTGCGTGGCCCGCGTCCCGATACTCCTCGCCTTTCCCCTCGCTGCAGTGCTCTGGAACATTCCTCTCCATCGGTGTCTTTCTCGACGGATGCCACATTTTCGAATCGACCCGATCGGATAGATCAGAGAGGATATATCCCGGTGGCGCAAGGATTACTCTAGCCGCGATTCCCGTACGTAGGTAAACGCGCGCGCGCCGCTGCGATTCCTTCTACGTATCTTCTCGAGCGATCGGTATCGGTATAGCCTGTTACGATATATTCGTCGATCCTCCGATCGAGTGTCAGACTCTCGTTTCGTTCGTTTCGCTCGCGAGCGACGCCACTGCTACGTTTACTCGGGCTCAATCGTTCGATCGTCGTTCCTCGTCCAACACGCCAGCTGTGTCCTCTTTCCTTCCTTTCCTCTCTCTCTTTGTATCTCTCTTTACGTGCGTTCGTTTCCTCGATGCCGTCGCATTCTCGTTTCGATCTTTGTTCGTAGGCAATGTCGGGTGGGGGAGGGGCAGGTTCACTTCGTTCCACTAAAGCTTGCTCGCGTTTATTGGCAACTATCGCGGTGTTGTTGTCGGTGTATGGAAGAGCCGAAGGATCGTTTACGGAAGCGAGAACGGAAATCACGGCAGGGTGGGGGGGGGCGGGAGAGGAAAACGGAGATAGATGCGTGTGCTCGTTAGTCGCGATGGATTTGTGCCGTCGTGAACGCCACTCAACGCGCCGCCTGAAAACGAACTGATCGTGTGGCGTTGGCCGACGCGCGGACTAACTTCCACGATGGCCGCCGCGAGCACAGTGGAGCCTCTGGTGGCCGCCAGATGCCTGCGTTTTTGTGCGCATGGTAGGGGTGGGAAAACCCATCGTCCTCTGGCAGAGTCGACAGCTGCACGTATACACCGTGTACTCGATTTAACTTTGCATTCTTTAGATAACCAGTTTTAGAAAAAGAAAGCCGAAACGGAAATCCCGTCGAAAATTTCCCGTGCCCGCGCTCACTGGGTCAGGGCCCACTCTCGGAAGCTAACGGACAATATACGTTCAGCAGTCATCTGAAAATTCCATTGTGTTTCCGTCCAGACGTGACGATCTGCATTGGGAAAATTCGAAGGATAATCGATAACTTGTACCTATCGTGCTTACGAAATAGCTGTCGCTTCGCGAGCACAGTCACCCCAGAGATGAATGAAATCAACATAAATCGCCGAGTTTCTATGCACACAAAAGTTTTTAACGAGCCCCGGAGACAGCTAAACTTGCCTCGATGTCTTCCACCTATTGCGACCACCGGGGCATCAAGACTTTTCGTTACACCGTAGATGCAGCCGCAAGCATTCGCAGTCATTTACCTGTTCGCAGTTTATCTGCCTGCCTCTCCTCCATTCATCTTCCTCCTTTTACCGGCAATCTTTGAAAAAAGATCGTCCTTGCTGTCGAATTTAAAGCGTTTATCAAGATCCCGGCTCGATAACCGATCGCAGAGACCATCAAACAGCACGTGCCGGGTTCCATTCGTGGAGAAACACGAATTTTACGTCCACGAATCTCTGGCACGCGTTGGGAAAGTGTCCATTCGTCGTGAATCGTTGTTCCAGGCGCGTAGTTTCTACGCGAAGATATGGTTTTCACTGTTCTACTTTCTTTTCGGGCAGGACTTAAGCCACGCGAGGCAAACTCACCGGAAATCCCGCCGGCATTTCCGATCTGGAGGAACTTTACCAATATCTGCGATAATATCGACCGTTTGTTGCCGCATTACCATTACCGGGAAGATCTACGAGCGACGCCCACTAAGCCAACATTAGCGGTTTTCGGTCTCCCCGCGACCGTTTAAATACGGTTTTCCCCAAAGATGGTCACTGACACCCGGCCTTAGAGCAAAGGGAACATCTACCTGTTATCGTTCGTTACACAAACGGCTGGTTCGTTACACAAAGCAGATAATAACGGGCCATTGTCCGTCGCAATGTGTGCTCTTTTAGTGCCCGGCGGCCGTTAGTTACATCGGCCCGGACTGTATAATGGCTATTGCCAGCCGGGTCGCATAAACACAGGAGGAGTCGCCGTAAACGCGCGGGGTATGGCCGTAAAGGCATTTGTAAGCGATAGCCTTAATCCTCACGCCCTCAATGACAAAACGAATTATATAATTTTACGTAATTGTTCGTCGCCGGTGGACGTCGCCCCTCTTTCGCGTCCGCGGAGATTCCGTGACGCTTACGGATGATCCTCTGAAATCTCCGAACGAAACTGATGATTAGTGTTTTACGAAACATTAATGTTTCTTAATGATTAATGACTAATGATTGTTTTTAATGGATTAATGACTAATGATTAATGTATCGCGAAACATTAATCAATAGGAAACTGGGGAACTGTAACCAGACGCACCTTAAGGTAAACTTATATTAGTTTCGGCGAGGATACGTCGCCGGTGTCCTTGGTCGCAAGACCGCGAGCAAATTCTTTTTCGTTAGAGCGGGTGTGCGGGCACCAATGTCCAAGCTATCTGGGGAAAACCTGATTGAGATAAGCTCAGGAAATGTATTATCTTTGCATCGTTTACGAGAACCAATTTACTTGTAGATATACCATACATTATCAGCAAGTTTGTCGTTGCACCTTGAGTTACACACTGTGTAACCGTTGAACCTGCATATCTTAGTCCGGTGCGCTTAAAAAGGTGCACACTTGCATAGCCTAATCGCGAAAGTGCCATTCTGGCTCGACTCGAACGATGCAGGATATACTTCGGTAGGTACTAGCTTAAAGTACCCGGCGTCGCCCGGGTAAAACTTCGATTATCACGGAGTGTAAAGCGGGTGAAATAATGGGGAGGAGTGGGGTGTCCAGATTTCGTGGTAGCCTATATTTTCCGCAGGAATCTAGAGAGTAATTATGCAAAATTTGTTCCAGATCGGTTAAAAAAATCGGAATAAAAAAATATCCTATATGTTATTCCTGGTGCTAGACTACTTATATACAAAATTTCAGAAAGATTCGTTGCGTATTTGCGACCTGATTAAGTAACAAACATCCAAACACACACTTTCGCATTTATTATATTAGTAGGATGTCCCCGAAGGAATTTCGGTCTATCAAATTCGGGTACCCGTTCCTTCCACTTAATTGCTTTTCCTCTTTCTACCCGGCGTTGGACACACACAGAGGATAATTTGACTGAACAGGATGTGGGAAAGTACCATGACTCAAATGTGGCGCGAGATGGTACCATCGTCCTGGTACGTTTTCCTCGTGATAGTCTCGATACATAAAATTTCCTGCCTCTGAAATATGCGTAGATACGGAAGCTTCTTTCCTCAAAAAAGGAACTCCGATTGTGAGCGAGAGATACAGTACAGAAATAGCTGTAACGATAAGTATACATCGGGCAAAGAAATAACAGGAAAGTTTAGGGATGATGTAAGTAGAGAAGTGCGCACCGACGAGTATACGAAAAGCGTATAGTTGTTTGCAGAGCCATCGATAATGTTGAAGAGGAAAGTGAAATTAGAGGAAAACCAGCCTGCGATAAGTTCGATAAGTGCCGTGGGGGCAGAAACGATTTCGAACAATGTAGGATTCTCTAAATCTGAATCAATGATCGTATCGCGTGTGCGAGACTCAATCAATTACTTTTCGAATTGTTTATGCTTACCTGTTACTCGGAAGCAGCTCCGCGAGCGCGGCCGAGCAGCATGCTAGACGGCGTACTGATTTTATCGATGGTAAACGACATGTTTCTGTCGTCCTCGATTAAAAGAAGAACTATAAAGCGGTATCACTTTGTCTGCGGAGATAATGCATCGACCGCGCGGATTCTATCGTAAAGAGAAAAGCAATTCTTTCGTATAGCCGGGCGGTCTGCAGCGCGCGCACACTAGCTTCGGACTGTTTATAATCGGCGGCGCACTGACGAGAGGAATTTAACTTTATCCGGGAAATTCCAAATGAAATTAAGTATGCATATGCGGGCTGGTAGATTCCTTAATCGGAATTTTGGATAAGAGCCCATCGGGCATATCGCCGTAGAGAAATTCAACTTTAAACGTGGGCGATATTACAGAGGTGGGCCCTAGTGAACGCAGGCTTGAAGAATGCAGGAAAAAATTTAAAGATATATTTAATTTTTATTTTAATAAAATCTAAGAGGAACCTGTTACGTCCTGTTGTGTTCGAGTATACCTTGCCGTATAAGAGGCTCGCACACAGCTCTTGGCAACAGGTGGTACGTATTTTTCTTCAGCAGAATAACTTGCCCATCTTCAAGCTCCAGCTTCCCAAAATCCTTTAGACATTTCACCTGAAATGAAAGGATTTAAGTGACATCGTCAGGAACAAAAAGCCGCGTTCATTTACCTCCACGTAAGGTGCTTTGGGAGGCAACATATTGACAGTTAAATTGAATCCCTGATCTTCCCCTAATGACCTCATGTACGTAGCTAAAGATTTGTTATACGACTGGAACCACTGAGCTTCTGCATTCAGCAAGTTGGAATTTACTTCTGATGGTAGAATACTTCCCAGTTCCCATCGCAAGTCTCTCAACATTCTCATTCTGTTATATATGTATGCCAAGACACACCTCTTATTCCTGTTTAAAGCTATGTGTCTAAGCTGAACTGATGGCAATAATGCCATGTTGTCGTCATTTCGAATGGCATTGCTGAAATAAATACAAACAGTTGACTGTGCTTCAGTTCGACGACTACGGCTTACAGCTGCATACAAACCTATCCAACATATTCGCATCGTAGAGGGAATGCATTTCCTCCAGAACTTCCTTCACTGCTACCTCCTATAAATCAAACATAATGCGATAAACTAACGCATAAGCTTTTCCTCTTAACGCAATGTCGAGTAACCTACATTGAAAGGCTGTACAGCACTGCATAGATCTAACTCTGTTATAAGCTTGATAGCTTTTCTCCCGTACATTCTATTGAGTAATTTAAAACTACAGTACACAAAGTACAATCACTCTTGCATCTATTTACGAAACGCGTTCCCTCCGCGATCGCTACGAAGTGTACTAAAGTATTGTTGTGCTACTCGAATTTCACAAGATGACGAACAGAAGGAACCAAGTAGAAGTATGAGAAATGTTTTAAAATCATTTGTTGATACACAAAAGTAAACAAACTGTTCGTAGTCGACAGTAGCGTCATCTGCAGGATCATTCCTTCTAGCGACGATCTTACTCGCACCCGAACGTTCTGCAGTGTTGTGGTTGAAACGGGAGAAGAGATTCGGCGCTTAGGTTATCCCAGGTCATCCTTTCAATCATGCTTGCCGCCTGAAAACGCAGCAAGCAAGTTTCGTTGTAAAAATGTCGATGATTCTTAGAAACGTTGCCACAAGACTACAGACATGCTCGTACCAAGCGCTAAGGTACTGCACGGCAGTCGTGAATGAGCAGGCAAGTAGCGAAGAAGTCGCTCCAATTATTTCTAAGAGAAGTTACGCGGACGAGAAGTTCTTTTACCAAAAGCCGCGGGAAGTATGGCTGGAAAGCCTAGGCACAGTTGAAAGCAAGAAGGTAGGGCTAGTGACCCTGCATCCTGACGTTTACGGAGCATCCCCGAGGATAGATATTATTCATCAGAATGTTCGGTGGCAACAGTTGTACCGTTTTGTGGTAATTTCTATATCTTATATATATTTATTTATTGCTTTAAGCCGAGTGTGGCTTATGCAGCAAGTACAGGAGACATGTAGTTTATAAATTATGCAATTTTCGAATTACCAGCTACGAATTTACGTAATAAGATTAACTCTGTTGAGTATTTAATATTCATGTTTTACTTGACGGTAGTTAAATTCTTACATTGAATTCCTTAAGAAAGTTCTGAATAAGTTTAAGACCTATGATATCTGGATTATCGGTTATATTTATTGATGACTGGGTAATTATTTCACCCGCTCGGGGTTAATGTTTTTTTTTTAAAATATTGTATTGTCATCCAAAGTCTGCAAAGTTTCAAGACAATTGGATAGTTGGAAGTGGGTTAAATTTGAGTTGCCAGATTTGAACAAACATACAGAGGATCGAAGCTGAATAAAATATTTTAAAAATTAACATTTCATTTCAGTCCTATGCACATACGAAAACACGTGCGGAAGTAAGGGGCGGTGGCAAAAAGCCTTGGCCGCAGAAGGGTCTAGGGCGCGCGCGTCATGGAAGTATACGGTCACCGCTGTGGAGAGGAGGCGGCATCGCGCACGGTCCCAGATCTCCTACTCCTCATTTCTACATGCTTCCCTTCTATACCCGAGTCGCAGGCCTTACATCTGCGCTGTCCATAAAACTTGCACAGGATGATCTATATATTATCACCGACTTGGAGCTCCCGTCGTCGGATCCTGCTTATATGGAAGAATTAATCGAAGCGAGACATTGGGGTCCCTCTGTGCTTTTCGTCGATACCGATGATATTATGCCCTTGAACATAACACAGGCTACAGACTCGATAAACCACGTAAATTTAATGCCTGCTTATGGTAAGTTCTGAGCTTAAATACTCCGATGTTACTGTATCTAAATCATATTTACTTTTCACGTGTTTTCTAGGTCTGAATGTATATAGCATGTTAAAGCATAATACTTTAGTGCTCACCGAAAGAGCCGCGCGTTCGATCGAGGAGAAGATATTGTACCAGTTACATAGACCAGACGGCAGGATATTGTTACAGAAATTTAAACTTAATCAGTAATAAAGCCAGTAAAAGGAGGAATTAAATCAGTCTCCCTCTGTCAATTTGTATTTATTTCCGACCACAGTAAATAATTTCCCTACCTTATAACGATCCGTTGGAATACAACCACTGAAATCATTTCCCTTATCAGTATTTATTCCTAATAAAAACATTTAATTCCTAGTACAACGGGCGTCATTTCTTCTTTAATATAGGCATGCTAGCCGACTTTCTAGGCAGAGGCTGGAATTTAGAACATTGCGAGTTACAGACAAAATATAATCACCGATCGTGAGTCCTATCTCTACAGAGTTCTTACCATGGGACGAGGATCTCCGCCTAACATTTTCTCACGCACAGCCCACCTTAGACTCGAGTGTTTAGCTTCCCCGGGGAAGGACATTTGCTTCCATTCCTGCTGGTATTTCTGATAGAGCGTGACTGGGTCAGATTTGTTAACGCTTAAAGCTCTCTGAGTTTCAGGTTGCAATCTCCATGGTCTAATAACTGCGAATACCAATATAAATTATAGTTCCTGGTTCTTATTACAATATTGTACAATCTGTGGGATATATTGAAACCTCACACGACTTAGCTCCAGACTGAGAGTTTCTCGTGGACGATGTACTCTTCGTGCGACCACTTCCAATACGATCCAACCCATGCTCCAAAATATTTGGAGCACTCATAGGCCGGGCAGGTTGAGAGACCGTCGGCTTTTCCGGTTGCATTATCTTACTACTATTTGGAATAGGTTTCTCCTTTTTTGCCATGTAAGATTCTTGCTTTGGACATTCGACGTGTCTTTCTTTACTTTTAAAATGGTGTTTAGTACCTTCATCGTCACAGGCCAGGCTGATAGATCTAACAGTAGAACGATCGGATGGTTTCTTGGCCGTTGATTTTGAGATATCTGATCTCTGCCTTGCATCTATGCGAGTTTCATCGGAATTAACAGATTCTTTATTCTCTCTGTCGCTCGATACACACTTTACTTTCACCCTGACAAGGGAATGGTCGGTGTAAGAGTTAGAGTCAGTGGACACTGTGTTTTCGGTGTAACAAAACTCGTTTCTCTGTTCTCTGAGGACTTCTTTGATCACGTTTTGCTGCTTCTCTATTATCTTCCTCCTGATTTCTTCTTTCCTCTGCTGCTTCTCGCGATCTTTCACTTTCCTGTACAACTTCAAATCTGATCGTAGAAAAACAGTTTAAGTTAGTATGAGTGCGCGAAAGCGGTTGAAAAGAAAGACGCGGATTGTGTGCATCACCTTTCATAAAACCTTTCAGCTGCTGAGCGGTAATTCCAACGAAGCCCAAAGAATTGAGGAGAGCGAGAACTTCTCTCGGATCGTCATTCATTGTTAACGCGATAGCAGTGATTTACAACAATACGAGGCAGCGATAACAAATTCCACCGTTTGTTTTCGTTCGCACATTTAAATGACAAGGACGTTGAAGTCAGTTGGACACCGCAACCATAAGTTATATAGTTGTATAGGTGGTCGCAGGATACGTTGTATTTTTCGTTTAAGAACTTAATACGAGATGCTGAAGTCCTTTTTCTGCTTGAATAATTCATTCGCGTTATTAGTGGATCGAAGTTTGTGCATAGAAATTTACACCACGAGTTTTAGCTTCTATTATAATGTTTTGAGATTTGAATGAAGAACGCAACAGCCAAATGAGTTTCACTCTATAAAACGGATGCGCGTGGATTAAACCCGCAATTGAAATTTAACGGGAGCACTGACGCCATCTGTTGGTCACAGCGTGAACCAAGAAGACCGTCTGTGAGAATTTAAAGAATTGGCGGAAGGTATTAAAATCGATCATGGGAGTGGAATAACGTTTTGCTCGATAAACTTCTACGCAACTGCATGATTGTTAAAAACATTATTTGCCATTTTTACGACAATTAAATGCCCTTCTAAATACTTCCTCAATGCAGAACCCTATTTTCTCATTAGGGGATCTTTTACCTGTATAAATGTTTACTCAGGGAGCGATGCGATCCGGTGGCTGCGCAGAATCTTTCGCCTGCGCTTGATTTAAGTTTAACGAAGCATGTTTAATTGTGCATCAGTCTGAAAGCAGAGGTTCGTTGAAAATGTCGCCGACATACACGGTTTTCCTGCTCGCCGCTGCAATATCAAACCCTTTCGCAGGTAAAACTGCCTTCACTGTTTCCCGCGAGACTCGGTCCCGCCGCGTAACACTTAGAACAAAGCACTCCCTCACTCCCGCTTTAATGGAGCAATTTAAATTTCTTTCATCCCGAATATATTGTTCTAGAATTCTAGAGGATCTAACGAGAGTGTCTTACTACACTTCCTTCATTATCTCCTTGTTTTTACGTTCGCAAAAATCACCTTCAATTCCTTTTCTCGGAATTAACAGTAAGAACGTTTCCCAGAGATTCACGCTTCAAAGATCGACGCATTGGACATCCCCCTCGTAGTGCGTAATGGTACCGGGCCGATCGATCTATCCTGCATTTACAACGTCCGGCCAGAGGAGAACGGCCTCGTGATAAAATGGTACCACAACATGGACCAGATATACCAATGGATACCGCCAAGTAATTTTAGCCGCGATCGAATATTTTAAAGGGGCTGTATTGTCGCGGCATGACCCGTTTTCATTTTATTCGCAACTCTAGTGCCGCCTCAAGACGTGGGCGCGATACACGGATTCGCCGAGTACCCCGAGCAGAACTTGAAGCACCCGAACTCGCGGTCCATCATTCACTTGAAAGTGCTCACCGTGGAGATGAGCGGGGAGTACACGTGCACGATCAGCACCTTCCAGGAAGAGGACCTGCGACGGACAAGGATGATCGTTTACGGTAATGTCGAGGTAGATAGCAGAGACGTACAGTTTCGAATCGCCGTGTTGCCTTAGCAGAGCCCGAGACCGACGCGAGGATCCACGTCTCTCCCTTCAACGAGACACACTTGAACCTGACGTGCGAGGTGAACGGGGCGCACCCGCGGCCGGTTTTAAAATTCTACGTCGAGGGACTCGAGGTGGACAGTTACCACGCCGGGGCCGAGAACAAGGAATGGCACAAGAGGCATCCTTTCGTCAGACGCAGCGCGCTTGTTAGGAACGCTATGGAGCCGATGCTACTCGACTGCGAGATTTCTATTCCGTACACGGATTACAAGCGCAGGGAGAGGATCGTCTACTATCCCAGTTCGAATACTTTTCAATTAGATTCTTAAGGTGGAAATCCACGATGGGAGAAAAACAAGTCTCGCGAGACAATTATTTCATTACTTTTTAGTTTTAAACAAGTTGCGTGATATATTTTCAAAAACCTCATCGCTAGTCGCTAATTTCATTATTCAAGTTTAGTTGCTGCTGAGATTTCTGTCGCATGATAGAAAAGTCTCGTTTAAAATTTCATCGTGGATTCGCACCTTTGTAATTGTACACGCGTGCCCGCGTACGCGATTATTTCTCCGTTCCGTACATTTCAGCTGAGTCGCTATCGCTGACGAGTGCTGCAACTGGAAGACATCAAAGTGCAACCCTCAACACCCACGTGGCCATCGGCGTCTCGTGCATATTAACGTTATTCTCGATATACTAGCACGCAATTGGTGCCCGTTCTTCACTTCTTCCGTTTAAATCTGGTCCTGTTTGTTGTTAGATCCCTTGTCGTTTTTGTTCGGTAATAGAATGGGCTTTGTTCATCATTCTCTCTAGGCGACTAATTATAAGGCCCGTCTAATAATAGTAGCGTTTCGATTCAGAAGTTCTAAATACCAAGTCGATGCTGAAAATGCGATTGCGTGTGCGTTAAGGATGAAGGAGGCGACAGGAGCTGGTGGGGCGGTAGATGCTGAGGTGGAGGTCCTCGGCAGGATTATCATTTGGTCTTCAACGCTCATCCGCGGAGGGTTGGTGAGTTCATCCCCTTAACGTTGCTGCTGCGTTTCTCCTTCGTTCTGTCGCGCGAGTCTCGCTACGCTACCAGACTTCTTTTGTTCTCCTAACGACCGAAAGTAACGCATATCCTCCAGAAAAGAAGGTCTTCCTTGTTCAAGGCAATTATCCTACACGGACACTTGTTGCACTCGACGTTGGATCGCCAAACATGAAGATGAACCGCACTTGTCTGATACTGTTTCTCGTAGGTGAGTGACGTATTGGATTTTTTAATTCAGCTTAATCTTCACATTCCTGCACGAAGCTTTGTAAAAAACTTGTATCTAGCAAGTTGAATGACAGTTATAGTAAATGTTTCCTACATATTTCGAAAAAAACAATGGTATACATCAAAGGATTCTGTAGTAGAGGAGATCCTCGGACCAGTCTGTAATCTCTTCCTTAAGGAGATAATCCCATCAAACAGAGTACTCCTCGTAGCAGTCGCTGCGGTATTGCTAAATTCATCGTCGAGCTTCTCGTTAATTAATGCAGAAGCGAGCTGAAAGAAACTGCGATTAAATTTAATCCTAGAAATTCTATTATCCCTGATAAGATTTTTTATCGCCGGATTCCTCCGAAAAACACGCATGCACACACCACCCCGCATCTTCCCGGCCGGGAGATTCGAAAAGTTTAAGAAAGTTTGATCGAGTTATGCATTACCTCGTGCGTCCCATGTAAATGCGTCAACTTGTAATTACATGCTTAACATTCATTACTGAACTTCACGGGGGTGTCGATATGGCATCCATAAATGCATGCTCTTCCCTTTATGCCACGGAAAAACTGAGCGAGAGTTGTGTGTTACAGTGTGCGCGCTGTGGACTTTCGGGGAGGCATTGTCCTGCGACCAATGCGGCAGAGAGTGCGCCGATATTTGCGGTACCAGACAGTTTCGAGCCTGTTGCTTCAACAATATGAAGAAGAGACAGTTCGACGGCGGATCGAAATTATGGATGAGACCACGCCCGCGCCGGTATCTACCAGGATATTCAATAAGCATCTGACGCAAGTGGTGAACGCACAGCATCCGTCTCACAAAGTTGCGCGACATTTATCAAACTCCTACGTCGACGGGCTTCGCTATGTATACTCGGGGATGATTTACAATTTGTAGTTCTAGTTACAACGACGAGTTTCATTTTTTCCGAATAGCGTTTAACGCGCTATAAGTTTGCTCGCATTTACAGTGATTAAATACATAGAACACATTCAAACCAAGCTGGATCCTGTTATTGTCGTTCTCTTTTCAATGTGTTTAAGCGATAGCAGAGATACCCGAGGAAATAAAATACTTTTCATAACAGATATAAAATTATTATTACGTTCTTGCTTTCTTTCGTTTTACTGTAGACATACAGCAGGTCCAAGTGGATCGGTACTTAAGCGATCCAACGTTGTATACGTTTAATCACTCGTTCAAGCGAAATTAATTGTTCTCCTTCATCGGAAATCGCGTCCAACTTGTTCAGTAGCCTTTTACTTTTATTCCTGATCATGTTCCATTGTAATTTATCCAAGCCAGGGTACGACTCTTTATTTAGAAGCGCTACCAAGTCTGACTTCCTTTTAACATTGTCGAATGTTAATAGTTTCTTTCTGGATAACTTTTCTGATCTTGCCATATTTTTATCTCGTTTTACGCTTATACCTTCATCTTCTACTTCTATGACTTCCAAATGTTTCTCTTCTATAGTAACTAGTGGTACTGTTTTACCATTCTCAGTAAATGTATGGGTTTTATCTTTAGTACGTCGTAAATTGAAACTACACCGATCTATGATTTCTATAAAGAAAAGAGACCAGTTTGTTATTCCTGTATTTATTTTCTGCAAAGTTAAATATTGAGCGTTCGATGTTTGTACCTCCTGTATCGTTAATAGAAGCGACGTTTTGTGTTTTGTTCTCTGGTATCGCGTCAGAAGGGACAGTTCTTTTCTGCGAATATGGTGCTGGATTCTCCGAAGCTTCGTCAGAATCGTATCCACGAGGAATGATCAATTTAAACATTGTACTTTGCAACCCATGACTACTAGGAACACTGTACAAATATATATTATTTAACTGTGAAGATTTTATACGATAGAATCTACTGTATTTGCTTTTGTTATACATGCCTTGGCGTAGGTTCATGTATCCATGGCAGCGACAGCCATGTCTGTAAATTACTTGGAAGTTCGTAGCCTTCGGGAAGCCAGCTTAATCCCGAGGCTTTGAAGAATTTTAAGTACTCGTATAATCGATTATACCATGTGCAAGACTTTTTAATCAGATGCCTCGATAAGATCCTACATAGAAATATGCTACTAAGTTGCGGATGTAATCGACGAATTATCGCTGCAGAGAGAAATAGGAAACCACGTACCATATTCTACTAACAATGGCATACGCGATAATAGTAGTGCCCCAAGCATGACCCAAAGCTATTCTACTCCTGAGGAAATGCGCGGAATGCGTCGACACTTCCTCCAAGCGCGAAGCGAGCTTCGTGAAACCTTGAGTTCTAACCAAGACATATTCTACCATTTGCTTAGACGGAAGTTTGATATATTTTCCTTCTACCTCGACGAAACCTTTCAGATTTTCATATTCTTTGTCGAGAGATAACAATAGGTAATTGAGTAACGCCTTATTCACTTTGGACATGGTCTTAACACCCTTGTCGTTTCGAAATTTACTTTTCATGCGGTAGATTAGCCGACTTAAAATTGCCGCTTCTTTATGCAATAATTCCTGAGAACGTAAATCCTGTACAACATTTTCTAGGAACGTCAGAAACGCCGCTGCATCTGGCAGTAGTGAGAAACGCACAAATATTATTTACAAATTTGTCATTGAGCACGATAAACCGTACTTTACAATGGGCGAATTCCACTTACGCCCAAATCGCCCGTGATTTCCATTAAGTTAGGTTTTCCTAAACGCGACTGGACACAATGTCGGGAATTTCAAAGTCGATTTTCTCGAAAATGAAGCGCAATATCAAAAAATTTTATTCCTTTTTCTTGATTTATTTACTTGTTATGCGTCGAAAAGAAAGAGTAAATTTTTTTGATATCGCGCTTCGTATTCCAGAAAATCGACTTTGAAATTCTTCACGTTGCGTCCAGTCGCGTGCAGGAAAACCTACCTTAATGAAAATCACGGGCGATTTGGGCGTAAGTGGAATTCGCCCAATGCCTACGGTCAAAGTTATTGTAAAAACTGATTCCTACGCGTTCTCTCACGTATTTATTTACATGATCTACAAAGCTAGGTTAGAACGGATCTTACCAAGTTTTTCACGTTCGACGTAGCAAGTTGCATTTGGCGGTCGTTCCAAATGCACCTGATTCCACATTGCTTCCATACTGATCGTATATTTCGAACGCGTTTACGTACTTAACTTTTAATCCTGTTTCAACTATACACGTCAAAACATAACCCTATTTTTCGCACATGTATACGTCTATTATTTAAATAACACCCATCGGTACTTAACAATTCTCACTTTTTATTCAATAGCGACACGTACATTCCATTTGATACATTGGAATGATTTTGGATTTGTTTGAAATTATACGTAATACAGATTTACACGAATGTGTCACGTGCTTGTAAATACGCACGTGTACGAGATTAAAGTTGAGGGGCAGGGTAGACTACCAAATCAGGAGGATCGGTTGGTTTAACAGCGACAACTCGAGCCAATACAGGAGAACTTGGTGGAGGGCAAAGGGGCACTAATTTTTGTACTCCAAAATACTTGAATCCTCCCTGTACAACGTGATGATAGGTTAGATTTGTCCACGGGCCGTAACCCTTCGGCACATTCACCGGTTGCCTAAAGCTGTGGCGTTCAAATTACAATTCATCTACATCAGTGAACGAACAACAAATTCTATATTCCACCATCATGCCGTAAACGCTCCTGAAACTCTTACTTGACCGCCTTTATCGGTTGAATCTTAGGGCAATACGGTTGGCACCTTTTGTGCTGTTCGCTACTGAACAAGGGCCCCATACACGTCGTTATCGTGCAACTGGATCTGTCCACATGGCCATGCGCTCGCGGGCAGAGGGTGCAAAGTTGTCTGTCCCATCTGTCCGGGTGATTCATGATGCTTATAAAATATATACCCCCGATTTTGCAGATGTATCGAAATAAAGTGTTATAAAAAAATTTATCCTAAAAAATTGAACGTTGCGAGAATAATAGCGACGTCCTATAAGTACAGAATAACAGGCATACAAATGATGGGACACTGCCGAGAAGTTTACGACGAGGCGTGCCCAATTTATTTCACTTTTACAGCGGGTTGTTGAAATTCCGATGGAATTATGAGCAGCGGGAGGTCGCCCGATAATTGGGGTGCTAAGCAGGTAAAGGGGTCAGCAAACAGGTGGCAAAGAAGGGTAGTAGCACCTGATGGTGCCGGTGTAGAAAAGTCCTCCGGTAGTAATACGCGTCCTTTGGACAGGTCCGAAGTCGCAAGGAGCAGGCACCGGCTGAGGCAGGGATGCGAAGGTTATACAGGGATAACCCTGGCAAGGGCGGCGTGGGGGGCAGAGTAAAGTGCAGGGTTCAGGGGAGCAGGGTTGAGGCCGAGGGCAGCATGGCGCGGGCGGACAACATATTATGCTCGACTCTGGGGGGCACGAGGTGCGTATCGGTGGACACCATTAGAGGGCAAGAACTGAAACTGAAACAACCACTCATCCGGTCAAGTGTTACGCGCGCACGCTCAAGGATAATCGTACCTTTCAATAATTTTCTTTAGACCCGATTTACCGGAACTCCGTATACACCCGACCGTCATCGACATTCTACAGTTTCGCCGATAGAATTATGTACACATTTGCGAATTTTGATGGGATTTCCTAATGAAGAAGCCGGTATCTGAATGAAGTATAGCGTTGAAATAATACAATGGTATTCCGATATACATATAACCGAATGTAGACAAGTTCAATTGACACTCTAAAGGAAAAATCTCTCCGCGCCGCGCGCGCCTGCTATCACACCGAGATAAGTAGGCATTAACGTGCATAATGAAAGTTGGTGGCACGATATTACCTTTATCCTTAGTGCACACCTAAATACCTCCACGGCTTCCTGCATCCCTGTTACCTCGTGCTCTTAATTCATACGTAAATTAAATTGTCAAACAGACAAATGGATAGCTCGTTAACGTTACGTGATTGTACCGTTCATTGGAAAAGGCCGTTATGTAGAAAAATATACAAACTTGTTTATTAATGCGTAATACGTTTTCTGCAGCAACGTGGGAGGACCCCAATGGAGACTTCTGTTGCGAAACGCGTCGTTATCCAAGGATTAATACATTTTATTCAAATAATTGCTGTATAAATCGATCAAGGACAGCGGAGTTCGAGGCGTGATTATTGCCAGGGCTGCCTTAAAATGCTCTTTGGTGATCGTAGCGGCGTTCAAATCCTCTTCGAGTGCCTTCATTGCGGCCTCGTGACATATCGCCTGGATTTCCGCTCCGGAATATCCCTCCGTGACCTCGACTAGATCAATAACGTTCACATCTTTGGCGATCGGCATGCTTCTCAACTTTATATCGAAAATTTCTTGTCTGGTTTCGTTGTCGGGCAATGGCACGTATATGATCCGATCTAAACGACCCGGTCGAAGGAGTGCCTGAGGAAAGGGCAACGTTCTAGTCACTAGGAAATGATTTAGCAGATGTAACGGTTTACTAAGGGCGAATTCCACTTACGCCCAAATCGCCGGTGATTTTCATTCAGCTAGGTTTTCCCGTACGCGACTGGACGCATCGTCAAGAATTTCAAAGTCGATTTTCTCGAAAATGAAGCGCAATAACAAAAAAATTTATTCCTTTTTTTCGAATTATTTAGTTGTTATAAATCGAAAAGTAAGAGTAACTTTTTTTCATATCACGCTTCATTTTCGAGAAAATCACGGGCGATTTGGGCGTAAGTGTAATTCGTCCTAAAAATCAACTGACTTTGTCGATTTTATCCGGTCGATTAGTCGCTGCTACTAGCGTCACGCTTCCTAACGCTGTGACCCCGTCGAGTTCCGTTAACAATTGCGCTAAGACTCGTTCCTGCACGTTACTTCCGGCGTTAGAGGATGAACCTCTCTCAGTTCCCAGAGCGTCGATTTCATCGATGAACACTATGGACGGCGAAACTTGCCTGGCTTTTCTAAACACCTCCCTTACAGCTTTCTCAGACTCGCCGACCCATTTCGAGAACAACTCTGGACCCTGCAAATAATCTTATTGAATACTGCGAAGCGTAAAATCAGACGCTAATTTCTCACCTTTATGTTCAGGAAGTTCACTTTGCTCTCTGTTGCTAGAGCTTTCGCGATCATCGTTTTAGAGCAGCCAGGTGGTCCAAACATCAGCACACCCCTGGGTGGAGTTATGCCCATTCTCTGAAATACCTCGGGATGACGAAGCGGCCATTCCACCGCTTGTTTCAATTTCAATTTCAAATCTTTCTGCCCTCCTATGTCCGACCACCGAACGTTCGGCACTTCTATCAGAACCTCTTTCATGGCCGATGGCTTTGTTACCGTCAGAGCGTAAGTGAAATCTGACAATGTCACTTTCGACGAAGTCTCGGAAGGTGAAGTTCCTTTCTGCCGGCGCTTCACGGCGTGTAAAACTGCTTGGGAGCACAGGCCGTACAAGTCTGCGCCCACGAATCCATGAGTGACGAACGCGATATTCGCCGCGTCTTCTGCAGATAAAGTGCTCGGGATTTTTGACAACAGTTTCTGAAGTATCTCGGCGCGCATCGTTGGAGTAGGCACGAAAATTTCGAATTCTTTGTCGATTCTACCGGGCCGCCTCAGGGAACTGTCCACTTGATCGAGTTTCGATGTTGTGGCTAGTATTACAACCTTATCGTTTCTGTTTTGTATATCGTCGAAAAGCGCTATCAGCTGCGCGAGGACCCTCCTCTCCTGATCCGTGCTAGAAGTGTTTCTTTTGGGGCACAGACTATCGATCTCTTCTACTAGAATAATACTTGGAGCTTTGGCTTTTGCTTCCACGAAGATATCTTTCAATTTCCTTTCCGTTTCGCCGAGGGACTTGCTGTAGATGTCCGAGCTATAAATGGTGTAGGAATTGAAGTCGTATTCGGATATCAACGCATTGGCGATGATAGATTTACCAACGCCGGCGGTACCGTACAATAATATTCCCTTACTGATGTAAAAATCCCCGATACTTTCGGATCTACCAAGGCCGACATCCAGAACATCTTTGATGTCCTCTATTAAGCCTCCGTACCCTCCGATATCTTGTATTTTATATCTACTTTTTTTATGTTCCTTCTGCTTGTCTTGTTCGTCACTTAAAACAGTCCACTTTGTCTTATAAAGTGCTTGATAAAATTTAACACCAGACCCTTGATCTGCTGTTAAATTCAATTCTTTAAATTCCTCAGATAAATCCTGATCCATGAACTTATCAGCTACAATGTCCACAATCTTATAAATTAATAGTTTCCCATAAAAAGGCACGCTAAGTTTATCGCCCTTGGAAAATATCTTCTGCTCGTTATGACTCTTCAATACTATGTTCAGCTCCGTGCTTGCTTCCGCCAATGAGTGTCTTCCAACGCCCGAGATAATGAATTCTCTGGCAACGCTAACGGGACAGTTCAATTTCTGAACCTTAACCGGACCTCGAAGGTCGTTTAATTCTATCGCTGTAAGAAACACGCGTATAGAGGAACCTTTACGTTTATTATCCGAGAAGATTCAGTACGATATTTACCATGTTTCGTTAACGAAACGCTTGTTAGAGTTTTGTCTCTGGTGGGCCATGCGGTCTTAACGACAGCGCTCTCTTGGGTAGTAACGAGAACTGGATCCGCTAGTGCGATCTCGCACAGCTGTAAAGCGGACTGCGACACAAACACCATGTTGTCCAATGCTCTTTCAGGAATATTCTTTGGCTGTTCTACGCAAGAATTATACATGTGACGGAGTGTAGAAACAATTGAAAGTATATCGGCACACATACCCTGTGATTTGTAAGTTTCTAGAGTACTGTACAGAGTGCCGTTAAGAATGAAATCGTGATTCCACTTTTGGAGGTTAGGTGGACAGTTAGTATCATGCTCGGCTACATCCTTCAGCGTTACGGTGCTCTGACATTTATCGCATGTCATCCAAGGGGACAGGCTCTTCCTGCCGCCTTCTTTCGATTTCGAAGTCATTCTGAAAGAATGTAGATTCGCACTTTGAACGCTTTCACGCTTTGAAAACCTAACCTATGATTGACTCAACTGTTTCATACGAAACGTTTAGGAAAAGGAGATGTATATTTTGGGGGAATGCGCAGAAATGTGTATAAATGTTTCTTAGGTTACTGCTCTTGCTACTGGAATTTACATAGAACGTATAATTTCGCAAAAAATTGCTATCAAATGCCACAGTTCTGACGGGAATGACGGGAACCTTATAGATTATAGAAGATGATAAACCACTTGTATCTTCCTATTAGTTGTCAAGAATATTTGATAAATAATCTGGAAGTACAACAGGAAACAGGAAATTCTGATGATCATTCCAAGGCGAATTCCACTTACGCCCAAATCGCCCGTGATTTTCATTAAGTTACGTTTTTCTATACGCGACTGGGCGCAACGTGAAGAATTTAAAAGTCAATTTTCTCGAAAATTAAGCGCGATATAAAAAAAAGTTACTCTTTCTTTTCTACTTATAAGAAGTAAATAAGTCGAGAAAAAGGAATAACATTTTTTCATACTCCGCTTTATTTTCGAGAAAATCGACTTTGAAATTCTTGACGATGCGTCCAGTTGCGTATAGGGAAACAAACCTACCCTAATGAAAATCACGGGCTATTTGGGCGTAAGTGGAATTCGCTCCCAGTCATACGAGGACCCCATCTACTTGTGCGGCGGTTGGACGAATACTAACTTAACTATAACTAACTCTAGAGGAGCTGCATCTTTTAAAGTTGAACATAATTTGAATTAAATAGTTTACCCTCACAAAGAATTACTTCTCCGAGCGGATATATTAAAAATGATCCATACACTTTGACTTCCGAGAGCTGGAATAAGTTCGAGTTGGACCGAATCCCAGTGGTATCCCCAAACGTTCGAGGAATCGCACTTAATTCGCAAGAATCTTAAACTAATACCTCAAAAGTATCCATAAGATGTTATACCACGTTAACAAGATTCTTTTCTAAAAACCGACTGCCCAATTCGAAATTGCTAAAAGACCGAGGCTGCTAGCTCCGATAATGACCCTTGGAGGATGGAACCGTGGCGGCACGGCGGTGTAGAAGTGACAACGGTCATCAGGGGCTCGCGCAGACGTTGCGATGCAATGAAAAACGACGACGCGGCCCGGGCGAGCCTTTAGAGACGAAGAATGATCTGCATCGCGGTAAAGGAGCTGGCCGAGAGTGGAGGGGAGGGAAAGGGCGAAGGGAATATGGTGATCCTAGCGATTCGAATCGGATAGCCGTGTGTATACGTAGGTATATACCTGGCCGTCCGCCCTTCCCCTTCACCTCGCTGGGCATTTCGCGCGAAGGGCACGGGACAGGAGCGCACCGAACGTGCGGAATTCCTTGGGTACCGCGAGAAAGAGGTCGTTAAAGGAAGGTCATCGGTTGTGCCTGGAAAATAATTAGCCCGCGGGATTGCTATCGGTGACGCGTGATTGATGAGCCGGGCAGCCGTCATTAGGTAATATAATCGATCGGAAGGAGCCGAAGGGAAGGCTGATGGGGAGATGAAAGTATCGGGCGGGCTGGAATGTTTGACGTTCGCATGCGGCCGAGGATGGATCAGGTTCGGCGGGGCATAAAATGAGGAATATCGGCCGGGGCGGGCGCGTCCGAGCGATCGGTTGGGCAGGCAAAGAGGCAAAAGGCCGATGGATGGACGGGCCAGCCGTGACGGAGCGGGCCGACGTTCCCGTACCAAACGAGATTAATAGAGATCCGCCTGTCAGCCGGACGCCTCTCCGTCTGAGCGAGATCCAGCGGCTTCCAGACGGGCCAGTCTTCCCGCAGATCGCAACCTGCGTGGGCAACAACCGATCGTGATCGATCGCACGGGTGCGTTCGTCTCTGGGGCTACCGGCTCCCATGCGTCCAGTTCGTGCGAGTTAATCGCGTCTGCCACGGGCTCTTCTAGCCATACGGGCATACATAGAGTTCAATGAGATAACCGCCGCTGTCAGAGAATTAGCACGACACGTCCTCGCGGTTCCGTTCGCGTTCTCGTACGATCGACAGAGATCGCGGGGCGACGTCCGTTTCGGCAACGGGGCGCGGTGCCTGTCTCGATCGCGCCACAGCTCGTTTCTACGGATCGTAAATCACGCCCGACACGTCCGCCGTTATTCGTACCGATGCGAATACGAGTGGCACGAGGTCGGTGGGCCGTATTCGGTGGCTTCACCTTAGTTTGCCTGGTCAATTTCCGATTAGGTAGGCACCCGTCGGCTCTTTTACCACTCATTATCATCCACAGAGATCAGCCTGGCCCCGGCTAAAGGATAAGCTCTGCGTCCCCCGTGAGAACCATGTCAGACCCGTCACCAGGGGACAATAGCCTGAATAGAGAGACAGCCTCGTTCGTTATTGTCATCGGGGCACATCTTCTGTTTCAGCCGTCGGCACCAAGGGCTCGGCGAACGAGGCGAGGGTACGCAGGGAAGAGATCCGGCAACATGTCTGCTGCGCCAGGCACGAGAAGATGATCGACGTTGGATACGGTAAGCGAACCATAGAAAGTATTAATGGTACGCCGGCTGGGAAAGCGTTTCGCGGCTGTTCGGAGATAGGATTCCGCTGGGAGTTGCGTAATTTTAGAGGCCGGTTAAACGTGAATTGCTGTTCCCCCCGTGTCGCTTTCGCCGCCCCATTGCTCGTCAACGGTAAACGCCGGGCTGCCTTGCCGCTAGATCCGATCCGGCGTATTAATAATCGCGCTGCTCAATCAATTGACGCCGATCGAGAGGATGGAGCATCCGGCGGCCGTGCGGCGCTCCTACGGTTAAAAAGATTCGACCGTATTGCCATTGGGAGAGAGTTTTTCGGCGTGGGAAGCGCCGCCGGGCTCCGTCGGGGCTTCGCGTTGCTGGCAGGTTCGACGGCTCGTCACGATTCCGTTTGTCGGCTCGTAGAGATCAATTAGCGTTTAAATATCGGCGCGGGCGCCGCGCAGCAAACGATTAATGTTTCGCCGAACCGCCCGTTCCGCGAAACGGCCGAAACGGCGGCCGCCCGTCGGAATCAATTGTCAATTAAGCGGCCGGGGTTTTAATCAGCGGTGTCTGGTTATCCGAGGATACCAGCAATGAGCGCGGCCAGGATTCCGGAGGATTCCTTGCCGAGCACCGCAGCGACTAATAGATCTCGAGATAACGCGGCTCACAGGGAGAAACGCGGAATAGTGCGAGGGAGAGCTCGAAAGCCCGGGGTAGGAGTGATTCACAGAGGAATCCTCGCATTCCGCCTGTCCCACGCGCTCGCGCCAAAAATAGCTACGTTACGCTATAGACGATTCCACCCTCATCTTATATCTTGTCAACGTTCCTCAACGCGATACAAGCCGTAAATTCCGCGAGGCATTGCCAGCCGGGCGCCATCCGATTTACACGCCTCTCATCTCCTCGCACGCGGCCCGTCCGCAGTCAACAACACCGGCCGCGGTCTGCAACGAATTTCATTGAACTTGGATGCCACCGCGGTACACATCCAACTCCCGCATCGCTTCTCCTCCACCGTCTGTTTCCAGGCATATCCGGCGAGATAATACAGATCGACGCTGGCCACTGTCGCAAACTCTGCCCGCGGCACGTGCTGGACGATCCCGGGGACGCGAGCCGGCCCGTCGTGCAGGTAAAACCGTGCTCTCTTTTACACTAGCTACGTATCTAAAGCGTGCGAGAACTTATCGACGGCCCGGGGCGAGGAGCCCCCGGCTCGTTACGCGATCCGTGAATCATGCTCGCGGGATGGCACCTGGTGCGGAGAGGCGCTTGCGGGCTGACGTTTATCGAACCGGTTGCGAGAGCCGCAGCCTCTTCCGTCCGTGTCCCGGGTAAAAAGCAAGTAGATCCTCGCAGGAGCGGGGAGGGGGAGACGGGATGGGGGATGATCGTTGGGAGAAGATCGCTTTCGATCGCGTCCCTGGCGATGGAACGGAGGCCAACACCGAAGAATTCCACCGGGCGCTCCAGCGACAAGGTAAAAAGGAAACACGAGGGGACTCCGAATTCGCAAATAAAAAAGGATACCGCGGTGTACGTTGCCCACGGAGCGGGCCACGCATGCCAAGGGCTATGCGAAGGGCGAAAAAGGCAGGACCGTCATGTAGATTTATGACGCATGGGGATCGACCAATCCGCCAGCTGGAATGCGGCCACGCCAGCATCACGCGATCGTACGATCTTCGCGACTTTTACGGCGAGTGCAGTAGCGCACCCCACACCGTATCGAGGCGCGCCTGGTCATCCTGCACATTTCACGGGCCCTGTTGCATCCCAGCCAGTAGAAAGTAGATCCTGCTGTTTCTAATTGTTAGTAGACGGGCCCAGTCCCTCTGGAATATTCATTTAAAATAACGATCATTATCATACACCTACGGACGAGCAGTTGTCGAACGCTGGCTGTGGAGATGCGGCTCGCTGATGAGGGAATTGATAGCGAGACAATTCGCTCGGGAAGCGACCCCTCGGCCCGCCCCTCGTCCTGGGGACGAATGCTATTTTCGTCACGTGATGCAACCCGATCGGTGGTTTACGATCTTGCAGCACCCACGCCGCGGGAGAGGAACAAGCTCCGAGAATGAGCTCCGTTGCAACGCGATCTGCGGGAGGAGAGGATGTGTTTTGCGTCCTTGGAAGGTCGAATCGTGCCGGGTCACCGATCCGGCGCCGGCCTGGCCGGCTACTAAATCCTCGATTCGTGTTCCTGGGACCTCGAGGATCGATGCACCGTGGTGCGGAATTTATTAGAAAATATCCCTGCGAGTTGTTAGCCAGAAATATCGCCACCGGCCGGGCGAAGGGAGGAGGAAGGACGGGTAGAAATGCTCGGCCGCTTGCACGGACAAAGATAACGGTCGGTTATCCCGCGGCGAGGATAATTAAATGGCCCGCGTGTCCAGAAAGAAATCGAGTAACCGAAGAGGGACCGTCCGAGCCGGAGATAACGAGCCGCGCGGATATTATAAATCCGATACTGCCGGGCTGGCGAACGTACGGCGGCGAATAAAGTACGGAATTCCGTGAAAGCCTGCAACCTCGAGCTGCTCGCCGCCGGCAAAGTGCGAGATGCAGGGCCCGAGATCCCAGAAACAACCGAACAACATCCCCCTATTTTTTCCTCCCTTCGACCTCGAGTGGGGTGAAACTCGGGTAAATTCGTGGTACAGGTTATTCCGTGATACTTTTTCATTTATCTGTAACTCGAAATTCTCTGACTCAATTTAGATGGAACAGGAACTAACAGACAGCGTTGATATTCTAGTTTATGTTGTGGTAAAATAATTAGTCAATTGAAGTTAGCGTGATAGAGTGAGAGAGCATTTTGTTCCAGCAGCGCATTACTCGTGACATTTTTCGTGCTAGTTGTGGACGATCGCTTGATTATGTATTATATGTGCTTTAGAAGATAAATGGAAAGTTGAAACTGCAGGTAAGTGGTGGTAAAATGACACTTCAACAAGTCTTACTCTTGAAATTATCATACAATAAGGCATCAGTGTTATTTTTGCTTATGAAAAGTGACTAAATTCTTATTTTTCGTGCGCTCCAGCCTGCGTTTCTGATTGTGCTGTTCGAGAAATTTACCACGTTTCCTTACGTCTCAGACATCTAACGATCATGAAACGATTGGTTATACACAAAATAACAATAATATAAAATAATATGAAATAATATAAAATAATATAAAGTAATTTAAAATAATGTAAACTAATAAAATAATATAAAAAAAGCAGAGCTATCACGGAGTAACCAGAGCTATCACAGAGTAACCAGAGTATGTCATGGCAACTTAATTTTGTATATTTTCAATTAAATATACTTAGTAAATTTCTGTTAACCTATTATTTGTTTCTCGGATGTCTGACCTATCATTATATCCTAGATTCACTTTAAGAATATACGGACTTACCCGAGTTTACCCTACGCCAGTGGTCGGCAAACTGCGGCTCGCATGCCGAATGATTACATTTTAATTTTTATCAATAAATAAGATCATTATTAAGTATGATATCCAGGGCCGACGGAACCGATTATGCAAGTAATGCGTTGCATAAGAGCGCCAGCCGAAGGGGGCGCTAAAAAATATATATCAGACTTAATAATACAGGAATCCAACTCCCGTATAAACAAAATGTAAATGTAATTCTTTTTTTTATTTCACCTCGTAAAGGCGAAACATATTAAATAGAAAACAGGTGCAAAAATTTGGGGGCGCCAAAGATTTTCTTGCATAAGGGCGCCAACCACCCTCGCGCCGGCCCTGATGATATCAAGTTTTATTGAGTGTACCTATAGTTTGATTAAGACCTAAAACTATAATTCAAGTTTATTAAGTTAATAAACAGTGTAACTAACTATATAGGTTAAGTTTAAGAAATTTGGCTCTCAAAAGAAATCTCAATCGCTGTACTGTTGATATTTGGCTCTGTTGAGTAATGAGTTTGCCGACCACTGCCCTACGCGAATCTGTATTCTGAATTCCCAGAAATGCTTCCCGGAGTCGCACTGCCGTCCAAGGGCCGCGAAGCTGGACAGGGTGTCGACGATCCAAGGTGTCCGCGTCATAGAAGTCATAGAGGCGTGCGAGTGCACCGCGGACTCGTCCTGCAGACGGGAGTCCTTGTCGCATCTTGTCCACTCGGGCACTCCTCATCAAGCAATGATGGACGTCGGAGTATGCATGGGCCACTGCGCCAAAGGTATCCTCTATCGTTCCCACCCGGACCGCGATCCTCTCCTATCTAAATCGATAAACGTTCCTGTGCTTCTCGACAGATCTAGGATGCAAGCCAGTGAGGAACAGCACGATCAGCATCAAGGGGCCGAATGGTACGTGGAAGAATAAAAGGTGCAAAGTGGCTGGGAATGACTCGCGATGTGTTTCCAGGTGACGAAGTTTACCAGGTGATCGAGAAGTGTGGCTGCGCTGGAACCTGCCACAAAATGGACCACATGGAGACCGTTCTGGACTTCAGCGAAGTCGAGATAAAAGACGGCACGAACACGACGGACGTGAGGCCGGTGGTTCGGGTGAGTTTGCCGATTTAACTGTCCCCCGTAGGTGCGTTTAATACAACTTTTGCAAACCATGCCCGTGCTCGTTTTCCAGCAAATTAACGTCGGACAGTGCGTCGGGACCTGTCCAGGGAACGAAACGGAAATGTGCTTCCTGCGAGATAAAAAGGAGCCGTCGACGTGCTTGTCCGGCTTATACTCGAAGCAACACACCTGCACGCCGGCCAGATTCAAAGTTCACGAGTACAGGTAGTCGGCGCTCGGTCGGTCATCCTGCGATTCTCCCAACGGACCGTTCACCCGCGTTGTTTGCCCGTTTTGTTTCAGGACCCGTCGCGGATCCAAGAGGGAGATCATTCAAATCACTCAGTGTGCCTGCGTCTGAATAGGGTAGAGAGAATCGGGAGGCCTGGCTCGGTCCAGCGGAACATTGCGATTTAAGCTATTTCATGCGTCGTGCAACCCACGGAGTACCGTTTCGATGTTCCTACATGCAACCGTGTATTGGTATGATTAATAAACGTACGATGACTTTGTAGAAACCAGCGGCGGCTATCTAACCGGCCTCAGCTTAATTCAGCTTCTCAATTATACCAAGCTTATTATATTTAACGGTAATGGAGGCGATCTTCCTAAAAAAGCTCCGTAACAACCGGAACCGTGGTTTAGGATTGGTTCCACTTCTCCCGTTGATCCGCGTTACGACGCAGTCGACCGACTTCCAACCGCGATATGAACCAAGATTAGACTTGGCAAGCGGGCCGCGTTCGATCGCGGGACACCGGCCTGGGAGATCGGCGAGATGGTTCGACGAATTCGACGAATTCGACGAGACCCCGTTGCGATCGGCGCTAGCCGAGGCTCGCTCTCATTCCGCGCCCCGTGCCCGCTCGAATAATGCAGCAAAAAGAACGAGGTCGCCGTTGGCGCTGGATCTTGTAGGGCGTGGGCGTGGAACCGCGATCCATCATCGTCCACGTAGGACAAACAACCGATTATTCGCGACATCTAAATATCGCCGCGGGGCCGCATGACTCGCCACTCACGAATCTACGGAATTTAGGAAGCGTGAGCTTTTTTTAATAGCCCCGCGGTGTCATCATCCCGCTCCCTCGCTTCTCCCCGTCCGTTTCGTTCGCCTCCAAAAGGTATCGTATCCCTGCGTGGACCACGCCAAATCCCTCCCTCCCCCTCGTCGCCAACCCCCCACCCCCCACCCTCCCCCCTCTCCCCCGGACACAGCTTTATTTTTCGTCCCGCGATCTGTCGGCGCTGTTCTCGGAATACCTGTTTTCTTTTTTTCCGACTGGACGGGTTGGCGGACGGGCGCAGGACGGAACTAGTGCAACTGATAGGCGAAAAGCGGAGGCGGAGGGCGGCGGGATCGTCAACGCGGCCACGATTTGAGCGGCGTCGATTCGCGGTGAATCGCGCCGCGTCGGTGTCCCGTGAGAGAAGCCGATGTCGCTGCGGGGAGCAACGCGGGGGAGGCAACTCCCGGCATAGCATAAAGGTGACTCCTCGCAGCCAAGACCTCCCATATGCTACTTAGCGTCCCGTTCGGTTCGGCAAAACCTCCTCCACCGCTGGCAGAGAAGGTTCCGTCCTCCACGGAGCACCGCGGTTTCCTTCGCCTCGCCGCCTCGCAAGCAACGTTCGTCTCTTCGCCGTCGAAGCGAGCTGCTCGCCGGTGGACACGGTCGATGGTCGACGCCGTCCTCGGGGTATTCTTGAAACCGAATCCGGGATCGCCGTGAAACGTTTCGCCGCGCGTGTCGGGCTCGCGTACAGGAGGACACGGAGAAATCGAGGAGAAACGGCGTTCCCTCGCGGCGCGCACGTACGAAGGGTGATGGCGAGAAGCTTACCGTTCCTTTTGCTGGCGTTGCTGCTGGTGTCGGGCACCCTCGACGCAGCGGCCCAACCGACGGACCTGCAGGGTGACCCGGACGACGAGGGTAGGCAAGTCGAGAGCTCCTGGTCCCTGGCCGACCTGGACGAGGGGAACGAGCACGACGCACGCAGGGACGAGGCTCTGGCGAAGCTGCAACAGGTCCGTGTCGAAGTAAACCTGTGCCCCGACTGCCCAGCGGGATTCAGTGAACGAACGTCGACGACGGCTGCTGGAGCATTGGAGCCTGCTCGACGTTGGGAACGGCACTGTTAACCAGTCGATGCGAAATCGTTGCAGGTCCTCGGTATTCGGAGCCACGGCGGGAGAACGGGACGTCGCAACGTACCCCCGCAATTTATGGTGGAACTGTACAACAACGTGGCCGACCCCAGCGGCGTGACGCGAGGGAGAAACCCGTACAACGCCAAGGTCGTCCGCAGCTTCATCGAGAGAGGTAAAGTCCGCCTCGTCCCGCCACCAGCCTTTCGTCCCGACGCGAAATTTCCCACTAAAGTAGCGAGCTTCCCACGCACGCAGATACGTCCATGTCGCGCTTCTACTTCTTCAACATCACGGGGCTGGAAGTGAACGAGTCGGTGCTGGAGGCAGAGCTTCACCTCTATCGCAAGAGAACCCCGCTGAAGGCCATGCACCCCTCCACCCTCGCTTCGCCCTATTACTTGGTGAGTATCCGCGAGAATTTACCATCGTTCAAGAAGGATTCCGGCTATTTAGACGAGTACGTGTATACTCTTCAGATAAGAGTGTACCAAGTATTGGACGAGAGAAGCCTGGACGTCCCGGATCTGCACAAGCTGCTGAACGTGAGGTACGTCGGGGCCCACGCGTCCGGCTGGCAGGTAAGCTCCCACCGTTGTCCAGCTAAGCTTTAAGGGGGTATAACCGTTTGAACCCTCGAAAGTGTGTACATTTTGCGGATTTTTTTGCAAGTCAACGGCTCGATAAAGATTTCCCGTTTTTTTACTACCTTTGCATAGTATTATGAACTACTTGGAAAAAAAAGTTTCAGTTAAAAAACTATTGTTTTTCGGAAGTTATGCATACATATCCGAAAGTCTCTCGATTTTAGACGGCTAAACGGTGGGCCTGAAAACAGCTGTATGTAGTGTCTGAAATAAAAAACAATAAAATCTTCTTATAAAGTATGTTAATAGCTATCGTGGAACGGGGCCGATTTTGAAATTTTTGAAAAATAAAGAAATGGCGAGTGATCAAAGGTAAAGTTAGATTTTTCTAAGAGAAAATGCCACCTTTTTTCTTTATAAATAATAAACGGGGAATCGGAATAAAAAAAAAACCCTCGTTGGACGATGTGGAATATTATTACGATCCTGCATGCAAAATTGGAAGTGAATTGGTTGAACGTAGCGCGAGTTTTTAGGCCCACCGTTTAGCCGCTTAAAATCAAGAGACTTTCGGATATGTATGCATAACTTCCGAAAAACAATAGTTTTTTAACTGAAACTTTTTTTTCAAGTAGTTCACAATACTATGTAAAGATAGTAAAAAAAAAACAGGAAATCTTCGTCAAGCCGTTGACTTGTAAAAAAATCCACAAAATTTACACATCTGCCAAGGGTTGAAACGGGTATACCCCCTTAATAGCTCGAGTGTGTTAACCTTTAATTAATCCTTCTGTCAGATATTCAACGTGAAGCAAGCGGTCCTCGGTTGGCTGACCGGCGAGCAGAATCTCGGGCTTCTGGTAACGGCCTCTACGCTGTTCGAGGACCAGGTGAACGTGGAGTTCTCGCGACGGAACGAGTACCATCACAGCAAGCAGCCGATCCTGGTGCTGTTCGACGACGACGGGAAAGGCCACCGTGGGAGCAAGCCGATGGTCCCCCGTTACTACGCGTACGGCAGCAACAACGAGATCGAGGGGGAAGTGTCTTACGACGACGAGGACGAGAAGATCGACCTGAAGAACGAGTACAGTGACAAGAGCCTGGGGAGGCACGGCAGACGTGAGGGTCAGCTGGAGGAGGCTCGATGGGAGAGCGTGGGCAAGTCCGAGTTCTTTCAAAGGCAGAAGAGAACGCAGAAGGGACAGTCGGACTTGGGTGCGGCTGGAGGAAACCAGGAGGTAGCCGATGGAGCCTCTAAACGTAGGCGCAGAGAAGCGGCGTCCTCCTCGAGGAATCTCCGCGAGAATGCACCCTCCAACTATCCGTCGGCGTTCACGAGTACGCTGACATCGATGGATATATACAAGCGAGCGATGCGTCGCGAGAGATTGGGGGAGAGGGTCCATGAGAGATGGATGTCCAGGTGGTTCGCGGAGCAGCGCCGGGAGAAACGATCGACCAAGAGCCACGCGTCCGTGCAGCAGAACGTGACAGAATGCTCGAGGCACGAGCTCTACGTGGACTTCAAGGAGATCGGCCTCTCCTCCACCATCATCGCGCCGCTAGGCTACTCGGCTTACCACTGCAAAGGCATCTGCGAGTCACCCCTGAGCCAGGACCAACAGCCGACGAACCACGCGACCATCCAGGGCATCGTGCACAAGATGGGCCTGGGCAACGGGGTCGAGAGACCCTGCTGCGTGCCCACCAAGCTACTCGGCACCACTATCCTATTCTTCGACGACAACGAGAACGTCGTCCTGAAAGTCTACCAGGACATGATTGCCGACCGCTGTGGATGCCGTTAAACCACCCCTGCCGTCCCGTTCTCTCTCTCACTCTCTCTCTCTCTCTCTCTCTCTCTCTCTCTCTCTCTCGAGATAGGAAGGGACGCCACTGTTTCGCCCTTCTCCCCTTTTCGCTAAAAGCGGCTGGAGGAAGCCACGGTGCACAGGTGATAACGAGATGGTCCGCAGAATGAGTGAACGTGTGCGTGTGAGAGGGGAGATGTAACGAAGGAGAAGATGGTGCGTGTGCGTGACGTAAGAATGGGTGTTAGTACGCGTTAGTACGAGAGTCATTCCTAGAGATTCGCCTCGTGATCGCTGTTTAGTTTACGTCCCCCGACATTGTACATAAGAACATTCCTGAAATACCGCGTAGAAGCACGTGTCCGTATCGCATCTTTGTATCGCCGTTAAATTATTACTATAATCACACGTAGGCCGTTAGTCGTGAACCCCAACACTGTATATAATGCTGTATCTTATACGTTAGGATTATTTATATTTTAATTACGAGCAAATAAAGCGAGCATATTTAAGCGATCCTACGTGCGCCTGTGCTTACACCACCCCCCTTACTCCCGGTCCGTCAAACTCGCGGGTTCCATGCTCGAAGGGGCGGGCGCGTTCCACCGCTTCGCGGGAGATCGTTGATATTTTAAATAGACCGATATAAGGCTGGACTAAACGAAGCCGGGAAAGCGGATCGAGACCGGTGAATGGCTAAGGCGGAGGGATGGTATTTTGGCGATGGCTCGGAGCGGCGAGGAACCGAGGCGTAAATTTCACGGGCGAACCAATAAAGTCAGCGCGACGGTAACAGTGCCCGAAACGATGACTTTGGCGCCGCTGGATGCAGAAATGGCAGTCGCGGAATGTCAGCGCTACCGGTGTTAAATACTACCACTTTCGGCCCCCCCGCCCCGGGCCGCCCCGCCCCCCCCCCGAGTGGACGGTCAACCGGTAAATAAGCGAAGCCGAGTCGGAATCGCGGGGCCCGACCATAAAGAGCCCCTCGCGCTGATGGTACACGCGTGGCTCCGAATCGCTTCTCCCCCTCCGCCACCTCCTTTTTGTAGCCGGATGACATTTCCAGCGTCTGATTTCATCCCATTGCCGGGACACTCGGCCGCGAAGAAAGTAAACAGATTAGTTTAATGACCCCGCTGGGCTCCCTCTGCACCGGTGCCGGATCGATCCGCCTCGGCGTATGTACATACGGCGCGGCCTGGAAGAATCTAGCGGAATTACGCCTGATTAGCATCAGCCGTCGCGGGGTCTTCTTCCTGTTTTCTTGTTAGCCCCCTATTCAGACTCGTTGCACGCGCATAAATCTCCGCCCACGCCTCCCGCGTGCTGGCCAATTTGTCCGGGAGGGGAGGCGGGGGTTGGGGGGGGGGGAGGGGAGTAATTTTAGGCCGCCGATCGTCGCTGCTCTAGCCGTCCCTGGTCCGCGGAGCTTGGACGAGAGGGGATCCCGGCGAAAATACGCGGACGGTAAATAAAGGCGAATCCGGGGGGCGAAGGGGGAGGAACGGCCGCCCGTAGCCGTCGCTGTTCCCGATACGGGGATTCGCGTGTTTGCGAGCGGGCCGATCGCTCGCGTGCCATCGGCGCTGCATTCCGCGCGCGTGCATCTCCAGTTATATTTAATCCGCGGTGGGTGTATTTTCGAATCCGCCCCGCTAAGAATAGCCGGCGCCCGTTCCATTGCATTCCACCGCTGTATTTAGGTACACGGTGTATCGTAATACGCGTCGCCTTATTCCCTCCCGTTTACATAATTACCGGTGCCGCGGCGGGGTGGACGGCTGCGGGGGTTCCCGCGGGACCAGCCGACCTCGATACCCCGACCCGGAGCCTTTACACCGGGCACAAAGGAAGCGGGGCTATTAGCTCCGCTCCGGTATAAGCGCCACGACAAACACCCCATTACGAGTTACTAGATACCACGGGCTTTTAGCGGCGTGTGCAAGGCGCGTTGGCCCCCGCCCTCTATTGTCCCGAGGGCGGACGGGATCCCGCTATTATCTAGCTGTCGTGATCTGTACGGAGGATCGCGTATGAATCAGTCCGCGGGAGAGAATGGGGAGAAGCTCGGGCAGAGGCGAATACGCGGCACGCGGGCCTGCCTGTTGGAAGGGTTAAGGATGTCGAAGGCTGGAAGAAGGATGCGCTGCGTCGAAGGAGAGAGGCTAGGCCGGCGTAGAGCAAAGGGGAATAGAGGAGTGGAGGAAAACGGAACGGCGTGAAAGGGAAAGAGAGGAAGGATGGGCAGCCCCGTCGAGCCGCTAAGTGAGAAACCCTAAGCCGTGAACTGTACCGGCCGTACAATGACGCAGTGTTCTGTCATCCGGCGCGCTACCTCTCCAGCCTCTCCGCTACCACCGGCTGGCCATTATAGTGGGACAGAGACTTCACCGGTTCACAACTATACGTATAGTGGCAGGCGTTTGAACGGTGCGCGCCTCGTGGCTCGTGGACGCCGAGTCTCTTCCTTCCGTTTCGCTTACACCTTTCGTCCTGCCCGCGTCTTATCTCCCTTCCGTCGCGCTATCTTGCCTCATCCGCGCGACCAGCCCGCTGCACAGATCGTAAACAAAGGGGCCCACGACGTCCTCGTGCCATCCAAACAATCCGGCGAGATGAGACGTCGATCGAGCGTATCGGCGAAGGAACGGTAGCTGGCGTCTAGGTTTGGGCGTTCGTCGAGGATCCATTATGACTGGTCGATGACAAACATGAGAGCCCTTGTCTTCATTTGCTGGATATTCGCCTGCAGACCGATTCTGGCTGCCTCCCTCGTCTACCCAGGAAGTCGACATGTAAGTAGCCTTAGGGTAAATCCGGGAGACGTGGTCGACCTAATATAAAATGGCTATTAAAACTAATATAGATATTACTTATTTTATCAGAACAAAGCCATATTTGCTTTAAGACAATATTCACTGTAAATCGGGTTGAAAACTGAAGTCGTGACATCTGACCACCTCTCCCGAGGTGCCGGGAGAAATGGTTTTCGTCGTTGGCACAGACCACTCACATAATTATTCATGGAAAATTTACAAAGGATAAAGCAAAATTATTTATGAGTGAATACAACTACAGATTCATTGATATTTAATTTGTTTACGCTAAACAAGTAAAGAACACATCAAAGAAAAAGTCAACTACCTACTGGTGATTAGCAACGCAAATGAATACAAAAGGGAATAAATAAACTAAATAAACAAAAATAATAATAAAATAATAATAAAAAATAAAAAATAAACAAAAGTAATAAAAAAATTATAACTCGACCATCTCTCCCTTTTGAAGCGAGAAATGGTCTTCTCGTTAGCTTTGAGAGGAGGAGTTAATATGGCCAAATACTTTGGCTGCGTTGTCCCTTAATATCTCTACTATCTTATTATCCCAAATGTTAAACGAAAATAAACTTACAAGGGAACACCGCGAACCCGGACTCACCGATTGGAACACAACTTTGTGGTTTTGTAGAGTGACTCAAAACAAGAACAACGGTGTATTTCATTTGTGCCCTATCGCCCTTTAAGGATGTGAAAACTAACCTCAAAGTCAAATTGGCACTTCCACTTTTTCACATATAACTCTCAAAGTACAACAGACAGAAAAAAATGTTTCAAACAAAAGATTAATGGTGCAATAAGCGCTACAAACTTGCGTTAACAAAATTTTGAAGAAAATGTTTTTTTCGTTCAGGTATTTTTTTTTTAACTATTTTCAAAATTTTGTTAACGCAAGTTTGTAACGCTTATTGCACCATTAAACTTTTGTTTGAAACATTTTTTCCGTCTTTTATACTTTGAGAGTTATACACGAAAACGTGGAAGTGCCAATTTGACTTTGAGGTTAGTTTTCACCTCCTTAAAGGGCGATCGGGCCCAAATGAAACACACCGTTGTTCGTGTTTTGAGTCACTCTACAAACCCACAAAGTTGGGTTCCAATCGGTGAGTCCAGGCTCGCGGTGTTCCTTTGTTAGAAGTATATTTTAAATACGATTCTGTACACCGCTGTTTGACAAAAGAGGTTAAATGTAACCTCAATTTACCTTTTCCAGCCTACAAATTCAGAAAAACACAGAAGCAAGCGAAGTGACGCTATTCATTCAACTGTTTGGCTTCTAGAGAAGTAATTGGCCTGCACTTTAACGCATTTTTACGTATAGAGTCGGAAATATTGCGACTCGACCAACTCTCCGGCCCGACCGCGTCTCCCGGATTTGCCCTATTTCCTTAGCTGTCCATTGCCTCCTAGTCACAAGGCGAAATTTCGCAGCCCGGCTGCTACGCCATTGAACGGGAAGAGAACTTGCAACGCACGCTTCCGAGAAGTAGAAACGTTCTGTCTCTCGGGTCTCGCCGAGCGCATCTCCCATTCCAGCGTACCGATGCGTCCCTTTTCCCTGCACCATCCCCGTATCTCATCCACCAGCCAAACACGGCCCCTTTTGATCTTCCGCCGGCCGCTGCCCTCCACGGTTGCGAACGTCGTAACCGCCAGCCTGCGACCCCGCTGCTTTCGACCAGTTGGTCCAGCAACCTCCACCTTCCTTGGTATACCTACGAACGGTTTGTTTGCGCGACCAGGCAGGCGACGACGAGGCAACTAGGAATTTAGAAGGAACCTTGGCCGATGGATTGATACCTGGACAGGTCCGTCCCTCTTGGCTGGGCACTCCGAGCAGGAGCAAACGAAACGAAGAGGGACTCGAGGAGGAGATACTTCCGACGAGGCACGCGAAACACCGGAAACGACGTCGCTGCAAGAACAGAGCGACGTGCCTCCGGGGCACCTCTCCTGCGGGAAGGGATGGAACGAGGGAGGATCGGGACACTGCCAACTCCGTTTTGGAAATCGAGGAGGAAGCACGAGAACGAGCGGTGCTCGGAGCGAGTCGTCGCGCCCAGGTGATTCAGTAATTTTAACCGACATTTGATAGGTACTTTATACCGAGGGTCGAAACTAAAGGGGACGGTTGTGGCGTTAAGAAAGACACCAAGGAAGGCGTTGACACGAGAGGGCGAATCTCCGTCGCGGAGCAGGACGCCTCTATCACTGAGGATCCACCAGGATCCGAGCTGACGGACTCCTACGACGAGCGGCTCCTTCCCGACGAAATTGAGCTCGAGGATGCCAACGTGCCATCCTGGATGGAGGCTGGATCGAAGAAGAACAGCGGGGGCAAGGATTACCCGGACGAAGCTCGTCCTTCGGCCATTTACTCTGCCGCGGACGATCGAGTGATCTTCCAAAGCTTGGGCGGCCTCCTGAGCAAGCTGTCCCAGGGTACGCGGAACGCCACCGCCGCGGAGGGTCGGGACATTCTCAAGCAGTTGAATTTCGTAAACGCAACCAACGAGGATCCCTGCCAGAAGTGGCTGAACAGCAGGGACGAGCTGGAGAAGATCTTCCTAGGTAGGTGAGCCCGGAGGGATCCATTGTCACCCGGCCGTTCCTCGAACTCGGCGATTCGGTTGCAGGTGGCCTGGCTACGCTGCCCGCCTGCCAGTGTCAATACCCCAGTAACATCTTTTACGACGACAAAATTTGGGACGAGAGGCAGAAGAGGTATTTCAGGTGGCGGGACGTGAGCGGCGGCTCACAAAGGCTGGACGTCTATAAACCAGGGGCAGCCTACTGCGTGCGGTCGTTGCTGACGCAAGGAAGCGGAAGCGCGGCCGCCCAGCACTGCTGCTACGATCGCGGGAGGAGACTCCTGACCCGTGGTTCCGGCGCGGGCACCCCGAACTTCGTCAGCCCGGAAATATCTCCCATATTGCACGAGAGGATCGACGTGCTGCCTTGGAGACTCTGCAAAGGCGACTTCTCCAGGTACTCGAAGTCGAATCGCGGCGGGTTCCCCGGCAATTGCAACGCGGACTGTCTTCTACTTCTTCACAGGTACAACGGAGTGAGGCCACCGAACAACGAGAACACCTGCGAGGCGAATCCCGACAACGAGGAGTACCAACGGCAGATAGACGACACCAAGTACTACTAGGGATTACATTCGTTAAATTATTCATCTCGATTCGGACTACCTGTGAAAATTAGCCGCGACGGGACTGTGTTTATCTTAAGAGAGCTTTGTACGATGCGATGTAGGGAGCAAATATAATACTGTTAAGTCTGACTCGCGTGTATAAATTCCACCAGCTTCGGGGCCCTTCGGCTGGCCCTCGCCAGGGCAGCTTTCAAAAAGACGCGCCCTCGGCGAAAAGCGACGGAAGCCTGAAACCGGTTCCGAGCACGGTGACTCGTGCTTGGTTCCCAGTCACGTTCCTCGCACTGCTTCCCGAGCGAAAGAGGGGAGCAGGCGAGTGCGAGGCGAAGCGGAGTCAACGGCGCGTGTCAGTTGTTATGGTTACTGCACGCAAACACGAGTTCCGTCGACCGCTCGCGTACACGTAGTTGGGGAATTCAATGGCCAGGCATGGACTGGGCCGCGGACTTGGAAATTACCTCGAAGAAGGTAACTCCTCGGACTTTTACTGTCTTCTGTTTCCGTCGCCCCTACCGCGAGCAACTACGCGCGTTGCCACGCTTGTCCTCACGGGCGACTGATTTTCAGCTTCTGCCTCGCCTCGGCAGACGGTCAACGCAGAGCACTATACAGGAGGATCCAAAGTCGGACGATGACCTCCTGGACAGCCCTGTATCGCTGTCGTCCGGGAAATCGGCGCAACCACCTGTAGCGCCACCGCGAACCAGGAAAACGGGATGGGGCGATGAGCTGAAGAGCGGGAAGTGAGATACCTATAATGCTCTGCCTTTCCAGGAAGAAGCACGCACACTTACCGTCTTCTCCTTTGTTTTTAGATCGCGAGGGGCTTCGAGTCTTATCGAACAGTAAGTATGGTAAACGGAATGAAGGAGTAGGCTGACCGTAATCACTGATAGACTGTTTCTTAGGGAACGTTCCCGGGGGATAGAGAAGGAGGATTCGGTAGACGGTGAGAGTTTCTTCGCAGTAGAAATCGCGCAGGAGAAATAATGTGAAATGAGCATGTGAGAAAAATACCTTCTTGCAGATATTCCAGTTATACCAGACTTGGATGAAATTCAAGAGGACAACGCATTGGCTGACATAAACACACCCACGTACGAATCCCAAAGCGTTTACATTGCTAATGTCCGCTGAGGATTCTCGATTTATCGTGTCCTATAATGACTTACCTCGTAGGGTGAACGTGAACAGGGTCGCCGCGTACAAGGAGCTCGACACGGACTTTGTGAAAAACGCTGCATTCACATCTTTCAATGGCGTGAACCTGTCCCTCCTCGCGGAGAAGCTGTACAACGAGAATCTCACGAAAGAACCGGACGAAGTGTGGAACTGGAATCTTCTTTTCACTCAAGTCGCCTCTGAAATTAATAGCGAGGCTCAGAAAAAGGAATCTTACGCGAACGTTGCGCGTTAATTTCAAGCCCAACCGATATTTCACCTATGTAATAGATAGATAAAGCTGAGAAACACCGATGAGCATTGTTCTACTCCCTCCCCTCGTTCTCCTTAGAATGTGTATGCGCGATTTGTCCTGTAATATAATTCATTGCAAAATGGAGGTTATAGTTAAAAAAAGAAATGGCATACTGCTTCTATTTTGCAGTGCCTGTATAGGGAAGCGACAAAATAAAAGTGGAGGTTAGGTTATAGTTAAAAAAAAATGGCATACTGCTTATCTGCAGTGCCTGTATATGGAAGCGACAAATTACAACCTCGTCGACCTATTCGATTTACCCCCCAATTTGGAAATCGCGGTAGTTCGAGGAGCGACGTGAAGACTCAACCGTGCAGGCGTGCAAATCCGAGGTTAATTCAAACCACGAACTTGAACGCGCAATCGGGAGCCCAACACAAGCTACTTGAAGCGACCACGTGACAACACCCACTGAGCAGATCTGCCACAATTTCTACGTTAGCGATCAATGTTCAGCTGTGCCATCACTAGCACACACTTCCAACAGGGCTGTTTCGGTTCTCCTATATAAAGGAAAGTTAAGCTTACCGAGCACTAGCGAGAAACACGGCGCCTACGATACTCTTGATATTAAAATATTTTAAGAATGAGCGGGACTTGCTTCGCTCCTACTAAACGCTATAAACTCTTAAATTAATAAATTAACGCACCGAAAACTAACAATTAACCCGTTAATATTGATAAAACTCTTAAGCGATCTGGCTGGAATCCATCTAGCGGCGAGTGCGGGTACTACGAGCACATCGATTGTCGACTTTTCGATTATCGAGTACATCGTTCGACTATCGAGCGGGTGATTCAACTTTGAAATTGGCAGAAGCGTGAAATGTTAACCCGTCTTGATATGAATTATATCCCGTCCGTATGTCCGCGCAGGATGTAAAGTTAACGAGCGCGCGTAGAGGAAAGCCTTCGGATTCTGCTCGAACAGAGACTGATGCATTACAATGGGCATTGTGCACGCGTCGGCGAAGAAATTGAAAGAACCGAGCGTAATATCGAACGAGGAAGATGATTGCGTAAGGTGCGTGGAACCGCAGGACAGGGGGCCGGGGAATCCGGGGAGTTTCGAGGATCTGCACAAGAGGGTGAAGGACCTGTACCCGCAGAACTTCGAGGGCGCCAGGCTGACGATAAAGAAAGTACTCAGCGAGCACTTCAACGTGACCCATTCGATCACATTAAGCTCTGTCACCCCTTCCGGTTACAAATTCGGCGCGAAATACGTGGGAACGAAGATGGTGGGCTTGAACGAGCGGTACCCGGTGGCGATGGGCGAGGTGTCGCCGAACGGGAACTTGACGGCGTCGTTCGTGCACGCGCTAGGCTGTCGGTTCAGGTACAAACTGGCAGCGCAGATCGCCAACAACAAGTGCAAAGCGTCGAGCTCGAGTTTCGAGTATCGCGCGAACGATTTCACGGTCGCGGTCACCCTGGCGAATCCGATGCTCAGCAAGCGGCAAGGGACGTTGGTGATGCACTACCTGCAATCGATCACGTCGAGGATCGCGCTGGGAGCGGAGGTGGCTTGTCTACGCGGCGCCAAAGTACCAGGCGGCATACAAACGGTTATGTGCGTCGCGCTGAGGTACAGCACGGGCCCTACCACGTTGTCCGGCACACTTGGCGAAGCGGGCCTGCACATATGCTACCATCGAAGGGCCAGCCCGCAACTGGAGCTCGGCGTCGAGCTAGAAACGAACACGCGAACCCATCACTCGATCGCCACTATAGTTTATCAGGTGAACGTCCCGTACGCGGACCTAGTTTTCCGCGGAATCGTTAATTCCGAAGTCACCGTCGGCGGTATGTTCGAGAAGAAATTGTACCCGATTCCAGAATCCTCGCTGGTGATCAGCGGCCTCTTGAACCACAAGAAACAGCAATTTCGCGTAGGTGTCGGTCTCAACATCGGGCAATGACGTTGCGTCGACGCGAGTGATCGGTACGAATCTTGTCTCGCGGCGCGATACCGTCGCCGTCTGCGCTATCGATAAATAGAAATTAACATAAGACGATTTTTATTGTTATTCTTTCGAAAGCCTACAGGGTGAAGAAACGCCTTCGTTATTGCTTACAACTATTGCGATACAATAGTCGTGAGCGATGCGCGGTTGCGCCCTGGGCGCGTGGAAACGCTGAACTGCGACACGCTCGTGCGTGGATGCAAGTTGAATTTTACAGGGCGAAATCTTTATCTAACGAACTTAGACTAAATGCAAGCGTCCAGCATCCCGGTGCCGTCACTGTTTCCGTCGGAAAACGTTTAATCGAACAATTTGCTAGTCGTCCCCGTTCGCTATTCTCTCGTCCAAATCGTCGTACTCGTGGAAGGCGGTGGTTTTCAATTTGTCGAAGTTCACTTCGAACTTCTCGCTGAGCAGTCCGTTTTCATCGGCGTATTCTAAGATATCGCAGATCAACGGTGACTCGACCCCCAGAACGTACTCGCAGGTTTTTGGTTCAAGTAGAAATAGGGAGACCCTCGACGGGCTCGCCGTGTGACTTTCGACGCACTTTAATTTCACCTGAAAATCGAACGCTTGGTTAATAAGATTTAAAAAAACGCTGTGCGACCGGAACCGATCGCTTATGTTTGTACCTCGGTTTGCCTCGGATTATCAGTTTTGTCACACATAGATCCGTCGCTATAAAAATGAGAGAGTTGCTTCCGCAGCTCCGGGGACTTTGGCTTCTTGTGTGGATGCGCGGCGATCCACTCCAAATGCTTTTGTTTATCAAATTTACCGAGATTCACCACTGTCTTCGTACCATCCCGTTCTATATGATACTGGACAACAGAGCGTCCGTAGCAGAACTCATATTTCCACCATCCGTTCCCCTGTTTACATTAATCACGTGTTATTTGCCTACATGTATTTTAGAATACGCGATGAAAGGGAGAGGCTCACCCCGTGCAGACAATTTTTCCCGCTCAGAAAGCTTTTCACGGGACTGACTTCCGCTGGACTAATCCCTTGATCCGCTAACGAATTTATAGAATCTTCGATATTGTTATGCTTGTCGATCACATCGACAGGGTGTATTTCAACTCTAACGCTTGCTTCTCCATCCTGGAATAGATGTAAAGTCAATTAAATTCCCATTTCAAATACGCGTCGGCACGTTAATATGTAAATGACGAGATTATTAAAAACATGAACACACTACGTACAGTCACTCTTTTCGGCTAACAATACGTGTAAAAAGAATGACAATTTACGTTACATCGAGCAATGACTTCACAAACTCTCCCTTACAAACGGGTCTCATCCCCGATGCAAAAATAGCGGCTCTATAAATTTAACAGTTGTTCGTATCTAATAATTCTTGTAAGCAATGTGAAAAGCGTCCGTGATGAGCATTGGAAATGCGGTAAGATTGGCTGGGAGAGTATAAAGCAGAGGACAAGCGACACAAAAGATGTAAACGTAGTACATAAATAGCGTTTGTGTTAACGTATCATTATCTCGGGAAATATGTGGTTTCGAAGGGAATAAACGTAGAGAAGGGAGGGGCAGAATGAGATACATATTAATGACAACAAATGACAAGAACCACCAAGCGCTTTAGCCTGTTCCCCAAAAATACAAAGTATCCTGACCTGGCCCTCCTTATCTATTACATGGAGGATCGCATAGGCTTTCTGCGGCTTGTCATCCTGTGCAACAAATAATTAATTCAGTATACAGACGATAAATAAATCAAAGTAACAGAATGGAAATTAATTATTTAACGTTAAGTTAGAAACGCCTTAAGATGGCTCGGCTACTTAAGCGGCACAAGTTGCTTCCAAAAGAACATAAAGATTTAACGGAACTGAAAGATTCTAGTTCGAAAGAAAAGAAATTCTGAAAGAAGCAGCTCTCTACCGTCGCGTAAGGCAGTGTCTCGTGTTGGCAAAGTGCATCGCACGACATTAGGACCTACTTTCGAAAATATTCTGCATATGTTTTACGCAAATCATTATCGAAAATGATGACTACCATACACAGAAAATATGGAAGACAACGTAGTTTATTTAAAATAACATTATATACATATGGCACAAGCATAGTCAGAAATAAATAACTGAATACAAAGAGTGCACTGGAGGTTGCTTTACCGTCACTTTCTGGTGTCGCAGTTTCAAGCTTTCTATCTCCATCGCTATAAGAGATCTCGGCTTCTTCGGCGCGTTATCTACCGGCAGGCAATTAATCTCATTCTCTCCGGTGTCCTGCGGCTTGTAGTCGGGGTGACTACATAGCAAAGGAGAAAGGACGACGATCTCGTATTCGCAGGTGGAGGTTTCCTCTAATGAAAATAACTCATGTTTACCATGCTGATAACAGACATACAGAACTTTCACTTTCCGTGGCTTGTTATTCAAGTTGCAAACAGTGCCATCTCCCATTTCGATTTCAACATATGGCATGTTAATTCCATCGACCTTCTTCACCGGTATATCCGCCTTCTTAGACGTTTTATCTCGCAGCTCGTACTCTGCAAACAGGTGGAATTCCTCCACTTTCTGGAACGTGCCCAAATAATACTCCTGCGTCTTCACCCTTTTCCCATCTCTATCTTCGTGATATTGACGCACAAATCGTCCATGGCACAACTCGTACGTCCAATAAGGTTCGAGCTACGCAAATATTAACTTTCTGTTTTATATAAAAAATTATGCTTCTGCGTAACTTTGATAGATATACTTTTGATAATACATACCCTGTAGGAACAAGTGTTTTGACTAAACAATGGTGACAAAAGTTCAATTGGGTTCGATCCATAATACGGCCCATTGTAATCCTGCTCCTTATCCGCGTTGTCGACGATCAAACACTGGTATCGTTCGTTATTCGCAGTTGTTATAAAGTAAGGCTCTACGTTTGTTTGAGACTCCTAGAAGAAATGTACAGGCTAGGTCGATCTGTCTAGGATTAAAATACTATCGCATCTTGTTGTAGCAATACTCACTAATAAATCCGAGCTGGCTTTCCCCGGCCAGTTAATCTTAAAGAGGACCGTGTCATCGAAACTTTTGAAATCGTGACCGTAAACAATGGTGACGATGATACAAAACACATTGCAAATACCACAGTGTTTCCACATTTTTGTAGAAACGCGATTATTTTGTCATAGTTTTAGTTGAAGCGTACTTCCGCGATATCGACAAGTTCGTGACGACAGCAAAATCAGCAAAATATCAACTCGCACGTTTCTCCTACGAATAATGTCACACGAGACTGACACGATACACAGAATTTTCAATTCCCTCTCTAACCCTAGCTGCATCCAAATACCAGTAATATTACACCACGTGAACGTTATACGTGGTCGATGTTCCGCGTAACATTGTAGGTGAAGCTGAGTGCATAAAATTATTCGCCAGCGTGGTTATCCCTGGCTTATGCCAAATTCTTTTTACAAATTCATGCAAATTTATGCGACAGAAGAATTTAGTTTTCGAGATCTGTGTACCAGGGATTTGGGAAAAGGTTATACGGTCCTGTTTAGCGGAACATCAGGCACAGGGCACAAGCACGTATAAAACTGTATGTATATGTAATACAGGGCGAATTCCACTTACGCCCAAATCGCCCGTAATTTTCATTAAGCTAGGTTTTCTCGTACGCGACTGGACGCATCGTCAAGAATTTCAAAGTCGATTTTCTCGAAAATGAAGAACAGTAACAAAAATTTTTATTCCTTTTTCGCAACTTATTTACTTGTTATAAATCGAAAAGAAAGAGTGACTTTTTTTCATATCGCGCTTCATTTTCGAGAAAACCGACTTTGAAGTTCTTGACGTCGCGTGTAGTCGCGTATAGGGAAACTTACCCTAATGAAACTCACGGGCGATTTGGGCGCAAGTGGAATTCGCCCACAGTATACCGAAAAGTTCGCAGGTGGCGTTTAAAACGCGTAAAAATTCGAATTCCCGCGGCAACCGATTGAATCCTATTTTCTCTTCTTTTCCGCAGACTAACGAGCAATTCCTCTTTTTATTTATGACTTCCGATTTACAAGAATACGAAGCCGCTGAAAATTATCCAGCGAAGCAGCTGAAATTCATCAGCGTAACCGGTACTGCGCGCTCCAGACGAACGAACGGGACTGGTGCCTGAAAGTTTATAGAACCGCCATTACCAGCGAGCAGTAATCTGACAGCGATCCGACGTGATCGTCCCTGCTGTGAAAATTTCGTGAACCTGGTGTGCCTTCTCTATAGCCTGATACAGCCTATAGTCCGTGATTTGTGGCCGAGAATCGTGATCGTGGGCCTCGACGAAGTAGAAACAGGCATCGCCAGGCATAAACTGGTTCGACCTTAAAAGTCATCCACCGTTCAACGTTTCGTTCACGTTCTGGCGAGAGAAAAGCCGAGATAATTCGGGAACGCGTGCTTTCAGCTGGAGTAATCATGTCGGACGTTAGACGACGACGGAAATCTGATCAGTCGTGCGGTTCCGACGACCTCTCGGACTCTTGCGAGGATTTGAACGCAACGAAGGAGACCCAGGTTAGCTGCTGCGAGACTCGTCCCAGGCGAAATATTCCCCGAGACATCCGCGCGGACGGTTTCGCTCCTCTTCTCTCTCGTCTTTCTCCATCGCCATTCTCAACATCTTATTATTTATCGGACTTTCTATTTTCTCGCTGAACTGGATCGAAAGTTCGGCGGAAGACCCGATTAAGCGGATTAAGTAGACTGTTGTAATACTTCTGAATATGATCGTGAACTGAGCAGACTTTCCTTTGTGTTCGATTTACCGGCAAATTTACTGGCCTCGTGGACGTTGCGATATCCACGCTCGCAAGATTATTAAAATCAGGGATTATTCTGTGCATTGAATTTACGAGAAGCGGGAGATTTCGTTAAATATATCTCGTTTTAGTAAAGTACGATCCTTTACGAGTTTGCGAAGCTACGCTTTTAGAATAACAGAGTGTATAAGCAGAGGTTGTTTCTCCGTTCTCTTGTACTTACTCTTTACGTATCTTTTATAGAGCAGCGAGCAAACCGATGGCCACCAGGATTCGGAGTGCGATATTTATGTATCCGACTCTGACGCCGAATCGCAAGATGGTGCATTACGGGAGAGCGGGGATGGTCAGGAGGAAGAGAAGCCTCAGAAGAAACTGGATGATGACGAGGACAGGCGAAATCCGCAGTACATTCCTAAGAGAGGAACATTTTACGAACACGACGATCGAACGACTGACGAAGTGACGGACAATAATGCAGAACCGCCGAGCGAGAGGGATCCTAAAGAGAAGAAGGTGTGGAAAGATAAAGAGGATCGATGGGATCACGATCGCTATAACGACGATGAACAGGCGCCGAAGAGCCACGAAGAGCTGATAGCGGTTTATGGTTACGATATAAGAAACGAAGAAGGTCCGCCTAGAGCTAGGCGAAGAAGAAGATACGGGTAAGCTTGGTGTTATGAGTAGTGGAGTTTTTGCTGTGCTTTATTTTACATAGTTTATATTCTACAGTCGCGGGCCGAATAAATATACGCGCAATTGGGAAGACGAAGATGCGTATGGAAAGCCAGGAACTAACGTTCCCGTTAGAAACAAAAAGTTCAACAAAACCGGTGAAGATTTCCCAGCTCTGGGAACTGAGAAGAACGCTTCTTCACCGCCAGTAAAAGAGCCAGTTATTTCGTCGGCTTGGTATAGTAGCAAAAATAAAACGCAGACCAAAGTACAAAATTTCCCGCCTCTGCAACCTCAAGGCGATAGTCCGAAAACGAAATTCAGCGGCACTTCTAATGCTAACACGTGCGTAACGCTTTTCCGAAATATCGTATGTAGATATCTGCCCGGCTTCGTCGACGATAATTGGTTTAATGCTCTGATTTTACAGAAATGAGAGCAAAGCAGCTCCCGCGATGAATGAGCCCACGAATCCAGCTTGGAAAAAGGACACCAAGCATTTGTCCCAAAGTAGCAATGGGAACAATGGGGCTGGCGGTGATGCAGATAAATTGACTAATGCGAAAACACCCCCGAAAGATAGCAACAAGAGGAACGTCCAAGAGTCTGTAAGCTTGGCAGCGAGTAGAACTCGTGGGCGAGGATTCAGGACAAATGCTAATAACAATATGGTCACTAATAGAACAGTTGAGATTAAACCAAAGGGACACGGGGCCGGTCCGATCGGTTCCGAGAATAAGAGAAATAGTACTATACAAAACGATGATGAGCAACAAATTACTCATGACATGAAACATGTTAGTGTTAACGACGGTACGCAGTACCATCAAAGTGGAAGACACAACAGTAAGTGGCTAACGCGAGTAGACGTGTCAGACGTATGGTGATGCATCGTGTGTTGTTCTTTTTTCAGAGAACTTTTACGGACAGTCTCCTAATCAGCAGAGATCAAGCACAGTGCCTCCAAGAATGCAACAGCAGCAGTCTCACGCGCAGCAACAGCAGCAGCAGCAGCAGCAGCCGCAGTCGGTTCAGCAGCAACAAGATGGCTCTGCTAATAGACCGAAACGATACTCCAGTTTACGACAACGTCCTGCCGCTCCCGAAAACCCGGTGCCGCCGAATTTCCCACCGAAGCACGGGCAGCACAGCCCGCACAATCAGCATAACCAGCATAGTCAACATAATCAGCACAGCCAACACAATCAACACACTCAGCCGCACAGCCAGCACAACCAACATGGATATTTCCCTCCGCAAGGTAATAGATAAGCTTTATGTTCACGACTTAGAAACGCACCTCTACGTTTCTACTGATAAAATTTATTTCTCTTCGATCAATTATAAGCGCATTACACATTATCGTATTAATATGTGACTTGTATGTACATGTCCCTAGCTGGCAATTCAAGAGGTGTATTAGAAACGCAAGGTAAGACCACAGTGGTTTGCTCTATCGCGTGGCTAGTTTTCGTTCAACCTATTTATTCGCTTGGTTTTCTCGAACTAAATTTCCGAGTATTTATATAACGCGATTTCCGCGAGCGTGCACGGGAGTGCGTTGTTATTTACCCGTATAACGGCACGTATGTATTTCATTATAATAGGATATCCGCAAGGTCACTTTGAACAAACCACGCCGGTGGCCGCCGCAGCCGCACCAATGGCTGGACAGCCTGTTATCCCATTGCCACCTAATGGCCAACCTGCTAGCTACGCTCCACCAGCGTTTTTGGTGCCGCCGCCGCAATTTATCCCTCCGCAGACCGCTCCGCCTAGTATAATTAACTACGTTCCCGGACCGAACGGGCCAGCGTTTCAACCGAACTTCCAAGGTTACCAAGGATACAGTCCGCCAGTGCAGGTACAATCATCGCCGCAGAGATCCTCGAAACTTTCTCACCTCTGTATCTTTGCCGCAGAGATCCTCAATCATTGCCGCAGAGATCCTGAAAATTGTCTCACCTCTGTATCTTCACAAATGCTTCTTGCGTCTGTTTCCAGCCGCAGCGTCCACCGCCACCGCAAGAACTCTTCCAGCCGCAAGGCTGCACTTACTACAGCCCAGCGCAGCAGCAGCAGCAGCAACAACAGACCGCGCCGATGAGACGACCGAAGGCAGCTATCCCGATTCTCCCGCCACCGGAGAATCAACACCAGAGTAGCAGGGGGAGAGGTCGAATCACGCAGCAGCAGCAAGCGAGTCTGTCGGGTGGCACGCTGCACTCTGACATGGAGGTCAAAGCTAACTTGCTGGAAGGCGATGAGAAGCCTGTACCGGGGCAGTTTGATAACGCGCTAGACGAGCAGATCGGGCAGCTGGAAGAGACCGAGGAGATCGACGAGCCGAGTGTAGTAACAGACGACGTGGTCGATTACGATGAAAAGTACGTTAAGAACATTGATATCGACGCGCCATTAGATTCGCAAGTTGTCGCGACGGAGCAAACAGAGGGGATCAGTGCCAACGACACCTCGAAGCTTGCTATAGACGATGAAATCATTATTCCACTTAAATCACCGCAGACACTTGTGGAAAAGACTGAGATCGATTTGGGGAAAATCGAGACTGCCGCGGCCGAGAGTACGGTCGTCGAGGAAGCAGCGGCTTGAAAGAATTGTCGCACCGTCTTTGACATTGTTTTTGCAAATGACGTAATTGTGAATTACCGTGAGAACGAGTATACTCTATATTATAAGGATGCCGTGTAATATTAATGCAGTTTAATACACAGTATGTATAGCGAATTGGTATTCACAAGCAACTTGTGAGAGTACCGTAGGAATTGGATGTGTGTGTTGTCTAATACATACTCTGAATGAATTTTATCTATTTCAGCATATTGTTGTATATTTCGTAGCTCACATTTGTAACAATGTCTCGCTACGAATCTCCATCGGGCTGCTGATACTATTATAAATTGCATCCTTCAATATTGTTAAAATTACTTTCATATATCAGATCTGCTAATAATCGATTATTAGTAGAGGGGACTAGTGTTATCTGTATTATCGTGTATCGAGTATTAACGCCTGCAGCGTCGGCTGGCAAAGTGGTTAATAAATCGATATATCTTTTTAATACAAAGGCTATTGTAAATAGAATATAGTCAGGTCAGTAACCTCGGCATGTATTATGTCTTTCGTGTACAAACGTGTTTGTACGGCGATTCATTAAGTAAAACAATGGATGAATGAAGAACGTTTATTTGACGAATAATCACTACTTAATGCTTTACTTTTACTTACACTACGATGGCGAAACAAATTCCTGATCTTCAAGTATCGCGAGAAGAGAACGATCTTAATCATAATTCAGCTTAGCGTCGCAAAGGCCTAGTTAAGGCTGAAAATAACATTCACTACTAATCTTGTCGTTGATTTATTTTTCAGTTATTTATCGTAACAGTTGCGAGACGTCGAATCCGCGAACATTTATTTTCTTTTTCTTAAATACGCTTACAATATGCTTTGTTATTGACAAGGTGGAATGGAAAGATAATATATATATCGATAAGAAGTTTTTTTTTCTCACACGCGACTAAGTTTATTTTTCCTCATTTCGATTCGGCGTGTTTGAAGGGATCTTCGAGCGTGAAAGCTTTACAGAATGAGATTAAATCCAGAATAAAGTCTTTCGTCGAGCGGATGGGCGGCGAGATCGCGCAAGCAGCGACGTCGATCTTCGCCTTGCTAAATACGATCCTCGTACACGATAGAAATGCTAGTTTTGGCGGATTCAAGATCAAGTTCCATCGAGATTTATGCGAAATATTAGGAATAGTGTACAGAGTACGAGATTTTACATCTCATTATATTTATAACCTACTATTAGACTTTTTTATATAAGCTTGTATCCGGCACGTCCGGCGTATCGTTTTGAAAATGATAGATTACAGTAACGGCCACAAACGCGGCTGTTTGATTATAAAGAATGGCGCGCAGATGCGCACGTGTGACTATATTGTTTCATGTTCACGCTCAGCGGGAACAAACATCGAGCTTTTCCTCCCTCCCTCCCCCCTCCATAATTCTTATCGTCGTATAAGGTACAGTTAGAAAAGTGACTCGATGTTTCGTTATATCAAGGGACTAGAATTTTCGAATGGAGTCTCTCAGTGTCTACCAATTTTTATGAAAGTAGGAACTAAATACAGTCGCTTTTACAAACCCCTCTGTTATTTATACATTATCCAGTTAAACATAGCGTTCCTCCTTCTGTCTATCATGTACCGTTTATGTCGTACTGTTAAAGTCCAAATGGCATATAAATAAATTGCCTGTAAACCTTATTTGCGCGCCTGACAGTAACAGATGCACACGCGCGATACAACCGGTGTGTACTTACGATCACTCGTGTTTCTCGTTTTGCTGAACGCTCGTTACAGCGCTGAGAGGTATAGTTTCGGTGTTTCGTTGAACGTTGTTATTGTGTTTGAACGTTGTTCGTATTGTCGTGGTCCGAGACTTTGTTCGAGGTAGATTAGAAGAGCTCGCGTGATATCCGCGATGAATATGAGAGCCGCCACTTGCAGCGCAACGAAAGCTACGCTTAAACTCCTTCCGAAATTTCCCTGCAATGGAAAGGTTTCGTTGTATCGTCGCCACTCTTCTTCCAATTCACATCACAAATTACATAGCGTTCTACGGCGCGAACAGCGCGATCCGCCTCGCTCGATATTCGCGGTAATTTCATTGTAATCTCGACTGTAAGTGCAAGGGCCGGACGTTACGAAACTCGATTAGATATCGGCGCCACTGTCGATCGACCTCGATTTTCATCGCGATTCTCACGAAAAGGGCAAGCTATATAATATTTCGTAATCGACTTACATTTTAATCCCCTAAAGCAAATAAGCTCATAATTAGCGCGATTAAAGTTTCGCAAATACGAAGAGGGCCGAGGAAAGTAATTTAACGTTTACCATCATAGAAATACCTGCACGGTGGCTTGGCGTTATCGACCGATGCATCGATTATCCGGTATTATTGCGATTCTCGAAACCGACCGTTAGTTCGGCACACCGGTGCGCGCGGGGACTGGTGGTATCGTGTCGTGACCTGTTAATTTTGTGATGAACTACCGTCGCTCAATCGACTTCGACCACGACCGATTAAGTATGAAATATAATACAGCTCACCCTGAGCGTGATCGAGTTCGGGGCGTGAAATGTCCAAGAGTACATCGCTTCTGGGGAGATTCGTCCCCGGCGGCGTGAGGTCCTTCCGCGACGGTATTAGAGGCTTTTCTCGCCCAACAGACTCTCATATCCGCGTGTGAGAAATGCTCGCGACGGCTCTGCGAAACGGAGCGGTATCCGTTCGCCGTGCGAGCGTCGCTGTGCTGCTTCGGCTTGTGATCGTTCGAGTATTTCGAGGGAGTGCATTCTCGGACCGTACGGCGAAACTCCTGCCGGAACTTACCTGCAAACCACACGCTGAATACCTCCGCTCGCATTCACCTACTCCGCCGTTCCCGTGCCCTCCCGTCCCGCGGAAATATCGGGTACGTAGAAACGCGTTTCCCTCCCTTCCCGGTGCATGAATCTTTCACGGGAGAAGTTTCGAGGAGATGCATTCGGATCGCGGTAAACTGAGGCCGAGCGTTCCGAATCTGAACTCTTCGAATTGAACCGGACTGGCGGTTATCGGTTCAGCGTCTATACATGCCCGAAATTACGCGACGCCGCTGGTTGCTTACCGTGTCCGACGAAATGCGCGAAATCGTATTTGCTTGCAACTAAATTACGCCAAGGATTCTGCCTTGATTTCGTTTAAAACGCGAATGCCTGAAACGGCGAGGTTGTTATTTAATTACACGGTTTCTTAAGGCGGAAGAGATAGGAACGCCCGTGGGAGGGAATCTTAATCACCACGCGACGACAGCTTCCCGATAAGTTTTGCATTCTATAATGAATCAGCGAAATGCCCAGCGATCACTCGCGACCCTTTCCGCGTATACCTGGTGACTCATTCTCTGTTTCTAAATGGACGTGCCGCGAAGGGAGTGTATGTCGAATAAAAAGACTCGATATTTGGGGATTAATGGGACCGTAACATCGGTCCTATTATCGAGGGTGTTGGAACGTGAAGAACGGAGTTTCAATTGTCCTTGACCTTCCCCCTTCGTCTATATCTAGAGTTGCCAACTGTACTATAATATATATAGTATTGTACTAAATTTTTGTCTAGTGTACTATATACTGATAGTACGAAAAAATACTATGTTCCCGATACATCGATAAAATTCTACAATTTTACTTATTTTTTTATTCCATGACTACATCAAAACTTTAATCTGTGAAATTTAAACTTTAACAGAGATGATTTTTTTCTACGATGTAAATGAAGTGACGGGAAGAGAGAAACAGAGTCAGTTTATCTGTTAAAAAATTAGTTATTTGTTAAAGACAGTATATTAATTAATAATGCAAAGTGCACCAAAAATATAAATGACGGCCTGAAAAGGTGCGCGATATTTGGGATTTTTTTTAAGAGAAACCCTCAAATTATATTACTTGAAAACTTTATGCCTATAGTTGTACATATTTCGGCAACATTTAAAAAAAAAATTAATTAACAAATAACAGTACCTAAAACTTTAAACGCGTCTTTCTCAAAACGACGTTTTTCGAATTGGTTAGCATGATATCTCAAAAACCAATCACCCGATTTACTTCAAACTTGGTATATATCTTCAGTAGATTATCTATTCTCGTTACTACTAAAACTAAGTCGGTTTTTGCAAAATTAGACTTTTGCGACTTAAAATAGCAGCGATTTTCTCAAAATTTGATGTCTGTTTTAGACGCTGCCATTTTTTTTATTTAATTTTCAGTATTTCTCATTTAATCTAGTTCAGATGATAGCCACCCCCATACAGATTACACACATTTTTAAATTTTCTATTTGAGACAACTAGAACATCTGATTTTATGCTAACAATGCGCATATGTTTTTTGTAAGGCGCTCTATTTGAAGCACTATAACCCCGGATATAAACACCATTTCTGCATACAATATTTTTTTCATATTCTCTAAAGATTGACAAACAAAGCCACAAAGCTGGAAGTAAATATATTTAATGGTTTCGTTTGAAAAAATTCCCAAAGTTCGCATTATTTTTCGTCCGTCCAGATAGAGAGACCCCTTAATGTAGTTTCACTTCGTACCACTTTGCTCTGAAAAGTATTATATTTTTTCCCAATGTACAAAATTTCTTATCACATTTGGCCGTCAAGTATTATATTTTCCCGAGATAAATTTGGCAAGCCTATCTCTATCCCTTGCTATTCGAATCTCCCCTTCGCCCCATGAAATATAAATAGATCCATTTATAGGTTAACATGAGTCCCCGTGCGTAAAAGAGACACAAATTACGCTAGAAGCAGAATTCGAGCCTGTTATCGCGTTCATAAAACCGGTCAATAAAAACAGTGTACAGGTGGTAGCAACCTCTTCCCTCGTCGCTATTCATTCCATTAGTCAGGACGAGATAGATGACAAGCGGCGTTGCTTTCACGAAAGATTTATCGATTTTGATGGTGTCGTTTACGCAGGAACGCGTACGCGGCGCCGGCACCCTCGTCAGGAAATAATACGCGCCGATTATTTCCTCGCGACTGAGACACGACCGAGCGTTTTAACGAGGCAGATGCTCCATAGAAAACGGTCCGACAGCGAACGTCGATAAGATCTCGGGACAATGGAGGCTCGACCGCAAAATCGGATAAGCTTTCGCCCGAAAAGTCGCGCATCGTGGTGCGACAGGCGAGGCGGGCTGGTGGGGGGGGGGGGGGGGGGTTAGGGGGGTGTCTAGGCAGGCCGACCGAGAATTAGAAAGGCAGGGGCCATTTACCGCTCATGAAGGAGTAGATCAGCGGATTAACCGCGCTATTGAAGTAACAGAGGCCGTGCGCGATTAAAGTCATGGACTTTATCCACTCGCTCGACTGTAGTGTCATGGTATACCTGGAACAGTAAATAACAGCTTGCACAAACATCCATTTCACCCTTGCCGCAGCGGCTACTGTTTTCCTGTGCAACGTGCTGGCCAGCACGCGGCACGTTGCATCGCGAATGAGCGTGCCGCGTCTGTTTGCCTGTTGCACTTCTTTCGGCTCGATATTAGCAGGCGGCCACCTGGAGCCGCGAGGCACGGAGTAAGTGGGAAGGTACCTTAAGAGTAAGAGCAAATGCACCGGGAAATAGCAGATGCCAAAAACGATGACCACCGTGGATAACATCTTCGCGGCTTTCCTCCGGTATCTCAGCTGCGCCTCGGGGATCTCCCCGCAGGAGGGCTGGAGCTGGTTCGTCTGGGAGTCCCGCGCGGGCCCTGCAAAATCCGTGCAATAATTATTCACCGGCTGAGACCGTTTGCTCCCACGGTTACTGGGATCGCTAGGTGGACATTAAAGATTACACGCGTCCTTGCAGGGTATATAAACGTTTGCACCGTGGGTCGTAAGGTTAAATGTCGCGTTAAACGCGATCGTTTTCGGTCCGCAGGAAGGCCAGCAGTAGAAGCATTGATAAGAAAAGGTGTCGGGGGTGGCGGGACACACCGGACCGCTCGCGATGGTCCGTAAATGCTCGGAAGCTTGCAATTGTTTCACGATCATCGCGCGATTTTTGTATCCCGTCCCGGAGATGAAGAGTAATCGTTTGCTTACAGCTGTGGCCCGGGATGTGGGTCCTCCAGAGGACTTGCACGATCTGCCAGTAAACCACGGTCATGAAGATCAGCGGGCCGGTGTAGAGGAAGATTATCCTGACGACGGTTATGGTGATCTGCATATTCCGGCTGCTGAGTATGTCGCATTGCGTGTACAGGATCGTCGGCACCTTTGTGTTGGCCGGGACCGTCTTCAGCACCACTAGGTCCGGTATATCTGCGGGAATGGTGAGTGCTGTTGCGCGCGTTCTCTCATAATTTCGCGGTGGCCGGGAATGGGCGACCGAGCCCCGCTAATCTGGAGACGAGTGGCAACGCGGCGTTCCGTAAACGCGGGGCTACGGCTTGCCACTCGGTCTAACTAGGGAAAAGGAGTTACCAAAGAGTAAAGCCATCGCCCAGATCAAGATGATGGCCGTTTTAGCCCGGCCCGTGGTCGACTTGAACTTCAGAGGGAAGCATATCGCGTACCATCGGTCTATGGATATCAAAGTCAGGGTGAGTATGCTCACGGTCACCGAGACTGTCTGAAACAGAGGGAAAGACAGATGAACGATGGGACGTTTATCGGCTCGGGTCGTACTTAAGGTAGTTTCTAACCAACTGTGTTAGTCAAATTCGAGCTGGGCAATAAACGACAAATATAAAGTAGTATGATACTATGGAAATAATAATAATTTTTAATATCATGTAGGGTAATAGCACCAGTAGTTGACCGTGTATCAGTAGTTGACTACTTTTCAGAAAAACATGAAAAATATGGTTTTTAGAAGTAACGATCCTTTGAACAAGTGCAGTTGGAGAACTGCACTTTGTTCAAAAGATCGTCACTTCTAAAATCCTTATTTTTCATGTTTTTCTGAAAAGTAGTCAACTACTGGTGCCATTACCCTATATATATTTTAAACAGTTCAATGTTAATTTAAATAATTGTAATACGAAAATAGAATATTAAATTGGTTAGCGTAGTGAATTGGAGCAGCATCTGACAATGTCGCATTCATTCGGAGCGTCTTTTATAACGAAAACGTCAGAAAAAATGTTCATATGAATCTGAATCTTCGTTCGCTATTTAAACATATCGATTGTGCGACGTTGCAATGATCACTGCTCTACGTTGTTTCTAAAAAATTTGCACGTAAACGTATTTTTTATGGGCATTTACGAAGAAACTGTGTGGTCAGTTTCGCTGAAATAAATGAATTCATTCCGTGACATTTCGATTAATTAAGTAACTTTAATTATTATTAACAATTCCTCGATAACTATGTGGTAAATCGATTTTAAACTTTGCACAAGGGTTTCTTGTATTCGAAATTAGTTTTGAACGAAATTTGAAAGAATTCTTGAATTTAGTAGATTATACAGGAACTACCTTAACTTCCTCCTCGATACTCTGAGAATAAACTTCTATTTCGAGGCGCGGTGGTTACACGCGAGAGCTGCGATTAGGGAAAATTGGGGCGCCAACGGCGGAGACCTCTCCCGCTGTTTAGAGTATTACAACGGAAAAGAATTGATCGTCTTCATTTGCGATTCTGATTCTTCCATTCGTGAAATTTCCATAACTTCCGCTTGCTAGGGAATTTGCATGTTGCATCGCAGATCAGATGTATCCCCTGATAAAGGCGCGGTACCTATGCAACGTGGCGCTAGCAAAGCTGTCGTCGCAAACATAATTGATCAGCGGACTTTCTACCCTCTGCATTTCCTTTAGCAGCTCCGCTGCGTCGCGACGCTTTAAGAAAAAGTGTACTCCCCTAGGTTTCTTCGAGCCGTCTGACCTACTCGAGCCAGTACCCACCGCTCCGAGGCACCGCCGCGCGTTTACACACATCCACGGGCGCACGGTATCCTGCGTTTTGACTTTCCATCCGATAACACGGGCCACGGCGCAGGGACACGTCATGAATATAAAACGAGAGCCTAGGAAATACGGGCGAAAGGCACCTAGGAGTCCCGTCTCCCGGAAAATTGATAAAACAGTTGCCCCGGCCCAGACAGCTGTTTTTTTCCCCTCCCTCCACGGCCAATTTACTGTCTCTCGTGCTTTCGGGCTTCGCGGGGGGGGGGCTCTTTTTGTTCGGGCCGGCGGCTAGTCGTGGAATTAATAAAATGACTCGTGCGATAAACGGGCTTGACCCACTTCTCCGCCGGCCGTGGTCGCCGTACGCACGTCCCCGGACAGGCTGGCTAAATAATTCATCGAAAGTCGGCTCATTAGGCGCTCGATTTGATCGTTAAGTGAATTGCAATTCGAGATAAACGCTCCGAGCAAGCGTTTAGTGGTGGGCTCTCCCGGTCTGCGTCAACAGCTGTCTTCTTTTGTTATTTCCCGGGGCTCTGCTTCTCTTTCTATGCAACCTTCTGTAAAAATCCTCGGTGTTACCCTAGATCCACAGTGGTGCCTTTGACCATCATGTAGCCGTCTTTTGTCGTTCTGTTTTTGCTCGTCTACGGTTCCTGTACACTTCTCGTCGTATTCTGTCTACATTTATTATTTCTGTTTTTGACTACGCCGATGTCGCGTATGGTCCTTGTCCAACGCATCCAGAATTCGTGTCTTCGTTATTCCTATAATGTCCGTAAGTTTGACTATATTTCGCCGTTTTTTCTTCGCTCCGGCTGGCTCAATGTCAGACAGCGGTGGATCCTCCTCTGCTGCATCGTACACAAGGCTTTGGAATCTGAGACACCTATCTATCTGAGTGAATTACTATGCAGTAACTCTTCTCTGCGCTCTGTTTATGCACTATCTACTAGGCGTGGTGCTGATCTGACTTTACGGCATCTTTCTCCTATTTATCCCGCTTTTACTATAATTCTCTTCCTTTGGTAAGTCGTTCTCTGTCCTCTGTCCCTGCTTTTAAATGTGCTACACGCTCTTTTATTCTCGTCCACTACCCGTAACCCCCTTTGTCTTTTGGTTCTCCCTCTCGCTCTTCTGTTGTTTCGCTACCTTTATTGCTGATAGATAATATCTTGGGGTTAGGTTGCAAAACAGCAGGTATGCCGAACCTCGCCCATTTATCACATAACTTATGCAGTTTATGGTGAATGAAGTCGAATTATTATTATTATTATTATTATTATCGCTACTGTTTCCCGATAAAACGCCGCTGGGACGTTAGTCGCGTGACGCCCGCTCGCACGGTGTACGGGCTAACGCGTTTAAGCGGCCCGCTGTGTCGCTGTCGATTGAATTTCCGAATTGTCGTCAAAGAGCTTGTTACGGGCCTCCGTTGCACGTCGTTGCGCATTTCGACCTATCGACGGAAACTGACCAGCCGCTCGCGCGGCATAGCTGCTCCCAGCCACCCTCCGTGACGAAGGAAGGCATTCTGCTGCCGCACAGCTTTTCATCCGGCCCCGCGACAGCCCCGACGTCTGATCCTTTACGCCAGTTTACGCGGCGACTGGCACTTCACCACGGAAATTCATCCGGATCCGTGACTCCGCCCCGACGATCGTCCTTGTTTCGCAGAACCCCCGCGAAGGTTAAAATGGAACGCGTGGGCGTTATCCGCGCGAGATTCGAGCGTGGGCCGTTTTATGCAAATGGAAGCACCGGCTCGTTCCTTTCTTCCTTCCGCCGTGTAATCTGGACGCGGGAAATTGTATAGTTACGGAACTGGGAATAATTTATTCCGAAGTAGATACCGGCCGTTCTACGTACCGAAACCCTGGGGACCTTTTAATTCCGAAGGCGAGAGTCGGAGCCGAAGAAGCTCCGAAGAAGCAATCGTTATCGCGACTCGGGGCGGGGGTTGGAGGGGGTGGCAGACTGCTGATAGAAGGGATTACGCGGACGTTGTAGCTTTCCCCGGCGAGGGCGATTTATCATTCCTCGTCGCGAATAAAAACTGAGAATGGATGATACGATTGCAGCGCGCGACGCCCGCCGTTCTGGGATATTACTCATCAAGCAAGTTTCCACTCTCGATATTAACTTACCTGGCGCAGCGTAATTCCGCGATGCACCTTGGGTCTCGTTTTTTCACGGCTGTGCTTACAGCGCCGTCGATACAGTTAGCTTTTAAAGTCGAAGCTTCCTCGCGGTGACGCGACAGCCCCCGGCCCGGTCTCTCCCCCGTGGAAAGTTCTCGCCGTTGCGCGAGACACTTTCCCCGTGCTCCCTCGTGCACGTAGCGTACTCGAGGCCCCCCTGGATCCGGCAAACTCGCGCCGCTCGTTTATGCGAGGGTGAAAGGTCAACCGTTAGCGACTGCAGCCGCGGTAATTAGAGTCGGTCAAGGATCTCAGGGAGGAGATATCCAAGGTGTAATGCAAATCGACCCCCCGGAACACGGAGAGCTTCAAGTGCCCGTGGGCGTATCGTTCCGCAGAGAAACGCTCGGTGCGTTCCCGCCGCTCGTTATTGTATCCACCGCGGTTTCCGGGCAATTAAGCAGCGGGGGATTTGCTCTAATTTATTCGTCGCTGTGCAAGCGGCGAAATCCTGAATGCACGGAGAAGTGGCGTGGGAAAGTACATAGCTAGCGGTTCAATTGGTCGTGCAAAGTCCAGCCGTTCGATCGAGCCCTGGAGCTGAGAGTGTTGGGTCGAGTCTTGAGCCGCGGATGGGAAAGGAAACTGGGGATTGGGACCGTGTGGCTCCGGCTATAGCTCCGTTCATCGGCAGGTCGCATTGTTTTTTCAACGTTCTATCCGACACGAGGGGATTTCGCGATTGTTTGCTCCGGCGGACAGCGGGCAGCACGTTTTAATTAAATCTCACAGCTATCTGCCGGCCCCACTCACAACTGCATCCGTCACGCCAGCGCGCGCCTAACTTGTGTCGGCGATAACGACAATGCCGGCGCGGGACTTTGACTCTCGTTCATCCATTAAATCGACAGGGCGCTAGGCCGGCGACGATAACTGGCCGGATCAACCTCGAAATCCCTTTTTCCCGGTCACGCACTTCGCCCCCACCTCCGCTCCCCCCCCTCCCCCCGCCTTTCCCTTGCCCTCGTTGGGATCGAGGATCGATCGATCCCTCTATTATCTAATTGCAAGATCTCGCCGCTCCCATTCGCGCCGTTTAATCGTCGCGATCGTTGCCTCCGCGGCTCGGACGGTCTTCGAAACTCTCGTCAAGGGTAGGGCATTAGCGCGTGGCGCTGAAAAATTCATGAGACGCGGCAGGGTCACGAGAAAGAGTTGTCCCAGGTGAAATATCAGCTAGCTGGGGGTGGCCTGGCGGGTACCGGTGTCCGCTTTACCCTCGCGATAGAGCACGCGGCACGCGAACTTCGTATCATTAGCTGTCTTTCTGCTCGTGCGCCGACGTCCCGGGTCTTCGAAGCGATTCGTTCTATCCTTCCGAGCATCAAGCCCGTCCCGTAACTCATGCGATTCTCTTGGCACATGCTCAACACGGAAACGAGCTATTCCCGTAATGTTTGTCGTGAAAACAGAATCAATTGCCTACTTAATAGACCCTCTATAGGGTAGGGTGGGGCTAAAGGTCTTGTTTTTCGTATAAACCTATGTCAAATTTAGTACTAACAATCTAGAGATATCTGGTGTTATTTTGTATAAGCTATAACTATTATGAATTACGTTCACCAAGTTCGGTTGTTGATACTGTTATTTTCTGTTGAGTTATATACCATAAAATTGTTCGTCAATGCAAAATGGACTTCCATTGCACAGGCTAGAAAGTCCCTAATGTCTTTTCGTGTAATATTAAACTAAATAAGTACAAAACTCTATTCGAATCAACAAATGTTTATTAAACCAATTCTTTTTGGTATACAATATTGAAAGGAAAGCACGACTTTAACAAAAAATAAAAATATAAGTCAGAGGCTCACTTTGAACTAAAAACTAAAAAAAATCGCTCAATTAAAACAAAAACATTATTTAAAGACTTTGGGATCATTTCTTTATAGTTTGGCCATCTTATTATGAGAACAAATAATAAAATAAATATTTTCAGTCTGATGGACTTTTTGCCCCAATGGTACCTCTATAGTTTCTGCGATATAAGAATAGAGATTTTGAATTCGGGACTTTTTACCCGCCGGACTTTTAGCCCCACCCTACCCTACGCTTCGCTTAAGCTTCTTGGTGGAAGACACAAATTTCCGAGCATCCCTCGAGTCCGCTTGGCATTCGACAGATGTTTACAGCGATCGCTCGAAACCCGCGGGAAATTCGCGGCTCGCCGGAAGAGCCACGGGTCCTTTGGAAAAATGAAGACGAGGGCGCGACAGGACGAGCGCCCGTCGGCTGCCAATCTAATCGCTTTTAGCTGCCGCTCGACCTGTTGACGAGCGTTTACGGACTCGCGAGTACGGGCCAAAGTTCTCTACCTCCTCCAAGAAACTTGCGGAAACGTATGGAAATTCCGACCCACCCCCTGAACACCTCAACGATTCCATCTACGACGACGGGAAAGTATGCCGTGATCTCGACGACCTCGTAATTCTTACGTCGCCGCGCGCACACTCCTCCGTTTGGCTCCACGGTCCGAATATTCTTGGAGACAAGCTGGAGAGATGGACGTTGACTGGCGTAGCAGCGAGTTATTGTTTTTTACGACCTGTATCTGCATCAATCCGACAGCGGATAACCAGTTTTACGGCCGTGCAGAAACTACAGACTCGCGGGCCGTATATTGCCGCGGCTTGAGCTTTTGTCCGTCGCCACCCCCTTCGTGAACTTGTTCCGCGGCGAGGGTGCGGGTGCTTTCCAGCTCGAGGCCTTTTTCCTCGTGTAGCTACCCCTCCCTGGTAACCTCGAGCGTTCAGGAGGAAGTGGAACGACGCTCGTTACTCGTTCCCTCCGTCCCCCGCGCAGAATGCAGATGTTTCTTTTCGACGATCGACCGTATCGTTAACCGTTGCGCACGCTCGTGTGCACCTAATCAAAGATCTCCGGAGACGCTCGCCGGCCGCGTAAAGTGCACGTGATTTCATCTGAGACGGGCATCGATCTGTCCCCAGCGACATACAGCTTATTTTTCATTGGATAAGCGGGTGCCTGAGGACTCCCGCAGACGACCTGTGTTCTCACTGAGGTTGCGATTTAATTTCACGCGTTTGTAATTATATTTTGGGAATATGAAAAATATAGTTCTGTACAACAAGGAATAATGAACAGTTAGCAAAAAAAAAAATGATTAAAATCCGTACAATAGCTCTTGAAAATAATTCATGAAGGTAGGTCTCTTTTTCGACTGGCAAAGTAGAGTGGATCCTTAAGGTGACTAGGCAGTCGAAAATCGATTTTTCTTATTGCATTTTCCGAAAGTATTATCTCTTTTGAATAAAATGCCGTTTGGTTCATGTTAATATTCGCAAAATTGTTGATTTGGTGGTTAAAAAGGTCAAGCGGTAACTTATAGCGTCGCATTTGCTCAGAAACTTTAAACGCGTTTTTCTGGAATCTTTTTTTCTCTTGGTTTTGCCGTATTTGCGAATTAACGGAGGTGCAGATCGACTTGAAAAAATTACAGGATATATAAAACGTGTGCCATTTCCCGAGCAACCTATTATATGGTCCGTAAATTTTAGTTTTTATTGGTTGCGCGGGAAACTGCGCACGTAACAAACAAGAATCACACCTTGAAATTGAACTACGTCACTTTTTAAGATCAATATTACAGCAAAATCACAGAAGAACGTTTAAATGTTTAACAGTCAGCATCGCCATTTTTAAAGCACATGTATACCAACTTTTTTTTAGTCTCTATGATAATAATAAACATTAGCTAAAAGGGTGCATCTGGAAAAAGAAAGTGTTTCTTTTGCGGAAAACGACTGCCCAGTTCCCTTAAGGCCTTGCCACGAAGGACAGGGCAGTTAGTGACGAAAAAGAAGTCAGTTCGCTGCGGGGCTGTCTATTGAATTGTTCGACAAATTAAAAGACCATTATTTCGCTCCACCTAATCACCTCAAAACGATGCTCCTGGACCACTTTAAGGATGTATCGGACGTACAATATTAGACAAAAGTATACGAAATTTAAAATACTTGAATATCTACGCCTTACGCATAGTAAATCTAAATATAAGGAACTCGAACGATACTTGGAGTCTTAATTTTACTCTCAGAAAGGTATTTTTCATTTTACAAATGCTTCTTCAAGCATTATTTGATAAACTTTTGGCAGTGAAAATGCCCTGAATTCAACATTTTCTCAAGTTATAATTTATTTATTTAAAACGGTGCAGTGAAAACAATTAAAACTCGGCAGATATTTTCATCTATCCATATACTACATGTACAAAAAAAATGAAAACATTGGTACCATTTCTTCAACATTTTTTCAGCAGGTCAATCTGTCAAGATCGTCTTTTTCCATAAGAGTACGTGTAAAATCAGTGAAAATTGAAATCGTTGTAACTCAGCAACCGTTTAGTGAATTCGTTTAAAATTTTTGGAGCACATCAGGAAGATTAAAAAGAACAATCTCACCAATTTTCATCAGCTTGGTACCATTTTGAAGATAGATCCGATACATCCTTAACAACCGAACAGGATGGGGTCCGTTCCGACCCACAGTAACCTATTGCGTTTTGATGCCTTTACGTTTGGGTTCGCCAAGACCCGAAGTTAACCCTCGATCAAAGTGTCCTGACTACACTGTTGCTCCTGATGTGCTGCTATTTACTTCCGTGGCCGGACCCTTTATCCCTGCTTCCAATTACGAGGATCGATTATACGAGTAATTAATTGCAACGGGCTCCTGTTCCCTACCTAGCGTCACGCTACCGTCTTTGCTATCGGAGGCGATGTACGGAACGATTACAAGGTTGATGTTATAGTCCCAAGAGTTTCCTCAGGGTACACTGCGGTTTCGTTGTAACTACCCAAGACTTGGATCTCCCCCGTTGCGAATATTTTCAATCACGGAGAAGATTCTCCTAGCACCGCTTCGATGTCCCTTTAAAATCCGCTGGATAATTTCCCAAACAGTCTGCACTTCCGTCGCACGCTCCAGCCGAGTCCTGGCGACGAATTTGCCAAGCAGATTGAGCTCGCGTCGAAAGGGAGCGCGCAAACAGTGCGAGCCGCGGACTGCCGGGTTTCCCTCGTTATGAAGCCGCCACGACCTCTTTGGTTGCCACCGTACTTCCGGCGGGGGTTGCATTCACGTACACGCGACCAGCCCCGAGCGTGTTCGGCCCCGCGACATATTTTCCCTCTCGCCTCTACAATATTCGCCGAGGTATCTCTTCTTTCTCGGCGGCGGAGTTTCGCCCGGCGTGGCGGGCTCTCCACTCGCGGCAATTTCTCCGCAAAAACAACGTTGCCTAGCCGCGTGGAATTTCCTTCGCGGCGTAGCTCGGTGCAAACTGCGACGGTTGTCATCGACGCGGCCGATGGAGGCATCCCATCAGCGTTTCCCATCGGCGAGGGGAAATGGGATTACATCGGCCGGGCGGCGAATTAAGGATACGTCTCACGATGTCTTCGCGCCCGAAGCGGCGCGACTCGGTTGCAACTCGGGAAACCCGGCCCCCGGTGTTGAGCGCGGGGTTGAGAACCCGGGAATAAGTTATCGGGGGGCGGTGTGCAACAACACGTTGTAAGATAATGCGATTTGGTCGCCGGCTGAGAGCTACGCTGGTCGTGCAACCGTGCACAGGTACATCGGTTCGCCGTGGGACGGGCGAGCTGCGGGGAACCCGAGTTTGCACACGCGTGCATATTCAGGGGGCCATGATTAACGAGCCGAGGCGATATTTCCGCGCAACTGTGCTCCCGGCGTGTACGTGTACGGGAGCCGGTCGCGAGCTCTGCAGGGACAGCCCGATCGAGTTTTAAGTAGATGGACAGAACGCGCACGTGCTTGCGGGCCGCGCTGCTTCCTCGCGGAACTCTGAAACCGCACCGTGCCCTTGTTAATTATCTTGGACCGGGAACGGCGGTTCATTTGCACACGCTGCTCGCAGGTGCTGTTTGTCTGTAGCCGCCACTGCTTTCGGCACCGAGTGATATTAGATCCGATGGTTAGCGCTCGGCGCCGCGCAAACACGATAACAGTCATCGAACGCGTATGCGATATGCATGTATATATAGGGTAAACTCGGGTAAATTCGTGGTACTGGTTACTCCGTGATACTTTTTCATTTATCTGTAACTCGAAATTCTCTGACTCAATTCAGATGTGACGAAAGCTAACAGACAGCGTTCATCTTCTAGTTTATGTTGTGGTAAAATAATTAGTCAATTGAAGTTAGCGTGATAGAGTGAGAGAGCATTTTTCGTGCTAGTTGTGGACGATCGCTTGATTATGTATTATATGTCCTTCACAGTGCTATTTTTTTTGTTATTAATTATCATGGTGTTAGATTTTGTAATTATTTTATACTTATTTGTTATGGTCTATTTGGAAGGCCTGCGAGTTTGAAGGGAGGATAGGGTGTAAACCTGGTAGGGGTGAGTTTGGAAGGATTTGTGGTGGGGAAGTGGACTTGACCAGCTAAACTCTTTACCTCAACTGCATCTTGAGGATAAAAAATGCAAATTTTACTGGTATTCCTATGCTTAGTCAAGTAACCCCGTCCGACATTGTTAACATGTTAAGGGCTGTAGTAAATAAAATACCGTAAATTATAGTCAATGTATCACCTTTCCACAAAATATTCATGAAAAAACATCAAGCAATACTTAGTGGACAAAAGTTCATAAATAGTCGAAACAAAAATATTGACTTCCCGCCGACCTTTTTAGTTTCTTCATTCTCACCGATTGAACACGCAAGTTTTTGTCACGGCGACACATTAAATGGCAAGCTGGTCATTCATATGCTTGAATATCGCGAATCGCAATTATTCCATAATACAACAATTAAAGGGAATTAGTCAACTAAGCTCGTCAGTCAACTAGCCCCGTTCTCCCCTACGTACTCCTTGTATGTGGATTGGAAGTGATAGGGGTGCAACCAGGAGTCCTCTGTTCCTTAACCAAACGGGATAGAAGGGCGGGAAGTAGATTGGATGTCTTCTAAAATTGCTTCTCAAAGAAAGAAGAGAGTCCTGCTCGGGAGGCTGGATTGCCCGGCGATCCAATTATGATTACACTTAATATCGTTACGCTCTCCCTCCTCCCGGCATTACGTTTGTCCCGGCGACTGGCCTTTCTCCGCGTTATCGTATTACGCTCATAACCAGCCGGGAGTAATCCCTCTCCTAAATAAATGAATCTGATATCGGTGGAGCGGCGAGGCCGCAGGTCCAAGGAGTAACTCTCTCCTGGCTACGTTTTAACGAGAACGAATATGATTCGTCGTTAACAGTGCCCCGCGATGGATCGCGAAGGCGACGAGTATTTATTACGCGAGGCTGCGGACGATATCACGAATGCACGGGGGATTCTTCATGCCTGCCCTCCCACCTTGGAGGGCACCGATGCCTGAAACAATACACCCCCGACAATAGCCTATAAAGCAAGTTCGTGTAACGCTCCCTTCTACTCCGATACGGTCTTTGTACTCCATCTCTTTATACAGCATCGCGTCGTATTAAATCCTCTCTTCCTCCTCCAGTCGGTGGCGCTATTTTATTAAATCCCACAGCGCGTAATATGCGATTAGCTAGGATCCTTTGATACCGCAACGCCCGCTCCAAGGCCCCGCCGCCACCAAGGTGTTATTGTTTCTCGGGGCTGACTGGCCGCGTCCAGTCGACTATCGACGGATCGATGATCCACGGAGGCCCGCCGCACCCTTTCCCAGCCGCCCTCGAAATTCGTATTTCGGGCTCGTCGAGCAGAATAACGCCGAATTACCAAGTTCGTTTGTTCCGGCCGCGGCGCCTTCGCGGGTGTTTATTCCGGTCGGATACGCCGCGCGACAATCCCCCCCCCGCGAGGAAAATCGTGCTTCCCGGTGGTCGACCTCCGCGCTGCAATCTGATTTTCGAGCACCGACACGACCCGCCTCGCACTTACCTTTTTTCGCCCTTTTTGCGACGCGCGACACGCGGCCACAAATTCGGGCGACATTTTGCATCGCGCTGGGAAAAACGAAAGAAACGTTGCGCGTTCCAGGCGTCGCATCGGGCGTCGCTTGGAATAATGCATTCCCTGGGAAATCGCGGGCCGGGCTTTGCCAGCAAGTAGCTTTCAAACGCGGGGCACCTCCGTGTCGCGAATAAGAGCTTCTGCAGCGATCTCCGCGGAATAATTCGCGCGGAAGTATCTTCTATCGTTGATTAAATAGGGATCCGGCGCGTTGGCCTTCCTTCGCGTATTCCATCGCCTGTTAACGCTGCTTTTAAAATAGTTAATGAATTTTTACTTTTTTGCGCAGGCCCCTTTGTATGCTAATTCACCCTCCCCGCGGCTTTGATCAACATTTATATTTCAAACGCGGTAACCGGGGCCGGATACGGACTTAATTAAGTTTGCTAACACCCTCGTCTGTTTCCCGTTTGCATGTGAACTCTACGGCGCAATATTTAAATGCGCTTTTCGTGCTGCACGCGTGGCCAATTGCGTTCGTCACGGTGGTTTTCCGAATTAGCGACGATGGATGGATGGGATGGATGAATTTTCGTGTCTAACAGAGGGATTAATAATTTTTGGCCTTGCGTTCTCGATGTTTTAGCAACATTCAAAAACAGCTCTCCGTGTACGATGGGATTTTTTCTGTTAATTACATTTGGCGATCGGCGAGCTGGAGGCGTCGGTGCATAATTGGCAGCCAACAGCCTCGCGTTTACAAAAATTATGTACTGGGTATGTCTTGATAGCCATACCCCGCCAGTACGACGTTCACATCGCACTGGCGCGCTATCAAAGTAGCGAGCACCCTTTTTAAACGTGGCGTTGCCGCGGCAGATCTTAAGTCACGTTTCAGCGCATTATCAGACGCGAGAATCGTCTCAACCACCGAGCCATCTGTTGCGCCATCGAGGAACTATAGCGGCGAGGCTGCTGGCCAGTGGAAAAGGCGCAATTTTCGATCGATTCGGAGGCGGTCGTGCGAGAGAGAGGAAAGATTGCGATCGAGTCGTGCGTGAGGAGGGAAACAGGGGGACGGAGGCTGGCGGGAAAATTTTCGGTAGTCGTTCGACAGCCTGTGCTCAGTCACGCTCGATAAGACGTTAATTATAAAATTTCACCATCGATGCAGCAACCGATAATTCGTTTCACGCTCGAGTCTCCAATTCTCGACGAGAAATTGGAGAAAATTTCGGGACGAATACGATATCGGCTTGGTCGGAGGGAGGGGGATGGGTGTCGTTCGTTATCCACGCCAAGGGATATTGTAATCGAGTTAATTAAAAGTTGAATAAAGATATCCCGTGTCCGTGAGGAGGTTCTATTATTCGAAACTGGTCCGAAGTCGTCTTGGACGTAGGTGGCTACCCACACAGAGCCGACGGGCGCCAACGATTCGATAATTAAAAAGAAAACCAATACTCGCCTCGCCGCGAAATAAAACGTGCGACTTTCCGCTCGCGATTTTCTTGTTTCCCCGTTGAATCGCCGGCTAAGCCGGAATAAGTAACCGGGCTGCGAATACGAGAGAGGCCGGGGTACCGAATCAGCAATTACCTATTTAATTTGCGAATTTGTCTCGCCTTCTGTGCCCGCTTCGCCGAGATAATTTCTGTCGTCTAACGAATTTCTCCGATACCGTGGATTTTTCATGGACAAAAAGCACGTAACACTCCGATAATAAGGAATCTCGACTATCGTTCTGATTGGCAGAAAAATCTCAAACGAATTTCAGTCACGACCGCGGGCTGTTTGACTTCCAGCGGCCGGATGAAAGCGTAGCGGCGAGCGGTCGCTGAAATTTACACGGCAAGCGAGCCGAAAGAGTACGACTCGCTGGGAATTGTTTGACAGGGGTTGGAGAGGCTTCCTGCCGTGTATTAAATCAGGGGATTGTCACCCGGCTGCGAATTCACCGGGTGCCTTGTAGTCCCGGCGAATGTGCATCCCAGTTCCGCAATTAAGAAGACCGTCGCGTTTCGACGTTCCGCAATCTTGTTCCGTTGCCTCCAGTTCCACTGAAAAGCTCCGCCCTCCTCTCCTGCCTCCTGTCCTCCACATAAACTATCCGACGGGCGCCTTAGCTCCTAGCGGGAGCTGCTAAATTCTACACCCTCGAAGTGCGGATGCAATAGCGCGAGAGGTAGAGGTACTTTTCCCGCGAAACCGTGGGACGTGCCCGAAATTCTGATTCCCCTGTGCTAGGACTGGTTGCGAGTATAGGTACAGAGACAAATTGCCAGGAGGTTAGCAGCGTGTAGCTGGCGGCGGATTTTTCACTGTTTCCCCGGTGGCGTTCTTTCAATTACCTACGCTCCCTGAGGAAGAGGATGTTAACGAAGATCGACTTACCTGAAGGTACGGCACTGTTTTGCACAGCGCCAGGCCAAAGAACCACGTCTCGGTGATGTCCCAGAGCACGGTGAACGGCAGGCAGAGCAGCAGCACCAGGAAGTCCGCCACTGCCAGGTTAACGATAAAGTAATTGGTGACGGTCCTCATCGAGTTGTTCCTGTAGACTGCTATGCAGACGAGCGCGTTCCCGACCAGGCCCACCACGAAGACGACGCTGTGGGTGGCGATCAGCACCCAGTCCCAGAATTTCGGGAACATGTATTCCAGCAAGCAGTCCATGTAATCCTCGGTCGTGGTGCAGTTAACGTTGGTGCAGTTGTCGTCCTCATCCAGAGCAACATAACCCTCCGGACATTTTTCGGAGGCTTCGACCAGCGTGGACACCACCGACGCCAGCCATCCGACGATTATCGGCCCGACGCGTAACATTTTTCTTCGCCCTTGTTCCTCGCTATCAGCAAACCTGGAAACTTGCCACTCTCACCCCAGCAAAAAGTTTTCCGCCCGCCCAATATCTCAGGGACTAGAGACGCTTCCCATTCCGAGTGTCCTCCAGCGGCCTCGATCTTCCTCCGAGGAAACCTCCCCGCGGAGGCCTGCCACTAGTAGTTTAAACGTTCGAAGAACGAAGAAGATATTCAGCGAGAAAGTTGTCCCCGGTGTCGCTCGGCTTCACCTTTGCTTCTTCCCTCGCTACCTTCGCCTTCGCTCGGTGACGTTTACCTCGCCCCAATTTCCATGGCATTAACGGCAATTCTCGTCGTCTTTTTCCCGACCCTTCTCCATCCTCAGCAACGCGACCAGTGCCCAAGGATCATCCCCGCGCGGCGCTCTCTATCCGATTAGCGCGGCGGGCCGCCGAAAACGCTTCAATCCTCTCGATTCTCCCGGCTGAAAGTTTCTGTCTCTCCTTCCGCCGGCCGCGACAGCGTCAAAAGTGTCTTAAGGACTTGGCCACGTCGACCTCGGGCGAGGGGGGGGAAAAAAAGTTCGCCTTGGGACAGTTTCGGTGGGCGCGACTGGTTGTGATTTCCCAAGTGTCGCCGCGGTTAAGGAACTTAGTTCTCTGATGCGAGGGCACGAGGCGAGGACCGCTAAGAAATTATTCAGGAATTCGATGGGGAATCGCTTTCCCTCCCTTCTCCGTCAGGCACCCTCTTTTATGTGATCGCCGACAAGTGGCCTGTGGGCAGCAGGATAAATCCTCTGTGGGATCAATAGCTCGCAAAGTTTCCGCGATTCTTCGGCCCCCGGTCGCGCGTGAAAGGGAATCGATGTCCCCGTGACTCGGGAGAAGCCCGCTACAAACTTTTGCACCCGCCGGTTCTCCGTTCCTCCTCGCCGATTTTACTTCCCACCAGTTCGCCCCTTATTCTATCTTCGCTCTCGAACTCGGACGGGCCAGTTGGAACGGGAACTCGATCAGGGGAGAGCGCAGAAAAATTGTCGGCAGCGGGTAAAACGAATTTCTCGAAGAAACTTCCTATCAGGAACGAACGACCAACAGCGAGGATTTATGTGCGAGTGGGCAGAGAGAGAAACGAGTCGCGTCTCGGACGTCTCGTTAACCGTCGGGACCCTCTGTCGTACGCGACAGAGGGGATTCCTGTTATCTAAATGTCCTATCGATAGACCGATATGTCGTAAGAAGCAGCTCGCGATCCTAAACAAGGGGAGTCCCTCCAAATTACGTACACCCGCGGGAGCAGCGAATATTGCAGTCGAGCTTAACAGAGCATCCCGCCGGATTTGTAATGCAATTTGAAATTTTAATTGTACTTGGTAGGAAGTTGCCGCAGCGTCGCGACGGGACGCGACGCGGCAGAGTTTACAGAACCGACTCGCGGCGTAATTGCGCGGCGTCTATTAATTGATCGTATCGTCGTTCCGCTCTGAAAAAGCCTTAACCGGCGTTGATGAACATTGCGTACGCGTTTCCGTGTTTGCAGCGGCGATCGCGCGAGGCTGCAGCCAGCAAATCTCGCACTATCCTCGAGCGAAGATCCTCGCCAACGTTCCTCGATCGTTACCCACGGCCAGGGTAATAAAAAACACCTAGATTGTTCTATTAATCTTCCAAATTTTCGAGCTCGTCCGTACCACTAACGGCAAGCCAATGAATCAGGAAGCTGTCACGACCGTTTCCACTCGGCGTTTTACGATTATAACTTGCATCCAACGCTTGGGGGTTAAAAAAAGAATCATACGCGCTGGCGATGACCGCAGTGAATCGACTGGGTGGTGTCCGCCTCCGTTTCCTTCGCGAGCAGAGTTATTCCCCGGCTGTGATTTGTAGATTCGATTTACGGGGCCGATTCGACCGAAAGTGGTGGATATCCGAAATATTTCTGACGCTGGAAACCGAGCACGGTGTTTCCGATGTTCCCATTCGTTTCGGTCGCGGCGTATCGTAAATCTGTCGGGTTTGCGTCAACTCTGGCGACAACTGCCGCGGAAACGTGAAATTCAATATGAAAGCGGAGGGAAAGTTTAACGCGCTCCTTGGCGATTTTTCCTCTCGCCACTCGTCGTCATTTCCGGGCGGCGAAGAGCGAGCGAACGGTGGGAATCTCGGAGGGCACGCGCGGCAGGATCGTTCATCGAAGGGTTCTTCAAAGAGCGCGTCAAGAGTTTTCTATTAGATAAACATTAGGTGATTACCTAATAGAGACTTTGAATGCTCAGATGAATGCCGCGTCGGATGCAATAACGCGCGCGTAAGCGTCGCTGAATACCCCGCGAGATGAAAACATTTTACAACCGCGGGGGGTCTGCTGCTTCACTTTCTGCCAGATATTAAAGCAATGAACTATTCCCTACGCGAGCAACATTATTCTTTCGAATTATCGCTGCACATATTTACCACCAGCCTTCACAGATTCCTTCGGCTCGCTGGCAATCCTCGCTTATTTCTCAAACTCGACGCAACTTCCCCTTTGTCACTATTCCCGCAGCTATCGTTCGCACCATAGCCTGGCCTTCGTTCACTCCAGATTCTCTCATCGAATCATCGTTTCCCCTGCGTGTGCTTCATGATATTTAAACACCAGGTTGCCCGACTCTCGAACCCTTTGGGAGTCGTTTCCCCTTCACTCTCAGATGCACTGTTCCGCGTGGACAAAACTTCACCCTCGTTCGTCGATCGACCGTGATCGAAGGCGATCCCCGAGACGGTTTCCCCGAGAGTTTCGCTGCGCGGCGACGGGAGGCGAAGGGTCCTGGTTCGGGAAAGGGATGTGAACGCGGCGACGGACTCTGCGAAACTGAGGTATGTACGTCGTTTTAACGAGCGCGTAGGTGCAGCGGCACGCTGAAGCCGACCACCGAGCCACGCTTCGTTTCCAACTACCTCGATCCCCCTGGGTACCCTGGCTCCTTCTCTCCGTCAATTTCACATCATCTCACTATTAAACAGAGGCAAGAAAAAATTCTCTGCGCGAGTCGTCCGCCCGTACCACCTACGCTAGACGAACTAACGTTTCGTTTACAGTACCCATCTACTGCTATTTTCCTCCCGTTTAAGCGAACCGCGTTAATCCACCCACGTCTGAAATAAGTACTCTTTGTTTTCTACACGATACAATTCTTCGAAGTTCCAACTCGAGTCCCGCCGTGACGCGCGTGCCTGTGTTCTTCGATAAATTCCTTTGCCCGGCTGGAATTAAATTCCAATCCCCTTTTTTACGAGCTGTCTCGGGCTTACGACGAGAGAAACGGCCCGCGGAAAGATAGTAGCCGTTGTTCCTTTAGAAACGTGACTTGTGTCCGCCGAAAGTGAACGAAATGGGTGATGATGTTTTCATTGGGTGACGAGTAGCCCCGGCGCGCCACAGAGGGACCGTTAACGGGATTTTTATGTACCGGATCGATAGGAGATTGTAAGCTCGCCCGGTGAGCAACTGACGGGGCCGTTGCCGGCTACCGAAATCCTCGGAAAATAAAAGATATCCGCGGGGGTATTAAATTCCGGCTGTGGAATAGCTTCCAGCGATCCCGTGGTTTCCCACGCGTCTCCCCGTGACGATGGAAATTCTGGGCATTCACGGGGTCGCCCTCTTACGATTCTTCCCGCGTCCATTCGATCCCCGCCCTCGTTTATCATCGCCGGGCACGATGAACCGTTTTTAGAGCCGGCTTTTTTTGCCGTGTCCACCTGTTTATCTCGCCACCGACAGTTCGCGAAAAAAGACTGCAATTTATTCGCCTGACCTTTCACTCGACATATACGAATGGATCATTCCTGGTGTTGATCGTGCTGCTTTTTTCCCCGTCATCCAGTTACGTAGATTGAAAAGAACGGTGTGTAATGTAAAAAGGAGCAGGTCTTATCTTAGCGTTGCCACGAGGAAAGTGAATAGTGGGAAGTGGATATAGGTAGCTGTGTGATGGCACAATGGTGAACGAGCGTTTTCTTGATCAGGTCCATGGTACCGTTCCGTGCCGCTCTTTTGTAGAGCGAGATCAATTGAACGCCCGCATTTTCGCTAGGCTGCTAGGGGTCGTCATTAAGGGGGATTCTCGTCTAATAGCCCCAAAGGTAACTGATATTTAAGAATTTTTTTTTAAAAAACTGTTGGTCATATTGGATTAAACTCTTTTGGGATATAAGAAGGCATCTTTAAACTTGCAGAAAATATATTTTTATGTCGATCCTTCTTATTATTTATTAATTACTGTGGAATCTTGTCCATCTCTTCGGCGATGTAACTCCTGTCATCTGATTGCAAAAAAAAAAAATAGAATCTTATTGAAGTTAGATAGTTTGCCCTGGGATTGGTTCAATTTAAAGAAAAAAAATGAAAAATTGTAAGAGTTATAGCGTTCGAAAGAAAAAGTAAGTGTTTCCCTTAGACAAATTTTTCATATTATTCTTTACATCGACAAAAAAGTATTATAAGTAAAAACTAAAATTAAAATTTAAGGCCCAGTCCCAGGGTAAATTATTTAACTTTAAGAAAATTTTCTTCTTCTTGCAATAGGATGACTGTGACAGGTGCTACACCTGATGCCAACATCGTCGAAGATTCCACAATAATTAATAAATAATAAGAAGGATCGACATAAAAAAAAAATTCTACAAGTTTAAAGATGCTTCTTTATATCCCAAAAGAGTTTAATACATTATTAACAATAATGTGTTAAAAAAAATGAATAAATTTCGGGGGTTCTTACACGAGAATCCCCCCTTAAATTACGCAAAGCTGGTTTGGTGGGGAGGGGGGAGAGATCGCCCAAATTACCCTTGGGTAATTTAAGAACGTCCCCTTATCTACGATCGAGAGATCCTGTCTGCAGGAAAACTGGGACTCGTCGCCGTGATTATACACGCCCAGCAGCGAAATAAATGCAAACGGAGGGGAGGATCGATGGTGGTTTCTCCGCAGAAGTGGACGCGATGGTTTAGAATGTTTAGATCGCTGTACGCGCGACGCGCCACGGGAAATGTCCAAGGCGTGCTCATGATTAATGGTACCAAAGCAAACGGCTGTCGTCTAATGTGTGCCCGCTTTGTATGAACACGCGACGGCCAGCCAGAGACTGCGATAAATTCCAGCCATTCGATGTGCAATATTTTTCTTTGCCTAGATCATCCCTTTGTATATACATACCTACCTCCGCGACGTTTCGTGCGGCGGCTCGATCAAAAAATATACGCTTCCATGCCCTCGTTCGGTGAAAGAATAATACGTTGTATTCGAGGGCGAAGGAGCAAAAGGGGTGTCAACAGGAGATGGTCCATTCTTGAGTGGACTTGTTTTATTTGTAAGCGCCCGCCTTTACATAATAGAAATCGGTTAACGGCGGATCGATGAAGGGTTTCGGGTGTGCAGATACGAAATACAAGTTTTTTTTTTCAAGCGGAACAGTCGCTTTGGGGGCTTGATTCTCGGGAAAGGTGGGCTGGTGTAGCTGCTACAGGCAAATATAGGTCAAAGCGTAATTGGAGCGGTTGTGTCTTGAAAGGAGTGCGAGGCTTCTTTTACGAGAACTTTGAGCGACGGTAAATTTACGGGGTCTCGACGATTCGCGTGCTCACCGCGAATTTCACCAGCAAATTTCATCCACTTTTACCTCCGCCGCCAAATTGGAGGGAAAACATTTGACGAAAGCGGGGAATGCAGGAATCCGCTGTAAAAGCAAGTGTCGTGGACTTTGCAATGGACAGAGGTAATTTTTTTTTTTTTCAATTACGCGATCGATCGGTGTAACATGATTGGAATGGCAGTAATCTTTCGCGATGGAAAGTAAACGGTAGCGACATCTACGGGTTACAACTACAATTTGTTGCCTCGAGTTGAAGCGGAACAACTTTATAAATATCCTACTTCCCTTTCCCTATCCTTATCGTCGACGAAAGTGGTCTGTGAAGCCACAGACGAGGTACAGGATAGACCTATAAACCAATGCACTTTTCTGTCACTGGTTTGGGGCTCCTAGGACACCCTTGCCATTTTAGTGCCGCATGCAACGTTACCGGTGAAGTCTCGAAACAGATTGTAACGCTACGCGTGGTAGGAATTCAACACGTGTAAAACTAAGGGTGCGTTCCGTTATTCACTGCAAGTACTGGCAGTGCTGACAATAGCGTTCCGATATGGATAGCAGTTCACTGCGAAAGCACTGCTACAGATGTATGACGTCACGAACTTCGACGTCACTTCCTGTTGTAACTGCTGCAGCCGGCCAGGTACAGCAGTCGCAGTGATCACGTGACCATTTCAAAATGAATCCTGCAATTGATGTGAACATGGAAATTATTACTATTATTGACGAAGAAAGTAGCGAGCGTTTTTTCCACTCATTTTGTAGGTTATTAGAACAATATTGGACACCAGATGACAGACGCTATGAGATACTGAATGCAACCAGCTGCAAGCTGCGTTCCGTTTTACAATTTCGCAGCAGCTTCGAAATGCACGAAATTAAAACGGGCCGCTGTTAGCAGCACACTCACGTGACGTCATATAAGAAGTACTTGCAGTGAATAACGGAACGCACCCTAAGTCATTCGAAACCCGCGGTTTACAAATGATTCTGTTAGATTAACAATTTAAATTTAAAGATCGTTTTATAAACGTATTCCGTGCAACGACAGAGAAAGAAGGATCACAACAAAACCAGAACACATACACCTTCTAAACTTGCTGTCCTATTCGAGCTTATTTAACGCAAAACAAGTCTATTTAACATAAAAATTTATACAAACAACATTATTTATAGAAGACATGATTTCATGATGTAACGTGGAATACGTCGCCAAGGAATTGTAACTTGGTATATTTCAATAAGGTGCTGAAACCCTGCGCGCACGTCCCCCCGGCGCCGCTCGTGCGCATGCGCGAGTTTTTTTCGAATTTTCGGAAAAAAAAATTTTTTTCGAAACTTTTCCATCTTCCGCGGTCTGGACCCTGCGCGCACATCCCCCCGGCGCCCCTCGTGCGCATGCGCGAGTTTTTTTTCGAATTTTCGGAAAAAAAATTTTTTTTCGAAACTTTTCCATCTTCCGCGGTCTGGACCCTGCGCGCACATCCCCCGGCGCCGCTCGTGCGCATGCGCGAGTTTTTTTCGAATTTTCGGAAAAAAAAAAATTTTTCGAAACTTTTCCATCTTCCGCGGTCTGGACCCTGCGCGCACACCCCCCCCCGGCGCCGCTCGTGCGCATGCGCGAGTTTTTTTCGAAATTTCGGAAAAAAAAAATTTTTTCGAAACTTTTCCATCTTCCGCGGTCTGGACCCTGCGCGCACGTCCCCCGGCGCCCCTCGTGCGCATGCGCGAGTTTTTTTTCGAATTTTCGGAAAAAAAATTTTTTTTCGAAACTTTTCCATCTTCCGCGGTCTGGACCCTGCGCGCACATCCCCCGGCGCCGCTCGTGCGCATGCGCGAGTTTTTTTCGAATTTTCGGAAAAAAAAAAAATTTTTCGAAACTTTTCCATCTTCCGCGGTCTGGACCCTGCGCGCACACCCCCCCCCGGCGCCGCTCGTGCGCATGCGCGAGTTTTTTTCGAAATTTCGGAAAAAAAAAATTTTTTCGAAACTTTTCCATCTTCCGCGGTCTGGACCCTGCGCGCACGTCCCCCGGCGCCCCTCGTGCGCATGCGCGAGTTTTTTTTCGAATTTTCGGAAAAAAAAATTTTTTCGAAACTTTTCCATCTTCCGCGGTCTGGACCCTGCGCGCACACCCCCCCTGGCGCCGCTCGTGCGCATGCGCGAGTTTTTTTCGAAATTTCGGAAAAAAAAATTTTTTTCGAAACTTTTCCATCTTCCGCGGTCTGGACCCTGCGCGCACATCCCCCCGGCGCCCCTCGTGCGCATGCGCGAGTTTTTTTTCGAATTTTCGGAAAAAAAATTTTTTTTCGAAACTTTTCCATCTTCCGCGGTCTGGACCCTGCGCGCACATCCCCCGGCGCCGCTCGTGCGCATGCGCGAGTTTTTTTCGAATTTTCGGAAAAAAAAAAATTTTTCGAAACTTTTCCATCTTCCGCGGTCTGGACCCTGCGCGCACACCCCCCCCCGGCGCCGCTCGTGCGCATGCGCGAGTTTTTTTCGAAATTTCGGAAAAAAAAAATTTTTTCGAAACTTTTCCATCTTCCGCGGTCTGGACCCTGCGCGCACGTCCCCCGGCGCCCCTCGTGCGCATGCGCGAGTTTTTTTTCGAATTTTCGGAAAAAAAAATTTTTTCGAAACTTTTCCATCTTCCGCGGTCTGGACCCTGCGCGCACACCCCCCCTGGCGCCGCTCGTGCGCATGCGCGAGTTTTTTTCGAAATTTCGGAAAAAAAAATTTTTTTCGAAACTTTTCCATCTTCCGCGGTCTGGACCCTGCGCGCACGTCCCCCGGCGCCCCTCGTGCGCATGCGCGAGTTTTTTTTCGAATTTTCGGAAAAAAAAATTTTTTTCGAAACTTTTCCATCTTCCGCGGACTGGACCCTGCGCGCACACCCCCCGGCGCCGCTCGTGCGCATGCGCGAGTTTTTTTTCGAATTTTCGGAAAAAAAAAAATTTTTCGAAACTTTTCCATCTTCCGCGGTCTGGACTCTGCGCGCACATCCCCCCGGCGCCGCTCGTGCGCATGCGCGAGTTTTTTTTCGAATTTTCGGAAAAAAAATTTTTTTTCGAAACTTTTCCATCTTCCGCGGTCTGGACCCTGCGCGCACGTCCCCCCGGCGCCCCTCGTGCACATGCGCGAGTTTTTTTCGAAATTTCGGAAAAAAAAATTTTTTTCGAAACTTTTCCATCTTCCGCGGTCTGGACCCTACGCGCACGTCCCCCCGGCGCCCCTCGTGCGCATGCGCGAGTTTTTTTCGAAATTTCGGAAAAAAAATTTTTTCGAAACTTTTCCATCTTCCGCGGTCTGGACCCTGCGCGCACATCCCCCCGGCGCCCCTCGTGCGCATGCGCGAGTTTTTTTCGAAATTTCGGAAAAAAATTTTTTTTTCGGAACTTTTCCATCTTCCGCGGTCTGGACCCTGCGCACACGTCCCCCCGGCGCCCCTCGTGCGCATTCGCGAGTTTTTTTTCGAATTTTCGGAAAAAATTTTTTTTTTCGAAACTTTTCCATCTTCCGCGGTCTGGACCCTGCGCGCACATCCCCCGGCGCCGCTCGTGCGCATGCGCGAGTATTTTTCGAATTTTCGGAAAAAAAAAAAATTTTCGAAACTTTTCCATCTTCCGCGGTCTGGACCCTGCGCGCACATCCCCCCCGGCGCCGCTCGTGCGCATGCGCGAGTTTTTTTCGAAATTTCGGAAAAAAAATTTTTTTTCGAAACTTTTCCATCTTCCGCGGTCTGGACCCTGCGCGCACGTCCCCCCGGCGCCCCTCGTGCGCATGCGCGAGTTTTTTTTCGAATTTTCGGAAAAAAAATTTTTTTTCGAAACTTTTCCATCTTCCGCGGTCTGGACCCTGCGCGCACATCCCCCGGCGCCGCTCGTGCGCATGCGCGAGTTTTTTTCGAATTTTCGGAAAAAAAAAAATTTTTCGAAACTTTTCCATCTTCCGCGGTCTGGACCCTGCGCGCACATCCCCCCCGGCGCCGCTCGTGCGCATGCGCGAATTTTTTATGAATTTTCGGAAAAAAAATTTTTTTTCGAAACTTTTCCATCTTCCGCGGTCTGGACCCTGCGCGCACGTCCCCCCGGCGCCCCTCGTGCGCATGCGCGAGTTTTTTTCGAAATTTCGGAAAAAAAATTTTTTTTCGAAACTTTTCCATCTTCCGCGGTCTGGACCCTGCGCGCACATCCCCCCGGCGCCGCTCGTGCGCATGCGCGAGTTTTTTTCGAATTTCCGGAAAAAAAAATTTTTTTCGAAACTTTTCCATCTTCCGCGGTCTGGACCCTGCGCGCACGTCCCCCCGGCGCCCCTCGTGCGCATGCGCGAGTTTTTTTCGAAATTTCGGAAAAAAAAATTTTTTTCGAAACTTTTCCATCTTCCGCGGTCTGGACCCTGCGCGCACATCCCCCCGGCGCCGCTCGTGCGCATGCGCGAGTTTTTTTCGAAATTTCGGAAAAAAAATTTTTTTTCGAAACTTTTCCATCTTCCGCGGTCTGGACCCTGCGCGCACGTCCCCCCGGCGCCCCTCGTGCGCATGCGCGAGTTTTTTTCGAAATTTCGGAAAAAAAAATTTTTTTCGAAACTTTTCCATCTTCCGCGGTCTGGACCCTGCGCGCACGTCCCCCCGGCGCCCCTCGTGCGCATGCGCGAGTTTTTTTTCGAATTTTCGGAAAAAAAAATTTTTTTCGAAACTTTTCCATCTTCCGCGGTCTGGACCCTGCGCGCACATCCCCCGGCGCCGCTCGTGCGCATGCGCGAGTTTTTTTCGAATTTTCGGAAAAAAAAAAATTTTTCGAAACTTTTCCATCTTCCGCGGTCTGGACCCTGCGCGCACATCCCCCCGGCGCCCCTCGTGCGCATGCGCGAGTTTTTTTCGAATTTTCGGAAAAAAATTTTTTTTTCGAAACTTTTCCATCTTCCGCGGTCTGGACCCTGCGCGCACGTCCCCCCGGCGCCCCTCGTGCGCATGCGCGAGTTTTTTTTCGAATTTTCGGAAAAAAAATTTTTTTTCGAAACTTTTCCATCTTCCGCGGTCTGGACCCTGCGCGCACATCCCCCGGCGCCGCTCGTGCGCATGCGCGAGTTTTTTTCGAATTTTCGGAAAAAAAAAAATTTTTCGAAACTTTTCCATCTTCCGCGGTCTGGACCCTGCGCGCACATCCCCCCCGGCGCCGCTCGTGCGCATGCGCGAATTTTTTATGAATTTTCGGAAAAAAAAATTTTTTTCGAAACTTTTCCATCTTCCGCGGTCTGGACCCTGCGCGCACGTCCCCCCGGCGCCCCTCGTGCGCATGCGCGAGTTTTTTTCGAAATTTCGGAAAAAAAATTTTTTTTCGAAACTTTTCCATCTTCCGCGGTCTGGACCCTGCGCGCACGTCCCCCCGGCGCCCCTCGTGCGCATGCGCGAGTTTTTTTCGAAATTTCGGAAAAAAAATTTTTTTTCGAAACTTTTCCATCTTCCGCGGTCTGGACCCTGCGCGCACGTCCCCCGGCGCCCCTCGTGCGCATGCGCGAGTTTTTTTTCGAATTTTCGGAAAAAAATTTTTTTTTCGAAACTTTTCCATCTTCCGCGGTCTGGACCCTGCGCGCACATCCCCCCGGCGCCGCTCGTGCGCATGCGCGAGTTTTTTTCGAATTTCCGGAAAAAAAAATTTTTTCGAAACTTTTCCATCTTCCGCGGTCTGGACCCTGCGCGCACGTCCCCCCGGCGCCCCTCGTGCGCATGCGCGAGTTTTTTTCGAAATTTCGGAAAAAAAAATTTTTTTCGAAACTTTTCCATCTTCCGCGGTCTGGACCCTGCGCGCACATCCCCCCGGCGCCGCTCGTGCGCATGCGCGAGTTTTTTTCGAATTTTCGGAAAAAAATTTTTTTTTCGAAACTTTTCCATCTTCCGCGGTCTGGACCCTGCGCGCACGCCCCCCGGCGCCCCTCGTGCGCATGCGCGAGTTTTTTTCGAAATTTCGGAAAAAAAAATTTTTTTCGAAACTTTTCCATCTTCCGCGGTCTGGACCCTGCGCGCACGTCCCCCAGGCGCCCCTCGTGCGCATGCGCGAGTTTTTTTCGAAATTTCGGAAAAAAAAATTTTTTTCGAAACTTTTCCATCTTCCGCGGTCTGGACCCTGCGCGCACGTCCCCCCGGCGCCCCTCGTGCGCATGCGCGAGTTTTTTTTCGAATTTTCGGAAAAAAAATTTTTTTTCGAAACTTTTCCATCTTCCGCGGTCTGGACCCTGCGCGCACATCCCCCGGCGCCGCTCGTGCGCATGCGCGAGTTTTTTTCGAATTTTCGGAAAAAAAAAAATTTTTCGAAACTTTTCCATCTTCCGCGGTCTGGACCCTGCGCGCACATCCCCCCGGCGCCGCTCGTGCGCATGCGCGAGTTTTTTTCGAATTTTCGGAAAAAAAAATTTTTTTCGAAACTTTTCCATCTTCCGCGGTCTGGACCCTGCGCGCACGTCCCCCCGGCGCCCCTCGTGCGCATGCGCGAGTTTTTTTTTCGAATTTTCGGAAAAAAAATTTTTTTTCGAAACTTTTCCATCTTCCGCGGTCTGGACCCTGCGCGCACATCCCCCGGCGCCGCTCGTGCGCATGCGCGAGTTTTTTTCGAATTTTCGGAAAAAAAATTTTTTTTCGAAACTTTTCCATCTTCCGCGGTCTGGACCCTGCGCGCACGTCCCCCCGGCGCCCCTCGTGCGCATGCGCGAGTTTTTTTCGAATTTTCGGAAAAAAAAATTTTTTTCGAAACTTTTCCATCTTCCGCGGTCTGGACCCTGCGCGCACGTCCCCCCGGCGCCCCTCGTGCGAATGCGCGAGTTTTTTTCGAAATTTCGGAAAAAAAATTTTTTTTCGAAACTTTTCCATCTTCCGCGGTCTGGACCCTGCGCGCACATCCCCCCCGGCGCCGCTCGTGCGCATGCGCGATTTTTTTTCGAATTTTCGGAAAAAAAAATTTTTTTCGAAACTTTTCCATCTTCCGCGGTCTGGACCCTGCGCGCACGTCCCCCCGGCGCCCCTCGTGCGCATGCGCGAGTTTTTTTCGAAATTTCGGAAAAAAAATTTTTTTTCGAAACTTTTCCATCTTCCGCGGTCTGGACCCTGCGCGCACATCCCCCCGGCGCCGCTCGTGCGCATGCGCGAGTTTTTTTCGAATTTTCGGAAAAAAAAATTTTTTTCGAAACTTTTCCATCTTCCGCGGTCTGGACCCTGCGCGCACGTCCCCCCGGCGCCCCTCGTGCGCATGCGCGAGTTTTTTTCGAAATTTCGGAAAAAAAAATTTTTTTCGAAACTTTTCCATCTTCCGCGGTCTGGACCCTGCGCGCACGTCCCCCCGGCGCCCCTCGTGCGCATGCGCGAGTTTTTTTCGAAATTTCGGAAAAAAAATTTTTTTTCGAAACTTTTCCATCTTCCGCGGTCTGGACCCTGCGCGCACGTTCCCCGGCGCCCCTCGTGCGCATGCGCGAGTTTTTTTTCGAATTTTCGGAAAAAAATTTTTTTTCGAAACTTTTCCATCTTCCGCGGTCTGGACCCTGCGCGCACATCCCCCGGCGCCGCTCGTGCGCATGCGCGAGTTTTTTTCGAATTTTCGGAAAAAAAAAAATTTTTCGAAACTTTTCCATCTTCCGCGGTCTGGACCCTGCGCGCACATCCCCCCCGGCGCCGCTCGTGCGCATGCGCGAGTTTTTTTCGAATTTTCGGAAAAAAAAAATTTCGAAACTTTTCCATCTTCCGCGGTCTGGACCCTGCGCGCACATCCCCCCGGCGCCGCTCGTGCGCATGCGCGAGTTTTTTTCGAATTTTCGGAAAAAAAAATTTTTTTCGAAACTTTTCCATCTTCCGCGGTCTGGACCCTGCGCGCACATCCCCCGGCGCCGCTCGTGCGCATGCGCGAGTTTTTTTCGAATTTTCGGAAAAAAAAAAATTTTTCGAAACTTTTCCATCTTCCGCGGTCTGGACCCTGCGCGCACGCCCCCCGGCGCCCCTCGTGCGCATGCGCGAGTTTTTTTCGAAATTTCGGAAAAAAAATTTTTTTTCGAAACTTTTCCATCTTCCGCGGTCTGGACCCTACGCGCACGTCCCCCCGGCGCCCCTCGTGCGCATGCGCGAGTTTTTTTCGAAATTTCGGAAAAAAAAATTTTTTTCGAAACTTTTCCATCTTCCGCGGTCTGGACCCTGCGCGCACGTCCCCCCGGCGCCCCTCGTGCGCATGCGCGAGTTTTTTTTCGAATTTTCGGAAAAAATTTTTTTTTTCGAAACTTTTCCATCTTCCGCGGTCTGGACCCTGCGCGCACATCCCCCGGCGCCGCTCGTGCGCATGCGCGAGTTTTTTTCGAATTTTCGGAAAAAAAAAAAATTTTCGAAACTTTTCCATCTTCCGCGGTCTGGACCCTGCGCGCACATCCCCCCCGGCGCCGCTCGTGCGCATGCGCGAGTTTTTTTCGAATTTTCGGAAAAAAAAATTTTTTTCGAAACTTTTCCATCTTCCGCGGTCTGGACCCTGCGCGCACATCCCCCGGCGCCGCTCGTGCGCATGCGCGAGTTTTTTTCGAAATTTCGGAAAAAAAAATTTTTTTCGAAACTTTTCCATCTTCCGCGGTCTGGACCCTGCGCGCACGTCCCCCCGGCGCCCCTCGTGCGCATGCGCGAGTTTTTTTCGAATTTTCGGAAAAAAAAATATTTTCGAAACTTTTCCATCTTCCGCGGTCTGGACCCTGCGCGCACATCCCCCGGCGCCGCTAGTGCGCATGCGCGAGTTTTTTTTCGAATTTTCGGAAAAAAAAAATTTTTTCGAAACTTTTCCATCTTCCGCGGTCTGGACCCTGCGCGCACGTCCCCCCGGCGCCCCTCGTGCGCATGCGCGAGTTTTTTTCGAAATTTCGGAAAAAAAAATTTTTTTCGAAACTTTTCCATCTTCCGCGGTCTGGACCCTGCGCGCACGTCCCCCCGGCGCCCCTCGTGCGCATGCGCGATTTTTTTCGACTGGAAAAGTTTCGAAAGAAATTTTTTTCCGAAAAGTCGAAAAAAACTCGCGCATGCGTACGAGCGGCGTCGGGGGGACGTGTGCGCAGGGTTCCGACCGCGGGAAAAAAAAATTTTCGAAAAAAAAAAATTTCTTATTGCGATTCGAAACACCTTACGCAGCAGCAGCGCTACCAATACCTTTCTCAATGTGGAACACTTATTTGTCGAAGTTGCATTTGGGGCTCTTCCTCTAAAAATCGGTGTGGTTTATTTGCCTCCGTCAAGTAATGAGACCTTGTATAGTGCACACTGTTCTGCGATTGCTGATGTTTTAGACGATTATAACCTTCCTCATATCATATGGTCCGGCTCCAACTCATTTCCCGTTAATTCAAACGTTTCCACTAATGAAATTGCATCTGCTGGGATTCTCTCCTCTACTTTTAACTTTTATGATAGATCCCAATGCAATTCCGTGTTAAATTCTTTCGGCAATACTTTAGATTTAATCTTTTCAAACATCGTGTCTACACGTGTTATGTGCTCTCCTGAATCGATTGTAAAATGTGATAGTTACCATCCTGCTCTACACATCTCAATTAATCTACAAAACATAAGAGTTACTCAGCATACCACATACCCCAGTTATAATTTCAAACACGGCGACTACAGTAGTATTATTGACTACTCAAATCATATAAATTTAGATGTTTTGCTCGCAAATAGTAACGTTGACGATTCTACGAAACTTTTGTACGACCACCTTTATTTTGCTATCGAAAACTTTATTCCAAAAATGTATTATAAACGTTCGACTTTTCCTAAATGGTTTTCTCGTACCTTAATTGAACTGGTTCGTAAAAAGAAACAAGCTCACAGAGCTTTCAAAAAGAGCTCTCTACTGTTTGACTACTTGTCTTTTGTCAACTTGCGAGCCGAATGTAAGAGAATTGCTAAACATTGTTACTCCTCTTATGTACGCAAAACTGAACTATCGGTTCAAAATAATATTAAGTCGTTTTGGAGTTTTATAAATTCTAAGCGCAAAACGTCTGGCTTGCCATGTAACATGTTTTACAAAGAAAATGTGGCAACTGATGATGATAATATTGCGAATTTATTTGGCACGTTTTTTGGATCAGTCTATCGGAATAGCACTACTAATTACAAAATCCCTGAAAATGGATGTAACCCCTGTTTTTCTGACCTGGATATTGACATTAGTGATGTTTATATCAGATTAAATAAACTCGATGTCAATAAAGGACCTGGTGTAGATGGTATCCCTCCCTTGTTTTTTAAAATGTGTAGCTTTATTATATCTCGGCCGCTTTGGATAATCTTTAATAAATCTTTAAAATCAGGTTTATTCCCGACATCTTAGAAGACCAGTCTGGTTACACCCATTTTCAAAAACGGCGACAAAACAAATGTTGAAAATTATAGACCCATAAGCATTATCAGTGTTATACCTAAAATCTTCGAAGAAATTGTAACAAATAAGATACACAGTACTGTCTCTCTCTCATTATGTGAAGAGCAACATGGTTTCGTAAACAAGCGAATCTACAACCACAAACCTAGCCGTATATTGCAATTATGTCTCATCTTCTTTAGAAGCCAAACGACAGGTTGACACAATATTTACTGATTTTCATAAAGCTTTTGACACTGTAAATCATTCTCTTTTAATTGTGAAGCTTTCAGCATTGGGCTGCAGGGGTAATCTATTGGCTTGGCTGGGAAGTTACCTTACTGATCGTTTTCAAATTATACGTATACGCAGTTGCCTATCATCTCCGGTTCGTGTTTTATCTGGTGTACCTCAAGGCTCCCACCTAGGTCCTCTACTATTTATAATTTTCATAAATGACTTAACTACCATTTTCCAACATTGTAAGTTCCTCCTTTTCGCTGATGATTTAAAAGTCTTCAGAAGCATCTCGTCCATTGATGATGCTTCCAGATTACAGGCAGACCTAGATCGTTTCTGCGACTGGTATCACAGGAATGGTATGGATCTCAATATAAAAAAATGCCATGTTATGCGGTCCTCCCGTTGTTCTGAACCCTTCTTATATCCTTACCGTCTCAATAACTGTATTCTCTCCTCAATAAGTGAAGTTAAAGACTTAGGTATTCATTTCTCCTCAACCTTGGACTATTCCAACCATATTTCTTATATTGTTAACTCGACTTCAAGAACACTTGGTTTCATACTACGTTTTTCCACTGATTTTCATTCAATTCACACACTAAGATTGCTATATATTACCCTTGTTCGTCCCTTGTTAGAATATGCTTCAATTATATGGTCTCCGAAACGATTTAATCACGAAATCATGCTTGAGAGAGTACAACATAAATTTCTCAGGTTCTGTTCATATAAGCTAAAGAATCCAATGTCAATATTTGATCACGATTACTCGACAATATTAAACACAGTCAACCTCGAAACTTTATCTGCACGTAGAAGAATATCCGACCAATTCTTTATTTTTAATTTAATCAATAACCATATTGATTGTCCCTCTCTTCTTATGCAAATCAATTTCTACGTACCTGAACGCGTATTGAGATCTAGAGCAGGACTACAACCAGTTAATTCCAGATCTACATATGGATTAATTAATCCAATAAATTAGTGTTGTTAAAATGAGCTTCGAGCCGTGAGCTTCGAGAGCTCGAGTCGCGGTTCAAACCCTAAAGACTCGAACCCTTAAGGCTCGAACCTTGTAGCCGTGAGAGCTCGAGCCTTTAAAGCTCGAGTCTCCAAGCGCGAAGGCTCGAGTCGTATAAATTGTATATAGTGAAGTGATGTACAAAGCTCGAGTTTTGGAAGTCTTTTTATAACTTTTATAATGTTTCTGTTCACTATATTCTTGCTTTAAACGTTCCTCAACACGAAACTAAATGAAAATGATCGATATCGCCAGCGTTATGTACTTCGGTTCCCTTGACGATTGAAATAAAATCGGTTAAATCGCTTTTATGATCTGCTCGGTTAGCTCAGTCAGTATACTGGTGTTGTAGGACAATGATCAATTAATTTTATGTTGAGAAATGTTCAAACCAAGAATGTAGTGAGCAGGAACACTATCAAAGTTACAAGAAGACCAGATAATATACTGAAATTTATATTATAGTGATTGTGTTGTTGTTTTTGTGTTTTATCATAATTTTATCAAAGAATTTAACGCCAAATAAATTTATTTAACATAAAAATATATATAAACAACAACATTTAATCGGTCCACGCATGACAGAGATATCGTAATATCGTCTCATGGATCAGTCGGAAACGGTAAGATTTTTCTTCAGATTCTTCTGATTCTCCAGTCACAATTTTCGTCAACATAATACATATATACGGGTTACACGCACACCTTCAGACAAAAAGAAACTAACAAAGTATTCTCAGATCATCAATACCCATACCTTCCCCCTCCGCAGGCTTTCAGATAATTAGTCTATTTAAAACACAGCCAATATGAGTATATTTTCATTATATTTTACTGGTGGCAGAACGTGTGCGTAGTAACGACTTTCGTTATGACTGAACGATGCCAGCTATGGAAGTCACCTCTGTTCAGACGGTTCGGCCACGAGACGCGATATATGTTTACGTCACTCGGCGTGCAATAACCGACCGATATTTCAACACTTCGTAAATACGTACGCGTGTATTCTCTCGCGAGGCCTGCTTGGTCTCCCCCCACCAAAGCCCATATTCGCCTAGGTACATTGGCGGGCGCGGGGGTCATTCGGTCTGTTGACATCGTTGAGTTAAGACGTTTCAATAGCTGCGTACTTAAATGGTACGCCTACATTATCTATCGTCACATAATTACTTTTAATCATTATTAGTCTTCTTCTTTACTGTCTACCGTCATTTGCTGCTACCATTAATACACTTTCGTCCCGAAATTGATTAAATATCGCGAGAAAACCGTTGGACGATCGTCGCGTATTCCCTTCGTTGCCTTCGTACCGATATTTCTGCACATTTAGTGCACACATATCGTGTCTCGGTATTCAATTACATCCCTTTTCGGGCATATTTCAAGTTTATTTCTTGTTTAATTGCCTTACGAATGTTTTAATGCTTTTGTTTCAATCTCTTGTTGCATCGTTCGGTTACAGACGTTGAGGCGGGAATCCAAACCAAAGGGCAGGCAACACCATGACACTTGGCGGTTAATTTGAACGGTGCTTGGATGGCGACTGGTCATTCGTTGGAAAAAGAAGGTGGCAATACGTGTGGTATACTTATTTTTATCGTTATTTTATTGAATCATTGTTGGTTGTGAGGGTGATGGGTAACCTTGCAGTCGGTTAATATCGGGATGAAATGGGAAAAGATTGAATTATGATAAATTGAATAATTCTAGTCGGATTTATTTAAACATTTCAAAATGGCGTCAGTAGATGTTTAGGAAATATTGGAATGATCGAATTCTATTGCATTTCGGTCGCGTTTACGTAGAATTCAATAATATTTCAATGATTTTTAAGAATCTATCTCTATGAAGCTAGTGTAATTGCATTTACGTTCGGTTTTGGATGCAAGTTTTGTTCTTTATGTACAGAAACTGCGTAGTTGATCGAGGACATGCTATTTAAGCATGAATAATTAACGAATTTTGATTCTTGCAATGAATTTTGGATATTTATAAAGATCGTGATATATTTTAAAGTATTATTCGAATAACACGAACGTGCTTACAACTTTAATGACGAAAGCCACTACTACGGTTCATTTAAATGTAATAATTATTTCTGATGTAGTATATTCTGGATAATATCGTGTTACTGAAATGTTAATCTGCTCCTATCGAGCGAGCATTCTGTATTTTCGCATCACACCTTGTATTCTAAATAACAAGGAGCGAAAGTTCCTTGGCTGGTTCCAAGAAAAACAATATTTCCTCGTGACAAACACTCGATCAAACCACATCCCCCACCCTCCTATCCTACTTATTTTTCAGACATTGTGACCGCGTGCAATGCGGCCAAATAGAGTCAGTGTTTATGTCGTACGAAGTTTTTCGTTTTGAAGAGCACAGTTGCTCATAGTAGAGTGTCGTTAACAATTTTCGGATACGCGAGGGTAGAGTCAGTGTTTTCTACGCATTTTATATTCTTTCGTGAGCATCGGGGCTCTGACTTTCGAATCGCGAGAATAGATTCAGTGCTTTGTTCGACAATTATGATCTTTGGGGCGCGTTTATAGACTATTTCTTTATTTTTTTTACTTTTGAAAGCGAAACTCGTTATCGGAAATTAGAGTCAGTGCGTCAGCTGAAGAGGAGATTTGGGCGCAGATTATTATTGGAAAGATGTAAGTATCTATGTATTTCATTTAATTCCTTTAAAGTAGAGTTCATTCTTAAAAATTCCAGAAACAAAAAATTGAAAAATTATAAGGAAATTAATTTCTAGAATAGAATCACCAAGAAATTCAAAACTAACAAAACTTTTTATAATTCAGACATTTTAAGAAAAAAAATTTGTTAATTTTATTTTTTAACATTTAATTTTGTAATTTTTTTCTTAAAATGTCTAAATGATAAAAAATTTCGTTAGTTTTGAATTGTTTCGTGATTCTTTATTAGAGTTCGAACAATCGTAAGTTTAGAAAGAAATTATAATCGTGTTTTGTTCTTTTGTTACAGTCTAGGGGCAGCTGAGCAACCTGATGACATTTTCTAGCAGCATGATGACTTCCCCCGAGCAGTTGCAGAGGTGTTGGCGCCTTCGTCACCGGGGCACAGCGAAATGTGAGTGCGCATGTATTATGGTTCCTCTGGTCACTCAGTCATGTCGTAGGACGTTTGGTCCAAATCGACACGAGTGACCGGTTGTATACTTTGGCGAGCATAATGACCGCGGGTATGGTAACCATGCCCGTGAATTGTAACATTTTTTATGTGTATGTATTTCTTAGACGAGGGCTAGGGTCTTCTTGTGCACCGCGCCTTTTCAATAGAATCAAATTTTAATCATAATTTCCAAGATAAACGTTTCCTAACGCGAATGTTTATCATTGATCATACATTGATGTAGATATTTATTAAATAATGCACCTAAAGATGCATAGCAGCTCAGAAGGTATTGATATTTGATATGAATATCAATACGGCTGAATGCTAATTTTTATGTAGCGAAGAAGTCTGATACTCTCAGACTCCACAGCTACGATCATTTTTATTTAATATGTAGTCGAAAAATCGGATGCTCTCCGATTCCGTCATTGCGACGATTATAATGACTTGAATTTCTTTTATTTTTCTAATAATACTTACGTGTTCAAAAGTAACTTGATGTCTAAATGATGATAATAGACATAAAAGTGTAATTCCTTTCTTATAAAGGTCACTCGTTTGCGTACACAAAGAATAATTAATTTCCATGTGCAAGAAGACAATTGAGGGTGGGCAAATTTCAGATTCAAAGTAATTAGCATGAGAACATACTTTCTTATTACGCCAAGTACATGAAATAAAAAAAAAATACAGAAAATAATTACAAAGTAAAAAAGATGTGAAATCAAAATGAGCTGCAAGCACATAAAAGTGCTTTCCTGCAGCATGCAACGGCGACACTGTGTAACACAATAAAAGACAAGAAATTAGAAAATATGTCCGCGACAAAATCACACGTATACAGGCACGCACACACCTTTCAGCATCTCAACACATTTCAGTGTAGTTGCTGAGCTGGACGCTGTTCATAAGCAGATGCCACTACATTCAGTTCTGAAATTATGGGTCGGTAACACAGTTTGGGTGGCGACACGAGCATCCACAAGCTCGTAGGGAATCTTCTATACCGTGTGAAGTTAGGGGTTGCCATCTCTTCGGTCTGCATTTCAAATTTCTGGATTCTTTTGAATAGTTGTGTAAACTATTTTATCTACTAGATTCATTATTACTTATTACAAGCATAAAATATAGAGATTTAGAATTGGAAATTGATTGGGACCGGCTGATTGTTGATAGAGGACATTGCAGCCTCGAGTATTACCCCATTTTTCGTCTGATAGATGCTGCCACTTGTACCTTCACAGTGAAGTAGCACGGAGCAAAATATCAAAGGGTAGATTCTTCATCTTGGATATATTTTCAGATAAGATATTTCCCTCAGTCTATCGATCTTCCTCTCATTGAACAAGTATGCTGTATAGTATGACATTAAAAATATCAGGTTCTCAAGGAATAATTATGACTGCCTGTTAAGATCGCTTGAAACTCAGGAATCAGTTGTTCCAGGCAGATAAAAATGGGTATAGGTAAAAGTCAGTTTACCGATGACGAACTGCAAGATTACCAGGTAGTTAATCGAAGTGTACTGTGAGACATTTCAACTTTATTTAATGGTATTGTATGTTATAGGATTTGACATACTTTACAAAGAAGGAAGTTTTGCAGTAAGCATATTCAAAATAGTTCATAGCTCGCGTAGGAGCCCGCTTTACTTTAGTATCATTTTCTTTTCACAATTAGATGTGACAATTAAGCTTCTTTTTTTGGATTCACTTGTATGTAAAAGAGATTGCTTGTGTCTGACAGCGCGCATCAGAAATTTAAGGTTCTCGCGCCAGAAAAAGTTGGTCACAATAGAAACGCAAAGCTTCCGATGTCCAAAATCTTACAGTATCCTGAACTGAGGGTGAATCCCTTCGGAGATAGGATTTGCAAAGTGTTTAGTTCTAGCCAGGACGGGGATTGTACTTTCGAGGATTTCTTGGATATGATGTCAGTCTTTAGCGACGCTGCGCCCAAAGCTGTGAAGGCAGAGCACGCTTTTAGAATATTCGGTAATATTTCCTGTGTAACTCTACGCGTTGCTCGTTCGCCGTTCTGCGAACCTCCTCTACCGAATGGCGTACGTTGTGTACAGATTTCGATGGCGATGATATGCTTGGCATAGGAGACTTGAGACAAGTGGTAGATAGACTAACTGCTCCTCAAAGATTGAACGAAACAGATATGCAGCAAGTTTTGCAATACATACTCGACGAAGCAGACTTAGACGACGACGGTGCGTTAAGTTTCGCAGAATTTGAACATATTATTGAAAAGAGCAGTGATTTCTCGAAGTAAGAATCACTTTAATCCTACGGCTCCTTGATTCGTTACGATAGAATTCTACATGTACTTTAATATACCTAATACTTGTTCGTAGGAGTTTTCGTATACGTTTATGAAACAGAAAACATTCTAATCGATATTAAATAACGAACATAAGACTGAGTGTTACATTAACGTTTAAAGATTTTAGTATAATCAACGGGCCTAAGATTTCTTAGTATTAAGTGAAAACTGAAGTCTGGGAAATGTATGCTGATATTTGTATAAGGCCTATTAATCATATCGACACAAATAAGTATCATATTTAAACTTATATATACTGAAACAGATAATAAAATGAATAAATGAAAAGTAATTCGTAATTTCTGTGTGGTCCCATTCTCTAAACAGATCTTGTCCCCCTGCACCTTCCTTAATTTTTCATTTTTATTCTTGAATCGTTTATATCATTTAATAAAAAACCTTTACGCGTTCATGCAAATTTAATATACCGGATGTTACGAATGCATTTGAAAGTCTTTTTATTTCCGGCCGCTAGCGCGCGTTTTTCGAATGTTGGACAGCCAAACGATCTACATATACGTACATATTTGCATTCGAGAAATACATATTTAACAATAGCTAATCTACAATTAGCAATTAAAAAATAGAATGATGTGGGAAACGGGTTATTAAAGAAGACAATATTTAGATACTTTTCCAATTTATTGAATGTCAAATTATTAGTAGTCGCGACTCTGAACGACTATAACTTATCAAATACTCGGTACTTATCCTAATTATTGATTTCGCCGGGGAGTTAAATATTATTCACATTTCCTTGCTTTGAAACAAATAGAATTCTTCGAACGTCCCTAGTACTATGAAAATATTATCTTTTGATAGTAATTGTCGGAATAAAGGACATGTCTCTGCTCCTGAATTTTTCATTCGTGAAATAGAGCAGTCTCGGATTATAGTGAGGCGTTAACTTTCTTTACAGTTACTATATTTCGTCATTATTAATACTTTAATCTTTTATTAGTAATACAATTCATATAATGTAATAATTAAAAAATTTGATGGATACATGAACAGAAAGCATGTTTAATGTATGTACAAGGTGATTCCTCTAATTTTATCACATGAAATATATTTTCTATTTTTAGAGTAGTAAAGAAGAGGGGTACCATTTGAGAAAAAACAGTTGCATCTTGAGTACCGTCGAGCAGATATAAAGTTGTCTTTGAAAATGAGAAAATGTATTGCTTTTCCTAATAGTACTATATTACAGATTAACAATTAAACGATATATAACAGCAACTAACGCAAATATTAACAGAACGTTAAATAAGGAGAGGCATAGAAGTAGAAGGAGTAAGATAAAATTGACGAATCTCAGTGAGATTAAAGCGTTAGATGGCATAGTCCATTAAATATCATTAAATACGAAACTGCTAAATTTGTCAAATCATTACATTATAGACGCGCCAACGTAACGTTATCGGTCAAATAGTACAATTCAATTCCAAAGTGACTAGCTAGAGTTCTCGATTGCAAATAGGCATTTCGTTTAGAATCCCCGGTCGCACGTCCGAAGCAACGTTTCCTCCGAGCTTCCTTCGGTATAAAGTCTCTGTCGCTTAATCTTAGCTGAAGGGGAATGAACATTGGGGATCGATAAAGAAATGAACGCTTGGAGATAAGAAATAGTGAGAATCATAGAGAATCGGGTGGATAAGAGCAGCGTTTAATTATTTTTGTTGGTATTCAGCGTGACGTCCAGCGGCTCGTCAACATTTTGCGAGGGACTGAGTTCTTGTTGAGGCAGCTGATGGAACAAGGTGGAGATTGGTGTGTGCCGAGGTGGACCCTTGATGGTGAGATCCATCTCAGCCTCCTGAGGCCTGTCTCTGACCGTTAGATTCGTATCTCTTTCTATTGGGCTGCCGCATATCCTTGGTGGAGAGCCGCAACCGCATTTCATTCTATCTGGGGACTTCTCACAGGACAGCGAATACCTGCAACACAGCATTCGCCTTTAATTTCTCAATTTACTACTTCAACGTTCACATATGCATGAAACATCTCGGCACCGTGGTCCGCTCGCGTGTAGGCGCGCGCGCGCGCGCGCGCGGCTCGACCTAATGCGATTGGAATAACAAGCTGGGGCGTTAATTACCCGTGAGGGGGTGGAAGAATCCTGTAATCTCGGCAAAGGGGTAGGACAGGGGTGCCGTGTATTTTGTCGGTGGCGGCCGACGAGAGGGGTGGTCCGTTACTAGTGGCCGCGGTCGATGGGGGTTGCGGTGGCGGCGGCGGTGGTGGTGTGGCCGTGTCAGGTCGCTCCAAGGATGCCGTTGGCGGTGGCCTTAGAAGTAAGGGTGCCGCGCTTCCCAACCCCAAACACCGCATCCTCCATGCGTCCTGCAGCAGTTGCAGTCGGGTCTGCTTCCGCCATTTTGCTCGGCGATTTTGAAACCATACCTGAAATGATTAGCGATGAAGCCTCTCCCCTCCTGACTAAATGCAATCGGAGCAGGCGAGCCGGTTGAGAATAACAGCCGAGTCTCCGCTCGAGTTTTAACGGGGATTTAACCGAGGGATGCAGGAAACTAAGTGTTGCTTTTCGTAGTAGCGTTCTTTATTATCCACTTTGTGTGTAATATTAATATTGCTTCTGAAGATTACTGTTTAAGAGAGGTAGATTGATTTTCTTAAAATTCCAGGAGTCGGGAATTGAGTTATTTAAGCCTTTCAGCGAGTAGGTTGTTCTTATTTACAGGGATGTGAAGGTTCTGTTTTAAAAGAATCCAAACTTCTGTGGTTTGGATGGAAATGATTGTTTAAACTATTTCGAGGGGAATAGTTTGAGAAATGTGTGTGTATATTAACCTGAACACGAGCCTCGGAGAGGGAGATTCTAAGGGCGACTTCCTCCCTTAGGAAAACGTCGGGGTAGTGCGTCTTCTGGAAGAGGGACTCCAATTCTTGAAGCTGTTGCGGAGTGAAAGTTGTCCGATTGCGTCTCTGCTCAAACATGATTGGTAATAATTAATAACCACTCGTTGATAGGCAATTATCTTTAACAATGCTAAGCACGATCTGTTATCAATTTAACAATATTCTTGTGTGCAAAACGCGGGGCAGATATCGTTAGATAGTTAATCAGAGTTAGATATTTATTGTGTAAAGTTAATATAATATTTAGGCATATTATCAGCGCATGTATTCCACTAATCGGCATTCCATTCGCGGTGAAATGGTACTCCACTATTTGGCCAAAGAATGTGATGAAAATGTAGGTCGGCAAATGCATTCCTTCCAAGTTAGAATTATTTCAAATAAACGGACTAATAATCTTCAGTTTCCTATTTACTTACAAACTTTCATTGAAGTAGACGTCTGATACCTCTTATAATTTGGCATTTAATTATTTGGCAGTGGATCATGCGTGACAGTTTACTTGAGAGGTGTAAAACATCCGCCTATGTGCAGTTTGCAATATTTATAACTCTGAGAGGATTTGAAGACTTGTGTTTGCATGACATTCTTTCGTCGGCGCGATCAGTAGAATAGATTGATTATGGCCAGCCGAACATTTTATGAATGCGCGTGTACAGTTTCTTAAAAAGTTTGTGTAGATAAAATATACAAAGCGTAGATGTGTGAGTATAAATTTTCGGGGGTTGATGGAGATTATTAGTGAAGAAACCAGAAAGTAGTAAACTAGTTTTCTGGAAGCATTCAACTCCTTAATCCTTAAATTGTATAATAAGGACTGAAGTTAACGGTCGTTCACTTTAATAAACAGACTTGTACTCGATTTTCTACTCGAATTTTTCATTGATTTACATTTCTAATAGCCCAGAAAATTCTCACCATTTCAATTGGCTACACGAATCATAAATTAAAAGAATATTCTCACTTCTATAATCAAACTATAATTAAACTTTGAACTCGGAATTTATTTACACCCTGTATGCTTTGAAATGAATGCAGGAAGAATAGAATAACAATAAGCAGACTACATATCGCCTGTTCAAGTCATTTAAGTAGAAGAAGTCCGCCTCAGCCACACGTCTGACTTTCGCAAGTATGCACTACTTACAGAAACATCTATCTTTCCTTCCAATACTTTTCTCAGATAATTATCGCTTCTAAATCATTAAAAATACAAACTTTAATTTTTCTAAAACTTTAGAATAACATCCCTTTACAATGATCTTAGCAAATCGAGTTACAATTATTTCCTAACGAGTACATTTTTCATTCCGATCTTTAAGATTCCAAGTGAAGAACAGTCCGATATATCAGTCCCCATAAAATTTATTCCCAATGACACATATCACAATTTACAATACAATTTATACAAATGCAATGTAAAGTAATCTACCGTTAAACGTATTCATCGCCAATCATACGTTCAAGTGGACCCTATCGAGTCGTTCAAGAATATCGCCAAGGGGGTGGTTGATTTTTAATGAAATTCGAAAGTTCATGGTGCGGTGGGAGCGTGCACAGTGGAGGGCAGCAAAATGCGAGGGAAAAAAGACGTGCAGGTTGCACGTTGCAGCTTCCACGTCGTCCTTCGACTTGTAAGGACTTTTACTGGTTACTCTGAACGGGTTTGGACGCGACGGGGACGGTAATAAGACAGGGAAGCAACGAAACGAAGCGAAAAAGAAACGTACACTGACCTGGCGACGTCTTCCGAACATGTACTCTGTGAGCAAGTCTGCCTGAGGCCCCAAGGGTGATAGATACGGGCCTGCCATCCCTTCGATGGCCGAGAAACGGAAATCAGGGTTGTCCGCCAAAACTACGGGGATATATACGAATTTCGGTGTTCCTTTCTTCCCCCCTGATGGCCCTCACTGCGAGAAGAGAGTCGCTTTATCGTTCTCGATAGACGACGCCGAGGAAACTGAAGTCTCCTTTCGAGAATTCACCCTCGATCAAGTCCCGTGTTACGCGGCGGAACGGGGGTTGGTTTGTAGCCGACGGGATTGGTCCGTCCCTTTCGGGGGCGGTGCCACTTCCATGGAGATAAGTACACACCCCTCTTGTGGAAAATTCACTAAATCGTACCGCGCAGAATTTTTCCTCGGGAGAGAGAGAGCGACGGACGGGTACTTAATTTTCGGTTTTCCAAGATCTCCCCGCGACTTTTTTTTCGAGCACGCGTTCCCCGAATATATTAACCTTTCCCTTGATAACTAATTCGTATCTCCGTCATCGTACACTGTGTTGTCCCTGTGCTGTGACGGTATGTTGCCTCTTTCCATCTCTTATTAGTTTGAAAAATTCAGAGGGACTCGTGGACAGAGTGCTTGGGAATATTCCAATCATTGTGTGAGTATTTCCGTGCGTTGGTTGATGAAAATTGGTATTTCAAGAAGTATTTAATTTGAAAAGAAAATTCGTCTTGGGTTTGTTAATATGCTTATTTAATTAATGCATGGTCTCGTAGAGGGGGATGCATTTCAACTTCTTCGGTTAAGCATTTTTACAAGCTAATCTTTGGACTACCTTCGTACACTGCCGATTTGATTAATGAATCTTCAGTCGCGTCGGATTAAAGCACGCGTGAATTACTCGGCCGCTGGTCAGAGTGACGTACCTTTTTCATTTCTTATTCGCTGGTTAAGAAAGCAGTTTTGCATTCTTATACTCTTGACAGATAAGAAATAGAAGAGGAGCGTGGACGAAGAGGGTGGAATCAAGTTCAACAAGTACCACTTGCACCCAGCTGACAATCTAACACTAAAATAAACACTCGATTCTCCTCGACGCGCGAGAATAACAAATAAAAAATTATGAAAGAAAATACCAAAGAATCTTAGAAAAGCTACCCTATAATCAAAGCTACAGTACAAACACGTGAATTCCGGCACAATGCCCCCTTCCCTTCGAAAAGCAAAATTGCAGCGGATGAAGCCAGCAATGTGCACAGAGCCCCATCGATCCTTACCTTTCCAATACCTAATAGATCAGTTTCATATTAATACCGTAAAGTCGCGAGTGCTTGCTCGCTCCGTGGACGCGCGAAAGGAGGTGGGGAGAGCGACGGAAGACGTGGGGTGGGGGGGGGGGGGGTCCAGACGTCGCGGAAGAAAAAGATGACGTCGGAGGAGAAGAAGCCCGAAGATGAAAATGACGAAGTGGAAGAAGAAGGGAAGGCGGGACACGAAGAAGCAGACGGGGGCTGGTGGTGTAGGAGCCGTGTAACGTAGGCCAGAAAGTGATGCTCGGTATTCGTATAGCGCATCAGACAGAGGCACATACCCCGAAGCCATGTAATTCATTACTAAAGCAATCTCACCCTGCCCTATCTCTGCCCCTCTCCTGAACCCTATCCAGAGCCCTGCACCGTCGCCCACCCCCTGGCTTCGACGGCGAGCGAGCGCGAGCGCGCGCGCGCGCGCTGGCGTACGGGCGCGGGCGCTCGCGTTATAATATAAAAAAAAAGGAAGAGGCAGCCGGATGAGGAAGGAGAAGGGCCCCCGAATAGAATAGCGCCCCTGACGACAAAACAAAATGAAACACAAAGCCGTGTTTTCATAATTAAAAAGATTGCATGCACTGAGTACAGTTCTCTCCTCTTGCTCTCGCTTTTTCTCCCGTTGCCGTTCTATGCTCGCCTCCTGCACGGAGCCTTTCTGCTCGCTACGCTGTATTTCTCTTTTTCCCTTTCCATCTGATTTTCTCTGTGATTGTCCGACGAGCCTTTCTTCCTGGACGACGCGCGCTTTCTCTCTCTCTCTCTCTCTCTTTCTCTCTTACTCTTTATCTCTCACCCTGTGTATCTCTTCCTACACCCCCCCCCCCCCACCCACCACCCGTCGCCAGCCCCCACCCACCCCCCTCTTCTGTTCGCTCTCGCTGTGTTTTTAATGATCCAGATATTAACGAAGCATCTTCGCGTTACTTTTATTGCGATTAATCGAGATCGTTCTGCGGCTCCCGACGAGTTTGGAGTCGGCGGATGATCGCGGAACGCGAGGTGGAGGAGGGTTGCGACGCCATGCATAGCACGGGGAGATGGGGGGGGGGGGAGGGGGGTTATGGTTAGAATGTTGTTAGAGTGTTCGGAAATTGGGGATGTTGATTTTGGTCGGGATCGGCGATGCGATACTGTATCAGGTTTCTGCGCCGGGGATTTAGTGTGCGGAGGATATCGTAATGAATGGAGAGGAGGAAATTGGGAGAAGCGCGAGGGAGACGCATTAGAAAAGTGGGTTAATTGTTGCCAAAGACTCGTGCATTCTCATTTGCCGTTCACCCTTTGATCCATTTCTTTTTGTTTTTTTTTTTTTGTTTGTTTTTTCCCCCACGTTTTTTACTTTGTGCGGCCGCAAGATACGTTTGCGTTACCCGGGAATATAGTTGCACGTGAAATTATGCTTTCTGATCCATCCACTTATCATCCCTCGATCACGTGCACCGAGTGCGCATGTGGTGCGTGCACGCACACCGGCCCGTGCACCTGTACGTGTTATCCCGTTCCTAAATTTCGCCGGGTGGTGGCTTTTCAAAAAAATCGCCACAGCTACCGTGGACTGCGAAAAAATACGGCCGCTTTGGAAGTCCTCGTGACGCGCTCTTAACGAACTCGGAAGTACGTTTCGACGTTTATCCAAGGGATCGCGCCCGGTCGATGTATGTAAGTTCTATTCAAACGCTGCACGATCGAAGATTTAATAACTTCGCCTTTCGATGGAACCTTCTGTTAAAGCTCTTTGAGGTAAAGCACGATTGCAGTGTGATTAATGCTGGCGAATGAGAAATGAGAAGGAACAATATAAGTTCGGGGAGTAATAGGAATCTGTATTATTATAATGATTTTCTGGCAAACGAAACTGGGGTAAACATGTGAACGCAGCAATATTGGACGAGGGAAATTTCAACATAGACCGTCCCTAATATCTTTGCAACACTTGCCCGCGTAAAAAGTCATTTGATTTCAATGAGAAATAATTACAGTTGTATTTACAAGTGCATTGTTGCTTCTTCGTAAAATGTCTTGAAAAGATTGATCTTATTGTAGGGTGGATGTACCAGTAAATGAACACGTACCAGTGGATGGTGACATTTTTTATTAAAATAAGTACAACAAGTTATTAAAATAAGGAACTAATTAATTAGAGACTTCTTTTAATTTCATGCTTCATATCCAAACAATTTTTGCAGCACGTGCAATCAATCGCGCTGCAAACATAATTTTATAATACTGTTCATTCATTAGCCTTAAATGTTCATTTAATGTTCACAAATTATCTTTATCTTTTTTACTAATCTGTTTATATTTTTGTATTCTAAAGGGTTCTCCCGTTGAAACAATAATAATAATAATAATAATAATAATAATTTATTAGTGCGTTTACCCTATCATGCAAAATAGTTCTCTATCAATTGCAGTTAGTATCTTTGCTCAGAAAAGGCTCGCACACCTTTGACAATTCCTCGAATTCCATCTTGCGAGCACGCGCGCGTGCACTTATTGTTATCTAAATGATTGACTCGAGGAAAATTAAATTCAGCGGCGAAGAGATTGTGAATAGATCGAGTAGTGAGAAGAATCAAATAATAGGATTGTGGGATCCATTCATTGGGTAGAATGTTACCGCCCAGGACCGCCCCTACTATACAACCATTACCCTTTATTAATTCGCTACCCCTGCCGAAATCACCACGCCATCGTTCAGTTTTCTTCTTTCCACCCTCGCCGTGGGTACAGCCCCCCATTCCCCTCCAATTCCCCTTTGATTCTTTTTATCCCTTTTAATCTGTTTATTAGATGTCTTTTGTTCCATGCAACGCCAACTCACAATAACTCTATGCTGGTACTATTTTCACTAACTTATCCGTCAATAAACAAGCGTTCCCTTTTTTCACTAGTTTAAACGTTCCCTTTTTTTCGCCGAAAATTATTATTCGGTTTTATTGGATGCCAATCATTGCTTTCAGCCCTTGTGTCGTGTGTTGGGAATGATTCCAATATTCTCTTTTGTACAGAATTCCAACTTAAGTTTGATGAATAGAATATGAAATATCGACCCGTATTATTGCAATCGAAAAGTTTGGCTGGTATTTGATTATTTGGTCCAGCGGGTGACCTGTAGATTTCAACCCTCCCCCCCCCCCCCGTCTCCTCCTCCCGTCCCCGTGCTGTCCGATGCCCTTGTCATGACGGTTTCCTAAGCCAGACGATTACTCATCATCCCCCGACTAGTTGTACAACAGAACGACTACACTGACGAGGTTATTTTAATCAACGAAACCACGTCCTCCCGTCACCACCGCCTCCGTCCCACCCCCAACCCCTTACAACAAGGGTGCACATGAAACCATACTGCTACCAGGCAGATCAACAGAGAACGAGCCAGACAACCGGATGTTATCATTTCTACAACATTTCCATTGTGCTGATCATCTCATCCCCAGAATCCATCCTTTATTTCTTCTTCACTTTTTGCACCCCCTTTCGATTTTCACTCCCCTACTTCTGCACACCCCTGAAAATCCCGTGCATCCACCGCCGCGTCGTTTCTAACGGAGCTTTCCTTAAAATCCATATTCGGAGATCCACCAAGTCCCCCGCCCCCTCCGTTAATAATACGCAAAGAGAATCGAAGCGAGCAGAGAAACATGCCGGCAGAGAATCGCGAAATTGACGATGCCTCTTCAACGGCCAGGATCACCACCGCACTTTGAAGATTCCGAGTCCCCGGCGCAGTTCTTCCCGAGACTCACCCGTCAAAGATTTTCCATTCAAATGCGGCCACCTATATCAATCCTGTTAATGCACTGTCAATCAAGGGAGCCGACCGCTCGAACTCTGCATTCTCACGTAAATACGTTGCAGTGCCTTGCCCCGCGATTTGCGACGCCTGCAGTTACTTTACTTTGCCTGTCGTCTGTGTTATTAATATTTGCTCGGGCTTGTAATTTTTATAAGGTAAAACGGGACAGAAGAGCGGCGGGTAGGGGGGGGGGGAGGGGGGGGGGGCAAGTCCTGCGGAGGCTCATCCAATCTTTGTCAGCAAAATCACAAAGGTTTTTTTTAACTCGTCCCTCTCGTGCTGCACCCCTTCTGTATGCTACCAGTAGCAGCACCACCGCTGCCACCAGTACCACCACCACCGTCGCCACCACCTCTACTACCGCCGCCACCACCATCAGCACCACCCTCTGTAACAGTAAGAAGAGGGTAGTAGAGGGAGTAGCAGCACCGGTACTCTGTACTCTATTCATTTATACATTAACGTAGAGCCCTCTGCAGAAGGGCTGCGCAGGCTCGGCGGGAGAGGATGGTGGGCAGACTCGGGCCTCTCCTCGAGGTTCCCTTGAATATAACGCAGCCCCGGTCCGCCGTTTTTATGAAATGCATAAATAAACGAAGGCGAGGGACGATTCGTCGTTTTCACGGCGAAAGGAGATTAAAAATCTCCGCTTTTGTCCTTGGGCCGAGGCCCTCCCCCCCCCCCCCCCCCAACGCCACCCTCCCCGCCCCGTCCCGTTTCTCTACCCCTCGCTATCCGCGGCCAAGAAATCCCCTTGTTCCTGTGAATAAAGCGAAACGACGATATTAGAATGCCCGACGTCGCGAGTTTTTCTACCGGCGGCCTTTGGTTTATTGAATATTGAATAACGCGGTTGGGGAGTTGCTTCGGAGGCTCACGAGCGTAGAGGGAGTCAGCAATAAAATTGAGCAATTAATAGGGGTGTGCGGGTACCCGAAATTACGGGACCCGATTTGCGATTCGGGTGCCGATTTTCTTGGTTAAAAATTCTTACATCTGATCACACTGATAAATGACAAGTTAAAAGTTATCGGGTACCCGAGACCCGAATACTTTTAAGTTGTGATTTTTCAGTGTGATCAGATGTAAGAATTTTTAAGCAAGAAAATCGGCTCCCGAATCGCAAACCGGGTCCCGTAATTTCGGGTACCCCCTAGTAATTAAGGATATTTGAAGATCATGCTTTAATTCGAAGTGATCGGCCCGCGAGGGTTGAAGGAAGAATAATGTTGTAAGCGATCTTTGTTTAATTTATAGCTAGGAATTTGTTTACGGGGACGTCTGCTTGTTCTTTTATCTTCGTCGCGTTTCAACGGGATTCGCCGACTACATCGGATTAGAGTGTGGAGGAAGATTGACAGATGTGAGCCGAGGCTCTCGAGCAGAGCGGAGATAAAAGTGCTTGATTCTTTCGTCCACCCTTCCCGATAACATCGGAAAGTTGAACCGGCAATCTCTCGGTGCTGTTTAGACACTTTGCATTGAATTCGATCGCGATCGGCACGCACCAGCGATCAATGGGAAGTTAATTGTAAATGGTGATTAAAGGAGGATGTCAATTTAAACAAGTGCGTAGCCTGTTATTGATGAAAGATGGAAGAATGAAAGATTGAGACACGGGACGGGAAGGAGGGAAAGACGCGGGGACAAGTGTACCCATAAAGACAATGGCGCTGGAGAATGATTTCAAAGCTATCCCTCGATGAGAACGAAGGACCCCGTTTGCGTGGCTACATATCGCTCCTACCCCTTCCGGGTGATTGAGTCTACTCACTAATGAAACTGTTTTATTCATCCGACTGCTAGATAATTATGTCGTTAGATCGCCTGTTTGTCTGCACATTTCTCGACGCGAAGAATCTCCAAGCTCTTCGATAAAAGGAATTGTATACAATGCCTCAAAACGCCATCAATTTATAACACTAGGTGATCAAAGTTGCATCTTTTATCGCCTCTAGCCTTTCGCCATTAAGGTGAACCGCTTAGAGTTCACTTGAAACGATATCAGCTATTGGAGCACATTTTGTGCCTTAATTCAGCTCCCTAAAATCTTCGAGCAAAGGATACAGTGAAAAAATATTTAGGAAATTGTTAATAGCTTCAGAAAAATGTCCAATTGATAGTTCTTCTTCGTATCTTGATATCTCCGTTCATTATTTCCGAAGTTGACGTTTAGATCGTCTATTTTATTCGAATCCTAATTTTAGGAGCGTCATTATCGTTTCATATTTCCCTGGAATTTCGATTGTGGAATATTGCACTCGGATATTGCCGCCTTTGAGAGCCTGTTTCTTGAATTAAGAAATTTTCTGAACGGCGTTGCCAGCGAATGGGGCAAGCGGGTCCGTCGATCCTCGATTCTTATCGTTAAGGAAATTACTTTCCCTTATTCGAAATCTGCCAGGAGGGAACCATTTCCATTAAGCGCACTTTTGTGACGGAGTGGCTGATAAAAAAAAAAAAAAAAAGGACAGGAAAGAGAGGAGGTCGAGGGAAAAGGACAGCAGCCCTTTTTCTTCGCGATGCGACAATGCGGGCCCGTTTATCGAGTCTCCTTTTAACGTCATCGAGGCGATCCCGAGATGCATCCACGGGGGTGCCGATGCGAAAATCCACGCATGGACACCTCTGCCGCTCTCTCCGCCTCTTTCTTCCTCTGCGTTTTGCATTAAAAAACAGCGAAAAAAAGGGAAAGCAGAGGAGGACCGGCAGGCCGAGAAGAAGAAAGGACACGGCGGTGTGCTGCACGCGTCACGATGAATAATCGGGTGGCCATTGTTGTACGGCGGAAGTGGAAAATATACATCCAGGGGCTGGCATAACTGTCGCGGTCTTCCGACATTTCAATACCGCATTATTGAAAGTGTACACCCGCGTTTTATCTGTCACCATGATAAGCCAAAAACGGCAAATAGAATCAGCGAATTGATAAGAAGACAAACGGAGGCTTTCTCAAATTTTCAAACCCTTCGTTTAGGTATAATGGTCTACAATTTAGCTTGCAGCCTTCCGGTGGAATCTCAGCTGCAAGTCTTTTTAAACCGAGAGAATCATCTTCGCAAGCGAATAGGGTAGATGCACCATTTGTGGCCACTTTAAGGATTTCAGTGACTTTCATCGTAATTATCTTTAAAATTGTACTTCAAATCCGGAAACTAAGAGCTTTACTAAATTTTACACTATCTTTACTATTAATGTCTAAGTTACCATTAACTAGAGAAATCGTTGAAGAATTAATAAAGTTAAAAAATATAAGAAATCCATTTTTCACCGTTTGTGGCCACCTGCCACTTTTCGCGGAAGCAATAAATGTAACTTTATATTTCTGATGGTATACTAAACAAAAAATTTACGGTTTGAAATTCTACACATAATTATCTGTCTACAAGCAATTTCAAGCTGAAAAACCGCGATAATTATGCACATGGCCAAAAACGGTACAATGGCCACAAACGGTACATCTACCCTACGCAAAAACAAAGTATAATTCTATAATCTGTCGCCTCGAAGGCGATCCGAGCACTCGCGGTCCTTTAAATCATCCATGCCGGGAAACAGATTAACCACCCCCCGTTCTCCGTACCAAGTCGAGGAAATTTTCTCGTTATTCTAGATGTGTATTAATCTTGCCCGTCGTATTTCTCACCCGCGCGCATGTAGAGACACGTATATAAACGGGCTCGGCACACGGACACGCGCGATAGTGCGATATGCAAAACAAAGATACGCGCGCGTTTGTGTACGCGTATAAACGTGTAGAAATGATGTAAACTCGTACATGAAGAAGGTATGTAAATATACAGGGGCGGGGAGAGAGAGAGAGAGAGAGAGAGAGAGAGAGAGAGAGAGAGAGAGAGAGAGAGAGAGAGAGAGAGAGAGAAAGAATGAAAGAGAGATAGAAGAGAAGAGAGAAGGAGAGAAAGAGAAAATACACACATAAGTATATATCTTTAGTTGCGAAAGATAGAGGAGGAGGGAGAGGAGAACGGGAGGGTATGAGGGACAGAGAGGGAGAGAGAGAGAGAGAGAGAGAGAGAGAGAGAAAGAAAGGTGGAAAGGGGTTGACGTCGAAACGAACATTGTGCGCACGCCATAACGTAGCAATAACAGTGTTCCATTATATGTAGGTAGACCGGAGGAGAGGTAGGAGGGCGGTAGGGGGGAGGGGGGGGGGGGAGGGAGGGAGGTGGTGGTGAGATTGCAAAACATGCCTAGATTAATGTTTTCTCATTCCACGGACCGCTTGTACAACGGGTACACCTCCATTCCCCCTCGCTACTGTGATTCGTTCGCCAACCGCTACCCTCCCTAAGCCACGTTTCCACCCCAGAATTACGGTAGCTCTGTCGCGTGACAATGAAAACTACGAATTGCATTGCGTTTCCTACCTTCCCATAACTACACCCCCGCTACTCCCCCACTCGCCCGACCGCCCCCGGCCCCCCCCCCCCTCGTGTAACCCTTTTCTCGCCCCTCCCCAAGTTACTCTGATATCTTCGCCGCCTTCGACACTTTCTTCAACCCTCCCCCCCCCTCCTTCTCCCCCCCCCCCCCACCTTCCTTGTATATTTCTTCGTTGCCTGACGCATGTGTCTGATCATCGCTAGACTCTTACTACTGTCGGACCATCCAGTTCCAGTGGAATTCTGCACGTTTACGTGGCCCCTTGGATCTTTAAGGTGTCTTACGATATAACCTGATCCCTTTTTGCAAGAATAATCACGAAGAGGCGATGGTGGGAAGCTAATGGCGCGCTGTGAGAATTATGACGGTTTCAGAAGCTCCGGATCGATGCCTCGGTATCTCTTCAGCTCACATTATTAGTCCCGGATGACGACTTAACGTTGTCGTCCTCGATTCAATGCTTATGCGGCCTCGCGCCGAGCATTATTGTAGATCGCGGCGGAAGGCAGGGCACGCAGCCGGCTCTTTATGATAGAGCGAATAAATATAAACAGAAAGAAAGGGGGCGGGTTATTTTTCTCCATCGCTACGGCGGGCATACCTCAGCTAGAAAAAATCTATTCATTAGTGCCATCCTCCTTCCGGGGCTGAAGGTGAACGGGCGGGTAGCGAAGGAAGGGTAGTCTGGACTCCGAGAATTCCCTTTTATTCGCATTATTATGGTAATGACACTGAAAAGCTGAAAAATGTCAGGCTTTTGTAACAGAAGGATTGTCCGCCTGGTCCATTCATTGATTACACCCCCCCCTACCCCCTCCCCCCTACCCCCTCCCCCCTCCCCCTAGACGGAGGCTTGTATTCGTCCGGCAACTCTCTCTCCGGAGAAAAGTTAGCGGCTATTCGTACCTTCGAACAATGTTTCTGCCAGTTCGTGCTCACCGACGCCAAATAACGAAAATACATATCCTATCGCTCGCTCCCCCTCCCCTCCTATAGACTAATCTTAATGCAACTTACATCCGCGAACCTTCTTTGGTAGACACAGACGTCCCACCGATCGTCAATTCTTTTTCATTAGCTGACCACTCTTCGTCTCCATTTTATTTCACACCCCGGGTCTCCTGATCCACCATTTTTCGATCGCGGAGAAGTTGAACAAGAACTAAATAGCAAGTTAGTTTTTTTTAAAGTCTTGAAGTGTCTTCTAACAGAATGACGGTGCTCTTTAATCGTATCAGGGAGGGTGCTATGCTTTTCTGTGAACAAGTGACGAGGAATCTTGCTTCCTCGGGGAATAAGAATTTTATTGGTCGGAATTATTCATCATTTTAAGAATGTTCATCGCGTACGTCTAATTTGCAATCTCTTATTCAATCAATACTTTCTGCCGGCCACGAGCGCCAGGCCGTTACACCTCCCGCGAAACGAGCGTAGGTGGTGCGGCCGAAAATGATTGGTAATTAAAAATTTGAATCACTCTCGGAACGAGGGGAAATATCGACTAATTACGGGGATGAATGAAGCGCGGGGGACAATGAGATGGTTGTTTCATCGAAACCGAGAAGATATATTGAGGGATGCTCGGGGTACAATTAGAGGTGGTGCGGCAAAGGACAGAACGTCTCGAGGGAGGCGAATAACCGTGTCGACTCGATCGTATGAGCCAGGTAAATGAATTACCGATAATTAGAGGATGGTTTCACGAAGAATGGGGAAATTGGATGCGCGCCTTTCTGAATCTTTGTTAATCAGTTCCATTTTGCAAAGCATCACTGCCGCAGTTCCCTCGACGACCGGATCGAGAATTCCAGGGCCGCCAGCCCTCCTAGAATTTCCCGTAATCGCCGCGCCTACATCGTTCCTTCGTTATTTAACCGAGCTCTTTCCGTTTGATCTGCAAATTATTGCTACATCCGTTATGTGAAAAGCTGCACTAAGAAGACGAAACAATATCCACGAATTTTTCTAACACCCACACCACTGCGACTCGATTATCTTCGATTTTGAATTCAGAGTGACTTTTGTTTTTTTTTAAACGTAGATACTTATTTCTCTTAGTTTATATTTTTCATTATACTTCTAAGCGAATCGCTCAACATTTCCCCGCCTCGTTGCTTTACTTTTCGTTGAAATTTCAATACCTAGAAGAGCAGCTTTTGCAGAATTGAATTTTTTTAAGTATAAAATAGTTCAATGGTGGTTGTTTTTCTGAAAAAAAGTGACGTAAAGTTTGCGTTGCGCACGAAGGCGGGCGCCCGGAATGCGTCAGAAATTAATTAGACCAGAGGTACGGGGAGATTAAGCAAACGAGGCTCCATCGCTAAATAATTTTAGTTTATCGTGGGATTGCGGCCCTGGAGAGTAGATCTAGCTCGGTCCGCATCCGCAGAAGGGTGGTTTTAATTACCCCTTCCATTACTGCAAAACCAACCCCGTTAGTGGATTCATTTAGTCACATTACCAGACCTCCCTTTCCCTCCCTCTCCCTCCTCCTCCTCCTCCTCCTCCTCCTCCCCCTCCCTCGTTCTCCTTCCCTGGCTCTTTCTCTTTCGTTCATTCAGCAGCGGTCGGTGCATGTTTCAAACCAATATTCTGTTTCTCTTTTCGACTCCTTAATGCAGCTCGCATGTCTTCGTGCACGTTGAATGCTGCGCGTAATGCAATATTTCAGTTTACCATCGGGTTTCATTACTTTCGTTAGCTGCTTCTTCCATTTTTTTCTTTTTTTTGCCTGCGCCTCCAATGCACGTTGGAATTTCTGATGAAATCTCGTCGCTTTCGAGAAACCTCGTGCCCGACGGTATTTTTCAAATTACGATCCCTGTCTTTCCCGGAGTGATCGAAGTAATTGGAAAGTTATGGGTCGTTGAATTGGAGATTAATACATTTCGTTAATTAACGGTAGATATGTATATTTTTTAGGTATCCATATTTTATAGCAAAGCTAACGCGAGGGCGTCGAATTCGTGGGCGGGGAATTGGGCGTGAAAATCGTGATTATTTTAGACGAGTGGTGCCCCTCGGGTAAAGCATCATTTTGCATGTTTTTTATAATCTTTATTTCAAGTAAAATCAGTTTCGCGAGGAGGCGGAACGTGGTTCGCGGGCGGCGACAAAAGTCGCAATCGTGTGTGAATTTTCAGTTTTCACCGGGTGGGGGTTGGCGAGGGTCTGAGGGGGTGAGGGTGGGTAGGTTGGAAAAGGAAAAGAGAGATGACGGGAGTAAGATAGACGGGAAGCTGGCAATAGAGCGGTTTCTTGGAGGGTAAAGGGTGCATACAAAATGCGGTTTCCTCGAGCAGTACCGTCTTCGAACTTCTGAAGCCGAAGGCCTTTAGCAGCCCACCCCTTCAGCTAGATTGGATGCGTTTAATTACCCCTGAAATATCGTTAATTACTCGGCCTCGGAGCAACTTCGAGCACGGTCGGAAGTTCGAAACACACGAATTTGGTTGTTCCTTGCACAAACTCGTCCTTTTCTATCCCGGTTCCGCCGATCTACTGATCCGTCGATCTGCCGATCCACCGATCCACCGGCCGGGGCCCTCACTCCCACCAACCAGCCACCGAGCGAGGATTCTCCTTGCCCCTTTGTCCCCATTATTTCAATGGATACGCTTTTCATCTTCTTCTCTTCTTCCTACGGCTCCCTTCGATCTTCTCCCGGCTACTTTATGCATTTTCCCGAAAAAGCAGCGCCGTTGCTCGCCGCCCGCGAATGCACTTCTGCTTATTCGCTTTTGCGGATGATCGCTGTGAATGCGCTCTAGAATGTTTCACGGGATGTCGGCTCAAAGCGAATGTGAAAATATAATTGGTACGTGAGACTGGATTCTCTTACGATCGCAGAAGAAAAGAATCTGGTTTGATTGTTACTGTAGAGACAGTATGAAAGTTGGAACCAGGGAAGCGAGCTTTTTGGTTTGAATAATATAGTGGAACACCGTTCCTGTTTTGATGCCAACGGACGCTCGCCTCGCACAATTCTAATGAACTGTTTCCATATCTCTTTTCAGCTTTCGATTACTCGTTATTTCGTCTTTTAATCACACATCCGTCGCGCATTAAACGGTCAGGCGAGCAGGTTGATTCGTACAAAGGGATCATCCTTAGCCGCGTGTAAATGGTAAACGGCGGTGTGCTCCGAGACGGTGGTTAAACGAAGGTTAACGAGGCCGTAAATGGAACAACGCAATGTACAGAGGCTTGATTAAAATATTAATTGAGATGGAAATAATGATTCGTCGCGGTTCGATGGCTACGCCGCGCCCCACTCTGCCCTCGCATCTTTGATTTTTTTAATAGAAGCCCGTTGAATGGATATTCAATCGCGATCAATCTAACCGGTGGATCGTCGGTTACGGCGCGGCTCGTTCATTCGCGGTAGATCCACGGTGCCACGAAGACGTCCGTAATGAAACGCAGAGCAGCGGGGAACGTTATGACGAAATTAAATGTACAACTGTAACAAAGGATTCCCAATACGCCCCTCCCCGGTGGTATTGTTTTTTTTTTTTTACGTGTAGGTAATCTCTGCGCGAAAGTTTCGGGGCTCGTTTCCTTTTTTTGTCTCGCTTGACGTCCTGTAATGCCCCGTTGTGAAAAGAGACATCGCGAATTGATTCGTATTGATTTTTAATGGATTGACCGCAATTAATCGCGCCGCTCCATTTTTGACCGGCGAACAAAGGGACGAGCGAAAACGCGATTTGAATGGTAATCTTCTCATGTAATCTATGATCTATTGTAGAGAGGCCGGTGGGGTCGGTGGCGGAGGGTAAACAATTGAAAAGGGAGTCATTGACATAGGGGCTGTTGAAAACTCGGGGGAACAGTTGGGCTTCCATTAAAATCACCTTTTATGAAAACTAATCGTATAGGCTGCACATGCTCTGCTGACTTCCAGGGTGCATCATCACGTTGGGCGTTTTTTGTTCACCATTATTTCGTATTTCGCAATCGTGATCGAGATCGCGTTCGTCGCTTAACGTTCCGTCGCGTTTCGTGCACTTTTCACGTCGATGAGTTCTGTTCGTAGTTTTTTTTTTGTAATGAAATGAAAATTAAATTATAAAACTGATAACAAACATGGGTACTTCGTATTCGAAAAATACGAAGCGATACCATTTTTTATGAAAGCAATGGAAAATTGAGTTGAAGGGTGTAACTGAAATGATGAACTCTATACAAGGGGGGGGGGGGGGGGTGATTAAGGGGGGATTCTCGTGTAACAGCCCCAGAAATTTATGACTTTTTTTTTAAAATTATTGTTAATATTGTAACACTTGTCACAGTCATCTGATTGCAAAAAGAAGAAAATTTTCTTAAAGTTAAATAATTTACGCTGCGACTGGACCTAAAATTTTAATTTCAGTTATTATTTATAATACATTTTTCGTCGATATAAAGAATAACATGAAAAATTTGTCTAAGGAAAAAACTTACTTTTTCTTTCAAACGCTATAACTCTTTCAATTTTTCATTTTTTTTCTTTAAACTGAACCAATCCTAGCGTAAATTATTCAACTTTAGGAAACTTCTACTTTTTTTACAATCAGGTGACTGTGATAGGCGCTACACGTCCCGCCATCAGGAGTTACATCGTCGAATAGGTGGACAAGAATTCCACAATAATTAATAAATAATAAGAAGGATCGACATAAAAAAAATATTTTCTAAAAGTTTAAACACGCCCCCTTATATCCCAAAAGAGTTTAATCCATTATAACGAACAGTTTCTAAAAAAAAATTCTTGAATATCAGTTACTTCTGGGGCTGTTAGACGAGAATCCCCCCTTAAGTGAATGAATCGAGCCATGGCGACAGCAAGCGTCTGATTGTTCCCCGCATTAAAATAGAACGAACATACGTTTTTGATGCACATTTACAAAGTGGAACCTCATTGGATTGACACCGTTTTAAATTATCTTATGGCCCCTCCCCCTTCTGCGATATTCTATGCAATTTCCTCATTTGTGAAGCGAAATAGATTCTCCGCTGCTTCTCACACGGGTTTGGGAATAATTAGGAAACTTATGGTTTTACCAGTGATAATTGCCCGATACGAGCCCTTTGTACAAAGGGCCAATTAACTAATGCAAACGAGACGTGAAGAGCTGGAAGGGAGAAAGCAGGGGAAGGTAGAATAAGGAAAATTCCTATTGGACTGTCGTTTTCTGGAAGAACGGTTCGCGAATCTCAGTTTCTCGACGAGCCTCCGCCGATCCCCAGCATCCAGAGACGAAAAGCAACGGATGGTGGGAGGGCAGACGTGGCGATCGGTTCGAACAATACCCATTGTCCGGCATATCATTTTCACGATTTTCCATCGGTCGACTTTCAACCGAGGAAGACTTCGTTCGGAGCCACCGATGAATATCGTTCCTCGATTTTCACTACCGCTGCGATACCAGCACCTTCTCGTTTCTCTTTGGTAGACCGCTCGAGCGGATAAAACGAACACAATGCCTTTTGTTTCTCATCCTCAACGCCTATCGACGCGGAGATTCGTCATCCTCGAAGAATGGATTTTTTTATCAGGTTTTCAATCCTCCTTCTCCGTTGACAAAAATTCATTTTTCCGCCCCCTCCCCCCCCCCCCCCTTTTCTACAAGACGCGCGGGCCCCTCTACCCTCTCCACTATCCCGATCCGTGCTCCATCGGCGAAAGGACCTCTTAAAAACCGTTCCATCTCGATCGTTGCGCAAAAAAAGAAATCGACTTTGATCTGGAGACGTCGACGTGGATCTTCGCGAAGCTTTCCCAGCGATGCCTCCTTTGTCTTCTCGATTCGCGTTTGCGCGAAATTGATTGTCAGCATCCGCCGTTGTGGCTGCGTGTGTACGCGGTTCTGAAAGAATGAAGCCCGGTCGGGAGTAGCCAGGATCAAGGGGAATGGAAATGTGTTTTGGGCGGGCAGGTGTGCGAAGGGAGGGAGGAAAAAGAATGCAAGGAAACGAAACAGGGAAGGGTTTCGCTCTCCCTGCCCGCCCTCCTCCCCCCCACCGCACGGAACTCCGGAGTGACGGGTAATCATAATTTCGACAGAGTCGGTAGTATTCAGAGATTGAGATATATAATAAGCCCGAGGCTGCGTTCACATCACAGAGAGACAGTCCGATACGAGTGAGTAGGTACATTATACAAACGGAATACCTACCCCAACCTATGCCAACCTACTCGTTCATTGGCATCAAACCAACTACCACTACTAGCACCGCCACCGCCACTACTCGCCCTCTTATTGCGTGACTCTATCCTTGAGAGGTATTCCACTATCTACTGGGTGGTTTTCTCGAACTATTCCCATGATACAGGCCGATCAGGGGTGGATTTCTTAACTGCCCTGCTGGATAATCTTCCTTCGTGGCTACCGGAGGGGTTCCTCTTTGGAGCCATTTGGTACCACCGCCCTCGTCGACTCCAGGGGCTCTTAATCTCCTTACGCATCCTTCCAATAGAAATTGCAAACTCTTTCTCCGGTTAGCATCGGCATTCTTTACGATATTTGCATTTTGTACATTTGACTTTGATTAGGAGAAATGAATTTTAGCATTGGGTTCTCCAGCTTTTTAAGACAGTCCTGTAACGCGTGGTATAATTTAATTCTTTATCGTGATCTTTTGGTATGTTTTACAAATATATTGGATTAAGTTAAAGGAACATTCTGGACATTTGGGGTGTCGTTCAAGCTTGTTACTACCCCCTCGAATTTTATCGAATTTTCGTCGAAAGTGCATTTGTTAGATGTAGAATGCTTTGTAGTTATGAATTATTGATTCGGCGGTGTTTTTTTTATCGACGTTTGGGGAACTGATTTCGAGGCACGTCACCCGTTAGATAAGCCTACAGATATACTGATACGACAAAGAATTGATACGTTCCTTTCGTAAACGTCTCTCTTTTTTTCCTTCTCTTTCTCCTTTTCGAGCAAGAGTACCGATGGACCGACAATGGAGCACATCTGTAGGTACCACGAAACAATGGCTACCGAGATTGTGGAACCTATTGCGGATAGTATTCCATAATATACCCTGTTGTTTCCGCTCCCTCGGATAGAACTAGCAGCACGCTCGATGAAAATATATGGCCCCCTTCCGAAGGTCTATCCAGACTGACACTAGCCAACGCTCGTTATTATTCACAGAATTTTTCTTGCCTCTTTCTTTTAATTACGCCGCCATCTCCATTTCGCTATACCTAATTCACTCGCGTTCGTATCAACGCGCAAATTAAAATCGTCGAAAGTCTATAAAAATTGGCATTAGCCGTGATCGTGAGTTGTTTCAATAAAACTTTATTCATTTCATTGTTTTAATAGTTTATTATATAAAAAAATACAAAGTTGGAGATATTATCGTATCGTAATAATATATAAAATCTTGCTGGAATGTATCATTTGTGAGGGGCTTGTTACATTAGGTATGGTTTAATTATGTTGTCGACGAACCAACTCTGCGTGAATTGCAAATGGTTCCCGGGCAGGGAGAGGAAATGAATTTTCCCTGCTTCGTGTAGTGCTTTTAGTCCCAGGCGATCCTTAAAAGTGCGTTAAAATCCCGTTAATTGATTTATGCGAGATCGATAAGTGGTGTCGCGATATCGGTTTAATTTTCTCTCAAGCAATTTTTCTACCTTGCGGTACATGTCGCTTTCCTCGAGGCTCTGAACTTCCCTTTCCTGCCCCGATTTATAGAAACCGAACCATTCCGATTCTATTGGTCGAACCATAGTGTCATTCGCAAATTTTACCAATACCATTGCGCGTAGCTTTTGCAGATTGTCTTTATACGTCTGGAAAAGAATTTGAATATCTCTACTCCTCGAAATGAAATTTTAGTATAAATAGTAATACGATTAACATAATCTACCTGATTAATGCGCAGTTCGTTATTAATATCGGACATAAATATACTACTCTTCTTATACTCATCTTCTTGATAAGGGTCGTGCCAGTATGTAGCTTGAACGAGCTTTTTTTGAATGAACCTATCATGAAACACAAAAACGTTATAATAGTATAACGTACAATAAAGCAAACATGCTATAATGTTTAAAGGTACATACGCTAAGTACGCTGCATATTTGATCATGTGAATCATATGATTACAAACTTTGGGCCCTAAAATTCCACAATTTGGGAATCCAAAAACACCTTGGTGCTGCCCGCCCAGAGAAATAAAGTTCAGAACTGGGGGATTAGGGCATCTCTGAATCACTGCCCTTCTGCAATGTGTATACATTTTTTTAAAAAATCCTTTCTACTGAAGTTCAATTTCGCGGCACATTGCGAATCATAGTTAAATAGTTTTATCAGTAATCTTAAAAACAATATGTACATAAACTGAGCGCCCTGTGAGAACCCTACAGCGTTATAACCATCTTTAAGGCGTTCGTCCTTTGATAGTAGCTCGCAAACTTCTGATATCTGTTCATTGATGTTACCCAAGTAACTGTGCTCAACGTCCTAAAAATTATCATGTAGTTGTAATCAATCCTCAATGAAGAATTTCGTGTGCGTGTACGAGAGTTAATTTTGAGGGGATTATCATCGTGCGTAAGGAATTGTTGCCGAAGTGAACAGCCGGATACATGCGGGAAACAGGTGAATATGCGAGCGAGAGGTGCATGCAATTAGGGCAGGCGATCGAGGTGGACCGGTGGACGCGCGACTCCCCGCTTGCCCACTATTGGGCAGAAGACATGGAATTCATGTGTGCTACCAGTGGCGGATTTAAGAAAAAAGGCCCAGGTGGCAAACGTTCTGAGGGGCCCATTTTGGGGGGAAAATTAAGAGGTAGTTTACTAAAAACGGGATAAGTGCAGTTGTACAGAAAAAAAATCTAGTGTTTGGTTAAAATCATAATTCTTTTTGAAGCTAGGGCCCTAGGGGCCTTTTGGGCAGGGGCCCATTTTTCCGAAAAATGAAGAGGTAGTTTACTAAAAATGGGCCAAGTGTAGTAGTACGAAAAAAATGTAGCGTTTGGATACCTAATCATAATTTTTTTTGGTCATGGGGCCCCTCTAGGGCCTTCTGTACAGAGGCCCAGGCGGCAACTGCTCATCAGCCGCCCTGTTAAATCCGCCACTGTGTGCTACACTTCCAGTGCAAGAAAAAGCTTTCTCTATTACTATAAAAGTAGTTAGTACAGAACATCACATTGCAAACCTAGCATTGCATATGTTAAATATTTATTAGCATAGCTTCACGTCCTATGAAAGTCTCTGATAAATTGAATTCAGATCAATTGCTTCAATCTTTCTCTGAATCATCTTATCTAGATAAGAAATTTAATTGCTGTATCAATTGCTATGCAATTCTGGCACTACAGATGCGCAACACTATGTATATCGAAAAGAACCAATGATTTAATCGCCGAGATCATCAGAGAAGAATATCGAAACGCTTACCTCTATCGTATCACTTCCCAAACGAATGGAGTACACATAGACGCTTGGTAACGTCGCCTCCAATAGCTTTTTTATTGCTCCTAAGCTAAATGAGAAGCAGCAGCTATCTCCTGAAATATTATGGTCTATTTTATCCACGATAGCATCAAGAGTAGCATAAAACTTTGTTTCATAATCTAGTATAACAGTTATTGTAACACTCTACAAGATAAATTACAAAACAATTCATATACTACTTAATAGTAATAAAGAACATTACCCATCCCATGCCATAGTACAATCGGTGTAACACGGCATTCAACGATACTAAGTTTGCAGAAGCATAAGAGGAAAGGTAGCAGTAAGGTATATTTCTTCAACATAATCATTATGCAATCCCTACGAAAAGAAAAGCAATGAATTAACTATCGGTCCGTCGCTAACATGCTCCAATATACATTGTCTTTCAATATAAAAAGACATTCTTGAAGCAGTTTGTAATAGACGATGCTATACAGTTTATACACCCTATATCTTCGTGCATACATAATTATATATTTCCATTCACTATATCTCAGCGGCTACTGTATTTATTTCTTAAACATTATTTTTAGTTAACATGCTCGTAGCCGGAGCCTATAAGTGTAGGTCCACTCGCGCGTTCAACGGGGCGATAAATTTCTTCCAACAGTAGACATACTGCCTTGCTTGTTAAATATGATGCATCATATATATGATCATAGACTTCGTTATATAATGATTAATTACATTAATAGAATTCCTTATATGTCATCATAGATAGTCATACATGTGTACCATATGATTACATGCAATAAACTGTATTCAAAAAGGAAAATAACAGTACTGTAGTCTGAGGGGGAAATACAGGAGTCGGAAGATGTGTGAGTGAAAACCGCCCTGACCCCTATATGGGTCAGGGGATTGTGAACATGTTAACCTACAATTGCGCACAACATATGTAGCAATCCATAAGCATCGTACACCGATGCATAAAGTATATAATCTCCTACATAAACTATTAATAATCTGCCGTTTTTGCTATTCTAAGGTGCTCTTATGTTACTACCACTGTTACCGTTATTGGTATTATATTTAAAATTGCCCTGGTGTACTACCTTCTCGGTAACTTCGCAAAAGCAAATAAACGGCATGAATCTACTATAAAACGAAATAAATATTCATCTCCACGGTACCCAACATCATAAATTCTTGCTCTCTATACTTTACAAGGTATTCCGTCATAGTTTATAACATTTTTGTAGCAACATATGTTCCGAAGTGCGAAACGGGTACATACAAATTTGATATACGCCACAAAAGATTTGGAGATGCTTACATTTTTAAAAAAATACTTCTTTCGTTCAGATTAAGGTGATCTTTAAAGTGACTATGCTTCGTAATAAGACACGATGCTACCATCGCGAGCTATACTTATTCTAATTTATCGAGAAAAAAATTTTTTTTTTCGATTCGTACGTTCGTAATAATTATACGAGACGGTTACGTTATACTTTCGTCGCTTTAAGGACATAAAGAGCAAGAACTTGCACGCAATTAAGAGGTTTCGAAAAAGCTGAAAAACGCATGATTGTATACGGCCTATGTGAATCTCATTGATCTGAAAGATTTGTTAATATTCATCGACGAGAACTCTTCGGTTTAACATGCATATGTACTTATGACAGTTACTAATGTATACCGTGCGGTAGCACTTTTCGGGAGTTAATATAAATATAAAAAGGGGGTCGCATATATACCGTTCGAAAGTAAAAATAATAACAGACTCTATTTACTTATGGTACCAAAAAATTCAGACGTGTTTTGCATTTTTTAAGGGGCCCCACTTGCGTGAGTTTCTGATTTGAAATAGTGTGCCGTTTCCCTTGAATTTTTGGCGGAATCCTCGGCTGTACGCGTGCGAAAAGGGGGTGATACAGCGTTGGGAAAACATTGGTTCGCGATTGAAAATTCGCGTGACATTTCAATAACGTCACTCGTGATTAGAGTAAACGCGCATAAGATAGTTGGTATGGCACATAACCTAGAAACGTTCAACTTTCAAAACGAACTGTGGAAAACGTTCTGATGTCATTATTAAGCCACAGGAAATATCGGCGCGAACGATCGCGATTGGTATCGATGCAGCGGTAATTTCTTGCGATTTGTCGCGCGGCCCGGAAAGTTCTGTCAGTTTTATAAAAGGGCAACTATTTATTTCATAACTTCCTGCGTTTACGGGGAGGCTTGCGAACAATTTAAAACGAGCATGTGTCTAATCGTGCCTGCCCGAAAAGCACGTTTCTAGGAGAATAATTGTGAACAGTGTAAATATATGTGAGCACATCGTCCTTCTCCTCGAACACTCGAGTTTGGTGCTTCTACCAAATGATAACCTTGAAAAGTTCGAAACAAAGATCCTATTGAAAAGTATTCCCATTGAAATCAGCTCTTTTTAGAAAGAGGTAATCGAATAATTCCCGTCGGTTCTACTGCCTTGTACCCGTATACAAGTATGGATAGGTAGGCAATAATTGATTTTATGGGTTTGTAGGATGTTTTCGCGAAATAGTTGGTTTAAAGATTATTATTTGGATGAAGCTATTACTAACAGAAAGTAACAAAAGCATAATTGTAAAATAGATGTGAGATACTTGAGAGGGATTATTTCAATGCCATGTGAAGAACCCCTTTGTTGTTTAAAGTTCGTACATCTACTTGTTCTGTGAAATTTATAGCGTTGTCCGAGTTCCTTTTTTTTTTATAAATAGTCGTATACTTTTGCTATTAGATAGCCATGGACGAAAGGAGGGTAGCGGATTACTTTGTCATTGCTGGTTTACCAGGTCAAGACAATGACGCTACTAACGACAACGAAGCTCAAGAGAAGTTGGAAGATTGGCATCAAGAAGGGACACACGTCAAAGACATACACATGAAACCACCGATCACTGATCTTGCCATTATATTTCCGGCGTTAGGCGAACAGTGTCCGGAGGGATATACGTGTTTGGAGCAAACAGTTTCAGGCTTGCCTGCCGATTTAAACCACGGAAGCTTAAGAACAAACGAATGTTATTTATGTTACCGAAGAGGACGAGACAAGCCACCTTTAGTTGACATAGGTGAGTAGGATTCGGTAGATCGGGCGAGTCGGCGCTGTTTTTAACGGAGCTTGTTTTACTAAGAAGCATAAATTTCAGGCGTGATATACGATGGCAAAGAACGCATAATGCAAGACGCAGAAATGGTGTTGGAAACTCCCAACGGGCACGTAGCGAACGTGAATAATTCGACGTCGAGAATATATGTGACGTACAGACGTGCGAGTCCTAAAATGCCGTGCAATTCGTTAGTCGTGACAGACATATGCATTATCTTGACGAACAAAGGGGAAACCGCCCCGCATGCGTTTTGTGTTATCAATAAGAATTTGAACAAAGGCATGTTGGGTAGCGATGTGTTTTTATGTTACAAGAAGTCCATGAATCGTGCGAATTTAATATCATTTAAGCCTGCTATACTATACAAATACCCGATGGGCGATTACAGTAGTTTTGTCTTCCCGAATTCAGTCGCAATGTTCTGCTTACCGATGGGAGCGACAATAGAGTGTTGGCCTAAAGTGGCCTGCAAACCTAAACCAGTGTTTTCGACGTTTGTCTTGACGGTTGCCGACGCAGCCCAAAAGATATACGGCTCTGCAATAACGTTTTACGAGGAACTTGAATTAGAAGTAACAAACGAACAACCTGCTGACATACTCGTGGAGAAGATAAAGAATTCTGGTATGGAAAAATGCATAATTCCCCATACGATTACGAGAAAAATTTCCTTCATGCTCCAATTAGTACTTTCATAATCGCGAGCCTGGAATTGCACGAATGATAAAGGACTTTCCAATTTCCTGTAGCTTGTGGAATAATTTTTTGTCTACACATTCCCCTTTTCTTTTTCCAGTTGAAAATGAGGAAACCAATGATCTACAGTTAAAGCTGAACACGTTTAAACAGTCTGGAATACTTAAGAGGCTTACTCAATCGCAGTTAGAGAAATTTCAGTACATTGATCCTGCCACTCAGTCTTTGAACATCAGCAAATCCATATGCATCCTATCTCATTGGCCATTCTTCGACACGTTCGAGAAGTTTTTAGTTTTTCTACATAGCATGGCTAATAACACGCCGCAGAACGTTCCTATCGAAAAGTATATAGCATATTTTTTGTACGATATACCGTTTCCAAGTCCACAGAGACCAAGAATCCTCGTGCAATTAAGTACTAAGGACAGGCTGATCTTAACTCAGCCGGAAGATTTAGCGCTACCTAGGTCTGGTGCCAGTTTTCGACAGTTACTTACCAATTTAGGGCCCGACAATTGTTTACTTATACTGTTGTTAATCTTAACTGAACAGAAAATACTTGTACATTCACTACGTCCTGATGTACTTACATCAGTAAGCGAAGCTATCGCTATGATTTTATTTCCGTTTAAATGGCAATGCCCGTACATACCTCTGTGCCCCCTGGGTTTAGCCGAGGTAATACATCTTTTTATTGCGATACAAGCTTGCTACGTATAATACAAAATGCACTTTAAATTTTAGGTTCTACATGCTCCGTTGCCATTTCTAATAGGCGTGGATTCCAGATTTTTCGATCTATACGACCCTCCCGGCGACGTTAATTGCGTAAATCTGGACACGAATAATATTGCGATTTGCGACGATAAGAAGTATCTAAGTGTGAAACTGTTGCCTAAAAAAGCAGCCAGACAGCTTAGAAATTGGTTGGAGCATCTTTATTCGAAGCTGATCTCTTTAGGAAAGAGTTATTCGTCTATGAAAGGTGAGTTCAACATAGTTGCTTAATTTTATCTGCTAACATGCTCCAACATCTATTCTATTTTCAGATATGGACGACGAAGAGTTCAGTGTCGACAAAGAGTTCCAACAGAAACGAAAAGAGCAAGCTTTGGAGCTGGAAATACAGGATGCTTTTTTGAGATTCACCGCCACTATATTGAAAGGATATCGTGGCTACTTATTACCAATTACGAAAGCCCCGACAGTTGGCTCGACAGATCCAACCAGCCTGTTCAATATACAAGCGTTCCTTAGAAGTCGAGATAAGACCCATGCGAAATTTTATAGTATGTTAGTAAAGACACAAATGTTCATAAGGTATGGCATTCTTAGATTCGAAATAAACAATGCAAAATTCATTCGCCACCGAAGCACTCTCTAATCCGAAGCTTCGAATTTGAAATGCTTACGTAAAACTCTATTTATCTATCCTCGCTGTTTCTACAGTGTACCACTGCAGTTTGTACTTTCAGGTTTATAGAAGAAAGAAGTTTTGTATCTGACATGGACATGGCAGGTTTAGCATTTTTTGACGAATGCACCGAGCGCATTGAAGACGAAAATGGTAAGGGTAGAAATACTCTCTGGTATAGTAACGTGTTTCTCAATCACTATATCCACGATGCAGTACCGCTTTTGGAGTTGGACGAATCTCAGCACAGCGAACGAACAGTATTTATACCCCCGCCTGAAGCTGGAGCGAACCAGTCACCGATAATATATCGCACATTTAAATTAAACCCCGACCTGATAAGACCGCAGAAGAATTTCAGTATAAGGAACCCGAATTTGAGTGCCTTTGGAATAGTACCAGGGAGTCCTATGGCACGCAGGACCAAGCACGAGATCAAGGTGGCGCAAAGGATGGCCCGCAAACAAGTACGAGCACTCTAATTAAAAACCGTTCGGTTTATAGCTCGCGATAGATTCTTCCTTGCTATCGGTACGTCGCTGTTTTTTTCAGGCAGCGATGCCAGACAGATGGGGTAGATGCCTGCTCGGAACCTGCTACAGTCTTTGGTTCTTGCACCTGCCGGCCATGCTGCAAGTGTCCAGCCAACCAGCCGCGATTTTACATCAGGCTTACGATCTACTGGTTAAAATGCCGAAGCTACATCTAGATCCCATCGAAGAAGTAAGACTTTCTCTTCTGCTCTAATAACTCGCCACCCTCGTTATTTCTTTAACTTCTTCCTGTAGAAGGTGTCGATTTTAGGTTTGTTACAGAGCCATGATGCAGCTGTGCGGTGTATACGGGCAACCTGTTTTAGCTGTAAAGTTATTATTTCACATGAAACGCAGCGGCGTACAGCCGAATGCTCTTACTTATGGATTTTACAATAAGGTTCGTATCTCTTCGCTTTTATATGCGATTTTATTCGATGTAAAATAACGTTTCCGTGGAATCTCCAGGCTGTGCTGGAAGCGACCTGGCCGTCCGACATGACCAACTCCAGTCAACTAATGTGGAATAAGTTAAGAAACGCCATAGTCGGGGCAGCGCTGTTTAAAAGAGCTGGTAAAAGAAGCGCTAGGAGAAGATTAAGTTCGACTACTGATTTCTCGACTGTTGACGGCAAAGCTGCGAGCATGGAACATGCATTTTCTAGATCCAGTCTTGACAGCTCTCACTCTCAAGACACAGAAGCAGCGCACAGCGATTGTAAATATCAGTTTAGTCTGTCTCACTGCTCCTCTTTCCAAGATCGATATATTATTTTATTTACCTGTTCGTTCACAGCTACTAAAGCAAGCTCCACGTCAGATTTGCCAGAATATGGACCTTTCGAGATAAAAAAACTTCCCCGGCAAAATAGTATCGTGAAGGACACACTAGCGCTGCTCGCAATGCAATCAGAGGAGCTAGATAATTTAGCTTTGAATCAGAGGTAATACTATCACTTGTACTATCCCAGTCACGATCAGAAACGTGGTATCAGAATTATCGGTCTACGCTTTTACGCTTTCAGACTGGCTCAAACCTTGGAGTCGCCGTTGAAAAGTCCCATACGCACGCCAGTTACGGAAAACGATCCTCTGGGTGCTCTGATCAACGACGAAACACCGATCGTGTCGCCTTCCGAGGAGAATGATTCAAACTGCTCGACGTGTACTTTAACAGTGTTCAATAACGTCGAGGAGAGGCCGGGAGGACCGCTTCTGTTCCGAAAGTATATGTTTCTCCGATTAATATTCGTTCAGATTGCCGCTTCCTAGTAGCATGCTGGAATTCGTAACACGGCAGCATCGCCAATTCTCTTCACGGCTGTCCTATAACTTTTTCCAGCAATATCTTGCCTCGTAGCGCGACATTTCATCAAACCATAGATGAAAGCGGTGTAGCGATAGGCGGTCATTTGCAAAGAAGCGAAACGATGCCGCACTCTGTGGCGCAGCAGGGCGAGCAGGACAAAGAGAGAGAGCGACTAGAGCTGAGCAGCCTTTGGCCCCAGAAAGACAGCGTTACCTCGAGTCTGTCTAGTCTGGGCTCTAGTTTGAAGCTAAGCTTTGCGTAAGGCAAAATTCTGCACTAACAAACACGAATGTGCAATGTTTCTTTATTACTTTTCATCACTTAAGGGGGTATACCCGTTTGAACCCTCGGAAAATGTGTACATTTTGTGGATTTTTTTACAAGTCAACTTGATGAAGTTTTCTCGTTTTTTTTTACTATCTTTACATAGTATTATGAACGTTGCGTTTAATCTAAGTGTCTATTTCAGCCCCACTAGTTTGACGGGGAAGAAGTCCAACGAAATAATACTCGGCGGCTTGAACAGCTTAAAGTCAGCCGCCACAACGGTGGTAAAGAAATTCGACGAGATTAAGGAAGCCATTTCCGCGACTAGTACACCCGTGAAACTTAAGGAACGCGATCACAGATTGGTCCACGGAGCATCGCACGAATCCCTGGACTCCATGACCGACGGATCCTTGCAGGATCGAAACGAAGCCCTCAGAATGACCGGTTCGTAATATGGGAAGCCTTGTTTTAACAACGAATCAAGTGCTAAGTGTCTACGACGATTGTTTCCTTGGCGCAGGAGACGGGAACTTGGATCCTTATACGTTGTATGATTTGGCGGAATCTTTGTATCCAAAGGGGTCCAGAGAACTGGACGAACGAATTGCCATTGAACTCGTACTCGCTAGTGCTAGCAGGTGTCATCATTGCGCCTCCATACTTTATGACGAAGAAATAATGGCTGGCTGGCAACCGGAGGACTCAAATTTAAATACAGTCTGCCAATATTGCGATAAAGCGACTGTACCTCTGCTTACTATAACAATATTAGATTACAGGTAATGCGAAAGATATGTGATTTTAATGTAACTGGTGTCCACGGCGTTCACGTAATTTTATGCTCACAAAGATGCGAGGAGAACGAAAGGAAGAGTGATCCCCTAATGGGAGCGCTGGTTGAACTTCTGGATAAACCAAGAGAGTTGTTAGAACCAATCACAGTGCCATATTTGAATCCTCTGGTTCTAAGGAAGGAGCTGGAAAGTGTTCTGAGCCAAGAAGGCGACACGTGCCTTACCAAGCACAGATTTATCGAGGAACATCCGATAGTGTATTGGAATCTTATATGGTACTTTGAAAGGATTAACTTAACCAGCCATCTCCCCGATCTCTGGCTGAACAACGACAAGTTAAAGGAACAGATAAGCTACGGTGCGGTAGGTGTGAAAACCATGTGGGACAACGAAAGACTTCATATGGACCGTTTGCCTATGTACCTCCAGTGGAAGCTCAGTGTCACAGACGATAAGACGTAAATGGGCATGACATTACTTTACATGATAAAAGACCGATGTATAATAAAAGGAAGCCGAATGACTTTCAGGTTGATGCAGTCAGTGCTTACGAACGTACGTCGTAATAATTTGACGGAACCTATAAAAAGAGTGGCCTTAGAAAGAAGCAGAATCCAAGCACCTGACCAACCTCTATTTTCTATATATCGAGATATCTTGTTTCTGGCATTTACCGCTTTGGGTAGAGGGAATATCGATCAAGGTATGTCGCACGTATGTTAAACGAAGGTGTTTAACGTTGTTCTAAAGTCAGGCCTGATGTCGCTATGCTCGGTCCTTCGTAATATTTTAAAATGTCTAGTCAGCTGATTGATGTTTCAGGTGTTTTCGACAGAGAGTATAATTTATCATTAGAAAGATTAACGGAAAGAGAAGAGAAGCTGTTGTGTAAAATTGACGCTCCGCCCTCAATGATGTCGCTGTTCTGCAGACATTATTTTAAGCAACTAAGCGTGTAAAAATAAAGCAAAAGGTATTGTAAGGTGTAATATATTGTGAAGAAAATGAATAGAGCATTCACAAGAGGCATCGTAGATTTATATGTTCGAGCAAGTCTGATTATCGGACGCGGAAGGGGATTAGATTGCGTATCTTTTGAGAATCAGTAGTGAATCGATTCTGTTTTTTTAGAGAAACGTGTGCGATTATTCCGTCCGAACGGCGATTTGGCAATTTAACGCTGTCGGCAAGGACCTCGGCAATGTTTTTCTTTTTTTCCCCCGTGAAATTCTCCGCGAAGACAAGTAGATGTCGTAAGTTTAATTATGGAACAATATACTTATTTTCATATTTAAAATATGCAATTACTATAAATAATTTTTTTATTTAGAAAGTAGGTTGCGCATATACTTAATTTGTTATTGCAATGTGAATATTCATAGTTACATCTATGAGCGTGATACCGAGGATCGTTCAGTACCAAAGAAACTGACCTGATCGTAAAAACTTATAAAATTCAATTGCTTTCGTAGGGATTTGCGCGCCACGCGAGCGGCGCGATCGGAAAAGACGGTGCGGTTCTTTCCAATGCACGAACTCTGTAATTGGTATATTTCTAACGACGTTTCGATCGGCGAACGTACTGATTAAATGATTGTGTTTTTAAACGAAGGGGGAGGGGGGGTACAGCAAAACATTTTCACGTCCGTATAATATCGCAAAGGACAATATTAATTTTTCTTATACTCTGGCGGGACAGTTGAATAATGCACGACCAATAATTCAATTACTAACTTACGCGTTCACAATGAAAAGTGCTGTATATGCTCGTGGCGTTGACTTTGACTTGCTAAGTGGATTTACATGTTTTGTAAGATCAATTCCAACAAAGAACACGAAAGCTTCCTGTTTACAAAATTCTTGCATTATTTGCAATTAAAAATGGACACAGCGGATCGTAAGATTCTCATGTACATAATACGGAAGCTTTAAATGCTTTTAAATTATTCAACTATTTTCATACGTTTACGTTTATGTTAATAGAGAATGTGTATGAATCGTTAAAAGTTGATTATTAAATATCTTGGAAGTACGAATATTCGCTGCGACATGATTTGAATATAATCAATAATTCTGGGATATTAGTATTGTAATGAAAATTTGACACGTCCAGTTTTAATTGCAAATGAGTTTAACGCATGATTCGCAAAGTATCGCTCTCGGAGAAGTTAATAGAACATATTGCGTACCTGATATTTGTACATAAAACCGTTTCTTCGCGAAGATGGATTGTACAGTAGATCGGTTTTTTGGGAAATCATAGTAACAAAAAATGCATATATAATTTAACGTGACAATGCTGTGCACTTTTCACTATGAACTCTGTAAAGAAGTACTACTGTATATTCGTTCATTATTATATTATGAATACAAGACATAAATAAAAGCCAGTCATGGTATTTTACATAAATGAGTTCTTTTATCTTCTTGGCTGATCGGTGACGCACATAATTGGCTAGTACTAATGAAGCACAACAGTTTCGCTATTCATGTGTAGTTTATTTTCACTTAACGAAACAAAGATGATATATAATTTCAATTTGAGATACTTCGAATTATATCATTTTAATAAAACAACACCAATCAGGTACTTGGGTATTTATTGTTCCAAAAGTCAATGGAGAAGCAAAGTAGATGATCTGCTCAGGTAAAACTTTGACAATTTTTCTATAAATAAAACGCGAATTTCTTAGCGACATCCGATTCCCTTTAAACTTTCTGTTCTCGTATCAAGGAATAAAGTAAATTACTCTTCGACGATATCGCTTTTCGATTTATTAGAATAAAATAAACCCAAGTCAGACCTAATAAATTATTATTAAATGAATAGTACGTAATAACAACTTTGCATTAAATCCTTTTCTTTCTCGCTTTTAAATGGGAATTTTAATCTGTATAGAAACGGTATACTTTACTTCTGTGGTACATTTATTTGTCAGAGAAAAAGTAGCGAAAAATAATTTCTTTTCATTTTAAAACAAAATAATATGATTACTTTGTATGTACATTATCTCCTATATTCATAGATTTAATACAAAGAATTTTCTTTTCTGCACGAGACACGTAAAGAATTTATGTCGTATCGTACACCGTTACGCTAACTCTTTTCCTAGAGCTTTGATTTTCGTATGTTAAAAGTAGCTCCTAAACAGAAATGATCACTGCCCACCGCGAAATTCGGTATCGTGGGCAAACCGGTGCACTCCTGGGCCGTTGGTAATCTGTAGCTTTCAACAGGTTCCAGGTCGCTATAAAAAATGTAGTCAACTGTAATCCATTCCCCCTGATTAGTGGTAGCTTCTGCTTTGCCCTGGTGATTTTGGTGTTTATATACACTGGAGAATTGGAACGGATGCGTGAGAGTGCCGGACGAGAACATCGCGCGGCAGCTGCGGGTGACTTCTATTCTTTGAAGGTCCGTCGTGTCTGTATTTACTTCGCACTCTACCGGCGAAGCATTATCCGTCGAAATCTCTTTGAAGGCGACATTCTCGCTATTCTCTAGCTGTGAACCATGCCCAAGATTCCATTAAAATGAAACTGTAGAAAATCAACTTCGCCGGGGAAGTAGAAGCTCAACTAAAATCTTTCCATATACTTGTGGTCTTTTACTAAAGTCAAGAAATTCTATTACCATTACGGTGTCGGTCCCTTCGCCGCGCAACCTTCTCTTCAATACATTAAAATGTTGACAATTGTCCGTGATACAAAGACGAGGTGGGATTAGGGAATTCGACAGAGATCTGTATTCCGTAGGTTCAAGGTTCCTTCCCTTTCCTTGGTACTTGAACATTCCTTCCGTGATGAATTTGTAGACTCCAGAATACGGTTCTAAATTGAAGTCTCCGGACAGTATGATCGGTAAATACTTCGGGCCCGATCTGTTTAATGTTTACACGTAAAAGATTAGACAGTGTTTAAAATGGTGCAGGTTTTCATTAGACGAAAGGAGTACTTACTTTGTGTTCTCCACGAAGGCGATTCTTTCGATTTCTGCTAGGAGAAGTTGCGTTTGCCCCAGCCTCACGTCATTCCGTTTAGGATTGTACAGTAAATGTGTCGTTGCGATCACTAACTCTATTTCGGGGCTCTCTTTAATCGCTAGCTTTACAATGATTCCAACATTGTCTCTACTCAGGAGTTCTATACCTGATTGATAAAGTTCCACTTTTACATAATCCTTAAGAATAAACTGATCGGAACGGTACAGAAAGAGCAAACCATCCTTCTTATCGTTTGTTCTTTTCTTATATAAGTAACTGTAACCCAACTCTCTGAACGGAACCACAAATTCTAGCAAATGGTCTTCTTGCATTTCTTGGAGACATATCACCTACGAATCACAGAAACTTATTAATTTATTCCATCTATTATCCGTGTAACGCAATTACTCAGGGAGTAAAACGTTGAAATCGCAAATTCTCACGAGTTTATCGAATTAATATCTCCCTGTAACGTCGTTCTTTAATTTCATGAGAATTAGCGATAGAGATTCATTCGAGCGACTAACATTAGCCTGTGCTTCTATAATTTCTTGCAAGAGAAGCTGCCTCCTAATGTTCCAAGGTAGCGCCCATTTGTCGTGTTCCTTGTATAGGAACGGATAAGTTTCCAGTAGGTATTGCGCCAAAATGTTGAAGGACAATAGTCTCAGAATAAAAGATTCTTCAGAATTAGAGGCTAGCTTCTCTGGAAAATTTGTATAATGAGTACGAACTGCTTTCCGAGCAAGACGGTGATAATTTTACCTTTCTTTACACGCTTCCACTGCCTCATTGTTTTATATCTCTGTTTATCCGCCACGGATTTATCTTTCGAACAGACCGCTGTTTCGGCGCATGCATTCGTCTCAGAGTTGCTTTCGCACTGCAAACTTTCCGGTGGAAATGTTAATTGAATATTGCAACTGTTGTTGGACGGGTAATAGGTTTCCAAGAAGGACTCCATTGCTTGATTAAATTTCTGCTGCGCAGCGGAATTTGCCATGAATTCCATCAAATTGTAATAAGACGATGTTAATGTTTGTGATGTCGGCGCACTTTTATAAAAATTCCTCGAAAACACTTGCTTCGCTGCTAATCTTGACATATAAGCAGTTGAAAGTGGAATAGTATCATAATAACAGTGCTGTAAAAAGCAAAATTATAAATAAGCCACGAGCTGCGAGGCTCGTACCAAAACATTCTAACAGGATTTAATTATTCTTTCGCTAGGTTTTCATACTCTCATATACATTTACACAAAGTTATTCAAAAAATCTATGCAGATTTCGACCAGAAAAACTGAAACACATTTCTCATTTGCAATTGTAAACACCACAGCCGCCTTTGTGCAGATCGTAAATCTTTTTCCAAGCCTGTCCGACTCTTTACCTCGGTTTATTTCGTCAGAACTTTTATATTGCTACAAAATACTGTCTTCAGTAATACGTATCTTAAATTGGCATAGACTTTCTGAAAGACCCAGCGCATAACAGCCATGACGTACAGTTGTCCTTTGTTATTTAAATTATTAATAATTTGCAGAATTATACAATTCTTTGGTTACATAACATATCGCATAAAAAAAAGAGTGAAAATCGTTTCAATTTAAGATGTATTATTTAAAGCGGTCATTTTTCAAAATTCTTTCACTACAAAGGCAATCAGAGTCAACGGTAAATATTAATGTAAAACTACCCTTATTCTCAATTTTATATTAATCCTTAAACACAGCAATACATCAGTAACTATGAGAAAGAAATTCTCCTCCCTTCCGTCGAAACTGTTGTAATTCTCGTTTAAAGCATCACAGCGAAACTGTTGAAACTTTGCACGGACATAACTTTATTACCTTTGCAACATTCGATTTTATAGCTCAGTTGTTTACCAAAACAGTGTCGCGCTAGTATTGAACTTCTATCTGTAGAATCCCAGTGTCATTTCTATTGCAATTCAAAGTCTTGCTTGCATTGTGTAGTATGGAAAGAGGCCTGGTAAAACGTCAAGAAACCATGGCAAAGACTGAATTGGACGGAATTGCCGCGATAAAAAGATAAGGACTGCGTGTATACACATGTAAACACAGGTGTGTATATATAGATCATGGATTCAAAGATCGTGCACCCCGTGAAAGAATCAAAAGTGCATGGCTCTTCGAATTAAAGCGAGAAACTTAAAGCTATAGGCTTCGAACTCTTACCGCACGATATTTATAATGAAATTTCGCCGATTTACAACAGCGTTTCAACGGAAGGGAGCATCGGTGTTGTTGCGCAATATGAAATTACCCACGGTAAATAAAATAGGGGGGGGAAAAAAAAAAAGAAGAATCGTACAACTAATCATTACCTTAAGTCCACGACGGAAGAGTTTGAAAGAGATGTCAAGACTCGTAGTGTGAATTTTCCGTAGCAACCTGCTTGCTGTATTCATTTATTTACAAAGTAGTGGGGATATTAATGCATGATTGCAAGCAGGTGCATAGGTTAGGTTATGTCACCCGTTGTCAGTAAATGTAGGACCATCCCTGTAGACAGGCTCGGGTAACGTCGTCACGGTGCACAATAGGCGACTGATACAATGATCCGTTTGTAAAGGCTACGATCATTTGCTCGGATAGAACGTTTATATTTCCACGGCGCCCCTTAACAGGGGAGCGATCTTGCGAATAACGTAGTTGAAATATTCATTTGAAATTGTGGGATACTTTAGCGAGAGATTTGATCGCACAACGAGCCCATTCGTTAGATATCTTTAACCAGACACACGCGCGTACGGTTTATCGCAGTTCATCGCGTCCTTATGGCAAAGGAACTTTCATTCCTCTTCCATCCAATTCATTTGTTTATTTCTTTTCGTCGATACTTCCCACCGACAGTCGAAATTCGCGAGGAGCTACACTTTCTCCGCTGATCAGGCAATGGAAGTGGGATTTCATACGCATGGGCTGAACTGCAGGCGAATCCAGAACTATTGTTTTCCGCGCGTATTCGACGGTCCGAAGTATAAATTGCTTATGGGCTTTATTCAAATATATGTTAATAACGATATTAATAGAGTATTTCAAAACGTTTCAACGACGTGTATGTCAACAGCCATTATTATATAGGGTGTCTCTGTAAAACATACACTAGCAACAGCAGAACGGGTACACCTAAATATATTTGCAAGGTCATGGCGGGGTCACCGGCTTGAAGGAATTCGTTTTCAACGCTGCGCCTTACACTTCGTAAACTTTCGTTAATTCGTTTAGGCGACTTGGATTAAAGCGGGAATCGCTCACAGGGGATTAATAAGATTAATGATTGGAGAGTGATAAGAAATATCGTGGACAATATGTTATTTTTTAAATATATAGTAATTTATTAGCAACCAAGCTTTTCGTTCGTAAAGACAGGCTTATACTTAAAAACCTGATGGTACTTTATAATATAACATTCTTTTTCACTAGAATTATTGACATTATTACTATTGAAGGTGTAATATATAATATACATATTTATGACGAACAAAGAACGTAATTTCATAGAAAAAAAACTGAATTCTTAAAAGCTAATTTCTTTCGGAAGTAAATAATCTGATACTCTTTTGAAGCCATTAGATTCCCATTAAATTATTATCACAGTAAAACGTACGTATTTTATTCATCATACACTGTATCAATTAGTTCCCTTGTGTGTTTCAAATTTGAGTCTATCATTCGAGCAACTAAACCAACGAATTTTGCAACCCAAGAACCTGCATTAATCCTTCGCGCGCGTTCGAAACAACGCATAATTTGCCCGCTTCTATTACGGCGCGCCCATAATTCAAAGCTTCGAATGATAATTTTCTATCCCGCAAAAAATATCTTTTGTGACGCCCAGCGAGACATTGCATCGGATGAGAGCTCATCTTTTTAATAACAATCGCGAAGCGAAATTATCGAAGTGGAAAAAGAGTATCTAAGAGTTCAAAGGGTAGTTATTACAAGATTCCCTTCAGCCGTAGCGAACAAAGGGAGACACAATTCTTAAAGAAACAATCAACGATATACACTGAATTTTTCTAATTCATCGTGTCAGAGTAGACAGGAAAAGTGGCAGAGATCTAATCGGAAACTTTCGTTGGTATCGCGATCTTTCGAGATTAAGAACAAAAGCAGCAATGACCTTCTGGCATTAACGCGGAGTACATAAAAATGGAATATCGACTTAATTATTCAAAAAAAAAAAAAGAGAGGAAATGAAAATATCCATGTAACAATTACATGCTAAGATAACCATGGGCTTGGTTTCGTCGGCGGGCGATCAAATACGAGATTAAAACTACGATCACTAATCCTGTCAGCGTACAGCCTACTGCTATTGGTACCACGTCTGGTGTCTCAAAAGCACAGTCCTTGGCTGAAAGTTAACAACAATTTCCAGGCAATTAGTGTTAGTAATACGAACCGCCGCGGCTGAATTTCATTTCTCTCAGAACTTACCCAACCCGAAAACAGTGGAATTATCGGCTTTGAATGCTTGAAACTGTAAGCCCGACACTGATAAGTAGCCGGCCGCCTGCTTGGTGTCATTTCGTTTCAAGTCCAGCTTCTGCTGTTTTAAGCACCGGTAGGAATTGCTTACTCCAACGATGAAATTGGACTCATTATGCACCAAGACTACAGGTTGCTCTGTTAACAATTACACAATTCCAAGTTAAGCGTAATCTTCCTGTGAACAGCTGAAATCTTATTGGCACTTTTAGTGGCGCAAGGTTCGGCAAGACAATACCGAGAGCAATGAACTTTAAATTCTCATCTTCGTTACTTTCCAGGCAATATTCAGGGCCGCCTTTACCAATGAGCTAAATGGGCTATAGCCCAGGGCCGCCCGTGATCCAAGGACGCTTAAGAATAAAATATGTTGAAATGCTTTTTTCTCTTCAACTTTGGAGACAAAAATTTCTATTGTTTTTGTTCGTGTTTGCCTTGGTGGAGACCCGGTGTTGCGATGTACTGCCTTGCACCGATTGCGAAGAAATTGCACCCTTGGAGGCTGGAGCGCCAAGATTCTTTAGCCCAGGGCGCTCAAATTTGTTAAGACGGCCCTGGCAATATTGATGTGAGAAACACGCCAATGCCAATCGGAGCGTTAAGTTCTATCGAATATAAATAAATCCTTACTGAAAGTTGCATTGGGAAAATCTGCCGGCGAAAGGATGACCTCTAAATGGTGAAGGGAGTAGTGCTTGGTAGTGTCGTTTTGAACAAAGTGTAACGTCATACTGCCATTATTTATATTTTTGGCAGCCCATGTCAGTGTTAATTGATCTTCTAAGCTTCCACAGCTGCCCGTCGCAGTCGTGGTCACATTGTCTATCGGCATGTCGAACGTCTTGTAGGATATCTGAAAAATTGATCGCACGATACGTGAGAAATACAGAATGCAATTATGATCATCTTATCTCGTCAGTTTAATACGAACATTCTGATTGACGCCGTAGGAAATATTGAACGACACGGCCATCTGTAACACGACGCAGACTTTGGTCGTCCCATTGACTACCCATTTTCCAGGCGTACCAGGAGGTACCACTGGAGTGCTGGGTGTAGTGGATACAATGTCCGGACTAGATGTAGTAGTCGAAGTTGGTTTAGTAGTAGTCGATTTGGGTGTGGCTGTTGTAACGTTTGTAGAAATTGAAACAATCGTAGAAGCTGGAACTGTTGTAGAAGTTGGAACTGCTTTAGAATTTGGTGGTACAGTGGTTGAAGAAGCTGGAGTATCCGTAAGACTCTGAGTATTAGTTGAACTTTCTTCTGATTTCTTTATAGTCTTGTCTGTTTCCGCAGGAACTAGCACAGCTTCCACGGACTTTACTTCTTTAGTAGATATTGTGTCTGCCTCTGAGTGCTGTACAGGCTGATTTTGTTGAGGCATTGGAGCAACGGGTTGCAGTTCATTGTTTGTAGGGGATACCTGGTTACCTGTTTCAAAAAGGATACGACGGTGGATCGTTTTGCTATCGACTTTGCAACGCAAGTTAATAACGGCTCGTTTAGAAATTTATATAGACCAGCAACAGAGTATTAAAAATGAACTTGAGAAACAATTTGCAAAATCAAGAGCAACATCGACCGAAGTAAAAACGATCGCGCGGAAATGATTTTTACGCAGACATCTCGTAAAAAATTTGTATCATTCATTTCTCGAAAATTATTACGAAATTATATTAATATTGGAGTAATGGCTACAATTTTAATGAATTATGTCGGTGATAAATGCGCTGTCTGGAATGCATTGAATACTTTCGTGACATAATGTAGGGACAAGATAAAGAGACTATAAATAAACGATGAATAAGGAAAAAAGAAAAGAAAAAAAAGAGGTTTTGAGGAAAGAAAGCTTCCGTGAATGACCACTTTTGTTCGTTCTAAAGTGAAATAATAGCGAAGGTTGATTTGGCACTGCATTACATCAGAAGCTGCTATCTGTCACTTATAAGATAGATAAGAATTATTGTAAGCGTCCGAAGATTCATACCCAAAACGTGGAGCGTTGCAAAGCAAAAGAGTAGCAAAAACCTCGACATCATTGTGAATTACGATTTACTGGGAACAAGCGGAAATCACCAAGAGTCCGGACGTCTGTAACTGCTTAGAAAATGAAACCTCGGTCGTGAGTTGGGAAAATATGCATGAATACGTCGCGTAAGATATAAAACGTAAGAAAGACCAGTGCAACTCCGTGATACTCGTAAAATATGCGTTCACAAACGCACTAATCGAACGCCAACTCGCATTTCCTTTAAGGTTCATTCACATTGACCCGTGATCAGTGCGTAGAATCAGTGAATTAAAGGATCATTCATAGTTATTGCGATAATTTTGTATATTCTTTTTATCAGGGATGGGTTTCTCGAGATCATGAAACTGCTCGAAACTTTGCACTTTCTTCGTGATTTGGAACTCTTGAAATCCAGATAAGAAAAAGTATAAAAAAAAAAGTATGAATAAAGTCGCTCGCAGCATATCTCGAGAATTTTTATATTGGGCGAATTCCACTTACGCCCAAATCGCCCGCGATTTTCATTAGGGTAGGTTTCCCTATACGCGACTAGACGCATCGTCAAGAATTTCAAAATCGATTTTCTCGAAATTTAAGCGCGAAATAAAAAAAAGTTACTCTTTCTTTTCTACTTATAACAAGTAAATAAGTCGAGAAAAAGGAATAACATTTTTTCATACTCCGCTTTATTTTCGAGAAAATCGACTTTGAAATTCTTGACGTTGCGTCCGGTCGCGTATAGGAAAACCTACCTTAATGAAAATCACGGGTGATTTGGACGTAAGTGGAATTCGATCCTTGTCATATTTTATTTAACTATGGTCAATAGAGATTTATGCAAATATTTTGTTGACTTCAGCTCTTGAAGTAAGATATATTCTCTGGTATTCCCGGTATTCCCTACTTTTTACCTTAGCTTTTTACACCTTCTACGAGAAATACAATACAATCTTCTACTTTTGTTTAGTAGCTAAAAAACGATTTGATTTAACGCGGGAAGAAATTTTGAATCCTGAAAGAGCCCCCTAGAGCCCCATTATCAATTTATAGTCTAGTATTCTATTTAAGGCCGTATCGCAATGGAACGCGTTCTGAGTAGAATAAGGATCCGCCCACGGAAATTTGAGATTCCAATCCTGTATACTTTTTGGTCATTTATATGAGTATCAATGAGTATTGAGTTCTGTGAAAGTGTATGTGTGTGTATACTATCAGCATACATTGTTTATAAAACACGATTACTTGTTCATTCGACTTTCGTAGTAAAAAGATCAAAGTAAGTAATGCTTATTGAAGAATACTATGGAGTTACTTGTGATTTAAAGTAATAAAGGTTCTCATACAGTCATTGGCGTGGTAAATTATTTTCGCACATTATAACCTAACCAAATCGTATGATGTTTACATAAAATGAGTTGTTAGTTTGTTGACGTTTGTAATTCATTCTTTCTGTTCAAATATTGCCCTCGATAATATCACTGTGATCCTATAAATTCCTTCCCTAGAACTTAAAGATGCGATATGTTAGAGTACATGGTAAATATTAAGAAACAGAGGGACTTCGTTATTTGTAGATCTTTGTTTTAGCAATTTTCATAAAAACATGAGAAACTGAACACCCTTCGCATGGGCGTCCGCAGGGGGGAGCAAAAGGGGCAGTTGCCCTCCCTGGCTTTTGAGAAAAAATCGCTTATTTTTCAAAACTGATCTTTATTAAGTTTATACTAAAAATGGGAATGGCTTTAAATTTTCAATTAAATTGGCACTATAAAATGTGTTAAAAAAGCAAGAGGGATATATTTTTCTTTACCATCATCCCAAAGTTCCTCCCCCTCCCCTGGAAAAAGTCTCTGGGTGCCCCTGACCCTTTGTAATATATATAACTTGTGTAACGTTTATACATACTTTGTTCATAAGCTATGATTATTTGCAGGAGTCGGATAGGATGGAGTCGGATTATGATGAAAATCATGGTGGTTGGACGGATGAAATGGCGAGAACCAGTGAAGATTGCGGGGGAGACGATAACTTTGAAAATCCACAAGAAATATTAAACGAATGTTTGGATAAATTTAAAACACCTGATTACATCATGGAACCTGGTATCTTTATGCAGCTAAAGAGGTGCGATATATTTCATAAATAATAATTCAACAGTGACATTAATTTTCTAAACCATTTATTATTTATATTACAGTGATTCGTCTTCCTAATCGTTCTTTATTATTCCCCAGATATTTCCAAGCTGGCGGGAATCCCGAGCAAGTAATAGAACTGTTGTCTAAAAATTACACCGCCTGCGCTCAGATGGCCAATCTCCTCGCAGAATGGCTTATTCTGGCTGGCGTGAAAGTTTCAGATGTCCAAGCAATGGTGGAGAATAATTTAAAAGACATGATACTTAAAACGTTCGACCCTAAGAAAGCAGATAAAATCTTTACAGAGGAGGGTGAAGTATGTTCTTTAACATTGAATACTAACACTTACAATTCAATGTATGTACTCAAAGTTCGATGCGTTTCGTGCTAGACTCCTGCCTGGTTGACAGAAATGATTCAACATCCCACATGGAGGTCTCTCATTTATAGACTCGCAGAAGAATACCCGGACTGTCTAATGTTGAATTTTACCATAAAGGTAAATGCATATTTAAATGTATTTGACGTAACAAACATATTTCAGCACTTCATTTTTCCCATCTATCTGCTATGCAGCTTATATCCGACGCTGGATTTCAAGGAGAAATCACAAGCATCTCGACAGCAGCTCAACAAATCGAAGTATTCTCACGAGTGTTGAAAACTGCAATCGCTGGCTTCTTACAAAACACGGAAGACTGGCAGTCGAGTATACAAGAGTGCGCGGTTTGTATGCAAATTTTATTACAGCTGTTACACAGCATTAGAATATCTTTTTTTTTTACGTATTCTGCATAAGTGTTTCTGTTAGTAGAAAATGGTATGCCATGGACAGCACACTTATGTCTACAGTCAAGTGTTGCTGCAAATCCTTGCTCAGGAACCCCGTGGTGGGTTTATGATGAAGAGACTGTCTCAAGAAATCACAAAATGCGCCCAACAAAAGTGAGAAGGCAATTTCACGTGCTAATCGATATAATGTATTTGACGTAGGGCTGGGACTATTTGTCATATTTTTTCGGTATTCAATACTTCAGTTGGTCAATTATTTGGCGAATGTAATTCGAATATCCAAGTATTCGAATAGTAGGGTGTGAATTACGAATCAAGTTGTTCTTTAGGTTCATTTTTTTTTACAAGCTTTTATTTAGTTTCAGTTGTGAGTTCGTTAGTTTGTCAGAGTGAAATCTTGTAAGCTAATAACTTGATTTATAATTCACACCATACTATTCAGTATGAATACATCATTATTCGAATAGTATGGTGTGAATTATAAATCACGAACTCACTCGAAATATTCGAGTAGTATTCGAATACTTAAATATTCGAATAATAACATTCGAATACTCAAATATTCGAAGATTATTCCTAGCATTCGAATACTTGTAAAATATTCGAATATTAAATTATTCGAATAGTCCCAGCCCTAATTTGACGTGCGTTTTGAATATTACATTTTTTTTTTAGTCACCATGATGTCACTCCAATAACAATGGCACTTAATGGAGCCTCGAGTAGCCCCAGCGCCTGCCAAGCATTGGCATCCATGTTATCGCGAAATACCTTAAATCCTGCCGATATCAGTGTTCTATTTCGAAATTATTCAACGATGGAACCGCCTCCTATAGAATTACTCCGCAATCCACAGTTTCTAGGTAACGATCTACATGTATTTCTAAGAATATACGTTGTATTATTACTCCTTGATATACAAATTTGTAATCTCTCTAATTGATTCCAGAGCTATTAGTCGATGCACTTTTCAAACCAGCTGTAAAAATTAATCCTGAACACAAGTCGAAATATATATATCTACTGGCTTATGCAGCCAGTGTGTGTGACGTTCCAGCTAAAAAAGGACATCCGCGCAAATTGAATAAAGACGATTTGAAAACGACTGTCCAAGCTATAGAGAAGGTTCACAGTATTTGTAACATTAACAAAGGATCCACCGAGCTGATAGCTGAATTACACACTTTGTACCAGTGTATAAGGTATCATTCAGTACCGCTGGTATATTATTATTATTACATTATTATAATGTAAGAGAAACTGTACAATTCGATATCTTTGCATAGGTTTCCTGTTGTGAGCGTTGGCGTAATTAGATGGGTAGTATGTACAGTAACAGAACCCTCGTACTTCAAACTCTGCACGGAACATTGTCCCGTGCATCTTGCGCTACTCGACGAGGTTGTAGTTTGTCATCCGTTGTTGCATCCGAAAGTGCTGCAACTTCTTGTACAGTTATTTGAGAGCAAGCAAGACGAGCTAGAGATACTTGTGCAGGTAGGGGCGGTCGAGAACTTTTTAAATGAAATAGGAAAACTGACGAGCACCGTAATTTAAGTTTCCGATGTCAAATTTTTTTAGCTACATGTCTTAACGGGACTAGGCAGTCGAAAAATCCATTTTTTTATTGCATTTTCTGAAAGTACTGTTTTCTGAATAAAATACCGCTTGGTTTATAGCGTCGCCTTTCCGCAGAAACTTTAAACGCGTTTTTCTCGAATATTTTTGTTCTCTTAATTTTTTCCTGATTGCGAACGAATGGAGGTTCAGATCGACTTGGAAAAAATTACAGGATGTGTAAGACATGTGCCATTTCGGCGCAAACCTCTGATATGTTCCGTAAAAATTCGAGATTTTTATAAAAAAATTAAGAAGGCACCGGATTTTAGTAGCGCACCATCATTGTTTGATTTTTCGACTGCCTAGTCCCCTCAAGCAGTTTGATAGTTACCGAGGATAATTAATGTGAGCTAATTGCATGTTTTTGTGGTGCACAGTTGGAAATGAAGAAGATGTTAATCGATAGAATGGTCAATTTATTGAGCCGAGGTTGCGTGGTGCCCGTGGTGTGTTACATTAAACAATGTTGGCAACGTGGAGATACAGATGTATCTTTGATCAGATACTTCGTCACGGAGGTATCGCAACATCATTTTAATTAATATGAGCGTATTAAATAATTTTTATTACAGTAATGTATTTATGTTGTTAGGTTTTAGAAGCAATTGCTCCACCATATACCGCCGAATTTGTTCACTTATTTCTACCCATGGTAGAGCACGAAGAGATCACCGGAACAATGCGCGGCGATAGCGATAACGATCTCGTTTCAGAATTTATTGGTAAGCTCGTAAAATTGTTTAGACAGAAGTTACGCGTAACGCTGATGTTATATTCTCCTTTTCAGTACATTGTAAAGCCCACTGTCCTACTATAAGATGATGTAAAGCGATGAAGGTAGGTTAATTGAAGAGGAAACTTGTGTTGTTGTAAAAGGTGTCTTTACTTTACATGAACGTGTTGAGGAATTGCCATACATAAATTACTACATTATTAGACTTCTCTCCCTTCTTTCATACATAGCGTGTACAGACATGTATGTCTACAAAAAAGGATGACATCTCCATCCATCTGTGATACCATGGCTTAGGATTTTTCTGCAACAAAAGCAGGTACCATCAGCACGATGCAATTTGCATAAAACGCCGGATTTGTTAAATTTGTTAATAAATAAAGAAAAATAAACCAATCCAATCTGTTAGTTTCGTTAGACTTTGGAAAATATTTCGAACATGATTATGATTTACTAATTTAATTTGAAAAGTAAATGTAACTATTGTCCTTTCGTAGTTCATTTAACTTCAAATTTTCCATTGTTTCAGTTTCATGGCAAGCAGGAAGAAGTTCACGCTCATTTGCATAGCAAAAACAAAGTTCAAATTTCCTTATATCTATAATCGTTAACCCATGCATTGTTACAAGAAACAGACAATTCTGCAAAAACCTCAAACTATCACACCCGATTATGAACTTACAAATTCTTGTCACTATTGCTTTTCAGCTGTAATAAAAACATTTGTACGTATGAGAATGTTTCGTGGAAGGATCATTATCGACTCGTTTGCATCTCGAACGGTAGAATTCTCCAGCGAAATTTAATACTCTATTATATATTTTCCACCCAGCGATAACTCGAATGAAATAATATTTCTGAATTTACTCACTTGGTTTGCCATCTTTCCACTGGGTAAATCTAACGTTCACATCATCGCGCTTTAGGGCCTCCGGCCGCAGTTCAGATTTCAATGCCTGTCTGACTAGCCTGGCAGCTATCTGCGAATAATTGATGTAACTGAAAAAGAGAATATCTGATTAGATGAGTAGGTCAAGCATTATTATCCAAAAATGTGTAGAAGTTATATAACATCTTTCTGCTAATATTAATATGTAATGCCGGCAGGGTGGTCCGAGAGAATTGTCTTACTTCAGTCCTGCTTGTCTCCACGCAGCCATTTCTCAATTTTACTTTTACTTCAGCTGGAAGGAAACTGAACTTAATCCCGGCTAGATCCAAACTTGATCGAGCCACTTCGCAGGACCCCTGAGAAATGTGAAGAAATGCTTCACGTTTGAAAAGTATGGACTGGACATAGGCTTTCCATTAACAAGATAGGCAACGCTGTGAAATTACTTTCAGGACTTCAGACTAAAGCTGGGACTATTCGAATAATTTAATATTCGAATACTATTCGAATATTTGAGTATTCGAATATTTCAATATTCGAATACTATTCGAATAGTATAGTGTGAATTATAAATCATGTTATTATAATAATAGTATTAGAATACTGAAATATTTGAGTAGTATTCGAATACTTAAATATTCGAATAGTATTCGAATACTTGGATATTCGAATTATATTCGCCAAATAATTGAGCAACTGAAGTATTCGAATATTCGAATAGCGAAAAATTCGACAAATAGTCCCAGCCCTACTTCAGACCCCAACTACTGGCAACCATTTATTTTCAAATAAATCACATTCAAATGAAGCAAACGTTCAATCGATGTGGCCATGGTAGAAAATGTCCATGTATATTTTTAAGAATAAATAAAGGGTATCGTGCGAAACTGGAGATATAAATTCGAAAGTCTGCTAGAGACATTTGTCGTATACTTGATTATCACATTTCCAAATAGATTGGTCAACCTTCTGGCACGATCGCGTCGGGTAAATTATAATTTCCGTTCCAAATGCTAAATTAACGTATACCGATCATCGGGAATCGCGGGGAAATTGTCGCATGATGGAGGTTGCCGATGGAACGGAGAAGAATGCTGCCGGACTAGGGAAGTTGCAAGTAAGTCGATATAAAACTAGGCGATGTGCATGTGCAAAACCGTAAATACATTTATGGAATATCTGTAGCAGCTGATTACCGACTTCTAGGAAGTTTCTCACAAGATGTCGGGGGGTATTTTGCGTGACAAGCCGCTGGTATGCTTTCGGACGATATGACTTGCTCATTGTTGTGCATGTCTGCAAAATTCCGGCCTACATTAAATCCTAGAGTGTTGTAACGCCGCCGACGTTAATAATCACGGTCCTCGGCTATCCTTATCAGCGTGGAAGAAAGAGAGACTAGGACTATTTGCGAGAGAACTGTGTCAGTGCGTGTACCACTGCCAAGACTAATATTTGGAATACTGATTTTTCTTGTGATTACCAGCCAGAACATTCGTATTCTGACCGTAAAAGACTTCCAGCGAAATTGCAGGGGAACCATCGCTTCAGAATTGGGATGGGAGGTAAAGCGAGCACTGTGGCACAATCAGCTGGAGGCAATGGGCAATCCTCTGGCGGAGCGAACGAGGATAGGTGGCTAGGCTTCTCGATGCTCCGCTCTCCACCCGAAGGTGTTAGCTTGTTACAACGTCAACAAGGGAACCAATCGCAGGCATCCAGAGTATCGGGGGACAGTAGGCAACGCGCTCGCTCCTTGAGTTCGGTACCGGACCTATCGTCCGGGGAACAGAGCAGCCTAGCCTCGTCCGTAGGAGTCGGCATGGGTCAGGCGCTTGGTCTGCCCCAGCTGGACTCAGACGACGCGGACGAAGACAGTGGAAGGGTTTACGCTGCCCACAGCTTGCCTTCTCATATTTGGTCCCTCAACGGTGAGTTTATTGGTTCGCAGCCAGTATATTACAAGGCGCAAACCTATTTCTAATCTGATGTGCGTACATACAGGCACACTAATTAACAGCGCCTGTATGCATTAAAAATAATACTTATATACATAGAACACAGTAGACACAGTTACGTAAAAACGTACATATACTACTCGGTCGCAACGAAACATAAATGTATGTTACTGGGAATCGATGCAACAATATAATGAATTTTATCGTTGATTACGTAACGGTGTGTGCGTACGTGCGTCGCGTGGCGCGTGCATGTGTGAGTGCAAATAGATTCAGAGATTCGTTGTTTTCAATGCTTTCTCTGCCGTTAAAAATAAACGGTCTATTAAACGCCCGTCACTCGTTTCGAACGGCTGCGTTTCCGATTTAATAGCTGTCATCGCGCGCGTTTAAATCATTCGAGCGGGGACCCGGTGCTGCGCGACATTTATTTCGTAAATCGTCACCGCGATCGAGTTACCGAGGGAACGTCAGCAAGGTTATGTTACGATCGCGACGTTTCATGGAAATGACTTAAGTTAATCGCGGGCGAAACGGCGGGCACTTGTTCGGCGCATGTTGTCGAGGTAGTTGGCCCGGTAACCACATGTAAATCGATTGTGATCTAAACGTAGTTGCGTAAATTTTAAATTGCCGACCGTAGGAAGAGCGTAACTCGGGGGAATGAAGTTCTCATAACTCTCGGGGATTCATTATCTGGGATGGGTGGGTTAAAGTCGCGCCGATTTTTATTATGGGAATTATAATTAGTTCATGTTTGAACGAGTCGGAGGCTGAGGTTGTTCCGGTGGCTCAAGTGAGAAGAATCTTTTATGGTACAGTTCTCGCTGGCTCGATCGCTTTCTTACGCCTCGTCAGGTCTGATCTTTACGACGATGGATAATTTACTTACTTTCACTTCAAGGTCTAAAGTGTCCTGTTTGCTCCAAATTCATTTTACCGGATGATATAGAATGTCACCTGGTCATGTGCCTGACCAAACCACGTCTTAGTTACAATGGTGAGTTTCTGTTTTCCACCGTACTGTTTCTTACTTGGATCCTTTGTTCGCAGTAGCTTCTCGAACGTCAGTGAGCTGTGCTCTTGAATTCAGGGCCGCCTTTACCAAACGGCTAAATGGGCTATAGCCCAGGGGCACCCGCGATCCAAGGGCGCTTAAGAATCAAATACGTTGAAATGCTTTTATCTCTTCAATTTTGGAGACAAAAATTTTGGACTGGGGCGTTCACAGGCATTGTTTTTGTTCATGTTTGCCTTGGTGGAGATTCGGGGTTGCGATGTATTGCCTCGCACTGATTGCAAAGAAATTGCACCTTCGGGGGCTGGGGGCGCCAAGATTTTTTAGCCCAGGGCGCTCAAATTTGTTAAGGCGGCCCTGCTTGAATTCGATTATCGGGAAATTATGAAAATGATAAAGTCAGATGATTCGTCTTGTCTTTCGATTTTATACACAAGAAAGTGGAAACGTTATTCTATTAATAGTTGTAGGTATATTCTATTAATAGTTGTTAATGTAGTATTTTCTCTGTTGTACTATAGAAGATGTATTATCTGACGAGAAAGGGGAATGTGTTATCTGTCTTGAAGAGTTACAACCTGGTGATGTTATAGCCCGTTTACCTTGCCTTTGTATATATCACAAAAAGTAAGTTTTTACGCAGCGAAATCTGAGAATATCGGGTTTTACGTATATTACACGTATTATGAGAGATCTATTTTCTCGGCGTATTGAACCCTCGGAAAATGTGTACATTTTGTGGATTTATTTACAAGTCAACAGTTTGATGCAGATTTCCCGTTTTTTAACTATCTTCACATAGTATTATGAACTACTTAAAAAAAAGTTTCAGTTAAAAAACTATTGTTTTTCAGAAGTTATGGATACATATCCGAAAGTCTCTCGATTTTAGACGGCTAAACGGTGGGCCTGAAAACAGCTGTATGTCGTGTCTGAAATCAAAAACAATAAAATCTTATAAAGTATGTCAATAGCTATCGCCCAACAGGGTCGATTTTGAAAATTTTGAAAACTAAAGAAATGGTGAGAGATCAAAGGTAAAGTTACATTTTTCTAAGAGAAAAGGCCACCGTTTTTTTTTATAAATAATAAACGGGGAATCGGAAAAAAAACCCTCGTTGGACGATGTGGAATCTTGTTACGATCCTGCATGCAAAATTTGAAGTGAATTCGTTGAACGTAGCGCGAGTTTTTAGGCCCACCGTTTAGCCGTCTAAAATCGAGATACTTTCGAATATGTATGCATAACTTCCGAAAAACACTAGTTTTTTAACTGAAACTTTTTTTTTAAGTAGTTCATAATACTATATAAAGATAGTAAAAAAAAACGGGAAATCTTCATGAAGCCGTTGACTTGTAAAAAAATCCGCAAAATGTATTCATTTTCCGAGGGTTCAAACGGGTAATACCCCCTTAACTGCACGATTGTAAGCGAAGATGACGGAACGTATGATTAATGGATTTTTCAGTTGCATTGATAAGTGGTTTCAAGTGAACCGTAGTTGCCCCGAACACCCCGGGGATTGATTTATACCCATTGAATATGAAAGAGCACAATGTAACTTGCTGCTGGCCCAGAAGACTCTCAGCTTAATGGGAACGAAATAGGAGGAGACGGGAAAAATTTGAAAAAAAAAGCTAGTCAAGATGGCTGCTAGTCCACAGTGGTGGTTGGTGCGTGCGGTTGTTCGACTGAATGAGACATACTCAATTTGAATACGAGAACAGACATTTAATTAAATCCTTGAATATATTAATTGTAAGCAGGGGACTTAAAAAAATCGCCATAAGATTCAACGACACAATGCTATTACCTATATGTATCTGTAATTAATCTATTACCGCTCTATAGCTTATTATCAATTGTACCATATTTATAAATTCTACTTAGTTTTACATCTTGGAGTCGAATTAGAGTTAAGCAAGATGATCTGTATTGTTATCGGTTATTACATCTTTTCGGGAGAGGGGGTAATGTGAATCTTAGTCGAAAGGGCCTGTACAGTAATCTGGCAACCTCTATTTTAGATAAGTTGATTGTATTTCAAATGATTTCATTATAAATCTAATGTTTCGTTTTTGTTGTCTGTTGGGGAATGAATACTAGAAAGGATATTTTTGATACTTTCATAAAAGGAAGAGTCGGATATATAAAAGTTTTAAGAAACGGACTTTTACTAGTAAAGATGTTGATGCTGTAACAACAATAAAAGCTTAGATTTAAATTTCTTTATTAGAATTTAAACTTTGTGATAAATTTCTTTTACTTTTTTAGAAAAAAAAAATATCGACGTTCTCCAATCGTGGAATGTAATTTACTATTAGTTAAAGTTAGTTATTTTATAATTAATATCTTTTTTATATGATAAGCATTAACGTAACTCGTAGTAGTTTTTGTAACAGAAATAAACATGGTCTGTCAATTTTCCAGTAATATACGCGTTGTATACATCTGGATTAGACTTGTATTACATAAGGTAAAAAGTCTAATAAAGTGAAGATTTCAAACCAAATACAACTACAAAAATGAATCAAGCATTCGATATATTAGATTTAACGATATTATGAAACGAAGATATAGATTCTATATAAATAAGAGGAAAGGAAGAATGAAATTTACTACTGTTTTTAAAATTATCAAATAGCGTGTGGTATTGTTATACTTTTGCTTACAAACGACTTCGTCTAAGAATTATAATTTATACAGAATAAACGAAGAACAGCTTCCTCTTTGAAGATTAAATAATACAAATTAATAATATCATTAAAGAAATCGGAAATATAATTGTTTACGCAACGATTTATATAAATGTTACAATATGTTCTCGTTGCTTTATATTACAATTAGTTACGAGGCAAATGGACGAAGTCTCTTGTGAAAATTGTACATCGTTTAAGTCGGCTCATTTATAAACGATCTTATTCATTTCGTATATTTGCTTTTAGAATAAACCGAGGTGACATGTAATCCACATGTTATGAAATTGTGTAGGGAAACATGTATGTACATATGTTTTAAAACTAAATGAATTTAACATTTTATAAAATGTTTTTTATCTTACAATAAATCCCATCTACATGGGTGTCTCTATGGGCACGTGTTTGGAAATACAGAATAATTGCGACGAGAGTCACTTACATGAAAGGAATTTGTAAGGGATTGTAAAAGTTTGTTATTTCCTATATGAATTTCATGTAGCAACAGAAACATCTTAGTTGAAAGTGTTAAGTTATAGCAGAGTATAATTAAGGAAACAATGAAGGATATTTATAACTGGAAAGATTTTCAAAGGGCTGTGAGACACTTGGAAACCACTGCGTGAGCCGATGGTTGTGTACAATACGGAATGCACCGGTTCCCGTTAGATCATCGAAGTGAAACTGTGTTGGTCAGTGCTTCGGATAGATCATCGAAGAGCACTCGCGCACTGTTGGCTGCCTTCGGTGGTTTAAAATCCTCCTAAAATTGTATGGGTTCTTGCCCGATGGCCAATAATGGTTACGATAATGGTGTTATTTTTATTATATACTTGAAACGACATACATGTGTTTGTGAACATTTATAAATTTTATAAAAAAGATTATAAGCTCACGTACGCTTTAAAATTTTATTTCACGATATACGAAACACTTGGAATTGGAGTCGTTTCTTTATCCGAAGGATCTAATAGACTCGTTGCACGTAGATCTTGTTGATTATTCATTGTACGTATTAATCGCACATCAGATTATTTCAGCGCTGAATTAATGAAGTCCATGTATGCGCCGACTCTAGTGTAGACGCAAGGTAAACGATTGAATACAGCCCCGTGAGGGTTAAAGCCGACTTCATAAAAAGCTGAGCCCTGGGATAGCATCAAAGGTGATCCGGGAGAACCCTGGAGCAATTGGCAATAGTTAAAGCGAATAAACTAATATCGCTGGTGTCTGTCAAACGACAGTACCTCGATGAATTTGCTGAAGAGAGGATAATGTTTGGAAGTAATGAAAGAAAGAAGGTAATAAAGAAAGTGCATTTCACGTAGGTCTGCTGGTGGACTCATCAATAAATCTTGCCTTATCTTCAAGGATATCCGTCCACGATGCTGTACAGGATCGAATTGTTTAAAAACTCCATACAGATCTTATTGTTATCTCTGCCTGACTGTAACACGCGTGAGCGTGAGAAAAATTTCAATTTGTTTCCTGGAATTCGGCGAAGGACACGAGGCAGGGTAAACGATTTAAAGCTCACGTTCAAACCAGATGCGTTTATTGTATTGCATACCTGTGACGTAACAAATACTGGGAAGAAAGTCAATTCACTTTCATGCAGAATATCCTCTTCCAGGATATTTATGGGAAGGTGTACCACAACCATTAACAAGAGTATGTTCGTTACCTAGTGTACGTTATGACTATGTACAATACAGTACAGGAACAAGATTCGACGTGTAGCTTCAACCATACTGAATAAACTTTGCGTCTTTCCAATCTCATGATTTACAGATATCTTTTCCTCTGAGGGTACTATGTTAAAATAAATAATAAAATATAAGTAGAATCGAGCTATTGTCGTTTCTCAGTATGTGTAAGTGAAGGTTGCTTGTTTCGGTGCCGCAAGCACATACTGTAATATTTTAATATTATCCGTGGGTATCGATCGTATCAAAAACTTATGATGAAGCAACTTGTGGGTAGGGTACATGGGGTATTTCCATTATGTGCCAGCAAAACAAGCAAGTGTGTGCAGACCTCGAGAAATTTAACTGACGTGAGAGCAGCCCTTTCATTCTCACTTAAGATGTACGTAATGCCACTTATCAACTGAAATCAAACAACAAAGAATTCTCATAACCATTATTTAATAATAAAATAAACAATAACGGAGGAACAATGGGAGTAGCTTTGTACGGTTAACGTCTTCGTGAAACTCATAACTTTTGGGACAGTTCCGGAATGAATTGAAATTTGTTAACTGAAAGGTAATCGGAAGAATTATATCAACGGGACTTGCCCGCGGACTAAATGTAGAAGCAGGTGTCTATTTAAATATGTTTTATTGTCTCTGACATTTTAACTCACCAATTGGATCCGCTGTTTGAGGTTCCAATGGCTCCGGAGCCTTCTCTAGCACCTCTTCAGCAGACTCTGTGCTAATTTTGAAGGGACTACCCGTAACAGATACATTAGAGCTGCAAGTTAATTTATTTTTAAAACATTTAGAGAATCTCCTTCTTTGAATGAAACACGGACGAATTTACGAACCATGCAATTCCACCAGCGGCTGCTTCTCGTTTGATAAGATTCTCCCAGTGCTGATGCACTTCATCTACGATATGTAACGCGAAATCTCTCGACTTTGCCTCCCCATTAAATGCAAATTGATTTTCTGCCTTGCCGTCCGGTATCTTGTAAATTTTGAACCACTCGATGGTAGCTTTCATCAATCCTGGATAATGCTTCTCGATATCAGTTACATCTGCAATATTAAAAGTAATCGTATGAATCATTCATTAAGCAGATTACAGCTGCAATTAGCATGGCTTTATCAGATTGAGGAAATTGAATAAACGCGGCGGAAATTCTCGCCCATACACAGTTCGTTAGCAGAACTATTCTTCATAGTTAAGCACTTCCCATAAAAGATTATGCAACAGATTGTCATCCCCTGATCCAGTAAAATCATTCTCCATAAATAATCCTAAAACTTCATTGGACGTACAATTTAAAAATCAGATATGAATATATGCAGAATCCCTACCATTCATTTGATCTGCCAAAGGATCGTTAACATCAATGACGATGATCTTCCAGTCGGTTTCACCTGAAACCACCAAGGTCAAATTCAAATAAAATATTTGCGTCGTGACAAACTATTCACGCAGAATATTACATACCTTCGTCGATAAGCGCAACAGCGCCGAGAACTTTCACTTTCAAAATTTCACCCCTCTTCGCAATCTAATAAAAGAACTTCTCGTTAAGCACAAGTTAAAACTTCTCGATCGACCAATTTCGAAGTAAAAATCTCTTACTCTGTATCCTATTTCAAGAACATCAATGGGGTCGTTGTCCCCTTTGCAGCCCGTTGCTTCGTCCAACACATCTGGATTTTCCCATGTCTGTTAATGAGAAACGTTGATTATTAACGATAAACGAGTGACTGATTTATATTACGAGCGGAATTTGTAAATTTGTTACAGAGTATGTGAAAGGGAAGTAAGTAGGAGTCAGAGATTTTGTAAGAGATCAGGCTACAGAGATGACACAGAGGTGCCCTTGAACTACAACCAAGGCTTTACATAAGCCGTGATAAGACATTGTTCCCACACTTCGATAGAACGTCCAGATACACCAGTATCTGTATCACACAGTTACTCATGTTCTCTGATCAGTTGTACCAATAAAACCGATGATATCATTCTTCCTGGATCTTGTCTTATCTCGAGAATCTTTTAATGTACTGGCAATTGTCCAGCCGAGAAATCGCGATCAATTGTACCTGTGGCAGTGCACCATAATTCCAGATGTATCCATGGTGTGGGAAACAGTTTGCGACGTATCTCAGCTTGCCCTTCTTAACGTCCTGCTTGATGGGATTCAGCGTTTCTTTAAGATTAATCTCCATCTTCGCGTTCGTCCATCTCGGTATCTCGACGATCATGTTCATTGTTTTATTGGCTTTATCGGCGTACAGTGGAATATCATGCATGGGCGAAATTGGGCTGATATCATTTCCTACGACATACATAATTTATGACACACAGGAAAAGGATGTATGCTTCTATGAAATGATACAGAGTACATTCGAGTCTTTGGAAGGTCAACATATTTATTAACATATTCTTTAATATTAATTGATCATTATAAAATCCATATATTGGTTGCATCAGTTTACAAAATAACAAGACTTGGGTAATTCAAGTAAGCATAAGTGTAGAGGACGCTGCTAGAAGTAGAAGTCGAAGGTAAACATATGTGAAGGGTCAGAGAGCATTTTTTTTGTTCCACCTGAGACATTCGAATACTTTCACTGCAAGCAAATGTCATGCTGACATTACAGAAACCTTGTTCCATGTAAGATTAGGAATCCTGAATAATCGAAATATTACGTGAACCCGCGGGAATTTCAATATCTTTGTACAACAGATTGCGAAAGATGCTAGAAAAAATAATATGTACTGAGAATAGAGGCAAATGGGGAAATTATCGTGTAAAGAAAAAAAATAGTCTAATTCCGATTCCGATTACGTGAACATCGTAAAGGTGGCGGGGTCGAGTTTAGAGAGACGAAAGGCTGCATTGTTGTACGCCTGGGAAGTGTAATTAAGCGTAGTATAAGGCCGACATACTTGTCGACAGTCGGGGAAGCTGGTGATCAAAGGTTAAGGTTATGTAGCTGAATACTTACGGAAATAGACCCTGTAATCGGTGGTGTTCAATGCACCACTCTCAACCGTTGTGTACGACATGTTTCTAACGAATTCTTTCAACACAGGTCTCCGTCGCGATCTAACAAGATTGCCGGTCACTGCCACTCTAAGCGGACTAGCCAATTTATTTAAACCTTGGCAACGTAACACGTGCAACGTTATCAACGACATTCTGACATCTGACGTCTTCTATGCATACTAAAGTTCGCGTAGAAGGAACGGGGCTTCGATAATAACTAGTTCTCGGCAGTGATAACGTTCGCCCGTCTAGCTCAAGGTAACGACACTCGGCTGCGGTAACGGCACAATCTCACGTGATGAGTGTGGAAGGAGCATCTCCGCTCGTGAATCGAAGAGATCCTTATTGATATTGTTGGGGGTGGTACAGCGTCACCGATTTCAAGCTGAGATCACGATGTTAATGTATTGGCTGACGATCACTAATGATAAATATTGTCACAACAAGGTGTAGAAGAGGCTTTACAATCAATGTGAATTTTTGTCACTTGGATCGGGCGTTCTCGAACCTCCTTATCAGTTCCGTGTAGCATGCGAAATTATGAATTCAGAGTGGAATTTGATCGGAATATTCGCCATATTTAATTTCAATTCTAACCGCTAGGAGGATTGCGATCGAATGTTACCCTGAATCGGTAACGTTGCATGCGACACGGAAATGAGGGAACTTCCGAAAACCTCACATGCTCCAAATTGACTGAAATTTTGGAAACGGTTTCATTTTGTATAGAAATGATGTTTGCGAGATGGATTTTTGGCGACATGAAATTTTTTTTCATTAAGTGTCACTTTCTATGTTTCCGACACGTTGAAGGCGGCTCCAAGCCACAAAACCTGCTGTTTTCAGTTGTTTTTAAAAGGTATCGGGAATGTTGAGACACAGACGAGGTATAGAATAGACCTATCACCTTATGGGACTTCGTGTCACCACCTAAACTGTGTTACCGACCCATAATTTGAGGACTGAATTTAGCGACCTCTGTTCATGAACAGCGTTCAACGCAAGAACTACTCTGAACTACTGAAAGTGTTTGAAATACTGAAAGATGTGTGCGTGCTTGTATACGTGTGACTTGTTTAGAGCGAGAGTTTAACATAGAGGGCGGGCTTTCGCTAACAATAAGCTACGCTTTAGCTCGGTTTGTCAACGACCCACGCGGAAAAATACATTGGTTGGTAGGTCTATTCTATACCTGGTCTGTGCTACGAGTGGTAGGAATTGAAATTAAATCTTATCGGAAACATTTAAAATCTAAAATGGCCTGAACGTTACGAATAATTTCAAGAAACATGTTGCATAATTCCGTTTACTAATACATTTTGTTAGAAGCATAATTTGCACTTATTTCCATAGATTTCGGTCAGAAATATTATATAAATACAACCGCGTAAAAAATATTGTACAGTCTCTTAGTTAGGTTATATTTTCTGTCACTTCGAACAATCTACATGACAATAAATGTTTATTAGCTACTTCGTTCTTTTACGTTACATTTGAGAACTTTTTATGACTTAACATCCTTTCAAAATATTATTGTTACGCCGTAACGGTATTTTTATGAAATCGAGAAATGTAATTATGCGTGGTTAGGAAATCAAAATTTCCATTCGCACGAGAATAGGAATGGCGCTACATGTCAATTGTATCTAGTGATCCTCCAGGGAGTGATCGGTATAACCGCAGCCATTTTTCAAGATTTGGAGCAAAACCGGAAATAAACATAACCTAACCGTTCACTCTATCTCTTTCTATCAGTATTTCAGTCTCTTTCTATCAGTTTTTCTGTCTCTTTTTATCAGATTTTCTGCCTCTTTCTATCAGTATTTCTGTCTCTTTCTTTTTTACAGTTTCTTTCTCTGTCTACTTCCGCTTTTGCTCCAAATCGCAGCAACCAATCAGCGACGATATACGTTGTTCCGATCACTCTCTAAATAGAGGATTACTAATTGTATCGATATTTCGTACCGATATTTATTTATCTCTTATGCGTGAAACGGAACAGTACCCGGGATAAGAATAAAATGCTGTGTATTTTGCAAATAAATATAATATTGAATAACTTTGCTTTAAAGTAGTAAGAATTATCGAGTGTATTTAGTGTCCAATTAGCAATTATATTGAGGACTGGTTAATTAATTCGGAGCTTTCGTCTGTTATAGGTAAGCAATTCTTTCCTTTGGAAGCGTCGGTTCGTGTCAACTGGTCCCAGATAGCACACAGACGTCTAAAGATGCCCCAAAGTCGTCCTAAAAGCCATCCGGATCTAAAACGGACGTTCAATTGACGTCTTCCAGACGTCTGTGTAAAATGTGGGGTGTAACGAAAACGCACCGGAAGAGTGCATTTACAGCATTTACAATATGTCCCTTTTAAGTTAAACTTAAATAATTAGACAATCGAATTATTATATATCACTGTACATTATTCAGAGTATTTTAATAAATCACATGTAGAGAAAAAACGCATCATTCAATGTAGAATAGTACCCTATAACTTCCATTTCCTAATTAAATCCCAAATTCCACAATCACAAGTAAAGCCTGCATCTGCGTTGATTACTTCTCCGTCTTCGACTCATTCTCTCTCTTTCGACATCATGTTCTCCTGTTACGAAGCTCAATTTAGAGGGTTCAGAAAATTTTAACCAGATTTTGGAGCGATGTATCAGGAGAACATGAAGCGAAAGGAGGTACGCCCTGAATTTCATCGTCGAAGCCTTTCGAAGACGCTGCGCCTCTACGTCGAATAGTTCTCCGCCTTAGATTCTCTTTCCGAAGACGCTAACTTAGTGCCACCTCTTTCCGCATCATGTTCTCCTGTTACAATCTCAATTTTGGAGCGTTCAGAAAATTTTGGCCAGATTTTAGCAAATGTATCAGGAGAACATGAAGCGAAAGGAGGTACGCCCTGAATTTCATCGTCGAAGCCTTTCGAAGACGCTGCGCCTCTACGTCGAATAGTTCTCCGCCTAAGATTCTCTTTCCGAAGACGCTAACTTAGTGCCACCTCTTTCGACATCATGTTCTCCTGTTACAATCTCAATTTTGGAGCGTTCAGAAAATTTTGGCCAGATTTTAGCAAATGTATCAGGAGAACATGAAGCGAAAGGAGGTACGCCCTGAATTTCATCGTCGAAGCCTTTCGAAGACGCTGCGCCTCTACGTCGAATAGTTCTCCGCCTTAGATTCTCTTTCCGAAGACGCAAACTTAGTGCCACCTCTTTCGACATCATGTTCTTCTGTTACAATCTCAATTTTGGAGCGTTCAGAAAATTTTGGCCAGATTTTAGCAAATGTATCAGGAGAACATGAAGCGAAAGGAGGTAGGCCCTCAATTTCATCGTCGAAGGCCTTTCGTAGAACCCTGCGCCTCTACGTCGAATAGTTCTCCGCCTTAGATTCTCTTTCCGAAGACGCTAACTTAGTGCCACCTCTTTCGACATCATGTTCTCCTGTTACAATATCAATTTTGGAGCGTTCAGAAAATTTTGGCCAGATTTTAGCAAATGTATCAGGAGAACATGAAGCGAAAGGAGGTACGCCCTCAATTTCATCGTCGAAGGCCTTTCGTAGAACCCTGTGCCTCTACGTTGAATAGTTCTCCGCCTTAGATTCTCTTTCCGAAGACGCAAACTTAGTGCCACCTCTTTCGACATCATGTTCTCCTGTTACAATCTCAATTTTGGAGCGTTCAGAAAATTTTGGCCAGATTTTAGCAAATGTATCAGGAGAACATGTAGCGAAAGGAGGTACGCCCTGAATTTCATCGTCGAAGCCTTTCGAAGACGCTGCGCCTCTACGTCGAATAGTTCTCCGCCTAAGATTCTCTTTCCGAAGACGCTAACTTAGTGCCACCTCTTTCGACATCATGTTCTCCTGTTACAATCTCAATTTTGGAGCGTTCAGAAAATTTTGGCCAGATTTTAGCAAATGTATCAGGAGAACATGAAGCGAAAGGAGGTACGCCCTGAATTTCATCGTCGAAGCCTTTCGAAGACGCTGCGCCTCTACGTCGAATAGTTCTCCGCCTTAGATTCTCTTTCCGAAGACGCTAACTTAGTGCCACCTCTTTCGACATCATGTTCTCCTGTTACAATCTCAATTTTGGAGCGTTGAGAAAATTTTGGCCAGATTTTAGCAAATGTATCAGGAGAACATGAAGCGAAAGGAGGTACGCCCTGAATTTCATCGTCGAAGCCTTTCGAAGACGCTGCGCCTCTACGTCGAATAGTTCTCCGCCTTAGATTCTCTTTCCGAAGACGCTAACTTAGTGCCACCTCTTTCGACATCATGTTCTCCTGTTACAATCTCAATTTTGGAGCGTTGAGAAAATTTTGGCCAGATTTTAGCAAATGTATCAGGAGAACATGAAGTCAAAGGAGGTACGCCCTGAATTTCATCGTCGAAGCCTTTCGAAGACGCTGCGCCTCTACGTCGAATAGTTCTCCGCCTTAGATTCTCTTTCCGAAGACGCTAACTTAGTGCCACCTCTTTCCGCATCATGTTCTCCTGTTACAATCTCAATTTTGGAGCGTTCAGAAAATTTTGGCCAGATTTTAGCAAATGTATCAGGAGAACATGAAGCGAAAGGAGGTACGCCCTGAATTTCATCGTCGAAGCCTTTCGAAGACGCTGCGCCTCTACGTCGAATAGTTCTCCGCCTAAGATTCTCTTTCCGAAGACGCTAACTTAGTGCCACCTCTTTCGACATCATGTTCTCCTGTTACAATCTCAATTTTGGAGCGTTCAGAAAATTTTGGCCAGATTTTAGCAAATGTATCAGGAGAACATGAAGCGAAAGGAGGTACGCCCTGAATTTCATCGTCGAAGCCTTTCGAAGACGCTGCGCCTCTACGTCGAATAGTTCTCCGCCTTAGATTCTCTTTCCGAAGACGCAAACTTAGTGCCACCTCTTTCGACATCATGTTCTTCTGTTACAATCTCAATTTTGGAGCGTTCAGAAAATTTTGGCCAGATTTTAGCAAATGTATCAGGAGAACATGAAGCGAAAGGAGGTAGGCCCTCAATTTCATCGTCGAAGGCCTTTCGTAGAACCCTGCGCCTCTACGTCGAATAGTTCTCCGCCTTAGATTCTCTTTCCGAAGACGCTAACTTAGTGCCACCTCTTTCGACATCATGTTCTCCTGTTACAATATCAATTTTGGAGCGTTCAGAAAATTTTGGCCAGATTTTAGCAAATGTATCAGGAGAACATGAAGCGAAAGGAGGTACGCCCTCAATTTCATCGTCGAAGGCCTTTCGTAGAACCCTGTGCCTCTACGTTGAATAGTTCTCCGCCTTAGATTCTCTTTCCGAAGACGCAAACTTAGTGCCACCTCTTTCGACATCATGTTCTCCTGTTACAATCTCAATTTTGGAGCGTTCAGAAAATTTTGGCCAGATTTTAGCAAATGTATCAGGAGAACATGAAGCGAAAGGAGGTACGCCCTGAATTTCATCGTCGAAGCCTTTCGAAGACGCTGCGCCTCTACGTCGAATAGTTCTCCGCCTAAGATTCTCTTTCCGAAGACGCTAACTTAGTGCCACCTCTTTCGACATCATGTTCTCCTGTTACAATCTCAATTTTGGAGCGTTCTGAAAATTTTGGCCAGATTTTAGCAAATGTATCAGGAGAACATGAAGCGAAAGGAGGTACGCCCTGAATTTCATCGTCGAAGCCTTTCGAAGACGCTGCGCCTCTACGTCGAATAGTTCTCCGCCTTAGATTCTCTTTCCGAAGACGCTAACTTAGTGCCACCTCTTTCGACATCATGTTCTCCTGTTACAATCTCAATTTTGGAGCGTTGAGAAAATTTTGGCCAGATTTTAGCAAATGTATCAGGAGAACATGAAGCGAAAGGAGGTACGCCCTGAATTTCATCGTCGAAGCCTTTCGAAGACGCTGCGCCTCTACGTCGAATAGTTCTCCGCCTTAGATTCTCTTTCCGAAGACGCTAACTTAGTGCCACCTCTTTCGACATCATGTTCTCCTGTTACAATCTCAATTTTGGAGCGTTGAGAAAATTTTGGCCAGATTTTAGCAAATGTATCAGGAGAACATGAAGCGAAAGGAGGTACGCCCTGAATTTCATCGTCGAAGCCTTTCGAAGACGCTGCGCCTCTACGTCGAATAGTTCTCCGCCTTAGATTCTCTTTCCGAAGACGCTAACTTAGTGCCACCTCTTTCCGCATCATGTTCTCCTGTTACAATCTCAATTTTGGAGCGTTCAGAAAATTTTGGCCAGATTTTAGCAAATGTATCAGGAGAACATGTAGCGAAAGGAGGTACGCCCTGAATTTCATCGTCGAAGCCTTTCGAAGACGCTGCGCCTCTACGTCGAATAGTTCTCCGCCTAAGATTCTCTTTCCGAAGACGCTAACTTAGTGCCACCTCTTTCGACATCATGTTCTCCTGTTACAATCTCAATTTTGGAGCGTTCAGAAAATTTTGGCCAGATTTTAGCAAATGTATCAGGAGAACATGAAGCGAAAGGAGGTACGCCCTGAATTTCATCGTCGAAGCCTTTCGAAGACGCTGCGCCTCTACGTCGAATAGTTCTCCGCCTTAGATTCTCTTTCCGAAGACGCTAACTTAGTGCCACCTCTTTCGACATCATGTTCTCCTGTTACAATCTCAATTTTGGAGCGTTGAGAAAATTTTGGCCAGATTTTAGCAAATGTATCAGGAGAACATGAAGCGAAAGGAGGTACGCCCTGAATTTCATCGTCGAAGCCTTTCGAAGACGCTGCGCCTCTACGTCGAATAGTTCTCCGCCTTAGATTCTCTTTCCGAAGACGCTAACTTAGTGCCACCTCTTTCGACATCATGTTCTCCTGTTACAATCTCAATTTTGGAGCGTTGAGAAAATTTTGGCCAGATTTTAGCAAATGTATCAGGAGAACATGAAGCGAAAGGAGGTACGCCCTGAATTTCATCGTCGAAGCCTTTCGAAGACGCTGCGCCTCTACGTCGAATAGTTCTCCGCCTTAGATTCTCTTTCCGAAGACGCTAACTTAGTGCCACCTCTTTCCGCATCATGTTCTCCTGTTACAATCTCAATTTTGGAGCGTTCAGAAAATTTTGGCCAGATTTTAGCAAATGTATCAGGAGAACATGAAGCGAAAGGAGGTACGCCCTGAATTTCATCGTCGAAGCCTTTCGAAGACGCTGCGCCTCTACGTCGAATAGTTCTCCGCCTAAGATTCTCTTTCCGAAGACGCTAACTTAGTGCCACCTCTTTCGACATCATGTTCTCCTGTTACAATCTCAATTTTGGAGCGTTCAGAAAATTTTGGCCAGATTTTAGCAAATGTATCAGGAGAACATGAAGCGAAAGGAGGTACGCCCTGAATTTCATCGTCGAAGCCTTTCGAAGACGCTGCGCCTCTACGTCGAATAGTTCTCCGCCTTAGATTCTCTTTCCGAAGACGCAAACTTAGTGCCACCTCTTTCGACATCATGTTCTCCTGTTACAATCTCAATTTTGGAGCGTTCTGAAAATTTTGGCCAGATTTTAGCAAATGTATCAGGAGAACATGAAGCGAAAGGAGGTACGCCCTGAATTTCATCGTCGAAGCCTTTCGAAGACGCTGCGCCTCTACGTCGAATAGTTCTCCGCCTTAGATTCTCTTTCCGAAGACGCTAACTTAGTGCCACCTCTTTCGACATCATGTTCTCCTGTTACAATATCAATTTTGGAGCGTTGAGAAAATTTTGGCCAGATTTTAGCAAATGTATCAGGAGAACATGAAGCGAAAGGAGGTACGCCCTGAATTTCATCGTCGAAGCCTTTCGAAGACGCTGCGCCTCTACGTCGAATAGTTCTCCGCCTTAGATTCTCTTTCCGAAGACGCTAACTTAGTGCCACCTCTTTCCGCATCATGTTCTCCTGTTACAATCTCAATTTTGGAGCGTTCAGAAAATTTTGGCCAGATTTTAGCAAATGTATCAGGAGAACATGTAGCGAAAGGAGGTACGCCCTGAATTTCATCGTCGAAGCCTTTCGAAGACGCTGCGCCTCTACGTCGAATAGTTCTCCGCCTAAGATTCTCTTTCCGAAGACGCTAACTTAGTGCCACCTCTTTCGACATCATGTTCTCCTGTTACAATCTCAATTTTGGAGCGTTCTGAAAATTTTGGCCAGATTTTAGCAAATGTATCAGGAGAACATGAAGCGAAAGGAGGTACGCCCTGAATTTCATCGTCGAAGCCTTTCGAAGACGCTGCGCCTCTACGTCGAATAGTTCTCCGCCTTAGATTCTCTTTCCGAAGACGCTAACTTAGTGCCACCTCTTTCGACATCATGTTCTCCTGTTACAATCTCAATTTTGGAGCGTTGAGAAAATTTTGGCCAGATTTTAGCAAATGTATCAGGAGAACATGAAGCGAAAGGAGGTACGCCCTGAATTTCATCGTCGAAGCCTTTCGAAGACGCTGCGCCTCTACGTCGAATAGTTCTCCGCCTTAGATTCTCTTTCCGAAGACGCTAACTTAGTGCCACCTCTTTCGACATCATGTTCTGCTGTTACAATCTCAATTTTGGAGCGTTCAGAAAATTTTGGCCAGATTTTAGCAAATGTATCAGGAGAACATGAAGCGAAAGGAGGTACGCCCTGAATTTCATCGTCGAAGCCTTTCGAAGACGCTGCGCCTCTACGTCGAATAGTTCTCCGCCTTAGATTCTCTTTCCGAAGACGCTAACTTAGTGCCACCTCTTTCGACATCATGTTCTCCTGTTACAATCTCAATTTTGGAGCGTTCAGAAAATTTTGGCCAGATTTTAGCAAATGTATCAGGAGAACATGAAGCGAAAGGAGGTACGCCCTGAATTTCATCGTCGAAGCCTTTCGAAGACGCTGCGCCTCTACGTCGAATAGTTCTCCGCCTTAGATTCTCTTTCCGAAGACGCAAACTTAGTGCCACCTCTTTCGACATCATGTTCTTCTGTTACAATCTCAATTTTGGAGCGTTCAGAAAATTTTGGCCAGATTTTAGCAAATGTATCAGGAGAACATGAAGCGAAAGGAGGTAGGCCCTCAATTTCATCGTCGAAGGCCTTTCGTAGAACCCTGCGCCTCTACGTCGAATAGTTCTCCGCCTTAGATTCTCTTTCCGAAGACGCTAACTTAGTGCCACCTCTTTCGACATCATGTTCTCCTGTTACAATCTCAATTTTGGAGCGTTCAGAAAATTTTGGCCAGATTTTAGCAAATGTATCAGGAGAACATGAAGCGAAAGGAGGTACGCCCTCAATTTCATCGTCGAAGGCCTTTCGTAGAACCCTGTGCCTCTACGTTGAATAGTTCTCCGCCTTAGATTCTCTTTCCGAAGACGCAAACTTAGTGCCACCTCTTTCGACATCATGTTCTCCTGTTACAATCTCAATTTTGGAGCGTTCAGAAAATTTTGGCCAGATTTTAGCAAATGTATCAGGAGAACATGAAGCGAAAGGAGGTAGCCCCTGAATTTCATCGTCGAAGGCCTTTCGTAGAACCCTGCGCCTCTACGTTGAATAGTTCTCCGCCTTAGATTCTCTTTCCGAAGACGCTAACTTAGTGCCACCTCTTTCGACATCATGTTCTCTTGTTACAATCTCAATTTTGGAGCGTTCAGAAAATTTTGGCCAGATTTTAGCAAATGTATCAGGAGAACATGAAGCGAAAGGAGGTATCGCCTGAATTTCATCGTCGAAGGCCTTTCGGAAACTCTGCCCCTCTCCGATTTTCCTCGATTGTTACCGATTTCTCAGTCACCCTGTATAGTAGGGTATTTTTCACCCCTTAGGAAAGTACTCGGTACGTGAAAGCGCATCCAAATAGTATAATAAAAGTACCCTTTGATCGCCGATTTTCCTCGATCGTTACCGATTTCTCGATCACCAGGTACAGTAGGGTATTTTTCACCCCTTAGGAAGGTACCCGGGACGCGAAACCGCGTCCAAAGGGTACAATGAATGTACCCTTTGATTGCCGATTTTCCTCGATCGTTGCCGATTTCTGAGTCACCCTGTATAGTAGGGTATTTTTCACCCCTTAGGAAAGTACTTGGGACGTGAAACCGCGTGCAGAGAGTACAATGAAAGTACCCTTTCATTGCCGATTTTCCTCGATTGTTGCCGATTTCTGAGTCACCCTGTATAGTAGGGTATTTTTCACCCCTTAGAAAAGTTCTCGGGACGTGAAACCGCGTCCAAAGAGTACAATGAAAGTACCCTTCGATCGCCGATTTTCCGCGATCGTTGCCGATTTCTCTATCACCCTGTATAGTAGGGAATTTTTCACCCCTTATGAAAGTACTCGGGACGTGAAACCGCGTCCAAAGAGTACAATGAAAGTACCCTTTGATTGCCGATTTTCCTCGATTGTTGCCGATTTCTGATCACCCTGTATAGTAGGGTATTTTTCACCCCTTAGGAAAGTACTCGGGACGTGAAACCGCGTCTAAAGAGTACAATGAAAGTACCCTTTGATTGCCGATTTTCCTCGATTGTTGCCTATTTCTTAGTCACCCTGTATAGTAGGGTATTTTTCACCCCTTAGAAAAGTACTCGGGACGTGAAACCGCGTCCAAAGAGTACAATGAAAGTACCCTTCGATCGCCGATTTTCCGCGATCGTTGCCGATTTCTCTATCACCCTGTATAGTAGGGAATTTTTCACCCCTTATGGAACTACTCGGGACGTGCAACGGCGTCCAAAGAGTACAATGAAAGTACCCTTTGATTGCCGATTTTCCTCGATTGTTGCCGATTTCTGAGTCACCCTGTATAGTAGGGTATTTTTCACCCCTTAGGAAAGTACTCGGGACGTGAAACCGTGTCTAAAGAGTACAATGAAAGTACCCTTTGATTGCCGATTTTCCTCGATTGTTGCCGATTTCTTAGTCACCCTGTATAGTAGGGTATTTTTCACCCCTTAGAAAAGTACTCGGGACGTGAAACCGTGTCCAAAGAGTACAATGAAAGTACCCTTCGATCGCCGATTTTCCGCGATCGTTGCCGATTTCTCTATCACCCTGTATAGTAGGGAATTTTTCACCCCTTATGAAAGTACTCGGGACGTGAAGCCGCGTCCAAAGAGTACAATGAAAGTACCCTTTGATTGCCGGTTTTCCTCGATTATTGCCGATTTCTGAGTCACTCTGTATAGTAGGGTATTTTTCACCCCTTAGAAAAGTACTCGGGACGTGAAACCGCGTCCAAAGAGTACAATGAAAGTACCCTTCGATCGCCGATTTTCCGCGATCGTTGCCGATTTCTCTATCACCCTGTATAGTAGGGAATTTTTCACCCCTTATGAAAGTACTCGGGACGTGAAGCCGCGTCCAAAGAGTACAATGAAAGTACCCTTTGATTGCCGATTTTCCTCGATTGTTGCCGATTTCTGAGTCACCCTGTATAGTAGGGTATTTTTCACCCCTTAGAAAAGTACTCGGGACGTGAAACCGCGTCCAAAGAGTACAATGAAAGTACCCTTCGATCGCCGATTTTCCGCGATCGTTGCCGATTTCTCTATCACCCTGTATAGTAGGGAATTTTTCACCCCTTATGGAAGTACTCGGGACGTGAAACGGCGTCCAAAGAGTACAATGAAAGTACCCTTTGATTGCCGATTTTCCTCGATTGTTGCCGATTTCTGAGTCACCCTGTATAGTAGGGTATTTTTCACCCCTTAGGAAAGCACTCGGGACGTGAAACCGCGTCCAAAGAGTACAATGAAAGTACCCTTTAATTGCCGATTTTAGTTCTCCGCCTTAGATTCTCTTTCCGAAGACGCTAACTTAGTGCCACCTCTTTCGACATCATGTTCTCCTGTTACAATCTCAATTTTGGAGCGTTGAGAAAATTTTGGCCAGATTTTAGCAAATGTATCAGGAGAACATGAAGCGAAAGGAGGTACGCCCTGAATTTCATCGTCGAAGCCTTTCGAAGACGCTGCGCCTCTACGTCGAATAGTTCTCCGCCTTAGATTCTCTTTCCGAAGACGCTAACTTAGTGCCACCTCTTTCGACATCATGTTCTGCTGTTACAATCTCAATTTTGGAGCGTTCAGAAAATTTTGGCCAGATTTTAGCAAATGTATCAGGAGAACATGAAGCGAAAGGAGGTACGCCCTGAATTTCATCGTCGAAGCCTTTCGAAGACGCTGCGCCTCTACGTCGAATAGTTCTCCGCCTTAGATTCTCTTTCCGAAGACGCTAACTTAGTGCCACCTCTTTCGACATCATGTTCTCCTGTTACAATCTCAATTTTGGAGCGTTCAGAAAATTTTGGCCAGATTTTAGCAAATGTATCAGGAGAACATGAAGCGAAAGGAGGTACGCCCTGAATTTCATCGTCGAAGCCTTTCGAAGACGCTGCGCCTCTACGTCGAATAGTTCTCCGCCTTAGATTCTCTTTCCGAAGACGCAAACTTAGTGCCACCTCTTTCGACATCATGTTCTTCTGTTACAATCTCAATTTTGGAGCGTTCAGAAAATTTTGGCCAGATTTTAGCAAATGTATCAGGAGAACATGAAGCGAAAGGAGGTAGGCCCTCAATTTCATCGTCGAAGGCCTTTCGTAGAACCCTGCGCCTCTACGTCGAATAGTTCTCCGCCTTAGATTCTCTTTCCGAAGACGCTAACTTAGTGCCACCTCTTTCGACATCATGTTCTCCTGTTACAATCTCAATTTTGGAGCGTTCAGAAAATTTTGGCCAGATTTTAGCAAATGTATCAGGAGAACATGAAGCGAAAGGAGGTAGCCCCTGAATTTCATCGTCGAAGGCCTTTCGTAGAACCCTGCGCCTCTACGTTGAATAGTTCTCCGCCTTAGATTCTCTTTCCGAAGACGCTAACTTAGTGCCACCTCTTTCGACATCATGTTCTCTTGTTACAATCTCAATTTTGGAGCGTTCAGAAAATTTTGGCCAGATTTTAGCAAATGTATCAGGAGAACATGAAGCGAAAGGAGGTATCGCCTGAATTTCATCGTCGAAGGCCTTTCGAAAACTCTGCCCCTCTCCGATTTTCCTCGATTGTTACCGATTTCTCGATCACCAGGTACAGTAGGGTATTTTTCACCCCTTAGGAAGGTACCCGGGACGCGAAACCGCGTCCAAAGGGTACAATGAATGTACCCTTTGATTGCCGATTTTCCTCGATCGTTGCCGATTTCTGAGTCACCCTGTATAGTAGGGTATTTTTCACCCCTTAGGAAAGTACTTGGGACGTGAAACCGCGTGCAGAGAGTACAATGAAAGTACCCTTTCATTGCCGATTTTCCTCGATTGTTGCCGATTTCTGAGTCACCCTGTATAGTAGGGTATTTTTCACCCCTTAGAAAAGTTCTCGGGACGTGAAACCGCGTCCAAAGAGTACAATGAAAGTACCCTTCGATCGCCGATTTTCCGCGATCGTTGCCGATTTCTCTATCACCCTGTATAGTAGGGAATTTTTCACCCCTTATGAAAGTACTCGGGACGTGAAACCGCGTCCAAAGAGTACAATGAAAGTACCCTTTGATTGCCGATTTTCCTCGATTGTTGCCGATTTCTGATCACCCTGTATAGTAGGGTATTTTTCACCCCTTAGGAAAGTACTCGGGACGTGAAACCGCGTCTAAAGAGTACAATGAAAGTACCCTTTGATTGCCGATTTTCCTCGATTGTTGCCTATTTCTTAGTCACCCTGTATAGTAGGGTATTTTTCACCCCTTAGAAAAGTACTCGGGACGTGAAACCGCGTCCAAAGAGTACAATGAAAGTACCCTTCGATCGCCGATTTTCCGCGATCGTTGCCGATTTCTCTATCACCCTGTATAGTAGGGAATTTTTCACCCCTTATGGAACTACTCGGGACGTGCAACGGCGTCCAAAGAGTACAATGAAAGTACCCTTTGATTGCCGATTTTCCTCGATTGTTGCCGATTTCTGAGTCACCCTGTATAGTAGGGTATTTTTCACCCCTTAGGAAAGTACTCGGGACGTGAAACCGTGTCTAAAGAGTACAATGAAAGTACCCTTTGATTGCCGATTTTCCTCGATTGTTGCCGATTTCTTAGTCACCCTGTATAGTAGGGTATTTTTCACCCCTTAGAAAAGTACTCGGGACGTGAAACCGTGTCCAAAGAGTACAATGAAAGTACCCTTCGATCGCCGATTTTCCGCGATCGTTGCCGATTTCTCTATCACCCTGTATAGTAGGGAATTTTTCACCCCTTATGAAAGTACTCGGGACGTGAAGCCGCGTCCAAAGAGTACAATGAAAGTACCCTTTGATTGCCGGTTTTCCTCGATTATTGCCGATTTCTGAGTCACTCTGTATAGTAGGGTATTTTTCACCCCTTAGAAAAGTACTCGGGACGTGAAACCGCGTCCAAAGAGTACAATGAAAGTACCCTTCGATCGCCGATTTTCCGCGATCGTTGCCGATTTCTCTATCACCCTGTATAGTAGGGAATTTTTCACCCCTTATGAAAGTACTCGGGACGTGAAGCCGCGTCCAAAGAGTACAATGAAAGTACCCTTTGATTGCCGATTTTCCTCGATTGTTGCCGATTTCTGAGTCACCCTGTATAGTAGGGTATTTTTCACCCCTTAGAAAAGTACTCGGGACGTGAAACCGCGTCCAAAGAGTACAATGAAAGTACCCTTCGATCGCCGATTTTCCGCGATCGTTGCCGATTTCTCTATCACCCTGTATAGTAGGGAATTTTTCACCCCTTATGGAAGTACTCGGGACGTGAAACGGCGTCCAAAGAGTACAATGAAAGTACCCTTTGATTGCCGATTTTCCTCGATTGTTGCCGATTTCTGAGTCACCCTGTATAGTAGGGTATTTTTCACCCCTTAGGAAAGCACTCGGGACGTGAAACCGCGTCCAAAGAGTACAATGAAAGTACCCTTTAATTGCCGATTTTAGTTCTCCGCCTTAGATTCTCTTTCCGAAGACGCTAACTTAGTGCCACCTCTTTCGACATCATGTTCTCCTGTTACAATCTCAATTTTGGAGCGTTCAGAAAATTTTGGCCAGATTTTAGCAAATGTATCAGGAGAACATGAAGCGAAAGGAGGTACGCCCTGAATTTCATCGTCAAAGCCTTTCGAAGACGCTGCGCCTCTACGTCGAATAGTTCTCCGCCTTGGATTCTCTCTCCGAAGACGCTAACATAGTGCCACCTCTTTCGACATCATGTTCTCCTGTTACAATCTCAATTTTGGAGCGTTCAGAAAATTTTGGCCAGATTTTAGCAAATGTATCAGGAGAACATGAAGCGAAAGGAGGTACGCCCTGAATTTCATCGTCGAAGCCTTTCGAAGACGCTGCGCCTCTACGTCGAATAGTTCTCCGCCTTAGATTCTCTTTCCGAAGACGCTAACTTAGTGCCACCTCTTTCGACATCATGTTCTCCTGTTACAATCTCAATTTTGGAGCGTTCAGAAAATTTTGGCCAGATTTTAGCAAATGTATCAGGAGAACATGAAGCGAAAGGAGGTACGCCCTGAATTTCATCGTCGAAACCTTTCGAAGTCGCTGCGCCTCTACGTCGAATAGTGCTCCGCCTTAGATTCTCTTTCCGAAGACGCAAACTTAGTGCCACCTCTTTCGACATCATGTTCTTCTGTTACAATCTCAATTTTGGAGCGTTCAGAAAATTTTGGCCAGATTTTAGCAAATGTATCAGGAGAACATGAAGCGAAAGGAGGTACGCCCTGAATTTCATCGTCGAAGCCTTTCGAAGACGCTGCGCCTCTACGTCGAATAGTGCTCCGCCTTAGATTCTCTTTCCGAAGACGCTAACTTAGTGCCATCTCTTTCGACATCATGTTCTCCTGTTACAATCTCAATTTTGGAGCGTTCAGAAAATTTTGGCCAGATTTTAGCAAATGTATCAGGAGAACATGAAGCGAAAGGAGGTATCGCCTGAATTTCATCGTCGAAGGCCTTTCGAAAACTCTGCCCCTCTCCGATTTTCCTCGATTGTTACCGATTTCTCAGTCACCCTGTATAGTAGGGTATTTTTCACCCCTTAGGAAAGTACTCGGTACGTGAAAGCGCATCCAAATAGTATAATAAAAGTACCCTTTGATCGCCGATTTTCCTCGATCGTTACCGATTTCTCGATCACCAGGTACAGTAGGGTATTTTTCACCCCTTAGGAAGGTACCCGGGACGCGAAACCGCGTCCAAAGGGTACAATGAATGTACCCTTTGATTGCCGATTTTCCTCGATCGTTGCCGATTTCTGAGTCACCCTGTATAGTAGGGTATTTTTCACCCCTTAGGAAAGTACTTGGGACGTGAAACCGCGTGCAGAGAGTACAATGAAAGTACCCTTTCATTGCCGATTTTCCTCGATTGTTGCCGATTTCTGAGTCACCCTGTATAGTAGGGTATTTTTCACCCCTTAGAAAAGTTCTCGGGACGTGAAACCGCGTCCAAAGAGTACAATGAAAGTACCCTTCGATCGCCGATTTTCCGCGATCGTTGCCGATTTCTCTATCACCCTGTATAGTAGGGAATTTTTCACCCCTTATGAAAGTACTCGGGACGTGAAACCGCGTCCAAAGAGTACAATGAAAGTACCCTTTGATTGCCGATTTTCCTCGATTGTTGCCGATTTCTGATCACCCTGTATAGTAGGGTATTTTTCACCCCTTAGGAAAGTACTCGGGACGTGAAACCGCGTCTAAAGAGTACAATGAAAGTACCCTTTGATTGCCGATTTTCCTCGATTGTTGCCTATTTCTTAGTCACCCTGTATAGTAGGGTATTTTTCACCCCTTAGAAAAGTACTCGGGACGTGAAACCGCGTCCAAAGAGTACAATGAAAGTACCCTTCGATCGCCGATTTTCCGCGATCGTTGCCGATTTCTCTATCACCCTGTATAGTAGGGAATTTTTCACCCCTTATGGAACTACTCGGGACGTGCAACGGCGTCCAAAGAGTACAATGAAAGTACCCTTTGATTGCCGATTTTCCTCGATTGTTGCCGATTTCTGAGTCACCCTGTATAGTAGGGTATTTTTCACCCCTTAGGAAAGTACTCGGGACGTGAAACCGTGTCTAAAGAGTACAATGAAAGTACCCTTTGATTGCCGATTTTCCTCGATTGTTGCCGATTTCTTAGTCACCCTGTATAGTAGGGTATTTTTCACCCCTTAGAAAAGTACTCGGGACGTGAAACCGTGTCCAAAGAGTACAATGAAAGTACCCTTCGATCGCCGATTTTCCGCGATCGTTGCCGATTTCTCTATCACCCTGTATAGTAGGGAATTTTTCACCCCTTATGAAAGTACTCGGGACGTGAAGCCGCGTCCAAAGAGTACAATGAAAGTACCCTTTGATTGCCGGTTTTCCTCGATTATTGCCGATTTCTGAGTCACTCTGTATAGTAGGGTATTTTTCACCCCTTAGAAAAGTACTCGGGACGTGAAACCGCGTCCAAAGAGTACAATGAAAGTACCCTTCGATCGCCGATTTTCCGCGATCGTTGCCGATTTCTCTATCACCCTGTATAGTAGGGAATTTTTCACCCCTTATGAAAGTACTCGGGACGTGAAGCCGCGTCCAAAGAGTACAATGAAAGTACCCTTTGATTGCCGATTTTCCTCGATTGTTGCCGATTTCTGAGTCACCCTGTATAGTAGGGTATTTTTCACCCCTTAGAAAAGTACTCGGGACGTGAAACCGCGTCCAAAGAGTACAATGAAAGTACCCTTCGATCGCCGATTTTCCGCGATCGTTGCCGATTTCTCTATCACCCTGTATAGTAGGGAATTTTTCACCCCTTATGGAAGTACTCGGGACGTGAAACGGCGTCCAAAGAGTACAATGAAAGTACCCTTTGATTGCCGATTTTCCTCGATTGTTGCCGATTTCTGAGTCACCCTGTATAGTAGGGTATTTTTCACCCCTTAGGAAAGCACTCGGGACGTGAAACCGCGTCCAAAGAGTACAATGAAAGTACCCTTTAATTGCCGATTTTAGTTCTCCGCCTTAGATTCTCTTTCCGAAGACGCTAACTTAGTGCCACCTCTTTCGACATCATGTTCTCCTGTTACAATCTCAATTTTGGAGCGTTCAGAAAATTTTGGCCAGATTTTAGCAAATGTATCAGGAGAACATGAAGCGAAAGGAGGTACGCCCTGAATTTCATCGTCAAAGCCTTTCGAAGACGCTGCGCCTCTACGTCGAATAGTTCTCCGCCTTGGATTCTCTCTCCGAAGACGCTAACATAGTGCCACCTCTTTCGACATCATGTTCTCCTGTTACAATCTCAATTTTGGAGCGTTCAGAAAATTTTGGCCAGATTTTAGCAAATGTATCAGGAGAACATGAAGCGAAAGGAGGTACGCCCTGAGTTTCATCGTCGAAACCTTTCGAAGACGCTGCGCCTCTACGTCGAATAGTGCTCCGCCTTAGATTCTCTTTCCGAAGACGCTAACTTAGTGCCATCTCTTTCGACATCATGTTCTCCTGTTACAATCTCAATTTTGGAGCGTTCAGAAAATTTTGGCCAGATTTTAGCAAATGTATCAGGAGAACATGAAGCGAAAGGAGGTACGCCCTGAATTTCATCGTCGAAGCCTTTCGAAGACGCTGCGCCTCTACGTCGAATAGTTCTCCGCCTTAGATTCTCTTTCCGAAGACGCTAACTTAGTGCCACCTCTTTCGACATCATGTTCTCCTGTTACAATCTCAATTTTGGAGCGTTCAGAAAATTTTGGCCAGATTTTAGCAAATGTATCAGGAGAACATGAAGCGAAAGGAGGTACGCCCTGAATTTCATCGTCGAAACCTTTCGAAGTCGCTGCGCCTCTACGTCGAATAGTGCTCCGCCTTAGATTCTCTTTCCGAAGACGCAAACTTAGTGCCACCTCTTTCGACATCATGTTCTTCTGTTACAATCTCAATTTTGGAGCGTTCAGAAAATTTTGGCCAGATTTTAGCAAATGTATCAGGAGAACATGAAGCGAAAGGAGGTACGCCCTGAATTTCATCGTCGAAGCCTTTCGAAGACGCTGCGCCTCTACGTCGAATAGTGCTCCGCCTTAGATTCTCTTTCCGAAGACGCTAACTTAGTGCCATCTCTTTCGACATCATGTTCTCCTGTTACAATCTCAATTTTGGAGCGTTCAGAAAATTTTGGCTAGATTTTTGCAAATGTATCAGGAGAACATGAAGCGAAAGGAGGTATCTTGTAATTTCACCATTGAAGGCGTTGCCTTGAAGTAGCGAACAAGGGCTGCGCCTTCTAAAGGCCTTTTACCATGGAAATCATAGGTTTGGAATTTGGATAGGAATTTGTAAAAGGTATTTGTAAATAATAATACAGTTCTTTCCCAATTTTTTTCCACTTTATTTGCATGAAAGGCCTTTTTTACAGTGTTACAATATTGTATAATTTCATTTTACTTTTTGTATAAAATCACTATCTTCTTCATGTTCGTTGTTGAGGCTGACAGCTTTCCATCGTTTGTCTCATTTAAAGTTCCTGGCCTCGGAGGAGTGTTCCCAAGATTTATCTGCAAGAAGAAGAAAAATATTTTCTTTAACCTGATTTGTCTATTATGTATAGAAAATACGACAAATATTACAATATAATTTCATGTAAAACGTATAAAGAATTTAATTATCTTCCCAATTTAACCTTTATTTCATGTAGAATACATTTAAACGCAGTCCAATTCTATCATATCACAGAAAACGTATACAAATGACAACAGGTAAAAAAATTAGGTACCCTTTTGTTTGAAACAATCTATTCCAAAGCTCTCATTCTATTCACAACCGTGACCTAGCGCCCCCGAGTCAAATCCCCTCGACGCTCAACTGCCCCACCAGCACCAATCCTCATTCTAATCCACCGGACCAGCAACTCCCCAACAAACACAACAAGCACCAGCAAATAGCCGTACAGCAATGCTGTCACCATTCTACGCTGAGCGCTGGGACTATCCGCAACCCCCTGTTCGCCAGCTCGATACCTAGCGCCCTTAGTGTTCCACGAGTTGGCATGGCCCCTGAACCCGTACTGGTTGATCCTCAGCAGTAAATCGTCAATGGGATCCTTGTACGGCCACTTGGGGGGCACCATGTGCACCGCGGACACGCTGCCCAGGCAGAGGTTGGTCCTCTTGTTCCTAGAATACTTGTACAGCTGTTGCTGAAATATCTCCACCACTTGCATGGAGAAGTAGCCGATGTTCCCGTCGTTCTCCCCCGGGTACTGTTCCAGTTCGAACATCGGCATCAAGTCAGCGGGAACGATACTATTATTCTCGTCCACGAAGAAGTTGTACAAGGACGTGCTCACCCTGATCGTCAGATTCAGCCCGTACAGATCCTCGAACTCGTTGATCTTCACCTCCCTCTGCCCCATGGCAGTCTCGCTGAACATCTCCGTGTAGAGCATGGACGTGTACCTGGTGGCCACCTGCACCAGGCACAGATAAAGGACCTTCTCAGCCCCGGTGGGCAGTCTCAAGCTGTCCAAGCACATGCCCAGGATCACGGCGATCACGTTGAACGGCCGCCCGAACGTGGCGGCGTCGATCAGCCTGGAGAAGCCCAGGACGATGCCCACTATCAGCACGCCCACGAGGAACGCGACGGTCAGGCCCCAGGACATGGTCCCGGACGCTCTGCGCACCATCGCCGGCGCGAACAGGCAGAACCTGTCCATGTATATCGGCGCGGTGTGGTCCCTGCCAGTGCTGTAGAACCTGTTGTGGAACAGGTAGAACAGATTGTACGTCATGTCGCAGCGGGCCTTCGCCCCTTTCAGGTACACTATCGGGAACGAGGCGTTCAGCTTCTCCTTCAGCACGAGCAGATGCGTCTCCAGCAGCTGGCTCTGCGCGTTGCTGCTGGTGTTAAACCGACACAGCTTCAGCTCCAGGTTGTTCAGCGGCTGGTCCACGTACCAGTCGGAAACGTCACCGTTGTAGGTGGATCGGGTGTAATTCGAAGGGACCAACTTCGGGTTGTAACGGTGGACGATGATCGGTGGCAGTGGCTTGTTGCCCGCTGAGGTCGATGGGACCTGTACGCCGACCACGCGACGGATGCCTACATCCCACAACCCCGTCAGGCACAGCTTAATGCTCGACTTGTTGTTGTCCAGGGCCAGTATCAGCAGGATCCTTGGCACGTGCTTCGTGTGGGTCACGCGAACCATGCTCTGCACTATCTCCGCGGCTTCCTTCGCGGTTGGCGCCACCCGGGCGCCGTATATGAAGAGGACCAGGCTCCTCGAAGTGGCCGCCACGTGGCCGTTGACTTTCAGGCTGGTCAGGTTTGCCGTTTGGAAGCAGCAGGTTGGGTAGAGAGGCGATAGGGTTTGGGAGATTGTGTCGGCGAGTTGGGAAACTCTGCTGTCAGAACGGTTGTCGTGGGAGATGATGGTCACGTCGTGGGTGGACCAGGTTTCTGCGACTGTTGCGATTACTTGCTTCAAGGTGGAGTCTAGCTGCTGGTCGTTTCGGTTCAGCTCGTTTCGGAGGATGGAGGCGAGGATGACGGTGGCGAGATGGGCGGTGAGAAGGAGCTTCAGTTCCATGGTGGATTCGGTGGGGAAGGGATGTTACTTTCAAGTGAAACCGTTCGGTGGATGATGCTTCCTTTTTATGTCCTGGAATTGCATGGATGCATTAGGAATTCGTGTTCTCGTGCAGCCGCGACGTGTCGTTTCGCACGTAAGCGTTTCGTCCATGGAGATTGGGATTCTAGATTGCCTTCGGAACACTGTCGGGGTTTAAAAATTCAGCTGAAAAGCGCGGGGTGTAACTAGCCGCATGATTTACGAATGAGGAACTGGTATATCTTCTGGTATATCGATAGACAGCTCTCGTTTCGATGTATTATAGATCTGATGTAACACGGAATATCCTCGTGGTAGCCGGCGGAGAAGAATAAACATCATGGAAGAAGGGATCCAGCAGGGGTGGATTTGTATATCGGCTAGGTAGGCGCAGAAGGTTTGGGCGAAAGAATTTGAAAGAGGTTTAAACATAGAAGCTTGAGACAACTTTAGAAATAATTCACTTCTTTTTCATCTAGCAAATTAATCAAGAGTCATATTGAATTACTTTTACAATTGTGACGAATTTCCAAATCTGCCTCTGAAGCAAGTGAACGTAATAATGAATATTATTCTTGTTTAATTATCGACGGCTTAAGGGAGGATGCACGTCTAATAGACCCAAAAGTAACTGATATTTAAGATTTTTTTTTTAAAAACTGTTGATCATATCGGATTAAACTCTTTTGGGATATAATGAAGCATCTTTAAACTTGCAGAAAATATTTTTTATGTCGATCCTTCTTATTATTTATTAATTATTGTGCAATCTTGTCCACCTCTTCGACGATGTAACTCCTGTTGGCGGGATGTGTAGCACCTATTACAGTAATCTGATCACAAAAAAAAAGAAGTTTCTTAAACTTAGATAGTTTACACTAGGATTGGTCCACGTTAAAGAAAAAAAAAAAAGAAAAATTGAAAGAGTTATAGCGTTTGAAAGGAAAAATAAGTATTTTCCTTACACAAATTTTTCATATTATTCTTTATGTCGACGAATAAAGTATTATAAATAAAAACTAAAATTAAAATTTTAGCTAAAGTACCAGCGTAAATTATTTAACTTTAAGAAAATTGTCTTCTTTTTGCAATCCGATGACTGTGGCAATTAATAAATAATAAAAAGGATCGACATAAAAATAATTCTACAAATTTAAAGATGCCTCCTTATATCCCAAAAGAGTTTAATGCAAAATTAACAATAGTTTTATAAAAAAAAAATCATAAATTTCGGGCGCTGTTACACGAGAAGCCTCCCTTAATTAGCTCTTCAGTTCGCAATGTTATGCAGACAGTAAAATAAAGAATAAAATGAGCCCCGAAAATAAAAACGTATAAACGACCTTTCTACTTTGATAATACAATATTCCCAATATTTCTCGATTAAAACAATCCCCTGTCGATCCTATCATCCCTCTCTCTCTCTACCCACGAGCTTCCCTATCGCAACAACATTCCGCAAGCATTCCAATCGCCTTAAAATTCGCCGATAATCGAGACTGCGAGTCTGAGTCGATAAATTGCCCGAGGATTGAACTTAGAGCATCTTGAATCGCTACTTCAGAGCGTCGAGCGGGTTCATCCGGTTAAATCCACCGAAGTTCAATCCATTTGGTGCTCGCGCCTTGAGGAAACGTTATCAAAGACGAGGACGGCGTGACCTCTTACGCAAGTCGAACGAATAATCGCGCGTTACGCCTGGCGCGTGTCGTTTAGCCAATGGAGCCTTGCAAAACAATGTGCAATTTGCGTATCGATCCACGATTTCGCTCGACCGTGACCGCGAATATACGCAGCAAGCGGCAGACCGCGCTTTCCAGCGACAAACAGCGATCTTCGACTGGCATTTCCAAATCTGGGGTCAACGAACTCTTAATTCTAATTGATCGACGGGGGAAGAAAGGAAAGCAGAGGTGCGAGAACCGAAGAGGATGTAATCACGCAACCGATCCTTATCCCTCGCCCTTAGAATAATTCCACGAACTCGAACATTCCGCGCTATGGACGGGATAAATCAGTGTCCTGGGGACATAGATTTATTCGTAGCCTCCCTCGCTTCGTTTAGGAATATGTTGCTTAGGAGACTGCCACCCCCTTAACATGCGTTTCACTGTCACTGCGATATCACTGCTTGCAGACTGTTACGTTTATGTTTTTGTTTTTGTTTTGTGTTGTTATTTTTCTTATCTTTATCTTTATCTTTTTTTTTTATTTTTATTAATCTGTTTATATTTTTGTACTCTAAAGGGTTCTCCCGTTGATATAATAATAGTAATAATAAAATAATAACATTCTCTTCGCCCTTATCTACTCTGGATGCTTGAACAATTATTACTTAATTACGACGTGGAATTCGATCTGTGTATTTCGCACAGCTTCGGCTGGTTATCGACGGTTCAAAGGGGAAGATGTTTGGAATTCTTACGTATCTTCCGCGTCGTTCTATCTTCGACTGTGAGAGCTGCTCGTTACGCCCTCGATTTGGGGTGGATTTTATAAGAACGCTAGTACCGCATCGAGCCACGGTCGGTTTCTTCGCCCGGCACAGTTGTTTGACAGAGGATCGATAACGTTAATCAACGGATCAGCCGTTTCTAATTCGACACCCGCTGAAATTTCCAACTCCCTATCCATGAGCGAAAGGAGCGCGTGTTAGTGTACACAATGGACTGGCTGGAGGCGTATCGGCAATAGATTATCACCGCCGCGATAGTGGCTATCACGTGCGTATCACTATCGTCCACGTGCGGCACGTGTCGCCCAACATGTTTTCCTTCGTGCCCCATTGTCGCACCGCGGCTCGATGTTTGCCCTGGTCGGTGATCTGCACGAATCTGGCCAAGGCACGTCGATATTTGTCGCGGGCAAACGGAGACGTCCGCCGCGAACCTTTCCCCCTGCATCCGATCAGGGCAATCGACATTGTCCTCGCGAAACGACGGAGACACCCTCGATGGAACCTCGGACGCCCCTCTGCAGCCGAACCTTCGAATCACGATCATCTCCGTTCATCTCTGCCAATCTTATTCGCTGCTTTTAATTTACCGGAGAAGATCGAGTCGTCGCAAGGGAAGCTCCTGGAAGGAATTAATGACCCGGTTCAAAGACTCGCGAGTTTCAACAAGTCTCATTAAGAATTTCAGCCTCGGCCAGCTGCACCGCCCCCATAGATAAGCCGGTCGAATAACGAACGATAAAACGCGTGTAATGGAAAATTTCCTAGGGTCGCCGGCGCGAGATGCACCTCGTTGACATGCAACCGTGGGACTCGCTAATGAAAATCGTCGGAGGATAGAGCGCGGCGCGCATTCTCATTGCCCCGCGTTTTTCCACCGGCCGGGCAATTGCGCCGCGCGGTGCTCCTCGCTCGGCTCTTATACTCGAGCTCCACCGCGAAAGCCAGGCGAAATTCCGCGGGGTGGACGCGCTATCGAACGTTGAGATCGCCCACGTTAATTCGCCGCGATAATCTATCAATAACGATAACGAGGAAGTAGGTCGAGAAACTTTCCACTAGGAGCACCATTAGCTCTGAGATCGGCAATCGACAAAGAATTATGTATATCCTTCGGAAGCGACGGCACTGATGCTCTGCAGGCCACGTTAGGGTGTTAATCTTAAACGGCGTTGTTAATTGGGGGATAATGATCGAGGAGCTGCGCCGGATAGAGCGGAAGAAGAGGCCTGCATCACTGGCGGATCGCCACGCGCGAGAAAAACGCGCGGTCAAGTGGCTCTAGCCTGGTGTGTCAGTCACGGTGCCAATGTCAGGCGATTATTATACACGAGGTCGCCCTGCTTTGCATGTAACTATCAATAGCCGTGCGAGTTTCCGTGACTCCCGCGGCGACAGTGCTCTCTCGAGTTGGCCACGAGTTGATCAATCGTGCACAGATGTTAATCGAGAAGACACGCGGCCTCTATCGACGACTGACGATTTCCGGTCGATCTACCGTTGAAGCTGAATGCTGTTCCACTGCAGGCGGTGTAAATATTGGCAGGCTTTGCGGGATCGAGGGTATCGGAGGAGCATTAGGGTTGCTTCCCCTCCCTCGGAGCCAAAGAATTCATTCGCGGAACGTGTTTTTCATAATCCCAGGCGAGATATCTGATCGCAGATACGGTTATAGTGGTAAATATCGTCGGATTCTAGTTCTCGTTCGGCTCCTAGCGCTTAGTGCGGGACGATAAGAGAGGGGAATAGTGGGGAGGGCGAGGAGGGAGGAGTGTGGGAAAGGCAGAATTTTAATTCCTCTCGAACAGCAAGGAAAGCTACAGATCGAGAGGCGGTAGAATGATAAGGAAATTGAAGACTACTTGCCGGTTCATTGAACTCGCCAACTCTTCGTTTCCTCTGCACACAGCTGTCGAAAACCTGTATCTCGAAGCTTCCGATCCCCGATATACAATCTCCTCAGTGTTTAATCAGGAATTTTTCCAATCGTCTCGTAGAACAGAATCGAGCGAGCCTACGAGGCTTTGTTTTCCGAGAAGCGTGTAGAACCGAGAGCATTATCATCGTCGTTCATAAACGCGGTCATAAACATGCCACGGGTCTGGAGGCGTCGTCGCTCGAGGCGCGAACGTAAGTTTCGTCGGATAAGAGCGAGATTAAATTGCGTACTTGCGGGGAAATCAATCACGCTCCCGGCGGCGTGTTCCTGAATGACAGCCGCCCGGCGAAAAACGGCACGGCCGCGACTTTATCGCGCGGCAGCGTAATTGTCCATGCTAATTGGCCATCGCAATCACGATACACGCAGGATCCGCGAACAGTCATCGATCGATAAAATTGGATAACCGAAATCTCACGCGCAAAGTTTTCAGAAACACCGCGCCCCTCCTTTCTACCGATCTGCGGCGTCTGTTTTGTCGATCTGCACCGGATTCTAGGCCACGCGTTATCGTTATCGCGCGATTTCGGAAAAACTCGCCGTGCCAGAAGAGCCGGGCTTGATAGTTGGTCCGAGGAAGATTGTGGAGTAGTGTAAAAATACTCAACGCCCCAAGGAGAGGCAGAGATTAGGTATATAGATTTGGATCAGTGTCGTTGCCGGACGATAAAGCTGAACCCCGATGTGCGGTGTTGAAGTGGCCCGACGACGAAATCCGATCTGCAATTTTATGCAACAGCGATAATCGCGACGCGTGCTTGCCGTAACACGATAAGGATACGATAATGGCAATGCCGCCCGTTCCCGAGAAACGGAAGTCACTGTCGATGAAGTTGACTCTACTCAGTGCGAAGTAGAGCCTTCTTCCCCGCGGTGTTTAGAATTCCGCCGCGCTCGAAACGTATTCGGGGTGCGCGAGGACTCTGCTCATCAGAATTCAGCCTTGCCGGTGCATCTACGTTCTTATTCTACTGCGCCTCTACGCCTCGCGGCCGGCCGGGACTGTTCTACTTCAGCCCGGCCGTTCGCCGCGGCGTTTCACAGCTTGCCGTCGTTCCCTACTCGATAACTATAATTAAGAGTCGCGACTCTGCTACAGTTTTATCGGCACTGCGCGCGATTCTCATAGCGAACGTCTATCTGAAGCAACGCCTACGACTGGTTAACTGCGCTTCCACGTTCCACGGTCGTCATATACATTCTATTTCAGTGTTTCCACTCGTTATATTGCTTGGTGGCGCTTGCACAATCGTTCTATACTTCTGTTTTGCTTCTAATTTAATTTTATTTGACGATCGAAAAATCGATCTATCGAAAGCCATTGTGAAACTTTTTCGTTCTATTCGTACGGTCCTTTCAAGCTCTGCTCCATCTGGCGAACGCTCGTGTTTCGACTGCGTCTCCTTACATTATCTACTTTAGTAATACTACTTATGTAACTCTTCCTCCTCTCAATGACTCTGCGCCGTGTCTCGCGGCCGGAGGGAGAGAGGGGAGGGCAGAGAAGTGCATTAGTGACACGGTGATCCATTAGATTCTTGCGCACGTCCGTTGCGTTAGTGTGAAGTGGCGCGTGACGATAGAGCAAACGGGGCGACAGCGACGAACGCGGTCAGAAAAATGAATTTTTTTAGAGACGGTGCAAGCATCACGCTGCTCCCGAGGCTCCTGTATATTTCACTCGTTGAAATTACTAGTTGACAGTCGGCATTCGCATTTTATCCACCCCCCCCCCCTTTTCTGTTGATAATTATACGGAACGGGGCTGTCGAAATGTTTCGCTATCGGCTATGGAAGCCTACGTATAAGTATCTGGGCAGAAAAAGAGATAATGATGAGAGTGAAAAATCACGGCCGATCGGGTTGCCGAGTTTCTGTTTATGTAAGTGTCGATTGCGAACTCGATGACGGCGTGGCGAGGGCCGGGTGGGAGTCGAATCGTTCTAATATCAGTTTAGGGCAAAGAGGACAATGCGCGCGCAGCCCCCCGCCTTTTCTTCCCCACAATCGGCAAGCTCTATATATGACGTCACCGGAGTAGGTCGCGGCACTCAGCTGACGGCTGCATTCAGAAGTCGAGGAACCGTGACTTACGATTACCACGAGTTCAGGTACGATCCAGCTGGCTCTCCTCTTCCGTCAGGCACCTCGGCGCCCGCGCGCGCGCGCGTCAACGCGCTCCTTCGGTGATCCGCGGTGACGAAACGCTCGCGCGGCCACCTTTGCACATTTCCTCGTTTCATAGTAGATACGTGGTTTTTTGTAGTTAACATTGGATTAGGTATCTGTTCGTGTATCTGTAATAAGTTTATTTATTTACCGATTTATCGTTTATTACGTGTTTCGCGATATCTATGTATTTTTTAATTTAATTTTGATTCTAATTTCAATTCCGTGCATAATGTTTCAATGATTCGGTTGAAGAGGGATTTATTGCATGGGAAGTAGTTTTTTTTTTTAGGAAGTTTGTAGAATGGAATTCCATTTAAGATTAAGCTTCTGCTTTGGATTTGTTTAGGAGGAATATAGTGATAGGTAGACGGTGATATTTGAAATTTTAGATTCGGTAGAGTTCGAGTAATTTTCTCGAAATTAATGTTCCACAAAATTGGGGATTGGGTTTCTCTGGGATGTGTGTTTTTGGATTGAACATTGTACAGGTTTGTTATCTTGTACATAAAGCAAGTATTTATCGTGACATCTGCACTCAAGATTTTTGCAACTTGTTTTCATGGATGCTTACGTTTATTTCTGTTTTCCATCCGGCGAAATCAGCATTATCTGTGCATACACGTTATCGCGAATTTAAGTCATATTTGCTAAAAAAGAAATGACAGGAAAACAGTGTCAAAGGACATTTATTGTTTTATTTCGTTTGCGGCTATTTTCTTGATGCTTCGATCCCTTCTGCGCTATCGTGTTACTATAGACAAGAAAGTTACATAGAATCAGACTCGATTAAATATTTGCAAGTACGTGATAAACCGCGAAGCGATTTGTTTTCTTCTAAAACACGGTTTATCTCGTAATATGGGGGACTATGGACGAAAGAGGGTATGAAAGTACTACATACTACTACTCCCACGTAGTAATCACGTGCACTTATCAGCCGCTGGAAAATTACTTATCCCATAAGGAGCTCGAGATATCCGCCTTTCTACGGAAAGATTATCGTTCACAGTTTATTCGTTTCTGACAGATTTCCCTACACTCGCGCGAATCATTCGGAGTTGCGTGGTTTATGGAATTGGGGCCAACTGGAGTTCAACCGGCGGGATACTTTACCAGTTATTGCAATTAATTTTTGCATTCCCGTAGACCCGATCCCTCACCACCATGGCGGAGTCTTTGGAGCAGATGTCGAAGTCGGAGACGATCAGGCTTCGAGAGCGTCATATCGGGTAAATATTGGATCAATCCCATCCACTGTTTGTCCCCATTCACTATTATCACGCAGAACAATATTAGCTTGAAGTGACGCAAACGCGGATGCGAGTGGATAGCAGATAATATGCTGTTAATCTCTTTGTAGGCAAGCATGCAAATTGTTCTACAAGTCGAATCCGTTGAAGATCGTGAGAGCTGAAGGACAGTATATGTACGACGAGAGAGGGAATCGCTACTTGGATTGCATCAATAATGTCGCCCACGGTATGCAAAAATGTTGATCGAGGGAGATTAAGATTCCTTTGCGATCTAACTTCGATTTGCTTTTCAACGGTATCGGTGTGTTCATCTTGTCCGTTTCTCAACACCGATACCTACTTCTCAATTGCCGATTCTCAAGTCCCAATTCCGAATTATCTCAATTCATAATTTGCCAATTGCTAATTACCAATTCCCAAGTCCCTATCCCTAATTACCAATTTCTGTTTTCTACTTCCCACTTGTCAACATCCAACTCCAGATTTCAAGTTCTCAATTCTAAATTGCCCAGCTCTGAATTTCCAACGAATTCTCAATTAACGAAAGTGATAAACTACCATCACTTACAGTGGGCCACTGTCATCCGGCGGTGGTGCGCGCCGGCCAGGAACAAATGGCCCTGCTCTCCACCAACAACCGCTTCCTCCACGACGATCTGGTAATCTGCGCGCGTCGCCTGACCGCGCTCCTTCCGGAACCACTTTCCGTCTGTTTCCTGGTGAACTCTGGCAGCGAGGCGAACGATCTGGCCCTCCGTCTCGCGCAGACCCACACCCACAACAAGGACGTCATCACCCTCGATCAGTAAGTCATCGTACACGGGGAGTAGTAACACGATTCGGGGATGAGAAACCGAAAACGAGAAAGTCCACGGGAAAAGGCAGAAACGATTTTGCTCCTCGATCGTTCCGCGCGCATCGCATTAGACACTAATCAATAAACACATTCATAAAAGCTAGCTGGACTCCGCAGAAGGGCAAGGGGAACAAAATCCTCGCTGCCTTGAACACGGCCGACTAGAGCTGCGCACCTCGCAGGGCCCCGCCGCTTCTCGCTTTCCTGGCTAAATGTTCCACGCGCCCGCATAGCTTTCATCGTGAGCCACGGGGAGTCGAATTGAAATTTCCTCCTCGATATCTGACACGGGAGCGTGGCGAATCCGCGCGATTCACGAGGGAACCGATTCGCCCGTCTCCCCCCGCCGCCCCCGCCGTCACCCCAACATTCCCCGACTAATCCTGCCCGATGTCCAGTCGAGAGTTCTGCCTGTAGCCAATGCAAATTAACGCAGCAGCGAACACGGCGTTTCAGGCTACGTTTCAGCTTCACCAGACTACCATGACAGCCGAACTAATCGCGTGGGTGTCTTTTTTGACTGTTTACAGCCGTCGATTCGACGTTATGACCAGCTGGATGGGGGACCGAGGAAGGACAAGGGGCTCCGCCGTGCCACCACGAAATCGAATTTCCAGCATAAAGTCGCCAACATAAAGCTATTGTCGTTTTAGGTGACACGAACGTGCCACGTACGCGACATGAGCAAGAAGCTATGGCCAGTGAACAAAGCAGTTTTATGTTCTGCCAGAAAGGAGTGCCCCTCGAACCGCAGCGGATCCCCCCTCCCGGCAGAACCTCTGGGAGGAGATGAATGTTGGCGATTGAAGAGGAGCGAATCGAGGGGTGTGTTGTGCGCGGGGGGGGGGGGGGGCGAGGAGGGGGGGGGGGGAGCCTCGTCAAGCTCGAAATTGTAATTCCATTGTTCCAATGAGTGAGATTACGTTGTTAATTTCGCGGACGCTTTCGTAATACTGTCACAAGCGAATATCAAACGGAATGAAGTGGGAACTTCTATCGGTGTTGCCACGTGAAGCTTATTCGAAATGCCGAGCCTCTGGAATTCAGAATATCCGCGAGGAGTACGAGATTTGTGACAGTATTTTTCGTCGAGCCCCGTCGCATTATTAATAATCATGTTCGTCCCAATCCCTTCGACGCTGTCCTCCCGTTTTCTCGCTCACGCTGTTTCGCTTGCAACATTAAGTCGCCCTCCACGCGAACGATCATCGCTGGGGACGAACGTGCCCTGATCCATCGCACGCAATTAGGTCCGCTGATAACGTAATCTTACGTGTCTCGAGCCAGCTGCGCTTCCCCTTTGCCTTGCTACTTGCTATCGATACGGAAGCTGACGGTGTGAAGTGTACGTGCTCGGTTGTTGAACAGTTCGATGTCGGCTCGCTTCGTTCTTTTTTTCCCTTCTTGCGCCCAAGAGCGGCTAAGAGCGACCAGGAAGAGGAGGGAATATCGTTTTCAGGGAGCCTCGACCCGTCGCCGAAGGCGGGAGTCCTCTCAGGTGCAACCTAGGAGTACTGAAACGACGCTTAGTGTTAATGACGAGCTTAAAATGAACGAACGAAAGGACCGGGGGACGGTTCCGTTCAATGTTGTCCTTTCTGGTTTTAGCGCTTATCATGGCCATTTGACCTCGATGATCGATATATCGCCGTACAAGTTCAACAAGCCAAATGGACCTGGCAAGAAGGATTGGGTGCACGTGGTAAGGACACGTTTCTTATTCCAAGCAAAACTGTTCTACGTGAATCGAGGATTTCAGCGCGGCAGAACTTGGAACTGATCTAAATTCTACTGATACAGTGCCAGACAAAAGTATTGGGACACTTTCAAAACAGAATAAAGTTTTTAAAATTGGTTCAAATGACTTGATATTTTATCTGAGAAGCTGGAAGAATTAGTTTACAAGTTGACGTGCTTTAACGTTTCGAAAAAAAAATTGTAATTGGTTGGAATAGCGAAGGAAATAGTGAAGGTCGCCTTTTCAACTTTTTTATCTTAGCCTGTAATGGAAATTTCAGAATCCTGTTTGTAGATTTAAATAACTTCTATACATACTGAAAATTTCAAGTTGGAAAAGGAACCTTCACTATTTTCTTCGCTATTCCGACCAATTGCAATTTTTTTTAAAAACGCCGAAACACGTCAAATGGTAAACTAATCCTACTACTTAGTTTCTAAAAAAAAAAACTTAAATCGTTTGGAACAATTTTAAAAAAAGTTATTCTGTTTTAAAAGTGTCCCCAATACTTTCGTCCGGCACTGTATAAATTCAGAGTTGATTGATACCTGTTTATCGATTTAAGTAAAGTAAAGTACCTGGAATTGAGAATGGGACATTCCGTGTGAATTAACTCGAAGCGATTACTTTGCAGGCACCCTGTCCAGACGTCTATCGAGGGAAGTACCGCGAAACCGACCACCCTGGCGAAGACCTAGGCGAGATGTACGCGAACGACGTGAAGGCCATTTGCCAGAATTTGAAAGCAGAGGGGCGCGGGGTCAGCGCGTATATCGCGGAGAGCTTGATGTCCGTTGGCGGGCAAATTCTACCCCCGGAGAATTACTTTAGGAACGCGTACAGGTATAGGAATCGTCCACAGAATCCCCTGTTTCGCACGAACTGATACAATACCATGAACTGTGCGACGTTAATAAATCATTTGCAGGCACGTGCGCGAAGCTGGAGGTGTCTGCATCGCAGACGAGGTCCAAGTTGGCTTTGGCAGAGTAGGCAGCCATACGTGGGCCTTCCAATTGTACGGCGAGGACGTAATCCCAGATATCGTCACCGTGGGGAAACCCATGGGCAATGGCCACCCAGTGGCGGCCGTCATCACGACCCCTGCAATAGCAGGAAGCTTCAAGGATACAGGAATCGAGTACTTCAACACGGTAATTACGGACAGAGTCTCTGAATTTATTCTTTATCCTGTTATCATTCACGAAAGAAGAGCTTCGGGAATCTTTAACGAACATTGCATTTAAATGAATCCAAAGGAAATTCGATGCCACAAGTTTCTGTCCAATGGCTAATTATTTCACAGTAATGACGACAGTCTTTGATCAGCTTTAAAACGTTTTATACGAATTTTATGTGATAATGCTGAATGCACTTACCCTCAACGTTCTTCCGTCCATTCCCTCTTCAGTACGGAGGCAATCCAGTGTCCTGCGCGATAGCCAACGCCGTGATGGAGGTGATAGAACGCGAGAATCTCCAAGAGAACGCCCTGAAAGTGGGCAAATACCTGATGGCTGAGCTGAGGAAGCTGGCCAAGCGACGAAGGATCATCGGCGACGTGAGGGGCGTAGGATTGTTCGTGGGCATCGAGCTCGTGCGCGACAGGGTCGAGAGGATACCAGCGACCGCGGAAGCCAAGCACGTTGTCTCCAGGATGAAGGACAAGAAGATCCTCATCAGCAGCGACGGCCCGGACGACAACATCCTGAAGCTGAAGCCCCCGATGGTGTTCACGATAGACAATGTGAACCAATTGGTGTCAGTCCTCGACGAGGTCCTCCAGGAAGTCGACATCGAAGAGGTAATTTTTATATTTCCCTATTTCTCGCCTGGAACAGTTAAACAGCCCTTGATATTGGTACCAAGTAGTGGTCCAACTGGTCACTATGCTCGCTACTTCTACTTTTCTCTCTCCTTACAATATTAAAATCATAATGCACCGACATTAAAAACACTGGTGGCAATGTTACGGGAAATAATAAATGCCGCTGTTAGCTTTATTTATAAAATAAATAAATAAGCTTCTATAACAGATGTGACGCGGGAGAATAGTATCGACGCGAGAGGCAGTAAGTTGCTCGATCGTTCATTCAATGTTACTTTATCGCGGGGCAGAGCGAAAGTATTACAAAGTAGCGAAACCAACGACGGGATGTCTCTGCTATCTGAACTTCTCGAGATTAGTTCGTAAAAGTCTAATCTGCACATTGCTGAGTGCAACAATCATGACTCTGCAACGAGATTACGAGTGTGTTGCAGCACCCCGATAAGCACGTGTGCCATTTTTATCGGGTACGCGTACGTGTCCGGTAGACCAGTGCCCTGATGTCACTCAATATACTTGATCGCTGGAAGTAGTTAATTTTCATTGGAAATTACTCAACTGGGAAGCTAGAATTATTTCTTAAATGCTAGTTTCATTTGACAAATATCGTTACGTTTTATGAGAGATACATTTTCAGAGCGAACATTAAGAGTAAGAGTATTTGGGTCCGTGAGAGGTTTTTTTATTAATCGTTCCGTACGGTCGGTCAGAGCTACGATAAAAGTTAACACGCCAATTTTATTGCATTTTAGAAATACGAGCCAATGACGACGATCATAAAGGCGACGATCTCGCAAATGGACGTGGAAACGGATAATGCCACGCGCCCCGCTGGGAAACCACTCCTAGTCCGCGCTAATTAATGTTTAAACGAGATATATTTATAAAACGCCGCACATCCGTGCTATATTTATGAAGTATTATTAACTGGTGACGTGAATGCTCATTGTTATACGATTTTGTTGTGTATGCTGCTGGAATGGAGAACGGTGTATGTATATGGACCAAAAAGCTGCAAACCAATGAACAGATATGTAATTAAAATTACTGTTCGTTGGATAGTTAACGAGTGAAAGATGAGAATACGACGATGTAAAATACATTTGAAGAATATTATTTTTCCATAATCATCGGGACCAATGTTTGATCTTTAAATCCCTCCCGCCGCTATTCAGAGCACACGCAAATGTTGGTGTGTTATTTAATAAAATATGAACAGAGATTGAAACAACAAAACCCTATACTGCCATTTTTACTTAAAATGTCCTGTCTAGCATTTTGAAACAACCGAGAAAACTGAAGTTTTATCATTTAGTTTGTACCTACCATCCTTATTTTCCTTCATTCAAATTAAAACATGTTGTCATTACAGAATCAGATTTATTTTCGTTTATTTAGTTTATTTATTCGATTTTGTATTCATTTGCCTCGCTAATCGCCAGTAGGTAGTTCACTTTTTCTTTGATATGTTCTTTACTTGTTTAGCGTAAACAAATTAAATATCAATGAATCTGTTATAGTTGTATTCACTCATAAATAATTTTGCTTTATCCTTTTTTAATTTTGCATGAATAATTATGTGAGTGGTCTCTGCCAACGACGAAAACCATTTCTCCCGGCACCTCGGGCGAGGTGGTCAGATGTCATAACTTCAGTTTGTAATCCGATTTGCAGTAAATATTGTCTTAAAACAAATATCAACCAGTTTTTCTGAATCAGCATAAAATTCTGAACATATAGGTTTGTTCTGATAAAATAAGTAATATCTATATTGGTTTTAATAGCCATTTTATATTAGGTCGACCGCGTCTCCCGGATTTACCCTATTTCGTGATAGCCTAATATAATTTTTTGTAATAGATGTACCGGTAGGGAATGTATTATTAACGTACCAATTAATTAATTGTTTTAGATAAGATATTTTAACTATTTTGAAAGAAGTTAGGATAAATACATTAGACAGTTTATAAATCTTTACGAAGCACGTAGAGTTTTCTAACGTTACTTAAAAGATAAAAGGCGTGTGGAACTTCAAACATTTCAACATATCTCAAAAAATAAAAAAATGCTAGATAATACAGTTTAACTAAGGAGGGCAGTGTAATTGTTTAGAAGTTTGAATACTTTCTTGCAGAATTACCCAATTCTAAAGTCCTCCACATGGCATCATTGAGTCAATAAAGTGAGATTAAAAAACGGGGAGTAAAAAAATTGACGATTGTAAGAAAACATTTCTAGCTCATTCTAGAATGCAACGGAAGTTTCCACTCCGCAATATATTATCGGTGCGAACTCGTGACCCCACGTGCAGTCTACTTTACATTACTTACGTTTTGCTAGTATCTCTTTATATCGACCAACTTATAATATTCTAGTGAAATATAATAAGATTGACGGTGAATTCACTACACACGAATCAATGTAATCTGAAAAATTCGGCACGACTGTTTAATACCTGAAAGCTTTCCATGGGAAAATTACAGAACTCGAAGTATACGACTCATACGATTCAGTCAGAAATGAATTTAAAGCATTTACATGTCTTAATTTCACGCGTAATCACTTCTTGCTTTACACCGCGTTATAAGTGATTTAAAAATAAATAAAACCGATATTTTGGGGAGTGTCATGGGATTTCGTGTAAAATAAGGGCATCTGATTAGTTTAGTTGACCAGCTTGATCCGTTTATCAGTAAGACGAACAGTTCAAGATCTTAAAATAGGGGTGACGCGCTATTCTGCAGTCACTGTAACAAGCTTATGAAAGCACTGTATTGATAATTGATTTCGCTGACTTGACACAATGTAACGTATAAATTCTCGACGGTCGATGAGGTCCAGTGTCATTTTCCGGTTGTCTACAGCTTTCAACATGTGGCTACCTCTGACCCTCCTAGTGCTTGGTAAGTAGACATTAAAAGTTCTGGTCAGACTAGACGTATCCATTCACATCAGACTTTAACTTTAATTTTGCCTAAAAGTCACTTGAATTCATCAAAGTTAAGTCACAGAAGCATTAGACCAAAAGTGTTTCAGTAACATCTCAATACCATCAATTAAATACAGAAGCATGACTAATTGTAAATTGCGGTGCGTTTGCAGCGGGCGCAGTCACAGCCAACGACAACCAACATGGCTGGAAAGACGGCAGCGAGTACACCTACCTGATACGAAGTCGCACATTGACCAGCTTGTCCAAGCTATCCGACCAATACACCGGTATCGTGTTGAAGGGATTGTTGACAGTGCAAGCGAAGGATCCCAGAACGTTGGTGGCGAAAGTGTCGAAGGGCCAGTACGCCGAGATACACAGACAGCTGCCCAATGGCTGGGAGTCGGAGATCTCCGACCAGTTGCTGGAACTCCAGGAGCTGCCGATCAGTGAGAAGCCGTTCGAGATCAAGGTAAAGAACGGAGTGATCCGGGACCTGATCGTCGAGAAGAACACCCCCAGCTGGGAGGTGAACTTGCTGAAGAGCATCGTCAGCCAGCTGCAAGTGGACCTCCAGGGCAAGAACGCCATCAGGAGCAGCAGCGGCCAAGTTCCAAACGGAGACGATGAGCCCTACGGCATGTTCAAGACCATGGAAGACTCCGCCGGCGGAGCATGCGAGGTCCTTTACGACATCACACCTCTGCCAGACTATATGTTCAATTACAAGCCCGAATTGGTGCCCATGCCTGAGTTGAAGGGCGATGGAATCCACATCGACGTCATGAAGACGAAGAACTTCAGCAGGTGCGACCAGAGGATGGACTACCACTTCGGTATCACCGGCCAGACTAACTGGGAACCTGGCAGCAACGATAACGGCCAATTCCTAACGGTTAGTGACGCTCGGTGTACTGAAGCATCAGATAGAATTTAGTAGGATCACATTAAAAACGTTATCTTAATTGTCATTGTTTCAGAAATCCTCCTCAAGTAGGATCATCGTCTCAGGTAGCCTGAAACGTTTCGCCATCCAATCGTCCGTGACCACCTCCCAGATGTTCCTCAGCCCCAGGTTCTACGATTACCAGAACGGCATCGTGGTCAGCAAAATGAACCTGACCCTGCGAGGCATGAACAGGATCTCGAGTCCTATGCAATTGCCACGCAACCCCGAGTCCACTGGAAACCTGGTCTACATCTACAACAACCCGTTCTCTGACAGCGAGGAGCGCAGAGCTCCAAGGCCCAACGACGCCTCGAAATTAAACCAGGATTCCACCTCAGACGACGATTCCAGCAGCTCTATCTCCAGCAGCGAGGATAACACATTCTGGCAACCAAGACCCGGATTGTCGGAGGCTCCTCAGAATCCTCTGCTGCCAAACTTCGTCGGTTACAAAGGCAAATTCGTCGGGAAATCTGACGAGTTCGATGTTGTCGAGGCCGCCAAGGAGCTGATCTCCGAAATCGCCGAAGAGATCGGGGACCCAAGCAACATCCCCGACAACGAGACACTCGAGAAGTTCACCATCCTGTGCAGCTTGATCCGCACCATGAGCAGGAAGCAGATCATGGAGGCCGAGGGCAACCTGGCCAGCGTGGCCTACGAGCCGAAATCGAACGACAGGTCCTATGTAGCGAAGCAGAACGCTTGGGCAGTGTTCAGAGACGCCATCACTCAGGCTGGCACTGGACCAGCTCTGTTAACTATCAGTCACTGGATTGAGAAGACGATCGTTCGCGGCTTCGAGGCGGCAGACATCGTCTCGAGGATCCCGAAGACCGCACGCACACCTACTGCCGAATACATCAGAGAGCTGTTCGTAAGTGTCATTTAGAATTTAGGGCCTATCAAGCTCATTTCAGTTTCATCGCCAACTATAATTGAAGTATTTTGATGTATCGCGCTCACACTGCCGAATTGTATTTCACAGAACCTGGCAACCAACCGTAAAGTGAGAGACCAGCCGTACCTGAACAGTACTGCGATCCTGTCATTCACCGAGCTGGTACATCACGCGCAGATCAACAAGAAGGCGCTCCACAACAATTACCCCGTGCACGCTTTCGGCCGCATGGTGTCGAAAGACGACCAAGCCGTCAAAGACGAGTACCTCCCATTCTTGGAGCGAGAGCTGACGAATGCGATGAAGAACGGCAACAGCCCGCAGATTCAGACTTACATCATGGCCCTCGGTAACCTCGGCCACCCCAAGATCCTGGCTGTGTTCGAGCCTTACCTGGAAGGATCTAAGAAGGTGTCCGTCTTCCAGAGAACGATGATGGTGGCTTCCCTGGGTAAGCTAGCCGAGATGCACCCGAAGCTTGCTCGCTCTGTCCTCTACAAGATCTACATGAACACCATGGAGGCCCACGAAGTGCGATGCACCGCTGTCTTCCTTCTGATGAAGACCAACCCACCGCTGAGCATGCTGCAGAGAATGGCAGAGTTCACAAACTACGACACCAACAAGCAGGTCAACTCCGCTGTCAAGTCCATCCTCCAGAGCACAGCTAAGCTAACCAACCCCGAGTCCATGGACTTGACTAGGAAAGCCCGTGCCGCCATGAACCTGTTGAGCCCCACCGATTACAGCTACTTCTACTCTCACGGCCACATCAATGACTGGATCGCCGAGGATGAGAACCAGGCGCAGCGATCAATCATCAACTACATCGGCAGCGACGACAGCCTGCTCCCTCGGTCTCTGTACCTTGGATCGTTCGCCTCCTACAGCGAGTTCAAGACACCGCCGACCGAGATCATGGCCATGATCTCTAACGTGAAGTCTGTGCTCGACGTGCTGAGCAAGACGGGCGACGACAAAGAGCGATCTGGGCGAACGGCAACGGAGAAGATCGCCGAGGAATTGAACATCATCCCGGACGAGCCTATTCCATTGGAAGGAAACCTTCAGTGGAACTCTAAACTCGTCTCGCGCTTCTGGCCATTCGATAAGGAAGCCATCCGCAAGATTAAAACTCGTGAGTATTGATAACGATTAATGATTAATTAAATTTCTGTTGCAACGCAGGGAATGGATGGTGTACGATTTTCTCTGAATCCTTTTAGTGGTGGAGAATTGCGCGACAGCCCTGGAGCACGGTGGTGACTATGTCAACCTCAACAAGCTGATGTCCTACGAGGTCACTCTGAGCTTCCCTACTGAGACTGGTCTGCCATTCGTCTACACCTACAAGGTGTCCACATTGTACAAGGTCAGCGCTGCCGGCCAGCTCCAGATCGATAGTGACATGAACATGAACGTGAAGGCAACGGTGCGTCCGGTCTACTCGAAGAAGATCCAAGGAAGAATCGGTTTCGTGGCTCCGTTCATCCACCAGCACTTCATCTCTGGCGTCGACGTGAATTTACATTCCTACATGCCGGTCGGGTTCGCCGTGGACATAAACCGTGCGAAGAAAAACGCGCAGCTGAAGCTTTGGCCCCTGAGGGAAACGGAAGAGGTACGACTCATCCACTACAGCGTCGTTCCCTACACCTCCAACCACAACATCCTGAGCAGGCGTCCTCTGAGCCCTGAGAAGAACACGCAAATGGTGTTCACCGATCAAGTCCAGAGCAAAAACAACAACTTTAAAATTAGCGAAAGCGCAACGTTGAAAATAGACGCCGAATCTGAGAAGTCGAACGATGAGTTCTGGAATACGTCCTTAGAGAATTTGCAGGCGAAGTTCATGACCCCGACGTCTCTGGAGAACGACAACGACAAGTACCGCAAGGTCGAAATATGCTTGAATCTCAAGGAGGAACAGAAGGAACCAATCACCTTCTCCGTCTCCTACGACTCCATGACCTCTGAACCTGGCTCTGAGGATCCCCAACAATGGACCCGAACCGTGAAAGCTGTTGCGCCGTCCAATAACGATATGAACAGTGTGGAGTACAAGAAGCAATGCATGAAGGAGGCAATGAAGGGAATAAGGTCGGCTGAATCGAATGTAGTGGTGCTGCAGCTTGAACTGCCTGGCGCATTCCAGAGCCGCAGCGCGCTGAGCCTCGCCTGGTCCAGCAGCAACGCCGAGAACAAAGAACGAGTGCTCGCCAACATGCACTTCCAGAGGCCCAAAGAAAACATTAAGTTCGAAATGTGCGCAGCCACTCAATCATCATCTAATGTGCACCCCCTTCTGTCCTACGACCAGCTGATAAATGTCAAACCCAAGACAGAGTTCGACGTCGAAGTTCGTTATGGAGAGTCCTGCAGGGACGGCCAGTCGATTAACATCAAGGGACAATCCATGCAGAGCGATAATCTAAGGGAAAAGATCACAGACTTGGAGGTGATGAATGAGTGTCTGGAACAGATGAAGCTTGGAAACAAGATGCTCCAAGCATGCCAGAACGCTGCAGCTCTTACCACGACTATGGACGTACTGGAGCTCTCCATGGACACTGAGTCTAACGACGTGCAAGAACTGCTCGAAGCAGGTGTGCACATGCTTGGTAACGCGGATATCCTGAAGGCGCATGTGAACACCCTGAAGCCAAGGAACGCTGGCAAACGCAGGGTGGACGCTGTGTTTAAGCTTTCCGAGGATCTGGAAACTGGTGAGATGACCCTGCACACCGCGGGCATGGACGCCGAGTACAAGGACTTGAAATTCGCTGAGTTTGGAATCACCGCTGACGATATTCTGGGCACCGACGAACAAACAGCACTCGACACGAATGCAGGTGAGTATTCTAGATGGTGGAGGAAGCATAGGGAGGAGCAAAGGACTTGGAAGCCTGACCGGTCGCCATTTCTCAGTTTTAGGTACTTGCGTGCTGGACAAGACGCGAGCTGAGACCTTCGATGGCAGGAGCTACCCTCTGAGACTCGGCAACTGCTGGCACGTGGTCATGACTACCTATCCGAAGTTGAACCCCGAGAATCGCGACGAGAAGCTTAGGATCTCCGAGGACGAGAGCCTCAGCATCCTCAGTCGAGAGACCGAGAGCGGACAGAAGGAGGTGAAGATCCTCATTGGCAAGCAAGAGATCAAGCTTCGGCCATCTGGTTCGCAGTCCGAGGTCAAGTTGGACGGAAAGATCGTTGAAATCACCCGAGACGCGAGCCACAATGAGAAACAGGAGGACGAGGAGGTGGTCTTCCAGATCATCAGGCTTCAAGACAACTCCATTGCAGTAGTATCCGATAAATACGACGTGAAAATCGTCCACGACGGATCACGCACTCTGATCCAGGTAAGAGGGTAGCTTATGAACTAAATCCCGAAACTAGTCACTTCCCCTTCTTCCTTGTTCACCAGAGATAAAATTAAACCCATTTACAGACAACCGACCAGTACCGCAAATCGATCCGCGGTCTCTGTGGAGACTTCGACGGTAACGAGTCCAACGACTTCCTGGGACCCAGGAGCTGCTTCCTCAACAAGCCCGAACACTTCATCGGCTCTTACGCGCTCACCAGCGACCAGTGCGCAGGAGAGGCCCTGGAGAACGCCAAGCAGGCCAAGCGTAACGAGTGCATGGTCCAGAAGAGGAATCGTCAGAGCAACGTGATCAGTGACGTCGACGCTGGCAGAGTGACCGTTGAAGATCGGAAGTTGCGCAACGAGAGTGTCCAGAAACACAGCATGATCCACAGGACTAAAGTGATCGAGGTCAACGGCAAGCTCTGCTTCTCCATGCGCCCAGTGGTGTCCTGCGCGTCTAATTACACCGCGACCGAGACGAAGGACAAGAACTACCAGTTCCACTGTATGGACAGGAACGCGGCGTCGTTGAACTTGAAGAAGAGGATCGAGAAGGGCGCCAACCCCGACCTCAGCCAGAAGCCCGTCACCATGTCGCGAACCATCAGCGTACCTATCGCTTGCCAAGCGTAACTTCCGCGTACCTGACACCTCACACCGTAGTCGTATTTAATAATTAACGTAGTCATTTCGTAGTTTACCCCTTCCTTTTATATATTAACATCTGACGCAAAGTGTATTAATAAAGTACACCGTTTTCAATATTTCTGTGTGGTCGTTATCTGAATCCCCTGCCTGATACTTTAGCGAGTAACTCTACTTTCCTCTTAGATTTTATACCTTTCTGGTGACAGTAGGGAAAAGGTGGTAATCATATTGTAAGTGTAATATCGTGGACAGGACACTTCAGGTGAAGCTGATATAGGTAACAATCCATCGTCTTTATTTCGTCGTAAAGTTGGTTGGCTCGAAGTGTGGGACAATTGCAGGTCTCTTTTTCCTGGCTCTGTTTTGTTAGACCATCCGGTGGGCAGGTTGTTTCGTAGCTGTGGTGTAGAGAGGCTTCTTGGTAGGCTTGGTTCAATTTGCGTATCATATTCTCGTGTTCCTCGAATGGTTCACCTAGATGTTTTAGAATTTTAGACGTTAGGGTAAACCAGTGAATGACGGAATTTATGGACCTTTGAGATTAATACTTGAATATATTTATGTATAACAACAAAACAACTGTTGAAATTGCATTTAAATTTATTTTTTTTAAATTTCTATAAAAATAATTACTTATTCTTATAGTCATTTAAAAAAAAACTATTATAAAATGCAAAATGTGTAGAAGCCCAGTAAATGACCGCATACTTTTAATGAGAATTGTACTTATTAATATTTGCTTAATACGCGTAACTAAAAATATGGGATATTGAAAGTGCAACTACACTCCATTTATAAACATATAATATATTTAAATTTATAATTGACATTTCTTTGCCTAATTGTCATTCACTGGTATGCGGTCAATTACTGATTGGTTTACCCTATAATGTTTTCCTTTCACATGGTGATACGAAGGAAGAATAGCGTTTTGTTATAAGATGATCGTGTCATACTTCTAAATATCGGCACGACACCAGCTTCCAAGCTCCTCTCGATCTCCCGAATTTCTCTCTCGCATCTCTCGTAGTAGGTACCGCGGAAGATTAACGAAGGCTTGGGGTCTATTTCGCAATCCTCGCAGGTGAGCTTCCCCGGTATGTAATATCTGTAGTTGAAACACCTCAGCATGTCTTCGATGTAGGTGAAACGGGTCTTATCAATTCTAGTGATCACTCCTGGTCGCTGTTTCGTTCTCAGCAAATGATGGAGCTGCGTCGATAAAATTCGAATCAACTTTCCATTTGTAGGGCACACAAGATTTCGAGCTGTAGACATACTTTAAACAGAATAAATAGTATCCACTGCATCGATTCGTGCTCCAAAACAGCTGCGGCATACTGCATCTCGTACTCCCTGAACCTAAGCCCACAAAGAGTATCATCTAAATGAAATGATCCGAAGCTTCCACACTTTGAGAAGCTCACTTTTTCATATCTTCCACAGTTTCTTTGTTCTTCGCATAAACATTCATCAACCACCGCCTCAACTTCGGTAGATCAAGGACGGTCTTCCTGAACCAGTAACCACGCCACAACGCCTGGATCCTCGTCGCCATTCGATCGTAATAATCCTGCCACATCTGATGAACACGCTCCACTAGGTATAGATCAACATTGATCCTCGCGCAGTAGCCACGCCAATGACGCTGAATGGTGATCGCGGATTTGTGCAACAGCCGAAAATGATTTCTAGTGAGGATACCCCTGATCCATGCCTAAAGTCGGGAACCAAAATACCCACTACACTGTGCGGAAAGAAAATAATGAGGCTATTAAAGAATAGAAAACACTAGTACATAAGAAGCAGACTTTTTACTTGTTTCCATTAAAATAATTTCCAAGGGATTCGATACAATGATTTATATCGGTCAAATAATCGTTTGAAAGAGTTTGGAAATTTTTCTGCTTCGATTCGGTTTAATTGCCTTGTACCTAACACTCCGTTGAATATCAGCCACGGATCGGAATCGTTTACCTTTCAATTTTGGGATAAGAAAGAGTCTGGCTGGCGCGAAATAAGAAGAGTAAGGAGGGTGGTTAAGCTCAGGAGTTCTTTTTTTAAGCCAGAAACGATGTTACGGTTAAAGAAGTGTGTGAAGATGAAAGATTAGAACTATTCGCGTAATATTATTAGCGCACCTTATGCCAGCAGAGAAAGAGACCTCTGCGAAAAACGAATTTATTATAATTCCTGCAAAAATTGGAATTCTCCATGCGAGAAGTAGAGTGGAGAGCAGCGCCGAGAGGTATTAAAATCGAGGCGTGGTAAAATTATTAGCATTCGACTGAATCTTGACCCCGAAGCTTCGAGTTGAGCACTTAAATAAAAGAGCGAGGGCGGAGGCGAAGTCGGACCTTCGGGATTTGGCCGAACCTCGAGCGCGAGGATTGATCTCGGCAAGGGCTTAGGCCACGCGAGTAAGAGAGCCAAGAGGATAATTGAAGTTCATCAAAACTGAAGTCCACTAAAACTGCTGGAGCCAGATCCAGCGCGAGAATGTGCCTGCAGGTTGAACAGGCGAACGGGGGGTTATCCACCGGGGAGTTTAACCGAATCTCGACCGTGAAAATTGGCCCCGCGAACGATCTACCAGCGCGAAAGGACGGGTTCGCCGGTGGAGTGGCGATTGATCAAAATCGATGGTCCGTCTGTCGGGGCGTGAGAATTGAGTTGGCAGGGTGAAAGGGGCCGGTTGCTGGCGCGCGAAATTCGAAGCCCGGTGGGAGGAAGACGCGAACGGCAGCTGGGGCGAATCGCCCAGCGAGCTATTGTGTCGCGATCTTGACCTCAAACAATCGATATCGCCGCGAGCGGTTCTGCCGTTACGACACTCGAGCCTCTATCATTAGCTGCCGCTATCGAGAGCTCGCGGGGTTATCATTCGCGTGTTCGCCGCGCACTCGAAATCTCGTGGAGGAACTCGGCTCTTTTCTCGCGACATCGTATCCAGGTTATCGATAGGCGGCCTTGTTAACCTGTATTCTGCGAGCCACGACGAAACGCTCGCGTCTAATCGACTCCGCGAAGTCGTCCCTGCGCTTGATCTCCTCTTGAATATCCAGGGGGTCCGCTACGAATCTCATCATCGACGCCATTCCCACCAATTGCCGCGTATAGTTCTCCGCTCGGGTATTATTATTCTTGCAGTGATATCCAAAATCGTTGCGTGAATGTTGATGCGAAGCTTCCGTCGAATGAATCGATAGTTGCATCCAGTTCTGTTATTTTAATGGCAGCTCGGCGGGGAACGGGCCGCGATCCCTGCGAGACAGGGAGTTCAAAGGGAAGGGCAATAAATAATTTATTCGATCGTACATTTATGCGCAAACGCCGCCAAACGATCAGAGAATCCCAACGTACAGCAGGAAAACAAAGAGGGACGTGGAGATGCACATGAAGGCAGCCGCCAACGTCGCCAACACCACGTTCTTCTTCTTCCGGGACGTCCTCGCCGCCACGTGGAAGTCCTTCCGGGACTGCACAGAGTAAGCACTGATGAGTCTTTCGCTGAAAACCGCGGGACGGAATGGGTAGAACCGATGCGTCCTTAATTCCCTGCTGAAATTACTTTTCAGAAGGCGTCCAGAAGTCTCCAGCAGCTTCGAAACCGGGGATCATTAAGGATTCGATTTAGAACTGCGGAAAGTTCCTTACGAAGTTCGTGAAGCCTCTTCGTAGAACTCAGACCGAATCGACATCGAAACAATGAAGCACTATAGCTCACACGCCAGTGCGTTTTATTAGTAAAAAAAAATACGCCACTCGTTAATCGCGCCACGATATCAGCATAATTAATGGCGCCGTATCTTTTCCAGGGTTTATAAATAAAAGAGCGCAATCTCCACGCGTTACCCTCGCGGGAAATAAATGATTTCGGCGCTGTTCGCTGGGGTCGTATTTGCAAGACGGGCGGTTACGAATCCCTGGTAGTTGAATGAAGATTCTTTTCACTCGCGATTTCTCCACAAGCCTCCGTTGCATTCAATATGAGTTACTAAACAGTTTGATTTACCGCCGTTCTCAGATCACCCGGTCACAGAAAAGGAGCGTGTAAATTGATTTGGGGGTTCCATTTACCATGATCTGAAGGCTCTGAGTCTTTCGCACCAGCTCGTCCAGCCTCTGGCCCCTGTCGATCAGCTTCTGCACTCCATCCATCAGCGCCTTCCGAATCTCCGCCAACTCGCCTTCCAACCGCGGGATCAGCTCGCTCTCCTGCTGATTGTACTCCTCCTGAAATCGCAATCGTTTAAATCTCCGTCGCGGCCGGCGGCGTGGATTCCAAGCCCGTGGAACGTACGACCATCTTCTTCAGCGGCTTGGAGAGGTCTATGACGGCCAGATTGCTCAGATCCCGCGACAGATCGGCCAGGATCGGCAGCTCCCTGTAAATGTTTCGCAGCCGTTCCAGGAACACCTGGCAACAGGACTCCAGCTTGGTCGCCGACGAGGGACAGTCCGATTTTGTGGTGAGACAGACGTAGTGGAGCTCGCCGATCAGCACGTGCACAGTGTACCTGAGGAAGAGCAACGTCTCTGGACAATGAAATTAAAAAAAGATTTGAATGAAAATTTACAGCCAGCTGCAGGAAACTATTCCCCTCCATGTATTCGGAGCACATTTTCAATATAAATTCTTAAAAAAAAGATGACAAATATTTTTTCTACAGAAAATAATAAAATCAGAAACATCAACATAAAAATTGTATTAATTTGTTTATCAAAATTTTGCTTCCTGCACCAGATAGAGACTGTCTAACAGATTATAAAAATGCATTTATTTTATGTTTTAGGTAATTCACCTGTCCGGAATCGTGTTCACCATCAAACGGTTCATCGCACACATGCTCTCACATTTATATTTATAACTTTTTTTCCTATAAATATATTTAAAAGTTTCTTCTTGCAAATTAAAGTCAACGAAATGACGCTTAAAAATTAAAACAAAAGTTATCTCTATATTCATTTATTACTTTAGAATATGCGTTTGAAGAAGGGCCCGATTTTGGGCTGTTGAGGGTAACCTCCCCCCCTTAAGGGGTTGGGACACAGTAACGGGCCAAGAAAGCAGACGATTTTTAGACGACGATAATAAGAAAATTAAACAATCGATTAATATAAGGTTTCGTGTTTTAGTTCTCTATATTGTGAACTATAAGAAAAGCATATAATATTTACAAAATAGCATTTGTACGCCGTGCAATGTCTCCATTTAAAACGTCCTTTTTTTCCGGATGGTCACCTGGTGGGCCGGATTCCGGGAAATCGGATGAACTGTAACAAAAACCCCAAAAACGTCATAAACTATAATATATTTCCTAGGCATTGACGATCCAACATTTAAGTTTTTGCGAAAATTGACAAAATGACCGATGTTTGAAAAATAATGATCAAACTTCAACAAAAGTGTGTGATCCTTTTGTTTATATTTTGTACAATAATTAAAAAATTTTAAATGTTGGATCGTCAATGCCTAGGAAATATATTATAGTTTATGACATTTTTTGGGTGTTTGTTACAGTTCATCCGATTTGCCGGAATCCGGCCCACCAGTTGGCCATCCGAAAAAATGGACATTTTAAATGGAGAAATTGCACGGCGTACAAATGGTATTTTTAAAAAAATATTATATGCTTTCCTTACAGTTCATAATAGAGTGAACTAAAACACAAATCCTTATATTAATCGATTGTTTAATTTTCTTATTATCGTCGTCTAAAAACCGTCTACTTTAAATCAAGCGACAATCAATGTGCACGCTCTTACTTGCCCCGATCGAGGCTGATCTTATCGTTCTCCACCGACTTCAGTCCATCCACCGTGCTCAACGCGATCGCCCTGTGCGCTGGATCCTGCGTCGCTGGATAATCAGCGACGATCTTGCATCCCGACCTCTCCCAGAACGCCACCAGCGCGTAATGCACCACCTTGCTCATCTTCGACACTGGCCACGCTCACTGTAATCCAGAGAAGAGCGGCATATGAATGGTCACACGGTTGTTGTATCCGTTGAAACGATCGATCCCTTCTGAGAAGCACAGCGACACGGACGGGAATGGGATCGATGGTACAGAGAAGCCCATCGATCTTCTTTTCTCCTTACCTTCCTCGGCTGGGTTCAGGGTCGATTCAGCTGCCTCGAGCTCGGGACGGGTCCCTGGTGCCGCGGACGCTGCCAAAAATCGACGCGCGTCGACTTTGGTGAACGCTGGAGCACTTTCGCCGCCGGACAAGGAGGACCATTCGCGAATGGATGACGTATCGTCTGTATCGGTTGGGTAGACGGGCGCGGGCAAACACAGTGGTCCCCGAGCTGTTTACCAGGGCCGGTTCGCGGTGTATCGTTAGTGAGTAATGAAAGAAATTTCGATAAACCCGATAAAGTGGCGGCGTCGCGGCTGTGGCACGAACGCTCGCGGATCGAGGCTTTCCGTGACGACCACGTCCCGTCTCGGCGCGTCCTCATTGTCTGCCCGCCGATTCCTTCTTCTGCCCGGTTGAGGAGAGGCTACGTGGAGCGAGGGAGCTCGACGATTAGATAGATCGACGGTAACGCGCGTCGACGTATTTGGCCAACGTGCATCGAGATTTAATCGGGCGTTTCGAGTGGCGGCTTTAGATAGCGCGCGCGGTTAATCCGCGCTCCAGAGATCGAAGCTCACGGAACCTCGAGGTCCCGCTGTTAGTCGGGAACGTGCCTGATCGCGATTCCTTTCGGAGATTTCGATTGAACTTAGAGGTGGCTGCGAGGGAAGGTTTTTAGTGAGACTCGTTTTCAGTTCCATAAAGCTTTTTTACAAAGCTCGAGAAAATCTGCAAACTCCGTCGCAGCTCCAAGGATTGTTTAAGATTCATTAAAAATATCCCCGCGTTGTCTGTAAAATGTTTGCTAAGACAGGCTGTTATTGGAATCGCTGGTGCTCGCGCGAAGATATCGAACGCGTATCTTCACAGAGGTGGGAAGACTTTAATCTGAATTCTCTATCTGCGCTCGCCACTGTCCGGCTTAATCGTGGGCGATAATAGATGGCAAAATATGTACGCTCGAACGTTTTTAAGTAAATAGCTCCCGAGTGTTCGCGATCCGCGGTGGGTTCAATTGAAACCATGGGCTGTCAGCCATTCTTCGATAGTCTGCCTATTCGCGTCCAGCCAATTGATGCTGTTTTCTATCTCCTCTAGGGCGTTCCTCCTCGCCCCTTCTGTCACCGTAAGCTCAGGGTGCTCCAGGAAGAAGCTCCTGGCCTGCGAAACAAATCCTTGCCAATTGCCGTTGTAACGTTGAAAGCTGGGCCGATTACCTCCTGCATCTTTTGATGGTCTTTGAACAACGAGACGATCACGACGACAGCCTTCCTCAGAGCGTAACTACTCGCCGCGTACTTTCCGACCAGACTGTCCCACCGAGATCTACGTGGCGATTAATTATTCACCACGGTATTCCGGCGATCGCGACGATTGCGGGAATCGTTATCTTTTATTTCAGGTGTACCGAGAAATTCCCCTAGAAATTACTACCGTACGAAATTCCAGGCGATGTCCAGCCCCGAGGGATTCATGGCGATCTTGATCAGCACGTCAGCGAAGTCCTGCTTGCGGACGAAATTCTCGTCGGTCGCTCGCTCGAGGTATCTAAGCGGTGAAACAGAAACAGAGAAATATGTAATTGAACGAGGGGAGGGATGTTTGAATTAGCGTGCGGCCGCGGCGCGATCTTCAAGTGAGACGCAAGTCTGTGCCCCGTCCCCCGTCGCGACAATGGGCGACACGCTTGCTACGTAGTAAATTAGATTCTGATAAATTGGAGAGCGGCACGCGGTCGGATAACACGAGAGATAACGGTGGCCGCCGAAGAAGAACGCTCGCCGGCCGGCGAGCAATTAGTCGCCGATTGAATTGCACATCGACGAACCGATTAAGGGTGTCCTTATCTTGCACGGCAGTCAGCCCAATGATGAGACGTTCCCTTTCCTGCGGGTCGGCCTCCCCCGCGAGTAGCCGCGACATATTTTCAAATATTGATCCAACGTCCTCCGACTGCGTGACAAGGCCTATTGCGGTATTCTATCGTGAATAATAAAGGCGCACCGGCGGAAAATATTTATGAAGCTTTCCCCCTCACCGAACGGATAGACGACAGACCGAATATCGGCGGGCAACGCTTCCTCGCTTTCGCTCCGCAGGAAATTCCTCAGCTTCCGGTTCGCGGTATCCAAGCAGTGCCTGTGACCGACGTTGCAAGCTCCGCTCAATATCAACACGCCGAATTCTCTTCAGCCGAATCCAGAGACCTTTTCTCAGTTAACGCTCCATAACATTCGCGAATATTCTACTTCCATAGATTTCTACTCCCCGAGGTTAACGTTCTAATCGCTCAACTAATTATAGGCAAGAGCCTCCGAGAGAATTGACAAAATGATTATAGAAAATGGTAATTGTTAAAGGTGGACTGACCTGTTGGCGAACGATTCCTCCGCGCCCACGCGCCATCCGACTTGGTGGTACGCCTTGTCGACGAGAGTTCGCGCGTAGGTCTGGATATTTGGGACAGGGGGGCAGATACCGAAGCTTATTGGACTCGGTGCGATTTGGAATCTATCAGTGAGGGAAATTACATACTTGGAAACGCGGGTGCGCGCTCGTCCCGTCCAGCAGTCTGTTCATCTGCCCGAACCATTCGGTGGCCACGGCCCACGGCTGATAAGCGGTCTCGTTCACCAGATAAGACGTTAGATTCATGACCACGCAGTAGCACAAGTCAGCGGCTTCCGCTAGAAGAAAAGCGTCGTGCAACAAGTCTGCCCTATCTGCCGCGCTCAACGCCTGTGGCAATTATAAACGGTGGTAATTGGATGCTGGGAGGGTGATTTGTAAGATCCACTTTGAAATTCTCGTTGTGTACTTGATAATCGCGAGACAGCAGCGTGCTGAAGGTGTACCAAGCCTCTCGCGTGTAATTCACAATGTAATAGCCGTTCGACTTGTGGTTCAGCTTGATCCAATCCACCGGCCTCTCCAGCGAAAGTTCCACTGCAAGTAGGTTCGCACTTTCGATTTAGGAGTTATAGCTAGTCAGGAGGCCGAAAAGAGGCGAATGTTTGTGAATTTCTGTTGGAAAAGCAGAAGTATATATTTTCACAGTAATTTTTGTAATTAACAGAGCAACAGTTAAAGAACATTTCGTAATTTTTTTGTAGAAAAATTACCAAATGTTTTTTAAATACTGCTCTTTTACCAGCAAAAAGTTCTGTTAAAATATGTGCTTCCGTTTTTAAAAAAAAAAAATCATAAACATGTTAACCCCTTAAGGGTGGATTTCTATTCTTTGGACTAAAAACATAGCAAAATTTGGGATTTTTTTTTTAAGAAACCAGCGATTCGATTCATCTGAAATTTGGACCACGTTTTGATGCGTCATTGAGGATGCTGCAGTTTTTTTAAAATTAATTTTTAACCATAAATATAGTAGTTATGCATAATTGACCATGACGCCGCGCAAAACTCGTCGTCCGTTGGTGCGCATGATAATTATCTACCAAGTAATCTTAAACAGCATGTAGATTGCATGTATGTAGATTGAAATTGATGAACCAACAAAAAACAAAAAAAAATATTGAGCAATGCGGAGAGTTTTCAAAGTGAAAGGTCTGAACGTTTAATTTTTGCAATCCAATTTTGCGCCAATTTTCATATGTAACAAAATAACTTAGCGGTATTCTGGTGCATCAAATTGAAGCTACATACGTACAAAGTAAAACGCCGTTTCATTTTTCTCTTTCAGATTACCTGGAAGGTAAATATCATGCACACCAGCGGACGACGACTTTTGCGCGGCGTGATGCATAACTCCTATATTTATTATTACAAGTGAATAAAAAAAAAAACTGCAACATCTTCAAGGATGCATAAAAACATGGTCCAAATTTCAGATGAATCGAAATGCTAGTTTCTTAAAAAAAAATTCCCAAATTTTGCTACGTTGTTAGCCCATAAAATATGATTCCCCCATTAACGAAGAGGATGTATGTATGCATTTTCCTGTATTCTAAATCGCAATTATTACCGCAAGAGAAGTTCCGGAGGAACCAGTCTAGCTTCACACTGTCACTCCTGCTGGTCACGTATTTAATGGGGATGGTCCAGCTCCCGTCACTGTAATCGAAAACGATACTCTTCCATGGATCCTGGAGGTTCCATATCCGCAGTCTTCCTATTTATACATACTCCAGCGTTTCGTGGAATCTCTTGCTGATCGCGAATCGCCGCTGGGAGAGTCGAAACGCCGCCCTGTCTTGGCGGACGGTGATGACTGGGAATCCGGGGAACCTCGTCCAGCAGTTCATGAAATCGACGACGTCGATATTGCCGCTGGTACCGTTCCCAAGAATCTCGAACAGGTCGCGCGATTCAGCGTTATGAAACTGGTATCTGCCCAAGTATCTTCGAACACCTCTAAGGAACCTGGACCTGCCAATCGCATCCTCCAGCATTCTGATCACTGCTGCGGCCTGGTGTTACGGGAACATCGATCTTTGAGTTTAACAGACAATTTTCATTCGTCTATTGGAGTTTCAGACCGAGCCTGGAGCAATCAGTTCGAGGACATCCTCGGGGAGCATACTTTCTGATAGGAGATGCGATCGAACATTTCCTCGATCTCCTCGGGATCCTCGACCCGCTTCACGATGGGTCGTGCACGCATCTTGCTGTCGTGCTTCATGGAGATGTGCTTGGTGTAGAGGGGAAAGTTGTCCATCTGGAGCGGTGAAACGAAAGAAAGCGACCATGGACGGTGATACCGTGTTGTTCCGAGCTGATCAATCGTAAGTTGAAGATTAACAGACCTGATTCCACTGGGGGAAAACGAAGTCCACCGCCACGTGCTCCATGTACGTGGCGAACCCCTCGTTCAGCCACAGATCGTTCCACCACTTCATGGTTACCAGATTGCCGAACCACATGTGCGCCAATTCATGGGCCACCGTCAAGCTGACGCTCCTCATATTGCGGCAAGAACTGTCGCTCTCGCTGCGGAGCAGCTCTGTCTCGCGGAACGTGATCAAACCCCAGTTCTCCATAGCGCCGGCAGCGAAGTCCGGTATGGCGACCAGATCTAATCACCAGCGAAGGATTTTCCCGATAAACTTGAGGTTCACCATAGACGCGGCGTAGGAATGAAGTTAAACCGCTCGACTTTCAACTACCGAGCTTCGGCAAGGGATAATCGATCTTGAAGATGTCCAAGTAGAATTCCATCACCTTCACCGCGATGCCCAGCGCGAATCTCGTATTATTTTCGTACATGGGCCTAGCGCAAATGTTCACTGGGACTTCGCTTCCGTTTAGAAGCTTCATAGTGGAGCCCGTGCACCCCAAGTTGCTGACGATGAAGGCGACGAGGTAGGTGGACATGGGCGGCGAAGGATCGAAGTAGGCGACCCTCGCATCGCTCACGTCCTTCATAGTATCCACTTTCTGCAGTGAACTACCGTTAGAACATCTTCAGCAACAGTCTACATATTTGCCGCGGCTACCGACTTACCGTGACTGGCATGTTTGACAGCGCGTGGTACAAAGATTTCCCCGAGTAAAGTATTCGAATATTGAATGTCGCTTTGAAGATCGGTTCGTCGAAGCAGGGGAACGCACTCCTCGCGTAAAGTGGCTCGAATTGCGTCACAGCCAGCTTCCTAGGCGACGTGACGAATTATTCTACCGCTGTCGGGATGTCTGAAGGGTAGAAGCTGGAGATCCGTTACCTGACAGAGTGGCTGAGGTCGACGTAAGTGCTCAAATAGAATCCAGTAATTTTCCCGGTCAAGGCACCGGTGAAGTTCATTTTTAAAACGTACTCCCCCGACGGGATGACTCTAAACGCTCTGACGACCAACATCTCGCGCTTGGTCACGTGGGTCACGGACTTTATTCGAACGTCGATCTGTGGTCTCCGGGAGTATAGTTTCGTGGAGGAGATTGACAGATTCTTCGAGTGGAGAACGATGTAATTTCTGTCCTTTAATTAAATTCTATATACACTGTTGCACTTCGAATGGCATCGGATAAACGGTGAATAAAGCTTAATTAAATGCTGCGTTTGAATCACTAACTGCGAGTACGTCGATGTCGATGTGAATGGACCCGTGGAATACGTCGCTTTGGAAATCTGGCGAAATCGCGATCACGTAGTTGCTTGGGACTACATCCTCGGGCAGACGTTTCTCGATCTCCATTGAATGGCCGCGACGTCGGCGTAAATTATTCTTGGAAAGATTTCCAGCGTTCGCACGGAAGCCCCTGGTCTCCATTAAGAGCATTGTAATTAAGATAAATCGCCAGTAGGTCATTTTACTTTGGGGACAAAGGCTCCTTGTTCCAGTGACGAGGCTCCTTATCGTGTCGCCAGGGTTAGATTGAAAAATGATTTATTTATTTAAGCTTCTTCGATTAAGCCTGAGTAAATAAATCTCTTACTGATCAAACATCACAGCGAACCATTCGGTTAACCACATCATAGACGGAATTATTATTTTGCCTCGCTTTATTCTGCTTACTTCGTGGAAGGTGAAATCATTTTATCGCGATAAAGGTGTGGTAAACATGATTATCGATAATTATCGTGTGACTGTTCACGGTGAAGGGAGAATCAAGCGAAGCAGATCGATACCATTCTAGATTCTGAATTATTCTGAATGACTGAAGAATCTTTTTAATATAGGTAAATTCCATGCATAAACAATTGGAGGCTTTCAACAGTCAACGTATGCTTCAGAGGTGAAAGTAGCGAGGAGAGTGGGCATGGAGTAAGTTCCTCCAAAGTGGAGGGCCAATAGGAGCCTTCACAGCACCTTGCAGACAAAGAAAGTCTTTCAGATAAGATAGAGACGGGAGGAATCGGGCAGAAGAGAAGGGGGCGTATATAATTCTTACATAATCTTGAGAACCGGTTAGTCTTGTGTGAATTATCGTCCACTGCACTCGTTTGTGCGGCAAGTTCCACTTGTACACTCTTTAGAAAGTTCTAGCAGTTGAAATATTATATAGTACGTCCGGTTCAGGTGTGTACGTGGTATTATTTCACAAAGCATTAAAAATATCAGAAGATAACTGCATTGTGTTTCCTCCCGTGTCTTCAGTGGTCTAAGAATTCGTTTATTCTTGAGCTCCACTTGACTAAACATCGTCGACTGTACTTCAGCCTTTATACCTTTCAGAACAGAGAAGATGCCAGAGTACAAGCTAATATATTTCAACGTTATGGGATTGGGGGAGCCCATAAGGTACCTTTTGAGTTACGGTGGCGTTCAGTTTGAAGATGTCCGGTTGGATCACGGCTCCGGCGAGTGGAGCAAGATGAAACCAAGTATGTACCTACTGACAACGAGCCCTTGAATATTCTACTTGACTCGACCACCAGTTTGTGGCATGAAGAGTGATTGGAACGTTTTTGCAGCGACCCCTTTCGGCCAGGTCCCCGTTCTGGAAATCGACGGCAAGCCTTACTCGCAAACATTGCCTATTTGCCATTACCTGGCCAAACAGTTTAATCTGCTTGGCAAAACCGATTTGGATACCGTGCAGATCGACGCCATCGCGAACGCTCTTCACGACTTCCGGAAGCGTAAATATTGATCCCTTCGCCTAGGCGAAATTGGTTCCTTTCTATTCCACGTACTTTTGGAAATAACGTTAAATCCCGTCACTACTCTGCGCCGCCGTTAGTGATAAGACTGATAAGGCTCCCCTTTTCTTTTACAGAGGCGGTGTCACATTATTATAGAGAGTCAGATCCAGTTTTGAAGGCGAAGAAAAGGGAGGAATTATTCACGAACGTGATACCGTATTATTTGGGAAAGCTCGAGGAACTGGTTAAGAATAACGGCGGGTATTTGCATGGCGGTCAAGTGAGTGTTTGTTATTTTTTAAAGAGCGATTGTCGAGTGTAAAATTGTTTTTGACTGCTTTGAAACTTCTTGTTTAGTTGAGTTACGCGGACATCTTCTTCGTCGCCATTTCGGATTCGTTGAGCACGGCTTACGAGTCTGATATTACGAACGATAAACCGCATTTGAAGGCTCTGAAAGAGAAGGTCTTAGCGATTCCAAGTATCAAGGCTTGGGTGGAGAAGAGACCCAAGCTGACCTTTTAATATTTCACAAGTTTTTATCAAATTAATATTAAGCGAGCATTTTTATACGCGTACTGTAAAAATATAGCAATATTAAATTTGAAGTTTTGAATTTACTTTTCGGTATCACATTCATTATTAATTTTGCACGTAGGTAATTTGAATCTGCCGCCACTCGCCGAGATTCCGTTTTCTAACTTATCGACTGTCGCGCAAGTCGTGGTCAAACATTTTATCAAAACAACGTCCATTAATTTATAACTGTTAGTAGCAGGAACGTATTTACTTCCTGTTATTCTTTAATAACAAAACTCAATTTGTATCTTGAAAAATTTTAAATTCGAAGGCACGCAATGGTTCAATTCTTTCGAATCTGGAGAACGTGAGCCGTTGACCTATTTAAATCGATCAATGAACGCACGAACCTCTTCGCACATCCTTCGCTTCCTTTCTACAAAGTTTAGAACAAAAAGGTACAGACACATATCTATTAATTAACGCGCGAGGACTGGAATATTGAATTAAAAGCCACTGGCGAAAGACAGCCGGTTGAAAAGTGCGTGAATTGGCGCGTTTGGCCGTGGCGGCAACTGGCGGCGGGGAGGCCAATCAGCGGTCTCGAATGATCGCTGCGCGAGTGGGGATGCGCGAGCGTTGTCGTAGCCGCGGAGCCGTCAGTGTGCGCGCCGCGGAGAGCCAGATAGACAGACATCTTGTAGTAGAATTTAGCGGCGTGGTGTTTTCGACCGTGAGTGTCGGTGTCACGGTATCGCGTCGCGGTGCTCGTCATTACGGTGTCGTCGCCGTCGCCGTTGTCGTGCTGGTCATCGTCGCGTTCGCCGTCGTCATTGTCGTTGCCCTTGTCGTTGCCGTCGTGCCGTGCTCGCCGTCGTGCCGTGGATCGTTCTCCCTGTGCTCACGCCGTCGCGATCGTTGTCGTTGCCGTTGCCCACCGCTACCTCTACGTATTCATCGAGAGTCCTCGTTCCACGGCTGTTCTTTCCTCGGAAGGCACGGGAAGATCGTGCGACTGCTCCGTGTGGTGGTACCGTGCCGTGGTCGCGAGGCCCCGTCGGTGCTGGCCGTGCAGCTCGCGTGGTCCAGCGATCCAGTTACTCGCCCCGCAAAAGGCGTTGGTGGTACCTTACGTCCGGCAGAGGGAGAGAGAGATAGAGAGAGATAGAGATATATAGAGAGAGAGAGAGAGCGAGTGAGGGGGATAGAGAGCGAGAGAGAGAGAGATAGAGCGAGAGCGTGAGGGAGAAAGCGAGACAGCAGAGGCAGAAGGATAGTGGAAGAAGGAGGGCAGAGGAGTACTTGGTCGGACGGTGTGTCGTAAACACACCGGGGGGAGCGAGAAGGACACGGTGCGCAATAATTTCTCTCGCTCTGCGAACGCCCAGTGAAGAACGGTTCGGAGCCACCGATGTGCCGCACCGTGCGATAACTTCCGTCACCTCTCCGATCCCCGTCTCTCCTCCCTCTCCAACTCCGCGGGTGTGTATGTGTGTGTGCCGCGCCGGGCTCTCGAGGTGAAAATACCGCCCTCTCCTTCCACCCAACCCCCCCGTTCGTGAGAGGAAGGTGCTACCTCCTCCCGCGAGTGACTACGGCCAGAGGAACAAGAAGAAGACGAAGGAGAAAAAAAAATTACACCGACCGCAAGTGTGACACCGCCGACCGCACGTAGAAGAGAGAGAACGATCCTGCGGACCGGGGCTGCGAACGAGTGTAATAGGAGACGAGAGAAAGAGAGAGAAGGGAGAGAGAGAGAGAGAGAGAGAGAGAGAGAGAGAGAGAGAGAGAGAGAGAGAGAGAGAGAGAAAGAAAGAGAGAGAGAGAGCGAGAGGCCGGTGCCCACCCGTCAACCATCCTGATACAGCATGACCTCGAACAACTCGCAGCAGAAGCTCTCCACGACGGAACGGGTGATCAAAAGTAAGCGATACGGAATATTTTTCATACAACTCGATCGCGACCGGTGGCCAAGCGTTTCGCTGCGTGCAATCCGTATGCGCTCCGGCCACCTTCCCTCGTACCGTGTATACGTGTATAACGCGCGATCCCTCTCGCGTACGCGCGCGCGCCCGCGTGTGTGTGTGCGTGGCCCTGCGGCCCCGTCTCTTTTCCGGCCACCTCGGTCGGTACGTCAGTTCCCTCAGCGTTTCACGCTCATCGTTACGTTCCCTCCCCCGTCCCGACGCTTTCTCGCATTCAAAATAATCGCGACACCACCCCGGGCACCATTTAAATCGCTGGCCAGCTCGATCGGAGCGTGGCACCGTGTGACGTCACGCACGCTGCGAGAAAGAAGTAGGCGCGTCAAAACACGTCGCGTGTCGTACAAGATTGATTTTCTTCGTGGCTTCGCGGCGCCATTGCTATCGACCTGCCACGGCATTCTCACTGACCCTCCGAACCACGCTTTGCCACCCATAATTCTCCCTTGTACGCTTCCTACGTACACCGGGAATTTGCGCTCGTAAAACGTCGGGACGTTCGTCCTTCGCCACCCGACCGCCCGACATCCCGGTTTCTCTCTCCCCCTCCCCCCGCCTTACAACCTAACCTAATTCGCGTTTCGCCCGTCAACCCCGCCTCCCCCGCCATCTTCTCGTCCGCAGAGCCGTGCGTCTCGCGCGGTTAGCCCCGTTTCCACGAGGTCGAGGAACGGAATCGTCTCGAGGACGCGGCACGCCGACGATTTCGCCGTCTGGACGCTCGTAGAGCTGTCCTCGTCGCCGTCGAACAGCTGACCGGCCCCGCTCCGCGTGTACATACGCGCGCTAATGCGTGGCTGGTTGTAAATACGCGTCCCGCTCGGTTGTGTGCCACCTCGGGGAGCCGGCCATTGGCGTCCGCGTAGGATCCATAGATATTCCCCACAGCGGGGGTGTCGAAAATGAGACTGGTTTTTCTTTTTTGGCATTCGAGCGTCGCCTACGCTCTCCTCCTCCGCCCCGACGCTTTTTCGAGCGACCTCCTTTCCATTCTCGCGGAATAATTAATATCTAGGCTTCTTCTCGCCGGGGGAGCGCGAAAAATGCGGTCAGAAATGCCAGCCGCGAATTTCGTCGATGCTTCTCGTTAGAAGGGGGTCTATCGCGATGACCCAGATCCGCGGTAAACTTAATATTCATCGGTTTCAGCGGCACCTTTCCGTTTTAGAGCGTTCACTGTTTCCGGTCGCTGACCCTGGCCGACCGGTTCGGCGATTTTACCGTGCAACATTGACGGCACATCTCGCTGCACGCGCAATAGCTCGACCCCTCCGAGTATTTTGACTTCCATTTTACGGGAGGGCACGCGCCGGGCCATTGTCTGCCACCATCCCGATACAGGCGTGCCCTTTTTAGCCGAGGAGGCCTGCTGACCCACATTGCTGCCGAAAAGGGGAACTGGTTAAGGACGTACAGGTGGCAGGCACTCGGGGTCGTCGACCTTTATTGCGTGGAGCCCTCCGCGTGTTTTTCTTCCCCCCTCCCAGCACGGGGGATACTTTTTCTCCTCTCGTTTAAAAGCTGTTTTACTTATAGTTCTTGGTCCCTTCTTTCTGTTAACATTTACTCTGTTTTCATGCTAATCCAGTCCTTGACGAAAGCACACAGGGTGTCAATGCATATCTATATATATAAAAAGAAGTTCTGACTGACTCATCAATGTCCAGCTCAAACCGTTTAAGGAGGTAGTGGACTATTTCAGCTTCAGAAAATCGATTACTTTTTTTCTTACTGATTTTGAAAGTCTTATCCTTCATGAAAATTTTAAACAAAATTTCATGAAGAAATTGAAGCAATTGTCGAAGTTATAGCAGTATACACCGTCGAGTAACGACTTCGCAGAACGGTATTGGCATAGGGCACTTAACTATGAAGCCGGTTTTCTCGAAACACCATTTTCAGAAACGGTGTACATCATAAGTACTGAACCAATGAATATTTTCACTTGAAATTTTAACTGGAGTTGTAGAATTTCATTCTCTATCGTTTAGAAATTCCGCATCAATACTGGATGTTTGTAAAACATTTTATAACTGATTAAAGACGATTTTTTCCCGTAAAAATGTGGGGAAAAAATTGATTCGTGTGTAACTTCCTCAATTTTTGTGCAAATTCATCGGCAAGTTTCCACACTGTAGATATTTGTGTATAGAATAATCACCTCAAAGCATTATGCTTTTAGATGATTGGTTCACCTGAATCGATGTACACCACCTGCAGCGCCTCGCCGTACAGGACTGTCTTCAACGATTAATAACTTCAACAATTTCATACATTCCGACGATTTTTTTTTTGTAAATACTCGCAAACGTGCCCACAATAGATGGTTAAAAGCACGACTATAACGATTGTTTGGTATCAACGTAATTTAACGTCAAAGAAACTAACGATTTTACGTATCAAATAGTCCATTTCCCCCTGAAGATAGGAACGTGAAATTTGGATGGTACATCGTTTCCATGACGTAGGCACCTACTAAGGAATAATTTTTGGAAATTCCATCCCCAAGGGGGTGAAACGGGGCAATATGTATTTTTCCGACTCCCTCATATCTCTTATGCCCGATTAAATATCAACTTGGTTCTTGCTCACAAAGATTACCCACACAAATGCCTAAAAACCAATTTCAGTATTTTGCCCTAATTAACCCCTAAGGGGGTGGTGAAAAGGGGTGAAATGTGTTTTCACGGAGTCCCGTATTTTGCTAGTTGTGTATCGTTTCAAGTATTCGACTCGTCATCCCCCCGCAGCTTAGACAATCGATCCAGCTCGAATTCCAATCGAGCCCCCAGACGCCAAGGAGCACAATCCCAGTCGTCGAAGCTGAGTCACGAGCAGCTCCGCATAAAACGAAATTAAATGAGAATAGTCATCGCGTCGGTCACGCGTGTGCGACCGCGAACCATCGACCACCGAATATAACTCATTGTATGATGCGAAAATATCGTAATTTGGAGTATCTCCAAGCGCGGCTGATGATTAATGATTTTTAACAAGCCCCTCGCTAGCCTACCACATGTTAATCAGACTCAATGGCGCGGTCGATGGAGACAGGCAAGCCCGTTTGTCCCTCGACACGCTTCTCGCGCTTCTTTTATCGTCTCGCACCCTCTAATGAAGGATTCGCTACGCGACCGCCCCGAATTAGTTACCTCGGCTCCCATTCGGCGTCGTTACTTCGATTCCGCTTATTCAGCGCAACGGTAGATCTCGCAATAATTCCGTGTCGCTGAAAGAGCCTGAGGTCACGCTCGAAACTGGAGCCAGCCAGGCTCCTCTGCTCCCTCGGATCGGTGTCGTCGGATCGGCAACGGGGAAAGGAAGTAAACGTCGTGGATTATTTTAAACGCCGAGGACAGGGCGCGCGACGCATCTCACTTTCTCCTACACCCCCTTCGAAAGGGTGGTTGGCCAATTACCGAATTCAAAAGGCATCGCGTTACAACGGCTCTCGCGTTACCGAGCTAATATTTCTCAAGTCTAATTGCGTGCTCGGACGGGTCGCCGGCTACGATGTGTCTGCGCCCTGGAGAAATTTATGCGCGCGAGCACGCCTCGACCCGCGATTTGATCCGCGAGCCGGCCACCTTGCCAGCCCCGACACGTGCCCGAACGATTGCCCCGATAATTGCCTGTTGACTGAATTACGCCGGCAAATTATGGGCGTGCCGTCGATTATCGAAGGGGATATTGTCTCCCTGCAACCGCTTTTCGGCGCCCGGACCCCCGGTCTTTTATTTATTTATCATGCTCCCTTTTCGTTTTTCTTTTTTATTTATTCCATCGCGGTCCCACTTGCCACCAGGCAACCTCGAATTAAATATAGAATTCTGATTGTTTCGGGGCTTGATGGACAGGGGGTTGCACCTTTCCTTTTTCCGTGGGGGGTGGAAGTTGAGCCGCCGATATTTTTTCCTTTCACCCTGTTACAGCTCTCCGTTAGACGAAGTGGACTAGCTTCCTCTGAATTTATATAAACACACTTCTGAACCGTCGTAGGCTACCAAAGAGGCAATATAAGACCTGGTAATGTGCGAGACTGCGAGAGCGATAGATTCGCGATAGCGGCTCGTGGCGGTTAATCCCGCGATTTCAAAACAGATGCATGTCCTGGGGTTGGATCACTCGGGGTAGGAATATTTCGCGTTGAATATTGGGACGCGCCGCGGTATGGGGGCGCATTAATCTAGGAATTTGCATCATTCGACTCGTAACTACCTAGAGAGCGGAGCTGACGTTGTTGCGTTATTTATTAAACGCGAAACTATTCCGCTCCGCGACGATCCCGCATGTGTGCGTGTGTGTCATTATTTGCCAACCAGTGGCGGTCTATAAATATTTTCATAGCTTCATAATGCCTGCCTTCGTAAGCTATTTTCGTTGCTCGAGCCGCTTGCCGATCGTTTCCCGACATCCAAGCGAAACGATAGCCACCGACTCCACCTGAATGTCCCGTTGGCTTCTCGATAGACACGTGCTTGCGCAAAGCTTTTTTCGCCGTGGTTCATCTGGTGCGCAGCCTGGCTCGATGACTTTCTTCTCCTGGAACTGAAGGAGCAGGCGAAGGTGTTAGGGAGGCTGATTGGTTTCTAGAGTTCGAAGGTTTTCTCATTGGTGTAATAAAGTTTCTTGAATTTGTAATTGATTACATTGCTTTGAAAAATTATTTGGGATGAGTAAGGACGTTCAGAGTCCCAAGCCTCTAATTTAAAATTATACAGTAGGGATTTCAGTTGCGCGTCTCAATACCTACTCCATGTTTTCGCCGATTCGATCGTTGAGGAATGAAACGGGCCGCGACGGAAGAATTTCTGGCGAATGTTAATCACACGCAGCGCCGGCACGCGTTCGCCGTTCACACGGCGTCTGATATGATCGCAGGTAGCCGGGGAAACAGTAATCGCGATAATAATATCGAAACGTGTTTCAGCATCTGTGACCTCGTTCCCTCTGAATAAACGTTGTTTTTCTCGCCACCGTGCCGTGCCAGTTGTTTCAATTAGCTCGCGAATGAAATCTCGCGGATAGGAAATCGATGCCCGGCGGCGAGCGAGAGGCGATCGGAGGGAAAGTGCCATTGAGAAGGCCGAATGCTAATCGCGATCACCGCGGCCAGATATGGTGCAGCGTCTGTGACCCAGAATTCGGGGCAGAAACGAATATTGATATCCGTTCCCCGGGTAACACCGGGGGCGAAGAATAAAAATCCCGGTGACTCTGGGAGCCGAAGGAATTCTTGGCAGCGTATTCAAAACAACGCCGCCGAGCTTGCTCGATACGCTGATTTAGGAAAGCTACACTCCGCTTCGATCGTCCTCGTTGAATTTCTGATCGACCCACGCGAACGAAACGCCCCGTCTATTAACACACTCAACATCATCTGCGCTCTTCTTCTTTGTCAAAAGATACCTGCTCCCTTCCCAGAATATATTCACTTTGGAATAAAAGGAGATTACCACTGAATACTTAAACTTTCCTCAAACTCCCAATAACAACTCCTCCAGGATCCTGTTAACTTCGCCTCCACACGTTTCACTGTTACATCCCCACACTCTTACACTAACTCAACATAAAACAGCAGAGCATTTTCAATAGGCGAGTTGCAAAGCCGAATTCTCCCTCTGAAGCCCGAAAATATGAGAAATTCTATGCCGAGGGTAACTCGGTTCCCCCGAATTTAATTACCCTCGTAAACGTCACAATGAACGGAGCCGCGGGGAAGAAAAATGGTGGAGCAGAGTTCGCGGTGGGGTTAGAGGCGGCAGGGTTACTATAGTCGACAATAGTGGCCGGGTATAGTGAGCAGAGAGGATAACCCGGGGGCCCCGTGCGGCTCACGGCTGGGTGGAGTGTAATAATAGACACAAACTCATTTGGCTGGTCGGCCAACTACATTTGGCTCGGCCGTCGTCCACTGTTCCGCTCGTTCCTGTTCGCCGCTCGTGCCTTACCGGCGAAATTTTTGTTGACTTTACGAAAGAACAAATAAACACGGTGGCCCTCTTCCCCTGTTCTCGCGCGTCTTTCCAACGACGCCGCCTTCTGCGCGCCGCGGCTTTCCGAACATTTTCCGAACATTCTCCACTGCGTGGTGGTTGCAAGTCAGAGGCTTGGAAAACTCTGCTGAGCCGTAAGGACTTTGGCAGCTGGGCTGTTTGTTTACAGTCCGCTGCCGTGAACGATCACTTCGCGAAGCATTGTAGAATTTGGTGGTTGAAGTCGTTGGGCGAGGGTGGAGCTTCGATTTCGGTCTTGTTTGATTTCGAAACTCCACTTTGTAGTTTATCCGCAGTGTTGTGGTAGATTAGGGACTTTTCTTTAAGTGTCATTGCGAATCCTTCTCGAGTCCCAGGGCACGCGTCGATTTCACCCTTGCCTCCGCGCGTTCCTCGACTTCTCCTCTTCAATGTGAGCGACACGTCGGGTCGGATCGAGCTTCTATTTTCGTGGACAAACGATCGGTCGATGGCGGCCTCTCAAGGGCCATCTCTCGTGGCACAAAGGAGTCGGTCGGTTCAAGAGATTCGGTAAAATCGCCAAAGGTCGACGGCAGCGCGAAGGGAAGGGGTGGGGAGGAACCGGAGGCACCCCCCGCGGGGGTTGGGTGTCGCTGAAAATTCGCGGAATCGCCTCGAGTGTCCTCCCCTGCACGCGGGGATGAAGAATGCGCTTGGCATTTGAGTGGTTTTTCGTTGGAGAGTCTCACCAGCGATTAAGATTAACCCTTGGGGTTGAAGATTCTTGTTTCTGCATTGGCAGATGAGCTCTCTTTCCTCTTCGCTAAGGGACGAAGGAAATGCTTAAGGGCTTGTGCCCACCTGCAAAATCCGGAAAAATGGAGTTTGGGGTTTTGACATTTTCTTAAAGTACAACATCTCAAAAGTATTGTGTGAAAGTTTCAATTTGATCCGACCAAAATTGCCGGAGCTGTGCGAGTTTTAGTAAGGTAATTGCCCCAGTTGTCGATCAAGTCCCAGTTCTCGATCATTTTCACAAATATTATTATAGCCATAAAAGGTGTTCAAAATAATATTAAACAATGTTTTTTGAATAAACATGTTTTTTTTTCAGACCTCACGGGTGGGCATAACCCCTTAACACATCCAGCGTGGAGCATGGAATGTTTCGTATTTCTAGCTGTGTTAAATATTTTCTGCGCTAACTCAACTCTAATTGTCACAAAAACTTAGCAAGTGCTTATGTTGATACAAAAGGATATTATGAGAAATTACAGTGGGATTCATAGGGGGTTAAATGGTTTTTAGAAATCGTTACTGTTACTCAAGTTCGTGTAGCTTTTCTGTAAGTCCCGGGTGATTTAATCGAACGTGAGATGTTGAATAAGACGAACCATTAAATTCCTTGCACGTTGCAAGCAGTTGATCGTGCCGGGTCTATGAACGTCTTTACGAGGGATTTTGCCTTTCAGTTTGCAGAGATGTGTCTGATTGTTGCTCGTAATCGTTGTCTTCGACTCGAGGACTCGTTACCCGTTTAATCCATTGACACTGGGCGCATTGTTCGCGATAATTCACAGCCGTTTAGAATCTCCCGCATTTCGCACGGCGACGATGCACCGTCGCATTATCGAGCTGCCGATTAAATGGTCTTCGCAGAAGTCCTAGAAATTCCCATGAAACGCGAATCACCGCGATGTTCCCTAAGTCACTTAAAAGTTGCGACCGTTCATCCTCCACACTACAAACTCCCCATTCAAGTGGGTGAAGGTTGGAAATTTATATGCGTACATTAGAAATCTGCGTTATGAGCGCAGAAAACAGAAGGATAACTTTTAATTTATATTTAATGATATCGTCCTCGAGGTTATCCTAAAAAAGTTTCAACGGCATCTCTCAAGGTTCGCAAGTTTCTCGACATATCAGTGGCTTTCAAAACTCATTGAGACACCCGTAATCGTTAAACCTAATTAAGTCTTGCCAGATTTCTTGAGATTACCAAGACCTCTTGATTTCGAATCACTGGCTTCGGGAACTTTGGAAGACGGTTCTGGGATACGAGGACCAAATAATTAAAAAAATTTAAGGATCTAAGAATTTAAGAATTTAAGAATCTAAGAATTTAAGAATCTAAGAATTTAAGAATCTCAGAATTTAATAATCTAAAAATTGAATAATCAAAAAATTTAAGAATCTAAGAATTTAATAATCTAAAAATTTAAGAATCTAAGAATTTAAGAATCTAAGAATTTAATAATTTAAAAATTTAAGAATCTAAGAATTTAAGAATCTAAGAATTTAAGAATCTAAGAATTTAATAATCTAAAAATTTAAGAATCTAAGAATTTAAGAATCTAAGAATTTACGAATCTAAGAATTTAATAATCTAAAAATTTAATAATCTAAAAATTTAAGAATCTAAGAATTATTTAATAATCTAAAAATTTAAGAATCTAAGAATTTAAGAATCTAAGAATTTAAGACTCTAAGAATTTAAGAATTGAAAAAATTACAAATTTAACATAAGAATCCAAACACTCGAGATCACCCGGACCTGAAAACCCCTAGAAATCTAGTAATCTAGAAATCTAAAAATTTAGACCTCGAATACAGTGGATTCCCATAACTTGAGCACCCTTGAACTTACGAGCCCAAGAATTTTAGAACATTGGTACGTACTATAGATCAGCAGAGAACTGGAGAGTGTCGATCTCAAGTCTCTCGTATTCGTTTCGATTCGAAGACGTCAGAAATTCTTATCGCTCCATTGTCTTTGGCGGTACGAAAGAAAAGGGTTTCGCGTGTGTATTACGGTCGGCGCGCACACACGGACAAATCGGCTGGTTCGGGTGGGCGGGCAGGAAATTAAAACCCTCAATTAGTGCAACCTTGTAACCTTGTCAGCGAGTGTTCCTTCTCCTACAAGAATCGATACGACCCCTATAGACGCGCAAGTGGCACGTTCGCCTTGTCAGATCCCGTTAGCAGCGCCCCAGAGAGAATCGACTTTTCGATTTAATCGCATTGCATCGGTGTCTTCCGTTCCGCGGGAAGACAATTATTTAACGCCTCGTGCCACGAAGAGAAACGTTTCACCCTCTCGTCATCCAGCGGTTCCAATTGCGCCTATCGATTCGACCGACCTGAAATTTCATGAAACAATTGCGCCGACCTTTGCCCCAAAAATCCCCACCCGATTCAAGAGTTGAGGAAGTGAATCCAAAGCTTCTCATAACCGAAGATTCATCAATCACTATCGCGAGATATCGAGTTATCCCATCTCGCGCAAGTTTTAATTAAAATTCCGTAGTTCCCCGGTTCCCATGAGGCTGAGCTAACACCAACACCCGAAGGTGCATCGAATTTCTAAATCCCCGAAATAACGGAGGAATCACGCCTGCACCCTAAACCCTATTCCCACGAGCAACAGCCGATGCTATCAGAAAATCAAAATCCATGGATGTCTTACCGATAACCATCGACAGCACTCCCGCTTCACGTTCTATTATTCTATTGGCAAAGGAACCGCTGCCTTTGCCTCGCACAGTGGTGTTTTTCCACCCCCGTCTCCACTGAATTGGGAGACAGAAATAGGCGTGCGCTGTGTCGACACTCTTCTTCGTCCTGCGGCGATAGAATTCCCAGAACTGCTGGGCCTGAATGTTAGAGGAGCAGGGCCGTGGGACTCAGTCTCGTGGGACTTAAGGCCTCCGAAAGTCTCTGAAGATCATCAGAGAACGGCGGGCCGTTCTAATAGATCCTCAGACTGGCGGATTGAATTTCGCGAAGGAGCGCCGACTAATCTTCCGCGACCTCGCGCGACCCTCGCCGCGGAAGGTCGTACCTTCATTTAGCATAGCGTCGCTCGCAATGGAACCAGGTCATCGACGAAGGGCGCACGAATTCATTACGTGGCCCGCTTCTCGAACCCCACACGAAACACGTATATCTGATCGAGGCGAACAGCTTTCTCGTTTTCTCGAATTTAATCTGGCCCCTCGACGCGATACCGTCCCCTCCCTCCGTCCCTCCCCCACCCTCTTCTCCCTACCCCGTGTAAAATGTTCTGCTTCCAACGAGAGGTGGGAGTGGTCGATCCCCAATGGGATCTGTGCGAGTGGCAACAGACACGAAGCTATGCAAATTCCTTTTCTGATTAGCTCTCGCGTCATGGTCCATGAGCTGGAAATGGTCCATGGCTAAGTGCGGGGTCTTGAGGAGAATCTCTTTCCTTACTCCCACGCACAGCGCTTGAATGCCAGCCCATTCGTATCCCCTGAATAATGCACGAGCTCCCTTTATTCTGTATCATCGTCGCTTAGTTCTCTGATTCCAAGTCGATCTGCCCAGCCCTCAATAACAGATCAATCACGATCCACTCGCACTTAAAGAGAACCGTTCGCCCCATTCACGCATTCCCAAGCGACGCCGAAAGCCATCTCCCTCGGCATCGGTGGAATATCCGGCGGAATCTAGCGGCTTCCTTCGAGCACGCTAGAATCGCGCGGGCGCCCCAGGAAGAGGCTTTCGGACGGGCGGCTTCCAGGACCCCGGGCCCCGTTAATCGTCCTCCCGACCGCGCAGGGATCGGGGTCGCGCCAGGACACCGGCCCTTCGCATTCACGCATCAACAGGTGAACGATCGTCCTCGAGTTCTCAGCGTGGCCCTCGGTGGGCATCCCCTCTCGTTTCGACGCTTCGCGGCCGGCGACGGAAGTCCAGGCCGTGGCTGGCCGCTCGGGGTGGCCGTGCCTTCCACAACGAAGAAAGGGGGAAGTTGAAAGTTGACGGGGAAAGGAGGGGGGGGGGGCAGAGGCCTGGCCACGAGGAGAGCGAGGGCCTGGGGGTGAAAGGAGAGAGAAAGAGAGAGGCGGGGCACCGTGGGCAGATCAATACACACGGCCAACCCCGTAGTAACGCATAGAATACCTTATTCATAACATACCGCTGTTTTCTTTCAACCACCCCCACGCCAATCCCTCGGCCGTTGTGGTCAGCCTGTATTTACGTCGCGGTTGAAAAAGACGGAGGGGATCGGAGGGCCGGTCAAAGGAGAATCCAGCCGGGAGCCTACGGGGATTACCAGCGACCTGGCCGCTTTCTTCTCGCTCGCTCGCCTCTGCGAGACGTTTAAGGCAAGGCTTAGCCCCGCGATCTCCGGAAACCGGGGTGCCATTGCTGCTGGAAGCCTGCAACAGTATCGGTTATACAGAGATCAACGGGCGGGAAGATGCTTCGGTGCATCTGCGGTGATTCTTGCTTAGGTTCCTGGGGATTCCACACGATTTCGTCTGTTTCGATCGTTCGCGGATTGTGCTTGTGGGTATGGGGCAGGGTTGGAAGTCTCTGAGTCTTCACGTGGATCAACGCTTGATTTGGGGAAAATTCTTGTAGGGTAGCTAAGTCGGGGACACTCGGCTCACTTAATATAAAATGGCTATTGAAACTAACACTGATATTATTTACTTTATCAGAATAAACCTAATGTGATCAGAATTATATGCTGACTCAGAAAAACTGGTCGATATTTGCTTTAACAAATTGAAAGTGAGACATGTTCTTTGGCATAACGTTTATTAACATCATAAGCTTTAAAAAACTTGTTTGGTTAGTCAAAAATATGCATTATATATGACGCTACAGATGGATAATTAAAGAGGCTTTTCACAAGAAGTTCCTTTTGTGATAATTAAAAAACGGAGGTTCCAATCGATTCAAAACAAATTCGAGCATCTTCACAAAATGTGTAGTTTCGGATCAGACCTAAATTAAAGTTAATGAAAACTCTTATTTTTTATGAAAAGAAACTAAAACCCGCATTGATGAGGTTTTACCACCTCCAAGCCCCAAAAGATGAGGTCTTAGGTTCTTTTCATAACGAATAAGAGTTTTCATTAACTTTAATTTAGGTCTGGTCCGAAACTACACAGTTTGTGAAGATGCTCGAATTTGTTTTGAATCGATCGGAACCTCCGTGTTTGAGTTATCACTGCAAAACAAAAGAAACTTTTTTTAAAAAAGCCTCTAATGATCCATCTGACCCTTAAGACAATATTTGCTGAGAATCGGGTTGAAAACTAAAGTTATGACATCTGACCATCTCTCCTGAGGTGCTAGGACTTAGCTAGGTGCTAGGATTTACCTTATATAAAATTCTGTTTATACTGGATGGATGTCCTTCCTCATCAAGTGTTAAAATCGAAGTTGGACTGCGAAGAATTTTGCGGCTACTCCAGTGCATCTAGTATCTTCATACGAATACAAAAGACTTTGACGTCAAGCAGTCGTCGAGGTTCAAGATCCAGTCCACTAATAGAGAGACTTCCACTAATTGCTTCCTAAGGAAGTGAAAGGAACGACGATGGAGGCGCAAGGTGTTTCACCTTACGAATCAAGCCCAATGATTGCTCATTGTTTAACCGTTCACCGGGCACGTGGTCGTCACGCTTAATACGCGCTGTTAAATAATATTTCCCTGAATGAGGATCGCCGGAGCGATTAATCGCGCGAGGTTACGCGATGAGTCCTGGCGACGGTTCTAGTGATTTTCACGCCGCCGCAAGCGTTACGAAACTTTTAATTATACGGACTTCTCCCACCAGAATGACAGTTGGAACGCTGGCCTAACGTTATCGCGCATATACGTTCGCTGCTCTATCTTGTGACACTCCCACGTTTGTTTGTAAATTAATGTCACTCTGCGGGCCTGAAACATCCATGCTTTGACTTGCTATAATCGAAAGGAAATCAAATATATCTCAAAGCCTCGATCTTCTTCCCTATAAATTTAAATGAATTTTCCCGAGACTTCTGCTTTAGGCGAACCGATACTTTAATGATGTCGATAAACTCGACTCCCTCCGCTTAGCATCGAGACAAGCGCGATTCCTTTTATCCTCCTCCGAGCCTCGAATCAGGATCTCCGCGCCAAGGCTACCGCAATTAACGCGCTAAATATAAAACGGGCACGAAATCCCGGCGACTTTAAAATGCAAATTCACTCGCCGAGACGGCGGAGGAATTCGAACGTGTTCGCGTTTCGCCGGTGGGCGAGGGGCCGCCTCGTTTCCGCGCTTTTAAATAAACATGTAATTTCGCGTTTTTACGCGCTTGTGCATCGCCGGCTTCATGAATTATTAACAATCGGCGGACGGGCGCGGGGCGTTTAATATTCAAGGGGAGGTGGGATCGGAGCAGCGGCATTATCGGGAAGTTCACCGCGTTAAAGTCGGATTCGCGTGGATGCTAATGCCGCCGATTTGCCTAATTCTTGTATTTCCCGCGGGCGCGCGAGCTGCTGGCCTCTTTATTTATGCGGCAGCCGCCCCTCTTATGCGGACATTTATGCAGAAACGGGGCTCCCACGGTGCCGTGTGTAATACACCGTGCGGGGCTTCCTCCATTTCCTGCCCGGCATCGCCCTAAGAACGTCCAGGGAACACATCATCCTTATCCTTGCGCGGATTTCTCCCGCTCCCCCTCCTCCCTTTGCCTCGTTACTCTCCGACGCGCTCCGAGTCGAGTGGATTTCCGGCAAGGAAATTTATCCCCAGCGATGATCGTCTATCGCCATAACCGTTACCGCCATTCACTATCCTCTTTGGTCACTTAACAGACGATCTTATTCGCCGGCAAGGAGCCACGTTTTTTGGGGGAAGGGGGGGGGGCACGTTCGTGGTACGAGGGTGAGGATCTCATTGGCTCTCGCGACCGAGGATGCTTGCTTTTTTTACTCGTAAACGTTTCTTGTCCCCAGGATCGAGAGCAGAACTCCGCTGACCTCGTTGCTTCTCTCAGCATCCAAGATCCTTTTACAGTTTTATTTTATTTTTTTTTTTAGAAATGACGATGCCTTCTTGAGACGAGGGCCCATCGAACGCGTCGCGATATCGTTATTACAGTCATCATCATTATCATCTCCCTCGTCACTTTTTACACCACCCTAATAACCATTTACTGCGAAGCGCCAGGTGCCCTCTTTTAAAGTCACCCCTCGTCGTTCTCCGGTGTCTCGCTCGTCGTCCACGTTTCTCTCGGGACCGCGTTTCTACGGGGAAATATCGGTCGCTATAAATTCGCGCCGCCATATTCTGCGACGTCGTTAAAATTGCGCCGCTTCTTTATCGAGTCCTCGTTATACCCGTTATCGGGGTCTCCGTCGCGCGAACTGCATCAGCAGATATGAAACGGCAAGCGGTTTTCGTTTCGCCGGCTGGGAAACGTGGGTTTAGCTTCCGCCTTGCAGGATTTCCGCGCGCGTGGGAAGCTGGCTAATTAGGTGATCAACATCTTTTCGGGACAGTTTAGTAGGATCTGCTGGCGGAACTGTGCCCGACGGTGTTCTGTTATTATTAGCGAAGGGAGTGTGCCCCAACGGTAGTCACGTGTGGGAGCGGAGAATTAAGGGCAGCCGGTGCAGGAAATAGGAATTCCGCGACGGCGATAGAGCCTTCGACGATCAATGCAGAATGCGCCGAGGCGCGTGTGTATTCAGATCAAGTGGTTAAGCTCGGCGCTTGGTCAGCCATAGACTTCCTAGTGACCTTACGCCTGGCAGTTCTAGTCTTTCAAATCTCCTAGCTGCTGGCTGCTTCTTGGATGCACATACCCGCGGCCCACATCTTCATCCATAATAAACGCGAGACGAGAATTGAATTCCCCAGCTTACAAGCTCCATTAGAGATGGATCAATGAACTCCTCGCGCACCTTAGAGCGACAGGCTGCGAAAGCTCGAGATTCCCATTCGGTTCTCCCCAAGGATACTCCAGCGTCTCCGTCGGCATGGATAGCTCAGGTCTCCGGTATCCTTCCTCGCACCTTCGATCTCACAAACCCGTCCATCCCCATTGAAGAAAATTCCAGGCCCCGACGCGGCGTCACGTTCCAGAACGAAACGCACAGTATCCATCGGGATCTAATTGCTACTCAGCTTCTGACGCGACGCAGGAACTTGCGCGTCGGGGTCTGCTGCCTCCTGGGACACCGTGTCCCCTTTCAAAGATGGCCCGACCTTCTGTTCCCCCGCTTCATTATTCTTCAACGTTCGTGCGTCACGAGCGCGGAAGCGAGGCACCGCGACGCGGGCGGAGTTCACGGGGATGGAAGGCTCCTGTTCCGTGGAATTTCAGCGGCGCTGAGGGGACGCCCGGCCTGTTATTATCGTCGTCGACGGCGTCTTTATCGCGGCGGGTCTCTCCCTCGATCAGCCGCTCGTTATCAACGGGACGAATCTTGCGCGGCGCCTTCAGAGGGGCGCTTCCGGCCCGTGGTATCGAGCGAAAAATTTATAGCGGTGCCCTTTCCGGTCGAATTTCCTTGGACGAGCTCAACCGAGCGACGGGGAAGGGAAAAAAGGTCGGGTGCCGATCGTTTGTGGCGAACGTCGCCCGATCGATACGGAGCATTGCATTCATTACGCACGGGCGGCGGTGCATCGATGCACTTTTGCGCGCCGCGGCCTCGCGATGCCTCGGGATAAATATAACGCGCCCCTCGTAACGATTAGAGAAAATCCCTGTCCTTCCAACGGCCGCGCTTTAGGGCCCTTTGACACGAGACACTTGCCGCGGGCTTCGAGCTACTATGTCGGACCTGTCCGCGCGGCTTTTACAGAGCCCTGCTGTCTTGCGGAACAGAAAACTGTCTCGTGCGAAAAGGATATTTGTTTTTTTTTGGGGCCTGATGCTGTGGGAACGGTTGATGAGATCAATTTTGTGGGAGAGTGTGTATTGGGTTGAAGGTTTGAGGGTGAAGGGTGTAGATTGTATTTTCGAGGTGATTAATTCTTAGTCGTTAGATGAGTAAGTGAGTTTGACTCAGTATCTGATGATGAATCGGATACGTTTCTTTGGTATTTTACTCTTTCAAGTAGATAGTTTATTTTCTGTTAATCAGTAGCAGCCACCCCCTCGTCAAATGAAGAGAAACGCAAGTTGGTAAATCAAATTCCGCTCTAACGAGGAGTTATGCCGTGTAAAGAAGGAATAAAGGGAGTGTACGTGCTTTTAACGGTGAAGTGGCTGACCAGCTTCTCGTAGGAAGGGAAAAAATCGCGCTTCGTCATACGCTTGGATTAAATGCGGACTTCCATTCTTTCTTATAAGCACAGATTCCTACTCCCGCTACAATTGAATGCCACCTGGATATCCCAATGTCCCGCGTGGAAATTGAACATCTAAACTTGAACTACGAAACGACAGAAAAAGCTCATTAAGGGGTCATTCTGGTTAGCGCGCCGATAAATTCAGCGATTTTCAGGAATTTATTGCGAAGACAGAAATCATAGTAATGGAATAAAACTTTTTTCTGTTGATTAAACTACATTTCTATTGTAAATAAAAAATATAAAAGTAATAAAATTATTGCTTTTAAAATCGTTTTGAAGGCGATTTTGATGACATGTTTAAAAATTCATGCCTCGCTCGTGCAGGTGATTTCAGCAGTTGAGCTTATTTGAAACCAAAAATACAAACAGATTCTTGATCAGTCTGACTGTTGCTATGGCCCGTACTAGAATAAATGATTTATCCTTAAAATTAAGAAAATGGCGGGCAAAATACAAGAATCAATGCATTTCGGTTGTGTTTTCTGTGCTATTTTCGATTTTAAAAGTAGGTTAGACTACACAGAAATACTTGGTTGTCGTACCGGCCAGAGACATAGGTGTGCAGAATAAGCAGTTCAATTTATAAAACAATCGGTTCGATAGATTTTGAGATTTTACCTACACCGTGTGAAAAAATGACGTTTCGAGAAAAACGCGTTCAAAGTTTTCGTCTATAGAGGCCGAGCCCCTGCGCTCCCTACAAAATGCCTCTGTAGAAGTTAAAATAATCGGAATTTTTTAATGAAAATGTAACAGTACATTCTTGAGGATATGTACTTTCGTAAAATGTTAAAAAAAAAATCGATTTTTTCAAACCGTCTAACCAGAATGACCCCTTAAACAAGCTTCCACTAGAGATTACATTCTGAAGCAGAGATGGGCAGAAAATTATTTGAAATAAAAGTTTGTGTAGGAAATTTTTATTTCAAATAATTTTTTGCCCATCTGTGTTCTGAAGACATCTTAAGCAAAGCAGGAAGAACACCTTTTTTAATATCTCCCCAGAAATAGAGGACCTCCAATAGCAGGACAGGTTAAATATCACCCTTAAAACCATCAAGCCCCTCGCCTTCTTTAATCAATTCTCCCAGAAATTTCAACACCTACTCATCTCTCAAAAATGAATTTCAATTAGAACAATCACCCGGCGATCACAGGACTCGACTCTCCACCGGTTAAACATCATCCACGCGTCGTATCCTAAGAAGATTCTCATCTCCATTCAATTTTCCCAAGCATCAAATCCCACCGCCTTCGCCCAGAATCTAGTCACTCCGCTCTTTCCGCTCGTGCAGCCAGCCCGCACCCTCGAAGCACCGGCTTCGCAGGAACAGTGTCAGCCAGGGTGGTTTTTCGCGCGAAACGATCGACCGTCCCTCGGGGTCCCTGGGGAGGCGGGGGGCGGGGGGTGGGGGGGTGGGGGCGGAAGCGCGGCCAGGTGTACGGAAGGCCCTCGAGGGCCTCCTCCTAGTCTGGAAGCTATTTTTCTTCATCCCAGCCGTGTCTTCCCCGTCTCGGTTACGTGTCACTGCCCTCGCGACGACTGCCACCCTCTTCAGCCTCCGGCTCGGTCGGACCGTCGCGCTCTTTGTGTCGCGGAGAGTTCCCGAAATTGCGAGAGTATCAAGACGGTAGTTATGCACGTAGAAGGCTCCCAGTGAAATTCCCCAAACGAACTCGCCCCCCCCCCCTCTCAGCCCCGCGGAGCTTGAGCGAATTCCGTGACGGAGGAGGCGGTGAATATTTTCCGGCTGCCCGGGTGTGCACTGTTCCGCGCGAGAATTTTCATCTCGCACGCGACGACGGTGCCGCGTGGTTGTTTGGAGAATTATGTTTCGCGGAATTTGTGGGCCTAGCTGCTGAATTTTATGGCCCCTGTGAAGTCTGGCAGTTTCTTTATGAATCTTTAGGATCCTCGGGGAGCTGAGTTTCAACACGTTTATCGGCGCTGGACGAGTGGGAATCGGCCGTCGCTCGTGAACGGGCGCACGGGGACGCGTGTCTCGCGAAATTACAGCCGGCTGGCCGGGCCACGTGTGTGTCGTGTCCGCGAAATTAGCGATATAACGCGGGGCTGAAACGCCATTACGCGGAGCGGGCACGTGCCGCGCGCAGGCTGCCGAGTACGCGACAAAGTTGCGCGGACGTGTTACAGATGCTGCGGCACGTCTGAATTAGCGCTTTTACTGCCGGCACATTTTTCTCCGGGCACGTAAGCGGTCGCCGGGAACGTCTTCGTTACGGCTCCCCTCGTGATCGACGAGGCGTTTCGCGAGACGCTGGATTTACTCGCTCGTTGGCCGGTAGTGTCTTATCCGAGCGCAGTCGACGTTTAATTGGTTGATTCGTGTATAATTGGGGAAAAAGAGGAAATTAGGTAGGGGAACTTGAATAAGGGAGCAGTGGAATAAGAAGTTAAGTAGTCAGACACGGTAATTGTTTTATTTTGTTGTTGCTTTTATTCCTATCGTTTGCTTACCTATAGTGTACATATATTCAGGTAATTGATTAGTTAATAACTGAAAGAAGAGGGATGATTTGGAGCGTGGGAGATTGGAGATCCGTCTGTAACGAATCAGTGGAATAAGAGGCTCAGTGGTCGGAATTACTATTTAGATTACTTGCTTGTTACTCGCTGCTTGTTAGTTGTTAGTATTACTTATCATCTTCTGGGTGATGGCTGTGCTTCAATTAATAGGTAGCGGAGAGGGTAAATAAAGTTTCTTCACGAAAGGAGGATTGCAGAAGGGATTCTAAAGGAATCAGTAGAATGGGAACTCTTGTGGTCAGACGTGTCATGCGTATTGCTTAAGGGGTCATTCTACTTTGAACGGCCGAGAAATGAAGCTATTTTCAAAGATTTTTTTCTCAATAAATACAACATATAATGAAATAAATCTTTTGGGGATTTATTAAGCTACTCTTATATTATACAAGAAAAATTTAAAAAGATTTTTTTCAACTTGTAACTGTTTTTTTATAGCGTCAATGTGATATCTACAAAGAAGAGTTCATGGCGCAGGTGATTTTGTGGCTCAGGCTTATCTGAAACAAAAAAATCGAAAAATTCTCAATCTGTATGAGTGTCTCTATCGCCCGTAGCTCAATTAGCAATTTTTGTCGAAAAATAACCGAGATTTTTCTCGGGGAACATTCGAGAAAACACCCTTTAGGGGAACTTTTTTTTCAAACGGAGCCATTTTGTTATTTCTCACCATAAATTATTAATTGAGCTACTGGCGATAGCGACACTCATACAGATTAAGCATCTTTTCAAATCTTTTTTATAGATGTCACATTGACGCTATAAAAAAACATTTGCAACAAATTAAAAAAATTCTTTTTAAATTTTTCTTGTGTAATATAAGAGTAGCTTAACAAATTCCAAAAAGATTTATTTTATTATACGTTGTATTTATTGAGAAAAAAAATCTTTAAAAATAGCTTCATTTCTCGGCCGGTCAAAGTAAAATGACCCCTTAAACAAACGTAAATGAATTATTAGCGTAGGATAATTTAGTTATATCGTTTCGTATGGAACACCGGGTGTGCGAGGTGATCCAAGATTTTGCGGTTTGATCCTGTATTAGGAAGAATTTGATGTACATAGTAGAATAAGAAGCTACGTGGTCAGACATAACTCATTTATTTCGTAAAAATCCAACGACGCAATTTTTCTGGAATTTCGTATACTCAATAGACTTTTCTACAGTTCAATATATCTACTATGAAGTATTCTGATATTTTCCCCTTCCCCCGTGGAACGACGCTGCGACTTTTCCTGCCCGCGAGCTGTGTAGCTTCGCAGTCGGCCCAAGTTTCGTTTGCGCCACCTCCCGTTTTTCATCCGGAAAGTTCGGTTCCACGAGGAGAAACGTGATGAAAATTGAATCGACAACCCCCTGGCACGAGCGCGTTTCTCCATTTCCGACGTTCGCCCCGTGTCCAGGCGAATTAATGCCTCGGAAAACAAGATCCACCCCGAGCCGCCTTGAGGCTCTCCTTCCCTTCTCCATCGAGACGAACTTCCGCCGCCAATGGCCGATTTCCGCTTCTCAATTTTTCCACCCCCATCGGGCACGTCTTTTCTCCCTGATCCCTCGGCCTATGCCTCGTTTCTTCTCTCCTTTTTAACGATTCTTTCCCCCTTTTTTTAACGTTCCTTTCCTCCCTCTTAACGTTTCCGGTCACTTAGGGTCGATGGCAATTTCCTGAAGAATATTTCACTGCTAACCCTCCACCTAATTTCCACGTATTATACCACAAGCGGCACAAGAAACCACTCACTTTTCCCAAAAAAAATATTTCCCGATCTTTGGCGAAAGTCGATGAGCGCCGTCACTTTTGGCCTCAAGCTCCTCCGCTTCGTGTTGCTTGCCCATTTAATGATCAAACCCACCTGGAATACTCGGAACGAACGCCGGCGAACTTTCACTGTGAAAGCTCATCAGCAAATGACAAGGTACGGGCAAGGCTGATTAAACCGCGACCGTGCGGAGAGTGCAATTCGATCGGCGGACGAAATAGTTAGCAGGGAAAATGCTGCAGCCGTAGAAGGATTCCGCGGCCGATCCCCGGCTGGCCGAATCGATAAACACTCGTGCGGAATCGATCGCACTGTACACGCGTGTGCGGATGCTGTACACGCAAGCGGCGGCCAGTGGATCCACGGCGCGAAGCATTCGCAGAATTTGGCAACAGCGATCTGCGATTCCGTGTGCCAAGCTCTCGACCTATTTAGCCGGTCACGAGAGCCACTCTCGGACACCCTCCATATCGGGACGAATCAATGGGATCGATCTTAATCGCGGGGCTCGCCCGAAGAAACAAATATCGATCCCGAAACGATCCCGAGGATTTTCCATCGTCCATTAAATCAGAAACCGCGATCACGAAGGTGGGAGAAGCACGTTTCTAATTGGAATTTTAATTTCCCCGCGCCGAGGTAACTGGGACGCACGTCCGCGGGGCTGGTAAGCATATTCGCGGCTAAAATTAGTGAATAAATACTAGTTAATCGCCGTTGTTTGCCTCGATCGGGGAAGAATCGCTATAATTGTGGCCTGATTAAACGTCCGTAGTTTGGGAACAAATAACAAACACGCGAGTCGATAGGAAAGCGTAGAGCCTGCACGGTAACTGTGAAACAATATGATTTCTCCACCGCAGAGGTTCAGAATATAGGATACGAAGGAAATTCCTCTTAATCTCGGGAGTGGGCCTAGAATTTTAATTAAATCCACCTTGAGGCAGGCAATAAACTTCCCCTTTACTCGTATCGTACTCGACGATGGATCATCTTCTACATGGGGAAAGGGCTCCGCGAGCCGATGTTTCATCTTCGATAGCTTGATACAAAGGTTGCCGAGTGTTTGATCTATCCTGGAGCCCCGGCTGATCGATCGTCGCTGGTGCTCGATCATCATAGATCAGCGGAGGCGGTGTTGTCGCGGGGGTTGGTTCTGGTGGAAGCACGATGGCTCGACTAAGCCGCGGATACAGCGGGTTCTTCATCCTGCGACGCTGTCTTCCCGAGCGGCGATCGATAGGTTCGCGCCAGCGTACTGAAACACCCCCGTCCGCCTTTCTCTACCGCCCCTCCCCGTCGGCCTTTCCCACTTTTCCCTCCATACTTTTTCCACCCTTCGCTTTTCCACGCTACCCTTAAGCCCGTGTCGCACGGTCACCGGTCGGGAGCGCAGGTTACACGCGCTGGATGCACTTTCCAGGGATCGATTCGAGGGTTGCCCGTGAATTTATTCGAACCGCGAATCCCCCATTCTCGCTCGCGGTATGAATGATTGATGAGGGACGCACGGGGTGTGTCCGGGCACCAGTGTCCACCCAGAACGCCAATTTCATGCGGGACTTTACGGTCTCGACATCTACAGGGTGGGCCTAATATTCCTCGCCGAAGATGTCCGTTTCAGAAATCTACCTGCGCCTATCAATCAAGCGTTTCGAATTCTATCAGGGCCGTGGATGAAAGGCACCCCGAGCCCTGTTACTCCCTCCGCTTGAACGCGACCAGTCGCCCGGCCATCAGCACGCGGTCGGGCGCCGTTAATTAGCGACAAAGTCTCGCCCCTAATGAACGCTTCATCGTTCTTAAATTCGGTGCAGGATCCAGCCGGCGTCGAAACTGCACCCAGCAGTAGTTTCTTTCTGCGCGCAACACCGCCGCAGCTTTCCCGGCGTCACCGAGTGTCCCGTCATTAAGCGTTTGTCCCGCGCGAATATTCGCGTTCGAGATTTCATTACCCGCACCCCGGTCACCCATAGTGTTCGAAACGCGGAGGCAGATATCATCCCCGTGTTTCGGGGATAAATCTCGCAGTCGCCGCGCCGCCGGGCCCTCGAACAAATGTCTGGCCTCGGCGAGGTAAGAGTCACTTTAAACTCCATTTCGCCGGCTCCTCGCAGATGGGCGCTCTTCATCGACGGTCCCCGTGTGAAAAACTCGGGGAAAGAGGGGGCGGCGTAATTTCCACCCAGCCAGCAGCGACCTCGTAACGCTTTGTTCGCCTCTTTTCATGCATTTCTCTCTGTCTTAGTTTTATTTTTATTCCCGCGAGTGCACGCTCGACCGCTCCTGCCGCGCGTTTGCAAAACGGGATATTTCACTTTTAACATGTACTCAACCCCGTCTCCGCTCTTCCCTCCTCTCCCGGGCTCCTCCGGCCCCAGCCCCGCCGCTCTTTTTTTTCCACGGTATTCCGTTCCGCTTGCAGTGGGATGCACCGGGTATGCACGATCGAGCGTGCATCCGCGACCGCGATCCCTTTGTCGCGACGGACGGACGGAATGCTTTTGAGGCGTGTATCGCTGGATACGAATGAGAATTCGTCCTTCTGGCCGGCATGCGAGAGGCGGATCGTTTCGGTGGACCGTTCCCGTGATCGCCGCCGTGGAAACGCTGGGAAAAGGCCCTTTTATTCGCGTCGATAGCCGTCACACGGGCCATTGAAGCCTGGGGATTTTAATACGGCGGATTCTTTCCGCTTTGCGACGGATTCGTTCGCTTCGGGAGGATTTTATCACACCGTGCACCTGTGGCTTATCTATTCGCTGCTTGATTATATATACATCGTATGATTTTAATTCATCGCGTATTGTAGCAGGGTTTCAATTCACCGGCAACTCTGAATCTCCATTTCGAATGCAGGTTTTTAATTATTTTAATTGTTAGCGTTAGGTAATTAATTGCTTTAATTGCTTGCGTAGCGTTGAACGATATAAATACCACGCGGTTCGCCATGGTTATTAAGATAGGTTTTCAAGGGGATCGATCGTCGAGGACTCGCTCGCAACAGATACCTACCGAGCTGATTACGATTGCGTGAGATGAGGAAATAAATCAGCACCACCGCGGGCAAAGAAGCCCGCCAAAATTGTGCAATAAATTCGGGTTATAAAGCTGTTCGCGGCGGCGAGCTGCTCCCCGTCGGCTGGGAAGAAAATTCTTCATTATCCTTTTCACTCTCCCTCCAATGCGAACACCTCTGTCATGTTGCAACTGCACTCTTCGCTGAAAGCCTGTTTGCAAATCAGCTGTTGAGAAAGGAACTCCTCAATTTACCCTAAAGTTGACCCATTCTTCCATATTCCAATCATTTCACAAACTAACGTACACTCGAAAGCATATTCCACTGTTTATTCAACTTTGGCCTGCCTCGGTGAATTCCGCTTCAAGTATCCATTGTATGCGCTCCTTAAAACACGTAAGTCATTCTGCCTCGGGCGTTACGCGTGCTACTATTTTGCATAGAGACTGCAGCCGCGGACTGTTTTATCAGTCGGGAAAGCGCGACGTAGCAGCGGAATTGATAAGGCTGTATGTACGCAAGTGACACGGCCGCGTGTCACGTGTCTCATTAAGAATTCACGTTCTAACCTGTGTAAATTTCTTTCTGTTTCAGGTAAGTGTCTTCCGCGCGAGCCACATCGACCGCGGGAACGGTGAGAATTTTCCAAATCACTCCACAGTACGTCCTCTTCTTTTATGCCCGTGGCGAAATTCAATTCCCCGTTGACCGGAGCCGCGGGAGATTTCCCTTTGAATCGCGACGCATACTGGGATAATGGCGAGCCAGCATCTGCTCGAATTAATATCGCTGTGCGGTTCGAGCCACCGCGTTATCAATATCCCGACAGTGGCGCGGCAACAATATCGGCAAGAATTATTATCGCAGCGCGTGGCGAACGGCTGACTCGTTGTTATCGCTGGTAATCGGGCTACTGAATTGGATTATGGTCAAGCTTGGAGGGGAATTCTCGCGGGAACAATGGCGCATTGTCTCGCCAAGGCCCGGGAAATCGTTTGCGAAAGATTTACTTGGACTTGCCAGGGGGCCAGGATTTTTGGTGGCCGGCCAGGAGCAGGCCGCCGCTGGACTGGCCATTCGGCCTCTTAATAGAAAATATGCTTAATTCCCGTGGCTCGTTATTTGCGGTAATTAGAGCGTAACCCGAACCGCTATTAATCATCCGGCTGTCACGTGACGGCGGGCAATGTCAACGGAGGATGCGTCGTCACGTGAACGCGATTGAATTTTCCTCGTTCGAGCACGTTTGCTCGGGTGAAGGTGAAACCTTGCGACAGCGCGGACAGTGTAGATCATTTTCATCCTGTAATATTGCACGGGTTGCTGAAGAGAGAGGCGACGAGAAGCTTCCTTTGTACTTGACGTAGGAGAGAGTTGCCGATATCGTACTGGTCACCTAAATCGTACCTCATCAATTTCTCAGTAATTAATGAATGTAAACGACATCTGATGATAAAACTATCAAGTAAATGCGAAATAAGAAACAGAAACAAAATCTTTTGAGCTTACACTCTATTTTGTGCGTGCTATAAACATTTTAAAAAATCAGGTATGATTGATGTAACTTTTTACTAAATTATTTTACTTGATAATAATCAAACAATACAATTTTCTTCTGTATTTTTGTATTTTTCTAAAAGCGGGTTTAATGTAGAATGTTTTACATTCATTTTAAGTACATATTACATTCATTATAAAGTTTAAATTCATATTTATTAATAAATTGACCATGTTTCCTAAATCGTACTACTACAATCGTACCAGTAGGATTTGACAACTCGTATGTTATATAGGTATAGGAAAAAACTGTTTCAAAGAAAAGTTTAATGGTGCAATAAGCGCTGCAAACTTGCGTTAACAAAATATTTAAAAAAGTTTCGTTCGGTTCAGGTATTTTTTTTAAAACGCTTTTCAAAATTTTCTTAACGCAAGTTTGTAGCGCTCATTGCACCATTAAACTTTTGTTTGAAACATTTTTTTCTGTCTGTTGTAATTTGGGAGTTATACGCGAAAAAGTGGAAGTGCCAATTTGACTTTGAGGTTAGTTTTCATCGCCTTAAAGGGCGATAGGGCCCGAATGAAACACACCGTTGTTCTTGTCTTGAGTCACTCTATAAACCCGCAAAGTTGCGTTTAAATCGGTGAGTAGGGGTTCGCGGTGTTCCCTTGTAAGTCTTCCTCGCACACCTCAGCAAACAGTCTTCTTGACACCTCATTAAGATTCCTCGGTAGAAGGTGTGCCGCGATGCAAATTCTCCTTTCGATTCAAGGTAACATGGATATTCATGACACCTGGTTACGTTCTCTTGCCCCATACCTCGAGACCAGCTGGTGTCCCTTTCCAAGTCTACCTCGAAAACCTCGCCAGACAAACAGCAGACAATCGCAGACCAAGTTTCCCCACCGATTCGACTGGTCTTCCTTGGCAAAGCCACCAAGATCCATCGGGTCGTAATAACTCCTTTCAGAATCAAATCGATGTAAACCGGCTGGACAAGCTGCGCTGAATAGTGGCCATTATCGGGGGTGGTCGCGAGGGTTTGTGGCGAGTAGCTGTGGGCGAAGATCTCGCGGCAGCTTTTCGGGGCTTCTTTTCTGAAGATCAAAGATAGACGAAAGTGGCGGTGGACGTCACGAGATCGACGCGCAACGGGGCAGCGGCCTTTGACGCGCACGGCGAAGAGGTGTCGAAAGGGGTGGCTGCGTGGACGGGGATAGGGGTGTTACAATCCCGAACAAGCTCTCTCCGACGCCTCTAAATTTAGCGTGGCCGGTTATGAATGGACCCGGACGCTGATACACGCCACGGCGATGATCCCTGTGCATCTATTTAAGCTAAAAGCTCGCTGATAGGAGCGGCGCGCGAGCGATCGCGGCGTGTTCGATTACTGCGGCTACTCGGTAGTCGAGCATGCATGTGAATCGGTGGTTGGTCAATGCGAAAAGGTGGGATCTCCTCTTTAACGCTGAAACATCGGTGAATGGTGTTCTACTTATTTTAATTGGCAGGGTGTGTTAGAGGACTCGAGAATAGGGCATTTGAAATTTTATTATGATGTTTGTAAAAGTTGCCTGGAGGGGGAGGAAGAATAGATTGGCTATTTAATGTCGCAAGTTAATTGGGTGTAATAGGTGTGGGGAATATTAATAAAAGCGTGATTCGTCGTTATATGGAAGTAACTTAGGTAGGGTAGGGTGGGGCTGAAAGTCCGGCGGGTAAAAAGTCCCGAATTCGAAATCTCTATTCCTAAACAATGTATTGAGTTTCGCAGTATACTTTGTAAAAGTATACACGACGCCTTCGTTATTTTATATATCGAAAACTAAAAGAAGTATCTTCGTCGTCTTTATTGTTTTATACGAAGTAAACCACATTTTAAGGGCGTATCAGCCAAATACGTTAAAATTATATGTTCCTTTAATAATGTGTGCACGGTATTATTTATTGTTGAATGATAATATTTTCAAACGTATATTTCGCAGAAACTATAGAGGTACCATTGGGGCAAAAAGTCCCTCAGTCTGAAAATATATATTTTATTATTTGTTTTCATAATAAGATGGCCAAACTATAAAGAAATGATGCCAAAGTCTTTAAATAGTGTTTTTGTTTTAGTTGAGCGATTTTTTTTTTAGTTTTTAGTTCAAAGCGAGTCTCTGACTTATATTTCTATTTTTTGTTAAAAAAGTCTTGCTTTCCTTTCAGTATTGTATACAAAATAGAATTGGTTTAATTAATATTTGTTGACTTGAAAAGAGTTTTTTACTTATTACAGTTTAATATTACACAAAAAAAAATTAGGGACTTTCTACCCTATGCAATAGATTTTTTGCCCCCGTGCGTGGAGCAAGAAGTCTATTTTGCATTGACGAAAATTAACAGTAACAACAAACGAACTTCGTGCACGTGAAGCATAATAGTTATAGTTTATATAATAAAATAAAATAACACCAGATATCTCGAAATTGTTAGTACTAAATTTTAAATAGGTTTACATGAAAAAGCGGGACTTTTAGCCGCACCCTACCTCACGGGATGAAGTGACTTTTCAAAAACAAACCCACAAAAGACCAGAGCAATCCCGAAGATTGAAATGCAAAATGGATTTGATCAGGGAGGCTGGCGAATTGACCCGGGCAACAAATTCGCGCAGTCCCACCGCGAAATAATTCATGTCCCCGCAGACCCGCGCTCAATCGCTCGCCCTCGAGCGATCGATCAAAACGAGGAGGCACAGTCGGCTGGCTGCAAGCTGAAAGCATCGTGTGCGTGCGTCTTCTGTGCGTAAATAGAGCGTGAGATTCAGTCTGAGATGCTCGTAGCCGCTGAAAGATCGATCAGTCACTTCCTGGTCTCTTTCGGACCCGTTCCATTCGTCATACACCACTCTAAGCCTCGTACATTATCCTTCAATGGTCTTCGATGATCTTTCACGATCCCCTACGATCCATTTCGCCAATTCCACCCCTCTATAAAAGTCCAACAACTTTACGACCACCTCACCCCTGACCTCCAACAGCTACACGAGCCAAAATTCTCCTCAACGCGACACCGAAAATTAGAAAAACCCTCGTTCCTCTCTCACCCCAAAGAATATACTTCCAGCCGCTTCTCCATTTACCCATCGAACGAAGCTGGTAATCATTCCTCGTCATTCGAACGTCCCCGCGGCACCCACCCCGCAAAAGTCATCAGGACAGTTGCCATTGGTTGCGTTGCAATCGGCCCCACGCGGCTTTCTGCCCTATAATCGCGGGCAAATAGTAGCGGAGCCCCTTTGCGCCTCCAAATCGGCGTGTAACAGGGATCGGGCGGATCGGCCGAGCGTGTAAAGGTGCGTCTCCACCAGCGCTCGCAAACTGTTCACGAACAGTCTCGGAATTGAGTTTCCCCGAAATCGTATTATCGCGTACCTGCTCGCATAGGTACTGCTCCTGCTCGTAATGTAAAGTTAAAAGGGACGCACTCACCGGCGAACATTTTACAAACGCTGTTCGCAGACATTTTATAACCGCCACGCAATCTCTTCGCAAACACTTAACGAAATCGATTCCTCGGGAAACTGACAGACTCTAACGGAATATTTATAACTGTTCGGGAACTGTTCGCGAGTTTGGTACAGGAGGGATGTTGGCGAAGAGATCGAGCAGTGGTAATAAAAAATTCGCGAACTTCATTCGTGAACGTCTAGTGTCTAATTATTAGTGTTAATAGTTACCAGAGTTTCCTAGAGTTTTTTCCTAAACTGTAGATTATTAAGGGGAGCTTCCGGTCTAAAAATTGATTTTTTTCTTATTTCATTTTTCGATAACATTTTAGGAATGCCTATGTGTTTAGAAGGATTTTTTGAAATTCTTAAAATTCCCGAAGTTATAGGCATTTGAGTAGCGGCAAATGCATGGGTAACACCCGGCCACTCGGCGCTCTCGCAAAACTTTAAACCTGTTTTTCTCGAAACAGTGTTCTTAAAATCAGCGGAACCTGTATCTCGAAAAGTTATTATCCGATTCGACTGAAACTTTTTTTATTTTAAAGAATATACTTCTGACTCGCAGATAGACCAGTACAATTTGAAAAATTGAAAATTTGTAATTTTTAAAGGCGTCGAAAGGACGAAAAATATAAGGAAAAAGTGATTTCAAAGTTCAAGTGTCGATATTTTCTCAAAAAATGTAACTTTTGTAATTTTTTTTTTATCCAATCCACGAGCGAGTTTCATGCCCTTTAATAATCTGGCATTGTTTTTTATTTCCATAGTTCCACCGTTTTAGATGAATTTTTTGACGCCTCGACTTTAACGACTCCCCAGTGCCGTCTGCAATGATTAATCATAAAACCAAAAATTTTGTTCCATAGTTTAAGACATCCTTAATACAATGCAAAAACTCCCATTAAATTATATGTAGTAGTTTTCCTTTAATTAATCCCTAAATACCACCTATTTTATGGGCTATACACCAGAACGGTCCCTTAAGAACCGTTACTCTTTTTATAAAATAACAATTGGTTGGCAAGGAAGAATAAATTAACAACAATATCAGTTCCTTATTTAATAAATAAAATCATTTTAAACTTCAGCAATTGAGTTATATTATAACTAAACAAATATTAAAAATCGGAATCATAACAGCCGAAACCTGTCCGCCAGTGAGTACGGACCTTAACGCGATCACCGTGCCACTCGGCTTTCACGCCGCGGGGCGAGGACGGAAATTCGAACGGATAAACGCGGCCGATGCACGCCGTTCGTTGTGCAATTACCGTGGCCGTTGATGTCCCGCCGTAAATATACGTGCCGGTGCAAATGCACCGTTTCCGCGAGTGGAGCGGCTGCGAGGAGGGTTGGGAGGGGGCGCGAAGGGAGGCCGTGGGGGGTGGGGGGGCGAGCGGAGAGGCATGGGAATGGATAAACAGGGAAAGTCAAAGGGTGCTGGGCAGAGGGGCGGAATGAAAGATGCATGGCGGAGGACGGGGGGAGAGTTAAAAATGGAAAGGCAAACAGACGGTGAAAAGCAGGGAGGCTGGAGGGCTAGACGAGGAGGGCACCATAGCTGGAAAAGTTGCCACGTGAAAAGCGCGGGGACGGAGACAGCCGGCTGAAAAGCGAATGCATTTCCACTGTCCGCGGGTAAACGTGCAGCGGCCGGGGCGCATGTGTACGATTAGGGTGGAAGCGTTGCAGCTGATGGTTCCCGTGTAATCCCTGTCCACTGGTGACGCTGCACGAAAGTAATTACGGGGAACAATTGGACGCTGTTGCTGGCTAATGCCGTTTATCTTGCGGCGTCTGGCCGTTGATTAAATCGCCGTCCACCTTCTCGCCTTTTTCGGAACGCGCAAACGTATTCATTGGATGCCTTCAATCCGCCCGCTCTACGTTCCCTCGCGGCGCACTCGAGGCGCGCGACTAAATAGTTAGGCTGTTGGACTTAAAACAGACGCTTTTAGTCGCCCGCCCGTCTCGGGGAAATAAAAACTTGGCTATATTTCAAACGTAGGGACGGAATGTCCAATCCTTCGCGCGTCAAAGTCTTCTGTTAGCTTTTTGCTCGCCCTCCTTCTTCCGCCGGTTGCGAGGGAGCAAGGGGAATTATACGAGACGTAAACGTCAGTCACTTGGAACATCGAATGCCCGTCACGATTATTATTATTTGCATTTCGCGGCCCGTTGCTCCGGGCGGACTGTAATTCACCGCCAGCTCCGCGATCCCGTTACCAAGAAACAAATGCGCGGCTCGCAGGTAACTCCGACTGCGAAATGTTTTCGCGCCCGCATAAATTATCTTACCCGTTGTTCGCCGGGTTCGCCAAGTTTACGCAACCGCTCCGCACGGCGGGATATTCTGCGGCTGCAGGTGTGGATGCACCTTGCCGACGGTAAATTCGCGAGATTACGAGCGGGAGTCGTGTCCCGTCGTTCACCAGCCACGCCAAACAAGAGTTGCGCGGAGACTGACGGCTTCCTAAACTGCCTTCTGCGTGTCATCGTTGCAATTGACCGGTCACAGCGGGGAAAATAACTCGTTGGGCCGAACGCGACGCGTGCAGGTGGTTCGGTAATTCGTAGATCTCGTGATACTCACAAGGGAAGATCCCGAACTCGAAAATTCAAAAAATTGTAAAACTTCGCGAATACGTAGGGGATATCCTCCTGATTACAACGGATTTCTTTGGCTATTTTCCGATTTTGTGTTATAACTCGCGAACTGTAAGGGATACGAAAAAAGTTTCAAGACAAAAGTTACTTGTTTTAATTAGATCTATCATTTGGTGAAAAAAATTATTTTACAGTTCATGAATTGTAACACAAAATCGGAAAATAAGCGGATCCTCAGCGGTCAATTACACCCCGTTAGAGTGAATTTGGGCAGCAAAGGAAAATTGCGTTGTAATCAGGAGGAAATTCTCTACATATTCACAATGTTTTAGAATTTTTCTGAATTACCGGGTTCGGGATGTTCCCTTGTCAGAGGAACGTCCCTTTAGCTTCGTACCTTTTTCTCTTAAAAGTGGAAATTGGGTTTCCTGGAATTGGGTGTTGTTGGGATTAAAGATGTATTGGACCTATTTTCAAAATAGTGCCAAGTTGATGAAAATTTGTGAGATTGTTCTTTTTAATCTTCCTGATGTGCTCCAAAAATTTTCAACGAATTCACTAAACGGTTACTGAGTTATAACGATTTTAATTTTCACTGATTTTACACGTACTCTTAAATGTTGAAGAAATAGTGCCAATGTTTTCAAATTTTTTGTACATGCAGTATATGGGTAGATGAAAATATCTGCCGAGTTCCAATTGTTTTCACTACACCGTTTTAAAGAAATAAATTATAACTTGAGAAAATTGTGAATTCTGGGCATTTTCACTGCCAAAAGTTTAGCAAATAATGCTTGAGAAAGCATTTGCAAAGTGAAAAATACCTTCCTAGGATTGAAAATAAGACACCAACTGTCGTTCGAATTCTTTACATCTAGATTTACTATGCGTAAGACGTAAATATTCAAGTATTTCAAATTTCATATACTTTTGCCTGATATTGTACGTCCCATACATCCTTAAATAACAGGACCATTCTAGTTGCACAATTTTTTGGAACCACGATAGCTGTGTTTGGCACTCTTGGGTGTTGTAGCAACAGAGTTACAAGAATCTCTGGTACCATGCTGAATAATTCAGTTCCAGCAGAGTGCGATAGTAACCGAGTTCCAGCCTTCTTAGGTATGGCATTAGATAAGTTTTATTACTCTTGGGTGGAACGCTACCGAGTTACTCAACTTCGGACTCGTCGCAATCGTGGCCTTAAGGGGAATCCTATTTTTCGAGCCAATTTTATTCACAAATACGACTTAGAAAGTAAATGATTTCCGTAGCCGGTGCTCCCCGTCCGTTCTGTTTGTTGAAATTAAACATTTGCGAGGAAATATCCCCGTGCATCGACACAAACAATCTCGTTTTTCCCCGTGTCGAAACAAACCTTCCACGCCCCCGCCTGGTTTCAACGGTTAAGCGCTTCTGAACGGTATAGTCGCGTGGGAATACCGTTGCTCGTATAGAAATTGAACGAAATAGATATTTTTGGGGCGAAACGAGTATCGTTATCGCGGCGATCCGTTCTCTTTTTTCGCCTTTAATAGAATCTGTATCGCTTCCTGTCACGATTCGATAGAAAACCCGAACCTGCACACCCAGTACGTGCCTCGAATGCCGCAGTCAAATACTGCGCTTCGCGCCCGTGCCGATTTGTACCAGAAACTTTGAACGCACCAGACGTGAACATTCTCTGTAATAAATTATCCTCTCTATCACTGAGTGCCATTATTTTACAAATTAAATCAATTCTACCAGAGTATAAATTAATTAATTAGATTAACAAAATTGCAAATGAGGACACCAGGCTCGAAGGTTACAGGACAAAAACCTTGGATCTTCTCAGAACTCCGTGCCTATCATTATTCCTAGCGAAGGACTAGTGATCAATCGACTTCGATGCAGGCGCATCCTCGTTATCTGAGTCCGCGCACGGGTCCGCGCTTCCCTACCGCGATGCGTGACAGAGTGGCGTCGTCGAGCAAAAGCGCTAAAAGCTCGCAGCGTGTTCCGCGGCGCTACGACCAGCGCGGGAAATCTCTTTGAAGCCGTACACGCCGCGGTCGGCTTTCACTTCTGAACTTTAGAAGCTTTCAAGCTCTAGCTCGTGGGGGAGCGCGCGTGTATGGCCAGAGGAGGGTGAAAGGGAAGAAAGGAGCGGAAGACGAGGGCGATAAAACGCGTCCAGGGTCTGTGCGCAACATTTTGCAGAAGGACAGAGCGGATGAAATGGATTGCCTCGATACGCCGGGCTTCCTTTCATGCTGGAAATTAAGGGTGCTCTGATGGTAGCCTCTCGCCTCCCGAGATTCATCGACCGTTCTCGAATTGTCTTTCCCTCGTGCCACCTCTCCCTTCAACCCCTTCGAGTCCGCGATCGCGCTTAGTTTTCCTGAATAATTTCCAGTAAGCAGTAAGATCTATTCCGTCGTGACGGGGAAAGCGAGCGGGGATACCAAGCTGCAAGTAGAATAGGTAGAGTAACCAGTCAGGCATCGTTCATTTCGACACCGCCCAATCTGTTAGGGCTTCGTAGCAATTGAATTCGCGAGGATTAAGCGACGGGGATCAATCCCCCGGGGATTGAACGATTAGGCTATCCTGGGCACGGGTATCAGGGCCAATAATTCTCTCTATCGAAAAACTGTCCACCCGCGAAGTTGAGGCATGGCGGTTGAAACTTAGAGGCCAATAGCGGGAGCGTTCTGAAGTTAATTCTGACGAAAGTTCTAAATTAATTGCTTCAAATAATCCGTACCCGATCGTTCGTGAACATTAAGTTCTCATCCCCCATTTGAATTCCCCGCGGGGGATTGAATTCTACGCAGAGTGGAACCTTCAATCTAGATGCTTCAGGGACGTTCCCTTGACGGCGCAAGTGATCCGATAGACGAGCGTTTCGTTCCATTTAATTATGGTAATTTCTTTTTAACGTGATCGTAGCCTCCGGTAGCTAAGTGCTCGTTTCTATTTCTCCGAGGAGGCGGGGGACCGTGGTCGGCCACCCTGTGTATGCTTCCTATTCGTCTCCGAGTACGCCATTGTGCAAGCGGAGGTAACGTCTGTTATAGTCGATCGATAGCCAGCGCGGCATTCTCGAGGAGAATTCCATTAGCTTTACGACGCACGATTTCGGGCGGTGTTGATGGGAACGCGGGGTTTTAGCCGGCGAAACGGAACGCTCGAAGGTGTTGGCTTTGATCTTCGTGATCGATACGCGTTCCACGACTAGCCATCTCGCTTACGCTAACTTCGTTCCAATAGCAACGGAACGAATAGCGCAGAATTTCTTCGGCACCAACGTGGTGTGGATATTCTCTGCCCGCTATAGTCGGAACGAAGTCAACGGTTCCCCTCTCTGGGAGTGGTAAAGTGGTGGGGGTAGCCGCTGTTAGCGGCCTTGAGCGAGGAGTTGATTTTGTTCCAACTATAACGAAGCATGCCCAGAAGAGAGCTCTCTAGCTCACAAGGACAGTTAGGCAACCCGCAGAATTCAGAAAATTATGCAACTTTGTGTGCAAGTGGAGGAGTTCATCCGTAACACAAACCTATTTTTTGTTGGTGCCAAACATAATTAAAAAATAATCTTAATATATGAAGCAGAAAGGGTTTGTGTGTTTGTCTGTCGCCAAAAAACTTTCGAACGGTAAACTTTGTGGTTACGAAATCTTGTCCAGGTCATTATGCCTGACTAATTCAGATGAATGTGACTATTTTCACAAAAAATAAATAAATACATTTTTTCTTATAAAATCAGAATCTAAATTTCGGGCGGAGCCGAGTATTAAAGCTGGTTAAAAATAATTATCGAATTATGGATTGGTGGTGGAGGTAACTTGAAAAATATGGACTTTCCGATAATTATTTTTAAGCAGCTTTGTAGATACAATAAAGAGATGCAACTTTTGTTTAAAATTCTTTTCGATACCTCTCACAGTTCTTGAGATATTCCAGAGAAAAAAAGTAAATTCTGCATTTTTCTCAATGGTTGATTTCACTCTCTAAAACCACACTACAGAACCAACAAAAAGCAAGTTAACCTTACGCATGAACTACTCTACTTTCACACCGAGTTGCATAATTTTCTGAATTTTCCGAGTTGCCTAACTTCCGTTGTCAGAGCCGATCGCACTGCTGACCGCGAAACTTTGCCAGCGAAGATCAGCTTCTCCGTATTCCTTCAGCTGCTATCTGGAAATTTCCAAGTGTTTCCGAATGCCCGAGAAACGATTCTGTTCCGCGTGAGCTCTTCAGCTCCGTTCGTTTCGAGAATGTTCGAGCATAGACGCGGTTATATCACTGCCGCAAGGGTATCCGAGCTAATCAGAGGAGTGGAAGCTAATAAATCAGCCGGCTGCTCGATTGTTGATAGAGACAGAATAAATGGCCGGGGACGGTTTGATTATTTGCTTTGCCCGCGTAACTCGATTGCTTTCGGGTCGCCGGCGATTAGGAGTTCATTCCTTCGCGACCCGGCGCTGACTGGGCGGTGAACGAGTGCGCGTCGAGGGACCAGCGTCATCGGTTGACGTCGAACGATGACACGGCAATTATCCCCGCTGAATTACGCAGCCGACTAATCCTGGCTTATCTAATTACGCCCGCCGGCTCCGAGCCCCGACGCGCGTAAACGAGATGAATTGATCGCGATTCTCTCGCTGCGTCTTCCACCCAGCGCCGTGATTCTTCGGCCAACGTCGTTTAATCATTCCGCTCTGTCGCGGGCAACCCATGAATCTTTGTGTAATGAGTACACCCGCAGGTGGATTTTCCAAAGAGGACAAATGATTCGCTAGCGATGGAATTCGACATTCCGTTGAATTGTGATGGAGGCGACGGTGGGAAGGCGGGCAGAGTGGCCCGGAGGATTTTAGCGCGGGCCATAAGTTTAGGGTGGCGAATCGGTACCAGTTTTCTCAGCGGTTGGTATCGAAGCCATCGAATATTCCCGAGGGTGGATCGCGTGTTCGTATTTTTACAGAGTTGCCCCGATTCGCCCCAAGCCAGGCGAGAATCATTCGGACACGAGCTAAGAGGCCTAGTTCTCCTTGGATAAATAATTATTCTATTTTCGCCAATTGTTTACTACTCCCGCACGTTTCGCCGGCATCGTCCCAGTAGTTGCTAGCTGGCAAGTGTTCCCGGCACTTTGCTTATCAATTTGGGTCGCGGCTGCCTTTGTTTTCAGAGTCGCGCTGTTTAGCGTCACACCTCTGTCGCCAATGAAATACAATATCGACAAATATTTTCGGATACGTGAGAGGGAACCTCCTACTCTCGTTTCAACACACCGAGGCTTCTACTTTATCGTTAGTTAAGGTATCAGAAGTCCCGAAGGAAGTGTATTATTTCATAGAAGAATTCGCGGGGCAAAGTAATTTGGTAATTATAATTTCGATCTGTTAGAATGCTGTTTAATCGATTCGATATTTTCTCCACCTTCGATCCACGCACGCACGGGGCCCACCGATGCCCCCGGTGGGCGCGCGCCACCGCATTCGGTCACTGTGAATGAGTTCCGTGTGTTACACCGCGTACAAGTCATGAATGGGGAGAGAATGCACCGTATTGATTTCAGTGTTTCGCAACTACGCCCATGCACCGTGAACCACGGCCGCGTTCATCTCCGCCACGTGACCATAATCGCTCGATGTAATGCGCCCCGAGGCGCCTCGAACGCCAGTCGAGATGTCGAAATCACCAATTCCGAGTGGACCTCTCAGACTCCCGCATCCTTGCCCTTCGGCGATATCCAGGAAAAGTAAGTTATAACAGATCGAAGCACAAAGGGTTAATATCCGAAAGTGGCCGGCGTCTACGAGTCCAAGTATACGCTGCCGTTGAACTGATAAAGGAGCATCGGCTTGCCCCGCCCGGAGGGTCGAGGCAGGTCGATCGATGAGGCGTACCGAAACGCATCCCGAAGGAAACGAAATTTCGGACGCTTCCGGGTGCACGCGCCGCCGGTTGCCGGTCGTAGGGGGACGTGTCGCGAGTTACGAGTATCGCGGCGCGCTTTGTACGGCAGAAGTTGGACGGCTGCCCGCCTCGGAGCCCGAAAGTTCAAAGGAACGATTCCACGGGCGGACTGGCCAAGTTCGTCGAGCTTCCGACGCGTCCAATCAAGGTTCGTCGAACCGGGCACAGCCTTATCAGCGAGCGGGCTCGATAAAGGTCTCCGATAATCGATCGGCGGAAAAGGTTCTCGGTCACCGGGGAAGCTCGGTGGTTCGGAGTGCCTCGATTCGTGCTGCGGCACTTTGGGCAACGGATAGCTCGGGTTTTCTGAAATTCCTTAACGCGACGTTCCTCCTAGTAACAGCTTCGCGGAAAGTGCCATTTATGATAGCGGACCCGTGGATAGTGGGATGCCTCGAATTGTCTCGCAGGCTTCGCGTTCAGTTCAGAGTAAATAAAATAATAACCAGCTGCAATCGAGTTAACGATTATTATTATTATTATTAAACGTCTTTATTGCACAACATAAACAGAGGACAATATAGAGGAAGTAAACAACGACAAAAGCAAAGGCGAAGTTCAGTCGGAGACTGTTTTCCAACTTAACCAAACTCGGTGCGACGCGCGTACGAACGTGTGGGCTGTCAGAATAATGGCAAAATTACCCCGTTATCGTCGCGAAGACCGCGACATGTGCGAGCGGAGGTTACGGAGAAGTGCACGCCTCTGTGTACCTGTGTTGACACGTAATTATCTCCGGCTGGCTAGTACACGTGTCTTTCCGCCGTCGGCGACGCCGGTTTGTTTGAATTTCAGGCGTTCGACACGGTGGCCCGGCCCCGTCCGACGAATATCGAGCTGATAACGCGAATCCGCCAGCGATCTCTCGCGTTGCGTAAGCTTCGTTGTGCGGTCGTTGCTTTCGTGACTCGACCGGCAAGGGGCGACTGAAGGAGTCGGGAGAGGGCTTCCATAAAATTGGCGAGGGTGGCTCTTAAAGGGACTGGTAATTTCCGATGGAAATGCTCGCGACGGACTCTAGCCTCGCCCCCGTGTAACCCTGTCCGGTATCCAGGGGCCGTTTTAGGGCCATTCTCGGTTAATGGAATCCTGCTTTCGGGCTTGACAGATTTGTGCGAGAGGAGAGTCTCGATATCAAGCTGACTTCCCTATTTATGCACTCTCGCGAGCATATATCCCCAGAAGTGGGTCAGCGCTCTTTAGATTTGTGCCTTCGGCGGGATAAGCGATCTGTCAGGACTGCAGCCTTCCCACGTGCCAATTTATCGACGCCGAGAGCCGTGCAGGAGCTTACATGGAAGCTTTAACAAGATCAGACTCTTTCTCTTTTTTCTTCCCGAAGGTCTGGGTTAAGTCTCTCGGAGGAATGGTGTCCTCCGCGAATCCAATCACGAGGATCCTGCGTAGAATCATCTCGCGTGTCCTTTGACGCCCGCTCTGTGCTTCCCGTGAGCGGGTAATTGGAAGATGCCCCTTGTGATTTACGGGAAGAGCGAAAGTATTATTCAGGACTCAAGTGCCCGGCTCGTTTTTTTGTTAAAAACAATTTCTAAATTAACCGGCTCCGGTAGCCACACTGGAAGGGCATCCCAACAACCCTCATATAGTATTTCGCAAAGGGGTGCCGTCCTTCCCCTTCGTCCAGCGCAGGTGTAAGACTTAAAACTGCAAGAGCTCGCGGAGCAGAGCGGCTAATGTAAACTGTAAGGGTCTTTAGCGCTGTGTATCCGCTTTCCAGAGGGGGGCTGGGGCGAAGGAGGGCGCGTGGGAGAGAGAGAAAGGGAGAGGAAACATGGCAGAGCGTAGCGCAACACAGGCAACTATCGTGAGGTGGTCGGATCAATATTCCGCCCGGTCCATCCTCTGACCCATATCTCTCTTTCTCTCCAACTTACCTGTTCCCTCGTTCCCACCCCCTCCTCACCCTCCGTCCCCCCACGGCGGTGGCCTCTCTCGTTGTCTTTGACCACTTCCGAGCACCGAGTTGGATTTGTTCAATTAGCTTTCGGGGCTTGTCGTTCGTTTGCAGGCTTTTTAGGATCGTTGATCTTCGCCGCTGCTGCAAGTTGAAAGAGGGACGGCTCGTAATGGGCGAGGTTGAACGAGCGAAATCATTTTAACATCCCGGGGAATTCTAGTCGCTCCCACTTCCCTGTGGATTTAATAATCTCCGGCGAATGTATCGTCCTTGGTTCGTGGGACACCCACGCGAATTTCGAGTAGAATTTTTAGAAAGGATCCTGGGGGTTTTCGAATAGAATACATGGCCGTTATCCTCCCTGCAGCCAGCCCCGGTTGCCAGATGAATTCTGTTCAGGTGGAGGAGGCAAGGAACTCGAGTTTTCGCGAAGAATAACGTTGCCGCTGCTCTTAACGCGCCGCCTTTTCTTTTTTTTTTTTCATTTTTCCCTGCTCCGACCCATTTTCTCCCTCCTCGCCCGGCCCTCCACGGTCCACAGTGTTTTCTCTGCCCCTTTTCCGCGCCAGTTCTCGTCCGGTTTTCTTCCCTTCGCGGCCCCGTTGTCTCCTCGCTTTTGTCCGTCGTTTCTTACCTCACCGTCGGCGCGAGCCTCCGCCGAGATCGACCGTTCGGTTCCTTCATTCATTCACGTCCATCCAGTCACCGTCGACTCGTTACTTTTCATTCCATGACCTACATATCCTCGCCGTCTTTTATTTACTCGTCCTTTATTCATTCCCACGGCGCCCCTGTCCCCCGATAAACGCGTGGGCCGCGGCCTCCTCCCCTTCGTCGCGCTTCCATCACCGGGCTAGTCTGTTTCGGAGCTTCCAAGTCCCCGTGCTCACTTCTTATCTGGCCCGAGGAAACCTCCCTCGAAATCTGCTCCAGCTCGCGCCATTCTCGATTATTAATATTCCCGAACGGCGGGGGCACAGTCCCATCAGCTCCTTCAAGTAGGTCGCTAGACTGGTTTTGGCGCTGTTATGTTATTCATCGCGGCGCCATCGACCACGCGCTCGAAGGACTGCCGCGGAAATGTCAACAGGAAGGAAAGTCAGGCTTAAAAACGCCGAGACCCCACGTTTCCCTCGATCGAAATCTCCACGTTCATCCACGTAACCGAGTCTTGCCTCTGTATCACAGTGTTTGACCTTCCAGTTACCGCGGATCCGAGAATGCCCAGCGCAATCAACACCAGGTGGCAGTTCCCTTTTTCCTCTACTTCGTGAGCGCGCGATATGTGGGTCGCTTGAAAGAGGAGCGGGTTTCCTTTACATTTCGCCTGCATCACGCATCTGGTTCCACTCGTTTCATGTGGATGACGGTCTAAAAGTGTTCGGAGGTGGAGAATCCTTCGTGGATGCTGGAAGAAACGCGAGCGACGAGGTCCGGCTCCGAGGCTACGCGCGGAAATTCTCCGCGCTCTTCAACTCTTCAGGGTCTGTCTGCCACCTGTCGGGCTGTCTGTCAAGCCAACGACAATCCACTCGAGTCGATTTACTGCACGATCTTACGTACCGCGCAACAGTAACAAAGATTCGTCGATTGGCGCCGCGCCAATCCCTGCGGAGAGGTTCCCTTCCCATTTCGGCAACGGGAGCGTTCCCCGAATCTCGTTCCCGGGGACACGTAACGCCGCTGATTGGCGTCCGTAACTCTCCGCGGCAAGCCAGATTCGAGCTAATGAACCTGAATCTTGCACGGTGATTTATCTGGGCCCGGCTCCGAAGCTGCCGCTTCGAATTCTTGCGATCGATGCGGGAGCCTCTCCGAAGCCCGAACGTCACTCGGGGGACATTGAAATTACTCAGTTGTAATTTTCGTTTTTGTTGCCTTGCTGCACTTAGAGAAAGTAACTAGGCTTTTGCTGCGATTCTATTAATAGGTACACTTCGATTCGATAGATCTTCTGTGCTTGGCGAGTGGAACAGGAGCGTCTACGGCTGAGAATGGGATGAAGTTGTACACCCTTTAGGGGGCATAGTATTTTTTTTGCCCGAAAGTCAAGTATTCTTTATGATAGCTAGAAATATGGGGTTTGTTGCAAATAAAAGATCACTGTTTGAAAGTATTAAAAGAATTTTTATTAAAAAAAAAGCATCCTCCCTCCCCTCGATATAGTCGTTCAATCCTAGTTCCTCGCGAAATGAGAAGAATTGCGGTGCCATAAATTCCCCCTTCTGTGCTTATTTGAAACATAAGAACAAATCAAGACATTCAAATTTATTACATTTTTCTATTATTTCCATCTTTCTAGGTCCACGACGAGACAATTATTTTATTATTTTATTATTTTACAATAATTTATTCATCAGTTTCATGAAATTAGAGTCTCAAGAGACAAGTTTCGTGATATATTTTCAAAAATCTCACCCCTCGCGACTATTTTCATTATTTACATTTAGTTGTTGCTGAGACTTTTGTCTCGTGTAAAATTTCATCGTGGATTCTCAACTTCAGACTCACCATGGAGTAAACTTTAAGGTAATTCTACTAAGGGATCGTGAAGTTTCTGGCTTGGATCACGATTAAAATAAATTCACCTGTTCCTCTAGTATTTTAAGGATTACGATGTACGCAAGTTATTGAGGTAGGCAGCAGCTCACTCAGGATTTAATCTTGGGAGGAGCCGAGTCGAACGGATAAAAATATTTTTAATGCAGATCCAATAAACTTTAATCACGTAATGGGTAATTATAAAAATTTATGTAAAGAATAAAATCCATTTTTTTACAAAACACTTGAATTAATTCAGTCGTGGTTACATTAGTCTTCTCTTTCCTTTCTCTTTGGGGAGGTCCCAGGGCCCCTTGGCCCCCCTCAGGGTGCGCCACTGGGGGTAAATCGGAGTCAGATAGGCACAAGAATTCACAGGAAATCACTAATTTTCTTTTCGATTTCTTAACCCCTGAAACTACTCGCTGATTCAAGGACAGCTAACTATTATTACATATCTTTCTGCGTGTCTAATATCTGCCTGTGTGTAATTCTGTATATGTAAATTTGTATGGCCCGCGTGGTGGGTATTGATGTTGACGTTCGAGTCAATGACGATGGCACCAAGCACCGTTCCACGGCGCAAAATCCAAGGTGATATAACATTGACACCTTACGGGCCATAACAACGAGCTTCGTAATATAAATAGTAATCCGCGAAGGAGATGAAATAGGAGGATCTGGAAGAGGCATAACATGAAACGAACCTGGGCAAAATTCGATGGCCTGCATCGAAGCTAGCCGCAGTATCGAACCGTAGATTTCAATCTACGAAGATTGTCTGCCGTAATTGGTAGATTTCTCGTTTCCGCCTCGGCCGTTGTAAACGTTCCACACGGGCAACAAAGCTGACGGACGGCGGTAACAAAATGCCTCGTGTTAACGATGTTTTCCTCTTGTAGAACGGATCAGTCGTTTTTGATTGCCCCGATGGGATACAGAACATTTCTCCCTCAATTTTCATTCCCTAATAGAATCTCCCAGGTCAGATTTTCCTATCCTTTTGTATTAAAATTTATTCTCCCGCAATGTTTCTGTTTGGCGCGGCAGGATTCTTTGTCGATGCAAACGCGGTATTTTTAAATGTCTCAAGTACGCGTGAGGAATTTCCGAAACAGAGGTCCAGCGTTGTTTGAGCATTCCAATAGTAATTACAGCCGGAACGTTCGCGCGGGAGGCGGCGTTATTAATTTCGGGCGAGAATTTTAATTGGAGAAACGCAATTATTACGATGATTTTCAAGCTGGCGGAATTTTTATAGCTTTTATTAGAGCGCGATTTCACTGCCCCGAGTTTATCGCAATTATCACTTTTAAACGCCACTTTGCGAACGAATCCGCGGCGGGTGAATTAACGAAGATCGACATCGGCCGGCGTGACAATTGCGCGCTGATCGCGTGTCATAACGGAATTTAAAAGGATTACAAATTTCATCCCTCGTCCCTGCCTCCCCCCCCCCCCCCCCCCTCCCCGCTCGCCCATCGTAATTTACTTTCGACAGTTGCGATTGCGTTGTTATGTTTGGCGAATCTCGTTGCTCGTCGCAGCTGGAATCGACAGTAAAGCGGCCCGTGCGTTTGATTGCGTCCCGGGGTCAAATGAACGCCGATGAATCCCGAAAATATTGATTGTCCGTCGAATTGGGAGAATGTTACGTTTGAAAATCAGACCTGTTTTACCGTTAAATATGACATTCCCGATATTCAGCGGAACGATGTGTGAAGCTCAATTTGAACTGGAACGATACTTGGATCCGAGGAGAGGGGGAAGGGATTGCAATGAAATTAAAAGAAAGACGGAGTGAATATTTAAGGAGCACCAAGCTTACGTTATGTTTAGCAGGATTCGAGTTCGCAACTTTTTTTTAGAATTTTCTCCCATGAAAGATTTTATACGAGTACTGTTTCTTTCATACATATTCGGAAGACCGGTCACATTCGTAGTTTGAATTTCCCGCGACCGATATCCCACCTTGAGAAATCGGCGAGTCTCGGTGGGCAGACCCGGTTGCTTGTTCCGCTTCCGCTTGAGTCGCGATCAGGACAGCATGAGGTAAACACGTGCCGGTAGAGTAATCGCGGAAGAAATGTTCGATGGAAGAAAGATTTACTAAGACCTTGTGATCCTCTGGCTATGGCTTTGCATCGATGATTTTTGGCGAACGACACTGGAATTCCACGAAAAATCGGCGAGCCGACTCGAAGGAAAATCAAATGTGGACCTTGGTGAGAATTTCTTTCCAATTAACGTACTCCGGGGTGAATTTCGAAACAAATATTTCGAGATCGTCGCGCTTAAATGGACATAAAAGAATACGTATTTCCAAATTTCCTGTGTTTCCGATTATTCATTTATTCATGAGCTGCATTTCTGTATTCATCCGGTATAAAAAATTCTACGCCCCCAAGTATCTCTGTCGCTCAATTTCCTATATTTCCATATAATTATTTGTTTATAATTATTTCGGGGCACTACTCGAATTCGCTTGAAATCGTCGATACACAATGCGAAGACTCTGGCATCCATCTTGCCCCCGTTCCTCGCCCATAAAGGTGCCGTTTTTGCAGATTAGTGAGAGACTGTTCGAGATTCTTCGTTGTAACTCACGAAGACTTTAACGTTCGTTCCGTTTGAATATCGAAATTCCTACGGCGAGCTGAAAGGGGGAATCCAAAGAAATCTGATCGTTGCAGAAAATGCCATCGTATACGGCGCATATCATTGCACAATATTTCAAGCTGTATTGCAAACAGTTTGAACATATGTATAGGTAAGAGAACATTTGACTCTTTTATTCTCACCATTACGCAATTTTCAAACAAAAAATCGCGCGTCTACTTTATCCAACATTGCTTTTCGGAGTTGCAAATTGAGTGGCCGTGAAGGCTCGCGAGAATAAAAGTCCAGATCCGAGCCGCCGGTGATCATAAATAATTCAATGGAATTGCATCCATTAGCTCCATCAAGAATTTCAAATCAGTAGAAAATTGCCTGTCCCTCGCGTGTTCGGGCGAAATACGAGCGAGGAGAAACCGCGAGCACATGTTAAACATGCGTCGGGGCGATTAAAAACTTAATGTCCATGCGACACGTCGCCTCGGCTTGTTTTTGTCAGCCAGCCTATTTATACGCGCCTTTTGGCAGAGCTGCGCGAGAAACTTCGTCACGTTGATCACGCCTTCCGTCACGTTGCTCTTTCTCATCTGGCAAAAATTCGTCCCAAGCTAACGTCTCTGTTCGCATCCGTCTGTGGCGTCTCGGCAGATATCGGCGAAAGATACTGCGCAATTCTCAGCCCAAAAACTCACAGAATACAGGGCTCGCTTACTTAAGAAATTACGTCACTACCAAGAGCGGGTTAAACCTCCACGCGACTTCGCCTAAAAATCGCATCAAGTTTGATTAAAAAACCAAAGAGAATCGTAATAATTCCAGCGGGAAATCACTTTGATTTATCGAAACTATCAACGACCATCCGCGAGCCTTCACCAACCCCCAAAAAACGGTAAAGCTAAACGGCTAAAAAAAAAAAAACCAAAATATCTCGCCATTAGTCGAAACCGCCGATTTTCTCGCAGAGATCAAATGGATGGTCTGAGCTTCGGGACCAGCAATTCGTCCAGTGCCACTTCACCGGAGCAACACAAAGCACGATGGTGACGTGCAGCTTTCTCGATCTGAACGGGCGGGTTACCGGCTGGTTCCGAAAACGCTTTCCCCGAGGTGGAAATCGCGGGAAACGCGGCCAAGTCCCAAAGGAAATGTCGCCGAGGACAAGACGCCTCGGAAGGACGAAAAACAACCGAATCAGCACCGAAAATTGAACGTCGAGTCAGCTTCGCTGCCCTCGAACTCCCGTCGATGAGCGGGAGCGGCGAGAATCGATCCAGGATCGTGGAAATCGGATCACGTCCTGCATTAAAGATCGAAGAATTCTTTACCAAGGATCTCCGATTTTTACCGCGGTCTGGCCGGCCCTTCTTCGATCTCTCGATCGATTCTTGTCCGTCGAGGCACGTCGACGACGGTGAATTTCTTCGATCTTCCGATGGAATCGCTTAGTAGATCTTTTTTCTTTCACGGATATCGCGGGTTTTCTCGATGATATCGAAATTTGCATATTCTCAGCGTCTTGTTTGGAGGTTATAAGGGAATTAATAAATAAATAATAATAATAATAATAATAATAAGTACATGTGATGCTAGGAGTGATTCAAGCTGTAAGGCGTTACAACTGTAGACGTAAATATTATCATTGGACACGGGGGGTCCTTGTCCAATGCTAATTACGGGTTTAGGATCTTGATAGCGTTTACGTGGTGCGACTGCAAATTTTTGAAGCGCTGAAAATTTTTAGCCCACCGCGTGAATCGCCTTGTTTCGTTATGTCAGAATGGGGGAGGATTTGGTCATAATGATTGCGCGAAAATGTGTACGTCAATACTGGTGTTCGGAGTCGTCGTTAGTTTTAGGCACATTTTAGCACCGTAAGGAACAATTAAGCGAGGCAGACAAATGAAAATTCGATTAACTTTGCTTAACCACATCTCTCGAATTTATATTTCTTGCTCGTTTGGCGGCGAGGTAGTTGTAACTTAATACTATGTATCGTGCAAATTTCGATACTCGTTCGAGGAAGACTCGCGATTCGAATGTTAATAGGTAAACACATTATTCGTCTCTGCGCAGCGACAGCATTTGTGGATGGAAGTAAACAATGGTAGAAACAATTTTAAATCGGGACTCAATCGCGTTTTATATATCTCCATCGCGCTAATTCTTTTTATTGCATTTACAATTTTAAAGCTTCCCAACAGTCGATGGACTCATACGTTTGGTACTTTTATAGAACGACCGTTTTGCTTTTAGCCGCGGAAAAGGTCGACTATTTTTACACATTTTAGCTATATTTGTAATCAAACCATTATTTGCTTCTTTCCTTCGTTTCAATTTTTCATTGCACAGAAATGTCAATAAGTATTATATTTATCTCAAGCCAGCTCATTTAAATTATTTTATAGGTTCGTTCGTAGTGGTAGAACAATGCTTTTAGTAGAAAAAAAATAATCTCTCGATCGAGCATTTCTTTCGTCGAAAAATAATCGTTGATACTTTGAGAATCGAGCAGAACCTGCAAGAATGAGTAGGAGTCACGTGTTCACAGACAAAATGCGACTACTAATAAACCTTAGATACAATGAAATAGAATGTAAATTAGAAGTATCTAATAAGGATCGGTGGATCTAGTCGTAACTGTTAGCGATTGTTTATAATAAGCGTAGCGATAATTGTACAGTAAGTTAGTATTAATATTGTAATATGTTTCCTTAAAAGACCCATTCACAATTGGTAGCACAATGCTCACGCGATTTACTGTATTTTCTTTTGTACATTGCAGCATTATATTATATTGATGTAATCGTTAGTATTATTACAGTTATCTAGTGTAAAAAATCTGATAATTAACCAAGTTGTACAAAAATATAATCATGCACGATACTTATGGTCTGATCACTGACTACCCACTCCACTGCAGCTCCTGCAGTTACAATTTCCACTATTCCTGATGCTAGAAATAAAGTTTATTGCAAAGGAAGAGTTGTGAAATTTAGTACGGAATTAAAAAAATTCCAAGTTGGAATTTTAAGTGAAATAAATCAACGAAATTCTGAACGTCACATCTCATAGAGATATTCGCTTCTAAACTGCTGGAGGTTTCAATTTAATAGAAAACCTTGACCGACCAACTGCAGAGGGGTTCACACACCTTTCCATAATTTCCGTACATTCCAACTCCGACTCTCGCAAGGGGAATTCCCGAGCACAGCGACTCGATCGAAATTCCACGCGTCTAATCTAATAGAGATGTTCCGGAACGGGTGTATTTTAAACTTTGACACCAGATTCCAATTTCACGGTGCATTTCAACGCGCCCGACAAGCCGCGTTCCTCGATTCGACAATTCCGACGCGGCTCTCGTCGCAGCCATGCTCCACGCTTCAAGAAAGAGCGAGTTCCCAATAGCGCAAGACCATTCGAGTTCTATCGAAACGAGCCTAGAGCCTTGATCTTGACGGGACCAATCCTCGCGGTCCTCGCCATCAACATCGGACCACGTTAGGAAACCTCCAAGGATCCCCTATACAACGCGACCAATAGCAATTCGATCCAGCACCCATCGGGATCTCCATTCCCCCAATAACAACAGAAACCCACCGCTAGAAATCCCTAAACAATCACTCGTCCTCGATCTTAGTGATATCTCTGGCCAGAATCAACCGCCGCTATTCATGCGAAGCGTGGCAGCACCGAGGAGCAACCATCGCGGATAACCTGATCGATTGTCATGCTGGCAGCCGAGCGCCGACATGTCGTCCGGGAATGAATCGGAATCGGGAAAGCAGCGAGCGGAGGAAAAGTCGAGCGACGACAGGGAAACTGGGTTGGAAGGGGAGCGGCTGGATTGTAGAAGCTTGTGGAAAACATTGGACAAGCCGCTGGCGGGCGTCGATAGCAACGCGAGCCTCTACGTCGCTGTCCGCCAGAGCCTGCACAAGGTTAATCGGGTCTCGAGAGGTTCGTTGTCCCCGTTGACGAGCCCGCGTTCCGCGGCGGACAGAGGCGGCGTGTCGCAGGAGTCTGGCGTCGGTCGATTCGCCGCGATCAAGGCGTTGTTCGACCTGAACAGGGGCAACGAGGAACGAACGGGAGCGATCAGAAGCGAGATGGGCATGATGGGCAGGCTGGCCAGGTCGCTGGGCTGGAAGAGGCGCGACTCCCTCTCCTTGGACTTAACCCTCGCTCGTGAGCCGTTCATATTCACCGTTTCACGTCGGAAGTTACGTAGGTTGAGCAGGATCGAGGCATTCATACGATCGTGTATCTGTTCCCCACAGAATCTTCGGAGAACCGTCTCGACGCGAACGATAACGTGGTGCCGAAGTAGCGGGGGCCAAGGAAGCGGGCGACATTTCCGAGCAGTATCTAACGAAGAAAAGAACGAAGGGGGAAGAAACAGAGGAAGGTGCTGCGCCCTCGTGTTGCGGGCCTCTCCGCGAAAGTGGCACCAGCTGTTTCGTTTCCTTCAAGATCGTTCTCTGCTTTTATTTAACAAACGACTGTTTCGCGTTGGTCGGTACTGTGCCGTTTGTCGCGGCCGCGAGATATACAGAAACGATAGTCGCGGCTGGGCTGTTCTCTATACTTATTTGCACGGTGCCATCTGCGCGGCTGTTTGTCGGGCATTCGAGCGTATTTGTTCGCGGCGATTGTTATTAGCCGACCTCGGGCCCGTCTGGCCGTTTCGCGCTAATAAACCCGTCGGAAACGACGTGCAAACGGCGCGGATAATGAAACGAAGCGGGGCCTCGGGAGCGCGGCATTCGGCCGGGGGAATCTGCGAATGTGGAGGGGGAGGGGGGGGCGTAGGAAACGTGGAACGGTGCTTGCTACTTTCTGTCCAGGAGAGTATAAAACACTGGTCGTTCAGGGGACAAGGAAATACGGCTGAACGTGCACCCCTCGAGACGTAGGAAATTATTTATTTTACGAATGTAACTAACCTAACAGTAACGTGTACAGAATTATACCCAACAGCGAATAAAACATTCCCATTGTTCTACACAATCCTCAATCTCTGTTAATCAGGGAAATGGCATGTTGATCTGTTCCTCTAGAAAAATAAAGGGGCGTTTGCAATTCTGTTAAATCACTGAAGAATACGATTTTGGAAAGCTTCTTAGAGGAATGGGACAATTTGCAATATCTCTGCATCGCGAACCTGTCACCCGCATCCTCTTTTTACAGCAGGGGAAAGGTAACGTGACAGCAGGCACAAATTGCCAATATGTTAATTAAAAAACTGACGTGATCATGTATCCCCGATGATCAACTATCCCACCCGTCCCCTAAATAGTTCGAATCAGCAGAAATATTAGTCTTCTTTTCTTATTTACCATGTTATATATTCTGCAATCCGTAAATACGCTTATGAGAGCGAAGAATTTCTGTTATCCCGGCCAACGAGGACTACTCATTGGTTTAAATATCAACACGTACAATTGGTCGCTCCCTAGACGGTATTGGAAATGTTTACATAGGCTTCAGTCGTCGTTTCGTCCCCGCCGCGTCCGCACGACGTGAATATCTCTGCACTGCGTATTTCACAATTGTTTCTCCTGCCTCGTGTATTCGCAACATTTTTACTGGCATTCCTGGTGCACAGTAGCGTCGTTAATTCGCGTTACGAACGAAGCTTCAATAAAACTCTTGCTAAAATATTAACGTCGATTCAACGGACTAACTTTTAATATTTAGTGGACACGTCTTACTGCGTACTAACTGTGGTGCACGCGGTCTCCGAGACTAGACACTTTTACCCTACTCTGTACCACAACTGCTACGCGAATCACTACATTCCAAGACCATCAAAATACCACTGGCAATCGACTTGTTAACACAGAGTCCAGTGCAAACGGCACAGTGTTGTTGTCTCCGCGTGACCGCGAAGGTCGTCAACGGTTCTTTTGAACGAGACAGTACAGTTGCCCGTCGAAGTCCTGAATAACGAATAAGTTTTCAGAGACGCCACAGATACCGGCTGCGGGAACTTCGCCACTGAAGAGCAGCAGCAGATCATCTACACCAGCTAGATGGAAACCATCGTCAACTTTGACCAGAGGGACGCGAGTGTGTGCGTTACGAAGCTCAAGATCGAGGCCGCTGGCGAGAAAGTGGTCGACGATGATCTTCGCGAGTGCAACAATAACGATATCAGTGAATTGTCCGAGGTGAAGTTCGATAAGCATGACCTTGGATCTGAAAAAGGGATCGGTGATAGCTGCGCGGAGACCACCGAGGCATCCACGAAGATCGAGCCAGAACAGTCGACCGAGAGCCTGATGCACTCGGAGGAGGATCTAGATAGTAGCGACGCGGCAGAATCAATTTCGAGATTGCACCATCAAGATAGCGAACTGTCGACGTCCACTGGCGAGAGTAGTTTGCATGAAAAGAAGAGTCTATGTGATTGCAACGTTTCCATATCGAGCTCCTTAACCGAGATGGAAGGCGAGGATGGCCTGGAGAAGCTCAACAGGCGTAGTAATTACAGCCCTGCCAACAGTCAGCGGGTATCTGATGACTACGTGGACGCTACAGACTTGTCGCTGGCGGGTAACTTAGTGGATTCGTCGTTCGACGAAGAGGACGATGTTTTCGAGGACGTGGGCTCGGACGTGTCCTGTCAGGGGAGCGGCAGCAATTTTCGCTCGTTCCTGCGGCGCTTGTCTTCGAAGGTAACGAGGTTCACGCACGGCGACGCAGCGCAGAAGTTGTTCTTCTCACCGCTCGACAGACAGTCCACGGAAAATGTGGCAAAGGTTCCGTCACCTGTGTCGCCGCGAAGGGTCCAAGCTTGGAGCTTAGTGAAAGAGAGAACGCTTGCTGAAGCCGCGTGCGCCAAGCGGGACGCGGTGGCGCTTCACAGGAGCAGGCCAGGTAATCGATTATGAATTGGACAGGCTTGCGAGGAATTTGCGGGATTCACTGTAGAAAACTACGGGAACGGTCTTGTTTCTTCGAGTGCCCCTTGCCGATAGAGAAGCAGGATCCACTCGCGTTCCTCGCGTTCCTCCCGCCGTTTGCCTTTCGCTCATGGGCAAACAGCAGTTTGCAACGGGCCGCGATAAAGTATTATAAATCATCCTCGAGAAATGGGGGCTCGCGACGTCACGTTCTGCAAATGTGTACGGTGCATTAATTGAGGAGATAGGAGGAGATGACTCGCGATAACATTGTCGCAAGTAGCTCGATCAATATTTGCTGGACTCGGCTAATTGCAGGGAATCGTGCCGCCAAGTCCGTCCGAAATACGCGTGCCCGCATGGGTCCGCTGCGGCGGGGTCCAAGCGGCGAACGTGCCCAGACTTTTGCGCGCTGGTAATCCCTGCAAACGTTTGCCCGATACTAGCAGGCACTCTCAGATAATAGAATACGTGGTTGTTCGTTGCTTGCGAATTTTCCGTTTAGCGATTTTCTCGGGGGAAGTTGTGCAGGATGTGTTTTAATAATTGGCGCCATTTTTTGGGACGCTTTGGGCAAACAGTTCAGCTCTTGAATCTGTTTGATACTCGTAGAGGGTTAGGTCTACTTTTTAATAACCGACTTCAAAAAGGAGGAGATTATAGATTCGATCCGTATGTTTTTTTTTTATATATGTTTGTCCTCGCACAACTCCTCAGCATGTTGTGTGAATATATATAAAACTAAATAGTTAAAAATAAAAAAAAAATTTAAAAAAAAACTAAAACCGCCTTCAAGAAAAAATGAAATCGCACTAAAAAGTAAAAAATAATTCTTTCCCTTATTTAATCTACCACTCTCATATTTTTTAAGTCGACGCCTCATCATTTGCACTGTGCATTTAAATCTGGCGTCGACTTAAAAAAATTGAGAGTCATAGATTAAATAAGGGAAAAAATTATTTTTTTCTTTTTACTGCAATTTTATCTGTGAATGATTTCAATAGATCGTAGTCGATTGCTCGATGACGGAGAATATCCTCCGGTTCGATGGTTCTAATTTAAGCCGGGACCCCACCCAGAAACTACTGAAAAGTTTGAGATTTTTTTCTTCGAATAAATAAAAATATTGTGCCTGGATTTTTGACATAGTTTTAAAGCAATCTTTATTTTGTTAGAAAAAATTCTTTTTTATGGAGAATTGTAGAAAATGGCGGTGAACGCAACCCGCAGTAAAGTATCATTTCTCTTGTTACAGATGTGCTCTTTCCGCCGTCGCACAAATTAACAATCGCAGAGGTGTTCGACGCGCGGACGGACCGGCCGCGACCGGAGGTGCTGAAACAGCACTTTATCCTCGAAGGTAGGATCGACGAGGCGGCGGCCCTTCGTATAGTCAACGATGGAGCCGCCCTGCTGCGCTCGGAGAAGACTATGATCGACATCGAAGCACCAGTCACCGGTGAGTCTATCAACTCTCCCCTTCTTCAACTACCCCGTTCTCATTCACCAGCAGAAATTACCGCGTCCAGCGATCGAGTGTTCGCGAGCAGACGGATTCCCAGCGGAACGTCCACCGCGTTTCGACTGCCGCGGGAGCGGTTCCGCTTGTCCAGTAAATTCTGCGTCGTCAGAAGCGCGCTGAAAGGCAAGGACAAGCTGTGCCGCTCAGCTGGACGCATTATATCGGGACACGTTAAAGGGAAAAACGCGTGGAAAAGCTCTTGACACAGTTTCCACGTATAGCAAGGGTGTTGGCGCGGGGCGAGGCGGGATTCGTCGGCTTCGGTGTGCGTTTACGTTTACGCGAACGATCGCGCGAACGCAGAAAGGTATATATCGGACACGTCGCCGTGTGAACACGGATCCACGGTTGAGCGGCTGGTCTCGCCTGATCCAATAAGGGAGCTTAGGTCGATTCCGCTCGTGTGGACCGGCCTTAAACCCTCGGGCCAGGTAGAAAAGTCGAGGCCTCGAAACGGCCACGCCGCGTTTCCATCTTTCAACGGGGCTACGTTCCTCTCTATATCTGTCTATTGATCCCCTTTCACCCTCGGAACCGCGTTTTCGTATCTGCCTTTCATTATCCCCCTACCACCATTTAGCCTGCTCCTAGTCGGTCCTCTGTCGCTGCCCGCGTTTCAATCGTGAGCTTTTGCTTCTGAATTCTCGTTACGAGCAAGGCTCCTTCTGTTCTTGCTTCTAGCGATTTCCTTGCACTGGCGCAACTCCAGCGCGTCACGCACGCGGGATGATTTACTGGAGCGCTCAGTGAAGCGTTCTTCCTGTCCTCTTTTTTTGTTTTCTGCTTCTTAGCCTGACTTCTTCCACGTGTCGATGGATAATACTGCGCTAATTGGAGCGAGCGGCAAAAAGCGGCGTTCCACGAATTATTCTACCGCCGGGAGGGGAGGCGAACAGCCCGGGGGGGGGGGGTAAAAAAAAACGTCCATCCGCGGTGTTCATATTTTTCATCGTTCGCGTATTTTCTGCCGCGCGAGCAGCTGTTCCGTGGCGCAAACACCGCGCCAGAGGATCGCGTTGCAACGCAATTTCGACCGACCGTCGAATAGCTGACGACGCGGAGTATGTAGGCATTGTTTCTCGCGAGAGGATTGTTTCCCCCGTTACTCGCTGTGAATACCGACGTCGATGGAGCTCCGAAAGTATATTCTTTCTCCGCGGGAATTCGCTCCGAGGATAACCGAGGGTCGAGACTGAGATCTCGGAATCCGGGGTCTACGAATTTATAAAGTCCTGACTTTAATCATCCGCGGAATGTGAATGATGCGGGAGATTAATCTGTGCTACTTCGAACTGGAGTCGAATCAATGCCGCGCGTTTATCAACGATTCAATTGTCAGAGATCGTGGGAGCGGTTCAGCTCCCGCGGGGATTTCCATCATTGCGATTCAGTATCGACGAGCGACGCCGGCCGGCCCGAAGGCCCTCGCGTTTCGAAACGAAAGCGGTGGCCCTGACGCGGCGGCACACCCTTCCATCCACCGCGAATCCTCAATTACGCGCGTCAATTAGTTCCATCACGGTCGTCTTCACGGTGTCTGCGATTGTTCTCCGTGAACAATACACAGCAGAACACAATAACTCGGATCGATTCGATCCCGTCCTTCATCCCCGCCTTTCGCCACCCTACACGAGGCTCCGCGTCGTCCACGAGCCAGGGCGTAGTTATTACCCTCCGTCGACGGTGAGACGCAACTTTTATTGGCAAGGATTAATCCCCTTTCCACGCGCTCACCTCCTCGATCCCCTCTTCTAACTACCCCTCCACGAAACACTCGATTGCTTGCAGCTTACACCCAGCGATCTCCCCTTTCCGACCCCGCGTTTTAGCAGGAATCAGTGTTTCCAAGGGACTCCACTTACGATTAAATAATTAATTCACGCAATTCTGCGTAATCTGTGCCGTAGAAATTCAACCGTCAATATTTCTACCACAGTTAAATCGATCAGACTTCCTATGAAGAATCCCCCAGAGAATCATTGGGGAAGAATCGACACGAGGGATTCGCCTGATATCTGGAATCGCTCATTCTTCCAGCATTACCACCTTCGACCCGGTTTTTGCTCGGCCGACCTCGCTCGTACCACCGGCTGCTGCGTCCGTTTTGCTCGTAATTCATCCCACCCCCCACTCGCCGTCCCCCTGACTTCGCCCCTTTCAACACAGGTCCGCGTTCGCCGACTAGACCGCCCCCGCGGAGCACGCAATTTCCCTCGTCAGTCGCCTGTTGTTCGCCCTTTCTTCTCCCTCCGCCACGTGCGCGCCGAACCGTGCCTGCGAACACCCTCGAATGTACTTTTACCATTTATACGTGTAACGCCGCACTGCCGTCGACGCCAATCCCGCGATTTCTTACTCCTCGAGGATCCGTCGGTGTAAAAAGCGTCGGGAGAAGTGGCGGACTCGAGGCACCGTTAAAATTTTCCAACCGATCCCAGGGAATTGCCAGACAGCGTTCCTGCCGTCGACAGTTTTACCGTCGACTCTCTTTATTATCCCATTTCCTTTCTATCATGAAAATTGTTATCCACCGTGAAGCTGGTCGACCGTGGCGACCGTAAAGCGGCGCTCGTAAAATTATCCTTGGGGCCGGCGTCTTTCGAATAAAATTCTTTGCCCGCGGGACCGATTTTCCCTGCTTCGCTCTTCGCCCGCGCGGATCCAGGAGCGTGGCTTCCCGGTGATCGATGTTTGCGCTGGGAACGTTGGAAAATAGGGCACGCTGCGCGGTGGACATTTTTCCAACGTGTGCTTCTCTTCCCTACCCCGTGTATTTTATCATCTATTTCATATTTACCCTCCGTGCACCACTCGCAATAATTCACAATCTTCGCAGCACTGGGATTAAGTGCGGCATTCAGAGAATCGGTGTAAATTAAGGTTGAAAAGCTGGAAGCCACTGGCCAAGAATAAAAGAAATTCTGCTATCCACTCTGCGACGAGGAAATCGGAAATTTGATCGTTAGAATTCTTTAATCGATCCGCCTGGTACGTGGCAGCAACGATTTTCACGGTGTCCTATATTTCTGCTGCAATTCCAAGGGTCTCCAGCCTCCCCCCCCCCCCCCCCGTTAGTCGAGAGGTGTTATCTTAATGCACTTGCTTGGAAAATTGATACCCCGAAGGCTGCGGGTCGGACTGGTAAAAGCCTTGTGGACCGTGCCGAGAACGACGCGGGGTCGCGGCCGACGAGGCTGAATTATTCAGAAAATTCCCGCGGGATAGCCCGAGGGGGAAGTTTTCCGGCCCAACTCTCGTCGAACATTAATTGAGCCTCGCCGAACCCGATGCCGCATAAGCGCGGCCGGTTAATGCGTAACGATCCTGTTTAGAGCACTTTCGGCGAAGGTCCGTCTCGCGTGATTCTTATCCCTCGTTCTCTGCATCTGGGTGTTGCCCCGACTCGGTCTAATATCGAGGGGCAAACACTCGTGTGAAGAATGCTCGATGCGGAACTGTTTTTTTTTTTTTTTTTTTGATCCCATGTTGGAGTTATTTTTTTTTTAGGTATATGTATTAAGATAATTAAATATTATTAAGTAAGAATTATATTCTGAAATATCTATTTTCAATACGTTTTCTTTGCCTTATTAAATTTACCTTTAAAAGGGGGGAGGGGTCGCAGGTTATTCGAATGTTATAAAAGGGGGTCGCGACTCGAAAAAGGAGGGGAAACACCGTGTTAGATCTTGGGTGTGATTACACTGATTAGTAATCTATCGGACGGTCTGTTGCTTAGAATCGTTAATTTTTACACGTTTCTTATCTTCCGAATTTAAGTGGGTAGTGGGATGAACTGGTAACCGAGGAGATCCACGAAACAGCTGTCATAGAAACTATCCGATGTTGCTCCATCATGGATGAGAACAGACCCCTAATGGAATCGCAATTATACACGCGTAGCTATTACATCGGCGCTCGCGTTAGCTCCAACAGCTGCGAAGTCGTTAATTATCTTATTAGACGCTAACGAGACAAAGTCGACGCTCGGTTGATACACTCCGTGACTCGAACTGCAGCGCGTCGATGCGGATGTGTCGCAACGGAATTGCGTCGTGCTCTCGCGTGGAAATCGAGGTATCACTTATTGAAACTCCTGACAAGGGGAAATCGCGGCTTGTTACCAGTGTAATTTGTACTTGGAGAGATTAGAAGGTAGTCTCACTGACGCTCAGTGAAACAGGTCAACAATTGGGGCGATCAGGCGAAGGAACTGTCATAAGCTAGGGTAGGGAGCACGTATGGTTCGCTCTTTTGTAAAGATCACCAGAAGATTCCTCGGAAAATAAACTCACTTGCCTATTATTCGACTCCATTCGCTCTCTAACCACCCTTTCATCCTTCAAGCAGGCAGTGACATTATTTTTTGCTAATCAGCAGTAGAGTAAATGACCCAATTGCTGCCACCTACGCGATTACTGTCACCCTCGGCTGTTTTACGTAAAATAACGAATAAATTTTGTGAAATGATGCGTAAAAAAAATTTAGCGTACAATTGAAACTGTTATTTATACGATACAAAAAACAGCACTTAATTTTTTCTTCGATAATTTGGATAAAACGATCCAAAAATTTGAGCGGATATTAGGAGAGTGAAAACGTTGACTTCCTTACTAGCAAAAGAAAAAACAAGGCGTTAAAGCAAATGCTGTAATTATAATATTTTAGCTATTAACATAAGAAAATATAATGTTTTAAATAATATCCGAATTCAACGATTCATTAAGTCTTTTTACTTATTGATTGGGTGACAGTGATTGGTGCAAGTGTTTCGAGCATTTTGGTATTACTGTCATAGCAGTAATTCAGTCAAATACATTCGAAAGGTGTCAGTAATAGATCCCGAAATATATTTTTGAAATAGATGAATTTATACATAAAAATCGAAGTTTTAAGATCCATAAAATTTTGTTCATCAAGTAAACATATTAAACAATACTAAATAACAAGAATACCATATACTTTTAGTCTACAAGTACAAAACTATAAGATAATATCAGCGTCAACGCTTAAAGTGTCAGTACTACCCTAGCAATTAATTCTTAACATTTACTCGTGTTACTTTTCAACGTCACACATATGACGTTAGTCCTTACTCTACATTGGCTATCTACATTTATTTTCCGTATACACTGTTAGTGTTAGTTTTAAATAGCTTTAAGTGGCAAGGTTAACAACAGCTGACAGCTGTACCTCGCCTTTTGCACTCCTCTACTGTTACACGTGCTATATAACTTCTAACTATTCTTTCTCTTTGTTTTCTCTTCTCTTTCTCGTTTTCTTATATTTTCTTTTGTAATGTCTCCTGTACAACAACGAATTATTATTATTATTATGAAGCAGCCAGAGGCTGTGAAAGCTGCAGAACCATCCCCTGCTCGAAGCACCCGAAATCTCAAAAGACCTCCCACAATCTTCCAAGCATAAAGCAGAGAGTGCATGATCCACGATGCCACTCGTAAATCCACGAATATGAAAGGCCGCCATAAGGGCCCCGGAAAAGTGGCCCCGCGATTATACCCCGATACCAGAACAGCTCCGGGATACGGGCGAGCCATAAGGAAGCCTTAGAAAGGGGGAGGATAGCATAGCAACGATTCCCCTGTTGGCACTGCTCGGAATACAAATTTCCCTCTTATCGCGATATATGAAACAATGTGCTCGCGTCTACCATCCCCGGGGAGGGTGGAAAGCTCAAAGAGGACTCGATATCGAACGGAGAGGGTGGTGGTTGGGGGGAGGGAGGGTGGAAGGGGCTTGGTATGGGGGCGAAGCTGTCGGCGAGCCTCAAAGGTTTATCGTTCCTTTTCGCTGTCATTTCAGGGTAATACGCGATACTTGATACCGGAATACGTAGAGCCACGTTTATTGGATTTTCCAAAGTGCCTCCTTGCTCTGTAAAAGGAATCGAACACTTCCCCCGCTGGCCGGACCGTGGAAAATTGTTTTGCCTGACCGTTTAGGACTTCTTCTACCATTGGTCGTCTTCTACCATTTCTCAAAGACTCGGCGATCTTTAGTCGACCGCGGAATCTTTCTGCTCGGTTTATTCTGATTCTCCAGTCGCCTATGTCGTCGCTGCGAAACGGATCTTTCGGTAGCGGAAATTGTTTGTAGAAGCCACGAGGCTGCGGGCGGTGTCTAATGCGCGCGATTCATCGGGATCACGAGCGAGGAACAATTACGCGAATAGCGACAGGCTCTAATTCCCCGTCGATGCCTGGGTACTACCTGTTCCACCCTGGAGGCACCATTAAGGGCCGCCTATCTGCAGATGCAAGCACGCTTCCGAGGGAGCTCGGTGTCGTTATGGCGGCTGGACCGAGATACCAGCGAGAAGAGGAAATTATTTCGCGGCTCGGTAATGGCTCGTGTCCTCCTTCTCCGCCACGCTCTCCTTAACGGCATTGGGATCTCCAATTAGAGTGCGATTCGAAGGATTTTTCTCCCACCGGCGGAACCTTTTAACCTCTTCACACTAGGTGTCTGAAAATCGGCTGCAATTCTATCTTAAGGGGGTATACCCGTTTGTACCCTCGGAAAATGTGTACATTTTGGGGATTTCTTTACAAGTCAACGGTTCGATGCAGATTTCCCGTTTTTTTACTAGCTTTACATAGTATTATGAACTACTTAAAAAAAAAGTTTCAGTTAAAAAACTATTGTTTTTCGGAAGTTATGGATACGTATCTGAATGTCTCTCGATTTTAGACGGCTAAACGGTGGGCCTGAAAACAGCTGTATGTCGTGTCTGAAATCAAAAACAATAAAATCTTCTTATAAAGTATGTCAATAGCTGTCTTTCAACCGGGCCGATTTTGAAAATTTTGAAAAATAAAGAAATGGTGAGAGATCAAAGGTAAAGTTACATTTTTCTAAGAGAAAAGGCCACCTTTTTTCTTTATAAATAATAAACGGGGAATCGGAATAAAGAAAGCCCTCGTTGGACGATGTGGAATCTTATTGCGATCCTGCATGCAAAATTGGAAGTGGATTGGTTGAACGTAGCGCGAGTTTTTAGGCCCACCGTAATGGAAAATATAGTTCCGCTGCGATCGGTCGCGCTGCCGCCCCGTGTTACCTGGAATGTTTCATTCAAATGCATATAGGTAACTTGATTTATAATATTCCTAAAACATAAATTTATGAAAATATGTAAAAAGAAAAAAAATCCGATTTTTTACACTTTCAAACGGTTATACCCTATTAATACTGTATCTTCTTCTGATAATTCAAGTGATTTATGGGCAGCTTTATCCTCTCCCTTATCATCTATTCTATTTATTATAATTTTCGAGTCACAGGCACGTAATAAGATCTCAGTCGACAAACAACGAATTCTATTAAAACTTCCACGTTCAAAATTGATTCCAAACAGATTTCGTTTAATCTTCCTTACCTCGAGGGCCGCGGCAGTTATTTTTCTAAACTCAAAGGACCATGTAATCCAATTCCCCCCTCCCCTTTCAAACCCACCAGCTTTTACTCCGCGGGTCGCCACGTTCCCTTGACTTTTCTCGGGAAATTCCTTTGCGCAGCGCCTATTTGTCTTGGCTCCCTGTGCCCCGTTTCGACACGATCACAATGCTTCCTTGCTCCCCGGGACGACGATTTCACCGGCTCTTTCTGGCAAGGGTGGTCCCGGCGTTGCGCAACGCCTCGATGTTTCACTGCCGCGCGGCTCGCGGTGACGCAACGCTCCCTGCACCGCGGGAGAAATCCCGTAGCCAGCTCCCCGTCCGTCCGAAAGCAAAACACGCTTCCGCGTAGCCTGCGGATATTCGCAAACCAGCCATAAACAATTGGTAAAGCTCGGCGACCTAGTTCGAGAGCCCTCGCCTGCTCAGACGGGTCGGCTGCTGCATAATCTCCCTAACGACGTTCCTAAAACGGCCCGCCATGCGTTCCGCGAATAATTGCAGATGGGGTAACGAGCATCCGGAGCCGAGCCGATGAAACGCATTTGGAAGATCGACGCCGCGACGCGTCTCATTGGAGCCGGGGCCCTCCCGCGTTTTACGTTCTGTCGCGCAACTAACCGTTCGCTGGCTGTCGTTAATTTTTAACGATTGCGCGGTGAAGCATAACGTCCGCGGGACGAAACGAGGCGGCGAATAAAAGTTGGACGATTTACAGCTCGTACGGTGACTGTAAATTTGTCCCCTTGGAAACTAGGGGCGGATCCGACGGCCTCGAGCGCCCCGCGATCGCGATACATTTCTGCGCGAGGGATTCGCCTCGTTCGCGGCTTCGAAATCGAGGGGGAGGGAATTCTATTACAGACGGTGGTAAAATTTCTGCGTGAACGGATACGTGCGTGCAATCTGCCCGGGATCGGGAGATTGGTAGCCGTGATTGGCGGTGCTGCTAAGTAGTATATTAAGCCTCTGTGCTATAGGTGTTAACCACCCCCCGATTGTCGGGAATTATCCAGCGAAATAATAAAGTCTAATCGAGGCACAGTTATCCACGGGCACACTCGTAGGCTAATTAAGTCGATCGGAGGGAATCAAGGAGATACAATCAGAAGGCTTCTGGTTTCTTGGTTCGTGACTCGAGGTTGAGCTCCCCTCGCCACGTGGCCCAATCCTGCGGCCTCGCTCCTGCGCGAGGATCAAGGACGTGGTGGAAGGGAATCGTGGAAGTAGATGAAACGTGCCGAATCGATTCGAAGGATTCTCCTCGGAACAATCGTCCCCGAGATTTTAGAAACCCCCGAATCTCCGCGGCACGGTCAAGCATTTTCTATTTACAAGCTCGGCGCGAGGAATCGCTGACGAAGATCCCTCCGAGCGGACGCAGCCTACATATCTCTCCCAGAATATTCGGTACCCGGTATGTTAAGTATTGCCTAGAAATCAGATTGGAACCGAGTGGCGGTGGAACGTTGAGAAAATACAAAACAAATTTGATATTGCCAGTCTGCCTGTTCCGCTTGCCGGTGACGGTTTCACGGTTGAAAAATCCGAGATCCCGTCTCCCGCTCCAGCAATTTCATTTCGGCGCTTCCTGGCCGAGGATTATCCAAAGGAGATTTCAGAATTTTCAATCTCTCGCTCCACAATATGGATTGTATTCCCCCGGCGTCGAGTCATCCTCCAAGGCTTCCCTCCCCCTCCTCCCCCCAAATGCGGACGATGACGATTTAAAGAAACGGTCGTCATCACGCAGCACGCGTGACTGACTCTGCGGGGCGGAGGAATCTCGTTGATCGCGCGGAAGTTTTATGTGTATCGATCCCGGCTGGCTCTTTTATCACGGGGATGCATGTAACGTGGAAGCCTATATCTCGGAAGTCGGCGCACTGGCAATATGCCACAGACTTTTAGCACGAGTCCCTTCCGTGCCAATCCAATTCGAGAGCCCACGCCCCTTATCGCGATTCCCTTTCGATTCCTCCTCTCGATCGGTCGCGCGAACGACCGACGCGCTAACCCTCCTTTCTCCATATTCCATTCCCGTAAGAATATATTTACAGGATTTCGTTTACTTCGCGCGCTCGAGTGCGTGCCGAGACAGTAGAGAGAGGGATCCCGTTCGTAGAAACTTGGGCGTTTCCGCGCGAATGCGAATTATGATTTTCTGGAGAATCGTCGCAAGTATTGCTGCAGATTATGGTAACGGTTTCCGAGCTGTTTCCCGAGCCTCGGTGGGAAACGATATAAAGCGGCGGAGGATTCGACTGCTCGAAGCAACCGCTGCAAAATGCCAGCACATGCGCCGCCAAGCACACCGAGCGACCTTCTGTTTTTCGGGCCCAAGCACCCGGCGGCGTGAAACGCGTTGATGGACGTTTTAAAATACGCTCACAAAGCGTTCGCGCCGCGAACAGCAGCGGCACATTTATCGGCGAATTTCCCCTGGCTGTTACCAGTTATTTATTAAACAGCCCGCGCCAGTCGTTACAGTGGCTTTCTAGTCGACAGAAATAGGACGGCCTGTGTTCTTTTATGAGTTGCAGAAACAGGGCGATTAAAATTAACGTCTCCCGTGACGAGTCTAAGAGCGTTGCACCGTGGAAATTTCGAGTTTTAGAAGATTCCCCAAGAGCATGGCTCCTTGTAGCCGCAGCGGAGAAGCGCGTGAAGCGTTAACAGCCTTGATTCCCCCGTCGATTGCGCGATGATCCGCCGAGGACGCCCCTGGTCGAACTTCATATCCTGCGTGTATCCTTATTTACGATCCTCGGCTGAAGGAGGCGATAAATCTCGGCCCGATGCTGGACGAACTTCTCTCAGAGAACTTGGGCTATCCGGCTTTAGCCTCGGAGCTCCTCGCGGCCTTAATAAACAGGGCTGTTTCTGTTGTGGCCGACCACTTCAAACCCCGCCTATCATCCCTCGAGTGCACCGTGAAGGAAAACGGAGATTTTCGCGGGTGCATCGTATGGGTTAGCGTCGAGATTCCGTAGAGTATTCTTGGGGAAACTAAAGAGTACCTATCCCCCGGGGAGTGTTGCGCCGACCCGCGCGATGTTGCAATTGGGATTGCGTGTGTCTGGAACGGTGCATCTGGTATCGCGAGTTGAAGTGTGCTCCGTGGAAAGTGTCCTCAGCGAATATGACGGAAGGAGCGTTCGTGTCGTACGGTATCTACGTGCGACGGGTAATCTTCCGTGGTTCAGGTAATCATCCACGAGGACCCAATTTTCTTCCACGAGGATCCAAGTTTCAAGGTGTCTCCGATGGATCTCCGAGTGGCTCAGGCAGCGTGGATAACGATGGTACCGTAGATCGTAGAAGCTTCTCCCCGCGAGTCGAAATAGGTCGTAGTTTTATTATTATTAATATTAATAATAGCTTCTTCCTTCTGCGGCTGACAGCCCTTGTGTCGACCCCTATTCCTATTCCGATAATCGCCCGAAGCTCGCGAGTTTCTATTGAAATTCACCGGGCATGGACAAAGAACTCGCTTCATCTTGATCCGGCAGCGGTCGTTAAAGAGCGCTCGTGCGGATCTTATTTCACGGCGGGTCGGTTGTTTCTGCGTTGCACTTTTGTCGCGCGGTTATTAAATCACGCGTTTCAGCTGCCTCCGTACGATTCCCCGTACACGATAGCGAGCTGCTCGCACGGAGGGCATTAAGACTAACGATTAAGAATAATTGCCGCGAGCCGGTGTTCCGTTAATGGCCGCCGCGATCATTTCGCTCGATTACCATTAAACTCGTTAGTTTTAATTCCCCCGGCTCGGCCGAAGGACGGGGGGCAAAAGCGAGCCTCGCGTTTACAGACTCCTCGCGTTTCGCTGCGTCGGGCGCGCGCGCGCGCGGCATTGACATTTCCCTCCGCGTTTTCTCTCCCCCGCGCGGCCTCTGCTATTTAACGCGCAAGCTCTCCTGTCGGGGCCTGTATCGTTGCTTGCGCCAGCCTCTGTGCGTTTAGAAATTATTACAATACTCGCAGCTTGAGTATAAGGTGCCCAGCTCTTTGGCCCTGATTCATTTACTGACGTAGGGGGTGTAGAGGAATTTTTTAATTTTCTAATAATAGGGTGACCCACGTCCCATCTTTTGTAGACACCAGTTTTACCGAAAACCTTCTGGAATTAAGGGGACATTCTACTCACTCGGTCGAGAAATCCGCCACTTTTCGGTGACGGTTTTTATAATGATATACACACTTAACGTTTTCGAATTTCGGGGGGTATATTGTACCACTCTTGAAATACAAGAAAAATCTTTGTTGTTTGTTTATTTTACTTGTTTATCCGACGACTCGACCATCGGAAATAAAAAAATCAAACATATTTTTAAATTGTAGGAGTATGGTTGTCTCGCTAACCACAAATATCTTAAGATTTTTAATATTTTCCCACATTTTATGTCAATTAAATATAGAAAAGAAGTGTCACTTTTGGTACTTTCAACTTTGATCGACCGGTGTTTTAATAATTTTGGTCCAAAATTGTTCTTTCGTGGCGGCCGAAATGACATCAAAGTTTACGAATTTTTTTCTACGAAACTATGAATGTGACAATTACTTCATTATTATTTATGGTTAGGGCATACATTAAAGGACATATTGTGTAAATTTGACAGAAAAATATTGAAAAATGGCCGAGCTATCCGTTATCCTGCAAAACTCCTCCGTCAGGACGCGCGCAGACGGTGTAACGGATTGTGATGCCCAGGATTATCTAAAACTAAAAAACCTATAGTTGTATTGTTCATTGATAAAATATCTATCGTGTAGCATAAGATTTTTTTAATGCCATATCCCAATTGTTTATAGTAATTGTTTGAATTTTGCCTTTTTTGGTAAAAATTTAATGTTCATTTTCACTTACAAAAATGTTTTTTCTCTAAATCCCTATGCTACACGATAGATATTTTATAGCTCGGCCATTTTTTAATATTTTTCTGTCAAATTTACACAATACGTCCTTTAATGTATGCCCTAACCATAAATAATAATGAAGTAATTTTCACATTCATAGTTTCGTAGAAAAAAATTCGTAAACTTTGATGTCATTTCGGCCGCCCCAGGGTGGCGTAACCCCTTAAATTTCTTATTAACACAGCATCTCTCCACCAACCCTTAGGGTTCTAAGAATAGAAACGAAAAACCTGGAACCCTATGAACAGCATTAAAAAGGTCAACGAAGAATGGGACGCAAGCAAGAGTAGAGGAGCGATTACGCCGTCCGATGTTATCCCTCGGAGTGTCTTATTAATTAGAACAACATCCCCCTTCGCAGCCGCGAAGCCCTCCGGATGACTCGCTCCCGCGGGAGGAATAAATTCCTTCCGCCCGGACAGGAAAGCAGGCCGGTAGTCCGCGAGAGGCTCCCGTTGCCGCGATAATGTATTTCACCCCCCCCTGCTCCGCGGGCTGTCGCCCCTTTTTAACCGGCCACGGCCGAGCGGAGGAGAGGTTTTACGTTGTACGAGGGTAACACGACACGCGAGGGTGCATGTATTCCATCGTTCGCCCAGATACGGCCCGGCGGAGATAAGCTTTCGCGATGGCTGGCTCGAGGGTGGGCGAAAGAACGAAAGAAAGAAAGAAAGAAAGAAAGGAAAGCACGAGGCGGCTCTCCTCTCGCCTGTTCTCGCAGCGTTACGTGCGCCGAGAATTAAAGGCCCCAGGCTATCGCCGGGGCGCGCTATGCAGATATCCGCGGGGGCGAATGAGACTCGGTGGGAAATACGGTTCGGCCTCGGAAAAATTGGCCGGAACAAATAAATATCTCCTAACGAACGTGACCCCGCGAGACCTCTCCGCGCTCGCGTTTTACCCCGTTTCACCCCGTTTCTGGGTCAACCGCGGGAGGGGGATGGAAACTCCGCGATGGCCGCTCGAGGTCCCACTGATTCGTTCCGCCGACTCGCGCTCCAAGTTCCGCGCTCCTCCGGCGGCTACGTACGGCTGGACACTTTTGGTTGCATCGATCCTTGGCTTCTTCGATTCTTCCCAGCCGCGAGGAGAGCCGTTCTGTTGGAGGTTACAGGATCAACGAGGTGTCGTGGAGCTTGGAGACTTTTTTTATTAACAAGGAGAATAATTATATAGGGTCATTTCGGGGGAGACGCACCACTTTTTTCGATTGCTTATATAGTCTTAAATAAATACAACTGAAAATTTAGGGAAATGTAATTTGATTATTTATTTAAATCTCTTTTACAAAATAACACATTGAATATATAAAAACTTTATTTAAATATTAGAATACGCTTTCTAAAAAACATCGAAAAATCCTGTACCTAAAGGAGAGATGCACTTCAGACTCGGGGGAGATGCTAAATCCGGGGAAATGTTGAAACACGTTGTTATAGCGAGAGAAGAAACTACTGCCCCTATATAAACCAATAATAATAGTTAAAGCTACGCGATAACAATGTAATAAAAAATACACTCACCGTTCATACAAATTTTTCGTCTGAAATCCAACACAACGAAAAGTTTATTCAATTTTAATGCTCTTAAACCGCACGATCGATGTGATTTGTTTAATAAGGTTATGTTTGTAGACAAGAGCACGCGTCTTAACGGTTGAAACAATGCTGCCACTTATGTAGTGTGGCCGGAACAGGAGGTGGTGCATCCCTCCCGAAATAACCCTAATACCTGCAGCATCCGTGTCCTGTTACAATAATATTCCTACCCGAAAATCGTCTCTCGGTGAATGCGACAACCCCGAACTGCAACAGGATACCGCGAATAGCCGCGGGTGTAGTTTCTCGTGAGAATCAACCGAACTCCACCCCTCGTCACTCGAACTTTCCCATCGTCCCTTTCGTTTCGTCTTTATTCGGGCCAGAGTCAACCGCCGCTGGAATGTGATCAAGCGTTTTAGTTTTCCCGTGAAACTTTGGTTTCGCGTCCAGCTGCGAGCTTCGGCAATTGGTACGATAATCGAGGAAGACTTTTTTACTTTGGACGGTATTTCAATACAGCCGAGTTATCGGATGGAATTTTTTAAAACACAAGCTTTGGAGAATCTTTCTGTTACTGGCGCTGAAAATACCAGAAAACCATCGATTATTAATATCGAAAGCAAATCCCTGCAAGCTTCGAAAGTATCGCGGGGGGGGGGGGGGGGGGGGAAGACTGCGGACGGATTCACCTTGCGGAGCTAAACCTAGATCGCTTCAACGCAGTTTTTTTTTTTTTCTTCATATTTTTCCGCTTTCACTGGTGACGCCCAGAGGCATCAAGCGTCTCCCTTCCCATTCAACTGAATTGGCTTCGTTCGATCTCGCGGATCAAATGCACCGTCTAATAACGAGAAACCCTGCGAGGAATATCGGATGACGATCCGCTGGATGCGGTTTATCGTTTAAATAATATTTCACGCTCGCCGGGCCACCGGTGAAGGAACAGTCGATCGTTGCATCGGGAGTTCGTAATTATGCAGCGAGTTAGGCGGTACGTCCATCAGTTTGCCGTTCCAGGTAAAGCATCCTCCTTCGCTTGTTAATTAAACCAGGAGCTTCATATTGGCGCGTGTTGACTTTCAGCGCCGGGGAGTATCGTTTGGGAATGGGTAATCCGTTGGTTCTCGGGTTGCGGGCTCTCGAGGATGCCAGAGGAATTGCGAGGAGGTCTCACAAATCCGAATGAAACCTCCAGGATCCTCCCAACCACTTCCACGCAACTTCCGCGTTTTTGCCAGCTTCAATTAGCAATCGCAGCGCGAGGGTATAAAATCGAGAGGTCGATCTTCCGCGGAAAGACCCAGCAAGTTCTCCACAGCTTCTCGCCCCGGGAATTCGAGTGGACAAAACGGAGCTCGAGGAAACTTCCAACGCGGTCCTTTTTTGCTCCTCTTCGAGAAAAGAGATACCATTTCTTTTCCATCCGTCGTCGGAATTTCTTTCCTCGTGCTGCCTCCGTCTCGCCAACCGGTTTCGTTCCCCACGCAACGGCATTTTCCTCGCGTCTGCATTTTGCACGAGCGGCAGCTCGCCCCCCTCTCCCTCATCCAGTTTCATTTTCCGTTTATCAAAAATTGATCCCCTCGCGTCGAGGGGTTCGTCGCCGGGGCGACTCGCCCGGCTTCTGTTTGAAATTCGAAACGGGAACTCCTCCCTCCGCTTCTCTCATATTTTGTTTGCGTTACTCGGAAGCGCGAAGCCCTTTGAGCGGCGAGAATGCTAGAATAATATGAGGCGGTTCCCAGGAGCTGTAATTAAATTAGAATCCAAGGGACCGCGCGGAAGTTCACATCGATGGGGAGCTGCGGGTGTATGATAGCAGGAAATTGCAGTAAAAACGAACACCGGGCCAGATATTTCAGTCGGGGAAATTGTTGGGGAATTGTCGCCGAGGGCATGGAGATCGGAACGCAATCGTGTGGATTGCCAGGCGTTCGATAGTTGCTCAAGTTGTCGCGGCTGGCGCAGCCATACGACAAAGAACACAAAGTCCGCGGCCATTTAATTAAAAGCCACCCGCAGGCCGCTCCAATTTCATTACCACGGATGCTCGATCCTTCGGCACCCGCTCAACTTCAGCGCACCAACTACACGTTTCTCGGGGATGGGAAACTCATCGGTGCACCGCGATTTGTTATCGAGCGGTCGACGTGCTCCAAACTGCGACCGGTAATTTGATTTTCCCGCGCAACGTTCGGGGGGAAAAATCGCCTCGAACCGGAACCGTCCACCCTCCAACACGACGGAGTTTTAGAAGCCAGCGTAATATTAGTGCATCTTTGTAAATTAAATGGCACCGTGTTTGGCACCGCGTATTCCACAAATTGGAAGCAAAGATGGTCCCTTAGAGGATCCTTAGAGGGCGCTGCGATCCTCAATGGTATTTCTCTGATATTCGAGGAAAGACAAATTGCTTGGAACTGTGACCGAACACGAACCGTTTCTCGCTGCTTACCAGCAAAGGGTTGCTGCAAGAAGCTCAACGTCCGTTCGCGTTTTTATAATCGATAAAGGATTACGCGGCAGCCGCTGCGCAGACGGAGGAAAAGTGAAACGGTAGACTGCGAGATTGTAAAGTAATTATTTACGAGCGCCAGGGGACGGCTCGTCCACTGACTCATTTGTATTCGTGTCTCGAAGACGTTCCTCCACTCCCTGGGAGAGCCATCGAGTTCAACCCTCGCGTGGAATCTCGGGCGAGAGATAAATCACCGTTCCCAGCCCCCCTTCCCCCCATCAGTAGCATAACAGCCGTATAATGATCCATAATAAGAAACGCATTTCGCCCTCGAAGGGCTCCTACCAGCGTGCTAAAATGGAGACGCGAAACGGTCTCCCCCCCCCCCCCCCGTCGTTACGTCCTCGCGTTTAAACGTGAATATCTCGAAAAAATGTCGCAGCAGAAACATCTGCTTCAATCTTCCCTCGCGCGCTGCCCGAATTTCTCTTCAGGGCTAGAAAAATTCATCAGAAAGTTAATCCCTCCGGTTGATACCAGCGCCAGGTTAATTAACAAGTTCCAAGGGAACCGTTAGCGATATTCCACTCGCCTTTCGATCCTCCATCGCGATAATCACAGGCAATCTAGTTTATTAGCCAGATCGCGCGCGTTCCCCCTTCGCCACGCCACCGTTAACCTGCCGAAAGGTCCTCGATAATCTCCCTCGAAGGACATCCGGGAGCCGATACGCGGCCCTCGCGTGCTCCCCGATTAATCGACAGGGCACGTGTGGCCGCTGGATGATAACGGGATATTTCAAGGCCTCGGCCGAGGGGCGCAGGCCTGGCGGTAGAAAGAAAAGGGAAAAGGGGTTGGCGAGCGCCCCGAGGGTCGCGTTCACCCGCTATCAAATGGCAACGGCGTCGTTTCCGCCTCCCTGGAACGGCGTTCTCTTCGATGGAAGAAATCCAAGAACACGGATGGATCGCGGCTCTCGGGCGCACGTCTATTCTCAAGCTCCTGTCACCCCTTCGCCCTTCGCGTGCTAAATTGGTCCGGCTGTCTCTGTACTACCCCTGCGTTCGGAATAACGTTCGGCGGATACTTATTATAGAAATCGTTCGAATTTAACTAGGATCTACGGGAATAGGAACGCGCGGTCTGTCAGCCGTCTATTTCAAGAAACGCTTGACAGCTGATATTTAGAATCCTCGCCACGTGGACGCGGGCCACGTGGACGCGGCGAACAGCTGGCCGTCCCCGCCGAGCCCGAACCGCCGCGATTTTCAGCCGCTCCTCGTGAATTCTTAAACGGCCGACGATCGACGAACCCCGACCACGCCGCGCGTTACGTAGGTACACTTTCGATCGAACTATTTATATCGCAGACAATCGCGCCTTCTCTTTGATGTGCTCTAGCAATGGCCACGCGTTTTCCCGCTATCTTTAGACAGCCCGCCGCGTTACCTTGCCACTCGTCGCCGGCTCCCGTAACTCGTTACCGCCGGCGACGACTTTTGCCGCGGGGTCTTGGAGGAGCGGAGCTGTTCGACGGGGAAAGGCTTGGATCTTGTTGCACTCGAAACCGCGGGATTTTGTATGAGAAGATTCATGGGAGGGAAGTAGGCGTGGAAGTTTACGCGAATTCGCGGGAGCCTCTCTCGCGAAAGGCAATTTCAAGTTTTAAAGAAGCTTGCTGGGGTGTCGCAGCCGTCGGGTTAACTTTGCCTTCCTGTACTATCTCCGGCTGTACTCGACGCCACGCAGGGGCTGTTCATTTGGCGCGTGTAAGGGGAAGATTCGATTTAACCAACGGTTACATCGATGCCGTTGCACACGGGGATCGTCTCATCAGAGACAGACGATCTTGTAATCCGCGCCAGGACAGCTGCAGCTCGTGTTTCCCACAAGCTCCGGTTACAACCCCCTAATCTTCTCAGTCGTGTGCAACGCTCGAGCGCGCTTCCATCAGGCTGTTCGAGCCGCCGGATGGATTTCGTGATCCATTCTTTTGCATCGAGACTGTCGCCGGCTTATTAGTGAAAGTAATCCATTAATCGTAGTGTGAGGGAATTTGAAGGATAAGTCACGTCTGTGACACCCGATAGATATATCAGATTTTGATATTTTGATTGGACTAGCCTCACTAACGTACTAGGTACGTTTGGAAATTAAGAAAGAATTACGGGATATGTTTGCAGAGGTATACAAAGTAGTTGCAGGGTGGCTGTGCGCAAGATGTTGTTTAACCCTTCGTTGTCACACCTTCTTATAACCACTAATTGGTCACACGGGGTTCACTGTACCCCAGCGTCATTTTTGAGTTACCATTTTCCAGTTTTTTTTTTTAATCTTTTAACTTTTCAGTGATAATTGTACATTCGTAATAATTATACAGTCATGGTCTAATAGTCTTTTTTTAGAAATGTAAATTTTGATATGATAAAATTTGTAGTTGAAAATGAGCGATTTTTCCATGGTTGTGTGAACAACACACATTTTAAAATTTTTTTTTTATTATTTGTTTTGCGATAAATCATCTTTGGAAGACGTAAAGGTGCGACATTTCGAATCGAAAATTGCTCTTGGGGTGCAATACGGATTTGGGTATAGGCTAAGTAGGCTGCAGCTTAAGGCGGTAAATTTTGGGGAGCGGCGCGTGATAAATTTTGGGGAGCTTTAAATTTTGGGAGCGATAAATTTTGGGAAGCGGCAAATTTGGGGAGCGGCAAATTTTGGGAACCGGAAAATTTTGGAGAGTGTTAAATTTGGGAAGCTGAAAATGTTGAAAAGTGACAAATTGAGGGAGCGACGAATTTTGAGCGAAAGAAATTCGAAGGTTTTTAAACACTGAGGCTTGAGCCAGCTTAAAAAGCAATTCACTTCTTTTTCATCCAGCAAAATACCAACGACTCAGATGTGAGTTGCCACGTTGAATTAATTTCAAAATTGTCTCGAGCACAGCGTCGCCGAGTCTTCAAACCTGTCGGTGTCCGAATACTTACTAACGGCAGTGTACCTACATAATGGTCCAGCGATCCGCGGTAATCGATCAATAATTCCACGGACCTGGAGGAACGACGAGCTGCCCAGGCGTCTCGAAAGTTACCCCTTTGATCCCACCCCACCGGAAAGTCATTCCCGGTAATCTACGTCGGATTACCCGTGCAGCTCGGCTGATCCGCTCTACCCATTTTCCATCGGGAATGCGCGCGACAAACACGCGTGCACACGCTCAAACGCATATTCAAACAGCTTTGACACGCGTGCCGATGACGTGAAGACGCAACGCCTGTGATCCTGGCTTTATCCTGCGCCATTAATCCATGGTTCGGTGGACGTGCACGCCGGGCGATATCAATCACACGTCCGTCCATTTGTCTGTCCATTAACAATGCCCGAGTGCAGTCCGGCACTTCGCGGTATTCGGTGGTTGGACGCACCTCGAAAGGCTGCTGGGAAAAGTGCATTGCTCGAGCGCACCGAGTCCCTCCAACGACGCGCTTCTTTTATATTAGAAGCACCCTATGAAAACTACTTTAAACCTTCACCGACATCAACGTGTCTTTCCCCAAATTATAGCCCCAGTGTCCCTAAACGTCTGTTCCAAGCGGGTTAAGCGAAGCTTCCTCGGGAAAATCTATCCCCAGGAAAGGCCTGAGCGTTTCCCGAAGCCACGGGCCACTCGGACTGTCGACTATAGATCGTTGCATGAAAATCCCCTGATGGAGTAGACGCGACACAGGGCAACACGGCCACGCTCCCAACGCTAATCAATACTTTAACCAGACGGAGCCGTCCCTCCGCGGGGCGGCAGAGATTCCCGAACAGGGGACCAGGGAAATGAATGCAGGCGTGGCCGGAGAATCTCCCTGGAAGATCCCGCTCGGCGGGGCGCGATACGGAAATATTCCCCTGGTAATTTACGACGGTGCTCGAACGACACCGGCGTATCATCCGGATTTATGGTGCTCGTTAAAATTGCCCATAAAAGCCGGTTGCGAGCGGAGCGCGGATTGCTTTTTCGGATTAAACGGGAGCCGGCCGCGATGCACCGTCGCGCGTTTCTATTCTCGGCGGAACATGGCCGCGCCTGCCGCTGCTTCCGCGCGTAATAATGCACCCGGAGATGCATTCCCGCGCAACGAGCAACATTTGTCCCCGGGAAAATGGGCTCCTACTCGCCCCACCCTGGGAGCCTCTCGGGAATAAAAGTCGAGGCGTAAATCGCTCCGCGCGAAAGGACGGAGGGAATAGCCATGGCTCCTTGCCCTGTCCGCGCGAGGCTCGTTGACGGAGGTGGGCCCCGATGGAAATACGAAACTGGCGGACGAAGGGGCACGCGCAATTTCTTCCCTAGAGCTGATCCGGAGCTCCTGATAGCGGAGCTAATCGCTGTCACTCCAGATCCCGCGTGTTTTAAGGCGTTCCACGGCGACGGCCCCGCGGCCGACGGAGCGATGGTAATCCGGGCGGATTAGCCGTAATGGACGGGTTATCAGAGCCGCTATTGATGATGGATCGCGTGGGCGGCCGGTTTCGTGGGTACAGAGATCTCTCGTTGGAATTCGGAATGGAAGCAGGTGTAATTAGAACTGGATTAGTTGGCCGAATCTAGCGGGCCCTGGCTTCAACGAGCCGTGACCAGTCCCGTGCACACGCACGCGTTCGCTTCTGACATGGTGTAACAGTTCGGCACGCGACAGTGGCCGGTGCGTGTACATTTAATTAAAACGGGGTCGCGAACCGACCGGAGCAAAAGAGTTAAAAAGGCCGGGTTAAAAAGGGTCCCTTTGCGCGCTCCCTTTTCCATCGCGGTCCTCGCGACGCGCTAGGACGTTGTCCGATTGCGACAGAGGTCCCGAATCACGTCCCAATACGGATCACGGTGTTTCTTCCTCCTTTCTCGTCCAAAGACTACCGATCGGAGAAAAGCGAAGTCCTGGCTCAACGGTTCCTTCCAGGCACGACTGACGGAGCCTCGGGAAGGCTGGAAGAGCCGAGGGTCTCGGTAGCAGCTTTGACTTTTGAACGAGTACCTATAATATAACAGAGAACAAAGCGACGCCGTGGTGACGGTGATGATTAGACTCGAGGTTTGACAAATTACCTGTGTAGTTTAAGGCATCGCTGTTGGGTGGCGGCCAAAGACATTCTATGGATTCCGTTGCTTCTAAACCCTCTTCTTCGCTCTTTCTAACTAGCCGAAGCTATGTGGGCTCTAGCCTCCGTCTATTTCTACCGGGCTCCGGAAATACACCGATAGGGAAAGCTAGAATGAATCCGCTTGAAATGAAAGTGATCGTAGGTTGGGAATGGTTGAAATTATTCTATTGCGAACGGTGCGTGGTGGTTTCAGCAGGATCCTCCCAAGCAAATATCCACTGTTCAGGAACAGTTGTCAGTGTACCCGCAGTTCTAGCTTGGAGAAGCTGCCATTCCGTCGGAGGCGTGGATCCTGCGGAGGCGCCAGGAGGAAGAAGCAAACCCCCGCGACCGACGTGAGGGAAATCCGGGAGCGTGTACGTCCGAGGTCTCCTCGGGCAACAGTCATTGTGCTTAGAAGTTGCTTAAGCTAATTGCGAGGTCCGCCCTGGGAATTTCTCTTGCGCGGCTAATAGCGGAGCCGGAGTGGCTCTTCACGACGCTATCGTGCTCGAGCTGATTAAGTGCGCCCGTGGACCGATGTTAGACGACGATAATTTGCGGCTGGATTATGTCGTCGCGGTGCTTACTGACGGAATTGCCCCCCTCGATACCGGTAATCGTGACCACTCGATAGATCGACCCGAGGAGAATAAACCGGCAACTACGTTACAGCCTATTTTCCACTTTTCGGTCGCCCCGACACTCCGACCCCTCAGTGGAACCTAGTTACTAGGGTGGTCCTTATTTTTCAACTTTAAAATTTGTATTGACCCTCTTAAATTCTTCTATTCGCAAAAAAAAATATCTTCGTGTTTTTTATTTGTATATTTTGATATATAAAGGCCGCTCAAGGACTTTATAGTTCGCGTGTGCCACAAGTCTGGCAACTGCGACTTTCCATAATTGTCACTTGTCAATTTTAATGAAACGGGGTCCATATTTATATATCAGAATCCGAAACCAAGGTTTTATCTATGCGTTTAACGACCTGAATAGAATGTACTCGTCAGAGTTTGCGTCTGCATCTGATTCGAGAGCTGCTGACGAGAGAAATTTAAATGTGCATATAAAGCCTTATGCCACATCACAATATAGTAGACACTCGTTATAAACCCGTTTCGTCTATGCGATGTGTGCCCGAATTTTAATATTATACTCTCACTTAAAAGTTAATAAAATCATTTTGTCCTTATTGTAAAAATTTCTATCAATTTATACTGAAAATAGTAATATTTTATTGCCATTGAGCGACCTATAATCCTTAATATATTTTAACAAAATTTTCTGCGAAATTCTTTTAGACTATTTGGAAGCTTCTGAGAGGGTCAGAAGAAATTTTAAAAAATTTTGATCTTTTACCATACCTATAATCACCACACTAATTAGTCACCCCTTTGATCTGATCTAAACTTACTCCAGCGAGCGAAACGAACGATTCCTCGCCACTGTTCCGTGGCCGTTGATGGATGAGTGTCTCGAAAGTTCACACCGCGAGTGGACTACATAGAAGCCCTCTACCTACGTTGGTATAGAAACGACGCATTGTTCAGAGCACGCGGAGAAACTTTCCAACGGAATTACACAAGTGCTCGTTTCCGGAGAAACTTCTTAGGTGGCAAAAACTACCCGCGGACCCCTATTCGCTATTCGAATTCTGCGAGATTAGTTCCATACTTCTATAAATCATCGTGTTCCTCGTCCCTCAGCCCTGTTCGTCGTCGAATTTCACCGTGAACGTGTCGCGGAACGGACTCGACCGGATGCACAGGTTAACAGGGCTATCGTGACCTGGATGTTTAGAGTGTTGCGATGCACCGTTACGGTGCTACGTGTTCGGAATGGGTTACTCTGTGACGTCGCCGGGCGGAGAGAGTCGGAGAGAGCCAGCGAACTTAGTCCCGTGTCCCGAACAACCAGAGACCGGCGATGAATCGCAATTATTGACGGGATAAACGCGACCGGGTCTGATTAGGGACGGACGCGGGGCTCGTTCTTGGGAAATGAAGTCCTCGGCGTAGGGGGGGTTGCTGGGGGATCGCAGGCCGGTGAAATGGAAATTTCGACAGGCAGAACTAACCTGCCGAGGGTTAGAGTCGGGGTGAAGGTACCTAGGTTGTAGATTAGAGGGGCCTCGGTTTGTGGAGATCCAGGCGAATTTGATGAGCGTTAAGATTTCTTTAATGAACGTACTGTAATTGGGAAACTCCTGGCTGCACGGTTAGTTCTGGGAGGATGGATACGGTTCGGGGACGACGGAAATTTTTTAGTCAAGGGATATTGATCCAGGTGACATTAAGTGAACTGAATTCTAAGTTTGAAAAGGTTCAGTTTATATTTGGGGGATTGATTGAGCCTCTTTTTAGGTGCTAGTGAAAATAACCCTTCGCTCAAGCACCGTCTGTCAGAGTATGTCACTGCAATCAATGCGGAATTTTATCTGTTCGTTCAGCGTCTACTTAGGCTGCTTCTGTTGATGATGCAGTTAAGGGGGAACACCACTGTGACGACCGGAAAAGTAAGCCATTTTTAAGATTTTTCTCAGAAATAATTTACAGTTTTCATCGAAAATTTTTATTACCTACCTTTAGTACGCTGTCTTAAGAGACTATACAAAAAAAAAAAAAAAATAGAAAAAGATCCATACATTTTGATATAATAATTAATCTTCTAGACCCCCCGCGCGAACTGGTCGAATGTGTAACTATGGAACAGCAGGTCCGAAATCATATTTAATTTTTTTTATATAAACTATATGAGTGTAGTTTCCGTTGTGCGCACCGATTTCTTAAACAAATTATTTTTGTAAAAATGGTGCGCTTTAGAAGAAAACTTTCGAAAATCCGCGAATAAGATGGACAGTTTTTCGAGCGTATTTCAAAAAGTTTGTTTTCAATCAAAAAATCCGTACGCACAACGGAAACTACACTCATATAGTTTATAAAAAAAAAATTAAATTTGATTTTGGACTAACTGTTCCATAGTTACAGATTCGACCAGCTCGCGTCGGGGGATCTAGAAGATTAATTAATACATTCAAATTTATGAACGCTTTTCTATTTATTTTTATTTCGTATAACCTCTTAAGACAGCGTACTAAAAGTGGGTAATAAAATTTTTCTATGAAAACTGTAAATTAGTCCTGAATAAAACTCTTAAAAATGGCTTACTTTTCCGGCCGTCACAGTGGTGTTGTTCCCCCTTAATTATGTTACTCATTCCGTCTTGCTTAAGTCGATATTATTGTTACCATTGCTCCTGTTCCTCACTAAAAGATCAACTGTATAGACCACCGAAGCTTGTAGAATCCGAGATTTCGCGTGACTGGGAATTGCTCGATGCTGTAAACTTCCGCCGTGATTCGGTGTAACGGGACAGTGAATTCTTCGGGAGGTGTGCGTCCCTTCTTTTCAATTTTCCGGGCTTGTCAGTCACTGGAAGTAGCTTGTAAATATTTGAGAAAAGCTCGCGGGGGTGCTTACCAATTTCATTCTTCTTGACTCGGATTCCATTTCGCCCCTCGTCGGTTGAAATAAAAGAAACCCGACTACAGATGCTTGGAACAGTGGAGAAAGAGATATTGCGAGGATACCCGGTACCGAAGCATTCCAAAATTACATCAGAGTCGAAAGACTCCTCTTTGCCCCTTTCCTCCTCGTCCAATGTTCTTTGAAACCATTAGACTTCTTTAAACGTATATAGAGATCCTTTGCTCCTAACAACTAATGCACAGAGCTTCATGCAATTCATTGAATTCGAAATTTTACCTCCTAGATTCCAGATTCGTCAAGAATTTCGCGTAGATCGCGTTTCGACTTGCAAGGAAAGGTATCTCGAGCAACCTCGCATCTAAAACACAGTAATAATACGAGTTCATTGCGCACCGTGTGCACGTGGAAATTTCAATTGCCGTGGAAAAAGAGACCGAGGAGCCGGGGAATACTCCGGGAGCGAGGGATCGTCGCGATGTCGACCGTTGATTAGCGATAAATCGCAAGAATCGGCCCTCCCATTCGCGGCGGTTCTCGCCGTTCTCGTTTTAAACCGCGGCGAGTCGACCGTTTAAAGCCGGCCATTCGTATTAATTATTCCCACGTCGGTCTGATTAACGAGCTGGCCCGTGCAATTTGTAGTCACGCTCGTGGCCGCCCTAATGATAATAAAGCAGGGAAAAAAGGCGAACGCGACGACTCGGTCGGCGCCCAGACGCTATCGATCTCTCCGACTCCGGCTTGGCCGATGTTTCGATGGATGAACCGCGCTTCAAACCCCCCGCCTCCGCCTTTATTCCATTACACACTCCGCCCCATTAAATGCCCCCGTGAAATTAACGGAATTGGCCCGTTTAACTGACTTAGTATATGTCGATGGATCAAATGCAGAAAATAGGGGATTAAACGTCGAGCCGTCATCGTAGCTTCACAGCCAGCTGGCAGGGGTTCAGCCTCCCCCGACCTTCCAAAAGCTTTTGTTTGTTTTTTTTTTTTCACCGGCTATGCTGGAAAACAGAGAAGGCTGAATTGCGTAAATTCTCGGCTTTGGTAGAAATGTACACGCTGGCGACCGTGCGACGCAAAATGGTCCGAAAAATGTACTTGCTCTGACGCATAACAGGCCTGGAGAGGCTGACTGCTTTAAAGCGATCAAAGTTTCATCGTCCCCCGCATGTATTATTCGCGGAAATAACACGGACAGGTACACTCGAATTATTAAACTTTACGAAACGAGGCTCTCGTACGCGGAGCGAAGAATCAACTGGCTAGATGCATGTTTCATGTTCCCTGTGAATTCAGCACTCCCTTGTACTCATTACGAATTCCCCGTGGGTATCTCGAATCCTTGGAAAGGAGAAATAAGTGCATAAATAAGCACTGCTTACACTTTGCGAAAATCACAGAAATATTATTATAAAGTCTCGCAGGTTTCTTTAAATTATTACAAATGTAGAAAAAGTGAAAGATTTACTGTCTTCATTCGTTCACACCTCGGAATAAGCTTTCGCTAGAGATTCTGGTGTTGCCCTGATTTAAAATTCTTATCTTCAAGAAATAATATTAACCCTTCTTTGACACTCTGGGTGTGAGCCACCCCTAAGTTGATTTCGACGTTCTGTACCTTCTATATACAAAATAAATACCCTTTTTCCAAAGCCAACTTACAATCTATTTTTTCTCTCAAAATATTATATCTGAACAATAACTCTGTAGATTTTTAGCTTCTAAAATTGAAATTTGTAAAAGTTACAATTTTTTGAAGATCTTCTTGTTTTCTCGACATATGGTAATCTAGAATTTTTCACAAAAACTGTGACAAACTTTCAACAAAAAAAAAACTATTGTAAAACATTCTAGAGACCTTGAAATTAACCCATGATTTTTTTCACAACGATTAGATTCTTCAGACGAGAATGGCAGTCGCTCAAACATTACTCGGAGTGTGAGAGCACCCAGGTACGTCAAAGTTGATCGAATGAAGACGCGTGTCAACGAAGAGTTAATAATAATCCACACGAGGGTTAACGTTTATGCCTGACTAATGTACCCAGTATCTTCTAATTGCAACAACCCTTGGACAGATTTATAAGCCACCGCGTATACGCGTCACTCGGACATCGCAAGACGCTCCCGTGTTTTCCAAAGTTCGCGCCCGAACGATTATTTAAAACAGGCTGAGGAGTAGCGAGGAAGAGAGGAGAGAGTGTTCCCTCGCGAGAAAATCTTTCACGCCCCCCGGCGCGTACACGGCGTCGTATTTTCCTCCCAGGGACATTACTTACCATCGTCACCGGGGGGGTTGGCTCGGAGGAGGGTGGGTTTATATACCGCTATGTAGCGGTGTAAACATACCGGGGCGGATCGATTTATGCGGCTAAGTAAGTGCATTTTTATGCACCGTTTCACAGCCGAGACGAGCAGCCTTGCAACGAGCCACTTCGTTTAACGAACGACCCATATAGACGTGTCTGCTCTGACCCCGAACGTCCTGTACCACAGGGTACATTGTCGATTCGTCCTTTCGCGCGTCCACGGTGTTCAACTTCGTAGGATCATAAAAGAAAAAATTCGTCTAATTCGGCGTCGTTTTGAGCGCCTCAAGGTGGCGTACCCTTTAAGGTACATACTGGAAGAGTGAATCACTTCGGGGGGTTTAAAGAATCTCGGCTGAGGGCAGAGTTTCCAATGGACCGGCTTGTTAAATGGGATCCTATACCTGAGAATGTACACGGAAGAAGGAAGTGGGTTGAAAAATCGAGGCTGCCATTATTCTTGAGGGAAGCTGGGAGCTGGCATTAATAACAGACGGTTTGACTACGGGAGCTGGATTTATCGCGTCCGCCTGGGGCTCGGCGATGCCGCATCCCGAGAACCAATTAGCAACAGTATGCACGGTGGAATATTAATTATTAGTCAATCGGCTTATAAAAATTCGACCGTCCGCATCGTCGATCTGATTTGACTGAAAGCTCGGAGATGGAATAAACCAAGTGTAATGAAGCGAGATTTTAGTGTACCTATATGCGGGGAGCGAGTAATTACCAGGGCCCGTTTAATGGTAATCCGTAATATTCTATGCGCTGTGTTCGTTTCGCGTGCTACGTAATGCATTGGCGAGTCTCGTGGCTGGGAAGCTGGACATGTTTGCCTCCCATGCGCTCAAGTTGCTCGTCCAAGAAATTCGTGCCGCGCGGCCCTCCATCGAATTTCTGAGCCTCCCTCGGTCGACGTTTCTCTGTTAGGCAGAGACATCGCATCCCCTTGATTCGAACGGATTTCACTGCCCCCTTTCTGCTGCCCGTATTCCTGCACCGCGCACACGCGCAACGTTAATTCGCACTTACTTAGTGGGGGTATAGCCGATCGGCTGCCGCTTCGGCTTAAACGGCTTTGTCGGCCGCACATCGCCCTCCCCGTCTCCACCTCGAACTTGCAGAAACGCGGCTGACGGCCCTTGCACCCTCTCCAGCCACTCCCCATTACGTTCCGAGTGTTGTCCTAAAGGAACAGGCGGACGGCAGTGGAACTCGGAGAAGTCCCCTTGCTGGCATAGATCCGTTTGAAATTAACCCTTCGTGGTCACACGGGGCGTATCGCACCCCGGGCAAATTTTCTCCCAGAAGTATATGTCTTTGCCAATATATCTGTAAAATTTTGGACCGTAATAATAAAATTTAAAAATTTGGCGAATTTTAAACCAAAAGGTCCCTTTTTCCTTCAATTATTTTTTTCTACTACAAATTTCATCACATCGAAATTTACATTTCTAGAAAAATACTATTAGAGCATTACGAATGTACAATTGTCACTGAAAAGTTAAAAGATTAAAAAATACGAAAATGGTAAATCAAAAATGACCCTGGGGTGCACTGAACTCCACGTGACCAATTTGTGATTATAAGCTGTGCCAAGAAAGGTTAACAAAAGTTGCGTTGGAAACGCCATTGTATCTTCAGGTAAAGAAGAAAATATTCTTTACTTTCATAAATATTTATGCGGAGAAATTGGCCTTGCGTGGTCAGTTCCTTTATTCCCCAGCATCCCTGCATTCGAGCACGCTCGTAAACCGTGAATTTTAATACCGGGAGGCAATCTTACTGCCAGGCGTGGAAGAATTCGCAACAGAGCGGCCGATACGCGTACCCTCGCGTGTGCGTGCAGCAATTTTCTGTTTGACAAAAGACGCGCCAGCAAACGGGGCTGCGGCGGAGCACGAGGTAAACCGTGCAACGTGTATCGGGGCTCGGCGTTCGCCTGTGTGCGTGCTAATTACTGCGTTCTTGCTTTACGCGGCCCTCCTGGGACCAGCAGCACGCATAATTAACAGGACGCACTGCGCGAGCCTCTCTGTATTCGGAATACTGTGGGAATCACTTGAAATATTCACGTGCTGGCTGTTCGGTACCGTGGACACCGCAACCGTCATGCAATTAGTCAGACTGTAATCTCGTCTCGGCCGCTGCGAGAGAATTCGCATCGATTTGGCCCCCCACGTTTGCTCGGACCTGTAACTTAAGGGTCCATTCTACTTTGACGGTCAAACAAGAGGTCTATTTTCATGAATTTATTTTTCAGGAACGATTGCACGGATTTCAAAGTTCTTTTTTTGTTAAATGTTTATTATTTCTTGCTGTATCGAATCATATTTTTCATCTTTCCAAAATTTAGTTACAAATGTGCACGCATTGTTTGTGCCTGAGTTAGAACACGTGCACTCTGTGGAAGTCCTCACCAGCCTTATTGATTTATTATTGATTTATCACCAGTGATTACAAAATATGTGCCTTGTAAAAAAAGGTTCTGGAGTTTCTGTCCATGTTTTCGATGTTTTTTGTGGATGGAACAAGAACTATTTTTTATGGCTGGATGATTCTACTTTGTCCATTTTATGCGTACACCCCTATAGAACACGATCGTTCTATTTTTATCATTTTAAAACCACTTTGGCGCCGAGGGGATTGCCACAGTATTCTCACTGAGGCACAAACATTCCGACTTAAACCCACACATTTTTAATTATATTTTGGAAATATAAAAAATACAATTCTGTGCAGCAAGAAATAATATATATTTACTAAAAAAAAAATTAAAATCCGTACAATCGTTCCTAAAAAAAAATCACGAGAATAAGCCTCTTGTTTGACCGCCAAAGTAGAATCGACCCTTAAGTCGATCCACCATCACTATCCCGCCAGACCGCGAAAAGTTAACTTCATGAATATTGAAAGCAAATAACCACCGCGCGCTTGATTTTCCCGAATAGTTGCGGCCCAAGTTGGGAGAAGATTAATCTAACGGCTACGTTTTCTCTTTGTGTTTCAGTGTGCGGCGATATTCACGGTCAGTTCTACGACCTGATGAAGTTATTCGAGGTGGGCGGCCCACCCTCCTCGACAAAGTATCTCTTCCTCGGCGATTACGTAGACAGGGGTTATTTCAGTATCGAGGTGAGTTTCAGAAATCATTTTTACACCGCGCGGTTCTAGCGAGTAACTGTATTTTTTCGTAATCTTACAAATCGTTGGACCGTTGGATCTTGTTGCTCGGCAATTAACCGTCATCTCGAGGGTAAAGGAGACTGCTCGAGACGAATTCTCGCTACCTTTGTACAAAAGTATTTTTTCGCATTTAAATTCTAATTTCCTCGTTAAAATTCAGTCGCTCGTTAATTAGAGACTCGAACGCGCCCTCGGCATTCGTCGAAGAAAGGGAAAGAAATTGCGAAACTTGGACTTCTCTCTCGTTAACGGTCCCCGTTGTTTCTTGCATTATAAATGCCGGGCCAGTTTTACGGCTCGTTGGAACGCCCCCGTTCGTTGCGCGGTTCTATGGAATTAGGTACTCGTGGATTACGCATCGTTGGTGGAACGCGCGGTGGTCATTTTAAATCAATTTACGGATTGCTGGCTTGAAGTCTCGCGCTTCTGCGGCAAGCTCCGAAGTGGAATTATACTCGAACCGGCATTATAGGGTTTCTCGGTCGATTAGTCTACGTCTTGCAACTGGAATACCTACCGATGCTCCTTTTTCTCTCTAGAATTTAACAGGAATATCGTTTCAGCTCGGGTCATCATTCAACACAGAAAGAGATTTAGAAATTAACGAGTCATAAAGTGGCAACTTAGTGTTTTCCCCTTAACTCGGCGATCACATTTAAATCCCCCAAAAAAGTTTAATTTCATCGCTCGAGATACCCTAGAATGTTTTGTCAAAAGGGGTTGATTTCTCTGTGGTCGAAACTAGACACCGCCATTAACTAATCCTCTTCTTTCAAAGCCGTCCCTATTTCTCTTCCTACCACATCATTCACTTTTCCCATGAACTCATATCCAGAGTAATCCACGAAAGTGGAACTTTTACCAATTATCGAGCTTGCAAATTAACGCTCCGCTCGGTTAATCGCTTATTAATGCTCTGCACTCGTCAAACCTTTCCAAACCTTTTACAAATACTCGCAGAAGAATCTCGTAGCTTTCCGAGTCCACTTCGAGTGCGAAGGAAAATTCTATTTTACCCAAAAATAGCCCACGCTCCCTCCATTCGTGTGATCCGAAGGAATTTAACGAAGCTGAAAATTTCGAAGAATTCTGGAAAAAGACAGCAACCAATATCTTCGCCCTCGTTCCTACAGCCTCTGCCCGAGGCTTTTTCTGTTGCCTCATTCGTCAGGGCAAGATTCTCCGCCGTTCTGTTTAACGCGGCGTGAAAGGGTGTCCTCGCGATTGAACACCCCCGAAAGGATGCCGGCTGGTGGACGGATCAAGGACGAAGCCCGGGGGGTTGATAGAGGGGCGAGTTTGCCGCGCGTTTTAAGAGGATACGACCGCAGAAGCTCGTTTCTGCGTGAGCTTCTTGCACACGCGAGGGAAACCTGCGGCGGGGATCGATACTCTCTGTCCGCAGTATGCTTCGTTGGATCCTTGGTGGGAGCCAGGACGAGATGGAGTACGGAGGAAGAGGGAAGGATGCCCTGGGATCTTGGAACGCGGCCGGGTTCGGCGGAGGACCTCTCGCTCAGCGGATAAAACAGGAAAGGCACGATCGGGAAAATGAAGAGACAAAGCGACCGGAATGGGACGAAGGCGGGGGACAAAGGGCTGGGGAAGAAGAATAGAATATTTCATTTCCTGTAAGGAAGGCACGGCGAGCGCGAGGACAAGGCGAAAGGGAATTAATTAGAAGCACAATGAGAGAAATGAGGACTGAAGGGGGGGGAAAAAAATGTACAGAAGAGCCATGGGTTTTTAAAGAGGAAGGTGAAGGTAACGGGTTCCAATAAGGGCTTCGTTTAAGAGGCGAAAGGAAAGTGGAATATTCTGTGTACCAAAAGGAGCACAGTAGAGGAAGAGGGTGGAAATAAAAGAGATACGTTTAAAAGGAGTTAGAAGAAGAGATAGTGCAACAAATGAAAAGGGAACTTCCTCGTCGATTCGCCGCGGCGGAAGGAGGATCGAAGAGGAACAAGGAGGCGCCGATTGAATCAGGATCACTTTGTTAGTAGTACAGGAAAAAGTTAGGGAGATTACGTGAAGTATCGTGGAGATGGCTACGACACGTGTAAAGAGGAAATACATCTAGGGGTAGGGAATTTCTTTGTACAGATCGAATCGTTTGAGGAAGCCCTACTTCCGGCCCTAGTTCGCTGCAACTGGACCCTGGAGAAATAACGTTGTTGCTGGCTCGTTTTTCCGCGATATTCGGCCGCGAGGATTATACTATCTCGAGGAAAGGATGATGCGATTATCAGAGACACGGCGGGCCGTTTTATTCGTCCCTTCGGAAGGACAACCATTCAGGGGAAAGGAATGGTACCTAGCCGTTGTATTTGCATTTGTATGCTAATTTTTGCGACAAGCTGACCGACACTCGGTGGTAGTTGCTAACAGGTCGAAACAACGTGTGCAGGGAGCGCAATCAGTTGTCGAGAGGAGCGCACGCCGACTGTCACGTAGAGCACACACTGGCAGCACTCATCGCAAACACACTTCGGGACACAGTATTTCGCAACAAACTTGCCCATGCGCGATTAGCTCCTCACGATTATACGAGCCTAGCTCAGAAGCTCTCGTGGCGAGCGTCGCTGCTGTAATAGATCCTCCTGAAGGCATTAGGCGCTCAGATATTAATGTATCAGTGCATCGAGACGGAAGGAACTGCAATATGTCTGCCTATGGAGGGACTGTTCTACTTGCTGGCAAGATGTCTCGCCTAGAGGAGGCTTCTAACACGTGATTTCGTGGATCTGTTGGATTCAACTGTCCCGTTAAATCAGTAGTAACAGCCAGTCATCCTCAGCCAGAGGATGATTAGTATCGATAATACATCTACGTCGATTCTTTGAGAATTGAAAGAGAATCGAGCGTTAAGAGGTCATTCTGGTAATCACGCCTAAAAATTCGGCAATTTTCTGGGTTTTTTTCTCAGTGAATACAATGAATAACAATGTCAAACTTTCTTTTTATTTATTAAGCTACTTATAACGTATACGGAACAATTTTTTAAATACACTCTTAATTGTGTTTTTTCAATGTTACCTGGAGTTAAAAATCGCGCCACTGAAAAGGAATACCTCCCTGGCGGGAGTGATTTAAGCTCACAGACTCATCAGAAACAAAAAAACCAAACTGATTCATAATCATTGACTTCAAGTCTCGAAATTTTCCATTTTTACTTGAAGTTTGAATGCGCGCAATTTTGTTAAATTTTTACTTACGTGGCTAACTCTGGCACCCGCGATTGCGGTGCTCATAATCATTAAGATTCAGTTTGGTTCTTTTGTTTCAGATGAAATCACTCCCGTCGTCTTTTCAAAGGCGCGATTTTTAACTCCAGATAACACTGAAAAAACACAAGTAAAAGTGTATTTAAAAAATTGTCCCGTATACATTATAAGGAGCTTAACAAATGAAAAAAAAAGTTTGACATTATTATTCATTGCATTCACTCAGAAAAAAACCCCTGAATGTCGCCGAATTTTTGGCATGATTACCAGAATGACCCTTTAATTTAAGAGCGCTAACGTTAAGTAAGAATGTTGACGTTTTAATTGCGACTTAAAGCTCGATAAAACGAAGGCCAGGGGAGAAAACTTTGCAGCCCTGAAAACAATGGCGGGGAAAATGATTTCGCCGCCATAGGAAGGGTAGAGGAGGAAAGAGGGCTCGCGTGTAATTATAGGAGGCGCGGAGCAAAAGGGAGCGTCGCTCCACTGGCTCCGCAAAGGGACCGCCGAGGGACTGCCAGGCCAAAAGGGATCTCAAGGAACGCAGACAGTCGAATGAATTAACAAAGTGAAATTAGTTGACTTCAAGGCTCCTCGCGTGGGAGCGGAAGAATATTCGCCCCGCGGAAAATTCCGCGTTGCCTCGCGCGCTCACTCGTGTATCGGAGGAGTCCTTTGGTGTACCCTCTAATTTAATTGCTATTCAAATTCCAAGGTATTCGAAATCCACTTGGAACAACCGGACTCGCTAACCAGAATTTTTATGTCTAAACTAATCCACCTTTCAAAACTGGCTTTAAGCTGAGCTAAGCTCTCACCTATTAGATCCGTCTGGGGAACACGAGACGCGACAAACGGCGGAGTTTTTCGCGCCGGCAGTCACGGGCGATTTTTTAATTGAGATACACAAAGCCAGAGCAGACGGAGACGAGGGAATCTGGCACGATGACTAACACCGCCCACGACGCCCGTCTGGATGAGTGACACCACGCTGCGCGACCGTTCGCCAAGTGAATAAATCAGTCGGGCTGTTAAGTGGTATTAATGCCGCCTGTTCCCGAGAATTGTCTTAAACCTCCGATCACCGTGGATCCTCCGGACAAAAGAGTCCACGCGTGCACCTCGGTTTTCCTCTATTCTAGAAGCACGCGATTCTCCGAGCAGATTCTGATAATGCGTCGTTAAGCCTGACAAAGGAATTCCGCGCTTTGTCAGCGCGACGAGATTCTACGCGCATTTCCAATATTTTCCAATGCCGCGCGCCTCGAAATTATGCGCAGCGGCCGAGGCGCGTCGAAGCAATCGGCTCGGCGTTCCGCGTCCGCGTTAATGTCGTTCTTGTTGCGATGCTTTACGAGCGTCGGCGCAGCTGCGCGAAATAACGCGGCCGATAAAACGGAAACGGGCTCCCGCGGAGGCGTTTGGCCAGAACAGCGTGACAATCGGGTGAACGGTGGACGATAACGCGCAATAGAGGCCTAGATAAACCGTTCGCGCGTCCGTAATCCCGGAACGGGGAACAAAGCGGCCGCTCATCGATCAGTCTCCGAATTTCTATTAATCAGCCGGCCCCCGTGAGATAGGGAGCCAGGTAATTAGCTGATACTCCCATTGTCCTCGCAACGAACAAAAGGCGGTACCGTTTCGCTAAATGATTCGGCGAGTTGTTGTTATTGTTGTCGTTAATTATCGACGTTTCAGTCGATGGGAGCGGAATTGTCAACGCGTTCATCCGTTCGGATTCGATGAGTTAGTTGAAAGACTCTATTTAGCGACCGACAGTTTTCAAAAGTCACCTTGTGTTTTTATAAAAAAAAAAATCGAGCCGAGATAGGGTCAAGATTAGTAGATTTATTTAGACTTTGATCAGAGGTGTCAAGATTCTTACAATTTGGAGGCTTAGAAAATCAGGGTCTTCTACTTAAGGTAGTTCCTGAATAATTTATTAAATTCAAGAATTCTTTCAAGTTTCGTTCGAAATTAATTTCGAATACAAGAAACCCGTGCACAAAGTTTGAAATCAATTTACCACTTAGTTATCGAGCAATTGTTAATTAAAGTTGATGCATTTTAACACAGTGGCATATGGCAGTGTCGAAAGAAACAGGGTTATGTTTCAGCTTTTTCTTCTGAAACAGGAAAATTGGCACGAAATGAGTTTATTAATTTCTGCGAAACTGACAACATGGTTTCTTCGCAAATGCCCATAAAAAATAGGTTTACGTGCAGATTTTTTAGAAACTACGTAGACCAGTCAACGTGACAACGTCGCACAATCGATATGTTTAGATATTTAAATAGCAAACAACGATTCAAATTCATATGAACACTTTTTCTGACATTTTGGTTATAAAAAAACGCCCCGAATGAATGCCACGTTGTCAGATTTGCTGCTCCAATTCACTACGCTAACCAATTTAATATTCTATTTTCATATTACAATTATTTATATTAACAATGAACTTTTCAAAATATACATACATGATGTTAAAAATTATTATTATTATTTCTGTAGTACCTATCATACTACTTTATATTTATCGTTTATTACCCAACTCTAATTTGACTAACATAGTTGGTTAGAAACTACCTTAAACGTGTGTCTGAGATATGACTTACACTACTACTGAAATCAGGCTCTACACCTCGGGGGTCGCATAAATCCCATCCGGCCGGCTTCCGCGCTGCAAACACCCCATTCTGCTACTTTGGAATCATCAGTAAATCCTGTCACCCAATTCATAAATCATCCCCCATCGAGCTTCATCCCCAAACTTGTCCCATCGAGTACCACGCCCTACAAGTGATCAAAGCTGTGCATTACGTAGCGCACGCCTCTCCATTATATATTCAAACGCAAAAAGCTCGTTGCGCTGACTTGCAGCACCGTCCGCCCGTTTCTGCCAAAACACAACGGTACGCCCCCCTCCCCCGTGTCCGCGGCAAAGAACAATAATAACGTGCGCGCGCCCGCGCGAATTAACAGCCACCTATGCGATTGTTCGCGGACTGGGTTAGGCGCGTATGACGTGCATTAATACCCGCGCTCGAAACAAACGGTTAATGTATACCCGCTGAATAAAAGATGGCCCGCCCCTTCCCTCATCCGATATCGATTTCACGAGCGCCGCCAAGTTTTAACGATTGTTTACCTGCGCAAACGTGCATCGCGGCTGCGCTTCGTTTTTCTAAATAAATTATCGACCGGCGCCGCTCTGCCGTTAGTTGTGCCTTTATGGCGTGGCCTCAAGCTTTTTCGGTGGCGAGGGTATTGGTGTTGGGAATTACATCGCGATACTCTGTCACCAGTGTATTTTATTTATTTTATTAATCGAAGCGTGTCGGATAGGAATATTCGTAGGAATATCGTGTACCTACTCTTTTTTTTTTTTTTTTAAAAGTGGGATTACACTCTTAGTCACGAGGCTGGGGAATGCCAACGGAGGAACGTCAGCCATTTCTCTGCCAAGATCCTCACCTTCGTCCGGTCAGCTTCGCCGACGAGGCGCTCCTCGCGCTTTTCGAGAGCAGACCCGCATGATTAATCACGCGCTGGCCAATCGCGTTGAAACGTAAACGACGGTTTCGCGTGGGCGCTTTTGTTCCGCGACGCATGCCAGTCCCGTTCAATTCCGTCGTCCCGCCGAGCGGCGATTAATTGACCGCCGCCTGAAATAAAGCACGAACAATGCCTCCTTTCGTCGGCGCGCACGATTTTCGGCGGTGGCGGCTGGGACGCGATGTTGGAACGGGCGATTCTACTACGTCTTGCCGCGGTAATTAGTCCGGGGGAAGCGAATGCACGATTCTCATCTCGGGGAAAGTTCGGAAAACCGGGAAAACTGCGGGCTCGAGTGATAGGCGCGAGGGTTGGTAAATTATTTATAAATTTATCTTGCTCTGTATTTTCAAATGAAATATTCCTACGTTTATTATATAACTCGAGCGTTTCGCGTGACTACGGAACGGTACCGCGGAATTTAGAAGCAATTAGAACGATCCCTCACCAAACTCGGCCGCTTATATTTCACGCTGTTTCGCCGACCGCCAAGAAACGCTAACAGGAACAATAGAGCTGGCATTCAGATTTTTCGCAGCGTCTGCCAAGAAGCCGAAACACGGTCACGAGTGCGACTCGCCGCATTTCACAGCCGTAACGCTAGTCTCGAGCCTGGCTGCTCCGACCCGGTGAATTTCACTCGCGAGACGTTATAAATTATAGAGACAGGGAATGAGAGAAACGGGAGACGAGCAACGCGGATGTTGGTGCACGGTTCGACGAAACTGTTACTCACGTGTTCGGTTCTCAGACCGAGGCGACTATAAAAAGCGAATTTCCCGGGAAAAACAAAGCAGCTGCTGCAGTTATCTTTTGTCGTAAAAATTTCCACTTCGTCGAGGGAGAAAATATTGTTCTTCACTGTAGGAAACACAGAAAATGACGGTCATTGCGTAAATACAGACTTTTGCACGTTCTCCCAATGAATCTTCTGGGTTGCTTTAATACTCATGACAGAGATTTATTGATCTATTGTACATAATAATACCCTTATGGCTGGATTTTAAGGTTTTAATTAAATAGGGCACTTGTTCTATTTCTGCAATCCGCAAAGTGTTAAGGGAGTATTCTAGTTTAAAACGCGCTTTTTTACACAATGTTTGATATTTTTTTATAGAGCATTTATACAGTTGTTTCGTCAAACTTCATTGTCAACTTCGTTCAAACACCTATAACTGTAGTGTAAAAGGTCCAAATTTCGTCCCCCATTTGTATTTGACCGTGTAGAGGGTGTATAAAATGTCAGACTGAGCTGGTACTTGGCATGAATTTTCTTTCAACGTTTCTCTGTGTATCCACGAATCGCAAAATGTAATTATGTCATGCCAATACGAGATAATAAACAGAATGTGAAAACGTGCAAAATCTGAGATCTGAAGAAAGTGTTCCTAATTTCGTCCCCCAAGAAAATGTTTGTGAAACAGGATATAAATTGAAAAATTAATTTTTTTATTGATACAAGTGATCTTATAGTTTATATGTGCAAGCTGTTCATGTTTCAACTCTTTTTATTTCAAATAACAAATTTTTAGAAAATCGATCTCAATTTCCATTAGTGTTCCTGGGACGAAATTAGGAATTCGCGCAGTTTCAATATGGTGATCGCTACATCTTATAATTCGAAATAATATTCACTTCTACGATTAATGTGCTATCGTACTGAACTCTGCAAAAATTCACCGAGCTCGAGAATCTTCTTCTCCTTCGCAAACCCACAAACACCTAACCTGTTACTTGCAAATCTGTCAGAATACTGACGTGTACTAATGCAACGTTTACTATTAATTTTAAAAGTTCTGATATGTATGGAGCTTTGCACATACATTTTTCGAACAATATTCTTTAAGAAAATGTAAACAAATATCGAATTTTAAAGTAGAATACCCCCTTAATTCCTTGATCTGTTACTTGTCGCGAGTCTAAGAATTGAACTTACAATTACACAAGGAACAACGAGAAAGATCGCTGGATACTAACCAAAGAATGATGTTTCTTTTCTGTTGCAGTGCGTATTGTACCTGTGGGCACTGAAACTGTGCCATCCAAACACACTGTTCCTCCTCAGAGGTAACCACGAGTGCCGTCATCTCACGGAATACTTCACATTTAAGCAAGAATGTAAGTAATCCCTCGGCTGACAGCAATATACATACTCAGCTGGATCCACGGAGCTGCGGAGACTTTGCAGCGAGACTCCTTTCTCAAGAACTCCACAGACGTTTCACGGTCCGCCGTCCGCAATACCGCCTGATTTTCCGAATTGAAACTCGCCCCGCCGCGACTCCAATTCATTTCCAGCGAAATCCCCGAAGCCCAGCCCGGCCGACCTTTTTACAACTTTTCGGGGCCAAACAATGAACTCCGATCGATATTCGATGGCCTGGGTGTGTTTTCTCTCGGCTCCATTTTCCCGCGCTCCCGTTCACTAAATTTCCAGAAAATCCTACGCCAACACACTCACCCCTCCCCTCCCCTCCCCCCCCCCCCCCCCGGTCAAACTAAAAGCCAACCTCTAACACGTGGAATTTCCAAATATTCTTTATCCCCTCGTCAGCACACGTGCACGTATGTACACTTAACTGATCCCTATGCTCGCCAGGTACATCGTACACTTTCCATCGACAAACACACTTCCCCCGCGTTGTTTTCTTTCCGCGAGGAGAAACCAGCATCGCGAATTCCCTTTCTTCTTCCCGTTACCACAGTTAAAACGCTCCTTTGCCTGTTTACGCTCGCGCACAATGTTGGCCGACGATCGTTTTCTCTGGAAAAGTCGTTTATCCGGGCGACAGCGCGGACGCCTGGACCATTGATCGCGTTTACGAGGCGTTTTCCCTCGAATCGTAAAGCTTCGCGGCTTTTACGGTGGCAGAGACGAGGCGTGTAGCTGGAGATTGAGGATAAATCAGGGGCATATAGGCGATATCGATGGGAGCAGAGTGAGTTGTACAGGTGGGCACAGCTGACGCGAGACGCAACTTCGATCTTGGGATTCGACTTGACGGGTCAGAGATGAGAGAGTTAGTCCTAAGGCCATCTCTGGGGGCTGAAAAGTCGAAGCTAACGAAATCGCGAGCGCGACGCGGCAGGTTAATCCGAGTCGCGTAAATACACGCAGCTTGACCCAGTATCGGACAATTTTCCCGGATCGATACGGTTTTCCGCGAGCCAGCTCCGTTGCGCCACGCAGTCCCCGAGATATCGCTGATTCCGCGCGGGGGCCATTCGCCAGCATGGGATCCGATGGAATTTCTGTTTGAACGGCCTCCATGGTGGGGGGGGGGGGGGGGGGGTTAAATCTGCTTCCTGCGTGGAAGAGATCTCTGTCGACGCGTCAAGCGGGAAACCTGAGTCGAGAGTTAACACTCTGAGTGGCGGCCGTCACTGCGAATCCCGTGCTTTCATATCGACACGTTCTGGAAAGCATCGGAAGCATTGTCTGCGTTAAAACTTTCTGGCCGGAAGCTCGGAAAGGCCTGGCTAACTTCAATAGGCATCCCTCAACAGCCTGCGCCACTCAAAGTGTTTATATTCTCTTAGTATTTTTTTATATAGGATATTTTTGTTTTCCTGAAGGTTGCTTTAGCCTCGCCGGTCTCTTTAAATTTGCTCGTGATACAGAGGTTCAGTAATTAATACGGCTCGTTTCGTTAATTGCGCCGTTCTAACGTCTTTCGCGTTCTACACGCTGCCAGCCGACGGATTCGGCCCCTTTTCCCGTTGTATTAACGAGGATCGGCCTCCAGCCCCTTGACTCCCTTTTCACCCCGGCCGGGCGCGAGTCCCAACATCCCGAAGACACTCCAGAAAGCCCATTTGCGAGCTTTCGACCCGAATAAATAAGTGAAGAACCGGGAAACGATCGCGAGCGATTCGTCGCGCACGATTGGGAGCACGAGGAACGGTGAATTTTGGCTTGGAGGAAAGCTCCGAGGAGGATTAATCTGAATAGACAGAAACAGGGGTTGCTGTACGTAGCCGGCTGTCATCTCGTGCTGTTTTATTCATCCCCCTTTGGATGTGAAATCTCTGTGACAGGTATATTGCAGCTGGACCGCTGGGAAATTCATTAGTTTGATTGGCGATGGAATTCCTGGACCTTTCCAGCGATACGAAGAATAAAGGGCGATCATTCTGGTAAATCCAGACTCGGATAATGTAACACGTTTACACACGTAACAAAGCACAATAACGTTACAGCCGCTTATCGACGATAACCAGTATTATCAGCGCTATTCAACGCAGCATCAAACACAGAAAGATTTCCACCGCAGCCGCGAAGCATTATCTATTAATCGTTCGGCGTGCACGTACGCCGGGGAGTTATACGCGAATTAATTAATCGATTGCCCAACCCCCACGCGTAACAGCGATCGAAAGTTAAACAACCATAAGCGAAAATCTGGAAGTTCGACGGCTCGTTATTGCGCAAGTTGACCGCGCCGCCGTGCCCGCAATCGACGGATTAATTAACGTAGCATTTAAAGTAAAGTAGTTACGCGTCATTTGTATCGTTTAATAAATCACCGTGAATTACGAATTTTTTTTTACCGTTGATTTCGACTCTTTTATTCGATCAGAAAAATTTGAGAGGAAACGCGAAGGGGCTGTTCTATTTTTAAACTCGACTCTTTTCATGTTCCTTTTAGAAATCTCTTCAAGTATTTTATATTGGAGTGTCTAAGGGTGCAGGAAGATAATTTCGAATCAACCGTGCTCAGAATAGGAAGGTAATTGGGGTCCCAGCTCGTGTAAAGACCTCTGACTACTACTGCCTTTCCGACTACCACTTTGCTCGCTCTCGCAGCTGGTTTATCCCTTCTGCGTGGCTGGGCGAGGGACTTCGAGATGCCTTCGAGGTCCGTTCCCCACGTAGCCGCGGCAAATTGAACCCGGCCAGCTCAGCGGGGGAAGCTTTTAACCTGGTTCCACGCGTGCTTAATAACCGCGATAATCACGAAAATGCACGGGCCCCGCAGTTTCGGTCATTATTTTAGCACCAGTTCCAGTGCAGTCGCCGGAAAATTTCATCCCCCACGCCCCCTTGCCCCCTGTCGCCCGTTAAAACCACCGCCGATTTACACGTCCCAGTTGTCCCCGATTCAGAGAATTCTGATCGCCCAAAGAGATTCCCTCATTAGCCGCTGATTAATTCGGATTGGGCGATGTTAATTCCAGTTGACTTTCGATCGACGCACGCTGGTTGTAATCCCTGGCCAGCGAGCAATTTCAATTCATTCGATTAGGGAGCCTCGACGACCGCGAGATTCTTTTTCATCCGAAATTAATTTCACCATTTCAACTGTGCCCAAAATTCTTCTCATTCTTTTGCTTGTCATACAGTTTCTTCAAATTTCAGACGAAAGCCATTATTCCTTTTTCAGTGTCTTCACAAGTTCGGATTAGTGTATTTTTCAAGGAACAGCGCACCGATTATTGTATCTAGTTTTCCTTTTATGCACGAGCTTGCTGTGGAATCGTTTTTGGCGGACCAGGTCCATTTCGAAACGACACGCTGACCCTCTGGCCAGCTGCCAGTGACTTTTTGCTCGTGCTAGCGACAAGCCCCACGAATAATGCGTTCCTGGTGCTTGATGCACGCGGAGTGACTAGCTAAGATCCAAGCGTGCTTTCGCTCGAAACGGGAGAACCGTGGAAAACGCGCTCCTAGCGCCGCGATAAATAACAGGGCCTCGCAAATTGCCCGTGTCCACTCTCGCCGAGTTAGCTTTGCCATTCGATTCTCACTTTTATCGCTCGAACGGACACCCTTCGTTGACTAGGCTGAACGATACCACCGTTGTCGAGGTTCAGAAGCAAATCTGTTAGTTAGAAAAATGGCCCCAGCACTAATTAATAGTATTTATGTATGTCAAATAATGCTCTTTGCCTAAAACAACTGAGAGAAATTTCAGATCTCTAACCCCCCTCGTTAGGGTAATATGGGGGTAACAACCCTAAAATTTACCATTTTTTTTCTCAAAAACTATTTAAGATATTTGAATACCTACTTCAAAATGCACGCAGGAGGTAATTTTTAGCTCTAAAGACATTCAAATATCTTAAGTAGTTTTTGAGAAAAAAGAATGGTAAAGTTTAGGGTTGTTATCCTTATATCACCCTAACGAGAGGCAGTAGATACCTGAAATTTCTCTCATCGGTTTTGTTAGGCAAAGAGCATTACTTGATACCTGTACATAAATTATAAAATTGGTGCAGGAGCCATTTTCCCGTTGCTTACCCGGCTAGACCCTTTCGATTAGGAATCTTTGCCGTTCTTTTTGGATTACCAAGAGGAAGTTGCAAGTGGATTTCGCAACCCCTAGAATCACTTACACACCGGCAACGTATAATTCTGTATATTTCCAACTAGAATTGCCACAATTTCTTACCACGCTGGACATCGACACCCGACAGGCTCGCATAGAGAGAAAGGAGTGAAGCATAGTATTTTCCGTGCCGGGCGTGCTAGCCTCCCCGATTACCAAGAGGCAGCGCATTTTTACCAGCTGACAGGGCCGTCTTATCGCCGAAGGATATCAGAGAAGGTGGCTGGGCGCCCCCGAAGTGATATGCAAATCCGGGAAGAGTGGAATAGGGAGCCGGCAGATTGGACATGGATAAAGGAAAATTAAATGGCGGGGAAAAACCGAACACACTCGCGTGTCGCTGGGAACGCGGTTAACCTTAATTGCCTTGCAGCCAGTGCGTTTGCCCGCCTTTCGCTCAATTGCCGAGTTACCCGTGTTTTCCACGGGGCAAGGATTCCCCCTTTGTTCCCTTCGAGGCCTGATAGAATCCTCCGTTCCAGGCACCTTTTCACTCGCCGCACAAGCGAGCGCCGACTAATCGTTCCGAAGGCACTTGCGCCCGGAGATTCTTCCAGAAATCGAATTTCTGCAGCCTCCCCTCGCACATCTCTTTCCTCTGTATTCCTTTCTGAACGCCGCGTAGATCTCGCGCTCATTTATAACGGCACAGTCGAGCTGAACGCAATTACCATTAATTCGATCCTCGCGAAATTATCCACGCTCTCCGCCATGTTCCAGGCAAAGAGTTTACTTTTCGAAGAAATTAAAGCCTCCGCATTGTGCGTTAAATTCTAAGGAATAATTCTCCAGGAAGATCTACCGATCAGAAAAGTCCCAGCACTCGCTAGAACATATCAAAAGGGGGCGAGGATTTTAATTGCGTCCCCGCGACGATCCAAATTTACTAGCCAAATTTACAATGTTAATTAGACTCCTCTTTACCGTCAATTAGCGCGCGTAGATACATTCCCGAACGGGGATGAAGGAAAAAAGAAATAGGCATCGGCTATTAAATACTTCCAAGGGAAAGGAAGAAACCAAATAATCCTTCCTTTTAACTTAAAAAATGCCAAGAACGAGGGTGGACGAATATTAAACCAACCAATTCGTCGAAGACTGGGTAACAAAATCAGAGGGATGGAAAGGGTTGGCCGGAAGTGCCGCGTTAAACTGAAAGGCGCAGTTCGCAGGTTCACCTTGTTTCTCACCCTTATTTAGCGTAACTTTCCCTGCGAGGGAAAATTCAAGTTCGGAGGTGATTTATCGCGGCGAAGTTCCGAGTGTTGTCCCAAAGTCATGAAGTTCCGCGGGGGTTGGAGCTCGCTCCTCCAGATTTCCCTGCCACAGTTGCTCCCCGACCTTCGTCCTCCCGGTGGGCGAAATTTCACTGACTCCCTCGGATCCGTAGCGGTGATAACTCGTTTTCGAATCGCCGGGCCACCGTCCGGCGACCTCCGATCCCCGATAGGGATGTTCATTCGCGAGATCTCGATGCCCGGAGGTCCTCGAGTGACAGGCTCGACCAGCAATCTGTCCGCTCCCACCGCCAACAAATCTTCAGGCTGTCCAGCGCGGAGATACCGGGGTGCTCGTTTTATTGACAGGAAATCCTTCTTGTTCGTCAGCCGGCAAGTCCAGGGGGGGGGGGGGGGGGGACCCTCGACGGCCCCTTCCTGCCGACTCGACAACAACGCTTCGTCATTCCACCTGTCCACTCGACAATCTGCAAGATAAGGTCCCGACCCGCGCTGTTTCGGCGGACCGTTCTCATTGAAAGACATTGAATGCCTTCGCCTCCGTCGCCGAGTATATTGGAAGAATCCCAGGCAGGAAATAAAGCAGAGGGCGGATTCGTTTTGGGTCGAGGGAAATGGCCACGGCCACACTTTCCACATCCACGGGGAAGGGTTCGCCCTGTCAGGAAATGGAAAGTGATTTTTAACGAGAGTTTTAGCGAGAGTTTTAGCGAGATGCTTCTGTTAGATTTTCAGTGCCTGTTGGCAGAAATTGGGGATTCGTTTCCCGCCCGATCCCGTGGCATTCTCGAATCAGAAGGATCAGGAGGCAGGTGGAGATATATTTACAAAAATACTGCTTCGTGTGTTACTTCTCAGTCGTCCGACCAGAATCATCCCCCTCCATCTTAAGCTCCCTCGATTTCCCTCAGACTCAAAGATGGATGTAAGCCCGTCAGGCACGATTTTTCGCTCCCACGGTTTCCATACCGTCGTCCCGAATATTTCATGCATAGAATCCTACTGGTCAATTTTTACAACGTCGTCCGCAAGATATACCGTCGTCCTTTCTACCCATTCGAGGAGTCTTCCCGCGGACGTATTCTCCTCCGTCCCTTGTGAAAGATCGAACGTACGATCTCGATTTTCTTCCCCGGCCGGTTCCGACGACCCCGGGAAAGATCCTACGATTTTTCTCGTTCTCCACGACAATACCTCGGCCTGGAAGGTAGCCCACGGATTTCTCCTCTGTTGCAATGGCCGGATTGTCATTCTTTACCACGAGAACTCCACTACTGTTTCTTGTTTCGTCATTCAGATTATTTACTAGGGAACTGGGTAACAAAAATTCAAACCCTACCACCGTGCCTCCGTGTATCTATTCCCCGCCTTTATTATTCCATACATATTACAGCGATATTATTATTATTTCATTGAGGGGAGCAGGAATTCCTCGATGGAGGGATTTATTATTCTCGGCGGACACGCGAAATGATCCCCGCATTCGTCGTTCTCTTTACGACGCCCGCTCTCCGACACACCAACACAGACACATCTATCTACCCCGCAGCCTTTCTTCATTGCTCTCCGGAGTCCTTTTCCCCTTTATCTACTTGCCGCCTTTCCTTCCGCCTCCTGGATAGCGCCGAGTGGGAGGCCATTCTCCGAGTTTCTTTGTACGGCTGGCAAGCACACTTCCACGTACGGTCATTAAAAAAGTGTCAGGCCACGGCAGAGTTCGGTGCGCGAGGCTCCTTCCCTTGAAATAATAATTGATGGCGGGGGATATCCTCCTAGCCTCCCTCCTGCATCGCGGCTGACTATCCCTACTCTCTTCCACTTGGCGAGTTAACGTCTCTGTGGATCCCGGCTGGAACCCTGGAAATCAAAGCGTTGCCATTCGTTTCCTCTCGTCGAGGGCTCTCCAAACGCGCGTAGCAATGGTGGCGTGCACTTGGCCCCGGAACCACCCACGCCTCTACCTCTGTTCTCAAATTTCCCGGGCACTCCAGTCCCGCGTGTCTCCCTCGACGAGCTCCATACTCGAACCAACTATTCCGTCAGGTATTGACAGATGAAACAGTCTGCACGCGACTCTGCTTACCTCTCTCCAATGTAGCACGGCAGTCTGCGCGGGGTCACGTTACCTTTAAACTCCGCTGGAGCCAGGCGAAGAGGCGATCGGCCTCGTTTAACGCGGGGCACAGTCGCCTCGGATCTCCAGTTGGCTGTCCCGGCCACGTCAAAACGAAATTGCCTCGCGGAAAGACGTAGCCGGCGGCGGGGGTTGGGCCGAGTATCAAAAGCGAATAAAACCCCGAAAGATTCTTCCCTCGGTGAGCAATAACCCTGCGAACGACAGCTCGCCGGCGGAGGCCCCGATAAAGGAAACAAAGCGGGGAAGGAGTTGATTTGAACCCGACGACCAACTATTCCCGATCCAACGTTCGCGTTCTCCTCTCGATTTTTCCCGACTCCCCTCCCCCCCCTCCTCCTCCCCGCGCTCCTCCCCTCGGTATCGCTTCCTTTTGTTTCCCTTCCTCTTCGTAGAATGGCCGGCCACCAGTGAATGCATCGAAAGAATCGGCCGCGCGGATCAACCTTGTTTCCATGCGCGTCGCCGAGTTGCCGCGAGTCTGCTGTCGGCACTCACTCGTTTCTCATTATGTTGCAGGTAAAATAAAATACTCGGAGAGGGTGTACGACGCGTGCATGGACGCCTTCGACTGTCTGCCGCTCGCCGCCCTCATGAACCAACAGTTCCTCTGCGTGCACGGCGGCCTCTCGCCGGAAATCCACAATTTAGAAGACATACGCAAAGTAAGTAGCACGACGGTTACAGCGTCCAGAAGCTTGGTACGGAGCTGAGGAAGTTTTCTTTCAGTGGGATGTCGGGGTAGGGGGAGGGGTGGGAGTGCGCGGGATGTAGAATCAGGGCCGGCCTTCTATATAAAGGGGCCCCGCTGCAAGAAATATTTTGGGGTCCCAAAGAATTTCTCAACGCTAAAGAAGCATAACATCTTCTCGCGAAAAAGGGGATAATAATTACAATAATAAAGAAAATAAAAGAAATATACAAATATACATTACCATATTTAAATATATGACTTTTTTATTGCCATATCATTAATAATATTTGAGTATTATATTAGAAATTAAGAAATTAAGGTTATTATGTTATAATAAAATAATGAAGAAAGTAGAATTAAAAAGAAATATAGAAATATACATTACCATATTTAAGTATATGACTTTTTTATTGCCATATCATTAATAATATTTGAGTATTATATTAGAAATTAAGAAATTAAGGTTATTATATTATAATAAAATAATGAAGAAAGTAGAATTAAAAAGAAATAAGCAAATAAACATTAACATATTTAAATATATGCACCTCCTGTGGCCGACCCTGAGTAGAATGACAGGGTATATAGTCAGGCGAGGAAGATTATCTTTCAGAGTTTGGAAATTCTGTTACTAACTTTCTGAATATTCAATACTGCTGAATATTCCTTGAAGCTTCCAAGCGTAACGCATGTAGTGTCTTACCTTCAGTGTCTAGAATCTAAAACTCTACCATAGCCAGGCTATCCTTTAATCTCCCAACAGATACGGGCATCGAGAAATTTCACGATCAAATTACCAAAACTCTTCAACGTCCCTGACACTTGCAACAGTTCGTTGCTGACCCCTGGCTCCCGTATTTTCTCGCGCAACCTCAGGGAATCTGATCGACACGGGGATGGTGGAAAACGTCGAACTCGCTTGTCAATCGAGTGGCACGAGTGTCATTGGGCCTGGCTGGTCTATAGAATGGCGGGAAACGCGGCAGGGAACCGATGTTACCGCCAGCTGCTCTATCGATTGTTCACCTGAACCGTGTCCACGTTGACGTAGCGCGATTCACACCCCTTACCCCCTTTGCACACTCTGCAGGATAATCTAGTCTCAGCTTTTAACGCACAATAAATTTAGAATTAAACAGACTTCCATTTCATCCCTTATAAATCGGGCAACTGTTTCCTAATGTCATCAAAAAGGAAAATAATCACTGCCTTTACATATAGGGGAGAGTCGTGCAGTATCTTGGGGTAGAGTCGATAAAAATCAGAAATTCAAAAATGTGTTTGCAGTGTAGATGGAACTTAAAAAGAGGAGGGAAATTGTTTTTGTGAAATTTAATAATAAGAATTGATAATTCGCAAATTAAAAAATTTGCAATTTCTAGGAAACGAAAAATTGTTGTCCAGTACCGACCAACTATTAAATTAGTAAAATTTTAGGTCTAAATGATTAACAATGTTAATAAAAAGACATTTAATTAGTACAATACAAGATTTTTTTAAAATTTTATTTGTACAAACTCGCAAGTAAAATAATTAATATTCTCCTGATCTCTGCATTCGACGTCTTTGTCAAATGATTCCTTGCAAACAGAGATCGGCAAAATTTTTGTTTAAATAAAATTTCAAATGACGAATAAAAAAAAACTTTATTCGTCGAATAAAAAAATTAACTTTGTTCGTCGAATACATTCTCATCGAATAAAAAAATTAACTTTATTCGTCGAATAATCTAAAGTCTAAAGTAACTTTTATTTGATCCCTATTTACATAATTTTTTATTTAGTTAATGCTCAACTCTGCTTGCAAATAACACACTGGAGAACTTCTTCATTAAATCCTAGCTTCCTGTTTGTTAGGTTATCATACCTATCCTTATTTACTTTATGTTTCTGCGGGAAAAGGTAGAAGGAAGGCTAAATGAACATCTTATAAATTAATCTGAGTTGCTAACAGATTGAACTTACAGATAAGAAAAATTTTATCCCTACTGGTTGACACTAGCTTTGGTCGGTACTGTACGCTGGTCGGTACTGCACGCCACTCCCCTACCTACTTCTCAAATGCCGTGTTTACAAAACTCTACCAATTTCGAGGGTTGGCAAAGAAAAAAAGCAGTCGAATTTCTTTGCAACCTCGTCGAAACGCGTTCCTCCCCTCGCATGCGTAAAACCCGTCAGTTTCCCAGTCTATCCCGGCGAGTTTCCTCGCGAACCAGCGTCCCCTGTTGTTCTCGCACAGCTTCTCCACGCGTTCCATCTCGAAGCCCGAGCATTCTTATTTCCACGACAGTCGTAAAGATACGCTACAGCCGGAGGACTACTCTGGATGGGATTCCATCGAAAACGGCGAACGCGTTTGTAGTTTCAACATCCAAGGGAGCATCCGAGAATCCTGTTTGCACCGTTGCAACCTCGATGGCTAGATGGGAGCGTTCGATTCAATTTAACCAAGCTTATCGTCACGAATACTGTGCACTTAAACCCTTGCGTCTCTTCTTACAAACACCTGGTCTGATCTACCCAATCTAACATACCAGAGAATTCAAAGAACATTTCCTACGCTTTACCACCCCCGTGACGATATTCGTCCCCCGCTGGATCGGCCGTCAGCCCTCGACTAAAAGTTCTCAGGCCGAAGGATGTGAAAGATAACTCGGCCAGATATCCTGGAGCGAATCGCTCGCAATTTCCGCGGCGCATCGTGCATCGACGGGCCCTCGAAGCACGGAACACCTGGCTGCATTTTATCAGCCGCAGCGCGGGCGGTTCGTGCTTTAAATAGCGCCAGGACCCGCGCCCTATCGGCTTGTTGCTATTAACTTAATCGCCGTGCATGCACTCTCGCGTGCACCTGTGCGTGCCGCGTGACGCGGCTCGGGAAATTCGCCGTAATAATCGAGGCGAAAAGGAAACTCGGGCCGCGGGAAAAGCTGGGGGAGGAATGGAGGGGATAGCGTTGGATCCTCTCGGCAGGTTTATGATGCGTCCCTGCGGTATATATACGATGGGTCTTGAATTAATACTTAGAACGAGAGCCAGGGCAGTGAATTGCAGGGATAATTAATAAACTCTAAACTGCGAGGGTTGATTGACTATTGATCCACGAGACGAGGAGGAGGCGCGCACTTCGGAGCCGATTCGATTGAAGCCGAGTAACTTTATCAATTACAAGAATTCTACTATAACATTTCGGAAGTATATTCCAAAGGCTTTGTGCTCCAAGAGAATTCAAGGATTCAAAAGTTCGTTTATCAAATCAGCCACGAACGGTAAGAGAAAGGAACGGACTCAGATTGTCTCCGCAATCTCAGACTCTCAGCTTTCACCTCAAACTCACCCCAGTCACGTGCAACCAGGGCAACGGTAAGATAAAAAAAAAGGGGGGTGGAGGCACGCCCATTCCCCAGGATTCGGTACACGAGCACACGTTTTACAAGCCCGGTGGAAAACTTGCTCCACCTGGGTCTAACGAACTTTCCCCCTCCAGGGGTCGTGCCTCTCGCTTGGAAATTTCTCAGACGGCTAACGAACTCCCTCCTCGAAACGCCCACTGCCCCCCTGAGCTTTTACTCGCTTTCGGGGGATGGGGGGGATTAATGGAGCCTTGGAGTCCGAAACACGCCGAGAGGGGTGGGCAATTTTATAATAAACGGGGAGGTAATCCTTACTCGCTTTCAATTTCCAGTTTTTTTTTTTTTCGGTCGACGATGAAATAAAGCGGGGTAAAGGCGGGGGGGGGGGGGGGAAGGCTCTCGAAGGCGAAAAGAACGGGCTGCGGAGCGACGAGGGGGTGAACCGCGGCGAAGAGGGAAACAGAACGGTGGTGCATCTGTTCGGGCAGATTACGAGGTATTTCTCGTGGGAGAACGAGGGGTGGTTAACCCTCTTCTTCCAGCTCGTTCCCGTTCATCGCGCTCCTCTTTCAGCTGCAACAATCGCGGAAAATACGGCAGCGCCGCGGCGAGGGGGCGAGGGGAGGGCGGTGAGTGGAGGGGGAGAGACAGAAGGGTGGAAGATATCCGAAGAGAATGAAAGGCTGAAACTGGGTGAAGTTCGACGGATCGGAAATGCGCTGCCGAGTATTCGTGATAATTTGCATCGACGTTATCGGCTATCCCTCTATCGATTCTATCGCACGGCCTGGATATTTTAATCGTTCGGCCGGGAACGACTTGAATCGTGCTCGTAGCGGGGCTCCTGCTTCTTTTTAGGGGGATGATGGGGAAGTGAAGCTATTCGGGCTTGTTTTATTAGGATTCTTCGATACGTACTCTTTATTTTCCTCGCTCACTTCCACACTCGTGTCCCTCCCTTTTTACACGCTCGGCGCATTCATTTTATTTATTTACTCGTACCATTACGCGGTCCAATGCGGGGGATATTTTTCTCTTGAAAATAATACACTTGACACGCCGGCTGTGTAGATTTCATTATTCGAAATTTCTGTTATTTTCGTTGAATCGATGTTGCGTTCGATTGCAAACAACAATCTCGCAAAGGGAATATTGGAATACTGTACCAGATTGTTATTTGTTATTTCGCTTCAAATAATACGTCCCCGATTCCCCGTAGCGGTGACATCAACAATTAAATATTGCCTCGATGACGACTATCTCGCGATCTTTCAACCGTGAAATCCCTCAAAGAAGCTCTCCAAACAGTAAAGAAAAAAAAAAAATACAAGCGTCAACAATTCGGGGCTAGTTTCCGAAGATTGCCGTGCAGGTGTCGGATTATTCTTGCTGTTCCGCGAATGTATAAAAAACAGGGTAGAGCGGTGGGCCAGTTTCGAAGATCGCCATGCAAATTTGGATGGAGCCGGGGGTTGCCTATTCCCTGGTGGCCATTTGGTATTCATATCGGTCGCTCGCGGCCGCGAAACCCGTCTTTTGCACAGCAGCATGTGGAATAATACATAACAGACGACCAGAGAACGTATCCACGGGGCTGCTTCGATAAATATTCCATAGTTGCCTCCCCCTTCTCGAATTTCAAGCATACGCCGCGCAAACCCCACCCACCGTAAACAACAAATACGAAGAGCTTTCCCGACCGAATCCGCGTAAACATAATCGCGGCCCCCTTCTCTGGAAATCGCGCACATCCGCCGGGTTAATATCCGGAAGATTTCCGCGACGACTTCAGGGAACCATGGCTGGGAGCAGTCGTCGAAACTTGAGCGGCCTAATTAGCTGAACGAGTTAGCATAACAAGCACGGTCGCCCGACTAGATTAAGTCAACTCATCCGTTCCCCAGATCCCACGTACATATCCCCGCGTTTCGCAGAATTCAGACCGCTCCCTCCCGATATTGAAGCGTGGCCTTTAAATTCGTTTTAAAGGATTCGAGGGCGCGCGACGGAGGGGGTGGCAGACGTCCCCGCCTAAGCTTGCCTCGTAATAATTCCATTTGCGGCACGTCCTTCCTCGTTTCAGGATCCAGAACACGGAATATCCTGGCCAGCTGAGCGGAGGTATTATTTAATGGCAGAGCTTCAGCTGGCCGAAAGGAAATTAGCCTTAAGGAGTCATTCTGGTAATCACGCCGCAAAATTCAAGTTTTTTTTTCTCAGCGAATGCAATGAATAACAATGTCAAAGTTTTTCTTCATTTATTAGGTTACTTATAATGTATACGGAACAATTTTTTAAATACACTTTTCATTGTGCTTTTGAATGTTATCTGGTGGTTACCAGAATGACCCCTTAAGCGAGGTGCGTTGTTAGAGGCGAGGGGTGCAAGGGCGCAGGAGGATCTTTCATTTACACAGAGGGGTTGTATTAATAGACGAACAAAGGAGTAATTCCTGTAAAAAGTACGGAAAAAGATGGAAGAAACACAGAGAAAAACGACGGAAGGCTCTTTGCCTCCGTCAATTTCGTGTCCTCGAAATCTCTCGCCACCAATGTTCCACCACTCGAAACTAATTCCCCGCAAGCATCGCGCGCTGAACCCTCGGGAACACCTCCATTCTGATCCGATAAAAAACTATCGCGCGGCGTGTCCACTCGGAGAATGGATCGTCCGGTTTATAATTCTCCGGGGCAAGTGGACGCGGCCTGGTCCACTGGAGCCACGAGGCTGCTCGACGACGCGAGCCGTAATCGCGCCGGCATCGGAAACGGAGAATGCGGTTGACATTGCTTCCGTGATAAGGCTGGTACGTTCTTGGCACGCCTGCGTGCAGCCTCCGTTTAACAGTACGTGTGCCATTATTGGGAGGCAACTGCTCGTTACACGGTAAGTGACTCGATGTCAGCACACCGGCGCCCACAGGGGCAGGCACGCACGGAAGGCACACGTAAAGGAGCACGCTGCTATTCGACGTAATTAACATGCTATTACTAGTACGCTGTGTCACTCGCGGGCGCGCGCTGGCCTGCAGCGACGAGAACGCCACAATTCTATCGCGTTCTATGAATAATAACAGTAAATACTGCAACTACTGCGAACGTCTGCCGTTACAGTTGCGAGGGACCCTGGCGGGAAAATGGTAATTTAGCGAGTGAGCTGGTAAAATTGAGTGAACGGACTGAGGTGAAATTGTAGTAATAAAGTGGCCTTGATTGGGTAATTGATTGGGTAATTGATTTGTTTAAAATTTAACGGAATAATATATCCGTGACCATTGAATGGTTAAAGCTACCCTGGTCCAGTAATTCGATTCTTCCTTCGCCCTAGCGTGCTCCGTGTATTATTTATTAATGGCAGAGTATCGTATCAGTTTATTCCGAACAGAATGGACGATTAAAGACAGCGCAGGCGATCGTTCTCGCAGGTCACGAAATTCGAACAGGACTTTTTACGCAGAATTTTTTAACGAATAAGGATTTTGGGGAAATCTGTTGTTGGCGGGGTGCGACATTACCTTTGGAGGATCATCGAGGACCGATAGACAACTGGCAGAACTCGTTGGGAAGGTTGCTTACCAGAGATACTCCGCGCGCAAGTAGTAGTGGTCCGTCATTAGTCAGCCGCAGGCATTGGCTCTACCACTCATGCGTTTTACTATGCATTTCTGATGATTTTGTAGTGTCTGGGAATTCCTAGGGTTTTGTGACAGTATTATTGAACACCATGGCATGACAATTCGTATATAAAATGGCCACTCGAGAGGGGTGAAGTAGTAAACGCGAGCTCGTTTGTAAATCAGTAGGGTGGAATCACGACTGGCCCTGGCCATTCCGATTGATCGCTGCGATCTGAGTGCGGATTTAGAGGCGAAAACGAGACAGCTACTTTGCCAAGGGCAATAATGCCAATGGCATTACGTCTGCCGTTATTAGGTGCAAACTGCTCGTTACAGTGTAAACTGCATTCCCGCTCTAGCGTGTTTGGGACGTACACTTACCAGCGCGTATCATCTGTGCACGTGTGCGAGCAGGGAACTAATACCATTCAACATAATTAGCGTTACCCATTATGATCAAAACTTGCAGTCCACGGGGCCGGTGTCTCTGTCGCGTGATAAACAGGGCGAACGTCGATACGTCAGCGCTAAGTCAATAGTTGGGTAATTACGACGGAGTAATTATTGGAAACGTTTGAGCGCCGCGGACTGGCGGGAGCTTTTCTGTTTTTAATTATTCCTCCCCTCGGGACGGCTGGGATATTTTTCCTCTTCAATTTCGAGCACGAGGTACTTCGATAATCTCGCCACGTTCGAAGAGTAGACGCGCAAGTAGGAAAATCTGTCTCTGTAAAGAATATTCCTGCGTTTCGATCGACGCAAGTTGGGAAATTCGTTTCATCGGGAATTCTCTTTGATCGGGGTGCTCCCGCCATGGAACGAAAATTTTTCTAAGAAAATTCAAGGTTGACTGATCCATCAGGATCTCGGGGAGGAAGGGATGCGTCGAAAATAAATGTCTTCGCTCGAGTTCCCTCGAGTTTCCGAATTCCTCGACCCCCCCCCCCCCCCCGGATACTCTGATCCGAACTAGACTGCTCAAATATTTAAATCCGTCCCACCGAAATGTATCTTTGGCAGGAGGGAAGGGTGAACCGTCCACCACGAGCACCTCAGGTTCTCTTTAATTCCGCAGACTGGTTCGATATTCAGAGTTCGTGAATGGTTTATGTCTTGGGGGCACAGTTCCGGCGAGCGAACCTAGTTTGTGTGTCCTCTGAGTAAATAAGCAGCCCGGCTACCCAGTTTTGTCGCCGAGAAAGCTTGGATATTTCGTAGCAGTGGTTCTCCATGCACCGGGGAAACTTTTCCACCTTCAATCATCCACCGCAACTTCTTTTAATAAAGATTTCGTATCAACATCGTTATGAACTACTGCCTCGAAGAATCCCATGAAATCGCAGCTCCCCATCATGGAAATTTCCCGATACCCAAGGTCATACGTTGATCGAAGGGAATCGGTAATTAGGAAACGAGTGGTAATTACTGATAACCAGCTAGCTAGCTTCTAGAGTCATAGATGGCGTCACGTAGACGCCTAAACAGGCTCGCGTTAATTGGAAACCGCGATACTTTGGAGGTCCCTTGGATGTTCTGCGCCTCAGCGTTTAGGTAATTAGGCGGGCGGCACGTTTGCACGGCTCTCCGCTGTTGCGATGCGCCGTCAGACAAGTTCCTTCGACTAATACGATCGATGTTTACTTTGCTGTTACAGTTGGACAGGTTCAAAGAGCCGCCGGCGTTCGGGCCCATGTGCGATCTCCTTTGGTCGGACCCTCTGGAGGACTTTGGCAACGAGAAGAACGCGGACCACTTCTCTCACAACAGCGTCAGGGGTTGTTCGTACTTTTACAGGTGAGAAACAGCCGTGCCGGTACCAAATCTCTCCAGCCCCTCCAATTTCCTACAGCAAACTTCTGCTTGAAGCTGCATCGTCTAGGAGTGTTTCATCCCCAATCGCTACCAGCGCGCAATCTAAATTCTACGACGGCGAATCATTAATCGATACCAGTTTGAAGGAGACACCTAGATTTTCACGCAATTTTTTCACCCCCCTCCCCCAACCTTCCGTTCCGTCGAGAAACTTCTCGCGCCAGCGTTTTCTACGTGCTCGTTTCACTCGCCCTCGTCTTCCCCCGCCCTTCTCCCCTTTTTCCCCTTTTTCCCTCGGTCGTTATCCCATTCGCCGAGTAATTACCCGGTCGTTTGTTCCGGCCGCGATCGCGCGGCGCGAATGGAGCCAACTTCGGGACAAGTTCCGGCCGGAAGTTCCTCTTCTATCTGCGCCCCCGGCCGCTCTCCCCCTTTCCCGCTGTCCAGGGAAATTAATAACAATCGTCGCAGCCACGTGCGCCCCATTCTGTCAACGAAACAGCCCGGCTAGAGACGGCGAGTTTCTTTCTACTGGGACGATTTCGAATGTCCTCGATAAAAGTTTCAAACGCCAGCCACCCACGTCGCGCACTTTTTCTTCCGTTCGAAGGTCCGTCGGGGAAACTTGGTAATTTCATTGCCACATAAAGAAAGGAACTTTTCAATCGACGCTTCGTGTATGTTGCGAATAAACTATTCTGTAACACTTTTGGGAAGCAGCTTCTGGCTATTACGTCGGCGAATGAAATAATCTTTGGTTGAGAGGAAGAGCCTGTTAATGTATTAAATAATAATCGCTTTGAAGTGTACCACTGCTTTGTTTGGACAAGAAGTAACGAGTACGTATTGTACATACTCTGCGAAGCGAGAGGTGCAAGTAGTCGCATCGTAGATTCGTCGCGGCCGTCCGACCAGTCGCGCGCCTTTTCTACTGAAATCCCTGCAGGCACGCCGCGATTGGGCTCTGTTTAAGGGGCTAAGCTAGTGTGACGGCCGTATAATACGGCAATTTTGGAAAATTTTTTAAAGAAAGACCATTGAACTTATCAGCTTGAATTTGTAAAGTTTTATTAACTGATATTTCCTGGGTATGCTAAATTTTTTTTAAATACAAACAGTGTATATTTTTAAAGTTAGCGTAAATTTGTTGGAGCGTCGTAAAATATTTTGTTCCCATGGCTGCCATGATATAAGCTCTTGTGATGGTCTGAAACAAAAAACAAATATTTTCTCAATCTGTATGTATGTGGCTATAGCCCGTACCAGAAAGTTAAAAAAAATTGTAAAATAATTGTAAAATAATAAAATGGCGGCTCTCCAAACAAAAACATTCATTTTCTTGCATAAAAATTTCTTGTTTTTAACTCGCAAATTTGCAATTTTTACTATATCAGAAAAATCGTGGTAGGGGCTAGAATGACACGTTTGCTGAACATATCTGCCAAGTTTGAACTAAATCGGTTCACTATTTTCTGAGTTATTATGGCAGCCAATTAAGACAAACTAATTTCAGAAAAAACTCAATGAAAGTTTGAAATACTATTTTAGAGTACAAAAACAGAAATATTTCACACTTACAGCTAATCACGAGTTCGCTTAAAACCTTCTAGGATCGTGTTTTTAACACGTGAATCTGTACGAAAATGCAAAAAAAAAAATCGATTTTTTGGGAGCCGTCACACTAGTCTAACCCCTTAAATTCATTCACACTATGCGCGAGTTACTTTCGTTTCATCATTCACGTCTGACGGTATATTGACCTGCGCCACTGAAACCGTGTGTACCACTTTAATAACGTGGTTAATTAACCTGAAATTCGTGTCGCTCGTTTATCGTAGAATATTGAAAGGGAAGTTTCTGTATGGTCGTCGTGTTTTATTAGTTCTGCTAAAGTGGGGAAGTCTTCTGGAAAGGAGACGGCTCGCCAAGTCCCGAGAGACAAACGAACCCCTCGACCCGAATCACCCGGAAGTTCGCTTCATTTCACCAGTAACAGAGTAGCCTGTCTATCGCAGGCCAGCGGGGCGAGTCTTGCGGGTCCGCCGCACGTCTGTCCAGCCTTTCGAAAACTCACCCGTCTGCTAACCGCTTCATTAATCATTGTCCCGGTGTGAACGGCGCCTAACGGTCGTTAGCGACCTTGCCGCTCGCCTTGGCTCGAGCGTTCCTAGCGGCCCTTGGCCAGGTCAGTTATAGGCGAGCGAAAAAGGTCAGTCGTCTGACGTCCGCCGGTTAATTTGTTTACACGAGCCCGCCCCGTGGACGTCGCGACGACCTTCGGGCCGGGCTTTATCATCGTCAAACCCGCAAGTTGAAAAAGGGGGATCGAAGGAGCACACCGCCGTGGCTACTCTAGCGAATCTCAAAGAAACAAGTGCTCCCTCCTCCCTCTCGATTGCCAATCAATTTCGCGGATCCTCCGAAAGCGCTTCGTTTAATAGCGGCGCTGGTTTGCTCGCTCGTTATTCGGGCGCCTGTCGTCGTTCGATTTCCTTTGGTACACCGAATGGTTCCCAGCGGGATCGATTGGCGGGACGACCCCCCGTCACATGACGATGATTTGTCGGCCGCATTATAATTTACAAATGCTCGAGGACCGTGGCTCCGTTATCGCGGTTCGATCGCCGGATAAAATTACTCCGCGAGAGAGTTATCACGAATTTTCGCGTGCAACCTCGCGTGCGGCCGCGCCGGCGAAATTGTCGGGGGAGCGTTTCAAGCCTCCGTTGCGCCCGACTTCCGGCGAAACCTTCTAGCGAATTTCACGTACGGCTCGTACGCGGGCCAATGGTTTAATTCAACCGTCCAGTTATCTTTCACTGGAGCATTCTTTTTTTTTTATAGAGAATCTACATCCCATTCGCGAAATGGCGTGGCAAATTGAAATGGTCCCCGACCCCTCGGCTATCCAGCCGGCGTGGCAAGAAGGGGGAGCTAATTTCGACGCGGGATCGTAAGGGGATTGCGAAAAGATGCTCGATTCGTCGGGCAGACCCGCGCGTTTCTAGCCACCCCTCTCGAATGGAGGTTACCGCGTTTACGAGGGTGGAATAAAACGTCGCAGAGCCACATAAGGCAGTCAGTTCTGGGGCGAGGTTTTACGAGGGTCCGTCTCCCGGTATCCCAACGACGAAAAGGTGGCAGGCACCTCGAACGGTTTCTTTATAGCGCCGCGACCATTACGGAATTGCCACTGGAGCCGCGTTCGCGAAACATCCCTGGAATATTACGACCCCGGTGGACGTAGCCATGTCTCGCCATTTTGCGATTGCACTTTCCCCCGGCCGGCCGGCACCGAGTAATTCCCCGCCGACCTTCGCGCCTCCGCTTCAAGTTTCTCTGCCGGACAGGCGAGTTGTTTTAATGAAAACGAGTAACATCCACCGGCGCCGTAATTCTCCCGCGCAAGTTTAATCTCGCCGGCGAATATTCTTCCGCGACGCTTTTCCTTCGCCCCGCGCTTAATTCTTCCGCCGGAGAGTTACCAATTAGCAGGCGAAACGTTTAGGGCGCGTGTTCGGAATAGGAGAAAGGCTTCTTCCTCGGTATTTAGTTTCGAGGGCTGGGAGGGTTCACCCGTGTGTACGCGCGGGGTATCAGTGATGTAGCTCCGTGGTTGGCGCGGCGAGGCACGCGGCTCATCCTTGACGATTGTGTTCGCAGTTACGCGGCGTGCTGCGACTTCCTGCAGAACAACAACCTCCTCAGCATCATAAGGGCACACGAGGCGCAGGACGCTGGCTACCGTATGTACCGGAAGTCCCAGACGACGGGCTTCCCCTCGCTAATCACCATCTTCAGCGCGCCCAACTACCTCGACGTTTACAACAACAAGGTGAGCAACCAGCCGGTGGGATCTTTAATTCTGTCAGATGAATCTATGTGTTAATTCGCCTTTTAATCATGTTCTAAGTCTACAGAGGGTGTTACTGCTCGAAAATTGGCCCCACTTGACAGGTTAATCGCCCGTATATTGATATATCGCTCCTCTCCTATATCGAACACCTTCCAGATTTTAATTCGCCGAATAGACCAGCTCCTCCTTGCCCCGAATACTATCACGCGCCGGTGTTGCATTTACAGGCGGCCGTGCTGAAGTACGAGAACAACGTGATGAACATCAGGCAGTTCAACTGCTCGCCGCACCCCTACTGGCTTCCCAATTTCATGGACGTTTTCACGTGGTCCCTGCCGTTTGTAGGTGAGAAAGGTGAGGGTGTCGTTCCTTTCTGTTATCGCTGGGCAGCTACGCTTAGAATCGCCGCTGCCACAGAGCCGGTTAATTGAGAGTGACTGATCCGTGCGTTCCCCGTTTCGTTTCCGCAGTCACAGAGATGCTGGTGAACGTGCTGAACATCTGCTCGGACGACGAGCTGATGAGCGACGGCGACGACGGGCTGGAAGAAGGTAATGTCCACTATCGCCGTTCACCTCTGCCCTCCCTTTTTAATTACGATCATATTTCTTGCAGAGACTATTCTTTCGTTCTTTCCAATTTTCTTTCTCCTCTTTTTGATATTCGGCATTTACTGGTCCCTCTTACATCGTGATCAGAGTGTTATTTTCCTGTGCACCTCGTTTGCCGTTTCAACGATTAACAGATTGCAAAGGGCCGCCTTGCTTCGGGCACTTCTTCAGGGTCGTTAGAGCTTTCTGCTTCGCAGTGAGGATATTTAGAGAGATCTCCTTCTCCTCGAAGGAGTTAGATACTTTTAAAACAACAGTTTGGAGAAGTACCCGAGGCTAGTCTTTTCGGACCTGTTCGTTCCGGAGTGATCACCAATGTTTCTCTGTCGAATTAAAGCGACCCGAAGGGGCGCAAGCTTCGGTGCAATCGTCGAGTGACGCTCGCGCACGAGTCTCGGCGCTCTAAACACGATTTAAGAGAGGCCACGCTGTAGTCTTCGGGAACGCGAGGATTCATTCTCCCGTGGTTGCGTCGGGACACGTGATAACCGGGGACGCTTTCAACAATGAGAAACGATGCAACGTCGTCCCCCTGACCCGTCGGTTTTTGAATCGTCGCGTTCGCCCCGAAAGGAGGATCGATCGCGTGACTGCGAAGATTCGATAACGCCGAGCTTCCGGCCCGCTGGAGAACCACTTCTCCCAGCGATCTCTCGCCGACTCGCTCTCTGTTCTTTCCCTTCTTCATTCGTTTTACGACACGGGCAACGAACCGAGTGTCCTTTTCTTCCAATCAAACGATACGTTCTTTCCCACCGGGTTGCTCGATGGGAAGACAAATGGCCCCGGATTCGGAAATTAAAAAATGAACGTGGAGGAATGCGAGTGTTTAAGTTCGTCCGAAATAAGAAATTCCTGCAGTGATACTCTTTCACTGAACACTCCCTGAAAATTGATTGCTATGCGAATATGGTCTGAAATTTGGGAAGAAAAGGACGTTCGGCGTTCGAAAAGTAATTTCTCTTTGCCGTCACGCCTCGATGCTCCTCAGACGCAGAAGATTAAAAAAAAGTGTAATATATATATATATATATATCTGAGGACCTGCACCCGCGAATTTCCGGATTTTGCCTCGATTACTCGATTTCTCTACACCCTTTGTTACGAGCCACCTGCTACGGCCGCACCTCTTTCAAAATTTCACCCCCTCCCGGGCAACGAACAATCGAACCGTTCGCCCTTCCGCGCGCGCATACGTTCTTTTGAGAAACCCGTCACGGCGAATTTCGAGACTCTGTACCGCCCCACCCTGGCCCCCCTAACCCTCCACCGAATAGATTTGTACGCGGGACCCGCGGCCCCACCGCCCCCACGCGCAGAAACAAAAGAAACGAGAAAAAGAAATCGAGAAAAAGAACGCCCACCCTCCCCGAAATATGCCCCCCGCCCCGGTGTTCGATTGCTCAGAGGAAGATCTTTGAATTTTCTTTCTGTTTCCATTTTTCACCCGCTGCACCGGACAGATGGTAAGAAGCGCCACTCGACTCTTCTAATCGTCACATTGTTAAGAGCTTCATTGATTATCATTGATTTTTCCTTTAGCGATTTTTTACATAGATAGTGTCAGTGTGTCGAGTTTTCTCTCTATTTGTACATATTTTTCTTTCTGTCTCTATCTGTTTTTCTTGTCCCCGACCATTTTTTTTTTCTTTCCGAACGATTCTTTTTCATCACGCATTTCTTCTCACCACTTTCGTCACCTCACGCGTCGCCGTTTCTGCCCGCTCGCCTTTCTCCAGCCTGTCGGCGGGCGGCGGAAAGGGAGGAGGGGAACAGCGACGGCACGCGCGCCTTGTTTTACACCTGTCCAACGACCGGGCACACGTTTTTTTGTGTCTTTTCATTTCAATTTTTCATCGCCATCGATCGCATCGCGGCCGCGCCATTTGTACGTACGATTCACCATGTTTTTTCTCTCTCACATTTCTCTCTACTCTATCTGTCTTTTCTTCACGTTTCGTGGTTCGTGCATCTCCTCGCATCAAGGTACGAGAGATTTTTTCTACTTTTTTCCCCTGATTCTTTCTCTCTCTCTCTCTTTCTCTCTCTCTCTCTCTCTCTCTCTCTCTCTCTATTTCCATCTGTCTCTTCTAACTGTCTTTATCTTTCTGTCTTTCCGTGTTTATATCTATCTTTCTATTTCCCGATATAAAGATACATATAAATATATATTATGTGTGTACGTATTCTACGTACTTCGAGTGGCACACGGCCTGAGCTCTCGACGTTGTCACCGGTAGACTCTCATTTTCTGCATCGTTGCGATCACAGATCCATAGAAGAGATACCCTGTCACCTTGGCTCGGCGCGTCCGTTCCAGATGGTGCCGTTTTCTCGCGTGGACCGTCTAATCTTTCGCCGGAGAAAAGCCAAAGCCTGGACCGGCTAATAATTCGGAATTTAATCAGAGACAGAGTCATTTGCTATAGATCGTTGCGCACCATCCTGGACGCCGCGGAGCCACGTGAATCACGCATGCAGCGATCGGCCGGAAGCCGGTCCCCGCAACGTTCGAGCCGACGTCCGGCCGAGGGTGGTAACACACTTTCGGCGTCGCTCGGGACACGATATCTCTGCGTGGCCCCTTTCGTTTCTCTGATTTATTCCGCTCGCCTCTGTGTACCATTGTCCGTGTTTCCGTAGTCGATTTTACTTTCTCTCGTGTCACGTCCATCCCCCAGCCCGCCTGGCCCACTTCTACCCCCTGCACTGTACGTTTCTCATTTTTTTTTTCTAATCCGTCCCCGTCGAGTACACGGTGCACAGATCGTTTCACCACCCTGGACCCCGGTCGATGGCGTTGCTCGAGCTGCTGAAATTCCGAAGAACACGGCGCGAGACATTCAAGTGAAGTGGGAGGACGATCGAGAGAAACGATCCATCCCCCGGAGTCCACGGGGACGATACTGGATGGAGCCCCGCGAACGGGCGATGTCCCCCCGAGAAAGTTAGGCTGTCACGTCGCGAAAGAAAAAGAGAACGAAAGATCCCAGTTTCCCAGGGCGGCTCGATCGTCGATATGAATCGTCGTGGAAACGTAGCATCCTCCCCACCGCCCCCCCCCCCCAAAGTCCCCCAGCCCCAACCCCCCTGCCCGAAAAAAAACCCACGAAGTTGCACTGATTGTCTTTTATCGTACTCCTTCTCTATTATATTTGTATCAATCACACTGGCCTTGGACTCCTCCTATCTCGGCACGACACTATGCTACTACTACCTTCTACTACTTCTACTACTACTACTTCTACTACTACTTCTACTACTACTACTACTACCACTCAAAACTCCGTTGTTCGGCATACGCAACCCCCGTAAAGTCGCAGCCAAAGTCGTTGTCCAAAAAAAGAATGGTAAGTCCCCGTGAGAGCCGACGACTTACTTGACAGCAAAAGATTTTTTTTCCGTTTTCTTCTTCTTTCTTTCTCTCTCTCTCTCTCTCTCTCTCTCTCTCTCTCTCTCTCTCTCTTCTTTGAACAAGCCACCAAGTAACCCATCAGACTCTAATCTCATTCGCTGTTTACTGTATACGCGGGCGATATAAATGTACAGCGTCAGGATTATATATTTATATCGCGCCCGTTATAACTTTAACCTCCGTTTTTTTTTGCCAGTGTTCTTGTTGAGTTTCTTTGTTCCCGTGAGCGCGCGCGGACGCGTCTCTCGGCCCGTTCTGCTGGTGGGAGGGAGGTGGGACAGGAAGCGTTTCTGGGCCGGTAATTAGCGATAATTCCGCGATAGGGCGTTATCCGGAGCCGCGGCGGTGGAACGTTATCGATGTCGTCGGGAGTGGGGCCGGCGCGAGCCCCGGCGTGCAGGTTATTTTGCGACGCCGGAGCCTGGCCGCTCGATCGGTAGGCGATACGGGGATCCTTGAGAAGTTGCCCGAGACGCGGGCCACTCGGGGCCGGAGCTGTTAAGGATAAAGATCCCGCTCGTCGTTTATTATTCGGGGGAGCGGTTCCTCCCGGAGGATCGAGCGCGAGTCGTTCTTTTAACGACCCGGACGGAGGAACTCGTTAGGAAGGCCCCGAAGTTCTCGGGATGATAGTTGAGGGGAACGCGGAGGACACCAGCAGAACCGCTTCGCGACGAGGCTCCCGCGCAAGGCCGATCGTTTTCTCACTTGTTTCGGTTCTCTTCGCTCCCGCGTTGTAACTTACGTAATCCCGTGTCATATGGTAATAGTCTCTACCTCGTTGATCTTTCTCTCCTTTTTGCGCGCGCGCGCTCTGTAAACAGTTCGAGCCACTCGACTCGAGATCGCCGATTATAATCAGATTTCATCTCCCCACCCCCCCCCCCCCCCCACCCCGTTTCTCGTTACCTTGGTTCTTTCTTTTGCCTTCTCTTTTGCATTTCGTTCGACCACCGCCTGTTTTTATCCACCCGACCCCCCCCCCCACCCCTTACCCCCCACCCCGCTGTATCTATTTTGACACGCTCTGCGTTAACACGATCGCAACTCACAGTCACCAATCGTCTGTTTCGCCGCATCCTCTGTCCCCGTCTCGCGCCAGTGATCCACCCACGCCTGGGCTTTCTTAGCCCATCGCCCGCCGCGACTCCTATTTCGGATTGAGGGGGGTTTTCCTCGCAGCGATTGCCAGTGGCAGCTACGCGGTTGCATCTGACAGCTAAAGTTACATCGGGGTTGTACCGAAATCATCAGTGCGGAGACTGGAGGCTCTGCGCCGCGTAGCTGTTATTACTGTAAACGCCAGAATGTTATCCCCCCCCATTCTGTGGCAAGCGATGGGCTAGCGAAAGCTGATAGCCGATTCACCGAGTCGGCCCTAGCTAGATCGACTAACTTGTAGCGATTGAGTTCAGAAGAAACTGTTCCCGCGAAGCGTCCCGTGGTGGCCGAGATTCGACGAGGAGCGAAACGATCGCGGGATATTTTATTTTAGAATTAGGACGTTAGTTTCAGGCCGTTGAGCACGTTTGAATTAAACAGAGCCGTGGTAGAAAGAGATGGCCCACCGGATAGTTCAGATGAAATCGATACGATCGGGATAAGAGGGTTCAGAGGTACTGCGGAAATAATTCGGAGCAGAATCCTGGGATAGCTTTGAAGATCGTTAAATCTTAATGCAGCAGCGTAGGTTAACCGTGGCGTTATCGTTAATCCCTCTCTCCTGCTTCGCGCTCGCTCGCCGTGCCCGCGAGTCTAATTGCCACCGGCAGAAATAGCGCGCGCGTAAACCTGACCGAATGAAAATTTACCGCCGTTGCGTAAAGCGTGTTACGTCGACTGCGGGAACACCCTCGAATCGCATATTCGGCCGTTATCCCCGAAATCCCAAGGATGAGCGGGACTGCGCGCGGAAATTTTACGGCCGACCGCTAGATCACGCGGGGACCGTTAACGTGCTCTCGGAATAACCATTACCGAACGTGTTGATAGTTCCTCGAAATCCACGAGCACGTGACGCCGCCGGGAAATTAAATGCACCTTTAAAACGGCCAGATTTGTTCCACGGTCCCTGCTCCGCTGCAGTAGGCAACCCTAGAAATGGCAAATAGTCGAAGCATCCCCCGTTTTCTTCTTCAGTCGCGCCTGTTCGCGCTACCCAGTTCAGGTTAAACGGATTTCCACTCGAGCTTTACAGCTGCCAGGCAGTATTCGAAGCGCGGAACCGTCGATACCGGGCTAGTGTCTCAGTTTTCGACTACGGCCCGCTTTATTCCCGCGTTTTACAGCATCGCCGTAGAACACCGCGGCTGCAACCGGCCCCGACGCATCGTAACACCGCCCCGAACGATTCCCAGCGGCCTTCCTGCACCCACTCCCGGCTTTACGAGCTGGATTCCCGTTCACCGCCTCGAATATCGCGCAGAGAAATAGGATTCATTTCGGTGGAGCCATTGCCTTATTTGAGAATTCAAGCTCGCCCACCGGAAGGCTTGCCAAGATTTCGATATTAGGTAGTGAATCGGGGAAGCCCTTTATCAAATTTATCAGCCCGTGCCATTCTCGCGCCAGTTATAGTCGGAGCAATATCAGATGGCCGCTCAGGATCGCGCCTGAACCTGGCTCTTAGTACTTGAATCCCGGCTTCCCGTCCTCTTCTCCGTTTAAGAGCGATTGTAGTCGAACGACGTGACGGAGGGCAAGCCATTCGCCGGGTCTAAGCGGCCAATTGATTCTGCCCGGGCTGTAGTAAAAGCATGGAGGGCTTTCCCAGCGTAAGTGCAGCTAGAGTAGCAAAGAAAACAGCCATCGCCTCGGGCCGCTTTTCCTCCCTTTCAGTCGCCACGTACTCTGCTATACCTACCTCTCTCCACGTGTATTTCTATTATTTACTTCTTTCGTTTCCACGGCAAATAGACTGCGACGTCACGAGGACATCCCGGCAGCATCGCTCGGAGCTCCCTTTGCCGCCTGTTCTACCGAACTTTCACCCCCACTCGCGTTACGCTGCTCGCGCGGCTACGCGACGCGTTTCCGGGCAGAGCGACGTCTCGGCAGGGCTCGGGCCACCGATCCCTCTCGATCCGCCCGCGTCTCGCTGCCCTGCCCGCCCCTTAGAACATCCTGCACGCTATTCTGATCTTTCTATGGCTGCGTTCGCGTGAAAGGAGCCGGCCGACTAAAAGCATGCCCGGCGGGAACATCCTCGCGCGGCTATTTCCAACAGAGCTGCGCAAGATTTTCCCGGGAATTTCATAAGTAAAATGACTCTTCTATTGCGCCTTCTCCTGCCGCCCGAACGCCTCCAGATCTTCAACTGTCTTCTCCGAGAGACTTCGTCTATTAGCCCGACCTCGGTGTAGATGAACATACATCGGCACGTCGTACCTTCATATTCGTTAAATAGACGTTCGACGTCAGCCTTGAGAACATCGTGGCACTCGACATCCGACATCACTGTCATCATCATTTCTCTCACCCAACCGTGTCTTGCTCCTCGATGTTACCGACTACTCTTTCTCCCCCCCCCCCCCCCCACTCACTTTTCATTTGCTCGTTTCTTACCCGTTTTACGTTCCCCTTACTGCCGTTCTTTTTCTTTATTTAACCAGTTCGCAATTTTGAAAAAGTGTCGCCGGGCGTCGCTAACTCTAGCCGAGCCTCGTCGCGACGCTTTTTCTACGTTTTCTTTTCGCGCATGCTAGCGTCGTCAAGTAGATTATAGGTTATCGAGAGAATTGAATTAATCGACTACTTAGTGTTTTTTTTTTTTTTTCATTCGCGATCGGCGCGAGGATTCACGATCTGATTTATGTCGCTCGGTATTGCTACGTGATTCGACGAGACACGTTCTGCGGAACAGCGGCGAAGAATCAGCGTTGATCCTCGCGCGGTCCGTAATTAATTAATTTCTATTAATCAAAGTTTTCTTCCTTAATCAGTTTTTGCAGGTAGCTTCTATGTAGCTGGTGTGTGTTGTTAACCACGCGCAGAATATTTTGTCTGACGTGTAACGATGTATTGTTTCATCATCGAGATTACTTTCCTCGGCGGTTATTTCGGTTTAAGGAACGAGGCGGGTGGAGAAACGTCCGCCACAGTGGAAAGTAATCGCGAAGTTTTGGAGCGCGGACGGTCTGCGCCCCTTTTACAAATCGAAACAAAGGGATCCTTCTGCAATCCGAGATTCTAGTACAAAGAGACTTCTGATCTTGTTCGTTAAATTTAGAAGTAACTTCTGCGAAGTTTCCGGCGGATTCGCCAACTCTTTTCGCCAGTCTCGATTAGTTGATTTTCAAAGAACCACAATGGGGTGTAAGTCTTGCTGTGAAATCGCCGGAAAATCAAGTACTTTTGGCGAATTAATTACAAGCAGATGAAAGCAAGCACAGACTTTTGCTTTTATACAATGTTTATTACTATCGCGTGGAGTAAAAAATTTTTTTTTTCATGTATATGTTGATGATAATTGTATCTAGGTATGTGTTGATAATTTATTTTTTGATGTATATAATTTTATCATTTTTTTTTGTAGGAAAAATATTTATCTTTTTTTTTTAAGAATTCATATTGAAAATGTGCTCCCGACACATTGTGGGGAATAGTTTCCCGCACCTTTCTGTAAACTTCCATTGAAATCGTTGAAGCGGGTTTCGAGATTTTACGTTCACCGTTTTGGAAAACGTAGTTTCTGGTAAATCGCGTTTAAAGTTGGACGTGCAGTTTTGACGTTATCCTATCTCATGTGCAGGCTCGTACCTTTTTGACTGGAATTCCTTCAATTTTTGGAATTTTCCGGTTGCACTTGAAAAACGTAGAAAAGATGTAGCTAACAGAATATGCAAAAATCCTAAAAAACAATTTCCCACAATTTTGAGGGTATTTAAGGCTTTCAAGGTTTCAGAATCCAACACGGAATATATCAAACGCAAACCGTCCGTGTTCCCCACTAATGAATCACCTTCTTACGCTTTCAGTACTCACCATTTGATAATATAACTCATGTAATCGACCGTTTATTTTATCCACATTGACTCCCAATCGAGGATCTCCCATGGAATCAGCGGATCTTCGATCTTTTCTGCAAAGTCCTCAGATTCAGAAACTCCAATTGAATATCAAGTAACACAGATAGCCCCGCGGCAATTATTCACCGGTGATGAAGACGTCGGACGTCCTCGACTGCGGACGATATACAAATACAGAATTCTTGATTGCGTGTCAAAACTTCGAGAGATGAATCTACAGACAGAATTAAAACGACAATGTCACACGAAACTACTCTGTAAGCTTCAACATCCACACTTCGGGTCCCCAACATGGCAGGCAATTGGCCAACGCCCACAGAATTCAATTCATTACAGCTCGTAAAACGTAGTTCGGAAAGCCAGCGACTGCGAAACGTTTCTATCATATTTTACGATACAGATTATCTCTGAAGAATTCACACGCAATTGGGTGTCACCCCTCCACGCACAGAGTGGGCTGAAAAAGCGGCGGTAGTCAGTCCCGGCAAAGAATCAAGATTATGGAACAGTCTGCCCCAAAGGAAACAAAGTCCTCCACCAAGAAACAGTTTATTTTGTCGATCACACTCTGTGGTATCGTGACTCTTAGCCCACTCTGTAAATGAATGAAAGTGATACAAGGTATTCCTTGGTACCCGAAGCACCGCAACAAAGGGAACTAATTTAAATACCGCCCAAATCGATTGCAATATTTAAACTCATACTCCCCCCACCTTCCACGTACCAAGGAACACCCTGCACAACGATTTTCAACCCTATTTAACGCACAACGCTTGACTGAATGCCCACTTACGCTGTGCACTCTTCTTCTTCGTCTGTTCTATGTGTTCTTTTCTTTACCACCCTGTTCGCCAACTACCAACCGCCAACGATCATCCGTGAAACGAAAACTGCCAAACCGAATCTGTATTGCGTTCTACTCGACTATCTCCTTCGTCGGACCGACCGGGGACCGAATGAAAATCGCAAAAATGTCCGAGAAAAAAACCAAAAAAAAAAAAAAAAAAACACCTGTCTGTGTCTGTCTGTCTGTCTATCTGTCTATCTCTCCGGCCGCATTGACGCTGCTCTCACATTGTTGGTTACTTCTGTCCTTTTATTCACGTCCACGCTCACCATCGGTAAACCGACCATGGGCGCACCATGGCCGCCATTGGTGACCCGACGGTCTGGTCCGAAAACGACCCCACCTACCATCGCGTACGGTGAGTTCTTTTCTGTTGAAAGTGCGACCATAGATCTTCGACACCGTGGAGGATCTAGACGGCCTAGGAGGCTTAACGTCACCCTGCGTTACCCCGGACTCTCGAACTTTGTCTTCCACGTTCGATTATCACTCCTTCCCCTTCAGAAGGGTTCCAGGAACTTAGAATCTCAACAGGACGTGGATGGATGTATCGGTAGCCGAAGGCTGGAGGCTAGAATCTTTATCTTAACTTTACCTTAGCTGATAGGCGTGAACGAAGCCACCGTAAAGATAATAGACAATTTTAGACACGTCTGATTCTCCTCCCTCGACAAAGCTTCCGCTACTGAAACGTACGTTCCCGGAGGCGGTTAGGCCTCCTTGTTCTAATCCTCCACGATCACGCAGAATGAAATAGGAACACGTCTAGCACCCAATGGCTCGAGCGGCTCGAGGACTCGGTACACTCGCGCTTCACCGTGTGAAGAGAACGAATCGACAGATCTTTCGTAATGGAAAACGAGGGTACCATTGGGTACACGAAGCTTCCTATTGCCGATAAGCGGTGGAGCGAAGTGCGCGAGGGGCATCGGAGGAGTGGCATAGGCGTCGCGCTAACGGACCTACCTGAAACTTGCCCCGGGATTCCACTGGCGCGTTCACATTGCTGCGGCGCCTATGGATCGGGAGGGACGGAGATCCATCCGGAAATTGCGACGCGGACGTCGGACCTGTGTTCGAAACGATCCCTTGAATTCGAAATAACACTCTTTTCCATCAAACTTGATATTTTTTACCATTTCTTCTTCTGCACTCTCAGAGTACAGCTTGCGCGTCGAATCGAAGCGCGGACTGCGCCTTATAGAAACGCTTCTGAGACAGCGATAGGGCAGGTTTTTAGAGCACAGATCCGCAGCGAGGCTTCGAAGCGAGGGGTTCTCCTCGCACGATGGATCGTTTCGTCGAGATCTCTCGTTTTAATCGTCCACCTACGCTTCTTTCGAACGACGGGTCTCCGTTTCTGGGACTCGGTGCCACGCTCCACCACCTTATGATAAATGTTAGCTCGGTAGAGGACCTGTCGCAATGGCCGATCGCCGAACTATTCTTCCGAATCCCCTTGGGACCCGCGAAACAGTCTTTCCACATAGAAAATTGGACACTGGCTCGCGGAGGTGTCACTTTAACTTTCCGAACTGACCCAGCATCGAGAGTAAAGCGGAGAAATTGAGGGAATGGGCGAGGCAAGTGTTATGAAATTCGCTGGAATTCGCGAAAGTTTTTGGGGGTCCTGGATGTGCTGCGGAGATCGATCGATTCTCGGGCGGCTCGCGGGCAATGCAGAACGCCATTGCGACAGGCAACGAGTGCGTAATCATGCGCTGACACGTAAATGTCTAGAGAGCAAAGGCTTGATCTGTTGTATAAATTAGTAGTGACGTGCGTCGTTGTATATGTGCCGCATCGTCCTTCTCGTGAGTACCGCAGGATGCGAAGGATGATCGATAATGATTGTGTGTACGTATCCTACTCCCTGACCAGCAAGTCGAAGTCCCGAGATCTCGTCACGCGTTTCGCAACAAGAACCATGCAGAGGAAACAATTCGCTTTCTACAGTAACTTTTTAAAGTACCATTTTTCCAAGGCACGATGATCTTCCAGATCTATCGTTCACCGCCGCCCCGGTTAATTTCTCGGTTACAAAAAGTTTAATATCGTCCAAGGAAGGATTCGATAGCTCGCGAGGGTCCCTTCGAATAAACTGTGAAACGAGATTTTTCGATTCGCGGCGAGAGAAAAGAGGCGTCGCAGGATATTGCAGAAATGTTTTCCTCCCGTCAGCTCGGCCAAAAGCTTTCCTCGTAGGATCCCGAGAAATTACGAAACGCGATGAATTCTCACTAAATCGAGAACGTCACTCCCCGCAGCATCGCGGGAGCGTGATTCTTTGTTTCTAAGTAGCAGGCATTCCGTTTCATTTAGTGTCTTCGAACGCGGAAGAAACCACCCACGCGTTATAGTAGGGTAAACTCGGGTAAGTCCGTGATAGTTTTAGAATTTGTCTATTAACTGCTAATATTTACATATTCTGAATGTGAGTGTAGGATGTAATGATAGGTCAGACATCAGAGAAAGAAATAATAGGTTAACAGAAATTTTTCTAAGTATATTTAATTGAAAATATTCAAAATTAAGTTGTCATGATATATTCTGGTTACTCCGTGATAGTACTCTGGTAACTCCGTGATAGTTCTCGCTGGCCCTGAACTTGTTAATATAAACAATATAATTTTATATTATTTCATATTATTTTGCATTATTTTAAATGATTTTAAATGATTTTACATTATTTTATATTATTATTATTATTGTGTGTATAATCAATCGTTTCATGATCGTTAGATGTCTGAGACGTAAAAAAACATTGTTTCTGGTATTGACCATCAGAATTTTTCAAACAGCGCAATCAGAAACGCAGTCTCAAGCACACAAAAAATAAGAAATTAGTCACTTTTCATAATCAAAAATAACACTGATGCCTTATTGTACGATAATTTCAAGAGTAAGACTTGTTAAAGTGTCATTTTACCATCACTTACCTGCAGCTTGAACTTTCAATTTATCTTCCAAAGCACATATAATACATAAACAAGCGATCGTCCACAACTAGCACGAAAATTTTTACAAATAATGCGCTACTGGAACAAAATGCTCTGTCACTCTATCGCGCTAACTTCAATTGACTAATTATTTTACCACAGCATAAACTAGAAGATCAACGCTGTCTGTTAGCTTTCGTTCCATCTAAATTGAGTCAGAGAATTTCGAGTTACAGATAAATGAAAAAGTATCACGGAGTAACCTGTACCACGAACTTACCCGAGTTTACCCTACTTTCTAGCCCATCCCCGAACAACAAAACCTCTGTTTCCCTATCAAGTGACGAATTCTCCGATTTTCTGTAGCGTCTCAGCCGCTGACGTCCGCGAATTTAACCCCCGAACAGTTAGGCAAGCGGAAAGCCAGCGACGCCGGGACGATATTTTCACGTACGTCGAGTAATGTGAGGTGTACTTGCAAAGAGCCAGTTAGAAATTGTGAGATCCCCACCCCTCTCCAAAAAGAGATCTGACTAATAACGTACGAGTTGCTACCCCCTCAACTTTCCCCAGTGAAATCGAATAGAAAACCGAAAAATACAAGAAATCGCATCCGCAGCGAACGGTAGACGGCATGTATTTTAGTTTCTCCGTTTTCGGTGACGTTCGATTATAATTGCTTCGAAGGTAGTTGAGAAACTCTGAAAGATCGCGATGAAAAATTGCAAGGATGAAACTCACAAGAAAAGTCAATACAACGCCCCTATTAGTCCGTTGAGTATCTAGTCTGGTTAACTTCGCTTCTTAACCCGTAACTATGCGCCCAAAAAATGTCCACGCACATCTTTACCTCCACTGGCAAAACTAACCAGCTTGCTAGCTAACGAGATTCTTAATAATTCCGTTTGCATCGCCGCAATTATTAGCAAGAGCCAAGCGCAGATATTCTAAAGAAAAATCCAAAGGCAAATTAAGTAACAGAAGGCATAAAATAAAATACCTCCTCCTCCACATTTACTCCAAGCCGATGTGAATCTCCTGAACGCGCGCGTCAGAAGTTGCAGCGCGTAGGTACGGGTTAAAGAAGCCGAAGCGCGGGGGAAAGGAGCGAATGAGAAAATAGGGCAGGTAACGATGAATATTAGAGCAACGAGGACTGTGGTTAAACACACCCGGTATATAGTGGCCGATGGTGCGTACGGTTTCTCGCGCTCACGTAGCCTGCTGCATGTGCATGCGACCTCTTTCTCTTGCATCCCGTGTTTTTGCATAACAAAACACACCCCTGGCTACGCCAGCCACCGGCATGTAGATGCATATTACACACGCACGTTTACACACGGCTTCACGTTCACGCGAGCGCGGCCAGCTGCGTGCATTTAATATGCAATGAGCTTGTGCTATTATCCTCGTGCACTCTCTCTTTCTCTCTCTGTACATACATGTATATGCACACGCGGATGTATATACGCGAGATTTATTGTACATACGAGGAAGCCTTCCTCCTGCATCTTTTCGCCTCTCCGTGACGTTACGTTGATTTCCGTTGGAGCCGGAAGCGAGAGAGGCACTCCACGGAGGTTTCGGGCAACCGCGGGCAACTCTACCGAACGTTTCTTGCGAGCGGATCGCTGGAGAGACGATCGCGTACACGCGCGACTTTGTCTAGCTTCTTTTAGTCGGATACTTTCGTTTTCACCGTCGAATTTATTTGTCGCAATCGCTCCGTTACCTCGTTACTGTTCGGCTCGCTGGCAGAGGAGGACAGTTCACCGTAGACGTCGGTCCGGATTCGGTAACGAGACGTTTCCCGCTCGGCTGGTGCCGCGAACGACTCACAGTTAGTGGCGGCCACAGTACATGGTCGCCTGCTGTACAATCGAGAGATTAATAAGCACACGCTCGTCGCGTGCACCGAGTTCTTTGGCTGTAGTTTGCCGTTGTTGTTTGCCGTGAGACCCGAGAGTGATGTGTGACGTGTTCCCTTTTCTTTATCTTTTTTTTTTTTTGTCTCTTAAATAACACAATCGTCGGGTAAGCTGTAGTATGAATAACGTAGTGGCGCCGAAATCGGTTCGTCCTGCGACGAGGATCGCGGGTCGAATCTGTGATCACGATCTCGCGAAGACGACCTCGGTGTTGTGTGATTTTAGAGGATTTTAGTGTCCTCGGCGATAATTAGACCGGTAGCTGGAGCCGGTGATTAGAAGAGTGACTTTATACTTTTTTTTTATACTTTTAAACTCTGCATCTTCGCGATCTCGTTGATCACGGAATGTACGCATGGTGCTTTTTGCGAGATGAATCGTTCTAACTCGATCTTCCCGGGCTTCTAGGTGCAGCAGCCAATTTACGCAAGGAGGTGATCAGGAACAAGATCAGAGCCATTGGCAAGATGGCACGTGTCTTCTCCGTCCTGAGGTGAGTCGGAAATTTTTTTAATGCCAAAACTCGTGTTGATAGAACTGTCAGTGTGAAGTAACTGAAGTAGAGGCACGACGCGACCCGAAATTAATCAGAGCTACCGCACGATGCGTCCCACGAAAATGATCCGCGCTGCTTCTGTCGGAAGTCATTCGAACGCGGTATTAATCTCGCGAGCGAACGGAGAATGGCGAGCGATTATTAAATGCTTTGGTCGGCCGTCCGGGCTGATGAAAACGCCGCGTGCATTGTTAAGCGCCGGGCTGGTATCGAAACGAATTAATTCGAGGTAATCGGCACCGAGTTAAACGCTAGGATCGATTACCGTTTTGACTGGAGGCCAGGGGAGCACAACGGACGATTCGATCGTCATTTTCTCGTGTTACTTTTCCAGGGAGGAGAGCGAGAGCGTGCTGCAGCTGAAGGGCTTGACGCCGACTGGTGCTTTGCCGCTTGGCGCGTTATCGGGTGGCAAAACGTCTCTAAAAAACGGTACGTCTTATATCTAAATAAGGAGTTACGATCAGGTTAATTGCTACTTGGCAGTAGTGTTCCTTCTCGAGAATTTCTCGAGAAATTTTATAATTTCTTATCTCTCATTTCTCCAGAAATTACAGTATTTCTCGAGAAACTTAAGTGTAGGAAAATTATTATAAATCCCATTTGTTTTCAGAAATGAATTTCCAGTTAGTTCAAATTGTGTGTTACTAGTTAATAGGGTGGTCCTTATTTTTCAACTTTAAAATTTGTATTGTCTGACCCTCTGAAAATCTTCTATTCGACAAAAAAAAATATCTTCGTGTTTTTTATTTGTATATTTTGATATATAAAGGTCGCTCAAGGACTTTATATTTCGCATGTGCCACAAGTTTGGCAACGGCGACTTTTCATAATTGTCACTTGTCAATTTTAATGAAACGGGGCCCATATTTATATATCAGAATCCAAAACCATGCTTTTATCTATGCGTTTAACAACCTGAATAGAATGTACGTCAAAGTTTGCGTCTGCATCTAATTCGAGAGCTGCGGATGAGAGAAATTTAAATGTGCATATAAAACCTTATGCCACAACACAATACATTACACACTCGTTATAAACCCGTTTAGTCTATGCGATGAGTGCCCGAATTTTAATGTTATACTCTCACTTAAAAGTTAATAAAATTTCAAAATTATTACAAAAATTTCTATCAATTTATACCAAAATAGTAATATTTCAATGCAATTGAGCGACCTTTAATCCTTAATATATTTGAACAAAATTTTAGACGAAATTCTTTTAAACTGTTTGGAAGCTTCTGAGAGGGTCAGAAGAAATTTTTAAAAACTTTGATTTTTTACCACACATATAAGGTATTTTTTACCCTACTAGTAGATTTTTTACCCTACTAGTTAATCGTGAATATATAAACACATCTACAATCTGTAATAAATGTTAGCAATACATCCGAAGAATTGCGCGATTGTTTATAAACTTTTCTCTTCGTATCGCTGATGCTCTATATACAATTAAACTACAACATCCACTCAAAATGACAGAAATTTTTCTACAGTCACGCAAATTATTTCCTGATTGAGGAAAACACTTTCGAGAAAGAAACTGTTAAAACTTTTTCGTTACAATCTGCCCCGGTCTCCCCTACTCTTTGTTGGTCATATTTTACCCCTCTTTTGTAGCTTCAAGGAGTGGATAGCATATAGAACGTAAAGTTGTCCCGGCTCGAATGACATTTGCAAATAACACTGAAGTGTATTCTGCTTTCAGCTCTCCAAGGCTTCTCGCCGAACCACAAAATCACGTCGTTCGCCGAGGCGAAGGGGCTGGACGCCATAAACGAAAGGATGCCGCCAAGAAAGGACGCCCCACCCACGCCGGTAAACGAGGAGAAGCCCGTGATAAAGCCGCCGACTCCTGCGGGAGACAAGCGAGACCACAACACACCGCAACCGCAATCGTGAGCCTCACACTCGTCCAATCAAGGTACACATCACATCCACGTGGACGATCCTGACAGGGAGAATATATTCCTCTATCTACATCTCCCTCCTGCTCCGTCGCGGGATCAGGATTTCACGGATCGGCGAGCACGATTGTCGCCAGGAGAAACACGAGGGCGACAATCGTTCTCCCCGAGTGGACCGGCTCGCAGAGAGTAGATTTAACAGAACTAGCATCCCCTTTCTTAGTCAAGAATATTTCAAGGATCGGTTGAACCCGAGCCAGCTTCCGAATGAGAAAAGCTTCCACGAGTGATCGTGTATCGATAAAACCTTGAACCGAACGAGCTCGAATCACCGCTTAACTTATTCCATGCACGATGATATCACTGTTCGGGGTGTAATTGTTAATCCTGCATCTACGTCACCGACTAACTCGGTATGGAGAGCACACACCTGGATTCACGGCTTCGCGTTGTGTTGCACGTTGACCACTTTGTCGACCGGCACCGGTGCTGTTGAACGTCGATCGTTCGTCGTTGACGATTGCCACGTTGGATGGTGGACGCTTCGATCCTTTCGCTAGCGATAAGCTCCCTGGGAATCGTCGAGCCACTACTATTCGTTTCGAGATTTAGCTGCGCGCGTTACTTGATACTCGAAAGGATGAGGGAAAGCCGTGTAGGCGGTTATCAGTGCGGTGTAGCTCCGCGTGGAGCTTCTGCTCTCACCGTAAACTCGGCGAGTGTCTGTCACAACTTGCTGGCGTTCATCAAAGTTTGAACGATATTGTCTCCACGGTAACTGTCCACGCGGCTCGATAGAATTAGAGGCAAAGTAGTTGCGGCCGTTTATTGTCAGACCTCGGGCCACTGGAAACAATCGGAGACACTTGACGGCCATTAGCAGCCACGGCTGATAACGCGGAATAGAGAAGCGCAGCAGCGAAGGGATTAAAGCGACCCACGCTCCCAAGGAGCCAGGGATGTACCCAGTATTTCCTTCTCGAAACACAGTAGTGGTCGAAGGAGAGTGGAGAAATGAATGATAAAGTCGTGTTTGAAACTTCTAAGCTTTCCTTCGACTGCAATTGTCCTCCTTCGAAAAAAAAAACTTGTGTTCTTTTAAACACGGGAAGTTGGCAGAATTTGAGACTGGTAGCTAACAGAGACGCAGCGTGCGATACAGAATCAATAGCCTCTCAGAAGTTCGCGCGGACTTGTTTCCCACGGCTCCCCAGGAGACCTCAGACATCACCGACGCTTTTCCATCGCGTAATTGCCGCTAAGTCCCCGACGACGCCAACTCTGAATTGCTCATTCCCAGGAATTAGAAGTTCTTCGGGGAGAGCTCAGGCGTCAAACCACCCTGAAACTCCCCTAGTCCCTATGACTCGGCGAACTTGAAGCGCGACAAACTACGACCCCACAAATCCACCTGCGTGGAACAGTGGTAGCACGGGACAGAATTTGTACGAAAGGATACACCAGGGTAAATCCGGGAGACGCGGTCGGGCCGGAGAGTTGGTCGAGTCGCTAGGTATATTTCAGACTCTATACGTGAAAATGCGTTAAAGTGCAGACCAGTTACTTCTCTAGAAGCCAAACAGTTGAATGAATAGCGTCATTTCGCTTCCCTCTGTGCTTTTCTGAATTTATAGGCTTTAAAAGGTAAATTGAGGTTACGTTTCACCTCTTCGTATTTAAAATATACTTCTAAGTTTATTTTCGTTTAATGTTTCGGATAATAAGATAGTAGATATCGAAGGACAATGCAGCCAAAGTATTTAGCCATATTAACTCTTTCTCTCAAAGCTAACGAGAAGACCATCTCTCGCTGCAGAAAGGAGAGATGGTCGAGTTGTGATGTTTTTATTATTTTTGTTTACTTAGTTTATTTATTCACTTTTGTATTCATTTGCCTTGCTAATCGCCAGTAGGTAGTTGACTTTTTCTTTGATGTGATCTTTACTTGTTTAGCGTAAACAAATTAAATATCAATGAATCTGTACTGCCCTCCTTAATTAGAATGTTCTATCTAGGATTTTGAAACAACCGAGAAAACTGAAGGTTTTACCATTTTCTTCGGCCGTTCTTCATTCAAATTAAAACATGTTGTCATTATTTCGTAACAGCCTGATACTAGTTTTTGTAATATGTGTACCAGTAGGTAATTTATCATTAAGGTAGCAATTAATTAATTGCTTTAGGTAGGATATTTTAACCATCTGGAAAGTTGTTAGGTTAAATACATTAGACTGTTTCTAGATCTCTACGGCGCACGTAGGGTTTTCTATCTTGAGAAATAAAAAAATGCTAGATAGGACAGTTTAACTAAGGAGAGCAGTGTAGTTGTATTCACTCATAAATAATTTTGCTTCATCCTTTGTTAATTTTCCATGAATAATTATGTGAGTGGTCTCTGCCAACGACGAAAAGCATTTCTCCCGGCACCTCGGGAGAGGTGGTCAAATGTCATGACTTCAGTATTCAACCCGATTTACAGTAAATATTGTCTTGAAGCAAATATCGACCAGTTTTTCGGAATCAGCATAAAATTCTGAACATATAGGTTTGTTCTGATAAAATAAGTAATTTCTATATTAGTTTTGGCAGCCATTTTATATTAGGTCGACCGCATCTCCCGGATTTACCCTACGTTTACCAAACTCGAGACAGGACTGCCATACTATTCCGTTGCGCATATGTAACCGACGCAGGACCCGAAACCTTTCACTCCCCAGTGAATCCTCTCATTTCCTACTACTCGAAACAATTGAGCCTCGTGGCTGCTACTAGCTACTCCTAAGGAGGCCTCCACCCAACTCCATCGCATTCATCAGCGTGAACGACGAGCGACGATCGGTTTCCGTCGGTGGACAAAGTGGTGGCCCCAAAAAGACGACCGTCCGTTCGATGTTTCAGGTGGCAAGGATGGGTCGTAAGGTCCCAGCGCTGTCGCCGCCACCACCGAAACATCCAAACCATTGCTCGTCTCTCCCCCCCGGTTGTTATCGCTAGCGCGCTGCTCGTCGAGCCAAGAAGAAGTAGTCACCGCGACGGAGAACGGAAGCTCGCAGAAGAGGGCCGCACCGGTCGACGAGGGAGCCACGTGAACGGGTGCCGTCGCGCTGGCACCCGGGCCTCGCGACTCAGGGCGACCAGGTCCTGCGACCGGTGTCCTGGCCGACGATGTACGCGGCCCGCTCGCCCGGGCCCGCTTTGCGCGCGCGCCCCGCGCCCGAAACGGGGGCTGCTCGCCCCGAGGGAGTGCCAGCCCGCTCCTCGCTCTCTCGTCTCTTTCGTCCTGTTACTCCCGTGGGACGACGACCCGCTACACCTCGTCCCGCCGCTCTCCGCCGCGAGCACGCGCTGGGTCACCACCTAGGGGACGCCAGCCGCGGGAACAACGATAACAGACGGCGAGAAAATGGGAAGGAAGTCGTAGTGCACGCGACTACGCGACCGAGGGTCCTCCGCGTGCACGCGCGTCCGGCTCGAAGGACGAGGGATTGGACGGTTCGTGGGACGAGTAAAGGGCGGGCCGTTGATGTTCGGGCTCCTTCGATCCTGAGAAGCACGCGCACTAGGAGGATACACTCTTTAGGTGGCAGGCGCCGGTAACAGGTTGATTATCCGTGTCACGGGGAAAGAGGGAAGGGCAGGACGGCGCACGGCGTCACCCTCCGCATTCTAGGCTCTCGGCTTTGGCGCCGAGGAAGGGTCGATTATCGTCCTCGGGTCGGGAATAGACAGGGGGCACGATATTCTCGCGTTCTTTCGAGCAAACCTTCTTGGGCCGAGCGAGGAGAAGGGAAACGTACGGGGTGCGAGTAAACGACGAAACGCTTCCCCAATCCCCTGAAACCCACCCCCTGGCCGTGAAGCAACGCGGGCGCGAATAATAATCGGGACAGAGAGAACAGGGCGAGCGGTCTCCGCGAGAGGAGCACGGGAGAGAGAGGGAAGCGCGAGGGAAGAGGCGAAATGACGGAGGAAATAGAGGCGAAGTGAAATAAACGGGGGAATAAAAAAGAAAAAAATGAAGTAAAAAGGCAGCTGGCCTGTCGGTACGGCGGAGCTTCCGGTTTTAGGATTCACTAGGGTTCTTAAGGTGTCCCCGCCCTTGGTGTTGGTGCGACCGGCATCACCCGCGAACACGGGGGCGGGATTTACTTAAATCTTAAGTCGAGAGCTAAGCTTTAGGGTTAAGCCGTAAGTTATATCGGAGAATTTATTTAATATACGCATACATTATAAATATATTATTGATTAATTATTATTATTACTATTATTATTACTATTCTTATTATAATTATTATTATTAATACTATTAATATTGTACGAACACGGTGTTTAACGCCGCGCGTGTCGGCGCGCCACGCGTCGCGAGCGTTGGCACGGATGCACGTTGAGCGCGTCGTTTTTCTCTTCACGGAATGCGCGGTTTCTCGCAGTGAACCCGGTCACTCTGGCCGAATTCATCGTCTAACGGGGGAAGGGAAGTGCTCGAGGAAACGCGTCCCCCACGCGTCGCTTCTTTTCCTCGCCGATCGCGGCTGGAAAAGGCGTGGCTCGATCGATACGATGACCAACGAAGGTTTTAGAAAAATTCCGCGGGGACGAGAGCGACAGTTATGAGAAGAATCCTCTTGGTCCAGCTGGTCCCGCAAGATGGATCACGCTTAGATCGTCCATTGGGATTCCCAAGGAATACAGACTGCACGCGATTCCTCCAACCCCCTCGATCTTCACCGAAATTCATTAAAATTGATATTGCCCACGGGAAATGGTGTCATCCTCTTTTCAAAGTCAGTCTTTTTTAAACCTATCTCTTCCATCGATTTTAACGCCCCTCCCAGCGCCGCCCAGCCGCTGGGAGTGTTTCAGACTCATCGAACGGTAGCTTCGCCCAATTCTGTACCCGCGAACGATCGCCGTCTCGTAAGGCGACGCGTGGCCGCGATTTCCTCGAGCCGCTGGGGAAAAGCGGACGGAGAACTTCGCGCTCGGCGAGGCGCAAGGAATCTCTCTCGCGCATGGAACGAAGGATCTATAACGCATATTATACATATATCGGTAAACCATGACACGTGCGCTCCTTTTGGAGGCGCGATGCGTCCGCCCTTGCCTCCAGTCGCGGCGGTTTCTCCGCGGGACAGCTCGACCGATCCCCTCTCGCGGGGGGAGCCTCAGGCCACCGGGAAGACACGCGGACTCGTTCCACGTGGCTGTCGGGCCGCGATAAAGGGAGAAACCGAGGAGTCTGTAAAGAATGGGGGATGACTCAGTAGACTGTCCAGGCCCTCGGTTCCTGGACGATCTCTGACAGGCTCGATGTAGACCAAAATAACGAGGAAAGGGGAGCCGAGCGGACGGCCACTTGCATGACACGTCTAATAGCGTTGATCTTCTATGATTTTAATGTGTGTTCTTGCTACTATCCGACGTAAGTCTGGGCCACAGCCGCACGCCGATCTCGTCGCTGGTTGCGGAACGGCCTTTGGTACCCTGAAACGGGAACGGAAACGGGGAGGACGCGACGGCTAACGCGACGGAGGATTTTCTAGCGCCCCGCCTAAGAATTAATAGCAGGGGCAGACGTGCGTAGGCTCCCGATACGGAATCGGAGCACTTAAAAGTGATGTTAATCGACGTGCCATATGGGAAACGGTTCCCTCTGCTGCTAGGCGATATTACGTATCGATAGTGTGCGTCTCGACGGCGAACGCGCGTGGACTTTTTGGCGCGACTTCTCCCTCGGTTCCGCGGGCGTGTCGAGCTCGAGCTGACGGGTATCAGTGCCAAACTACGACTCCTTTTCACAGTGTTGCTTCGTTTCATAGGACCCCATGGCTTATCTTCCTCCATTTTAAATCGCCCCTGAACGCGAACCTCTGCGTCCGACTCAGCGCCATCGGCAACTGACCGCGTCCTCAGCATCCGATGTGGCATTCCCGACGGCAAGCTTCGAGTACCTACGTTTCTTCTAATTATTAGAGTGCCTCGCTTTAGTGGGGCGCAACGCGATTAACTTCATTTCCAAGCGCCAAGCCCCTGGGATTCTTTAACATACAGAGGATCTCTGCTTCTTATTTTCTTTCTTTGGGCAACTCTGTTTTAAGGAAGCGTCCTCGCTTCTGATCGCATTCTCTTGCCGCAGAAATGCCGGCCTCTGAGCACATCCCCGTCGCTTTCCGTCGCGTTTTAGTAATCGACCGATTCTGAAAATTCTCTCCCCCCCCCCCCCCCCTCGAATACCTGCGTTCACTTCGCCGCGCGTAGATCGATTCTTCGAGATGCTCCCGGGACGCGTTTCATCGCGGCCTCGTGCAGCGCCGATTTCTCCAGCCGTGGCGTGCCTCGAAAATTGACCGATATACCTCGAGGACCCGCCACGTCCTTTCGTATAATATTTCTAGTAATAAAAAATGGCGCCGTGATCGCGTTTCGCGGGCCTTTCTCGTCGTTTTCGCTGTTTTTTCTACCTCCTCTCTTTAAGGATCGATGAAAGGACGCGGGAGAGGGCGCGCCGAGGATCGCGATGAAACGGGGCTAATTATCTTGTCGTTGAGGACGCGCCAAGGGAAGTCCACGTAACGAGGCCGGAGAGGCTCGAGAACGGAAACAAACGAAAAAGGAGGAGAGAGAGAGAGAGAGAGAGAGAGAGAGAGAGAGAGAGAGAGAGAGAGAGAGAGAGAGAGTACCGAGCAAACGCAAAAAAAGATAAGAACGGAATTTTAAAGAGGAGAAGGAGAAAGATGGCCAAGGGCTGCTTCCGCCAGCCAATCGTCGTCGGCCAGTGTAAGAATTACGGTCTGAAACATAATAAAGATAAATGAAAGAATATTATTATATATATAATGAAATGAAACAAGATATATATATACACAAAAAAATTATTATATATATATATATATATACATATATATATATATATATATATCTCTCTTCTCACTACGGATAAAGATATACAGTGAAAATAATAATTCTATCTCTCTTTGCTACCAAGTTGTACTTATTCTTAATTGATTTACTTGTACAAAAGAATGTGTTAAATAATAATGAAATACATTATATAATATACAACTATAAATAATACATATTATAAATATATAAATATATTATATATATAATATAGTGTTAATTAAATATTATTATTATTACTACGGTCACCAAGAGACACCGGTTAATCCTTACTTATTTGATTGTTGTCATTCTTATTACGGTTCTTATTATTATTATTATTATTCCTACTGATTACGATCGTTACCATCGACGGCGTTACCGATGCTATTTAATATTTGTCACATCGTCACTACCGAACCGCGAGGAAGAAGCATACACAAAATGAAAAGAGAGCAAAGTACGTAAAGGCGTGAGTGAGTTTTTCGCCGAGTAAGGTTAATATACGCGTGTATATTATCTGTTACCACTGTTCACTATTGTGATGGTCGTTTTCAAGCTGCGTTGCGACCACGGCAACACGATTAGCCACGCATTCAGGACGTAATCGGGAATACGGTGCTTCAAGCCCCTCGCCTCTCCGCTCGAGCGATGATAGATTTTTACATTATATTAATTCGATAGATCGAAGGGTGAGATCGCGGGTTTCATTAATTCCTTCCCATTCTGTGTTTAAATTTTAAATATCAATACCAGTTCTGGTGTTCAAGTCTCGGAGGCTTGTCTCCTTCGAAACGAGTCATCCTGCTCGCGTACTGAAGCTTTCGCTACTTAAAATCAGAGAATAAGAATTATCTATGACAACTAATGCGATTATGTATACACAGTATAGGGGCTACTTCTAATCTTTCACCAGAAAGTGCCATTGTTTGCAGTTGTGTAGCAGAGTACTTACTCCTTACTAGGGCTGGGACTATTCGAATAATTTAATATTCGAATATTTTACAACTATTCGAATGCTACGAATAAACTTCGAATATTTGAGTATTTGAATGTTATTATTGGAATATTTAAGTATTCAAATACCACTCGAATATTTAACTATTCGAATACTACTCGAATATTTAAGTATTCGAATACTACTCGAATATTTGAGTATTCAAATGTTATTATTCGAATATTTAAGTATTCGAATACTACTCGAATATTTAAGTAGTCGAATAATAGTATTTGGATACTTGGATATTCGAATTATATTCGCCAAATATCTGAGCAACTGAAGTATTCGAATATTCGAATACCGAAAAATTCGACAAACAGTCCCAGCCCTGATCCTTATCCACCGTTGGATTACCACCAGGTCGAGTGTCCCTTGTTTAAACAGAGCGGGAGAGTAATGAAAAAGCACGGCGGAGGGTGAAGGGATACCGAAGAACAGACACCGATGCGATTCCTGAACGCGAGTCCGTGTCCCCACGTGCGTTTTCTGAACGCAGCCGCCTCTTAACATTGTACATATTTGTGCGAGTGTCTCGATCCTAACATTGTATCATGTCCGTAGAATCTTTTTAGATAGGTGAAACGAAAGAAGGAAAGAAATGAAGATCGATCGTCGGTAGGTCGTTGAGAACCACTTATCGACTCGGCTCGGATCACCGAGGGATCGTTAACGATCCCACTTCGCTGCTGGATCGTTACCGATCCTCGCGAAGGATCGATCCTGTGGCGAAATATATATACACACACACAGATATATACACATCAGTGCTAGTCGTTTGTTTCGATCTTTCCCGGGCGAAGTGCAATTCTAGCCTTCATCGCGACAGCAGAAACGAGCGCGACACATAATTGTAATTACGATCGGTAGAGTTTGTCCGCGATCAGTATTTTCCTTTTGTTACCGACAGAGAGAGGAAGCAAGTCTCGTTAAATGGTACAGGATCATCCTAGACGATCGTAGCTTTTCGCTGCCGGGGCACGTTTGATAATCTATGTGCGATCTATGCCCGGGAAAGGATACGATCGTCGCTCGTTACATCCGAACCGTCCTCGTCTTCGTAACGACAGATCCGCCTGTTCTTTGCCGACACGATCGACGCGCCCCCTTCGGCGAACTTTCGAGCTCCATCGAGTTAAGAGCGCGTGCATTCAACGAATTTCTGCCACCCACGCTCGGCACCGCCCGCACCCCCGAGGAGTTCTGTGAAAGCGTGGAGCCGAACTGCGAGCAGGTAGAGAAACGGCGCGCGTGTTTCGGGGTCGGGAAGATCGCTCGGAGGAATCGAGAACTGTATTATATTTGTAGAAGCGGTGTATATCGTTAAGCTTACGATCGGGGTGAACACCCAAAGCCTTTCTCTTAGACTTACGCGCGCGTCCACCGACGCTCTCCTCTCGACTGTCCCAGATCGACTCCTTTTCCGTGCATTTCGAGTGTCTCGCCGCGCCTGCGAGAGAAAGTACAGGCATTGATAAGCGACTTTAAACACGAGACCCGACGCCCGCAATTACGTTACACCGGTATGCGCGCATACGTTGCACAACACTAGAACAATTCACGACCAGAGTGGAGCAGAGGGGAGCGAGCGATTGCTCCCCCCCCTCTTCTCCTCCTCTCTTCGTAGCATCGCTAACCGCGGTGCGATGTAACGACTGGCGTCTCCGGAGACACGCGACTATACGATTAGAACTCGGATCGAATGGGAGATCGAGCAGCGAGGGGTGGACTGGCGATCTCTTTAGATTGTTACGAGCTCGTTCGAGACACTTTGTCCCTCCTACGACGCGAGCAAGAAGAACGGCCGATGCCAGGAGATTTTACCATTTTATCTACATTTTTCAGACACGCACCCCCTTTTCTCTATCTCTCTTTGTATCTCTTTCTATTTCCACCCCGACGCCCGCTCCCCCGGCGAGTCGTCGCGCCACCCCGCGAGTCGTGCGCCTTCCAGTGATCTAGTGTCTAAGATCTAAGTTCGCTTCGCCCTTTATTCTTCTCGACTCTAACGCGACCATTCCAACAGTATACACAGAAATTATCCGGGTCGGACGCTTTGGAAGTAGACGAGCCCGACGATCGTCGGGACGAAGATGCTTCTTAAACGGAAACTGTCTCGATACCCGAATTACCAACGTTCGTTCGATCGCTCCCAGCTTCAGCGGGCGAGATAAATGCGCCCGGAACGTCCCACGAATGTCACTGCACCCCCCACGACTGTTTCTTTCCTTAATTCATCGACGAGAGCAATACAATAGCCTCATTGGCGCGTACAACTCGGCGGCGAGGGCGCGGCGTCCCCGGGTCGCGCGGGACATCGCGGGTGACTTTATAGGACGGTTATATACATGTATATACGCATATATTAGGTATTAGGTATACCGTGTTAAGTTGCGTGCATTCTCATCTCTTTATTATACGTATATACACACACGTGCGCAGGGGGTAGAGGGAAGCGGATATGCGAAGTGGGGCGTACACGAGACCATAACCTAAAATATACATACGACACCGCGGTATGATATAACATGTACGCGCACGTGGCCGCACGTCCCACGCGGACGGGAGGATTTTCCCGGGCGATATTTTGAAAGTATCTTCTTCTCCCGAGAGGAGCAGGCCGCCGTCGTCGAGCCGATCCGAGCTTCGCGATCCGTTCGGAGGAAGGAGAGAGAGAGAGAGAGAGAGAGGGGGGGAGGAGGGGAGAGAGGAATGGATCCGATCGGTCGCCGTGACTTTTGCGTTGAAAAAAAAAATTGATATAGAGGATGTCGGAGGATGCTCGGCTGCTTTGCCCGCGAGCGCTCGTCGCGATCCACCCGGCGAATTCCGACGCGATCGGTCGAGTTCGCCGGCAAGAGCACACTTTTATGTACCTGTTGCGACTGATTACACGCGCATTATCACCGCGAGCAGTAAACGTATACATATTAATGTACGTACGTGTGTGTATATATCTATATATATTATATATATATATACATACATATATCATACTGTCAGCATTGTTTTGTAATTATCGTTAAATGTCATTGACTGCTTGCTATCCGCGGTTTGTGATCCACTATACTTATGTCGGTGACTGCCGGCACGATTCGTATGTACATATCGAATTATAAAACAGAAGGGCGAAGAAGGCAAGAGGAATGAGCGCGCGTTCCGCGTATGTGACCAGACTTACGGGGACCTCCTAACATCCTATCTCGAAAGAGTGGCGAAGGAATGAAGGTACTGTGCATGGCATCGATCGTTGGTGTTTCGTAGAAATCTCTTTCCCTCGCGTGTACACGCCCAACTGCCAAATATTGAGAATCCCCGGGGAACGATTAACGCTGGAGGGAGGTCAGGCACGGTCTGGTCGCATGCCAGCCTTTCGCCGTGAACGAAGGCGCCGGTCGGGCGACACGGTGGCAGCGAACGATCTAAATCTAACGGAACGGAGGTGAATCTATCGCGAGCGAGGAGGACGCACGTGGTCGCGATTTTAACAAATCTTTTCCAGGGATATCGTAGCCTTAGACTTCCGTTTGTCTCGTCAGTTTTATGGGACGATAGCTCGACGGATCAACCTGTTCGCGGTGCTCCAGTCAGAAACAAAGCAGAACGATGTCTGTGCGAGAAGCGATCGACGCTTCCAGCCGGTTAACGCAACGGAGAGAAAGTTACTATAAGCTGGGACAAAAGGTTCTGGCCCCCTCGTGGCTGATTGGACGACTTACCATCGATCGTACCCATCGATCGTCGACACCCGGTCGACATCGAGTTTCGGAGAGAAAGTGGAGTATCCTGTCCCCGTGGTCAAAACATTTTGCCCCGGCTGTTGTAAGTGTTTCGAAACAAGTCCCTTTACGTTCTCGTGCCTCCTTTCATTCACGGACTCGCTGTGCTCCTTCCATCGACCGTTACTGGAATGTCTGTGCGGTGCGACGGGAGCCGAGGACCGCGGCGTGTAGATCGTGGTTATGACGGTTGTAGACGAGCGATCACGGAGCACCGGTTCCGTTGACAAGTGCATCCGTCGGGCATGGCAGAAAACGCTGCACGATGAACTTACATTCGCGGCATTCGAAGAATGGCATTCAACGATAAAACTGTACATACGCACGTTTACTATTGTCTATTTACTATTACGAGAAATCTTACTCCTAAGGTCTTCGACTGTACGACATTATCGAAACGAGAATCACTCTGGTGAAGGAAACGACGACACAGAAACAAAAGCGAGCCGCATTGCATACAATTGTTTAGCGCCATTGTGAAACTCTATCCCTTCTTACGAGATAAGCATAATTATATTTGTTTATATATACATATACATGACAAACATACGTATAGAAACATTACGACTATTATTATCATCATCATCATCATTCATTCATTGTCATCATCATTATTATTACCATTACGGTTATTATAATTATCATTAAATATGGCCACCGCTATTATTATTACGATTATTATTATTATCAGTAAAAACGATGAAGGTACGATGGATAATTGCTAAAATTAAATAAAAGATCTTACTTATACATAATTATAAATACGTCGTGATGACATATTCATAACAATTAATTATTACGATAACGTAACAACATTATTATTATTATTATTACTATTATAAATAACACCCTATTCCCATTTGTTGTGAATGTTTACGTTGTTTTATGATATTCAGAGTATTCTAAAAATAAAGTCTATAATTTCCACGAACCACTTGTGTTTTCTTTTCCCCATTGTCCCAGGGGCGTCCAGACCCTTTTTCGGGGGGGGGGGGGGCAACTTTGGCAAGCTTAGTAAAGAAAAATATACTCTTGTTTTTTCTAACCCACTTAATAGTGCCAATTTAATTAAAAATTTAAAACCGAAGTTTCAAAATATTCCCTTTTTTAGTATAAACTTAACTGCCCCTTTTGCCTCCCCCCTGCTGACGCACCCTATAACCTCCATTTCCTAATTAAATCCCAAATTAGATAATCACACGTAATGTCTGCGTCTGCGTTGAATAGTTCTCCGCCTTGGATTCTCTCTCCGAAGATGATACTTAGTGCCACCTTTTTCAACGTCATGTTCTCCTGTTACAAAGCTAAATTTTACAGTGTTCTGAAATTTTTGGCCAGATGCTAGCAAATGTATCAGGAGAACATGAAGCGAAAGGAGGTAGGCCCTGAATTTCATCGTCGAAGGCCTTTCGTAGAACCCTGCGTCTCTACGTCGAATAGTTCTCCGCCTTAGATTCTCTCTCCGAAGACGCTAACTTAGTGCCACCTCTTTCGACATCATGTTCTCCTGTTACAATCTCAATTTTGGAGCGTTCAGAAAATTTTGGCCAGATTTTAGCAAATGTATCAGGAGAACATGAAGCGAAAGGAGGTACGTCCTGAATTTCATCGTCGAAGCCTTTCGAAGACACTGCGCCTCTACGTCGAATAGTTCTCCGCCTTAGATTCTCTTTCCGAAGACGCTAACTTAGTGCCACCTCTTTCGACATCATGTTCTCCTGTTACAATCTCAATTTTGGAGCGTTCAGAAAATTTTGGCCAGATTTAGCAAATGTATCAGGAGAACATGAAGCGAAAGGAGGTACGTCCTGAATTTCATCGTCGAAGCCTTTCGTAGAACCCTGCGCCTCTACGTTGAATAGTTCTCCGCCTTAGATTCTCTTTCCGAAGACGCTAACTTAGTGCCACCTCTTTCGACATCATGTTCTCCTGTTACAATCTCAATTTTGGAGCGTTCAGAAAATTTTGGCCAGATTTTAGCAAATGTATCAGGAGAACATGAAGCGAAAGGAGGTAGGCCCTGAATTTCATCGTCGAAGGCCTTTCGTAGAACCCTGCGCCTCTACGTTGAATAGTTCTCCGCCTTAGATTCTCTTTCCGAAGACGCTAACTTAGTGCCACCTCTTTCGACATCATGTTCTCCTGTTACAATCTCAATTTTGGAGCGTTCAGAAAATTTTGGCCAGATTTTAGCAAATGTATCAGGAGAACATGAAGCGAAAGGAGGTATGTCCTGAATTTCATCGTCGAAGCCTTTCGAAGACACTGCGCCTCTACGTCGAATAGTTCTCCGCCTTAGATTCTCTTTCCGAAGACGCTAACTTAGTGCCACCTCTTTCGACATCATGTTCTCCTGTTATAATCTCAATTTTGGAGCGTTCAGAAAATTTTGGCCAGATTTAGCAAATGTATCAGGAGAACATGAAGCGAAAGGAGGTACGTCCTGAATTTCATGGTCGAAGCCTTTCGTAGAACCCTGCGCCTCTACGTTGAATAGTTCTACGTCTTAGATTCTCTTTCCGAAGACGCTAACTTAGTGCCACCTCTTTCGACATCATGTTGTCCTGTTACAATCTCAATTTTGGAGCGTTCAGAAAATTTTGGCCAGATTTTAGCAAATGTATCAGGAGAACATGAAGCGAAAGGAGGTACGTCCTGAATTTCATCGTCGAAGCCTTTCGAAGACACTGCGCCTCCACGTTGAATAGTTCTCCGCCTTAGATTCTCTTTCCGAAGACGCTAACTTAGTGCCACCTCTTTCGACATCATGTTCTCCTGTTACAATCTCAATTTTGGAGCGTTCAGAAAATTTTGGCCAGATTTTAGCAAATGTATCAGGAGAACATGAAGCGAAAGGAGGTAGGCCCTGAATTTCATTGTCGAAGGCCTTTCGTAGAACCCTGCGTCTCTACGTTGAATAGTTCTCCGCCTTAGATTCTCTTTCCGAAGACGCTAACTTAGTGCCACCTCTTTCGACATCATGTTCTCCTGTTACAATCTCAATTTTGGAGCGTTCAGAAAATTTTGGCCAGATTTTAGCAAATGTATCAGGAGAACATGAAGCGAAAGGAGGTAGGCCCTGAATTTCATCGTCGAAGGCCTTTCGTAGAACCCTGCGTCTCTACGTCGAATAGTTCTCCGCCTTAGATTCTCTCTCCGAAGACGCTAACTTAGTGCCACCTCTTTCGACATCATGTTCTCCTGTTACAATCACAATTTTGGAGCGTTCAGAAAATTTTGGCCAGATTTTAGCAAATGTATCAGGAGAACATGAAGCGAAAGGAGGTAGGCCCTGAATTTCATCGTCGAAGGCCTTTCGTAGAACCCTGCGCCTCTACGTTGAATAGTTCTCCGCCTTAGATTCTCTTTCCGAAGACGCTAACTTAGTGCCACCTCTTTCGACATCATGTTCTCCTGTTACAATCTCAATTTTGGAGCGTTCAGAAAATTTTGGCCAGATTTTAGCAAATGTATCAGGAGATCATGAAGCGAAAGGAGGTACGCCCTGAATTTCATCGTCGAAGGCCTTTCGAAAACTCTGCCCCTCTCCGATTTTCCTCGATTGTTACCGATTTCTCAGTCACCCTGTATAGTAGGGTATTTTTCACCCCTTAGGAAAGTACTCGGTACATGAAAGCGCATCCAAATAGTATAATAAAAGTACCCTTTGATCGCCGATTTTTCTCGATCGTTACCGATTTCTCGGTCACCCTGTACAGTAGGGTATTTTTCACCCCTTAGGAAGGTACCCGGGACGTGAAACCGCGTCCAAAGAGTACACTGAATGTACCCTTTGATTGCCGATTTTCCTCGATCGTTGCCGATTTTTCAGTCACCCTGTACAGTAGGGTATTTTTCACCCCTTAGGAAAGTACTCGGTACGTGAAAGCGCATCCAAATAGTATAATAAAAGTACCCTTTGATCGCCGATTTTTCTCGATCGTTACCGATTTCTCGGTCACCCTGTACAGTAGGGTATTTTTCACCCCTTAGGAAGGTACCCGGGACGCGAAACCGCGTCCAAAGAGTACACTGAATGTACCCTTTGATTGCCGATTTTCCTCGATCGTTGCCGATTTTTCAGTCACCCTGTATAGTAGGGTATTTTTCACCCCTTAGGAAAGTACTCGGGACATGAAACCGCGTCCAAAGAGTACAATGAAAGTACCCTTTGATCGCCGATTTTCCGTGATCGTTGCCGATTTCTCTATCACCCTGTATAGTAGGGAATTTTTCACCCCTTATGAAAGTACTCGGGACGTGAAACCGCGTCCAAAGAGTACAATGAAAGTACCCTTTGATTGCCGATTTGCCTCGATTGTTGCCGATTTCTGAGTCACCCTGTATAGTAGGGTATTTTTCACCCCTTATAAAAGTACTCAGGACGTGAAACCGCGTCCAAAGAGTACAATGAAAGTACCCTTTGATTGCCGATTTTTGTTCTCCGCCTTAGATTCTCTTTCAGAAGATGCTAACTTAGTGCCACCTCTTTCGACATCATGTTCTCCTGTTACAATCTCAATTTTGGAGCGTTCAGAAAATTTTGGCCAGATTTTAGCAAATGTATCAGGAGAACATGAAGCGAAAGGAGGTACGCCCTGAATTTCATCGTCGAAGCCTTTCGAAGACACTGCGCCTCTACGTCGAATAGTTCTCCGCCTTAGATTCTCTTTCCGAAGACGCTAACTTAGTGCCACCTCTTTCGACATCATGTTCTCCTGTTACAATCTCAATTTTGGAGCGTTCAGAAAATTTTGGCCAGATTTTAGCAAATGTATCAGGAGAACATGAAGCGAAAGGAGGTACGCCCTGAATTTCATCGTCGAAGCCTTTCGAAGACACTGCGCCTCTACGTCGAATAGTTCTCCGCCTTAGATTCTCTTTCCGAAGACGCTAACTTAGTGCCACCTCTTTCGACATCATGTTCTCCTGTTACAATCTCAATTTTGGAGCGTTCAGAAAATTTTGGCCAGATTTTAGCAAATGTATCAGGAGAACATGAAGCGAAAGGAGGTAGGCCCTGAATTTCATCGTCGAAGGCCTTTCGTAGAACCCTGCGCCTCTACGTTGAATAGTTCTCCGCCTTAGATTCTCTTTCCGAAGACGCTAACTTAGTGCCACCTCTTTCGACATCATGTTCTCCTGTTACAATCTCAATTTTGGAGCGTTCAGAAAATTTTGGCCAGATTTTAGCAAATGTATCAGGAGAACATGAAGCGAAAGGAGGTAGGCCCTGAATTTCATCGTCGAAGGCCTTTCGTAGAACCCTGCGTCTCTACGTTGAATAGTTCTCCGCCTTAGATTCTCTTTCCGAAGACGCTAACTTAGTGCCACCTCTTTCGACATCATGTTCTCCTGTTACAATCTCAATTTTGGAGCGTTCAGAAAATTTTGGCCAGATTTTAGCAAATGTATCAGGAGAACATGAAGCGAAAGGAGGTAGGCCCTGAATTTCATCGTCGAAGGCCTTTCGTAGAACCCTGCGTCTCTACGTCGAATAGTTCTCCGCCTTAGATTCTCTCTCCGAAGACGCTAACTTAGTGCCACCTCTTTCGACATCATGTTCTCCTGTTACAATCTCAATTTTGGAGCGTTCAGAAAATTTTGGCCAGATTTTAGCAAATGTATCAGGAGATCATGAAGCGAAAGGAGGTACGCCCTGAATTTCATCGTCGAAGGCCTTTCGAAAACTCTGCCCCTCTCCGATTTTCCTCGATTGTTACCGATTTCTCAGTCACCCTGTATAGTAGGGTATTTTTCACCCCTTAGGAAAGTACTCGGTACATGAAAGCGCATCCAAATAGTATAATAAAAGTACCCTTTGATCGCCGATTTTTCTCGATCGTTACCGATTTCTCGGTCACCCTGTACAGTAGGGTATTTTTCACCCCTTAGGAAGGTACCCGGGACGTGAAACCGCGTCCAAAGAGTACACTGAATGTACCCTTTGATTGCCGATTTTCCTCGATCGTTGCCGATTTTTCAGTCACCCTGTACAGTAGGGTATTTTTCACCCCTTAGGAAAGTACTCGGTACGTGAAAGCGCATCCAAATAGTATAGTAAAAGTACCCTTTGATCGCCGATTTTTCTCGATCGTTACCGATTTCTCGGTCACCCTGTACAGTAGGGTATTTTTCACCCCTTAGGAAGGTACCCGGGACGCGAAACCGCGTCCAAAGAGTACACTGAATGTACCCTTTGATTGCCGATTTTCCTCGATCGTTGCCGATTTTTCAGTCACCCTGTATAGTAGGGTATTTTTCACCCCTTAGGAAAGTACTTGGGACATAAAACCGCGTGCAAAGAGTACAATGAAAGTACCCTTTGATTGCCGATTTTCCTCGATTGTTGCCGATTTCTGAGTCACCCTGTATAGTAGAGAATTTTTCACCTCTTAGGAAAGTACTCGGGACGTGAAACCGCGTCCAAAGAGTACAATGAAAGTACCCTTTGATCGCCGATTTTCCGTGATCGTTGCCGATTTCTCCATCACCCTGTATAGTAGGGAATTTTTCCCCCCTTATGAAAGTACTCGGGACGTGAAACCGCGTCCAAAGAGTACAATGAAAGTACCCTTTGATTGCCGATTTTCCTCGATTGTTGCCGATTTCTGAGTCACCCTGTATAGTAGGGTATTTTTCACCCCTTAGGAAAGTACTCGGGACATGAAACCGCGTCCAAAGAGTACAATGAAAGTACCCTTTGATCGCCGATTTTCCGTGATCGTTGCCGATTTCTCTATCACCCTGTATAGTAGGGAATTTTTCACCCCTTATGAAAGTACTCGGGACGTGAAACCGCGTCCAAAGAGTACAATGAAAGTACCCTTTGATTGCCGATTTGCCTCGATTGTTGCCGATTTCTGAGTCACCCTGTATAGTAGGGTATTTTTCACCCCTTATAAAAGTACTCAGGACGTGAAACCGCGTCCAAAGAGTACAATGAAAGTACCCTTTGATTGCCGATTTTTGTTCTCCGCCTTAGATTCTCTTTCAGAAGATGCTAACTTAGTGCCACCTCTTTCGACATCATGTTCTCCTGTTACAATCTCAATTTTGGAGCGTTCAGAAAATTTTGGCCAGATTTTAGCAAATGTATCAGGAGAACATGCAGCGAAAGGAGGTAGGCCCTGAATTTCATCGTCGAAGGCCTTTCGTAGAACCCTGCGCCTCTACGTTGAATAGTTCTCCGCCTTAGATTCTCTTTCCGAAGACGCTAACTTAGTGCCACCTCTTTCGACATCATGTTCTCCTGTTACAATCTCAATTTTGGAGCGTTCAGAAAATTTTGGCCAGATTTTAGCAAATGTATCAGGAGAACATGAAGCGAAAGGAGGTAGGCCCTGAATTTCATCATCGAAGGCCTTTCGTAGAACCCTGCGCCTCTACGTTGAATAGTTCTCCGCCTTAGATTCTCTTTCCGAAGACGCTAACTTAGTGCCACCTCTTTCGACATCATGTTCTCCTGTTACAATCTCAATTTTGGAGCGTTCAGAAAATTTTGGCCAGATTTTAGCAAATGTATCAGGAGAACATGAAGCGAAAGGAGGTATGTCCTGAATTTCATCGTCGAAGCCTTTCGAAGACACTGCGCCTCTACGTCGAATAGTTCTCCGCCTTAGATTCTCTTTCCGAAGACGCTAACTTAGTGCCACCTCTTTCGACATCATGTTCTCCTGTTATAATCTCAATTTTGGAGCGTTCAGAAAATTTTGGCCAGATTTAGCAAATGTATCAGGAGAACATGAAGCGAAAGGAGGTACGTCCTGAATTTCATGGTCGAAGCCTTTCGTAGAACCCTGCGCCTCTACGTTGAATAGTTCTACGTCTTAGATTCTCTTTCCGAAGACGCTAACTTAGTGCCACCTCTTTCGACATCATGTTGTCCTGTTACAATCTCAATTTTGGAGCGTTCAGAAAATTTTGGCCAGATTTTAGCAAATGTATCAGGAGAACATGAAGCGAAAGGAGGTACGTCCTGAATTTCATCGTCGAAGCCTTTCGAAGACACTGCGCCTCCACGTTGAATAGTTCTCCGCCTTAGATTCTCTTTCCGAAGACGCTAACTTAGTGCCGCCTCTTTCGACATCATGTTCTCCTGTTACAATCTCAATTTTGGAGCGTTCAGAAAATTTTGGCCAGATTTTAGCAAATGTATCAGGAGAACATGAAGCGAAAGGAGGTAGGCCCTGAATTTCATTGTCGAAGGCCTTTCGTAGAACCCTGCGTCTCTACGTTGAATAGTTCTCCGCCTTAGATTCTCTTTCCGAAGACGCTAACTTAGTGCCACCTCTTTCGACATCATGTTCTCCTGTTACAATCTCAATTTTGGAGCGTTCAGAAAATTTTGGCCAGATTTTAGCAAATGTATCAGGAGAACATGAAGCGAAAGGAGGTAGGCCCTGAATTTCATCGTCGAAGGCCTTTCGTAGAACCCTGCGTCTCTACGTCGAATAGTTCTCCGCCTTAGATTCTCTCTCCGAAGACGCTAACTTAGTGCCACCTCTTTCGACATCATGTTCTCCTGTTACAATCACAATTTTGGAGCGTTCAGAAAATTTTGGCCAGATTTTAGCAAATGTATCAGGAGAACATGAAGCGAAAGGAGGTAGGCCCTGAATTTCATCGTCGAAGGCCTTTCGTAGAACCCTGCGCCTCTACGTTGAATAGTTCTCCGCCTTAGATTCTCTTTCCGAAGACGCTAACTTAGTGCCACCTCTTTCGACATCATGTTCTCCTGTTACAATCTCAATTTTGGAGCGTTCAGAAAATTTTGGCCAGATTTTAGCAAATGTATCAGGAGATCATGAAGCGAAAGGAGGTACGCCCTGAATTTCATCGTCGAAGGCCTTTCGAAAACTCTGCCCCTCTCCGATTTTCCTCGATTGTTACCGATTTCTCAGTCACCCTGTATAGTAGGGTATTTTTCACCCCTTAGGAAAGTACTCGGTACATGAAAGCGCATCCAAATAGTATAATAAAAGTACCCTTTGATCGCCGATTTTTCTCGATCGTTACCGATTTCTCGGTCACCCTGTACAGTAGGGTATTTTTCACCCCTTAGGAAGGTACCCGGGACGTGAAACCGCGTCCAAAGAGTACACTGAATGTACCCTTTGATTGCCGATTTTCCTCGATCGTTGCCGATTTTTCAGTCACCCTGTACAGTAGGGTATTTTTCACCCCTTAGGAAAGTACTCGGTACGTGAAAGCGCATCCAAATAGTATAATAAAAGTACCCTTTGATCGCCGATTTTTCTCGATCGTTACCGATTTCTCGGTCACCCTGTACAGTAGGGTATTTTTCACCCCTTAGGAAGGTACCCGGGACGCGAAACCGCGTCCAAAGAGTACACTGAATGTACCCTTTGATTGCCGATTTTCCTCGATCGTTGCCGATTTTTCAGTCACCCTGTATAGTAGGGTATTTTTCACCCCTTAGGAAAGTACTTGGGACATAAAACCGCGTGCAAAGAGTACAATGAAAGTACCCTTTGATTGCCGATTTTCCTCGATTGTTGCCGATTTCTGAGTCACCCTGTATAGTAGAGAATTTTTCACCTCTTAGGAAAGTACTCGGGACGTGAAACCGCGTCCAAAGAGTACAATGAAAGTACCCTTTGATCGCCGATTTTCCGTGATCGTTGCCGATTTCTCCATCACCCTGTATAGTAGGGAATTTTTCCCCCCTTATGAAAGTACTCGGGACGTGAAACCGCGTCCAAAGAGTACAATGAAAGTACCCTTTGATTGCCGATTTTCCTCGATTGTTGCCGATTTCTGAGTCACCCTGTATAGTAGGGTATTTTTCACCCCTTAGGAAAGTACTCGGGACATGAAACCGCGTCCAAAGAGTACAATGAAAGTACCCTTTGATCGCCGATTTTCCGTGATCGTTGCCGATTTCTCTATCACCCTGTATAGTAGGGAATTTTTCACCCCTTATGAAAGTACTCGGGACGTGAAACCGCGTCCAAAGAGTACAATGAAAGTACCCTTTGATTGCCGATTTGCCTCGATTGTTGCCGATTTCTGAGTCACCCTGTATAGTAGGGTATTTTTCACCCCTTATAAAAGTACTCAGGACGTGAAACCGCGTCCAAAGAGTACAATGAAAGTACCCTTTGATTGCCGATTTTTGTTCTCCGCCTTAGATTCTCTTTCAGAAGATGCTAACTTAGTGCCACCTCTTTCGACATCATGTTCTCCTGTTACAATCTCAATTTTGGAGCGTTCAGAAAATTTTGGCCAGATTTTAGCAAATGTATCAGGAGAACATGCAGCGAAAGGAGGTAGGCCCTGAATTTCATCGTCGAAGGCCTTTCGTAGAACCCTGCGCCTCTACGTTGAATAGTTCTCCGCCTTAGATTCTCTTTCCGAAGACGCTAACTTAGTGCCACCTCTTTCGACATCATGTTCTCCTGTTACAATCTCAATTTTGGAGCGTTCAGAAAATTTTGGCCAGATTTTAGCAAATGTATCAGGAGAACATGAAGCGAAAGGAGGTAGGCCCTGAATTTCATCATCGAAGGCCTTTCGTAGAACCCTGCGCCTCTACGTTGAATAGTTCTCCGCCTTAGATTCTCTTTCCGAAGACGCTAACTTAGTGCCACCTCTTTCGACATCATGTTCTCCTGTTACAATCTCAATTTTGGAGCGTTCAGAAAATTTTGGCCAGATTTTAGCAAATGTATCAGGAGAACATGAAGCGAAAGGAGGTATGTCCTGAATTTCATCGTCGAAGCCTTTCGAAGACACTGCGCCTCTACGTCGAATAGTTCTCCGCCTTAGATTCTCTTTCCGAAGACGCTAACTTAGTGCCACCTCTTTCGACATCATGTTCTCCTGTTACAATCTCAATTTTGGAGCGTTCAGAAAATTTTGGCCAGATTTTAGCAAATGTATCAGGAGAACATGAAGCGAAAGGAGGTAGGCCCTGAATTTCATCGTCGAAGGCCTTTCGTAGAACCCTGCGTCTCTACGTCGAATAGTTCTCCGCCTTAGATTCTCTCTCCGAAGACGCTAACTTAGTGCCACCTCTTTCGACATCATGTTCTCCTGTTACAATCTCAATTTTGGAGCGTTCAGAAAATTTTGGCCAGATTTAGCAAATGTATCAGGAGAACATGAAGCGAAAGGAGGTACGTCCTGAATTTCATCGTCGAAGCCTTTCGTAGAACCCTGCGCCTCTACGTTGAATAGTTCTCCGCCTTAGATTCTCTTTCCGAAGACGCTAACTTAGTGCCACCTCTTTCGACATCATGTTCTCCTGTTACAATCTCAATTTTGGAGCGTTCAGAAAATTTTGGCCAGATTTTAGCAAATGTATCAGGAGAACATGAAGCGAAAGGAGGTAGGCCCTGAATTTCATCGTCGAAGGCCTTTCGTAGAACCCTGCGCCTCTACGTTGAATAGTTCTCCGCCTTAGATTCTCTTTCCGAAGACGCTAACTTAGTGCCACCTCTTTCGACATCATGTTCTCCTGTTACAATCTCAATTTTGGAGCGTTCAGAAAATTTTGGCCAGATTTTAGCAAATGTATCAGGAGAACATGAAGCGAAAGGAGGTAGGCCCTGAATTTCATCATCGAAGGCCTTTCGTAGAACCCTGCGTCTCTACGTTGAATAGTTCTCCGCCTTAGATTCTCTTTCCGAAGACGCTAACTTAGTGCCACCTCTTTCGACATCATGTTCTCCTGTTACAATCTCAATTTTGGAGCGTTCAGAAAATTTTGGCCAGATTTTAGCAAATGTATCAGGAGAACATGAAGCGAAAGGAGGTAGGCCCTGAATTTCATCGTTGAAGGCCTTTCGTAGAACCCTGCGTCTCTACGTCGAATAGTTCTCCGCCTTAGATTCTCTCTCCGAAGACGCTAACTTAGTGCCACCTCTTTCGACATCATGTTCTCCTGTTACAATCTCAATTTTGGAGCGTTCAGAAAATTTTGGCCAGATTTAGCAAATGTATCAGGAGAACATGAAGCGAAAGGAGGTACGTCCTGAATTTCATCGTCGAAGCCTTTCGTAGAACCCTGCGCCTCTACGTTGAATAGTTCTCCGCCTTAGATTCTCTTTCCGAAGACGCTAACTTAGTGCCACCTCTTTCGACATCATGTTCTCCTGTTACAATCTCAATTTTGGAGCGTTCAGAAAATTTTGGCCAGATTTTAGCAAGTGTATCAGGAGAACATGAAGCGAAAGGAGGTAGGCCCTGAATTTCATCGTCGAAGGCCTTTCGTAGAACCCTGCGCCTCTACGTTGAATAGTTCTCCGCCTTAGATTCTCTTTCCGAAGACGCTAACTTAGTGCCACCTCTTTCGACATCATGTTCTCCTGTTACAATCTCAATTTTGGAGCGTTCAGAAAATTTTGGCCAGATTTTAGCAAATGTATCAGGAGAACATGAAGCGAAAGGAGGTAGGCCCTGAATTTCATCGTCGAAGGCCTTTCGTAGAACCCTGCGTCTCTACGTTGAATAGTTCTCCGCCTTAGATTCTCTTTCCGAAGACGCTAACTTAGTGCCACCTCTTTCGTCATCATGTTCTCCTGTTACAATCTCAATTTTGGAGCGTTCAGAAAATTTTGGCCAGATTTTAGCAAATGTATCAGGAGAACATGAAGCGAAAGGAGGTAGGCCCTGAATTTCATCGTCGAAGGCCTTTCGTAGAACCCTGCGTCTCTACGTCGAATAGTTCTCCGCCTTAGATTCTCTCTCCGAAGACGCTAACTTAGTGCCACCTCTTTCGACATCATGTTCTCCTGTTACAATCTCAATTTTGGAGCGTTCAGAAAATTTTGGCCAGATTTAGCAAATGTATCAGGAGAACATGAAGCGAAAGGAGGTACGTCCTGAATTTCATCGTCGAAGCCTTTCGTAGAACCCTGCGCCTCTACGTTGAATAGTTCTCCGCCTTAGATTCTCTTTCCGAAGACGCTAACTTAGTGCCACCTCTTTCGACATCATGTTCTCCTGTTACAATCTCAATTTTGGAGCGTTCAGAAAATTTTGGCCAGATTTTAGCAAATGTATCAGGAGAACATGAAGCGAAAGGAGGTACGTCCTGAATTTCATCTTCGAAGCCTTTCGAAGACACTGCGCCTCTACGTCGAATAGTTCTCCGCCTTAGATTCTCTTTCCGAAGACGCTAACTTAGTGCCACCTCTTTCGACATCATGTTCTCCTGTTACAATCTCAATTTTGGAGCGTTCAGAAAATTTTGGCCAGATTTTAGCAAATGTATCAGGAGAACATGAAGCGAAAGGAGGTAGGCCCTGAATTTCATCGTCGAAGGCCTTTCGTAGAACCCTGCGTCTCTACGTCGAATAGTTCTCCGCCTTAGATTCTCTCTCCGAAGACGCTAACTTAGTGCCACCTCTTTCGACATCATGTTCTCCTGTTACAATCTCAATTTTGGAGCGTTCAGAAAATTTTGGCCAGATTTAGCAAATGTATCAGGAGAACATGAAGCGAAAGGAGGTAGGCCCTGAATTTCATCGTCGAAGGCCTTTCGTAGAACCCTGCGTCTCTACGTCGAATAGTTCTCCGCCTTAGATTCTCTCTCCGAAGACGCTAACTTAGTGCCACCTCTTTCGACATCATGTTCTCCTGTTACAATCTCAATTTTGGAGCGTTCAGAAAATTTTGGCCAGATTTAGCAAATGTATCAGGAGAACATGAAGCGAAAGGAGGTAGGCCCTGAATTTCATCGTCGAAGGCCTTTCGTAGAACCCTGCGCCTCTACGTTGAATAGTTCTCCGCCTTAGATTCTCTTTCCGAAGACGCTAACTTAGTGCCACCTCTTTCGACATCATGTTCTCCTGTTACAATCTCAATTTTGGAGCGTTCAGAAAATTTTGGCCAGATTTTAGCAAATGTATCAGGAGAACATGAAGCGAAAGGAGGTAGGCCCTGAATTTCATCGTTGAAGGCCTTTCGTAGAACCCTGCGTCTCTACGTCGAATAGTTCTCCGCCTTAGATTCTCTCTCCGAAGACGCTAACTTAGTGCCACCTCTTTCGACATCATGTTCTCCTGTTACAATCTCAATTTTGGAGCGTTCAGAAAATTTTGGCCAGATTTAGCAAATGTATCAGGAGAACATGAAGCGAAAGGAGGTACGTCCTGAATTTCATCGTCGAAGCCTTTCGTAGAACCCTGCGCCTCTACGTTGAATAGTTCTCCGCCTTAGATTCTCTTTCCGAAGACGCTAACTTAGTGCCACCTCTTTCGACATCATGTTCTCCTGTTACAATCTCAATTTTGGAGCGTTCAGAAAATTTTGGCCAGATTTTAGCAAATGTATCAGGAGAACATGAAGCGAAAGGAGGTAGGCCCTGAATTTCATCGTCGAAGGCCTTTCGTAGAACCCTGCGCCTCTACGTTGAATAGTTCTCCGCCTTAGATTCTCTTTCCGAAGACGCTAACTTAGTGCCACCTCTTTCGACATCATGTTCTCCTGTTACAATCTCAATTTTGGAGCGTTCAGAAAATTTTGGCCAGATTTTAGCAAATGTATCAGGAGAACATGAAGCGAAAGGAGGTAGGCCCTGAATTTCATCGTCGAAGGCCTTTCGTAGAACCCTGCGTCTCTACGTTGAATAGTTCTCCGCCTTAGATTCTCTTTCCGAAGACGCTAACTTAGTGCCACCTCTTTCGACATCATGTTCTCCTGTTACAATCTCAATTTTGGAGCGTTCAGAAAATTTTGGCCAGATTTTAGCAAATGTATCAGGAGAACATGAAGCGAAAGGAGGTAGGCCCTGAATTTCATCGTCGAAGGCCTTTCGTAGAACCCTGCGTCTCTACGTCGAATAGTTCTCCGCCTTAGATTCTCTCTCCGAAGACGCTAACTTAGTGCCACCTCTTTCGACATCATGTTCTCCTGTTACAATCTCAATTTTGGAGCGTTCAGAAAATTTTGGCCAGATTTAGCAAATGTATCAGGAGAACATGAAGCGAAAGGAGGTACGTCCTGAATTTCATCGTCGAAGCCTTTCGTAGAACCCTGCGCCTCTACGTTGAATAGTTCTCCGCCTTAGATTCTCTTTCCGAAGACGCTAACTTAGTGCCACCTCTTTCGACATCATGTTCTCCTGTTACAATCTCAATTTTGGAGCGTTCAGAAAATTTTGGCCAGATTTTAGCAAATGTATCAGGAGAACATGAAGCGAAAGGAGGTAGGCCCTGAATTTCATCGTCGAAGGCCTTTCGTAGAACCCTGCGCCTCTACGTTGAATAGTTCTCCGCCTTAGATTCTCTTTCCGAAGACGCTAACTTAGTGCCACCTCTTTCGACATCATGTTCTCCTGTTACAATCTCAATTTTGGAGCGTTCAGAAAATTTTGGCCAGATTTTAGCAAATGTATCAGGAGAACATGAAGCGAAAGGAGGTAGGCCCTGAATTTCATCGTCGAAGGCCTTTCGTAGAACCCTGCGTCTCTACGTTGAATAGTTCTCCGCCTTAGATTCTCTTTCCGAAGACGCTAACTTAGTGCCACCTCTTTCGTCATCATGTTCTCCTGTTACAATCTCAATTTTGGAGCGTTCAGAAAATTTTGGCCAGATTTTAGCAAATGTATCAGGAGAACATGAAGCGAAAGGAGGTAGGCCCTGAATTTCATCGTCGAAGGCCTTTCGTAGAACCCTGCGTCTCTACGTCGAATAGTTCTCCGCCTTAGATTCTCTCTCCGAAGACGCTAACTTAGTGCCACCTCTTTCGACATCATGTTCTCCTGTTACAATCTCAATTTTGGAGCGTTCAGAAAATTTTGGCCAGATTTAGCAAATGTATCAGGAGAACATGAAGCGAAAGGAGGTACGTCCTGAATTTCATCGTCGAAGCCTTTCGTAGAACCCTGCGCCTCTACGTTGAATAGTTCTCCGCCTTAGATTCTCTTTCCGAAGACGCTAACTTAGTGCCACCTCTTTCGACATCATGTTCTCCTGTTACAATCTCAATTTTGGAGCGTTCAGAAAATTTTGGCCAGATTTTAGCAAATGTATCAGGAGAACATGAAGCGAAAGGAGGTACGTCCTGAATTTCATCGTCGAAGCCTTTCGAAGACACTGCGCCTCTACGTCGAATAGTTCTCCGCCTTAGATTCTCTTTCCGAAGACGCTAACTTAGTGCCACCTCTTTCGACATCATGTTCTCCTGTTACAATCTCAATTTTGAAGCGTTCAGAAAATTTTGGCCAGATTTTAGCAAATGTATCAGCAGAACATGAAGCGAAAGGAGGTACGTCCTGAATTTCATCGTCGAAGCCTTTCGAAGACACTGCGCCTCTACGTCGAATAGTTCTCCGCCTTAGATTCTCTTTTCGAAGACGCTAACTTAGTGCCACCTCTTTCGACATCATGTTCTCCTGTTACAATCTCAATTTTGGAGCGTTCAGAAAATTTTGGCCAGATTTTGGAGCGATGTATCAGGAGAACATGAAGTGAAAGGAGGAATTGAAGGCGTTGCCTTGAAGTAGCGAACAAGAGCTGCGCCTTCTAAAGGCCTTTTACCATGGAAATCATAGGTTTGGAATTTGGATAGGAATTTGTAAAAGGTATTTGTAAATAATAATACAGTTCTTTCCCAATTTTTTTCCACTTTATTTGCATGAAAGGCCTTTTTTACAGTGTTACAATATTGTATAATTTCATTTTACTTTTTGTATAAAATCACTATCTTCTTCATGTTCATTGTTGAGTCTGACAGCTTTCCATCGTTTGTCTCATTTAAAGTTCCTGGCCTTGGAGGAATGTTCCCAAGATTTATCTGCAAGAAGAAGAAAAATATTTTCATTAACCTGATTTGTCTATTAAGTATAGAAAATACGACAAATATTACAATATAATTTCATGTAAAACGTATACAGGATTTAATAATTATCTTCCCAATTTAACCTTTATTTCATGTAGAATACATTTAAATGCAGTCCAATTCTATCAATATCACAGAAAACGTATAACAAATGACAACAGGTAAAAAGAATTAAATACCCTTTTGTTTGAAAACAAAAGAACCGTACTTTTCTTTCAGCATTGCAGCGCATTTCAGAGTAGTTCCGGAGTTGGACGCTGTTCATGAACAGAGGCCGCTAAATTCAGTCCTCGAGTTATGAGTCGGTAATACAGTTTGGGTGGTGACACGGATTCCCATATGTTGATAGGTCTATCCAATACCTGTTGTAACCTTCATGGGATAAAACAGGTAACCTGTGTGCTCTGATGATAAAGTTAAGTTGAAGCGGTGCAATCGAAAGCTCTCTTATCATTTCCTTGTCGCATGCAACATTATCGATTCAGACTAGAATACAATCGCAGCGCTACTAACGGATAGCATTAAGATTAAATAAAGCGAGATTGACAGTATTTTCAGAATATTAATTCTGTTCATAGTGAAATCTCCACAGTTCATAATTTGCGCTTCCCACTTTACAGTTCGTACTTTACAATACTTCTGCACTGCTCTCAGCCGAGTATTCGGGCAAGTTATCCAACGCCCGCGAAAAAGTAACAAAGATTGCAAGGGACAAATTTTCTCAACATTATTGCAAATGAAATTTAGGTGTTCGAGAAATAAAATTCCACCTTGCAATTTTATTGCAGGTGCAAGCCGAATGTTTCCCCTTGCAGGTGCAGCAACTCAAACCCGAGGTGTCGCGAGAAACATTTTACAAACTCTCCCCGAAAATATTAAACATTAATATATTTACTATAAACTTAAAGTGCCAATGTAACAACTGAATACACAATTACTGATTCCAGAATCCTAAACTCCCATTCTCATACAGTTGCGCGAATAATCCCCGCCGAGTTTTCATCCGAAACTCGCGGGGCCCTTGGGCCGCGGGTCCCGTCACTGTCCGCATCGATTATAACCGTATGGAAGCAGCGCGCTCACGCGCACTTTCTTTTCGGAGCGCACCGTGCGCGTGCACACTCGCTCAGCTGTTGTTGGCCAGGAGTGATCGCGGCTCGTCCGATTGCACAAATTTTCGAAGCTGCGCGGAGTTTATTTTTAGTACGAGTGCCATGTCGTCTCGGTGTGATTCCCGTGGATTTTCGCTGCGTAAGAGCACGTTACACGGCCTCTGATCCGGTCGATACGCGAACGTGCGGACTCCCTTCCTGATTGACAAGGCTCGCTCTCGCCTCTCTCTTTCGCCCTCGCGGTTATCTGGAATTTGACGTTAATCCGAGATCGATGCCTCCGACCAACTGATACTCGACGATATACACCGTAACGATCCAAGGCTCCGACCATGGAGAAGACACGCTCCAACATCTTCCGTGACATTTATTACCAGCCGTACGATGATTGCACCAGGGTGAAGCTTTACTCCAGCAGTAAAGGTACTCCCCGTCCGTCCGTGTTTTTAAGCGAAAGTTCAATAACGTCGTTGCGTGCCATGTAACGTTACACGACAAAAACATGCTTCTCTTCTTTCTCCTACCTCTTCGAAAGAACGCGATCGGAACAAAGATCAGCTGCCGTAAACGATAAATAACGTCTCAGAGTTTCAGTATAAACGGGAATTACATTCGGAAATATTTCTAGATTGTTGCATTCACGCGTGTAGAAAAGAGGAGTTTTTATATGCATTCCTGCTGCTTCGCAAGTGTGTTTATGCCACCCTTTTGGCCCCTCGTGTTACAGCCAGTCTCCAAATGATGCAGCGTATGGCGTTGTTGAAAAGATTGAAGGTACACAACGGCTGTGTGAATTCTGTTTGCTGGAACGCCACTGGTGACTTGATATTGTCCGGCAGCGACGATCAGCATCTTGTAATTACAAAGGCCTTTAATTATAAGGTGAGTTGTCGATATACTCGCTATCTGCACGTAATTCTGCAGGAACGATTGCTGCAAGGACGAGGCGATTAGGTCCCACGAGTCAAAAACTCGTAGAACACTTAGAATTTTTGGATAACGCGATGGTATAATTTTAGCCCCCGGTTTACTTGGAAAAGTTTATTATTAACCCCTGCGTGTAACGGTCTAAATTATAAGTGAAGTAATGCCCGCTGACGCAATTTATGATCAACGAATTTATTATTTTGTTGTATATATTAATTTCGGGTACACTCGTGCCTCATATAAAATTCCGTGCCAAGGTTATTTATATTTTCGCCCCTGACAAAGCGTATCGAAGCTGAGACGCCCACGTGCGCTTCACTTTGTTTCTTAATACATCGTTGAAATTCTGCTTCATTTTATTTGTGCATATCTAGCGGAGAAAGTACTTCTCCCGTTGTTATGTGTTTTTTTTTATATATTTAACACAATGGACGTTGAGTCGCGGAATGTGACTTGACACATTTACGCTGAATGGCGATGCTGCTTTTCATTAGTTCTATTATTATAAACACGTGCTGTAGATCAAGGTTATTTTCTATATAGATCGGTCAGATTTTATAGGACCATTTGCTGGCATTTACTCGAGACGGAAACTATTATGTAAGGTTCGCGTGGAAATGAACTTTACCAGAAGGAAGTGCATTCAAGGAAGTTACATTGGCAATAAACCTTTTCAAGGGAATATCGCGGATAGTTAATTCTAGCCAAGGTCTAACATTGACATAGATAGAAATGCGGAACCTCTGCCAAATGAACAAAAATCTTTGAGTGCAATGCATGTGGTGCTAAATTTGTCATCTAGAACCATCGATCTAGAGCTGTCTTGTTAATTAAGTAGGATAAGTAGTTCTATACATCTAACAGCCATAACAAACAACAGAGCGATACGCCTCGTAAGCCGAAGAGACGTGAATAACAGATTCTTGTTAAGGCGTCGTTCTTCCTTTACAGATGTTAACGAATTATAAGACCAGCCACAAAGCGAATATATTTAGTGCAAAGTTTCTGCCCAACAGCGGAGATCATCGGATAGTTTCCTGTAGCGGCGATGGCATTATTTTGTATACAGGTGAAGATTTATTACCCTCCGAGCTTGCCAATAGTAACCGAGTCCTTAAGTTCTGGCGCAATAAAGTTTGAATGTTCACAGATTTAATGAGAAGAAACGAAACGTTTCTTAACCGATTCCATTGTCATAGCGGTACCACTTACGAGATAGCGACAATACCAGGTGAGCCTCACAGCTTTCTGAGCTGCGGGGAGGACGGTACTGTGAGATGGTTCGACCTTAGAATAAAGGAGAGGTGTAACACTCCAAGATGTAGAGAGGTGAATAACAGACAAGCCGCATTGTTACTGGGAACATTAGAGACGGTTATTGCATTACACATTCTTGCAGGATGTATTAATTTCATGCGAGAGGGCTGTGACTGCCCTATCGGTAAACCTTGTTTCACCCCATCAAATAGCAATCGGTTGTTCAGACAGCACGGTCAGGATATTCGATAGAAGAACGCTTGGAACGCCAGCCACTGGTAATTTCAACATTTCATTCGGCTGAATAATTTGAAACGTACAGAGGAAAGAATTACATGCTATCATTTGATAGGGTGGACAGAGACCACAGCAGCAGTGCGGGCCTTGTGCACCTTCACCGTTCCAGAGTTCGAGGGGAACTCGCACAGAATGACATCCCTGAATTACAGTCCCGATGGGCAAGATGTGCTTGTCAGTTACAGCAGCGATCATCTATACCTGTTCAACGTAAAGGTACATCGAACATACATTTCTTTTCTGGGAAATAAACATAGTACTACTGTGTGGGATCGCTTGTTTCGTTCAGGACCAAGGTAGCGTACACTTGAGGAAAGACATCGGAGCAGGGAAAGGGGAAGGGAAGAAGCAGAGGCAGCGATCACCATTGCCAGTGCGTAGATTAAGACTGAGAGGCGACTGGTCCGACACTGGCCCTGACGCTCGACCTGAACGCGAAAGTGGCCGACGTAGCGGTATAGGTATTTCAAAATCAATCATCCCCTGTAACTTCCCCCGGCACAAGGCACTAAGTCCGTCTTCCCATTTTCTAGAAATTGCTCAAGCTAGACCGGTCCTTCACACCTCGTTGATGCAGAGAATGACGATCGTTCTCAGCAGAATGTTAAACGATCCAACCACCAGAGCCGCGCTATGCGGTGGCGGTGAAGACAGCTTGGAAGGCGTGATCGGTAATCAAGAGAATACTCAGAACAGCAACGAGAACCCCATGGAAATCAGCGAGGAGAGACAGAGCGAACTTGAGGGAGCCGAAGCCGCTCCCGCACAGAGTAACCAAGAAAGTTGGTTGATCATATTTCGTTCTCGATGTGTTTCAGCGTCGATTTGCCGTGACTAACGGGCGTGCGATAATTTTGCAGACACTTCGGAGAGGCAAGCGGAGAGATTCGACGGCGCCGGTTCCAGCGGCGAGCACAGCGAGCCCGGACCCAGTCGCTCCGCGGAGGTGAAAGCGGAAACATCGTCGAAAGAAGCAACCCCGTCTCAGAGCGAAACCACCGACGAGATCCCGGTTGAATGCAAACCAAATGTTCCTATAGAAACTGAATCTAGTCAAACAGAGGCGCAGAAGTGCCCTGCGCAGCCGTGTTCCTCGCGCACCGCGGACGAACGCAGCTATACCTTGGAGGACGAGCAGAACGGCGGCGAGGATTCGCCTTGCACGAGCATGGAGAACAAGCAGGAAGGCCATATGATGGAGAATCTTCAACAGAGACTGACCAAAATGAGGGATGGCTTCCTTGAAAAGTATGACGTTAAAAGTATAAGGAGCTTGTTACAAGTTGTTATATTAATACTCCAAAGGGATGATATGTCTATCTGTTTATTTATAGACACGGTAGCGAACCCGCCGTGAGTTTAACTTACACGGATAAAAGCTCGACGAGCGCGACGATATCCCTCGGCGTAGCTGACGAAATGATCCGCGACAGTTACCACGCAGGTAATAAAACCCCTCCGCTTTACAAACCTTATCGATCCGTCGATCCGTGGAATTCGTTCATCTTGCACGAAACAATGCTTCCGCAGGGCCATCTGGGATCCAAAGTAACGGGGCGTCCTCGGGCAGAAGTCGTGACAAACTCTTGCGATTCAGCGACACACAAGAAAGTAAGTAGCTGCGACGTGGATCGATGTATTTCACTGGGGAGATTAAATAATCGTGCGTTGTCTCTTTGACAGAGACTGATGAAAGCGCTTTCACTGACAGCGACGACGATGATATCGAGCCTAGGGAGAGGTATGCTGGCGACAATCGAAAGTTTGCGACGACGAGAGAGGTCCTGCGCTCGCAGGGATGAACGGAACGCTAATTTTTCTTTTATCCAGATTGAGGAGTCGGGTGGAAGATGAGCTGGACGAGGCGATCGGTAGCTCTAGATCGCGGCACGGATCTGCGAGCTTCGACTCGTCCGGCGTGACGGAGCTGCGCGTGAAGCAGAAGTACATGGGACATCGGAACGCGAGGTATACGTACTTTTCAATTACTTATCTTTTTTACTTTCTTGTGGCTCGTGGTAACTTACATGTTGATCCAACGATTAACGTAATTCCCGCGAGTTACGTGCCTTGGGATCGTTGGCGAAGCTGTGTACGATTGAGCCGAGGGTGTACGTGTACCAGTCTTGTGACTAAACGATATTAACACGCTCTCAGAATTGTTCTTAATCAATGGCAAGTGTTGGGCAGCGAGGGGCCAGCAGTCGTCTGTGTTGCAGTAGAAAAGCTCTAGTAGAAAGTTTATGTCTGTTGATAGAGCAAATCTGTTCGGTGGTGTTTGGCCCCCTCTTACTGACTCGTTCTCGTAACAACGTTTAACCGGCGTGTAAAGTCTGACAACGAAAAATCGGAGGCCAAATCATTGACCCGCTGTGCTCCGAAAAAGCCTTCGAGCGGACTGGGCCGTTTCATATAAGGCCGCCATATTTTATCTGATCAGTTGGCCTTCCCCCGCTTGACTCTAGTTTCTTTAGGACCATGATTAAAGAGGCGAACTTCTGGGGCAACGATTTCGTGATGTCGGGCAGCGACTGCGGCCACGTGTTCGTTTGGGATAAAGAGACCGCGAAATTGTGCATGTTGTTTGAGGCTGACCAGCATGTTGTCAACTGTTTGCAACCGCACCCCTATTTGCCGTTGCTGGCCACCGCCGGCATCGATTACGATGTGAAGCTGTGGGCGCCGATCAGCGAGGAGCCGTGCTTCGACGAGAAGTTCGCGGAAGATGTAAGTGGCCCGCCTAACGTAGACCTGCCCGGGTGGGCAATTATACGTGCGACACTCGACTGTAAAATGCTCCCCCTTTCCTTTGGTTATCTTTACAGCTGAAAAAGAGGAACGCCATCATGTTGGAGGAGACCAAAGACACAATGACTGTACCTGCTGTTTTTATGATCAGAATGCTGTCATGCCTGAATCAGATACGCAGAGGTAGTGAAAATTTATAATAATATTCCCCCCGAGAACCTTCCGATAATTCGCCACACTATTACGAACCGACGACACGTAGTTCAGATACATAATATAACCGAAGAGCTTGGCAGCTTTCTCTGTTACGCGCAGGTATTGTACAGTAGGTAACTGTGTACAGAGTTTTATCCGATCTCCTCCACTCCATTTCCATACTGTGAATTTGTCTAACTATGCGACTCCACCCATCTACACCCATAAATCTTCATCATATCTTACTTCTTTTTTTACGTAAATATATATTAATTTTTTTTTTTTAAGAATTGTGTATAAACATTTGTATAGCTGTAATAGGTTTACGCTCGTAGCGCGGGCTAATGGGAATGCGGAGAAGGAAACGCTCGATTGCCGTCGCCTCTCCATAAATCTTTTTGTTGTAGAGTTAAAGGGAGATGAGAGGAAAGCCTCTGAGAAGGACGGAGTAAAGTACAAAGTCTTAAGTTCTTTTGGTTATCATTCCTAAGCCGACGAGGCTAAGTATTAATAAACGGGTGGGAGAAAAAAAAACACTGATAATAGTAATGATAACGGTAATAGTAATAAAGAGTAAGGTAAAAAGTGTTGTAATTTTTTATGCTATCGAAAAGGAAAGAAAGAAAGGAAAAAAATAGAAAACGTTTTCGTATGTAACGCAAGAGAGGGAGATATCGATTGAACATGTGCATGTAATGTCGCATCGGTATTTTACTACTTGAAGAGGAAAGAAAAAAACGAAAAAATTGTTGTAGCTATGAAAATAAAGTTTTTAATCAAAAACACCAAAAGAAGCTATCTTTCAATGTACCATAGGGGCGATGGGTGCTTTGACGACGAGGTCTGTCGTTGCTTCTCAATAGTGCGCTCGCGCTTTCACCGAGAGCGCGACGAAACAATTACGGAATCACAGAATAAGAAATATCGCTCCACGATCATTGCATCGTAGCTGGCGAACCAAGTCGTATTTACGGACAGGTGCCCTCACGCCATTTGTATATACGTACTTCAACGTCAGATTAATCTAGCATGCACCGTAACACGATCAAGCGAGCTTGCGCGTTCACCAAACCATTAACTTCCCATCGCAAAACGCCTCACACTCAGATCGCCACCGATAACAATCGTTCCTCCCCACCCTTTGCCACGATTAAACCTGCCTCTCGTCCCAGCACATGTATTCTGAATTTCGTACGTTCACCCCCCGCCACTCGGAAGAGGGGGCGGGGAGGGAGGGCGCTCGTGATCAGACAATTCCTTTCTTGAATTTCGAAGAACACCGCTTACCGGAACGTGAGCCGCAAAGCGAGCAATCTCCGAGGTGATCCTCTTTTGCGGGACGCGTACGGCCGAAACTGCCAAGTAACACTTGTTTACGATAAAAAGAATTTGCAAACTGTCGATCGCCGTCGACGAAAGAGGAGACCCGGCGCTCTATCACCGCGCGGAATTGGATGACGAAACGGGAGATCTGAACGCGCCGCGCCTCACGGTCATCCGATTCTTCGAGAGGAAGAAAGGGAGGGTCGAACAAAGTAGCTGAGATGTTTATACCCGCGCGCGCGCACATGTACACGTATCTATCTGTCTGCGAAAGATGATGCTACAGAAATATTTCCGGTTCTTTTGTAGGACGCGGTCGGAACAGAGGGAGAAGCGGCGAGTTACGAAATGGCTAATGCTGCTTCGACGACACTACCGGTTATAAAGCGAAAGAAACCCGACCCCCGAGGACAACTACCACCAGGCGACGCGTATATCGCGTCCGGAGCGATACTAATCGAGCCTAGAGGGGGAAAGAATAACACCAGCCCGTATTTATGACTCATCATCGTTGCGAGTGTAATTTCTCTCGTTTTTAATTGTAAGGACACAATGTGTATATTTAGCCCGATAAGCTTCCCGTATCGTATCGTTATTATCGGTGTGAGATATGTCGTTTTCTTTTTCTCTTTCTTTTCTCTCTCCCACCCCTCCAGCGCTTCTTCTGATTATTCTATGTATACGCCTCGCCCCGCTACCCCCCCACTCGCCGTAATACACGAACGTCTACGTTGCTTTCAATCGCTTGGTAATTTGTATTTTATTCGCGGCATCGAGAACCCCCTGTAACTCGTTCCGTTCCCTTCCCTTTCGCCCGCCGCGAGAGTTTTGTTCGGCGTAATCGGAGCGGAACGGAACGCCTATGTAATCCAGCCGGCGACCTCCAAGATCTCGATTCTACCGGGATCGCGGCAATCCTCTTCCGCGGGCAATAACATTGTTGTAATAATAGACACGAGTTACAAGATAGATAACGATAGATAGGAGTGCGTTTAACGATCGGCGTCTAGTGTACTTGCTTTAGAGGAATGGAAAAGCGCGAAGGTCGCAGATCGCGCCGTCTAGCAATTTTCTATGGGATCTGCGTCTGCATAGGTAGCTTAAGAAATAAAATGTAGGACGCCGCCCTTCGGTCCGATTAATCCCCCCACGCCTGTCCTCTGGTCGCAGTTTCTTTGCTAACGTTCGACGCTAATCGTAAGTCTAGGGTATTGTAACACCGCTCAGATAATCGCCACGTGTGTCTTGACAGGCTTTAAATCGGAGTTATCGACGGTAACGACGAGTATGTTTAAGAATTGCGCGTTCATTCGGGACGGACCAGCCGCGAGAGAGTAGAGGCCACGGAGAGGGTGGTGTTCTAGGTTCTTAGGCATTTTAACGAGGACCTCCGGTCCGACGGGCAGGCCCGGTTCGCAGGATTGTATCGATTCAGAGGATTTATTTGTAATAAAAGTTTCGTAGAACGCAGACCGTCTTCTCTATTCTCCCACGATCGCTTCTCTATCTCGGCCGTCATTAACAGACTTCCGACGGCTACAGCCATCCTGCGAGACTTTTCCTTTAAATATTAATCCGTCAATGACTGTCCAGCCTCACCGTCCGGACATAAAAGAATAAAAACGATACGCGGCTCGCTAAACAGCTGGATTCCAATTTAATAACGAAATACGACCATACCGTTTGTAATGAAATTAACGGCCACGGTGACGACGAGAATAATGGCAGTGATGTAATCGTAGAGAAGACTGAATCGTGATGATTTAGCATAAGGAGTGGTGACGACGAGCGAAAAGGAACGCGAGCCGCCACGCGGTGGATCGCTCGTGTTACAAATCGTTGCAACGACAGCGCAATGGCTCGCCGAGGAATATACGCGTGACACGCAGAAACTAGGTGACCAAGCACCGGCGATGGAGGCACGTTCTTCCATGGAATCCTACCGATAAACGTCGGATCGATTGACCGAGAGAAACACGAGCCTTCTCCCCCGTGATCGCGATAAAAATCGGATAGATCTCACATGCGAGATACTCCGGGAAAGGGGCCAGTGTTTGCTGGCCGAGGCGACGAGAGGAAGAGCCCCCTCCGCCTCCCCGTTCTTCTCATCGAGGAGCAGCGTAACGGTGACGAACGAGAAACACTTGTCAAGATAAGAAGAAAAATACGGGCGAGTGACGGTCGCGCCTTATCTGCCTGCTACTGCCAAATATGTATCCTGCCAGTCACTCGCATCCCATATCTTCAAATATTTGCCGTCTCCAATTGGCTCGTCGCTCGGACCTCTTACAATTGGAGCGACGCGCGAGTAATTACTTTTTGATAAACTCTTTCCGCGGATTCAGGATCCGCTAGTGGCATTTTTTCCGTTACCATTTTACTTTCTTAATGTTAAAAAAAAAAAGACGGAAGAAATTCACGCGAATGACTTGAAGAATACTTGCTAGTGGGCCCCCCCCACTTTTAGGGTCTGACGGAGAACGAGAATTCGAAGGCGGACGGTGGCCGGAAGTGGAGAACGGAGGCGTGTGTATTTCCTTGTTTTATTTCTCTGAACATTAGGACAAAATTGTAATCAATCGCTTATCCGTTTACCGTAAATCCAATAATGTCTGTAATAATGAATTAGCGTTTATATTAAATGTACCGATGAGAGATTTAATAATCACACTTTCTCCCCCACTCTCTCACACACGCACTCGAGCCTCTCATTCTTCCGCTCTCTCGCACGCATTCTCGCTCATTCTCTCGGATTCTCTCCGCCGGTTTCCTCTTCTCTGCCTAGTTGGCAACGTCCACGGCGATGCTGAGCGGCTGGGGATCGACTTAGGATCGAAAGGAAGCTCGGATCATCGTGGATCGCTCTATCCTTTCGCGGGCATGTCCGTGCATCGCTATGGACCTTTTGCAAACGGGACATCGGCTGGAGAAACGGAAGGATCGTTCACGAGGACCACCCGTGTTGGACCGGTCGTGGAGATCGTTGATCGTCGCGTTAGAAGCTTGCTGAAACTCGAGAGTCACGGCGATTTAGGAGGATGAAGTTTGCATCCAGGGTTCAATTTATGTGCCGTTATTATTATTATTATTATCACGACTCTATTATCGGATTAGTAGATCCTTGGAGTTTCCGTAGATTGAGATCTCTGAGAGCTCTGCGCAAGTGGTCTGCAAATTGGAGCTCGAGGGATCGATATCGAGCCACGCAAGTCACTCGAGAGTGAAGCGCTGTTGGTACAAATGATCTCTATCGATGAGCAACGCGTTAATTTTAGACAGTGCCTTGGGGTCCGCGGCCAAGCTGATAAATATTTTAATTCGCGGAGGAGAAAGATCAAGTGCACCGCGAGCCTCGATAAAACCATGTCCAAGACGAAGATAAGCCTCTGTACTATAAAGTTTCAATTCAACCGTGGCGTCTACGCCATTCGAAGCTCTAACTATAAATCGAATTAGATGTATAAATAACTAGGGTGGGTTTAATCTTTGAACTGAACAGTGACGATCGGAACCTTCCACTTGACATCACAGTCCACAGACCACGGCGCGCTAATTTTGGACGCTCCGTTGAAATTGAATTATTTCGAGCGAAGACACAGATCGCCCCAGAATTGCGAAAGATCTCCACAAACGATCAATTCTGATTCTGAATCGTCGCGACAAATGTTTCGACGACGGTTTCAAAACTTTGGATAGACGAAATAGAAATGGAGAAATATCGATACTACTGAGATTTTGCCTACGCAAACGTCGAGATCAACGATCCACGGAACGATAATCAGAGAGAAACCTTCAGGCGGGTAAAATCCGCTGCTTTCAACGAGGATCCGAGATCCCACCGATCCAGAAAACAGCGCACTTTCCCTCGCGGCGGCTTGGAAGGGTAGAGCGCACGTCTCCTCCAGCGGATGTCCGCGAGAGCATACACTTTTCATCCCTCCTTTCCTCGCCCCATGCCATCGCGACGTTCAATAAGTAAAAACACGAATGTCGCGCGGAATCGTCATCCGCCATTGCACGTGAATATAATCTTCTAATGCGCGTGACGACGGTATAATCATAGTTAACAATAACAATGACAATAATAATGATGACAGTAATAATAAATGACAATAATATCAATAAGAATAGTAGTGAACGTTTACAATTCTCTATTACATATTTATAGGGTTTTCTTATTTTTTCTTTGTTTTCGAAGGGGACGTCGCTCAGATTTTCTTCGAGGCACAGTTGGATCGCACGTCCGCTAATCTCTCTCGGTCCCCTGTTCAATACTTTATATTTTTTTTGTTGTCTCTCGCTTTCGGGGGGGAAACTCGAAAGTTTCTCATTCTCTCTCTTTTCTTGTCCATCCTCCTCGGTTTTGTTTCGTTTAAGCTCGAAAGGGTTAGTCTCACCGCTCGGCGGCGCTCCGGCGCGCCGTTCCCGCCCTTTCGACGCGCACGTTCGACCATAAAAAGCGCACGAGGGTTAAAAAATCGCACTGCCGCACGATCGAGCGTTTTGGGGAGGTGAACTTTCGTTTTTATTAATTTTTTCTCTCTCTTTTTTCTTCGGGTGGAGGTGGCTTCTTTTCCTTTTCGAGTGCGTTGCAACGAAGAAGATATGTAAGTGTGTCGACGCTTGGAAGCGTTTTCGGGCCCGTACGCGTCGAACGGGTGAAAGCAGGATCGTCGATCCCGATCGATCGTCGTGGATCGGCCATCGTGCAAAATTAACCGAGCTGTACCTCAATATATCCCGCGGATAGTGGCCACGCGTAAATACAATTTAATAACTATGCGTTACGTAGTGGATCGCAAAAAGTTACGGAACGATAAAAAATTCATCGACGCGGACTCGAAGTAGAGACGAAAGGAGAGGTCGAGTCGGCCGAGGATCGCGTTCGCATTGGTCACTTCCGTCGCGGAACAATTCATCCCCAACCGTCGCACGAAATCATCCAATGGATTTTCGCTTCCAACTATCGTTTCGGTGATTTCGAATGGGGCAAGTACGAAACGGGCGATTAAAAATATAGTTCGTTGTAACAATCGTATTTCTCTGTTAATGATTTTAGTCATCGCGCCTCGAAGGTGCTCGAAGAAGTACGTGCGATTGGTAAATGTAAATTCTGTGGGGGAAAAAAGATGATTCTTCCACTTCTTTGCTGTGCCAGCCAAGATTTCTCAATTACTATCAATTTTCTTGCGATCCAAGGTGATTAGAACTCTTTCAAACGTCGAACTATATTTCTCCTCCTGTTTTAGAGATTTTGCCCCACCAGATCACGATCGCCGAGCACCGGAAACGTGCTCGAGAGGAACTTGATTCTGTAACGCGCCTCGCGACGACCCTCTTTTCTTCTCCCTCTCGCTTTCCCTGAACGTGACGCTGAAAATCTTTGTAATAAAATCGTGCATACGCAGCTCGACCGGTGTGCACGGTAAAGTTCGCTCGCGCGTATGTACGCAGAAGACGATAACATCACCCTTAACGGATTTACTATGTTTAATTACACGCTACGGCGGATTAAACCCTAAGCTTGTCGATTGAAATTCGGTAATTCGGTTGTAGCGCGGTAAACGCTTTCGCGCGCGCAATTTCCTCAGCCAACATTTTTCCCGCTGTTCTCCGCTCGAAGAAACACACCTTCCGACCACCATTGCAATCCACCAATCTCATAATTTAGGTAATTGGTTCGATCACCGCCAAATTACAGAAGAACTTTCATCGAGGTCGGTGTTATTTCTTCGAGCGCATCTCAAGCTCGTCCTCCCGCTTCTACCCGTCATCAAGAAATGAATGAATTCGTCGTCGATAATTTTGCCGCTCGAACCGTGGGAGAAGCAAGAGGACGCGAGCCGCGCGCACCCATCCTTCCTTGTGTTTCCGTTTCCGCTGATTGTTGACTCGCTACTCGCAACGTAACAATAGTGAACGAGCTAATTCGTCAAGAGTCGCATACGGCGGTACATACGATAAATACAGTTGATTTTTTTTTGTCCCTTCTCAGAAAGTTACAGCTCCCAGCAAAACAGAGGTCAGACCCGATAGACAGGGGAAAGTAAACGTGCGGGCTGGATTAATAACGCTTATCGGTTGCGCGTCACGCGACCACTCGAAAGGATTGTACGTCAAACCGATATAGCTCGTGGACGTTAGGCGATCTCTATCTAATCGCTTGAGATCCGCTGGAACGATCGAACCATATCGCAAAGGAAAAAAGCGAACGATGAAAATACTTCGTTACTAAGATTCTATCTCTTTTGGTATCTTTCTTTAAGTAGCAAATATACTTTTTGGCTTTTCAATCTTCCAAGTTCCAGCTTCTTCGCTAGATACTCCACTCCCAACCCTCCAAGCTGCCTCACCCTTTCACTCTCGCCCCGGGAACAACGCGGATCTTGCTGAAAGTAAGGAACAACGAGAAAGAAGGATCTACTATGCAAATTCCCCGTGTGATATCACGATCCGAACATCTCTCTGTGGCTCACAAGGGTTTTTAGAGTGACTCAAAACAAGAAAAACGGTGTGTTTCATTTGGGCCCTATCGCCCTTTAAGGGGGTATAAACTAACCTCAAAGTCAAATTGGCACTTCCACTTTTTCGCGTATAACTCTCAAAGTACAACAGACAGAAAAAAATGTTTCAAACAAAAGTTTAATGGTGCAATAAGCGCTGCAAACTTGCGTCAACGAAATTTTGATAAAAGATTTTTTCGGTTCAGGTATTCTTTTTCTTAACTCTTTAACGTGCCCATAATAGATTTCAAAAGCACGACTATAAAGATTGTTTGGTATCAAAGTAATTTAGTGTCAAGGAAAGTAACGATTTTACGTATCCAATAGTCCACTACCCTCTTAAACGACACATGCTTCCTCGCGACTCTCACATTCCCATCGTTCTCTTTCCCTGTCGCGCTGTTCCCGCTTCCAAGCTGTTCCATCGGTAGGACATAAAAAAAAAAAGAGTACACACGGGTCGAATCTATAACTTCCTCCTTTTTCAAGTCGGTTAAAAACGGTACATCAGGTTCGCTCCCGCGATTTCTCTCGTCGCAGCCTTCGATCGCTATTAACGCTCGTGTCTTTATAAATCTTATGTATAATAAAGATCAGTTACGCGCTATTACTTCTTCTTTCTTTTTTTTCGTAGATCGTTTTTCACCCCTCCCTCGTCACGTTTCTCCTGTATTATAATTTGTCTCTAGATCCATTCGTACGTCAATTAAGAATACTTTTATCCGTAGGAAAGAAAAGGGCGCACAATCGTCGTAGCCCTTACAATACGATTATAACTATCTAAGTTTCTTCTCTCCCCGCCTCTCATCGGCGGGGCTCACGCTTCCGACCGAACTCTCCCCGTGTATCCTACATACTTCTCTTGCTGCTCGCTCGGTAATAATAATTGTAATAATAATAACCGTAATAATGATAATAATAATACAATAATAGTAGTAGTCGTTAACGTGTAATGATAATCGTACAGTAACAATGGTAATAAATCAATAATCGTTCATATTTTTTTTGTATTTTATACAACAATCACACGTAGAAGCGACGAATTAGAGTAGTAGAAATAACTATTCCTTAACTTTAATTTATGTTTATATTTATATTTATAATATAGTATCTGCAATATATTAAATCGTTTTCTTTCTTTCTTCTTCAATTTCCCCACCCCCTACTCCGCCTCGTCTCTGTGTCGTATCAATATACATACGCGGTAGGTCGCGGTGCGGGCGCGCGCGCGCGCACGTCCGTGGACGCGCGCTTCCGAGCGCGTTTTCGAATCTGGGAGAGCGCGCCTTCGCGGCTCCGATCGCCTCGACGTTCGATTCCCCTTAACGACAGCTATCCTTAAGTCGAATTCGTGAGTCGCGAGTGAAATTCAACGGGCTTGAGTTCACCAATCGCGGGCATAGAAAGTTTCTAATAAAGCGTAGACATTGGATGTTCCTAATTCGAAACAGGGTGAACGAGAACAGGCTGGTAAATGAAATTCATGTGGAGAAATGACGTGGAACCCGGTTCCCGGCGAGTTTCAGTAAACCTTCGAAGACCACGCGCGTGTTTAGCGTCGAGCGGAACGCGAACGAAAACGCGCGTGCACCCTTTTCGCGCGTCCGCACGCGCGCGCACCCGTGTACATGTTATAACATATATATTTATTTATATGTATATATATATATAACAAGATGGCAAAAATGTTCCTCCGATTTCTCCCGCGTGCAGATGGAGACACTATCCCCCTCCCTCCGGTCATCTATCTCTCTCTCTCTCTCATCCACCGACTCTCTCTCTCTCTCTCTCTCTCTCTCCGCCTGAATCTCCGTGATTCCTATAGGTATCCATCGATTTGACTCGATTTACTCCCTCGTAAGTCGATATTTAGCAATAGAGGATGTACGAACGTGTAGAAAGATTTATCTCGTGTTTAATGAAGGTTTAAATTCGACAAAAAGGTTCTCGATCGCGGATCACCCAGGTCCCCCTTCCCGCCGCCCTCCCCCCCTCCGCCCCCTCGTCGTCCCACCCGCGATAATATAATATACGTCAGTTGTCGCGCGCGCCGCGACTCTTCTCGTCCGTTCTTCCTCCTCGACGAACACCGGAAGTGGACCGATCGATCGATATACATACATCTATATATATATATATATATAATATATATAACGCCCTGTGCATCAGACAACGCAAAAAAACGGAGGTGCACGACGATGGTCGTTACAATTCACTCGTTTCACGCTTTCCTTCGCCTCATTCTATCTCCGTCCGGCTCGTCCGTCAGCTTCGGCCAGCCCGTCGCTCCTCCCAAATCCGTCCGTTTCCTTCGTTTCTTTCGGGCGTTATGCGCACTCGGGGACTCGAGATCGACTAGTAAAACGAAATTTAAAGCGTGCCGGCGGTGCGCGCGTCGCGGCGCCGATTTTACGCGCCACGCCAGCCGCGAAATTGCCTTACGACGATGAGGTAACAACGTTTGAAGATCGCTCTTCTCTCCCTCGGACAATCGCGCGCGATTCTCTCTCTCTCTCTCTCTCTCTCACTCTCTTTCTCTCACTTTCTCTCTCTTTCTCTCTCTCTCTCTCTCTCTCTCTCTCTCTCTCTCTTTCTCTCTCTCCCTCTGCTCGTGTGTCTGTATCTGTGTGCTCGTTTAAATACTTCTGGCGACTAAGAATTTCCTTCCTCGGCCTATCTGTTTAAAACGTACTTCATTATTTCTTTTCTTTGGAATATATAAGTGTACGCGTGGGTACGGTGTCTGTAAGTATATCGAGGTGTGTATGCGTGTCTGTGTGTGTCGTGTTGGAGCGCGCGCACGCTCGCGGATATACATGGAATATGTCTCGGTAGCGTCGTTGCGAGAGTCGAGAACGATAAATTAGAAGAAAAAAGAGTTACATGGAAGATTGTTCTCTGTACAGCGACTATCGTACGAACTAAATATATACGTGGTAGCCGACGTGCCGGCGCCCGTCTTCGTCTCGGCGTCCGTGGCCACGGTGCCACCTCACCGCCCCCGTCCGCTCGCCCGTGCAGCCTTCCTTCGTTCCCGGGCCTTCCGTTACTTCTGCGCCGGTTCACCGCGTTCCTCCTGTTCCACGTCCACCGCCTACCTCCTCGTCGATGCCCAGCACCGACCCTAGGGGAACACCTTTCCGCTCCATTTCCCTGGACATCCTCCTCGATCCTCCTCTTCCGCGTGCTCCTCAGGGATGTATGATAGCCTGTTCTGCCCTTTGTCGTTGGCTGTCGCCGCTGCGTGCTATTATCGGCGTTACTATTCTTCTCGTCTCTTTTCTCCGTTCCCCTTCTTCTCCCCCGCAGTCGTTATTATTATTAAATCCATCGAGCCCTTTCTCGGAACTGTGCATTAGGTGATCCAAGACATTCTACGTTATCAAATTTTATAGTCTTTCTTCCTTCTAGTTGCCGTTGCTTCTCCTCCTTTCCATATTCGACGGTTACTATGCCGTGAATTTCTCAATTTTCACAGACTTTTCAAGACATTCTTCGTTTCAGTAACAACTTCAGATGTCTTCAATGTTGATTTCAACCTCGACGAGGACAGAACGAAGCTTCCCCAAGTGACTCGGCTCCAAGCTAGACACCACCTCTCGCCAATAAGTACGCCGAGCAGGTACCGGAGCGTGTTGAAAGATGCCAAAACGTTTCCGCAGCCTTCCTACCGTTCTTGTCACGCTCGGTGCTGACCGAGCGTGCCCGCGCGTGCACGTGTCGGCAGAGGCGCGGACACGTGCACGCGGTTAATTATATATGTATTTATCCATCCACCCGGATGAGCCATAGCCTCGCCTGCTTCTACCCCGTGTGTGTATCGCTGTGTATGTATGCATGTGTGTGTGTAGTTTGCTAGTGTGTTGGTTGCACGGCTCGTTCGTTCCACGCGTCGAGGCGACGAGCCACCACCGACACATCGGCCCATCATCTTCTTCCGCTTCCGCTACTCCCTCTCACCTTTCCCTCGCCGAACGGTTTACTTCTGATTGAAGGCGAACGGCGACGGGCCCGTCACTGAGCTCCGATGGAAATGCACGTTCTGCCATTTGTTGTCCCTCTTGTGCCACACGCGGCTCTCCTCGGTCTGCTGAGTGTGCGCAACCCCTTGCCTGCAACATCACACCGGATTCGTCTGTTTCGTGTACACGGCCGGACAGAACAGTCCACTCTAAAACACCCCGGCGCACCAAACACGCGTGCACTAGCTGCGAACCACTTGGGATTCTTGGGTAATAATACCATTGGCGCACCCAGAAGGGGGGCAAACAAAGAAAACTGAGTTTTACTCTTTAAATAAATTTGTATAATCTACTAATGAATTTTCTTGAATTTGCATTGAGAATATTTTTAGCTCTTCTTAAACTCGGCACCCCCAAGATTAAATCCTGAGTGCGCCACTGAACAGTACAGGCGTGACAAGCGACAGTGGAGGTCCACGAACAGAAGATGAAGACCTTAATTTAAGGAAGGACTTAATTTTTTTTTATTATATTAAGATTAATAAATTAATTACTCCCTTGGCAGAATAGTGCGTTAAATTTAGAATTTAAAATATGTATATAAATTATAGGTAGTAATTTATTCATTAATTACATTTTTTTCAATATATTTTATATAGTTGTTTTATAATTGTTAATAATAATTGGTATATGGATATCGAAAGGGGCCAAATAAGGTGGGAGTGGCAGGATTATTACAGCCTTTTAGTGATGTTATTAAATTATTAAATAAAGAATTTTATTTATTGATAAGATAAATTTATATTTAAATATCAATAACGGATTGATTAATTTATCCATTTTTTTAAAAACTGTTTACCCTGTAATAATTGGGGGATGAGCTTCGAATTCTAATTATTCTATATTAGGAGCTATTCGACCAATTTCACAATCAGATTCTTACGCAGTAAGATTATTTTTTACAATATTTTCTGTAATCTTATTGATTGAAAGTTACACATGATTGGATTTATATAAATTTCAATATTATATTAAATTTATTTTAATTTTAATTCCAATTTATTTAATACTTTTAACTAGTTTATTAATTGAACTAAATCGAACACCTTTTGATCCAGTGGAGGGGGAATCAGAATTGGTGTCTGGGTTTAATACTGAATATTTTAGAGGTAGATATGCATTGATTTTTATAGCATATTATACCTCACTGTTCCTTGACACACCTGTACGTGTTCTGAGTGCTGACTCGGAGCCACTTAATTACTGCTGGATATTGCAAGCTGATTTCCAAGAATCCCAGGACGATGCAGAAGGATGCGCACACCTTTGCCTTTCAAGCACAGTCGATACAGAAGGGAAGGGAGGAAATAGCGATAGAGCAACAAGGGGAACAACTTTGGACACCATCAAGTACACTCGTCACGTTCCAATCACACGTCGGACACACCCAAATGCATTTTGTCGTTTCGTACACCTCGTCGGTACTGTTATTTACACTGCAGATGCATCCAAGTGTCAAGAACCGTTAGGAAAGCCTCAGGCATCGAGACATTCCACAGACACAGCCCCAATTATCCGTCGTCATTCACAGATTGAAAGCAACACTCTACAATCGAATCAACGGAACGCACTACGGTCGATCCAGGTTGTCCTAAATGAATGCAACTCACTTGTCCATGTACTGCGTCAGCCTGACGTACGCGATGCACGCTGCGTCCTCTCCAAGGAGGTGCACGTGTGGATTCAGGATCGTCGTGTTCACGGCCTTGCAGTTCTTCCCCAGGACTGCTTGGTGGTTGGAAAAGGGAAACACTCTGTTATTCGAGGGTCTGCGAGCATCGTCGCGCACCGCTGAGCCTCTCAACGGACACGGGAACGAAGAACAAGGGGAGGGAAACGGTAGCGAGAGAACGTTCTAACTCGATCCAGAAACTCGCGAGCGTTCGACGAAACAAACAATTATAAAATGAAAACGTAGAGCCGACAGAAAGAATTGTCGTCCTTCCTCGCGCCGAACGAACAAACCGTTGGCCACGCAAACGAATTTAAACAGACTTTGTATTCGAAACCAGTTAACAACGCTAATAATCAATTTTTTTTTTGATAATGTGATATATCAATCGAAACCTGCTTTCTTTATCTATAAGCCAAAAAAGTTGTGCCGCGTTTGCTTGACTGATTCTCAAAAAACGGAAGTACGAATCGGACTCTGCACAGTGCGGGTACACTTGGCGCTGCCGGAGAATCGATCTGTTGGTTCATTCTCGTTTTAATGCAAGGGATTGTCAGTGGCGCGAGGTTTTGCTCGTTCAGTGCCTTTGAAACCAATAAATCAGACGAAGGTGCAATAAGAAGCTGGGCCGACATCAACTCGAGCAGTTCGTGAGAACGAAAGGACGCATTCGATCGGAGATTTCAACGGGGAAAGGTCGCGTAAAATCAAATTCTTTCCACGCGTGAGCGGTTAGAAAACGATTTAGAGAATGCTCTTTAGTTGGAACGAATGAGGGCCGGATATTTTTTTTACAGGACAGAGCAGAGCATGCAGCAGCAGGCCAGGAGGAAAATGAAAACGGAAAACGGCAGAACGTAGACACAATAACGGTGCAGTGGTTGGAGACGCGGTGACGACGGGCGCGGCTACGACTTAACAGTGATGCAAATGATTCATAATTACCATTATCAAAGTAAAATTTGTGGAAATCCATTCCCTCGACTAAATTACCTAGAGCCTCCGGCTCGAACGCGGTCAGGTGTGGATCACAGATTTTCCTGCAAGCGTAAACGCCGTTAGAACCCTCGACTTCTTTTTCTAAAACCTCCGCGAGGCATGGTGGGAACGATTAACGGGGTGGTATTCAATCGCTGGTAAATATAATTCTGTATTTACAGAGCGGTAAAGGAAATCGTTGATCGAACTCGAGTTTAAATCTGTTCTATACTCAGGGTGGAAGTCCATTAACGCTTTGAGAGGCGTCGTTCATATTTTCTGTAAAGCATCGGAAGTATTAATAATAATAATAATAATAATAATTTTTTTATTAAAAAAGTATTATTTATTAAGCAAAACTTTCTTCACAGTAGCGATCGCTAGGAAAAGTCTGATCGACTTGGAGGAACAGTTTTCAGAAATAAGCCACTCAAAGTGTTAACAATATTGTTCAAGCTATTGACGCGGGTCAGTCTCTTTGAATTTAATATTTTAAGTAATGGATGTTTACGTGTACGCGTGGTAGCAGAATTCTTTACACTGTCAACTGTTCGCCACTTACGTGTACGCCTCGAAATCGCCAGTGTTGATGCTCTCGATCAGCTGCTCGGTCATCTTGATGATCTCCTGACGGCGTGCTGGAATCGTCAACACATTATCGATCAGTTTGAAGCCCGCGATCGGCACGCCCGATCGTTCGATCAACGATCCAGGCTCATACCGACACATCGTACGGCACAACAGTCACATGCACGAATCTTTATCAACTTCTACGTCCTACGCCAAAGACTCTCTTATACTGATTACCCATTGGAGTCGATCTCAAAAGAAAAACAAAAAAGGAAGCAGCGTTACCATCGCGGGACATCCAATAAAATGCTATCAAATAATCCTTTACTCTTCTCAGATGTATGTTCTATGGAAAAATCTACTCGATTCAATCGGACTCCAATGACACGATCCTCAAGTGATCCTAATCTTTCAGTATTTATTTTTTAAATTATCCATAGAGCACGAAGAAATATATTGAAATAAATAACGACTAATATTGAAATAATTAATGCTTTATAAGCACAGAGCATTTGAGGATCGAATTTCGTCGACGACAAACCTCCTCTTCCCATTCGACTGTCATCGCACCGATTTTCAGACGGACGTCCACGGATCGTCTTTCGAAGGGCTTCAATTTTTGTGATAAGAGAAAATTGGTGCAATTGAAGTCGACCGGAAATGAGGAGGAGTGTCTCGTCGTTGGCCGCGTCGTTCTAATCAACGTCAGATTTAGTTGTTCTTTTTTTTTTTACGTTGTAAGATTCTTATCTGATACAGTGATTCGATTGCCGACGCGTCAGCGACGAGACGGGGAACTCGAGAAGCAGTTCCCCAGCCGCCCCGACGAGGAAAATCAAAATTCATATCGTGAAAAAAATGACACAGATCTTGCCCCTCTGTGAAACAAATAACAAATTAATCCCTTACATCATCCCCCATTACAACGCAATCTCCATGTATCCAAAAAAATTTCAAATCTTCCCGTCAAATTTCTCCCAACCCCCATAAGCCTGTTACCCTCCTCCAAACATTATTCTACCATTACCCCATTTCCATATACCTACAAACGGAATTCCAACCGAATACGAATAATTTCCCCGATCCCCCGGCGAGCCCGTATCAAAGCGAGCCGGGCTTACGTGGAAAAATACCTGGTCTCGTGCGCGATATCCCAATTCTTTCAATCTTTCAGAGATCCTTAAAAATACCAACGAATTCCAATCGTGGTCCTCCCTGGACATGTTTTCCCACGGTGCAAAAAGCAAATGAAAAAATAATAAAAGAAGATCCGCGGCGAGAGTCTGGCTGCCCGGAGCCGGGCGCGAAACGAAAAATCGAATCGCGGGGGAGGGTCTCCGACCGCTAGATGGATCGTTTCGGTTCGCCGACCGCGACCACCACCAATGTATCAGCGATCGTCAGCTGCATAGCCGTAAACTACCCCTACTGCGCGCCGTAGCGAGACAACAAAATTTACATTACGCCGGTGCCCGGCGTGCATCGAACGGAAACGAGAGCGCCGGTTTCCGTTCGACGGGTATTCGTCACGATTCACGTGAGCACAGTGTTTCGTTACCTGAGCACTGGGAGTTGGTCGATAGCTGGCTGCAGGTCTTGATAGGACACACGATTCTTATTTCTACAAGCAATATTTATATATATATATACATACACATATATATATAGACACCCTCTTCGTTTCTTTCTTTTCTTTCTCTTTTCTTTTTTTTTTTCTCGCGTTATGCACGGTAGTTTCGAATAGATCAGCGAAGTTTCTTATAGCGAAGGCGGGAGGGATGGTTTTCTTGCGATGGCCGAAGCGGTTTTCAGCCGGTCGGAAGATTAAGTTCCGCGGAGGAATACTTTTCTTTCTGATATCGAAGATGCCCGCCAGAGAAGGGATCTTCTTTCTTTCTTTTTCGTTCCTTTGATATCTCGGTCCGCGGTTTTCTTTCGACCCGCCGAGTGGAGGAAAGTCGAAAGAAAATTCGGCCGTTCGAGCGGAAACGTCGCGGAGCTTAATCCCCAGCGAGCGGCGTAAGAGGATTAACCGTCTCCTCCGGTTCCGTCTCGTCCTTATTACGCTTTCTCTCCCTTCTTCTTGTCCCCGCCGGTGGCTTCTGTAATTGTCTTTAACGATCTCGAAGATCTCGCCAGGGATCCTCGAAAGGGAAACGTGCGCGTCGATTTTACGCCGCGTGTCGGAATCGAAGTCGCAATTCGTGCTGGGCGGTGGATGTTAGATAACGTGGGAGTGGCGGTTTCTCGATGGCTAGTTTGACGGCGTATCGAGATTCCCATGGCGAGTCGCTCCTGTTTCCCTTTCGATTCCACTCGGAGGCGTTCGATTCTTCAGCAACCGCGAGATTAGCTTGGCCGTGGAAGTTACGTTCGTTGCTAGTAGTCGAAACGACCATTTTGCGTACGTTCACTGTAAGCGATGCACACGTTACGACGTACAGAATGTTTCGCCGCTGTGATTATGGCAGGCTTTTTCTGAATACTTCGCGACATCGTATGGGGGCCTTTGAGACGCCACAAGTTTGTACACGGTCCTGGAAACATCCTCGCTGCAAATGATTTTCAGGAGAGTATACTTGTGAGCTGGAGAAAGGTGCAGCAAGCGGAGTGAGTGGTATTGGATCGTTTATGGCTAGACGCTTCCTTTTCCCGATACAACAGCGGTTACAGCTCTTCAGAACTTCCAATATGCGCTTCCTTACGAAACTTCTTCCCTGCGAGAGCTTCAATTTTCAAAGTGGCGCCCGTGCCACGGTGTTTGAGGGTATTCGGAAACTTTTATGTCGATTATATGCTGCGTCTGACTGATAAAGTCTTATATCACTCAATAGTTTTTTACTACCAAAGTTCTTCCTTTTATTTCGAATTAATAGAAATTTTGAGTTCACCTTTCAAGAAATACAATGTTTATGTATCATCTGGTTCTTTGAGTTCTTTCACAGAAGCTAGTATAAAAAGAAGTGGCGTCGATATCGCGAATTTATTCGTTAAAAGCTAACCGTAATCCACTCGATGTAACACTCTGTATTAATAATTCCCTCGATTCGTTACAGGGAGCTCGAGAATAAATGAAGAAAAAAAACAACAAATGACACTACAAACGAGACAGATAGCTTTACTGCGTCATCTCAACGACGAAAGTAATGTTTTCTCAATGGCCAACCAGTCGCGAGAAGCGTACAACGAACATTACGAATACTGGAAGCCTTACGCTGTTATAATTCGTGGCTGCGCGCAAGATTTGTCCATGGTATTTTATAAATGCCAAATGGAATGCACCAGGTTGTTACTAAACGACTCTCTATCAGCGAACTAGCGCAATTTAATATCGTGTTAACTACGAAGCCTGTCCGGCGATTCCTCCTTTCTGCGTTTCACACAACACACGACGTCTTGGGTTATCAGAGTGTTTTACTTTTTTATTTAATTACGTTGACAACTGTTCTTGCGCCTACACATCGATTACAAACGTGGACTTGTAGCGTTCTGCGTGGACGAGAGAGCCTAATCAATATACCTACGCGACGCTCCACTGACCGAATAAAATACCATTTCTGGGTCATTAGTTAATTACACGCCTGGCAGCCGATAGTTTGGGAATCGCGGAACATTTGTCCGTTAATTACCAATAAATTCAAGCCGAATTTCAGTGGGTATTAATTGATACCTCATTGCATTTCCGCTTGCTAATAGTAGCTGGTCTACCGAAGCAAACAATCCAATTCGATTATTCCTTAAAGAATTCAGCTTTCATCGCGGAATTTGATACCGCAGAATATTCCAATAACAAACACGACGCCAAGGTTTTTTAAAAGAATATCATCTTCGTCTCTGAATCTGATACCGAGGACATCATATCAAATTCAAAGCTCTATCTGGCAGAAATAGTATATTGCACCTTCCCAGTTCGATATTCAGAATAATTGAAAAGCCGGTGGGAATAGATTGAAACATCGGCTGCCTTCTAAAAGAATTTCTATTCCACCCTCGAATTTAGTATTAACATTTCGGTAGTAAGGAAATTAAACCAGGCAAGGAAATTTGCCCAGGGAAATGATATTTTACCGGCGTCTGCTTGCGTTTTGCACTAAACTCTGCATTACACAATGCTGGACAAACAATGGGGGGACACACGTGGGCGATTCGCCGAGCGTTTTCAAATCCTTAAATCCTCTTGCTTGCACGTCGGCGATATTGTGCGTGTCGCCGCGCATCTCCCAGCAACGACAACAGCAACGACAAACAACGGTAAGAACAGAGAAAATAGAGAAGGTTCGTGCGAGAAGCAAAAGTCCAGAGACCGTTAATTACAAATGGAAATGCCGGTTTGTACGTCTAAAGTACAGCAGGGTCCACCGATGCCGCGGAATCCCTGCAACGTTGTCCTGCTGGCCCCCTTGCCTGACCAAGATCGATACTTACTACTTACGGCAGGCCGTCCGCCCGAAACAAAACCGTGACTACTTGGCGACTCGGCGCACGACACGACGGGCCACGTTAAAACGTATAGAAGAAAACGAATCGCCCCAGAATCTATAATATACAATAATCCTTCGAGCGGTGAATTATATTGCCCGACTATTCGCGACGGTATCATCTCGAAACGTCTACTCCCACAATCGGCTGCAACTTCGAGGGGCCACCCCATCCACGTTTCAACGATCCCGTCGTATCCTGAGGCCAATCTCGCAGCATCTACCAATGAAAATACTAGACAACCACTCCGTCAGCTCGAGTACCAGCTACCCGAAGAAAATAAACTCAGGTATTCCCAAACATACGATCAGCAGCCCCCACTCGGACAAGAAGGGGCGCGCGCGGAGAGCTTCGTGACATTTGATTTATTCTGTCGCTATTGAAGGCAGGGATAATCATCTTGGAAGCTGATTTTTCTAGTGCAAAATTCCAGGGCGAAATGTCACGAGGCTCGAGTCTCACGACAACAAGCAACAGTTTCTAAGCTTCGAGCAGGCGCCCTCGTCCTTCGTGCCCCTTTTCCCAGCCACCTTACCGCCGCTGGCGCTCTTCTTACCGTCTTCGGGGTCGCAGCCATTGGCTGGACCAAGCTGCACGTATCCACCGCCGCCAGCTCGCCGTGCCTCCAGTTCTGCTATTCGGTTCGTATAGGCGCATGCAATCGAAACAGACGCGGCATGCCAGCGACACGTGCAACCGGAACATGCAGAAAGACACAGAGGACTCGGTCATCGAATTTCGTGGGTGACAGGAACCCCCTGCCAGGGTGTTTCTCCCGGCTAGGGGAGGGAGAAGCTGGAGAGTGTCACGAGACGGTGCCTTTGCGTGGAGCATGGGGAATCGAATGACAAAGAAATTGTAAGGACATCAGGGATGGTAGATTTAGTCGATTGGAATCGCTGAGAATTCTGTAATTCGGGATGGTTGTTGAATGGAATAGCAAGAACAGTTTCGAGGAAGTCGAAGACCGAAAGTTAATGCATCGTGATTGTAATTGGAGAATATTTTAAGTTGCAGTGTTGCGGATATAGTTTTGTGGGACTTTGTAATTTGGGATTCTTATACGACAGCTGTTTCATCAAATTCGGGGCCATTACTTCGTCGTTTGCTGAATTCAAAGGGAATGGTAAGTGCATCAAGGTGAAGTGAGGAGTTTTACTTCAGAAGCTTTTAGTGGTAACTTGGGGACTTTTGTGAGTCGTATTGAGATCGCGGGAGATTCGTTTTCATAGAAAAAATGAATTCAAATTACGGAAGAGCTCGTCCATTTCGCGGAGGAACGTGTTCCCGGCGTCCCGTCAGTTAGTACGGTGTAAAAGTGTCTTCCATTTGCGAAATGGGAGGTTGATTTATGGGCCGCGTCGCGATAAATGCACTTTTCGCTATTATGGGAATCAATCAAACCGCACAATGCGGGCGAAAACACGTTTCCCCGCAATGAAATGGATTATCGAGGATCGCTCCAAACGGATGCAATCCGCCCTACACAGTTCTAGGATCAATTTGCTGGAAAAGGTTCCGCATCGATCAAACGTCGATAATTTTCTACTACCAATCACCCCGAAATTGTTATTACACAACATTTCTACTACAAAACGTCCACACTTTAAATTGGGGACCTTGCAACAAGAGGAGTGCAGCTCCATTTTTGACAGTTTTTGAGTTACAAGTAGTATATGTTACAAGTAGTATATGTAAAAAAATATCTACATCGTTTGATGCAAATCGAATAACAAATGAGCGATTTATTGCAAATAAATAAAACCAGGAATATTAATATTAATATTAATATTTTTATTATAGAATATTTTTTCGCCAAAAATAGAAATAAAAGCTTATCAACTCAATAACTACTACTTATTCTGTGAAAATATATATTTTTCAATTAGTGTTCTCTTTTTAACCCTTCGTTGACATACCTCTTTTTTCGTTCAACTTTGACATACCTGGGTGGCTCACACCCAGAGAAATTTTTAAACGAGTGCCATTCTTATCCAAAGAATCTAATTATTATGCAAAAAATCATGGGTCAATCTCAAGGTCTCTAGAATATATTCCAATGATTTTTTTATTGAAATTTCATCACAGTTTCTGTAAAATAATTCTAGATCACCACGTGTCGAGAAAAATCGAAAAAAAATCTTTAAAAAAATTGTAACTTTTACAAACTTCAATATTAGAAGCTAAAAATTTACAGAGTTGATGTTTCGATATAATAGTTTGAGAGAGAAAATATTTTGTAAGTCGACTTTGAAAAAAGGGTATTTATTTTGCATATAGAAGGTTCAGAGTCAGGCTCACACTCAGAGAGTCAACGAAGGGTTAATACTAAGTCAAAGAAATAATTTCACAAGCAGTTTTTTTATAATTTACTCGAAGTTGGTAAAGATGGAGCTGCACCCATCTTGCTGCAAGTTCTTTAATTCCTCAACACTCTCCCAATTCTACCTCCCACCCTTTACCCTTCCCATAGACAAACTAACTATCATAACCGTACCAAACTTTTAATTCCCCAGGATTCAATAAACCCCTCCCAACGATAAAACTGCCCCACTTGTCCCGCTTAAACGAGCCATTCACAACCCCTGCGCCACTCAAAGTGTTTTTTTAACAGCCCACATTTCCCAGCCCACAATCCCAGACAGAATATATCCATTGAATCCCAAACTGGCTACATCCACGACCACTTCCTCAGCAGCACAAAGTGCCGCTACGTCCCTGGGCCCAGCGATGCATTGAACGCTTTGAATCGACGCCTCCGTAAACGGGGTGCAATAAGAACAGGAGGAATAAATGGGGACGGAGAGGAGGCAGAGTGAAAGCAGGTAAAGAAGAAAGAATATTCGTGGCACGGGCAAGGTAACGAGGTGTCTGCGTGTCCCGGCGAGGGAGGAGGGCTTGCGGGCGCGGAGAAAGAGCATAGGGGGATGTGTTAAAGGGTGTTTTGAACGATACAGACCGTTGCTCGAGGAGTCGTGGCGTCGCGACGATGCCGTGGCCGACGCCGCGTGGTTGTTCCCGATGAACATGGCCGCCGGTGAGGACGGTGAGGCGCCGGTCTGGCTGTTCTGGCTGTTGCTGCTGCTACCACTGCTGCTACCGCTTCCTGCGCTGCCAGCTAGTCATGCAACCAACCAACCAAAGACGAGCTACAGTCAGCCACCGAGAACAGCCTCCCCCCCACCCCCCCCCCCCCCCCCCCGGGTCTCTTCTGGGCCTCTTTCGTGCCGTCATGGCTCTGCCGTTGCACCCTCGGGTGCCCGTCGCCGCAGGGCGACACTGTCTCGACCGATGCCCGAGGCCCAAACAGGCCCACTTACAGAGAGACCACCCTTTTCCCTCGCCCTCCGAGCAACGGCGGGGGCACGCGAGGGTGCAGCGAAATGGTCCTCGCGATAGAATCGACAACTCAAGGTAAAAGAAATGACGAAGAGAAGAAAAACATCATCGAAAGCAAATTGGCAGAATGCAGAGGCGTCGCGAGGGCGCTCGTTCGAAAAGGGCCACGAACGAGCCTCGCCAGCACCGAGTGTAGACTGATATCAGAGTCCATTGTGATCTAGATCAGACAGTACTAAGCGTGTGACGGGGCCCCAACGAGGCGGGGACTTCACCCCGGGTGCTGCCGTTGAGGCCCCGCGGATGAGGCGATGATCGAGAAATGGTGAACGGCAACTGTGGGCGTGTGTGCTGAGTGAGATGGAGGTGAGATACTGGGGGCTCGGGGGCAAGCATAGTAAAAGAAAAAAAGAAACGTGTCAAGGTCTATGCTCGCGAAGCGTGATCGTGTGTTCAGCTTCGACGCGGTACAGAGGAAACTTTAGGAGAGAGAGAGAGAGAGAGAGAGAGAGATAGAAAAAAAGATCCATGCTTCGACTCTAAAAAAAAAGGGGGACTCACCGATCTCTGACGAGGGTATTCGGTCTTCAGTCTTGTTTCTAACGGTGGAAACGTGTGAACAGTGCCGACTCAGAAGTTGAAACATTAATGAACCCAATTATTCTGGATGTCATTAAATCCCGTCATCGGGATACTCGTACCCTGGCGCCGAAAGGATCGACTTTTCGAAGCTCAATAACGAATTTCAACGATGGTTGTTTAATACATAGATCTACTAGCCGTCGACAAATCTCTCGCGCTTCATTGTAACGCGATCCTTTCAGCGTATCCGTGGGTCAGGGGCCTCGAGCTTCCCCTCGGAGGACGTTCCTCTGAAGTGGCCGCGTGGGGACTTGCGTTTCAACCGAGAAAACCTTACCGATTGGTGGCTGACATTTCAGGGTCCATGGCTCGTGCCTGCCTCTTTCGCGCCGCTCTACACGAGCACGTTAAACCGCATTTCCGATACACAGCCGCAAAGGGAGCCTGCAATTTCGCCCTGTTGCGGGGCCGATCGTAAACTTTTACTGCGCGACACGAGCGATAAAAAGCGAACGGGTTTTAGGATCGTAATATCACGGGCAACGACGGCGACCTCCAATTATTCCCCGTTTCCCTCGCGTTCCTCCTTCTCGCCCCGGAGAGCGTAAAAAAGAAAAGAAAAAAAAAGGGAAGAAGAAGGGAAACGGGCGAGAGGAGGGCGCGGATGGCGTCCATCTTCGCGATGGCGGCCATTCCGCGCGCCGTTTTCACGCGATCCACGATCCTATCGCTTCGTCGTCTCGCTGCAAGTGCAATCATTCCGCTGAGCCCCGTATCGACTGTAAACTTTACGAGCAGCATGCTCGTCAGCTTTGCGCACGATGAATTTCGTTCCTTCGTTCATTCGTGCTTCTTCCCGCTACCCTCGGGGTTGAAAATTGGACAGGACAGGCTTCGTAGGTCGCGATGAATGACTCGTGGAGATATAATGGATATCGATTAAACGCTTTCTCTTCACTTATCAGACGCCCATCACTGTGGTAGAATGCCTTTTAAATGTATTGCGAGATGGTGAAGGGTTAGATCTGGGTCTGCTACGGTCTAAGACATTCTGTGTTCAAAGTAGCGAGGACGACTAGGACTTCTCTTCAGGGGTCTTTGACTCCTCACACTTTGAACCCGTTTTGAACGGTGAGTTCGGTGATGTTGATATATTCAGCAAGGGAAATCGTGGTAGAATCAAAGGGTAGAAACAAGCTTCCCCCCGCAATGCGCATTACTAATAACACTTCTGAATTGAATAGCACTCAGCAGCTCAGAGGCAATTTCCCAATATCTACGCTAGAATATAAAACCCAGAGAGACCTCTAATATCTCTTAAACATTAAACATCACCCATGCATCCTTGAAGTCGTGCGATTCAAGAATCAGTGGGCACCACCGATCGCGATCGAGACTCGGAAGGTGCTCGACGCTGGCGTAGGCGGAAGTGACAAAAACCTCGCCAAGATTTCCACGCTGGGAGGTGGAAGAACGGTGGAAAGCAAGAGGCTCGTATTTTCAGTTGTAACTTGGCAAATACCCAACATACGCATACTCCGGTGGAAATGAAATGTAAAAAGAAAGTTGTAGAAAAACTTGTCAGTCTTTAAATAATCGGGAGTAGCTTTCTACCGTTCTTCCACTGAGTTCACTCTGACCAGCCGACTTTACCTTGCGCTCCCTGTAGGAGTACCGCGGCTAATCCAAGGGGGTTCCCCTGAACCTGGTTCTGGGGTTGCTTGTTCACTTGGCTGGCCGCCCCGACCACCCTGGAGAACGCGGTCACAGCGGCAGGGCTGTTCGGAGGTGTGCCCTGGGAGGCCGGGCCTTCGTCGAAGATTTCGAACACACCGATTAGAAGTGTCAGCGATAAGGGGGCATCGGCACAGGGGGGGGAGTCGAGAACGCAACAGAGTCCACGGAACACCTCACTCGATTAATCAACTAGACCTAGTCGTGATTGGGCCTATCAGGGTTAATTCTGTGTTAGAAGAGGATTAATCATTGACACCTCGTATGCTCCCATGGGGGATTTATAGCAGACAGGGCCTGAGGCAAGGGTGCTCCAGACGGATGAAAAATCTAGTGGAACCAGAGAGTACACCTAAGTAGTTTGTAGATAGCTCCAAGCATGCTGTGTTAGAAGACATTGAATCACCGATACCAGGGATTAGTGAGGTTCCCTCGACGTTTAATTCACTGATTTAAAGTGATGGGAAGAAGAATGTTTAGGTAGCACTTTGCTGAATAGCCACAACCATTTGGGGATCTAGTAAATCTATGTTAAACATCGTCGTCCAAGTCCCTTTATCGACCACGAAGAAACCACAGAGCTCAAGCAGAGTACTTAGAGGATGCACGTAGACCGTGTCATAGTTCGATCCACAGAGGTAGGATTTGTTAATACGACCAAGGACACACCGGAGTAGACGTGTTAAGTCAAGCTTCTTCAGCAATATATCCGTGATATGGAATAGAAGACTTTTAAAGAATCCCTCCTTGAATCACCATGCACTTCTCGATCCACATTGGCTAATCACAATGCCAATTAGAGGCATCAAACTTGCTTAAATACTTCTTCCACCACACGACACTACCACTTAGAAAAGCTTCAAATTATTTCACCGTTTTATTTCACACGAAACAAGAACCTAATGTTTCTCAGAAGGATTGACTTAACACATTTTCCTACGGAGAAGGCGCGCACGCACGTATACACGCAAGGCTTTGGAGGAGTGAAACGGAAGCTGGCGGCGAGATACGTTTGCACGAGGCGAATTCCGTCGCCTTTCTCTTCAGCCTCGTCTGAAAGGTGTCTGGGATCGGTTTGGGGCGCGACGGGCGTGAACGACGCGATTGGAAGACGAGCCGCGGGCACGAGGACCAGCCGGAAACGCGGTGCTAGCCGCGCGAACGACCTTTCCTAAGTAGAACGAGAATAGTTACGCACAGCCGCGAGAGACTTTTCGCCTGCACCGTCGACATAGACACGGTTTCGCTCCTGAAATAGACCGAAAAGCCTGGCTGCGATCGTGACCCGACGCGCTACACGCTCCTACGTCCGATCCCGAGGCTGGTCGGAAGTTCGTTCTCGCGTGGGACGACGCCATTAATCATCCAGCAGCGTCCAACAGACGCAGAAACGAACACCCGTCAGATTCCGTCGCGGAACGTAAATCACCATTGTCTAACGACTCGGGATGTTGAAGAATATTGGCTGCACGGTATCGTTCACGGTAACGTTCCGGTATACTACGAAGAATGAATCTCTGTACAAGTCTGAGGAGTAATCGAGGGGCAGAGATAGTAAACGTGGAACGTAGAAGCGGTTCCTTTTTGGGTTTCACTGAAATCTTAACGGCTCGGCGTGGTTCCGCGTCGATATTTTGTGGAAAGCATCCGAAAGTAATTGTTCGGACTTGAAGGGGCATTTTTCAAACACTTGCGCGACTCAAAGTGTTGACTTAGAATTGAAACGTAAGTTAGAGTGGACGTTTGAGCTTGAATTTTAAAAAATCAGTGACCTTGATATCGTCCAAATAGAGTAACCCTACCAAAACCTTTTTTAATGGCACATCGATCCCTTAAAGATCCACGATTTCTTGAATGCTAGAGGATCCTAAGCCCACGCTCTCTGATTCATCAGCCCGTTTTATAACCGTTTGAACGACGTTTCACTATTTTCACTCCTCGATCACTCCACTTCGCGAGCCAACAAATGCCAATTCTCTAGTTGCAATCTCCAGCACGCAAACGTCGACACAGCTCACCGTAATTATCAGTCTGCTTGGAGGAGCCTGGCAAGCCAGCGGTGGCCGACATTTCAAACGCTTCGACTTCTCCCACCGAGTCGCATTTATCGCACTATCGATAGCCGCGGCGGGTTTTTCTCCCCCGAGCAGCCACAGCGGGACAGCCGACGAGGAAGCGGGTGTCCGTCGGCGCGGCGCTTCCGTTCGCCGAAGAAGAAGCTCGAGGATCGACCTGGCTTTATCGCGACAGGCCGGCTTCGGGGATGGCCGAACGAATGAACGAACGTACGCGGACCGCTGCCAATCTATTTTCAAAGCGGTGCCAAGCGGCCAGGTATTTCCGTTGACAGCTCGCCACATCGCGCTCCTTCTAATCCTCGCGCACATTCGGCGTGCATCCGCTCGAGTCCGCTGCGGATCCGCCACCTGAACGCTCCACTTTCCATGCTGGCTAGCTACAGCCTGGTCCAAGGAAGAATCGACTCGGAGAAACTAGGTGAACCCTCCACTATATATTTTAACGCTACTGTTTTGAGTATATGCAAATGTTTTATGAAAGAGTATTAGGCTATCCGAGGCTAAGAGTTTCCACGGAGTTAATTGAACAAACAAAAATGCTCGCGAGTTACTCGAACCCGTCACTACTTTCTCCGAATCTGAGAATTTAAGTCGTGCGCGAAGGAAAACAGTGGAGAGAGAGTTCCCCTTGGCGGGTTAATAGGTAAATCGATTCTTTATTCGACCCTACTGTGATGAGATCTATAACCCTCCACTATACATTTTAACGCTACTGTTTTGAGTCGATGCAAATGTTTTATGAAAGAGTATTAGGCACCCGAAACTAGTTTCCACGGAGTTAATTGAACAAACAAAAATGCTCGCGAGTTACTCGAACCCGTCACTATTTTCTCCGAATCCGAGAGTTTAAGTCGTGCGCGAAGGAAAATAGTGGAGGGAAAGTTCCCCTTGACTGGTTAATAGGTAAATCGATTCTTTATTCGACCCTACTGTGATGAGATCTATCGATCGATGATGGAAGATCGTTCGAACTGGGGGAATGAGTCTAAACGAATGGGTTCACAGGTGTGAAAGATGGTCTATCCAATCACCGACTCGGGATTTATAATGAACTCTCTTGATTTCCGTGGAGCTACTCTACCAATCGACGAATTCTATCTTTCAAGGAACCCCAAGTTTCAAGGGACTCAACGATCGATGGCTTCGATGGTCCCAGGGACTACTGTGCTACGTGGCAAAGAATATTATCTATGGAAAATAAGCTACCACGGATCTACGTCTACGCCGGGAGCATATCCAAACCGAGCAGCGGAACTGCGTTGCATGAAACGGTTCTATCCATTCAGCGTGACGAATAAAGTCTCCAAAATGGCTAGGTAATGATGCTGAGTTACTTATCGTACATCGCTGCCAAGCTGCCAGGGTATTTCCGTTGAAGCCTCGTCCCTGGCGATGACTAATCGCGACGAATGACTCGAGAATAATTCGTGCCGCGTTACGGATTGATCATTAAAACAGCCAGCTGCTGATAGGCAACTTTTAATATGCAAATATATATTATTCCTTATTCCTAAGGAGCATAACGGTGCAACAACACGGAGCACAGCTCCTAATATAAGTTCTAAGGCTAGTTAACATCGGTACAGTGTAACCGTACTCGTTGCCACTTAAGTGTCTCGGCTCCTCTACTTCTCTACACACTTCGGGCGCCTTAAGCCCACGACCGTTGGCTTTCAGACGTCTACCGAGCCACGATGTCGCTAATTCCACTGCTCTATTTCAATAATAAAGTGAACGTCCATGTCTCCCCTTCGTTTCAACGTCGACTCGCCCGGTTCTAGATCGAGCTAGCTAGAGGGTAAACAAACGAGAGCTACGACGCTGGTCGCGTTAAGTCTAAGGCCAACCTAGACCTCTACATCGGTTGCTTTCACTCTAAAAATCGAACGCGTACGTCGAACGTGTGCCAGTCCACTTGCAGCAAAAATACGGCACACGTACACACCAGGGTGTGCAATGCAGGGGTGTTCGAGGCTCGGGGGCACCAGCTTGGGGGGGGTGGGTTCAGCACGCGTGCGCGGTTACAGAGGAAACATCGTGTGAACGTGTGTTCTAAGAGAATATTCATAAAAAAAATTATGAAATGAAAAAACTGGGATTTCAAATATGAAATTAGGAATAAATATCAGTTAACAACTGTGGTATTATAGTAGTGTAATATTAGTAGTATTACGTACTACTTAATATTATTAATACAGTAGTAACTAATATTATTGTTAGTAAAAAACTTTAGAAGATTTCTTAAATAAATTTCAAATTTCTTTTGACATCATCCAAGGGAAGATTGCTCAGCCACGTTTACACGACATTCTTCTTACCCGAGTTGCATGAACCACCCCCGTAAACTAGTACCACTCTCCTGAACCACCCCCTGCATGTATTCTTCTCGTCGTGCAGAACCTAGGGGCGGGGGTTCGAGCCCGCGGTGGGGATGCAAGGTGGTGGCTACGATTGATTAATTGCAGACACCGATCGGAGAAAGCGAACGCGCGCAAACGGTCCTCGTTAGTTGGTGGGACGAGAGGAGGCTGGAGAGACGGTAAATCCGTAGTACGAATTAGCGGAAGCTGGAACAGACAGGGTGCAAAAGCTCGGCTCGAAGCTCGTCACTGAGCCCCTCGTGGGATTGGCTTCTCCTGTCCGCGCCACCCACATCCGGTCCCCTCTCGCCGAGCAGCCCAGAAAGCTCGAAAGAACATGTTCGTTTCAAAGGGCCATTAACCCGTTTCTCCGCGAAATTAGAGTTTGCGCTGCGATTAGAGACTGTTAGGAAGTTTAGAGGGAATTTTAAAATCACTGAACGTAGCCTAATTCGAGCATCGATGGTTCTCTAATTTCTGTACTTGAGCTGCTGTTGTGGCGAGAAAGGCCCCAGATGTGCTGGAATTCCTGATACTATATAGATAAACGATGCAGTTGTCTGATGTAGTATAGAAGATTCCCTAATTCATTTTTCAAGGTAAAAATATCATCAAAAAGAGCTAGTTGTGAATTTTCCTTTTTATCAACTCTAATTTCTTAAAAGTAGATTCTTCAGTAGATACTGCAATGAATCAGAATTTGCAAGGTCATCCGTGAAGCTTAAGTTTCTTTCATGAACACAGTAAGACACGACTGTCAAGATTATTGGTAAAATTTCAGAAGAATTCACCTTGCCCGTGCAAACAGTAATTTTGCAATCTCATTTGCCATTAATTTAGAATAAATTTTGCCAATATTATCCTCGCTGTCGTGTCAAAGTGTAGGATGAGCATGAAAGGCACAGGAAGTGAACGAACCACTTGCTGTTTGCAAGATGTCCCAGCCTCGAATCGTCTCCAGCTCGCGAACAGGAGAAGCCAGGCTGATTGCGGGACGTTCACGCGTGAACACACGCGTGGACACGGTGTTTGGTATATATAAATATATACAGAGGTACATATGTATATATACAAGAGGAAACGTCGAAACGTGCGGTACGTTTCTCGATTTCGGTTTCGATGTGCATGGTTTACCTTCGGGTTCTTTGGCAATGACCGTGCTGCTCCGGTCGACGCCGCCCTTCTTATCCTCTGTACAACATACACACATACATCACGTATATACGGATAATGCGACAGTTTTCTGGTTCGTTACAATATATATAATTTTAATTACGGGACTTAGAGATCAGCCACGCTCTCGATCTCGAGCTAAGCATCTTTACGTCTAGCAACGTCGTGCGGGTGCCAACCGAAAAGCAACGGGAGCTCTGCCTTCTTCTCGTGGATCATGGATCGATTCCACAGGTAATTTACTAGACTTCATATATTTAATTCACTATTCAGTACGGGAGAGTAAGGCGTTGCTCTTTGGATGGCCCCTTCAAAGATGCAACACGACGTTTCGATCGCAGCGCTCCGCGTGAAGAAACTGAACTTCGTGGCAGAAGCGTGATACGAAAGAGTAGATTTTAGAGTGTATTAGTATATGTGAAATGGAAACGAGTGCTCGATTGTTCTTGAAAATTGTACCCCAAGGGAGAACGGATGTTAACGCAGTCGAATTAAATGCTAAATATCGATGAAGCTGGCATTCAAAGCACACTGATATGTACAGTTCAACATCGAGGCGAATTTTCCCGCCGATTTTCCCCTAATCTTCCCCCAAGGGTTCGAAGAGACGCCACGAAGTGTCAGTTACTTCACAAAGGCAACGACACTAGCTGCGTTAATAGTAAATGAGATTTACACGCTGTAAGTTAATCTATAACGTAAGTGAACGGGAGATAGAGAGAATTATCAGCGAGCTTTATACGTTCTCAATCTCTCGCTGTATGGGTCCAAAGTATCGTATATCGAATCTAGGTACTCTTTAAAAGATGGAGCAAAAAGAAGGGGGTTTGATTAAGGGAGAAGAAGAAAGGGAGAAGTCAATCAATGATCTGAAGCGTGAGTCACGAAAGTAAGTAGCCCTTCAACTTCCTATATCCAACAATCGGTGGTGATGGAAGAGAAACTAGTACTGTATTGAACTGTTAATAACTACTACACTTTTAACTCTGAATTTCGCTGCTCCCGTGCGGGGAACGCACATCGGCGTTCAGGGAACACGGGTGACGTATAATGGCACCCAGTGTTCCGCACGTGGTATAGTGTTCAAATATCGAACGGCTCGATTACTGAAGTTTCTTAATTCTTAGTGAAAGACTGTTGAATTAGTGGTTCTCAACTTGTAATTCAAGTTTATAATTCAAGAATTCTGGAAATTACACTCGATTTCCAAGTGACTCTGTCATCAAACCCCGAAACTAGTTCACTCCTATCCACTCCCCACATTCCCACCATGCCCCAACGCATGCGCAATGGTCACCTCACTGTTGCTTAATACACCAGCGACACCTATCATTCGAGATCAGAAGCTGAAGGAAGCGAAGCACTTTCCTGACCCACTGTCGATCGAATATATGCACAGGGGGTGCACGGGTTGGGGGGGGGGGGGGGGGACAGGTTGGTTAGTGCCCGAGGGGGTGCAGTTCGCGGTGAACGTGCAAAACGTCGAGGACTACGAGGGGAATCGATCGTCTCTGGAGGAAGGAAAGGGGGACGACGCGCGTGCAGGTCGAGCGCGATTTAATCGCGCCACGGCGGAGGGAGGGTGGCCAGTTACAGGGGCACGTCTCAAGAAATGGAATTCTTCCAGGGATCGTGCTCGAAGGAGCAAGGAGCGCGACGATTGTTTCACTTTGCCGGGAGGTTCGATCGCTTTCCTTTCCAAGTGCCTCGGAAAAAGTGCAAGAGAAACGAAAAAGCGAGCGATTCGCTTAGAATGGGGTTTGAAGAGAGACAGGGGGAGAAGAGAAGCTGGCATGGTCGCTCTCAAAGACAAACGAGAATATTGGAAAACGTGTCCGAGATCTCAGCCAGGATATTTGTTCGGCGAGAAATCGTCATCGAGCTCCTTGAAGTTCCAAAGACAAACTGGGGGGTCGAGAGGGGGTGGTCTTGTCGGGTTGACATCCTTTTTTTCCCCCGTTTCTCGGATATAGAGGGCGTCGCGCGCGTTTAAAGAGGTCCACGCGACTGTCAATCAGGCCCAGGTCAGGAAGGGACACTCTTCCGACGGAGCTTCGCGTCTGTCCTCGCCTGGGAACGATCGGGGTCGCTCGTGTTTCGTGCCCCCTAAATTCGATCGGTTCGAACGCTCGACTCAGGATCCGAGAAAGCTATGGGTGTCGATGCACGGCCGTGCGCAAGCGGACATGGTGCGTCGAGCAGGACTCTACGCAGGCACAGGGCTCGCCTTAAGCTGGGAACGGCGACAAGCTTGGGAAAAGCGACGTGATCCCGCGGGAAATTGTCCTTTCATGTGTACAATGCTTCATTTTAATGTAGACTACGAAATTGCGACATCAATTACATCAGTGACATTTATGTGGGCTCATTAAAATAAATCATTATCGCTCGACTGAATTGCCTGTAAGTATTCGAGGTGGGCAGTTAATTAATTTCAATCTTGCCCGAAGAAATTCGAGTTTACCGTAGGACAATTTTCCACGTTGCAGTGGGAGCCATGCAAAGCGATGCGAGAACCCCTAAGCGGAAGCTAAGGAGTTCATGGGTTTGCGGGGGTGAGTGCAGACGCGAAAAGAAAAGGCGAGTCAGGCGGAATGGTGGTGTTCATAAATCCATAACATCGGAGTAAATCGTGTGTTCTCGTGATTGTGGCGGTGAGAGATTCGCGCGTGTACAGGCCCGAGATGCTGCAAGGTTAGAGGGGGTGTGTTGGTATCGCGTGACGTGGCGCAGTCGATGCAGAAAGAGAAACAGAAAACATAGGGATGGAGCGTGAAGAGTGAGACGGAAATGTCGTGGCGGATGAACATATCCAAGGCACGAGCAGTGTGGCGAGAGGACAACGGTGTCGTGCCATCCCAAAAAAGTTCGGTGCACAGTGAGGAACCGTGTCTAGCAAAAAGGGGGGGGGGGGGGGAGACGTGTGTACGACCGAGTATGACGCAACCGCAGGGAAAAGAGCAAAGAAAGTAGCAGAGTAGAGTGGGCGAACGAAACGAAACGGAGTGTCTTTCCTCTGCTTGTCTCGACTTACGTATGGTCGTGATGTGTGTGAAAGATTGCTGCCGCCTACGGTGGCCATTCTCTACGACGATCTCTGCCGACGTCCACTTCTAAAGTGGCGCTACGCTTCTAACGCGGCTAAAGCTGAGCCTAAACGTTTCTAGCTGGCTAAATGGCTATCTGCTCGCTAGCTCGTGGCGAACGTAGAGATGAGAACGAGCCTGCGAGAAGCGCGAGAGGTAAAACAAGGTCGAAACTATGCTCCGAGGAATTCGCGAGCTCGATGTCGAAGGAAAACTGCTCGTTTCTGATCTGTGTACGCGCGTTTGCCTATATGTGTGCGGAGAACGCACATCGGCGTTCGAGGAACACGGGTTGCGCCTAGTGGCACCCAGTGTTCCGCACGTGGTATACTATTCAAATATCGAATGGTCCGATTGCTGAGATTCTTTAATTCTTGGTGAAAGGCCTCTTAATTAGTGATTCTCAACTTGTATTTCACGTGTATAATTCAAGAATTGTGAAAATTAAAATAATTATACTAAACTTTGGAATTGATTACTGAAACGTGACGAGGTCCCAAACGATAATTGACTCGAAACGAGCGCTTTCCTTTCGGTCATCGGCTGCGTCGATAATGCAAAGAAGTCGATGAGACGCTCTCCAGTAATAATAAGCAGAGAAAAAAAGAAAAAGAAAAATGGAAGTAGCGATGAATGCTTGATAGAGAATGAGACAGAAGCGTCGTCGAGTAACAATCGAATCCTCGATTCGCGAGCACGAATCTCGTCGTCGAATCTTCAATCGTATCTTCGAGAGAGCTTCGTTAACGATCCATAGAAATCAGAATCTTCCTTCGTTAGTCTCTGCCTGATTTTCCTCTACGATTGCAAAGCTCCTCCCATAAACTACGGCTCGTCAATCCTGGAAGCTAATTCGAAACTCCATCGTCCCACACACCTTATTCCAACGAATGCAGAATCGCGGGCATGTCCGTGGAAAACATTTTCGTAAATATTCCTCTAGCTTCCAAAACAAAAACTCTCCAAATATCCTTCTTCCAGGGTTCACGTTTACGCGACTAATTTCCACAGTAATCTCGCTACCCCCTCATCCGAGCACGCAGCGAGCGACTAATTCCTCATCGTGCCACGCTAATTGCATACTAATTACGCGAACGGAGTTAGCGTGTGCGCCAGACGACAGTGAAATGGGTGGTGGTCGCCGTGGCAAGAGAAACAGAAACGAATGAAAGAAACGCCGAGATCGCGGGAACGCTAGTTTCATCGTCTGATACACACTTTCGAGTCACGGGCTCGGCTGATCGATTTACACCCGATGCTCGTGGAACGAAGATGAATTCCGATCGCGAGCGACGGTGGTGGCTGGTTCGCGGCCCTCGGTCCGTCGAAATAAATCCGTCGAAACCCGAACGAATCTTCCTCGAAACCAAGTGGCGCGTCGGAGAACGCGGCGCGATCAATTCCGAATCGAGCTCTCGCGCCGTCCTCGATCTCGAAAGCCCGCAATCTCGCGAAGATAAATCACCGCTGATCTAATGTCGTCGCTTCTCGCGCATTTTCCCGGCCGCGACGCGGCCAAATGGTTAATTAATCATCGGCTGATCCGATACCGACCGATTCTACTTCAGCCGGGGCCTGACCAAATCCAGCGTATACTACTGGCAACGTACGCGCGGCACGGAAGCTCGAAAATCCGCGAGTAGAAAATTGCTCTCGAGGGTGGGTGGTGGCGGGTTATGTGTGAAAGTTCGTATGTGCGGGATGGGGCCAGATCAAATTCCTGCTTCGAAACGGTGCACTTTTCCCCGTGTCACAGTTACGACTACGTGTTATGGATTTGTGAGCATCATTGCTGGGCGCAAAAGAACATTATTCATCGCCCCCTCGCATAGCTGTTCTGCGCTGTTACTTGTACTTCGCTGGACGGACAGAGTAGTCGTGTATCATGTGTGGGTGGATGTACGAGGATGATATATCGAAAGCGTGTGGCGGTTCAACTAAACGTTCGATCACGGCGTATGTTACTTTCGGCCCATTCGGACCGCCACTGAAGTCACTCCGAGAAAGGAACTCTGTCTTTCGGAAAGTCTCGAATTCAATTTTCTATTCGCGGAATGGATCTCCGATGATTACCCATGTATTCGGTGGCTTCGAGTTGAAATTAGAAGTGCTTTCCACCTACGAGGCGATCGTCGAAAAAGTCTCGCGACGCACGTACGAAGGGAAGCTTTCAGGCGTCGATTTTTAGACGGGAAAAGCGTCGCGAGCGAGAAAACGGTTGAGTGGGTCGGCCGCAATTCTTTTTCCCCCATCTCGATTTGCATCGAAGGGACGGTAAACAAGGGCCGCCGCGTCCTTTGAATCCCACCTCTGAATCCAATTGTTTCGGTGCTCGGTAGTATCGCCGTTTTGTGCTCGAGTGTACTCGTGTCTGTGGTGGGGGGGGGGGGGGCCTCGAGGATCAATTCACTTCGTGATAAAGTGTCTGAATCTTGAGAGGGCGAAATGGAAGCCATTGTCTGGTGGTGTTTTCGGTGTACGGGACGACTGGCTGGGAATCTGGCTGCATGCATGCCGGGGATCACGGAGGATCGCACTTTCGCGAGCGCATTCTTCGAGGAAAAGTCTCATTGCTCCGCTAAACGAAAGCCACAAGTGGGTAGAGAAATTTGCATCTTGAAATGGTGATACCAAAAGGTTTCTCAACTTCGTATCAACTGAAATCTATCAAATGGAAGTGGGCAGAGATATTTTCTCCCGTTTCGAGCTTACTGCCAATTCTTTCAAACACCTCCGCGAAACTGAATTTTTACAGTTAGATTTTGAAACAGAATTTAGTTGCAAATCGCCACTGCGTAATGTGTAGGACAGTGGGGCACCCATAGGGAGGAGCCCAGGTGTCCTGGCACCCCTTAAATAAGGGGTTTTGTAAAAAGAAATGCAAACTGGATTTTATTCTTTAAATAAATTTTTATAATCACCCAATGAGTTTTATTGAATTTTGCCTTAAAAATATTTTTATCCCTTCAACTCGGCTCGCCCAAGATTAAATCTTTAGTGCGCCACTGATTTTATCATGTACTAGCACTTCTTTGCAATGTAAAGCTTCTTCCATATTTTCTTTGTACGTGATAAGAACGAGCGATAGTAGTAATTCACCAGTGCATCGATAAAATTCCAGAGAGAAGCATGTGTATATTCGGAACACAGAGTCCCCGTCGCGAAAGTGCAATCCTGCGGAAAAGGGTCCTGAACGATGCTGCTCTGGCAACGTACGCGCACGCGAAACGAAGGCTTCGTGTTTCCTCTGAGTGTGCATCGCAACGGAAAGAGCAGTTCAAAGCTGGTCGACAGGTGTGTCGAGGGAAAATGAGTTTTCGAGGGGCGCACCGAGTGCAACACCGAGGTGCGGCCCTATGAAGGCGACGTACACGCTGGTTCTTTGCTTACGAAGGCTCCTTCACTAAGGAAAGAAAGGTTCCTTCTGAATTCTCTGAATTATTCAGATTCTTCGAGCGAGGAAGGAAGGGGCCTTGAATTCGATAATCTGTTTCACTCTGTCCCGTGTTCGAGGAGTCTCGAGGGTGGCAACGGATGCGATCTCGTGTCCTGGTCGCGATTCTGCCCGGGGAGTCGCGGAAGAATGGGCCGTCAGAGTTAATCAAGGTACTCGGGCGACAGTTGATTAGGAGCGGGTTGATGCGAACGATAACGCGCGGATGTGAAAACTCAACGCTCGGAATTAGGTCGATAAGGATGACACAGACTGTACACGGTGGAAGTGGAGCTTCTAGACTGGTGTACAGACGGTTCTACGGCGAGTAAATTTCGCAAGAAACAGTGGCGTGTACAGAGGTAGATATGCAAAGTCTTGGGTCCGAGTGACGCGAAGAGGGAAATTGACGCAGTCGAAGCAACCGCGTTGAGATTTTAACACTACAATTTTAGTAGAATGACTCTAGTCCTAGTATAATTAGAATTCACAGTAATGAACTGGAGGAAGTGGAAGAAATTTTTTAATCAATCCTTGGTGGACTAATAATGCTGCTAGGAAGTAATGGTTCCATAACAATGACTGCTGTGCAGGGACAATGGCTAGCAGATACTAATAGCTGTGCAATAATACTGTCGATTTGTTAAAAGTAGATATCATTGAATTGTTGCGTTCGCAACGCATCGCAAGTACGACTGCATCGATTTCTCAGGAGTTCCGGTGAGACGATTGTTAGAATCCCCGTGGCGGCAGATGTTACCACAAGTATATGTACAAGAGAAGGTGGAAAATCGCGACAGAGCGATGGAAAGTGTACAGCTTCCAACGTCTACAAAGAAGGCGGGGCAGAGAAATACGCGAAAGACAGTTCTGCTGTGAATTCTGTGAACACCGACTAGCAAAGCTTTACATTCTAAATGTTACATGGTCCTTGTGACTGTTCCACGAAGGTTCGTTCGATCGATTACTGGGATCTTCGAAAAGAATGCCGCGTAATAAAAGTGTGCGACCCTCACGGAAATCCAATGAAATCGTGTGAATTTTTTTAATGAAAAGATTTCTTCGAACTTTATAGAAGAATAGAAAAGCATTCTTTGGAATTATATAGCAAATCACATTTCATAGATCTCAGCGCAGAATATTTTGCCATGGAAATTAATCACAAATCGAGCAGATCCGTGTTTCATTGGCAGTGTGACGATGAACGGTTTCGAACAGCAGATCGCGAAGGGTGCGTGAATCGACGAACCTTCGTGGCAGGTTTTGCGAACATATATCGGTAATCGGGGCACAGGTGTACGCAAGTATATAAGGCGGATCGTGGCTAGAAGGGTCGACAGGTTGAAGGGGCAAAGCAACGAGGGGGATATACTTAACTACTCGAGCTATTGTCCAACGATCGATTTGCACGTGAGCAGGAGCACTATCTCTCTAATAATAGGCCGATATGCGCGCGCAAGTCTCTGCTCGTGATTTCGTTACGTACGAGGGACCAAGGGGAGGGTTCATCGATGTCGAAGAATCACGTTCCTCGCGACGTAAAAGTGGGGAGAGGGATTTGTTTTGTAATCGACTGATCCAGGAGCTGAATTCTACTTCTCTATACCGGTTCGTTGGATCCTGTATTGATCGGGGGACAGGATCGATTGCTGGAATCGTCGTTTTCCAGAGTGTCCAAGAGGGGCAGTTAAACGGGGTGCAATTCCGTGGAATATTAATAATTTTAATGGCAAGTTTCAGTCGGATCTGTCGTGGGTTCCATGGTCGATGGAACATCCCCGTCGGCTTAAACTCGATAATCCGCCCGCTGTAACCCGACTCGCCGAGTGAGAAGTGAAAGGAACGTTTCGTACTACACCCGTCTTCTCTAGTAAAAGGGGGAGACTGTTCAGCGCGGAAGGCGGGCGACAGCGTGACAGAAATCCAGTTACAGCCGCGTTACGGGTACAAGTATAGAACGTGAATTGAGCTTCAATCCATACGTAGATCTCGCTGCGAAATTAACCGTCCCGGTTGGGCGGTCTCGAGCAATTAGCGAGCCTCAGGCTCGATTTCGTCGCGTGTACGGGGAACGTGCGCTGAATCGAGAGCAGACACCTCGAGTAATCGGTGCTCTCATTATAACTCCGACGTGGACTTTACGTCCCGGGTTGCAACGAGTATACACCGTCACACGATCGCGTCGGGTCCCAGCTTCCAGATAACACGAGTTTAAACACACCTCGAGCCTAGCGAAACGTAATATCAATCCTTTCGATAAGTATCCCCAGCCCGTGCGGAAAACGCCCAAGGGCGTGCAGCTAGCACGGTAAGCGCCGCTTGCACCCAGTGTCCCGCACGCGGCGTAGGGTCGAAATTTCGAAAGGGTTAATTGCTCCAATATTTCGATACTAATCGTAGGCGTAGTTCAAACTCCATCAAAAGCCACTGGGATCGCCTCGGACTAGCCACAAGTTTCACGTAAACCCGATGGTAAGCAACGACAGAACGCTCTGCGCGCGTTCTCTCGCTGCAGAAAAAGGGTCCAAAAAAAAAAAAAAAAAAAAAAAAAAAAAAATACACGGGCTATTAGTAGGTGCACATTCCCGGGCGACCTCCGTGCCCGGACGGTCGTCCCCCCATGGGGAACTGAGGACGCGCGAAGAGGAGCTAGAAGAACACCTAGAGTGACAACAGGATGGGTGTGTCCTACCTTTCACGTCATCGTCCTCGATCGTCGTGCTGCTGTCGGTCGATTCCTTCACCTGAGAGCCATCGCCCTTCTTCGTCATGATGCTCCGACCTGGAGCACGCAGAGCGTTTCAGTAAATCGGCGTAGAGCATGGACGGTTGAGAGATAGAGAGATAGAAAGAGGTAGACGTAGATAAAAAGGCAGAGACAGAGAGAGAGAGAGAGAGAGAGAGAGAGAAAAAAAGAAAAAAAGAAAGAGATAGATAGAGAACAAAAGTAACTCGGCAAGACAAAGACAGAAGAGTAAGTTGGCAGAAGGGGAGACGGATGGGCGGTTAGAGAGAGCAGGGCGAGTGGGCAGCACATGGAACGGACCGGGTGAGCCAGATGACAGATTGGAGGAAGGATAAACGAGAATATCGAGACGATAGAATCGCTATTAGAGAACCTTTCGCTGAAGATACTTCGGGCATAGCGACCAAGATAGAGACGCGTGCGCTCGAGGATTGCAAGGATCTTCGAAAGAAGAACGGCAGATAGGTGGTGTCGTTCGGAGGCTCCAAATAACCCGAGAACCGCGCCGATTCTGGGCTTGACTCAAGAAAGACGGGGCTACCAATTGATCGAAAGTGGAGGGTCCTCGGGTATCTGGCACGACACCGAGGCGGAAGAAGGAACGCCGTTAAATACGGCCGCCCGACGGCTCCTTCGGCCGCTTCTCTTCAGCAACGCGTCCTCGCGGCAGCGAATTATTCATGAGCGGAGCGGTACCCGCTCGTTGCAGCGCGGCGGAGACACCGCCGCTCCCGCGGGATAGACCGCGAAGGGGGTGGGAAGACAGTAAACGTTGGATGAAACTGGAACGAAGTTCGGGAACAATGGCAGACAATGAACCCGGGGAACCACCTTTCCTCCATTCTTTCCTCACAAAGGATGCTCCAGTCCTCGCTGATTATGAAACAGATTGGCGGAGAATCGAAGAATAGCGCACAACAGTTACCGCCTTAACGGCACAAGGGAAGAATGGGGGAAGGGCCCCAACGGGCGGGGGGGGGGGGGGGAGAGGGGTGAACGAGCCTCCGAGGACTCTTTCCAAACACTGGGAATTCTCTGGAACAAAAACACTCGCGGAGAAGCCTCGCACGGGTCGCATCTCGATCGCCAAATATTAGAGACACCAGGGTTCAAGTCTAACAACGGGGACAGTGGAAATCGTGGACGGGATCGACATAGCGAGTGAAAGGTCCAAAAGACTTTCCTTTCTACTGCCTTTCATTCCGTCGCAATAAATTATTAAACTCAGAGCCCTGGAACTTTTACTACACACTGTGCATCAGTGTTTCCCAACCTTTTCGAGTCGCGATCCGCTTTTATAATATTTAAATAACCTGCGAACCCCCTCTCCCTCGAATAATTCAAGGCAAATTTAATAAGGTAGAGAAAACGTATTAAAAATAGCTTTTTCAGAATATAATTCCAACTTAATAATATTTTTAAAAAAACGTAGACCCCCCTCCCAGAGAACTCTTCTCGACTCACAGCTCAAGAATCACAGCTGTAGGTACTAAAATTTGAAAAATCCTTCTGCAACCGCCGCGTCGATCCCGGATGATTCCATCCCCCGCAAAGAATATCCAAAGGGAAACAGCAAGTAGGAACAGAATACTTCATCGCGGTTCCTTCAGGGATCAGACAAAGGGACGGTGTGCAGAACAATTTCGAGTCGGACGACTCTGGATCTCCGTTGACAGAGCAAAGTTACCAACCAATTAGTCCCACTCTCCCCACAAAGGAGGCTATCGAAGAGGACTGCTGGGGACGGGCGCGGGGATTGGGATTTAGAAGAAAGACTTGGTAGGGGATGGAGAGTTAGACGGGCGGGGTGATAGGAGGAGAGGGATCGCAAGGGAATCCAACACTCCCATTCAGTGCATGTGTTCTGCATGCGAGACAATCGTGATCGATCGATCCGAGCAACTCTGCCGATGCTCTCAAGACGACGTATCGGTGCCAGGAGGGAGAATGGTCCTCTTGTCTTTACCTTGTGATGGCTCCTCTCGAGAGCTCGGCTTCGTTCCGTGCCAGAAGCGTCAGTCAAGTATCGCGGAAAGAAACTATCGCTCTAACTGCATGCTGAGGGTGCGCGCGTGTTGTTCGTGGCGGCGGGTGTGCGGGGAGGAAGTGTGTCGCGAGGGTGCAGTGTGTGGCGAACCAAGGGCCGGGCCCTTGATCCTTTACTAGTGCGCAAAAAGCCACCCCATCGACAGTGCTGCCGGGTAACAGCATCCAATAGGTTATCCCTAGGGGTTAATGTAGAAGGGTAGACAACGGGACCAAGTGCTACTGTTGATTGAGTAGATTCCACTTACGTTTCAAGTATAATTCAAGTCACACTGTATGTACTACCTTGGCGTCGTGGGGGTGAGCTTCTATGAACTTAAGAAGACTCAAGAGTGTGGGACACATTGGAGATGCTTCGAGGAGAGTGTGTTCGTTTTGATTAGGGAGTAGTTGTAGAATAAATAAAGCTAAGTAGTTTCCAGTTTCAACTGTTTTAAGGTACTGGATTGTATCGAACCTTAGTGGATGTAGTTTGTAGTATGTTACACCCCTCTTTGTACATCCCCGTGGGTTGAACTCGCTCGAATTATATCCCCCAGAAGATCGAAACTAAATATTTCAAGCCCCTAGCTCATAGCAACCCCCTCTGCACAGTAGCATCCACAGTTCTCCAGCCATGTTACTTTCTCAGGCCCGTTTCGCGGAGGAATAGCAAGCTCCCTTACAAATAAAGAGAAGGTGGCCATCAACGTCCAAAATTCATTTCAATCATCCACTTGGAAACGGAGCTTATAAGCACGGGACCCTGGAAACTTTTGGACATCCATGTATCCTCGTCTTTGGTATCAGAAGAGTGAGGCTGTCGCGTTGGATGATAGAATGGAGATGCAGGGCGCACCAGGAGGCGCATATCGGCCAGGCGGTGCTCCACGGAGAGAAGCTTCCCCCAGGCGGGGGTTGAACGAAAAATTGAATTAGCTGCCCCGGGGGCGGCGTAATTATTGTCACAGCAATATCAGGCCTCAAAGGAGGCGAATCGACCCTCCACGGGGATGGGGTTGAATAATTTACCGCGGGAAAAGCAGAGGGGGGGGGGGATGGAAGGCGCTCGGTTCCGACGTATAAATACGGAAGCGGAATTCCTCCCCGAGGTATAATATCCGTGTGCTTTGGGGGGTGGTGAGCTAGGCAAGGAGCTCGTCGCGCTTTTATGCGCCGCCGCGTATTCTTGTCTTGTTCCATCGCGCGAAAACCACCCCTACGCGGCGAGGCAACGCGCGACGATGGTCCAAAGAATATTTCAATGCGATTTCAATACACGGGCACTTGGACGCTCTCGCTCCAGAAATCTCCATTACTTTTAGGGGATGAAAAAGGAATAGAACATTGCAGACGGTTCCTTTGGAACATTGCGATGTTTCTTCTGAACGCGGACGAGGTAGAAATAGAAGAACTTTCTTTCTTAAACAAATCCCCCGGTGATGGAGACACGTATACTGACTTTCTGGGGTGTTTTTCGGGGAGTGGATGAATGGGAAGTTAGGCTACGAGGGCTTAAGCCTTTCCTAAAGAGACGGAACGTGGATGAACACCGTCTGGGGTGCAAGAGGCGAGTAATCGATTGGCAACGCGTTGCCTCGACACTAGGGAATCTCAAGGATGGCGTGAAAGAGTACTGGGGACATCGGTGTTGAGCGCGAACGGCCCCTTTCAACATGCTGCCGCTCGTCGCGCGTCTGTATCTGCATTCCCTGCGAGCCGTGCGATAAGAAATGCGAGCAACGCGGATAGACAGCCGAGAACCAGGCGTAAAATGAAATAAATAAGCGAGACGGAAAGCGCAGGCATGCTGAATGCGACGCGGCACGATTATTCGCGAGTGTTCCCGCCTCGAGCTAGACACTCGACTTCGACGCCTACTATTCTAAACTCTCCGCCCAGCCACATCACAATTTTATATTCACCCTAATCGATAACTAAAACTATTTAAATTCTGATAATTCTAGTCCTCGGGTAAATCTTTCTGTAACATTCGCGCTGCCGTTGCTCGAAATAACTGGCGGGATATTTATTTAAAACTACAATATTCTATCTACATTGTGCCTGTAATGGACAGCGAAGCTAGGAAGCTGATGATTCTACTTACAATTAGAAAAATGCCAAGCTCCTCGAGCGATACTGTGATTCAAGCTTATCTAAACTCAGCTCCACGGAGTATAAAGCTACCCCCACTCCTTCCCGCGATGAGTAGCGGCGGGGGAAGGAGCGCGGGAGTGGGGGAATTGAAGGTTGAACAGCCTTGACCCAATTGTTTCGAGCAACGCGACAGTAGGCTCGACTCTAGACGGAACACAATCGAATAGATCGGCCGCTGATCGATCCCAGCGTGTATGTCGGGCCTGTTATGTGTGCGGCGTCGTGTGCAAGCGTGGCTTATCGTTTTATCGCCAAAACACATCCTCTATCGGCTCAAGAGCGTCGCAAGATTCAGAGATTGTAGGGTTGTCCTTGCACCTCCGACCCACTTCGCGTGTCTTGTCAAAGAAGTCAGTCACAGTACGTACCAAGACGGAGAAATAGATTGAGAGTAAGGGGATAGAGAGAAAGATAGATGGGGAGTGATAGAGAGACAGACGAGAGCTATCGATCTCGTTGGATCCCGCTCCCTCAACAGAGGAACCCGGCAACGGCGCCTCGGGATTGGTGGATCCTCGGTTTCTCCACGCTCGACTCATGAATTCCTCTTTTTACACAGCGAGATTTATGGACTCGCTCTCAGTTTATATTTATTCATACGATATATACGGGTCCGTAAATATAAACGCGTCTCCGCGCATAAATCCCGACGGCATTCAGCAGCCCCGTGCACGAATCCAGATTTATGAGTTCGATGAGTTCCGAGAAAGCTCTCCGCTACCTCCTACGAGGATTCTATCCGGAGGATCCCGCGGAGCGGATGATCGCGAGAGTTACTCGCCTAGGAGTCACACCGACGCGCGGATTGTTACGCGTAACAGAAGCTCCGAAGCCCCGCGATGCCGATTCATGGCACTTCCACTCCTCGGCGCTCGAATTTCCCGACACCGCTTCGTTAACGAACGACTGCGTCCCCTGCGAGAGGAGCGACGGTTCGATCTCGGTTTGTATGAATACATTAGAAAAATTTAAGGCTGAAGCTCGTTTGGCTTTCGTCGTTTATCCGGCATTTAACACCGCCGAAGTGATCTTCGAGGTATAAAATACAGGATGCTCGGTATCAGGTGGGAGTAAATTTACAGGGTGATTCTGCGCGAAAAAATAAGACGAGGATGAAGAGTAACGAAATTGCGGCGGAGGCTTCGTTTTTCAGCTATCAACGATTAAAGCTCGAGTGAGGGGCGCCTGGAGTAGCGCAACTCAGCAGTCAGCGACGCGCGTTGCGTGGGTTGTGAAGCCACGTACAACGACCGCTGAGTTGCTGGGTTCCAGGCGCTGATGTGCGATCGGGTTGACAAAAATTTAATCTTCGTTTTCGTCTCACTTTTGCAGAGAATCCTCCCTTATTAATTGTACTACGACCTTGCCCCCACCCTAAGTAAAGTAGGATGAAGAAGTTCAGACGATCCCATCGAAATGATATCAGGCGATGACTCCAAAAGCAACAGATTCGAGTGGAACAATGGTAATTAGCTGATGTGGATGCACGAGCGAACGAAGGAACGATTTGATGGCTGCTAAGCAGACAGATTCTGGGATAGATGTTCAAAAAATCAACAGATTCTGTTTCACTTCCTGTATGCTGTTCTTTTCGCGTCGCTGTAATTCCCTGCCTCGGTTCACCGTCCATTTCGTCGAGCAGACGGACGCTGAATTAATTGCGCTCGCGAAGACAGGTGGAAGGTAACGTCCACGCGAAATAAAAGGGAAAAGAAACGGGATGATGCTAGGCCCCGGCGAGGCGAGCGGCTTCGCGAGATCGAGAGCGCGGCTTACGGTGATGAGATAAATTTAATTAAACTTCGACAGGGCGATAGGTTTCGCGCCAGCGCGGGAAACAAAGCGAACAGGCCGATTCCGGGCTACAAAGTTTCCAAGTTAATTATACGTCGGTTGCCGCCCAAGTAACGAACGAAGAAAAAAGAAAACGAACGATCGGGAAGGCTGTCCTCCTCCTCGTTAATTGAAACAAATTGCCAGGCAACAAGCTGACGAAAGTCGAGCGACCTCGGGGGCCGTTTCCACGGCGATACTTCTCGCGGAAATTGTAGCGCGATAATGAAAGTATCCGATGGTTCCTGGGGATAGCGTAATTTCCACGAGAAGCTGGAAAAACTTTCCTATCCTTCCTCTTTTTCCATTTCTCCTATAGGAAAACCCTTTGTTGTACAAAGCCTTCAGCAACATTGTGCCAAGGTATCGATCATTTGGGTAAACGGTGGAAAAGAAAAGTATTTGAATTTTCGTGTGCAAGAACGGGGGAAGAGAAATGGAAAATATAGGCATCTTTTCCTGCTCTACGTAGAACGTTAGCTTCCACATTTCACCCGAAAATTATTCCCCTCAACCTAACAATCCATCACGACCAAAGAACGCCCGCCAGAATATTGAAAGCTTTCGAATGGCATCGATTTTAGCGCACCGTAGTCGAGATCCACAGATCAACTTCGTGCGACCGTAGCGCTACGGTCGCGCGACGCTATACCTGATTCCCTAAAACAACTGTGAAGTGTATCCGACGATGTGTCTTTCCGCTGTCTTTTCGCTGTCTGTTCACTGTCGTTTCAAATAATTACACTAACTTTGTAACGGGAGAAGAAACAAAAGGATCAATAGCAAAAAAGGGTACACAGAGGTTAGGTTCGCAAACAAATATTCGTGAATCGAATACGCACGAGTGTCTTATTTAGTGTCGTCTCTACAGATGCAAGATGCCTACCTACTCGACTAAAAACGGGATTACGCAGTACTACCGGGAAATCTGATCGCTTACCACGCCTGATATCTGATCGTGCAATATACTGCCAGTATTTTTCGCTTACACCGCAAGAACGACTGACCCAACAATCCGGTGCCACTGGCAGAAGCCGCGACAAAGCACGTGGCATACATCCCACTAACCGAGACTTAATTTCTGTATTCGTAATGAAACTTTTATGAGTATTACCGTTGAATTGGAAAGGATTTGCCAATGGAGGCGGGTGGGCGTCTGCATTGCAGACCCAGAAGGCTCGAGTGGACCCAAACCGCCATTTTCAGACAGGATAATAGCCCAAATATAATACGACACTTTCACGACACATGGTCTCTAAATCTGAACGCGTTGGCTACACTAAATACACGCACTAGGTATGCCAAATAATTCGTTCCGTACTATTCCGCGATCGCGCGAGTCGTTGATAGACTACGTTCACTCGTTCCCTTTCCTCTATGGTGGTGCGCCGCGGAGTTGCGCAGAAAATCATGGCGCTGACCTCTGGAGGGTGCGGATCGAAACAACGGATCGATATCGCGTCGGTTTATCGGTAATCGAAGATCCACGAGGGTATTATCATAAGCTGTGCCTTCGTTATCAAACCGTGATATTAAAGAGTTCTTCCTCCTTTTCTTTAGATTAATCCGAAGATTTAATTCGAATCATGTGCAGCAGAAAATAATCGGAATATGATCGTGTTTGGGCTCATTTCCATCGGGGAGGAACAGGCAATTCGTTGGCAATACTCTTATGAAGATTTAATAAAGAATATAGAAATTTAAATTTGCAGTTAGTAATTGAATATACCTTGTGCTTTATTGTAAGTAGATCGTGGGCCATTCGCTGTTGCTTTTCGAGACTTTTAAATAATATATCCCATTTATTATTATTCATCCACAGTGGACATCAGATTCCAGGGTTTACATAATTTCTGATAATTGTTAGAATATAAAGTCCCATAGAATATATTCTCTCCGTTTATTTGATCACGAGCAGATACAAGTAGGCGTTCACATAACCGGGTCATACTGTACAGACGATCTAAAGGGATGCCTTTGTGCTGTTTAGTACTCTCCTGTGTACAGGATGGAGATGCACAAATACAGAGATTGTAATATTGTTTATCCAGCATCCAGCACAGGAGGCGGTCGTGTACAGGGACATGGATCGCGTAGAAATATTCATACTCGAAATTTTGGAACGTTAGTGTTCGTTATGGTAAAATGAAGAAAAAAATCTTAGTATTGTCTGTACCACAGGTAGAGAGTAAATATCGCCCGAATTCTCCAGAGATTTCGCAAATCGAGCGACTGTAACATGATTTCACGTGTCGTTCCAAAATGTGCGGCATGAATTGCAGAGAAAGTCAGGGGCAGAGTGAATAAGAAAAAGTGGGGCACCGAGGTGTTTCGTATTTCGCTGATTCCTCGTGGACGGAATAAGGCACTACGGAGTGGTCAGCGATATTAAACACAGAATAATCATTCGTAGGCGGTTCTTGCTAGTGGACCGAAACAGTTGTGCGTTCGATACACGATCCGTAGATACGATATCTCAATTACACGATATCGTGTCTCTTGTCTTCGCGTTTTCGCGAAACCATATGTCAGAGCGAAGTAAAGACGTGTCGATTTCAGGTGGAAGGCTCAAACATCAACAACACGTGAATTATTGCAAATAAAAAAAGTGGTCCACGAAGCAAGTGATGCGATAATAAAAATTAAAACAATCCATCGTTCTAAGACTCTAAAACACCACGAGAAGTAAAATGTTGGATGTTTCCACGTTTTCTAAATCCACCATGGTTGATTAATTAAGTGGAATGATTCCGGATGGAAGGATCGCTCCAGTTCGAAATACAAAATGCCCAGATGATCCCTACGTTATTACGATTGATAAGAAAACTGCTTGAGTCCACTGCGGCGACGATTCGCGTTACCCAGAGTCCCACCCGCGACTATGTGCGAAAACAAAAGGAACCACGTTCCCAAAAAGTACAGACGGAGAGGCAGACACCGATCCACCATCGAACAAACGGAAACGGAAGAATTGGGATCGTTTCGTTCCGGACAACGTGGCAGAGTCCTTGCAGGATATGAGGTGCGAGCCAAGTGCATCGACTATGAGACACATATGTAGGCACACGGGCTTGTGAACGACTATCATGACACTTCGTTTGGTACGCAGAGCAAGCGAGGGTGAAATCGTTTGAGCGACAGTAGAAATCACTGACTAGAACAAGATCACAGAGGCCTCGAGGAATCTCAGTTGTACAAGCGCGCTTCGACAAGCAACTACCAATCGAACCCAATGCAACACAAACCCCACGTAATATTATCGAGCTTGTCACGTCAGGACTATGCGATTCCTCCTGACCGTTTAGAGGGTTCGGGTCCTTGCTCTATAAAAGCGCTAATGCACACCTCGACTACGTTTTATAAGGGAGGTGAAAGGAAATTTGGAATAAGGGGGGGGGGGGCGTCAAGTTTCACAGAAACGAGCCCCCTTATCAGAGAACCAACGTATATTTTAGATAAATAAAATGGTTGCACTCAACATACCCGCTTGGTAATAACTCTTTACAGTGAGAAAGAAGACGAGTCGCTTCCTCTGGCTCTCCCGATGCTGTTGTTTACGTTGACGACGTCTAACAGCGATACACTTAAGGACGAATAACCGAATAATAATGACCCTCGTGGCTCTTGTCCACGGGTTTTTATAGCGACTCTGATGGGTTTAATCGGGGGGAGAGGCCAGGGGGTCGTTGATTAAATTCCGTTTGTTTTTCGCCGAGTTTTGATAAAAATAATCTGACGACCGATATTGGTGACACTGTGACCGCAGACTTACCGAATCGCTGAGGCTTCGGGCGCACTGCACGGTTATCGGTGGTTGGATTGTTTTTATTATACGTCGGCCGAAAAGGAACTAATTTAAATTCGCCGGTTTACCGACCCCCGACGGCTGTAATCGGCCAATGAGATTGGTTGCACTTCTGATGCGTTTGAAAAGATTCCGCTCTCTTTGTGGAACAAGCGATCGAGGAACGTAAAGGAACAGACGGCGGGCCTTACGATTCACCTCAATTTAACAGAAATTTTTATTAAGGATGAATTTCAGTGACAATCTTAGCCAAAAGTTAATCAGTTTCCAAGATATTAATCAATTGTCCGGAATTCTTATGACAATTTAGTTCGGTGCTTGATGATACTTCTGTACACAAGATTTCAACAATTTTGGCCTACTATTTCACTCTTAATTTTGTAGTTATATATTTCTCAATATTGCGCTCCCCCACAAGAATGCATGTTAAATTAAAAGTTACATAATTTAAAAACTACCGAATCAATTTTTCTAAAATTTCGCGGGGAGTTTCACTATTACAGAAAAATTCAATCCTCCAAATTTCAAAGATTTCCGCTTATGTTTAATGTTACTCAAGTTCATCCTTAATTAAAAATCATTTCACGTAGATTTCACCTCGCTGCTCAGATCGCCCAGATCTATGATCAGAGGTGGGCAAAAAATTATTTGAAATAAGAATTTGTGTACGAAATTTTTATTTAAAATAATTTCTTCCCCATCTCTGTCGGAGATCGACGAAAGGTGCTGTAATTCATCAGGGGTGAGCGAGCAGGAACGATCGCGAGTGCTTCATTCCGTGGCCCCATGTATTAAACTCGGTCGCCTAGCGACAGGCTAAACTATCCCAGTAAAAGAAATTTCGACCGCTCGCCTTCCCCGATTAAATTCGACAATCAACCCTCCGCGAAGGAGCCTCGAGGGGAGGGGATTCGAGGCGAAGCTTCCGCACCGAGAAGATTCGATTACGCGGCAGTGTAAAGTTCCGCGAGCAGCCGCCATGGCCGAAGAGTCGCGGGGGACGGAGAACAGAGGGTGGGTCGCGCAGACCACCCTCTCAACTTGCCCGCCGAGGGCCGCGGTAACGTCTTAATAAGCGAAATGAACGCTGCGTGCACGGCCACGTCGTGAAGCACCTCTAGCGAAGAGCAAAGGGGCTGATGAAACAGAGGTCCTCTCCGTGCAACGGGGTGGTGCGGGGTGGGTGGCTGACAGCGGCTGGCGCTTGCAAGACGGGCGAAGAAACGGGGCCGGGTTTATGGGTTATGAATCCGGGGACGCGAAGAGGCGGAGTAGAGACGGCGGAGATACAGAGATACAGAGATACAGAGAAACAGAGGCAGAAAGTGGTGAAGAGAGAAAGAGAGACGGGGGGGGGGGGGGGGTGGACGTGAAATTTAATAGGGGGTATAAAAGTACTGTCTGTCGTGGTCCATGAAGCGCTGAAGAGGGCCGCAGGTACTTACCCTGTGCATCATACTTACTGGTAAAGTTCCTCGTCGCCAACATGGTCGTCAGAATAACGCCCTGCGGACAGAAAACGGTCCACGATTATTCTTCCGCGTTAATTGGGACTGGGGGGGCGGATCGTCTACCGGGGGTGGTTGAGAAGGTAGCTCCTTGGCGAGTCGTTTCGAGGACAGAAATGAATTTCATGGGAATGATCATTCACTCGAGACTCGTGTGATTCAGTCTCCACGATAATTCATCCCTTTTTCTGCTCTCTACCCTCTCTAACCTCCCACCATCCGACAAATTCTCCGCTATAGTCGGCACAAAATTATCTCCGCGGCCACCCCTCCATAACAGCGATTTCTATCAGATGCGATTCACGGTGGAGGGCCTGGCCTTGAACAGAAAAATCGATCTCGCTCCGGCTACAGCAGAGAGCCGCGAAGCATCGCGAGCGAGCTCGTGGCAATTCGAAAAAAAAAAAGGCGAACGGGAAAGGCGAGCCACTCTTTTCTTTATTTACTCCGGAGTGCCGACAGCGCAATAATGCCCGTGTAACGGGCTAAGTACCGCGTCTGTAATTAACTGGACCTTCGATCGCGCCGAGCCCGGGCCTCCGCTGGAAAGCCGTGGAAACTCGTTTGGCTGCAATTCTATTTACATCCGCGATGGCCAATTTCGAGGGAGCCTCTTTTCCTGGGAAAGCTAGCGTTCCTTCGGCGATAAAAACAGGTGTAAAATTTCGACTTGGCTCGACTCCTCCGGCTGATACGACGCGGCAGGCAACCGAGCGTCGTTCGGTTCGTTCGCGAGGCCTCGAGTCGCTTCCGGTTGCTCGTATTAACGTTATTGCACCGTGAACTTTAGACTTCGAACTGGCGAGGCGGATCGTCGCCACCTCTCTCCCCACCGATCATTTCTCACGGTCCGGGAGTGCTATTTCACGAGCGCTTTCAAGGGGCAGACTTTCCGTCGCGAATTTGCATTTTCACCGCCTTTTATCCGAATTAAAAACGGCCGCGACGTCGAGTCGTTCGTCGGCGCGACGGAACGCAGGTATCTGCATTTTCCGAGCGACTTGGAATAATCCGAGAAACGATACGTGTTATCGAACTAGGAAGCCTGGAAGTATTTTCAAAGCACATCATACTTGTAAAATTCTTTACCGTTCTCATTCTATTATTACAATTTCTGTTCCAATTTTAATCTACTTTCTTCAATTTTTCCTGGTCTTGCAAGGGAAGATCCCGAACCCGAAAATTCAAAAAATTCTGAAACTTTGTGAGTATGTAGGGGATTCCCCCTGATTACAACGCAATTTTTATTTGCTGCCAAAATTCACTCGAAGGGGGTTCAAATTAACCCCTGAAAATTCGGCTATTTTCCGATTTTCTGTTATAACTCGCGAACTGTAAGAGATAGAAAAAAAGTTTCAACACAGAAGTTACTTCTTTTAATTAGATCTATCATCTGGTAAAAAAATTATTTTACAGTTCTCGAATTATAACACAACATCGGGAAATAACCGGATTTTCAGGGGTCAATTACACCCCCTTAGGGTGATTTTGGGCAGCAAACAAAAATTGCGTTGTAATCAGGAGGAAATCCCCTACATATTCACAAAGTTTCAAAATTTTTTGAATTTCCGGGTTCGGAATCTTCCGTTGTTAGATTCTTCAGTGTGTCCTTTAATGATAAATCTTATTTTACCTGCGAGTTTTAGGTTTCGCAAGAGCAGGGATTGCTGAAGCTCGCCTGTTAATCGCTTCGTTTTCTATTTCGAGGTGTTGCAAAGCCGTTGTTATCATTGCTGTTTCGCAGAGTAATTACGCGATGACGGGAGCGCGTGTAAGGGTGGCTCGTCAGGGAAGTCGGAAGCGGGGGGTGGAGGGGGCAACAAATACGTGTAACTGGCAGTGCAAACAGAGCTAATAACGGGGGAAACGTGGACGCAACTTTCGGGCTGGAGTATCGGGGAAATGTTTACGACAAATATTTGCCAGCAGAACAATCGATCTCGATTGGTGGCGGCCGCGGGACGTCGGCTGGCTTCCCCGCGTCACGATGCGCCCGCAACGTGTTTGAATTACGAATATTTAAATGCCGTTCGACGCCCTCTTATGGTTGTAACGGGGACCGTTCCTTCTCCTCCGCTCCGTTCAATATTCATGCCGTACACTTGTACTCCGGGCAATTTTTCGAGGACCCCGCGTAGCATTTATTATATTCGGCTGGGAAACAAACAGCCCGCGTCGTAAACGAGTCGACGCGACCGGCTGGAGCGGGCCTCGAGTGTCCGAGCTAGTCAAACTAATCAATTGAAAGTAATTTAAAATGGAGATGCCTCGTATAGACCCTGAGCAACCTCTCAATTCCCATCTCTTTATCTTTCTTTTTAGCCACTTGACCTAACAATGAAAACGCGCCGCCATTCACGACTGCGGAATATTTTTTATCGCACCACTGTCACGACTTTATTACGCGCTTAAAATAATAATAATAATAGTACGTCTTTAATACATTCCCATCTGTATAGAATTAGCAAAAAATAAACTAAGTATGCGGAAATAATATGAGCCTATTTGCACGAATAAAGGTAATGGGCGAGATTCAGAAATCTGCTGCTCTTAACTCTAACCCTTAGAATAATAATAAAATACTAATAATAATAGAATAAGAATATAAATATTAATAAGAACACGTTGATAATAATGTGCTGCCCACTGTATATTTATTATTACACACGGGTAGACACCATTTGGTAGTGGAAAATCGAAATGATGCCATTTATAAAATAAGTAACGATTAATAATGTGAATCGCAGATTCAGAATTGCAAGGATTTTGCCACGCGCCGCTTTTCCAGCGAGGCAATTTTCGTCTGTTTGCAATTCTGTTCGCGCGAACAAGATTTATCGAAGAGTTACATCGACACCTTTGCCGACTGGATGGCATCGAGAGCGTCAAAGCAGCTTTTTCACCGTGTAAAACGAAAATATAGAGAGCGCAATTTGAATGTCCCGAAGATCGCGCAGGTTACCAACGAGCGTTACTTTGTTGCTCGAGTATCGAGGAGGGGGGGGGGGGGGGGGGGGGGGGGAAGCAAAGCGCGCGTGGAATGGATATTTTTCCTCTTTGACCCGCAAAAACCAGCTTCAAGTTTCACGAGCGCTATACAGAGTGCCTCTTAATGATCCACGGTCGAATGGTAGACTTTATCGTGCATCGTTCTCTGTATCGGCTTACTGCCACGCCCGCACTCGCGATTAAATTCGAAGCGATTAAAAAGTCATTGATTAAATAACCGAGGACGATGAAAGGGGAAGTGAATATACCTCGGGAATGGTCGTTTCCTTCTGCCTGCACAACACGAATTTCTTCTTCAACGCCCTCATGCTCCACTTTCCTTGGCCCTTCTAGCCGAATTTCCCCACTGAGTTCTCAGTAAACAACAGGGTTTTCAGAACACCGAACGCATTTAAGTCTGGCAAACCTGCTTTGCCGAACTACTGTTTCTCGTTATCTGCTTGTCAAACACCTTATGTGTTTATAGATGGTAGCATGTATTACAGATAAGCCCCCAATTTGTTTCACCGCGCAGAGTAATACCTAGGAGCAATCTAGGAGCCTCGCGCTACAGTACTACTTTGTTCATTAATGTTCCCCGACGTTCCACGCCTATTCCATTAAACTGTGACAAGGGATATTTGAGAGATAGCAGATTCTATGGAGAACATTTCCCCCCGCGTGACTCACCCTCCCGACACGAAAGAATTAAATGGGATCGCGCGCAAGCACCCAGTCCTCTAATTTCTGTGCCCCATATCTGGCCCCGCTCGATTCTCATCGCCGTTCCATTAAACGGAATTAGCCCCGACGAGTCGCGAGAGACTCTGCCCGGCGTTGGAAAGCTACCTGGCTCTATGGAAAACTTCCCCCATACGAGTGGATACCCTAAAAGGGGACGCGCGAGCCGGTCACCCTCTTCAAGGGTCACGACGCTCGAGTGCTAATTACATTCGGGCTTAATGGAACGATCGCGTGATTGCGAGCTCGCCGAGCGCCTCTCCCCTTTCGATTGCTTTCAGGCAGCATCGATCAGGCCTCGACAAACCAAAAAGAATTTATTTACGAGCACGACCTGCCACGGTTATTTCTGGGGAATAGCATCGCAGCTCGTGTGAAGCCTGGCTGCCGGGGTTATTTAATCACTGCCAGATAGGAGACAGATATCAGGAGCATGCCTAGTCGATTGATTTTCAAAGTCATGTCTCTGGGGAATGAAGCTTCTTAGAGAAGTTATTCTGTCATTTCGATTTATTTGGAGCCATAGAATCTTCTCCGCTCTCACTTCTGCCAGGATTTATGGCCAACGGTGTGTGTGGCTTGAACGGTTACGAGCCCCGGATAATCGATACTATCATCTTCACCGGGAATCGAGTGTATTTATCGAGCCACCGCTGCCTCGATCCCCAGGGTGCGATCCAGCTTTTACGCGAATTGAAATCGCGGGTTCGCGTGCCGCACGGAAATTTCCTCGCGGCGGGGAGAGGGGGCACGTCGGCGTGGAGAATTTAATAGTTAATAGGAAACTGGGGGGACAGCTGGTTAATGAGGTACGCGTGTCGCTGCGGAATTATAAATTATAATTTCTGTGCGCCTCGCTTCTCGGACGTCACGAACGGTCCCGTCACACGCGTCCGACGCGCGGAATTCTCTTCGCGGCACGCGCAGCTGATTGTTAAACTTTTTTGCCATGGGTACAGCAGTTGGACCCCGGTTTCATGAATTCACCTCGAGAGTTCAATGGTGCTTGGCCTCCAAGACTTCTGAAGGCGTTTATTCACTGAATGAGATTCAAGGAAAATTGAAACATTGAAATCGAATTTCATCTGGAATTTTTCAACACTGGACCCTCCGTTTTTAATATATCATAGTGCGCGGTGCGCGGTAATTATGTGCGAGATTTCAGCGAAATCGGTGAGTCACGCCTCCCGCAGTCCTCGTCGCGAGTGTTCTATGGTAGCTACTTGGTAAGAGGGTTTGTGTACTGTTTTCCGAGATTTCCAGCCTCGGTATCCCACCCACCCCTGCTTCCCTTCGGCACGTTCATCCGCCGAGGCCGCGACTACGAAACTGGGGGCCCCAATATTAACAAAGAGCCTCTGTCACGAGGGTCGACCGAATGTCAGACGTTTCGCAATCAAGACGTGTAAGACGAGAGTTTTCACGGACGAGGAGCGTAATCGCCGGGAGCACACACACGTATCCCAAGGCTCGATTCAACTGGCGACACGCGCGATTCCGGCAGCAATTCGAGCGACTGAGCTCGGGACGGCGGCGGCAATTGCAACAGGCGTCGAAGAGAGCCGGCTAAGGGTAGGGGAGCGAGAAATCCACGAATTCCCAATCAAAGACGATGCCACGCTGACTTTGCCACCTCCAATTGCGCCAGCTGTATCGTCGGCGAAGGTAGCTGCCTCTGCTCGAGGCAACACGGAAGTGAAAGGAGAGGGGGCCAGTGTCTTTTACGGATCGGACTAATGCCACTTAAGCTCTCGCGATTATTACATTTTTTTTCTTCTATTTATTACCTCCCACTTGAATCCGAATAATTGGCAATAGATTCTAGCAATCACAAGGGAACACCGAGAACACGGACCCACCGATTGGAACGCAAATTTGTGGGTTTATAGAGTGACTCAAAACAAGAATAACCGTGTGTTTCATTTGGGCCCTATCGCCCTTTAAGGAGGTGAAAATTAACCTCAAAGTCAAATTGATACTTCCACTTTTTCGCGTATAATTCTTAAAGTACAACAGACAGAAAAAAATGTTTCAAACAAAAGTTTAATGGCGCAATAAGCGCTGCAAACTTGCGTTAACAAAATTTTGAAAAAAGTTTTTTTTCGTTCAGGTATTTTTTTATTAAAACCATTTTCAAAATTTTGTTAACGCAAGTTTGTAGCGCTTATTGCACCATTAAACTTTTGTTTGAAACATTTTTTTCTGTCTGTTGTACTTTTAGAGTTATTCGCGAAAAAGTGGAAGTGTTAATTTGACTCTGAGTAATCTTGTTTTGAGTCACTCTAAAAACCCTCAAAGTTGCGTTCCAATCGGTGAGTCCGGGTTCGCGGTGTTCCCTTGTAAGGTTATAACGAGGCAACTACGAAAGTAGATGCCTAAATGAATAAAATGTTAGAAACAAAAATAAAGTCGTAATAATAATAATAAAGAAAATTCATTCCTTCATCATTTAGCTGTTTTCACTTCCTTAAAAAAATCACCATAATTCGCTTGTCTTAAATAACATTCTAATAGTTTCTATTCTACGACAAAGACTACCGGCCTCGTTTCACTTTCGTTGCACACTCGACTTTCGAGCTCCATCCCCCGAACACCCCCGGTGGTCAGGGGGCGGATGATTAAACGTTGAACAGCAGTTCGCCCCTTTCCGATGGGTCTGACACAGCCATAGATCATTTAACGGGCCGGCGCACCTTAACACTCGACGTCTCGAATCGAAACTCCCGCGTAACTAGTTACACGGCCGCGCAGGTAGTTTCTGCTACAACGTCGCCGGGCGTGCTCGCTCGCGCGTCTGAATTCTATTAATTGGGAAACTCGCGGCCCCGTATCCACCCTCTAATTACTCGTCCACTCGGCGCTGGATCGCTTAATTAAATTCCAACAGCGGCCGGGGAGAAGAGAGAGAGAAAAAGAGAGAGAGAGAGAGAGAGAGAGAGAGAGAGAGAGAGAGAGAGAGAGAGAGAGAGAGAGAGAGAGCGTAGGTGGGACTCACCTTTAATTTGCGCCTTGCGTTGAATTTCTTCAGACACTCCACGGTCTCTTGTCTGTGGACGACGGACGCGACACGCTCGCGTTGCTGTAACACGCCAAGAAAGAGGAGCAACGTCAGTTCTGTTTAGCCGTTTCTTTCGGCCTCTCTGTTTCTTGAGAATGATCCAAGGTGGAGGTACTTACGCAGATCCATGGGTGCTTGAGTGCCTCGCTGGCGGTGATCCTTTTGCTGGGATTCACCGTCAGCATCTGATTGATGAGATTCTTGGCCTCGGGCGTGACGGTGTCCCATTCGGGGCCTGGGTACTGTGGAACAAACGGGGAAATGGGTTTACACATTGTTTATAGGGAATGCGCGTTTCCTGTGCTCCACATTTCCGATGATTCCGGCCGGACTTCTTTGGAGCCGGTTTCCAGTTGCAAGCCTCGGCCGTTTTGCAGGACCTCCGATTGCTTTCGTCGGCACTATGGCTGGCTTTATCACTGATCTGAGGTCAGACTGACACTGTGTAGTTACGGGGGATGTGTCGAACGATGGGGGAGTGGATTATTGTATTTATTCTAAGGAAAGCTTCTCATTAGAGCTCCTGGAGTCGGAGGTAAGCTGCACACTACGGGGAGACTTCGAGAACCATTGTAAGGTAAATGTCCCAATACCTGGACATTTAGGAGCTGGATAATTTTTCAGTTATACAAATCGATTTATTTAAAAACGATTTTGCAATTACAGGGAGCATCGTGTGTACTTTACCATTAAAAAAAAAAACAACATATTATAGGATTGAATAATTTTGTGAAATATTGAAAATTCATAGTCCTTACAATGGCCCAATTCTTGGACAGCTTAACTAGTATGTCCCGGTGTCCCGATTTTATGTCCCATTACCTGGACACATGATGAAATTTTGACGTTTTCTAGAGAAATTAAATATAAAAAAAACACAATAGTTTTTTATTTTGGCATATTTCTTCTGTATAAGTAATTTAGTCAAATCTATAAACAAACTTAAGTAAAAAGAATCTATTATTGAATGATTAATTTTAAGGTTATGTGTATTCATGTGTAACACGATTTTTACACATGAATTAAATATTATCATTAAAACAAGATACCAAGAATACAAAGCAATAATTGTCAAGGTGTTAAGTAATTATTTTATTATTGTGTCAACAACAACGCGTACTTATTTCACAGTTTGCACGCATGGTCAGGTTTAGGGTCGTTCCGGGATTTCACTGTACCAGTAGATAGACACGCGAATAAAAAACTAACACGAACTTTAATTTTAATCTTCCAATCAAAAAATAATACTACGAGCTATCATTTTTCTAAAACTGTATTAGTTGTACCAATATACTAAACATTATTAATAATATTCGCTTAAGAAAAAGTGGAGACTGTTTAGCAAATCAGATAAGAGCAATACTAAAATTGTGTAAACTGGAGAGTTTACTAAGAAAAATGTGTATATGAATATATTTTATTAAATATTTGAGTAATTAAATAAAATAGTTCTTTTATGGATGAAGTGAATATTAAATGTAATAATCAGTATTATTTGCACCTGGGACGTGTCCAGGTATTGGGACATTTACCTTACAATATCCGTCAATTACATCTCGGATTACTGGAGACAGGGGAACATTGTTTACCCTGGCAGGAGTGGTTCCACTGTGAGATTGAATCCTTTTTAAAGGCCGTGAGAACTTTTAAAAATGGAAGCACATGTGTTTATTCAAAAGGAACACGATTCTCTCGTGAAATGTATTATCCTTTTCCTTTCAAACTTAAGGATAAACAATCTTCCCTCCTCATTAACTACCGACTTAATGTTCCGCGGAGGCAATGTTATTCCGGCGAGCTTTGAATGAACAGGGTGAAGTCGAGTGGATCGAATCTGAATATTTCAACGAGGAATAACGAGGTGAATTTCCACCGAAGAAATCAGGGGTGGAGGCGCGTATAAGTGGGGTGGTTCTTACGTCGTACGATCCGGTCTTGATCTGCGCGTAGAGTCGATGCTGGTCCTCGTCCCAAAACGGCGGGTAACCGACCAGGAGGATGTAAAGGATGACACCGCACGCCCAAATGTCCACGGGCTTGCCGTACGGCTCTTTCTTCAGGACTTCCGGGCTGAGGTAACCAGGCGTCCCAGCGAAACCTTTTTTTTTTTCATTCACCATTACGATTCACTCTCGCCCAGGAGCAATAAAATTGTTATTTCGCGACGAACGCGGCGCATAGAAGCGTCCACTCGCATTCGAGGCACCAAACATCGTCGGACACTAAAGAAACTTCCTTCCCTAATAATCAATTCTCAATACAAACGCTGTACAATTTTATTTTAATTCATATGTAGTTAAAATAATTCTTGCAAAGAAATTCTGCTTTCGAGTGAGACTCTCCGAATAGAAGATCGACAACACTTGCTAAACGTTTAAACACTAAAGTTGAAAAATTTTCCGAGTGGCTCAAATACGAATTTTGATCAACAGGAAGTGATGTTATGGATTCTTCACTGCGCCACGGTATTGATTAAAATTCTGAACAGAGAAAGTACCTACAGCGAACCCTAAATATTTAATAAATACTTTTTTTATGACGACGTTAGATGCCCCGTATTATATATTTAAAACTAACGACGCCTTTGGAATTTGAGTAGCTCACGGATCTGGCCAATATTGCTGAAAGCGACGAGTAAAGGAGGAACATTTGCTGCGCACTTCGCATCCATACTAAAGGAAACTTCTTTCCTCCCTGACTATAGACGGTGATATCGCGCAACTTCCAGCGACCCAACTTCGCCGTCGTGCAGTTAAGAGTTGTCCGAGTGCGCGGCATTTACCATACAGAAACTTGGAATTCCCAGCAGCTGCCTGTATTCGTCGAAGATGGATTTCCTTGGACGATCGAGAGGGAGCCGCGAGTCCCCGGCGCGTAACAGTGTCACCTCGTCAATGGAATTTCCAGCTATCGGCTTCTCGCGAACGGAAACGAACGTCGCGGCGTCTCAACTGGCTGCCTGATACCCGGCGGGGCGCAGAAATCAACGACCACTGTTCCGGGTGATGAAAAACGACGAAAACCACGGATTTACCACACTCCAGTTTGAATATTCAACGAACTCGAGAATATTTTATAAGCTTCTATCCCAGATTGAACCGTCGAACGAACTCGATTATTCTTAAGAAAGAAGAGGGGCCAGGGTGCAAGGACCACTGGGACAAGGGAGCGTAGGTATACCTATACCTACTTCCCTGCATTCGAAAACGGACTCGACCAGCTGCTTTGATCGCGACCGCGCAACAACGCAGGAAAATTGCCGCGGAGCGGTGAAAATCTGGGCACGCTGGAATCCATTTCGCCGCGAGAAATTCGCGGCAAGTTTTCCAATAGCTCGGGGAAACTTGCTCAGAGTTGTCCGCGCGGAAACAAAACGGGGGCAGACGGTCGAAAGCAGGAGGGCGGAGGGCCGCTTCAGCCAGACGTGTACGTACGAACGTGGCCGGTCTACGCGCTGGATTTGGGGCGCGGGTTTAAACGGAGGAACAAGGGGCGCCGGGGGGGGGGGGCAAAGGCGGGATCGTTAAATGAATGAAAATGTCGACGGTCGAATTTAAATCGCGGCTGGGAACTGGGAAACGAGAAAGAAAGGCTGCATGTCGGTGGATGCGACGGAAAGATTACACACGGCTGGGAAAAATTTATTTCCCCGCCGTCCCTCCGTCGCGGAGATTTAAACGAGCTCCGGGCAGAACCATCCACCCTTAATTTGTTACGTACATCTGCCTGCTCGACTCTCCGAGCGTGTAACTCGTGGCAATTTACATGCGATCCGAACTGCAATTGGAACTTTCTGTAGAAAGAATGCGTTAGTGGATCGATAATAATGTAATACCTAAGGCGCAGAGGGGCGTAGCAAATGTTTGTTTCCGAAACTCGTGGCTTACAACAGTTTTTGATAGATTGAGAGTGTAGTTATTTTGTAGAGGCCATTATTTGTAGATCCATTAATTTTTTATGGATAAGGGTGTAGGTTTATTTTCAAATTTGATTATTTCATAAAGATGTAATTTTTATTTAAAAAAATTATTATTTAAAATTTATACCTATTTATAAATCAATTCATTTAATTAATTATTTAACTGGACAAAAATTAACCCCCAATAATTAAATTAAATCAAAATATTTTTAACAATCCATTGAATCAAAATTCTAATATCCAATTCATATTATGTGCATTTCTATAAATACTGTTAACCCCGAATAATTAAATTAATAAAAATTAAAGGTGAAATAGAGGGCTTCTCCATGATTTTCATGATGATGGACTCACCGAACCATGCCTGTGCTTCGCCCTGCACCTCGATCGCCAACCCAAAGTCCGCTAATTTCACAGCCGCGCCTTTCGCCTTACTCGCTAGGAGCAGATTTTCGGGCTGCAACAGGAGCAAGGCAGATCTTTAATGCCTTCTAAGTTCCTTTCTAGAAGTATTCTCGATTTTCCGCATACTTCACGCGGTATTGTTTAATCTCTGTCTATCGACTTTCACCCTCTTTTTTATATCTCTGCGCCATGCAGCCTTGTAACGATATTTCGGAGCCAGCAAGTGGCGAAAATGAATAATACTTTCACTGGACTGCAACATCATCGAGTTTGAATTAAGAGGGAATTATCAACGCGGAATTATTATCTCTCGAATTTGGAACTGTATCAAATGCTTCCTTCGATTATTTATCGGTGTAGAGGGCGCGATCTCGAGACGATTAACGATTTATCCCCCTTTATGGCCGGTCTACGTACTTTCAGGTCCCTGTGCACAACTCCATTATGGTGGCAGTGGTGAACGCTCTCCAGGATTTGTTGGATACAGTGCGAGGCGTCCGCTTCGCTGTAGAACTCTCGCGCGACAATGTCCTCGAACAGTTCCCCGCCAGTTACACTGGAAACCAGGGGCCAGAACTTTCGTAAACGTTCAATTTTCGGAGGAGTACGCTCGGGCGTCGGAAATCGCTGAGTTATACTACTGCGAGGGAATATAGTGGCGGGGGTAGGTCTGCGAAGTGACCTCGTGCAGTCACTTCATTTAGTTCTTATTATAACCACGATGGATTGGAAACGATTAAGTCATTAAACAAATAAATTTCTAAAGAATGGACTCGTTAAGAAAATGCAAGATATGTAATAAGAATCGTAATTCTATATCAACCTTTGCACCATTTAACATTTTGCATTCTATATTCTATATTTAATAAAATTCGAGTATTTTTCAAGAATTAGTGCAAAATACATACGAAACAGGCGAAGAAAACTTTAACTACCAGGTGAACGGTATATCGCGAGCAATTAATCGCCGCGATACTTTTCGCCACGGAATATCGATGCCCAGAACCACGTGGGCTCGTTAACATGCAAATTATGCCTGATTAAAATTCACGAGGATGGACCGTTCGAATAATCACCCAGTGACTGGTACAAATTAACAATTACCTAGCAAGATGAAATGGGGGTGGAAGAGAAAATACCGGGGAACTTGGTCGTCGATCATTGGCGAGTAATTAAATTATATATGTGTATAAATTATGATTCGTTAACGAAACGTTCAGTTATATTCACGAGTACCGTTGGAACAAAGCTTGGTAACGCAATTTTACCGCTTAATTTACAAACTTTCGATTCACGATCCTTGGTTCATTACGATTGTTGAATATTTTAACTCGCGAACATTTCGACGCGACGTTATCGAGCAGGCAACGATTAAATACACCCTCCTCAGCTATGTACTTACAGGTCAAACACGAGGTAATGGTAGTTCTCCTCCTGTATGCTGTCGTGTAATCTCACTGTAACAGAAAGAAGACGGAAGAATCAGTAAAACAGAACACGGATTAACTGAACGGAAGCGTTCCTTACATAATACACTGTTTTAAAAAAACACTTCCAAGCGTGATTCAACGTTTATTTAGCTATTTATCAGAAGAACGCTTCAAATTTCTTAGAACAGGGAACCTACGTTAATATTTGAGAAACGTTTCAAGTTCTTTTCAAGCGCCCCTTTCGTTAAACCAGTAACGAATTCTCGGGGAAAACAAAGCTCGGAACGTCCCCAGGTTACAAGTGCCCGCGAGCTTTCCCAGCCCCGCTGCGCGGCAATGCAGAGGGGAAACAATGTTGCAACGACGATTGAAGACGCGGAGGGAGAAATTGTCGCGGTATCGCGCAAACGATCCTCATGGTCGTTGAACAAATTGCAGCGTCGCGGCGCATACGAACGACGCCATTAGGGGTTCAGATTTTTGCCCTGTCGTAGCTGCGCAGCTGAGGACCAATTAGCTTCTCGGGCCACCGGAGCAGCCATTTTTCTTTGGTCAACCACTGGCGAGGTCGACTTTCGAATTTGCAATACTTCCTTCGCTGTCCAGGTAACTCGAAGCTTTTGCACAGAAACTGGCTACTACTCACTTCTTCCAAATTGAAATTGAAATATTTCTAAATTCACCTAACGTTTCCGAAGAATTCTTTATGCATATACACAGAATATGGTTTCCGTTTACAGTGAGAGAATCGTGGGAGCGTAAGCTTGATACTCTAGCGTTTATTCACACGCTTGTAGAGGACATTAAAATTTTCTGGGATCGTCGGCGACCCCACAGCGTCGGTCTAGGGTTAAATAGATCAGGCCTTTCCCAGCTATCGTTTCTGCCGACATAGTTTCGCTTAACTGGACCCGAGCAAATATTCCAGCACACTGGGATAATATGTTCGGTGTTTTCTATAATATATTTGTCATGGTAGGAATTCGAAGACCAGTGAATCTTAAAATTTACCAAGTCCTAGGTAAATCCTAGTATTTACCGTTCCGGAGCGATGAAAGTCCGAGGTATCTTATAAAATATCTCAAATTGGGACACTTCTCGTTGCAGGTTGACAACGTCTTCTGGAATATTTCGGAGTTTTACCGCCCCATAGCGGTAGAATCTAGGAGTTACCTTTAAATTCTATGATTTACCTTGTTTATAATTTATCTTCGAATTTTTACACTAACATTTCGACGCGAGACCTCGGGAAAATCAAGTTTGCAGGGTCTGCAAGTCCCTCGGCGTGAGAACACGCCCACGCCAGGTGCAGTGTCAAGGTTGCACCGATTTTATGACCTGTAGGGGAGCCCGGGGCAAGTTGATACAGGGGGCAGGTTGATACATACGAATTATCTCGGCACTGTATATATGTAGCTCCTTGTGTGCGAGATATGCGAAGCTTCTTGTTCAATTCTTTACTACGATCTAGTGTACGTCTGTGTACCTTAACGCTGGCAATCCATTTTTAACTGTTTTCGTTTCTGTAGAGAAAAAGTAAATAGTTGTGTTCACTTTCTAATTCGTCTTGAGACGGTATAGAGAATTTGATCACTCAAATTAATTCGGCATCACATTGAGTCCTTTGAAGGTAAGGTAATTAGGTTTTGGTATTTTGTTTATATGCTCTACATTTTTTCATGGAAATGTTTGTACATAATGTCTTCCTGTGGGGTAAGTTGATACATTTTACCTTCGTCCAAATAACATTTTTTCATTCATTTTGTATGTATTTTTTTCAACTTTTCATTTACAATATATTAAAGAGGAAGGAACAAAGTATATTTTAGCATATTCGTTATTAAGTAATTAATTCAAACAGAAATGAAAAAAATTGAAAACTGAGAAACGTATCGGCTTGCCCCGGTCTGCTCTACATGTTCCAGTCACTATAAACCGTGAGCTCGAAAGCTTCTCGAATGGGAGTCGCGATTGAGACGTCGAAGAGGAGGAAGTAATTTTGAACGGACGCCAGATAGTATCGCGGAATTATTCAAGCCTTCGGGGGCAATATCCCCGAAAACGCGAGCGGAGGTAGATCGATACGGGGAATGGTCGGGTATCATTTGCATCCGCGACAGTTCCCTCGATCACGGCGTTCATTAAGGTCAACGAAGAGACGTTCCTCGCGATACAATCCGTACGATCCGGTCGAATGGGCCTTAATTAATGTCAAGTGAGACCGCGGGACCGAGACCACGCGAAAATCAACGTCGCCGAGACGTCCTCGTGTATTTTGAGCAAACAGCAAATCCACTGGATTAAATGCAACACTGTCAGCGCGCAAATCCTTTTGACATTCAACTAATTGCGAATAAAAAAATTTCACTGTCTCCCTTAGACGATTTTAACTACCCTTCGACGCCAGCTTCAGCCCCAGAAAGTATCATACCAGTACCTTAATTTAATCACCTTCAACCCTCGTCATCTAAAATCCTCTCTTTTTTTTTCAAACAGGGAATGCTTTTGATAAATAACTCGACGAAGCTCGACACTTAACGCGGGTCGAAGTGGACCCTACACCCCCCAAGCGAGGGTGCGAGATGAGAAATTATTCGAAAATTCCCATTGAGAAATGGCGAGATTCCCATTCGCCCGCGCGGGCGAATCTATCGGCCGAGGGCTTATTGCTGCTGGCCCCTCGCACCAGTGGCCACGGAAAGAGCGTTTTGTTGCTGGAGCCTCGATAGCATCCATCCCATCGCGTGCCGGGACAAGCGGTAGCTCATAGGCGGCCGGAAAAATTGCACGATCCGAAACGCGGTCTCTCTAGCCGATAAAAATTCCCATAATAACGCTCGTTCTGCCCTCTGATCTCCGACTGGCTCCCTCTTGATCCTTATTGGATCGCTGGAGGGTATCAAAGAGAGCGGGAGGCTAGGCTGCCCTCCCCGTCTTCTCCTTTTGATCGGTTTGAGGATCATTTGAAAAGGATGAAGGAGCGCAGAGGAGGGGCAGAGGTATCTGCTCTTTCTCTGTGAGTCGGGTGTCCCGTTCCTCCGGACATCTCCTCCATTTTCATTAAATTCTTCCGGCTTCCACGGCCGTCCTCTTCCAGGCGACCCTCCAGCTTCTCCCTCGAAAACGCGTGTACAGTGGCCGGAAATAATGCGCGGCGCGCATTCTTCCTAAACGGAGGCGTGCGAAGTTGTTTTATGCATTTCCTTTGATTTTCGGTGGAGCCGTGTGCGCGATAAATTTTTTATATATTCGAGTGGTTAATGGATGAAGATTCAACCCTTGAAATATCAAATTTCATACGTTAATTCTCACTGCTACTACTTCCTGAGAGCCAGCAGCTAATATAAAAGCTCATTTTCAGAAGAATTTAATGGGAGTCCATGGGTCGAAATGAGAAATGAAACAAGGGTTGGAAAGTGTAAAGAAATTGTTCCTAAATGGATTTAACACTTAGCACGAGATGAAAAGAATCTATACCTAGCTTCTAACGTTCGTGGGGCTGTGGGAGCGTGGATCTTGGCTGGCAGAAAGAGAAACGAGAGTAAGCGGCGCGTGTATCGATCCTGGAAGCCACACCTCGACGCAGCGCGACGCGGGGTACGCGCTTTCGCGATTATGCTTACAGCCACGCGACTCTTCCGCCGGGGACGCAACTTGGAAAGAAACTTGGGCTAACGATCCGCGATTCTGCATGACCGCAAGCACCCTCCGCTTAAGGAATCCAACGCGACCACGGCGAAGCTGGACCATCTTGCTTTGGACAGAGGTTCTCGGCGGGGCGTCGCGGGGCTGGATCGAGGAAGATCGAGTGGAAGACGAGCGAAAGGGTGGGAGCGGGGGGAATCGAAAGGAAGAAAGCAGCTGCGGTGACAGAAGTGGGAGGGGTGTGAGAAACGGTGGGCTCGAGGAGGATCGATAGGTATCACTTGTTGACTGGAACGGACGCGGGCGAGACGGTGCACGCCATCATGGAAACGGGCCGCGGAAGAGGACACGGTAATTCATTGGTCACGTCCAGCCGACGGATAGAGCCGTACGATGAATAAAAGAAACCCTGGGCCCTTATGAATTATGGAACTGTCTCCATCGATTTGACAAACCCCGCAACTTCTGTCGCCGGCGCCGCTAGGCGGCGACTTCTAATTCGCCCTAACACCCTTACAGATCCTGGGATTGGAAATAACCCTTCGAGTGGACACCAGCTGGAGAAGCTCCGAGGAATCATCTGAAAATGGAGGGAGAAGTCTATTTACCACTATCAGCGAGTCTCCGGAATCTTTTTCGTTTGTAACGAAGTCTTTTTGGATAATTGAAGAGTCCTTGTAGAAGATACTGGAAGTGCTAAAATTAAGGGGGAAAGCCACTGTGACGGTCGAAAATAAAGGCTATTTTAAAGACATTATTTTATAATGAAATGTAACTTTCTACGAAGAATCTTTAGTACCAAAATGAAAATACATATATTTAACTAATATTTTATTCTACCAGATTAAAAAATTTTGGGTAGTATGGCCACAGCATACGATAATATTAGGTTCTGCAAACAAAATTACAAAACGGGCGCTCGTGTAACTTTCCAACACTTGCTCCGAATTCAAAAGTTCGAACGGTTTTTTTAAAGTATATTACAATAACTTCAGTTAAGCGCACAGATTTAAAAAATATTAATTTTTGAAGAAATGGCGAACTTAAAAAGAAATCTGGAAAAAAAAGTATCAAAATTCGAATTATTCGATCAAAAAACTGGTACGCTTAACTGAAGATATTTGTAGGTATTACGAATATTCTCTGAAAATTTCAAGTGAATCCAGTAAAAATTGACTGAGTTATTAATGCGCCCGTTTGAAAAATGCCGTTTCGAGATACTCGCGTTTAAACAGAAGTTATTTTCTGCAGCTCAAAGATCGCAGCTGTATACGGTCTCGTCGTGGCCAGTGGTTCTCTACCTAGTTCTAAACAATATATAAGCTCATAATCCCTCTCAATACATACATTTGGATTTTTGGACATAAATTTTTTGGGCGACTGTCACCAAATTTCCTATGCGTGCGCTCGATTCCGAGCGCTGCGCTACCTATACAAATGCTTCCGTAGCTCCCAGAATTTTTCGACATCCACATTGAAACTGTGCAGGTATAATCTTGAGACCCCAAGCATTAAGAAAATGCACAAAAAACAAATTCACAGTGGCCTCCCCCCTTGAAAGAAATAATTTATTGAAAAATATTACAGTGTTTTGAAACTAGTCGACGACGAAGACACGAGCCGCCGCGTTCGAGTTCTCCCAGTTCCCGTGAAATTCTAGCGAGCTAGGAGACGCGAACAAGCTCGAGGAATATTTTAAGAGGGGAACGATGTCCCGCGCCCGTCGTTTTACATCGACCCAGAGGTACGAGCAGCCGATCCGTCAAGGTGAGGATGGAAATGCGACCGGGGGAAGGGTTTCGGAGGGTGGACGGATCGGGGATGGTGGCACGCGGAAAAGTGGATGCGCGGAGTATTGATCTACGGTCTTTCGACCCTCGAGAGATTCTAAGATGCTAGACGAGATGACGGCGATCGCTGAAAAGGGGAACGTGGCCTGGTAAAAGGATAGACAACCTACGGCGGCTGGCTTCCCCCTTTCTTCCCTCTTCGGGCACGGATTCCACGGGCAGAGAGGGTCTTACAACCTTCCGAGCATCTCTACCGAACTTCCAGGACGAGTCTAATCGAAGAAGCGTCGAAACTATTCGGGAGAAGGCCGATTATGTCGCGAGACAACTGTAAAATCTGCCTTTTCGTGGAGAAGACCTTGGTACCTCAATTAATCTGGGGAACCATAGCCTTTCTTTATATATAACTAGCTTTACTACTCGGCTTCGCCAGAAATTTAGTCTGATTTTATAAAAAAAAAATCTTTTTTATTTATTTATTTATTTTTTTTTTTTTTAAATAGTCGCATTCATCTGGATTAGCTATCTACTTGGGCATAATGAGCTGGGACAAATTTCGTGATCCCAGAGTCTACCATTCGAAAGTTTTTAGGCGACAGACAAACACAAAAACACTTTCTGCTTTATCTTAATAGATATCCAAATACCACTGACTGTATCTTCACCGAAAACACATAGTAATACATAATATTTTAATACTTCTTGTGGTTGAATTTCTTTGCAATAATTCCTCAGCCAAAATTGAGGTAAAAATTTTCTGTACTTCTTAATGCTCTGTAACGATGCCCTATCCTCCCATGAGATAATAAACTGTTTACTGCCGAAGCACGCAGCTTGCTGTTCTATTTACGTGGCTGTCGATCGATGTACTAGTGAACCAGTAATTATCCAGTAATTATCCATGTATCTAACATAACATATCTGGTTCCATAACAGCGGTAACCTTGACCATTCATCGTTTAATTAAATTTGTATTTCGTGACGCAACGGGGCCAGTATTATTACCACCCAGCGAAGGGGAGCGAGACGAAATTGCCCACAGCAAAGAACTGCCCACCAAGGATGTCGAATTTTCGCCATCTCCCGCGGACAATGGCGGCAGCAAAGCAAATGATTATCTCTGAACGGGACCCTGTGTCCATCGGCACGATACAAAACCGTCTCGATTGTGCCCGCCGCGTCTGTAATACTGCGAAAGGATTCGTGACAGGCGGGATCAATGAAATTCGTTTACAAACGAACAAAAGAGCCCGGCGACGGTGGATACTCGCCGAACCATGCCCCCTCACGCTCACGTTGCCCCGAATGGCAGAGAGCACGCCGCTTTCCGCTCCACTAAATCGATTAATAAAAACACTAATTGCCGTGCCACGGGTACCTTCGTCCTTCCCGGCGGCGCCCACAAATTCCAGCAATTTTTAAACATACAGGGACCGAAGATTGATTGGTTCGAATCCCGCTAATGGACAAAGTAACGCGACTGAAATTTGTTAACTCTCCGACCCGCGATGCCCGTGCGGAGACCGCCCATGTGCGTTCAGCGAGTATGGTTAAGAGATACGAGTGGAGGATTTCCGCACGGGGATTCCAATCCGGAGGTTGGAAAGGTGAAGGATTAATGGTGAGTTTTTATTAGCTGAAGAGCGTTTAACTATCTCCGCCGCGATGAAAAAGCTGCAGTTTCTCTGTCGGATCGTAAAAAAAGTAACGCGTGCTGTGTTTTTATTGTCAATGGTGTGCCTGGCACGTGTTGGCTTTTTCGATGATTATCGAGGCAACCGTGCACACTGCCGCACCGCTGATCGATAGCAGGCTGAGCACACGCGAAGACTCTGAGGCGATAAGCGCCGTGGACCTTCGTTCTGTCGAATTAGCTCCGCTCTTTAATCCGCTGGAATGGTCACGGTTAATTCCGTCCCCGGGCGGAGGTGCGTATCAGATGGATGGAAAGCTCGCGCTGGTTTGCGCTATCGAGAAACGTCCAACGAGCACGCCCGCCAGTGATAACGCTCCGGCTGTATTTTACGTAACCGCCGCCGCGATACTCTATTACCGTGAACTTTATTACTCGCCGGCCTAACAATGAGACACGGCAGCGTTCGGGAAGGTTTCGAAGTGCGTCATCCTATAGAAACAAGCTGCAGTCTAGAGTTTCCATAGCCTTGAGCGTGGTCTTAGTTAGTTTGCGAGTGGCTGCGTGCTGTTAGCAAAACAAGCGGGAAAAGGGTGGTTTGGGATGAACTCGTAAAAGAGAAAATTCCGCGGCAAGCCCAAAATAGCCCAAGTACCGGCAAAGGCATTAACAAACATTGTGCACTATTTTTCTTACTATTCCTCCTCATCTATGACTGTGCAGCAACGTTCAAAGGAAAGTCTAAACTGTGAACGGTAAGGAAAATAAAGTACATAGCTCCGTTGTACAGAATTGGAATTTAAGGTATGAGGAACTAAAAAGATACTAATATCCTTCGAGATATAATTATTCCATTTGAATTATATCTTCAAATCTGACCCCAAGTGATAGCTAGATAGAATGCTGGATTAACCAATAAGCAAAATAAGCACGTGCTTAGGGCGTCGGAATTTTCTGAATTTTGAAATATAACTTTTCGACGCGTTGCGTGCGGGTGACGTGTGCGGTCACGTCTTGGGCCCGGTCCCAATAAAAGGGGAAGAGGAATTTTTCAGGTATCGAATTTTCCTCTTCGTACAGAAATTTTTATTTCAAATAATTCTTTGCCCATCTCTGGTGTGCAGTCGTTACAAATTTGCAGCTTTTTTCACAATTCTGCAGCTGTTTTTTTTTTGTATTTAACGCGTCATGCCTTTTTTTCTAACAAAAAGAAATTATTTTTGGTTAAAATGTTATAAAATGTCGAAAATGGCGTAAAAGGTTGCACTTTATACAAAAATCTATTTCCGCCATCTGCGAAGGTCAACTATTTTTGGTGCCGCATGCAACGTGTTAATCAAATTATCGAAAATTCCGCAGAAATCATACATTGAGTTGAAGTGATCCATCTGTATAAGGATGGCCTGAAAATCTTCAAAGTGCTTAGGCCTTCTAAAGGTCGAAATCCATCCCTAGCAAGATACTTAAAGCCTAGTATTAAGTTACTCATGCAAGCATGTAGAAATATCAATTATAAATTTCCTTCTAACCACCATTGTACCTCTCCTATCACCAACTTTCCTTTCCTCTCATTTCTGCTATCCCAAAAATCGTGAACCACACTTCAACCCTAACATCTTCCATGCATCCCCAAATTCTGAGGTTACGAATCCCCCTTTCAAACCCCACTATCAAAAAACCTTGCAAATCGTGTAATCCTAAAGGGTGGGCGAGTTTGGCGATGATCCATTTAGCGAAGGCAGCCGTTTTGAATCTGAAGCGAAACTCGAGGACCCCTTTGATCCAATCTTTGCAGCACGGACGTTCTAGGCTGGATACTCCCTTAACGTCGATCTTGCAGAAAAACGCAATTCTGCCTTGTCGAGCCTTACTTGGCACGTCCTCGCGAAAATTTCCCTCCCCTCAGGTGGGCGATACCGATTGGCTCGTATCCAGCGGATTTCGGCGTAATACCACCAGGAGAGACACCAGAGCGCCGGTTCAAGGTTGGCATTGTGCTAATCACGCAGCACGTGCGGTTCCGCCAAACTTCCCTGCTCGCAGGAACCGCCGGGCTGGAAGGCGGCGAACGTTTTACGATTCCCGGTAGCTACCAACTGTTTCTGCGGAGGGAACGCAGCAGTAACACGCCTGTACCGCCTTCAAAGAAAGCGTTAAGTCGAACGTGTGCCTCGTGGTGCTCGGTGCACGGTTGAAGTGTTCGTCGGCGTCGTTCGTATTCTGCTCTTGAAGATGCTCGAGACGTGGATGGTCTCGCGTGCGACTAATCGACCAGAGATAAGTACATAATATTGTTGCACGCGCGAGGCAGGCACGCGAGTCGCCAATAACGTTGAGAGAGGCTGCCCCTGATCGGAGTGGTCCCCGGGGAGCCATCTTGGTACCGGCAGCGGAGCACCTTCAATTAATTGGAATCGCCTGAACTGGGGTTTAATGGCTTGTCTAGAGTGGGTTTTGCGATGGCTTGGTTGGAGGGTAGAGGGAATCAGTGGGTGATTCTGTTGAGTAGTCCGCTTGAATTGAATTCGCGATGGAAAGATGGGATTTTTTTAGTTTTAACCCTTAACTGGTATACTGTTTCTGGCAAACGTCACTGGTATACCGGGGTCGTGGCAGACCCGAAATAAAAAAGAACACAGAAATCTGTAAAGTCGACACTAGATTAACCTCTATGAATATTTTGTTCTTAGGTAATGTATAAAATAATAGAAACGTAGAAAGTTAAATTATTATTATAAAATTAATTAGGAATTCAGTTTAGAAACTTAGACAACCAAACATTTTCCAGCGAACTTTGCGTGCCTGGGGTCATGAGCGAACCCAGGATACCAGTTAAGGGTTAAGAAGTAGGTACAAGGTTTCGTTATAGCGAAGTTGATGGTCGAATACCATTAATTGATTTAAGGAGCTAGACGAACTGTGAACATAGAGGTACTTATGATGCAAAATTGAAAAGCAGAAGAATTTGACCATGGAGAACCTTAATTGTACAGTGGAATTAGGCTTTAAATCTGCAGAGTTGCCAGGATTTGCAGTACTCTTTAGATCCACAGTTTGCTTTTAGAAGAAAGTCAGCACGCAGTAGTCTCAGGTAGATTCGCAGCGGCGCAGGGTGGAAAGGAGAAGCCGAAAGGAATGGTTTGGGTGTGACGGTGAACTTGACCATCGAGAAGCCCAATTGCACGGTCTAGGGAGCTCGAAAAGAACTCGATGCACGCAGTCTCGTGTTAATAATCCGTACAGCTCCGAGGGCCCGAGCGGAGGATCCTCCGTACGGCGTGGCTGAGGCCTGCAAAGGGGCGAAACGGGCCAAGTAACGTCACACACGGCTGCACACACTGTTAACGGGAATGTACACGCGATGAAAGCGCTGCCAGAGATCGTTCTACCAGGGGCTAAGAGGCGGTAGATGTACACACAGGTGGTCGCAAACGTTCCGGCCTGGCTTAATTATCCACGGAGGGACGAGTCGCATGGGTAATTAGCCAGGGAATTGCCGAACACCGAGCTCCATTCGACCAATTGCCTCCGCGTGACTGATAAGATCCGTCATTCTTCCTGCTCACCGTCGAGCTTCTAACAATGGCCCACTTTGCGATAGTCAGAGTTCAGAGTTTTTGCAGTTAGATGATTGATATTCTTGCAATTAGTCGAGGCTCGGATAGCAGTAGATGCAATAGTAACAGTAATAGAATGGTTAGGCTTAAGCCTCGTTCACATTCGTCAAATTTACTGGCTTCAAGTCCCTTGAAATCAGTAAACTAACCTGTTGTTCACTTCACTTGAAATATCCTTTCAAATTTCCAGCGAAGTAGAGAGTGCTCCAACTTTTCTTACCTTGAAATAATACAACTTGAACGGTGTTAACATACGTACAAGTGTGAGCTTAAAGTCACGGAGCGACTTGAAGCCAGTAAACTTGACTAATGTGAACGAGCCTTTATCAACAGTATTCCTACTGCAACCTCACCTTTACTCTAGATTTACTTTTACTATTAATCACCTATACGTATTATTGCATTTATTTTCTATTACTAATAGCCATAATAATAATAATAATAATAATAATAATAATAATAATAATAATAGTAGCAGTAGTATTATAAATGTAACTAAAATCGGTATCAGATATATTGGCCGGTGAATTCGTTTTCGGGAACAGCGATCGAGGAGAACTCAGCCACCACCATCTGCCGATCGTGGATTTGTCAATTGGAGTTGCGTGGCCCTCGCAAGGCATGACGGGGCAACGGGAACGCTGCTCGGCTCCGCTTATTTATTCTTAGCGTAATAGTTGTGTGCGTTATGAAGCTATGCGTAGACCAATTCGAGATGAAGATATCGAGAAAGAATCAATGTTCCGACCAATAAAGCATCAGAATTTTTTCGGAGCTAACGCATACCTATTCTGGTGTGTGTATTTCTACGTTGAAAGCTCGGTTTGGCCTACACGCCAGAAGCTTGGCACCATCCCCACCACTTCTGGCTCACTCTTGTTCTGCGAAGGTGAGAGCGAGTCAGAAAAAGGTGAGAGAAGGGGCACCGAGGCAGGCAAAGTGTATGGTGGGAGAATACCCCTCACGAAACTCACCGGCCAATGTATTTGATACCGATTTTGTGGGTGCATTTTTAAATCACTACTAAGTAGTTATTCCTGATTAACCTCTTGCCTCCCAAAAATATGGAGATTTGGAATACGGTTAGGTTCTGCCATATTTTATAACTGAAACGCTGCGTACTACATTGAAGAATCCACATTACTATGAATCGAAAATAAGTTTGCCTCAGTGTTAACAACTTTCCCACAAAATATTACAGCTTCAGATGAAAGGTGTTCGAAGCGGTAATAAGTAGTCAAGAAGACACGGCACTTCTATCCCTTTAACTTTAAGGCTACCCAACCCTTCGACCTAAGCACCGAAGTGTCCTACGACCATCCCGATGGAAAAACCTCGACGACTCCGAAGAGGGGACCTTTACGACGGCACTTGCAACATCGGCGAGCCAGTCGAAGATACGAGCACACAAACCAGAAGCACACTCGGACGATTGTGTTTCCAAGGGATGTAAAAGTGTGCATACCCAGTTGGCAGCAACGAAAGATGGCGGAGGTCGCGGCCTGCATACGTCAGATTTATTGCGGCCATAAACGAGCCTGGGTCGACGTGTCGGGGAACTTTCGTAGCTGTGCTCCAGGACCAAGTTCCACGCGTGCACGTGTATAGTTTCCACGGCGCGGAGGCATAAACTCGGAATATACGGCCGTGCCTTGCACCGCGATCTTCCGACGTATGCTAATTCCCCTCCAGAATTAAACTACCATTGAATCCACCGTTAAACAACGAAACCGCCACTGAAAGCCTCGTCCTCCTACTCTACTCAATAAATCATCATCCTTTCCCCGATGCACCCTGTTTCAGTAGCTTCTCCCACTCACCCGCATCTCAGAATTTGTATTTGCGAAAAACCACGTCATAAAGGCAAAGGATTTTTAACATTCTCCTACCCTTCGAGCTGCTTCCATTCTAAACCGTATTATAACGAACAGCAATGCCGCACAATTGCAATTTCGTGTAGCATGACAGGTTATAGCTACCTTCATCCAGCGAATTAGCAGGCAAAACACGTGAACTCCCCGCGGACGGGGCTACGTTCTGCGTTTGACTGCGGAAACTCCAAGTACACTATGGCTGCGCGCAAGGCGTAACTGTCTCGCGATGGATGGTAATTTTCGTTAGAAATTAACTCTTCTGCAGACGTTCCTAACGCTCGACACACGATGATTCACATAGTATTCAGGAAAATATCAGGTTCGCTAAAGCCGTGCAGATATCTTAATTAAAGCTCAGCAGTTAATAGCCTGATAAATTCCAAGCGATCTTGATTCACGTGTCTCCGAAATTCTAATTTAAAGTACAGAGCAGTCGAATCGATTTTCCGCGGGATCCTCGCGCAAAGGGTGGACGTTGGGCATAAGGTTCGGAGCGGTGAACCGTGGAAGGCCGTTGGTTAACCAGGTGGGCGCAGTTTAAGGGTCGAGGCTGATCATCGGGATCCCATAATCCCGGTCGTAATCCTGATAGCCTATGTCCGTTCAGAGACGCTGACCTTTGGAAGAGCCTGAACGGTCTCTAGGGCCACGGTGTCGACCTTGCAAATCGCTGCTGTTCGGTAATGTGCTTGCCGCGATCGCACGCGGCCTTCTTATCTCCCAGCGACGCAGCACCGCCGGTTTAACGAGCGTAACCTGTCGCAAATATTTGCAGACCTCGCGATAACGGCGGCGTGGTCTGCACGGCGATGGCTACTCCGCGATTTCGTCGACGCGTCGAATTCGGCGGAGGCCTCTCCGAATTCAGCGGGTGATATCCGACGCTTCGGGATTAAATTGCCCAGTGTCTTGTGTTGGAGTAGAATATTGCACACGCGTACCACATTTCATCCAAAGCTCGAATATTCCTGTGCAGACAATAAAAATCGATTTTGGGAAATGTTAGAAAATCGCAGCCACTTCCTGGCGAGGCCGACACAATGGGAAGCGGGAACATGGAGGAAACGTGAATGGCGAAGAAACAGCCCGGGCGAAGAATGCCAGCCACAGAAGCTGGACAAGTGTAAAAGCGAATTGGCCCTTCTCTATTTCCAGCCGCGTTTATTCGCTCTCTCGCTTTATTGGATTCCAATATCGTGCGCCGTGGTTACATTCCCCGTTTATAATTTTCCATCGTTAGGTCGCGACGCGGTGGCGGCGGGTCGATGAGGAGCTTCCACGTGCCCTTTGCTCTGCCCGACTGAACACACATCCCACGACCTACCCATTCTTCGTGGTTACGCTCCCTTCGCGGGGCAATTTGCCCTGAATTTCGCGGGGATTCGCGCGTGAAATTTTCTGCCCAAGGGAATTGGCGTAGCGCTCTCCACGTGGGAACATCGAAAGGGTGTGTGAACAATTGCAGCGGGTCCTTCACTTGAAATTCTAAGAGGAAATGGAGAATAGACCTGCAGGCTACTGTAGCTTGGAATTGTAACATTCGATCTTAGACTTTCAATTTAGACTGCGTTTTGTAATTACTCAGATTGTATCTACTTCTTTTCACCCTCTACTTCAACCCTTTTTTCTAAGTATTTAAGTTTTCGGACGATTCTTGAAAAGTGTGAATTTTACATCGATAAAAAAGTTTTTAATTTTCAACTTTTTTTAGAATACAAAAAACAGTTTCTCTTCAAGAGAATACATTTTTTAATGCGGAAGGGTTAAGGGGTCTTGCTAGTGTGATGGTTGGAGAAACTCAATTTTTCGGGAATTGAAAGAAGAAACAAGTATTGCGCGTATTATTTTGCACGTTTGTAGCTTTTTCTATCACCTTTAAAGATTATAATAAAAATGTTTGTAAGTAAAAGTATCCATTTATAGCGGAGCAGAAGCATCGTGAAGTCTGACTATAGATTTCTAATGTCTGACTACAGATGGGCTGAATCTACGTAGCACCGGGCTTGCCGTGCAGCGTATGTCTGACCGAAGGCCGATGAATCTACTGGCTTCTGCCTGACCATAGAATACCTCGTCTACTCGGCGCTGCTTTTAACCTTTAGAGGGCCGGGATTTTTTCATTGAAATCGTACATTTTATTTACTTAACATTTTTGCATATATACCACCAAAATGGCCGGCAAAGTATCCAAATTCTTAGGTGGCCACTATAGTGTAGCTTAGTCGAGTAGCAAATAATTTAGTAATTTTTCGTGTGTGGACACTAAAATTTAGTCGAGCAGCTTAGTAAAACAATGGTAAATTACTAAATTACTCGCTACTCGACTAAATTACTGGACGTGTCTGTTCCAGCATTTAGTTTCCCTGCTGTCCTTCAAGTCCGATTTAGCGTGTCTGACTAAACAGAGATATATCTACTACGGAAAAGGTGCTCACCGATATTTGGATGCTGCAACTTCCTGCATATCCGTGCCTCACGTTCCAGTTTCTGAAAGTCTGAAACAGAAGAAACGCCAACCTGTAAATTTGCTTCTTCGAACGTTTCAATACTTTTAATTTATTATACAATATCGCATATAATTTCTGTCTATATCACTGACTCCCGAATAATAATTACACCCATAAAGTGGATGAAGCGAATTCACTCGAATGTATTAAGGATTCAATTTAAAGGGTTCGGCAGACTTTTAACAGTCAGCGAGTCGTAAGACAGGCCCTCGAACGCCTCTCGAATTCGACTGTTCGCGAGGGCGTAGCAATTCGAAGGACCGGGACGAGTTCCATCGCGAAAGTTTCGCGGGAATGGCGACCAATGGCGGGTATAGTCATTACCGCGAAATCGAATTTCCCCGACGAGGTCCCCTGACGAGTTTCCTCGTGGATAATTCACCAAGGACCGCGATAAAATTGGATTTGTCGGGTGGCCGAGTCATTTCGAGAACGATTTCCTGTTCCCTTTCTGTACACGTGCCCCTGGACGGCGGGGGGGGGAGGGTGGCCGCGGTCCTTCGAGAATCGACGATCGATCCCCATCGCATTAGCGGGCGAAAGAGCCCCGACACGATGCTCGTTTATTAAATACGACGGGGCGTGCTACCATTCCGCGTTTCGAATGCTTTCGCGTCCACACGCTCGCACAGCCCGTCGCGTATCGATTATAGCATCTACGAATTAACCCAGTCAAATCCAAATTAATCCCCTGGAATTAATCATCGAATATAATAGAACTCTGATGGGTCTCTGAAAGCTGCAATTACCAAATACGTCAAAATTAAATGCATTCATAAACACTGACAAAATTGAATAATCACTGTCACAACAATTCTTCACTGCCCAAGGTCTCGAGTCCTGAATTCCTTTAAGGGGTCTTTCCACTGCGACGCCCTGGTAAAGTACCGGTGTTTAGAACTTTTTTTTCCTCACAAGAAGAATGTGTTTACAAAATTGATTTTTTTTTCTATTTATTAATATGTGTTTTGGGAATACAACAATTTTTTTTTCATATTTTTTTAATGCTTGCTTGCCCCAAAATAAGGGGGTGTAATATGAGCTGTGAAAAAAAGGCGCCGCGACTGCGTGGTCAGGAAGGTTTGTAATCAGCATGACTGTCGCTATGACCCGAACTAGAATCACACATTTTCATTGTTTTTTCTCATCTTTTACGTCGCAGAATGATTAAAAAATTTAGTTAATTTCGATAGTTCCACTTTGGACCATAGCGACAGTCATACGGATTAGAAATGTATTTGGTTTCTTGTTACGGACACGCGGTTCCTCTAAAATCGACTTATTTTGGCGCAAGCAAGCATTAAAAAATGCAGAAAAAATAATTTTGTATTCTCAAAGCACGTATTAATAAATAGCAAAAACTTCAATTTAGTAAACACATTCTTTTCGTGACAAAAAAATTTCCAAACAGCGGTACTTTATCTGCACAGTGGAAAGATCCCTTTACACTATCTTCCACACCTCAAATATCAACCTCCGAATCCTCTGAACATAATACTTAGGTGCTAAATACATCCAAAATTCAAACTACATTTCCCTCCCCGCTTACTCAGAGCCACCTGAAACCATAAAACCCTGGAATACCGTACGCAATACCTTCCCATTGAAGCAACACCCACCGTCTCGCGCACAGGCGACGCGACTCCAGCCGAAAGTGCTACCCCGGCCCAGGAGAGCTGAACATGGCGGCGGTCGCGTAATCAGAATGGAATAACCGTTCGCGGGAAGCTTGCGCTACAGTTGAGAAAACGGCGACGCGACACGTCGGTTCTCGTTCCGGTCGCTTCAGTTAATAGCCTTAATGCGCTTAAGAAAGCGTTCTCGGGGGCCGACGTACAACTGCAGGATCCGTTTATCCGTCAACCTAGACGCGGAAACGCTCGGAACGGTGTTTCTTTCGACTTCGCGCCCCGAGATCGCCGGCCCTACCCCTGGCTGCTTTTACTGCCTATAATTAAATCTTCCCCCGTGCTGTGGGGAGGTTGGAAGAGGGCGGAACAGGGGGCCTTGACGACCCACGCCCCGGCCCCGGGGGCGCCACATTAAATAACCAGAATTAACGAGCACCAGCGACGCGACAAGGGCCCCCGAGGAACACTGCAGCCGCACCGAGGTGATGCAAATTGGAGGACGGGCCACTCGACGAAATAGAGGGAAAAAGAACTGGGTTACCCGACGACGACGGCGGGCGACGTCGTTTTCCCTTCCTGCCAGCGATCCCGATTGCGCGGCCCTCCTCTTGTCGCCCGATGAGAACGGCGCTGCCGTAAATTCGGCATTAAGCCCCGCGATAGCCGAAGCGCGAAACTACGCTAAGATTATTTCTGGAACATTCCTGAGGGTGCTTGTTGCCGCGCAGACCGTCCCCGAAACACGTAATGCACCTCGACCCGGGGGTGGGGGGGGGGGGGGATGGTTTCCACTTTCCACTTGCTCCTTCGCGATCCTGCGTTCCGGCGGTTTGCAACGGGACAGGGTTTGTAGCGAACCGAATGTGCAATCAGATTGCAGTTATTCAGGATTAACCGTACACGCTGGGTCTGCCGAGCAAGTTGGCGCAGCATTTCTATTTTCTCGGCTAAGTAAATACTTTTGGCGTGTGAATTTTGATTTTAGGTTTAAGTTTAGGTTTATTCTTTTCCTTGGTACATTTTACGAAATAATAATAATTTGCTTACAAATTCCCGAAGATGGCGTTCCGAGAACAGCATTCTCGTATTGCCCAAAGATCTCTAGTCCCACGAATTTTTATTTTACACAAAACAAATGTGGACCCCGCTTTACTGCCTTTAAGTATTGTTATTTTTTCTTTATTTTTCTCTGGTTGAGGTGCCAATGCGACTTTATTTCCTATAAATGAATAAATTTTCCGCGGAAATTCACTGTGAAGGGGTGGAATCAACCCTCAAAGTCATCTCGTCCTTCCGTCTTCCTGATCCCGGCGAGTTTTCATACAGGATCGTTGCCGCTACTTCTTTTGATATCGTAGTTTACATCCAAACAACACGGTTTGATGAAAAATTCCGAAAACCCCGGGATATGAGCGGCGTTGTAAACGAATTTCCCAGGACCAGGGACGCTTCCTCGTCAGCTTCCCGCTGCTGGTAGAAGCGTAGGATCGACGCAGCTTTCCCTGGCGGTGTGGAGGCAGTGCCTCGAAACGCAAGATGCGCCTTCACGGTTGATGTTCTTCTCCCGCCTGAGAGATCAAGGGCTGCTTGCCGATCGGCCGCCGGCCGCGCCCTTCGTCCCTGGCTGCACAGGATCAGCCGGCGAGGGTAAAGGAAAAGCGTGTGTTTTTGCCGACTTTCGTGACATTCGTGCTCCATCGAACGCAAAGCAGCCAGATCGGCCTTGTGAACGCAAACGAGCGATCTCGCCGCTCCTGTAAGCAATCGGAGCGTGCCGCCGCGTCCAGCGACGTCCACGAACGGATTATCCACGCGGGGACAGGCGAACGAGGAAGATCCGCCGTCTTATTTTTATCCCCAGCGGATCGAGCTCGCCCTGCTGCTCACGGCAGGCTGGGGAAAAAATCCCGGCGGCAGGTAAAAGCCGTCGGCTGTTTCTGGGGAATCGGAAGGGTCCGTTGAATCGTTGGTGGACACAAATTTGTGGAGGGGAGAATATTACAGAAATAGGTCTCACGTGCGTGGGGAGGGTGAAGGGTGAAGGGTGAGCTTGGTGACGAAAAGTGCTTTGAATTTGAGAGAAGAAAGAAGTTGGGAAAAATGAAAATTTAACATTTTCTAGCACATAAATTCGTCGGAGGAAGCATAGTATGGTTCCAAGGGAAGGTTCTTCAACCCCTGTAAATTACACTGATATAATATTTTTATTTCTACCTAGAAGACCTGTGCAGATTCACCAGGGATGGATTTGGGTAAAGGTCGATGGGGGAATGAGCCCTGTAAAACAGAACACTGACATTTAAGGGATGGTCCGGCGGGAAAGCTGGCCTCTGTCAGGCGATATTTCAGAGCCACCCTCGCGCCTACTGTATCCCCTGCACCCCACACTGGATGTTATCAGAAAACGGTATTAACACGTAGAATTCCACGGCGATCGCCATTAAGCCCCCTAAATAGGCTGTTGATGACGCGGGAAAGTGTGAAGGAAATTGCTTGGATGGTCGACGGGCTTCCGAACGGAACGGAGAATTGATAAGGCGCAGGAACGTGAGAGCCGTCCCAGCCTCCATCTTCCAACCCCCTTTCAACCACCCCCTCGCCGCGTATTACACTTTCAAATGGCAGCAGCTCCGAACAGGGTGCTCGATTAATTATTCCCCGAAACCGGAAGCTACGAAGACCGCTGTTCCGTTCTTACGTGCGTGGCTCCACTGACCAACCGAGATCTGCATAAATCTTGCGGCATAACTGATTAGATAAACTTCCGCGGCCCCATAAAACTGGGATCTCCCTTATCTCTGGGAATTTATGCCACTCCGGCTGCATCGTTTATCAGCCAGCAGAAAGTGAATAATGTTCCTCCGCGAGGGCCGCGGGCTCGGAGGCCTTCTCCACGTGGGACGCATTTCGCAACTAGTGTTTCAGGTATATACTTGTGCCGGAGTAAGTTAGTAGCAGCAGGAAAGCAGCACCTCGTCTTTCGCGTCATAAATCGTAGTTGTCTTAAGGCGTAATGCCACTGTGGAGCCCGGAAATGCCGTTTGATTTTGAGAATATTTTTTATGCGAGTATAGTGAAAGGAATGCAAAATCTGTTTGGAGGGCTTTATTGTACATAACTTGAAGTATGATTACAATTTTTAAAAAAAAAATTTAATACAAGATGGTGGCGCCACAGCTCAACAGAAGAGGCTTCTTCTGAAAAGAAACAGTTCCGCGGCCGGAAAGATTTCTCCTTCAGTTTTTGACCTGGAACACAAAACCAAATTTGTTTGAGTTCTCTATAAAATTATCTCGGGAAGTACACGAGGAAATTAAAGAATACTGTTTTTTGTAATAATGGTGCGTGATTGAACAAAACAAATCAATTTCGAGGTTGTGGCAGTTCCGTGTTTTGTTCAATCACGCACCATTCTTACAAAAAATCAGTATTTTTTAATTTCCTCGCGTACTTCCCGAGATAATCTTATATAAAACACAACATTTTTCGGTTTTTTGTTTTAGGTGAAAAATTGAAGGAGAAATCTTTCCGGCCGCGGAACACTGTTTTTCAGAAGAAGCTTTTCTGTTGAGCAGAAACGCCACCATTTTGTATTAAAAATTTTTTTTTTAAAAATCGTGACCATACTTCAAGGTGTGTGCAATAAAGGCCTTTAAAAAGATTTTCTATTCCATTCACTATACTCGCATAAAAAAATCTAAAAATCAGTGGCATTACCCCTTAAACTCTCCTTTGTCATTTTCTTCGTAATCACCTAATATGAATTTCTTCCAGCCCTCCTCCTCCTTCGCCGCGATTTCCGCAGAGGGGAGTAGGAAATGGCGGGAAATGCCGGCGGAGGGTTTTATTCGAGGGAAATCGGTGGACGTGCTCCCTGTTCCCTGGCACCTGCGTGGCAGACCATTGGCGGTGATTCAAGGTGAGCACGGTGCACCGGTCCGCTGCTCTCCCCTGCGCTTTATTCGTTTCAGAGGCGCACAGTCCAACGGCGGCCGTGGAGCGGTAGGTCAAGAGGTCACTGGAGCAAGGTCGTCGCCGGCGGATGAGGGTGCAACCGTGCCATCCCTCTCCACGCGAGGGGGAGCGGCCTGTCGAGAGGGAAGGAGAGCCGCTCATCTTCTCTGCCCGCTGCAACCTTTTTTTTTCCCCCAACACCTCCCCGCCCTCCTGCTTACCATTCGCCCCTCCGCGGAGAAGCCGGTGGCCAAGCCAAAGATAGAAGCTGTTTCACGGTGCGCAGCCCCAACCCCCTATCGATGCCGCGACTTAATTCCCCCGCAGGGGTGGAAATAGTTCCCCCTCACAGCTTCTAAATTTTCCGCCGGCTTTACTAAACGGCGCTAATTTAAAATCGCAGCGAGGGGGAACGATGTTTGCGGCGAGGCCGGGATGAGGGTGGGTCTGCGGACTTGGGTGGCAAGGATCTTGGAGCCACGTAACGCCAATCTTGTTAACTTGATCACGCTTTCGAAGAGCCCCAATTTGCTAGCCATAGCGGTCTTAGCTTGGACCTCGAGGTATGGAAGAATTTATCGCCTACGCCATCCAGAGGATCCTGAATACTAAATGGAAGCTTGGTTTAATGTTCAAACTATTACGAAATTATATTTCTTTGGTCTTCAAGAAGATCTGAAGCTTTGAAGCCCGCATAGTTTAACTACCCCTTTCTGTATCCTAAAAATTAGTCTCTCTAATCATCTAGAATACCCCTCTCCAAACGGCCTCAAACACATCCGCTTCCGGCACCCCGCCCTAACTACGCAAACCTTTTTATCCCAACACTGAATTTAATCGAAAAATCCCTGCTCCCCTCGCCAATCTCGAGCCGCGCCGTTCGAAGATCACCCTTTTGCTCTTGTTTGGTCATTACACCCTTGTGTGTATTCTTGCCCCCCCCCGCATTCTGCGCGCGCGACCCTTGTGAATTCCTCGCGGCGCTCGAATTCTGAGGCTCGATTACAAGCCCCCGATCGAGGGCAGCGCGGTACGGGTATCAAGGTAAACAAGCCGTCCACCCCCTAACCCGCCAGCAAGTTTCCATCGCGACTCGGCTCCTGTTGACGTTGGAAGCGAGCCGTAACCGATACCACCCTTCCACGCCAGTTCACGAGGGGGTGGATCGAGCAGACTTCCGTCAACGGCGCCCCGCCGTGCACTGCGATCCCTAATATTCGCCTCGAGTCAGACACGTTCCCCGTTATATTTAGAGTTGCCCGAAACATGCGCGAGACGGGGATGACTCAAGCGAGCGCGCATTAGGCCCGCTGCCAGGGAATCGATTGATAGCCGGCGATAAAGCCTCTGATACCAACAACCAACGATGACTAATTATACTAAAATTACTCTAAACTCATCCATCAACATCCAGGGGAAGAAAATGGAAATAGCTTTGGAGATCTTCGCCTCCTCGCAATAACAACGTTGTTGTGAGCTGTTGCGTCGCCTGTTTCTTGGAGGGCGTAAATCACCAACGGCGCAAATGTCACTCTCCATGCGGTGTCTTACGACCAAAAGAGTACTGGGGTGGGTGTGATTGTAGGTTGAATTTGAATAAATCGAGGCACCGCACATTAACATTAACAATAGATAAAAAGGTGACTATGGCAATTAACACTGAGTTGTATGAGTCCCTCCAAGTTACTCTCGCTCGCTACGAGGCAAAGTCGAAGATGCCCTTTAGGGGTGGGGTTTTAGAAATGCAATAGTAAGAAACGCTATCTATTCGCGGAAATGATTTGGTTGTAGGTGGTGACGAACTATTGGAAAGGGAGAATCTGATCAATGTGTTGGTATATCCGTGAGATGGTTGTCGCGAGGCCGTCTGTTTATTGTCACGACGATCCTGGGACCCTTGGCCCTGACTTGGGCTGATCGTCTGCGTTCCCGATGCTGTGAATTTATGAGTTTACCACGGTCCCAGGTCTACGAGGCGCGGACTGACAGACCAGAAGGTTTGAAAGATACAAGACGCCCTTGTGTGTTCTTGGTGGATTTGTCTCGGAAAAAGTGTTCTCGACTTCCCTTCATTGCGTGGGGCCAGAGAGACAAGTAGACGAGAAGAAGTACAATTGAAAAGAAGGACATTTTTTATTAAAATGACCAAAATAAGTTATTAAAGTAAGCAACTAATTAATTAGAGACTTCTTTTCATTTCTAGCTTCATATCCAAACAATTTTTGCCACACGTGGAATCAATCGCGCTGCAAACATAATTTTATAATAGTGTTCATTCACTAGCCTTAAGTGTTCATTTACTGGTGCGTTTACCTTAGGAGGAATACCGCTCACCTTAGTCCGAGGCAACACTGTATCCCTCCACCCCTTAGAAACATTTAAAAAAAATTTATACGGGTATGAAAGCAAGAAGACAGAAGCTTCTTACAGGGATAGAAGCGAGGTACCTTTTCGTCGCAACCCAAAGAAGAATCTTTTCGCCGACAGGCTCCCTGGGTGTCTCTGAAATTCCACCAGCCGCGTCGTGGACAACGTCAACAATAAATCTAAGTTTAGCCGAGGAGAGATCCACGATCTCTTTCCCCTGCTAATATCCCCGACGCGTGCACGGACAGCTAACACGCGCCATCTTGTCCGTTGATTCGATCGGGAGTTATTAAATTTCGCGTCTCTGTCGTCTGAATTTCGATACGGTAATTGAGAACTTGCGCCTTGAAAACTATTTACGCAGGAAGCACGTGGGGGCCCTGCTTAAGGTGCGGATCCCTCGGCGCGGAAACACGCCGACGCCAGCGCAAGTGTGAAGGAGGAGTTGAGGGGGTGTGCTGGACCAACGGTCGTACGGCACTGGGAACTGTTGGTCGCGACGGAATGTTGGCAGGTTGACAACGTCGTCGCTCGTTGTTTTTAGACGCCGAGTCTCAGGATACATAGAGGACCAGCCTCTTTCCGCGATTCCGCGGCTAATCGCGGTAAGTGGCCGAACAATGCCTCCGTGGAGAGAAATAATTAGTAACTGCGGCTGGTCTTGGAGTCGTTATTAGGCTTCTGGTTTCTGGGGATGGAGAAGATGGCGGTTGGCAACGTGGGTCATCGACGGGGAGGGAAATGAAAGTGTTTATTAAGCTGAGTAAAGGATCTTAAGGCCCGTTAATAAATAGTAATATTCATAATTGAGCGGGTATATAGAGAATAATAATTGAGAAGCTACTATTATTAGTCCTGGAGATGAGGAAGAAGGTATGTACTAAGGTGTTCGATTATTCACCGTAGTGAAAAGAAAGGGTTGAAGTTCCTCAGGGTTCAAATTCTAATTCAAAAGAATCCCTATCCTATCAGAAGGGAATTACAGCGCCGCTCTGCATCATCCCCGATATTACACGCCACGTTTTCGTCCAATATTACTGAAATATTCAGAGTAAGCGGAAGCTCCCGTTTCATGGATTTTAGCGCGCCTTTCGAGCACCGCTTCCCTAGCGACGGGATCCCATCAGGCTCGATCGAAATCGTTTATGCAATACCGATTAATAATTCACGTGCTAATGTATCATAAACCCGTGTCGAAGAGGGCCCGAAAGGGCGGGAAATCTTGCCCGGTAAATAGCATCAGTTCGCCACGTTCGCAACGCAATATTAACCCATCGTTCTCCCGTCTTTATTTTCATCGAACACGGAACTTCATGATTTCTGAGACCACTGGACGGTCATTAAGAGACTCGGAGTGCAAAGGGTTAATATTAAATTCTAAAGCCGCGGGCGGTCTATTAATTCAGCTTACCTCTGGCCGTGAGCTTTTTGGTGTTTATGATTTTCGCCGCGAACTCGTGGCCGGTACTCTTCTGAACGCATCGTCTCACCACAGAGAAGGCACCCCTGGAACAGTGCAAAAGCAGGATGCTCGGTTAGTACAGCTGGGAGATGCCGAGACGAAGGGGCGAGTAAAAAACGTTCGACCACGCTCGCCGCCGAAAAGTACTCGGGCTAATCTGCGAACGAGCCGACTGCCAGCGTCCAGGGCTATCCGGGGTCTCTCGAAACTTCGCGATGTATATATTTGCTCCCTTAAACGGTGCCACGACTTTCGGGCGGTTCTAGGGGCTGAACTTTCTCGATTACCTCGACCCCGCCGCATCCACCTGCAACGGGGAGCCGAGGGAACGTCGAAATTTAACGTAGACAGCTCGTTTGATCGGTAATGACGGCAAAGGTGAAATCAGCCCTTAAACTTATCACCTTTTCCGTTTCTTTAATATAACTTCCTAACCGTGGGGCATATTGCAAAACTTTGCATACAAAAATTCTTCACTCTTTTACGCTCTATCGAGCTGCAAAGAGAGAAATAAATAATCATGGTCCGGTTCGGCGAGCCCCGAGCTGCAGGACTTGGAAATCTAATTCCGCCTAATGAAACCATCTCGGTTCTGTTGCGGAGCTGAAACTTCCCTTTGACCACTGCCGTATCTGGGTGAAAGAAAAAAGAGGAGAAGGTAGGAGGAAGCGTGTCGGCCGGCGAGGCAGCGCGAGTAGGACGAAAGGTCAGGCCGTGTTGCGGAGGCTCATCGCGTATCCTTCCTTAAGTAGTTCAAGGCAGGGCGGATCGGCGCAAACGCAACGTTAATGTTTCATCCTGCAGGCGTCGGGGGGTGGTTGCAGGCGAGCGCCGCGGCGCTCCTGCGCTAGCCGCGCCGCTCGGTCTGCGAAGGAAAAAGGGCGAGGCGGCCCGCTTGCCCAGTCTCCATGGAGACCAATCATTACCCGGAGATTGCACGACGTACCGATTCACCGGGATCCCCGATATCACGTGCTCCTCGCGAGATTATTGCCTCCGAGCGAGTCGATCGTGGCCAACCCCCTCGGCACCCGCGGTCTTCTTCGCCCCGTCGATACTGCCCCCCCCCCCCCCCCCGACACACTCGTTTCGCTTATCTTATTATCTCCTCGCGTGGAGTATCTTCGCTTTTGGTAGCCTTAAGGCCGTCGCGCATTTTTGCGAACCGCGACGGAGAAACTAGTAATAATTAATTAATTGAATTGCTTATAAACTTTTCTCTTCGTATCGCCGTGCTTCGCTAAAATACGCGACGGTCTTCAGAATTCTTAACTGTTGGCTGGTCAATTGTGCACTAAATGAAACAATATAATTTTTTTTTATCCGTTTTATTTTATTTTACTTCATTGTATTTTATTGTATTTTTCTATATCTTAGTACCTATTCTGTTTATATTTTGTAATCTAAAGGGTTCTCCCGTTGAGTCAATGATAATAATAATAAAAAAAATAATAATAATAATTTTAAGAGGGAATGTTCTTTGGCCTATGACAACTTAGAGTAATAGAAAGCAGAATGATCGACGAATTAATTCCCTCGACTTTACTATTCCCTCGTTAGTTTACAGAGCTCCGTTCTTTAATTCTAAGCTCTCCAGACCAAGCAGTTCCGTCCGCGATTAATCTCGATTTCCAGAAACGACCCGCCGCCAAGTGAATCCCCGCCGGGGGTCGCGACGAAGCTACGCGTACAGAGCCACTACAATATCGCGGAGCCTCTCGAGTGATTCACGGGGCACGGGCGAAGATGGGAATCTTTATCAGCGAGGCGGATCCAGCGTTGAAAGAGGATCCAGTCGGACTACGATCTCGCGGAATACCCTATTATGATCCGGTGAGATCAGATCGGGGGAGGGGGGGGGGGGGAATAGAGCTACCAGGGCAGGCGTTAGAAGCGTTAGGTTCCGCGGAAAATTGAAACGCACCGCGAAGGTAGGAACGAGATTTCCCGATCCAGAGATGGAATCCGCGGGGAGATTTGTCGGTGGCGCTTTATCGCGATACAGCGCAACTCAATTCCGCCACTCGGCCCGCACACCGCCGCTCACCCCTTTTGTTTAATGATAATCACGCGGCGCGTGGAGCGGCGTATAAAGTTTTGTCGCGGGCCGGGGGACGCTCGCCGCCGGGGGAACGGGAAATGAATAAGGAGAGAAAGAGGGGCGCGCGTGGAGGGTGTACCTTTTTTAATCGCTGTGCCATTCTTGCGGCTAACGTCATCGTTATTCACTCGCGGGGCGCACAAAGCCGCCACGGTGGAGCGCGCAAAGGACACGGGCTGCTCAACCTATTTCTCCCTCCTCGAGAGGCCGGTCCATTTTCGTTTTGTCCACGTTCCGCCGCTGTTTACGTTCCCCTGCTCGAGCGTGCCTCGAGAGGCGAGGGGGGGGGGGGGGGGCGCGCAAGATGCGAGACGTAATCGCGGCACGGGCAGCTGGATAATCCGTCGGCGAGATTTAATCGGAAGGAAACGACGGAGGAGAATTGGGGTCGTCATACGTCGAGTTGAACTACTTGCTCGGGTAGTGGGCGATCGCTGGATACGCTCCCCTTGTAAATTCACCGACGTTTCCAACCACCTCGAATATCGAGACTTCCAAGATCTATTTACATCCTCCAGAGAGCTGAGAGACTTTCAAGCTCGTCGGGATTCGCACCTCGAGTTGGCCGAGGTTTCGGGAAACGCCGCTTCGAGCCTGTCACGCCTCATCGACCGCTTTCAGCAAACATTCGGGGACACTTGGACTCCTCGATTATTTTATGACGTCGGAGTGAAAGTGTTGAAATGATACTGGAAGCGCGTTAACCCTACAGTGCACATCTAAATTAAAATTAAACTATTGCGCATAGATAGTTTGAGAAAGAAAAAAACATTTTTAGACCGCACGTAATCTATTGCACTCAATGTTTATTAACCCTTTAAGGCCCAGACACTTTTCTCGGCGGAAAAAAATGATTTCTTGCGATTAGTTAACTGAAAAATGATCATACATGCACTTCATCGTTGTTTTCCCAAAAAAGCCGGTCGAAATATGATTTTCAAACTGGGCTTGTACGGATTGAAAAAGCGATTTTTTTTTCATAAATCAAACTTTACAAGCATTGTTCTTTTAGTGTAACAATTAATTTACACGTGTCTACCAAATAAAATGTAAAACAAAAATTTTACTCTCAACTGTTTAATGAAAACACGAGCAACGTTTCAGGTTTTCGAAAAATGTCCAACATGCATTCAGCCAGGAACGTTTCCATGGTTACTGTAAACATTATTTACAGCTGCAAACGCATCAGCGGCTTGCATCTCGGAGCCATTTAGAGAACTGAACCGTTTTGTCACCCAAAATTATCGACTATCGATTTTGTTTTATACGTCTGAAAATGATGTGACGTCTACTGGGCGCTAATGGGTTAAGACAGATATTTAACAACGGAAATGAAATGCTGAAGAAATATCTCTTTAACTCCACGTCATTGAGTCATTGTTATCTGAATCTCTTTCAATCTCGTGAAAACACGTGCACCGCAGGGTTAAAAAGTTAAGCCACGCGCAACTGTCGGTCGAGCTACTCGTTCTAGACCCTAGAGTTATCCTTGGAGAGTCCCGCAGGGCGCGCGGGAAACGGGTGGCCGCGGTGAAGTGGATGGGAGAAAGCAGGGGGAAAGGATGGGAGTGAAATGGAAGAGAGGAAGCCAGCGACGCAGAAAGGTTGGTCGAGCGACGGCCTTGAATCGAGCCACTTTGCTCGACAAGACGTGCAAGTAGGGCGTGCAAGATCGACTGTGGGCCCTCAAAGCCTTGCCTCGGCTGCCGCGGCCGGCGAGGTTCCGACGGCGGAGCGTCGATACCTTTAAATACTTGCGCGATCCTAGCTATCTTGCCGTAGGCAGGCTACCAGGGTGGACGCGTAACCTGCGGGAGCACCGGCTATAAACGTGTCCCAGTACGGCCCGTTTTATCGTTGATCGATTCTCCTCGCGGCTTACGAGCGTGCGGGGATCGTGTAGGCGAGCGAGCGTCGTTACGTATCGCCGGTTATATTTCTGTTTTATGAAGCCGACGGATCCTTGGATTCTCCTCGGTGCATATACGACGGAAGTCGGCAAGCACTGGTCGTAACCGACGCTGTTTATTTAGGAACTTCTACTTCCCGATCCTGGACACCTCAATGTCTTTGGTTTTCCGACTTGGATAGAGCCTCCGGGGGTATGGAGCGGATATCCGGGGACTTTACGATGCAGACACGAGATAGAGATGGACGTACAATGGATATCCTTGGAGGCTTCTTTAGTTTCTGGTAAATCTGATTTATATCGCCCATGTTCCTAATATCGCCACTGGTTATATCTCGCAAAGGAAGCACTAAAATTTATCGGTTCTGCACTGAATTAGTACCTAAACATTTGTGGGAAGACGTACTGTAATTGCAGCGTGAAAAATAAGATATTTTAAAAATTGTATTTCTATATTTTTGCGATAAAACATTTTCTTAAACCTAATCCTAATCAAAGATTGATAGCAAAAATATTTATAGGGCAAGAAAGAATAAAAGCACATGCGAAAATGACCTGCGTTTTTTAATTTCCAATTAAAAATTTGTAGGTTTCAACGATTTTAACTTATGCTACATGGATGGTGAATAATTTCTCTTCACTTTGAAACGAATTGCATGCAAAAATATCAATTATTATTCAACCGACAGCGGTTTAACTTTTGCTAGGCGATATTAGGTACCGTCACTCTACTGGGAAGCAGTTGAGAACTTGTTAGATGTAGATTTGATGAAGGAGAAAATTGCTGGTTCTTATCAAACTTCTACTTCATTTTTTAGCAGGTATAGATTACAGGGAATATTTGTTGCTTTTTTGAGTCGCGATCCCGTTTTATAATATTCAAATAATCAGCGACCCTCCTTCGCATAATGTAAGGTAAAGAAATCACATTAAAAATAGGTATTTCAGAATATAATTCTAACTTAATAATATTAAAAAAAAAATCCGTGACGACCCCTCCAGAAAACACCCTTATACTTCTCTTATTATAATTATTAGTACTAGAACAATATTATTGCAAAAATGTGTGGCCAAGATAAGTTGGACACGAATCAGTTTGCATTCCAATCATATTGTTATGAAAATTCTGCGTGCTAAGTAAACTTGAGAGCAGCGTGCGGACCAATTATGCTCAACAATGAAGGGGGGAAAAACACCTTCGGAGTGGTGGTAATGGTGTGCGTGAACTGACGCTGTTCAGTCACGCACACCATTACCACCACTCTGAAGGTGTTTTTCCCTCCTTCATTGTTGAGCATAATTGGTCCGCACGCTGCTTGAGAGTGATGCAATAAATATTTCCAGTACCGTATAACGCGTGATTAAATCTGCAAAATAATTACTTTCCTGTTCTAGCTAACGATCCTGTGCCTAGACCACCCAAGCTTCCCACTTCCCGCCAAGCGTTATCCAGAAAGATTTATTTCCTCAAATGTATTAGTATTCATCGAGAAAGAAATCTTTAAAAATAGCTTAATTCTTCGGCCGATCAAAGTTGAACGCCCCCATAAGCCACCCACTTTTACAAGATCCTCCCCTGCAGAGTGCAAAGAGGTGCCCCATCAAGCTCCACGACAAAATCCCTACAACCCCGGGGCAAACTTTTAATAACACGACAGGAGCCGCGGGTTCAGCCCCTCGCCAACGGCAAATCCAGCTTTGGCGAGGCTGCTGTACGGTCGACAGATACTGAATCCATAATGAAAGTCTCTGTACATCTGCGAACTTCGGCCGCCCCTATCAGACGTCAACTTGCCCGGTCCCATCCCTTAAACCCCCTGCCCCCGTGAATGGCCACGGGCTCTCCCCAGCAATTTTATCATTTTTTCTATGCAGGCTTTCAGGGCAGCGCCGGGGGTCGCCTGGAAACTTTTAATAACTCGACAAGATCCGCGGCAGCGGGAACATCGACGTCGCATCCGACTTGGCATAGTCCTCCTTATCGTCCAGGGGGGTGGAAGCTGGCTGAATAGCCGCGTTACTAAAACGGGCGGCTGCGCGCGCACACCCCCGCAGAATCCTAACACGGCGGGCCGCGTAGCGGGGGAGGGAGGGGGTGGGGAGGGGGGAGGGGGGGGGGGTTTGGGTCGGATCACCCTGTCACGTGATCCATCGTAAAACGTGTTCCTGCACTTTGCATAGGCACTTACTGGCCGCCCTACTTCTACCCGACCAGCGATCGCGAAACGGCCCGCCTGCATACATGCGTGCACGCCATCGGGTTACACGGCGCTGTAAGTGGTACCGTTGCCCCCGCCGATAGTTGGCTTCCACTGTTTTCGCAAATAACAGGGAGGGGAGAGACCCGAGGGCAACTGGGTGCCGGGTTGACCCACTCGGGGCTTTTCGCTCGGAACGAACCAGGGCCAACTTTAGAATCGAAGATTAGATACTCAAAACAAGGCAGATAGTAGAAAACGACACGGGTGACTCGAGGGCCCATCGTTAGGCACGAATTAAAATTCGAAGATCTTTTGATATAGAACTTATCTCGTTGAGCTAGGAGTCCCATAGGGCTGATTCCCGTGTTGATGCATGGTTATATTCAAATTAGGGGGCAGAGGGGTGGTATAACTCTGGCTTTCTAAGAGTTAACGGGCTTAAAGGATCTGGGAATGCCCGTGAACCGAATGACCCATAATGGTTACGTCCCAGCTAGCTGATTTGGTGAAGTAGCCGGCCCGATGAGGACGGGGGGAAGCGGGTCTAACGATCAAAAAGTTCCTCCGCCCGGCTGGAGAGCGGAAAAATCGCGCGCCCTCGTAAGGATAAGAAGTCGGATGGCGGCTAACCGACGACCGCCGGAGTGCTCGCAAGATGATTTCCCTGGGGACGTCTGGCTGCCGTGTTCCCCCGGCAAGCCGTTACCGTATCACGATCGCCTCTGTTTAGTCGAAAGAGCGGAAATTCAGTTGGTCCCCCGCTTCCCGCCTAACCCTGCCCACCGTCACTACCGTCTCCTCTGTACACGGCCCCCTAATTGCATCCGAGTGCAGCTGGGGGTAAAATAGGCTTGAAGCCGGCAACCTACTAACGGAACCGCGATATCGCGACGTAGAAACGTTCACAGTTTACAGAATCGTGCGCACCACGAGCACGCGTTTAATCGACGATGCAGCAGGATTTATGGGGGAGGCTTGAGGGAACCCGGGACAAGTATATACTCCAGGTGTCTTCATTAATACTTAACACGCTGATTCACGAGGGTCACCGGTGACCCTTGAACATTGCGACTTTCAGGAAAATGCTTGTACAAGGGAACCCTTGGAGTAGTCAATACCTGAATAACAGAAGCGTTGCTGTGTTGCAATGACCGTAGACTATCAAGTGCATTGTTTTAGAAAATTCTTAATAATAAGAAAAATTCTTATTTCTGATCAGGGGCGCACCCGGGGGGGGGGCAAGGTGGTCTGGCACCCCCCGAAGAAAGAGGAAAAGAGGAGATTAATGTAACCACGTTTGAAGTAATTCAAGAGCTTTGTAAAAAGAAATGAAAACTGGATTTTATGCTTTAAGTATAAATAGACATCGTCTATTTTTGGTCCCACGATTTTTTAACTGAATTTTATGCTAAATGATACCTTATAATGAGACATCAATCACACGCAAATTTCATGTTGAGATGACAATTAGTCTCTTTTGTGTAATTCACAAAAAAAAAATATAAATCAAGAAATATAAATGTCTATGCAGTGGATGTTATTTTTAACATATCGTCCATCATATTGAATCAGCCATTGTGAATTTGAAAATCTAAGTTCAAATTCGTTGTTAGCAGTGAGCAAAACCCCTGGGAATAATTGTTTAAATTATCTGACTGACGTAAAAGTCCGTACATCGAAGCGTATGCGCTGGCGCATTAATGAATTTTCACTTCTTTGACCTAACATATCTCAGAAACTAATTGCCCCCCCCCCAAACTTGAAAATTTCGTATGATTGATGTCTCATCATAAGGTATCGTTTGGCATAAAATTCAGTTAAAAAATCCTGGGACCAAAAAGAGGCGGAAAAAGGCCTCATTTTAGGGTCACTCTTTCTATAAAAACCTAACGAATTTTATTGAACTAGCATTAAAAATATTTTTATCTCATCAACTCGGCTCCCCCGAAGATTGAATCCCAAGTACTCTACTGTTCCCGGTGGCACATATTTGTTAACCGTAGGTGGCCTCTTACATCCCGTTAAGCTTCCAAATCTGTATTTGTTTGGATTATAGATATATTTCGAGGTTCCAGAATTCCTTAGATACCCTCCCCGAAGAATTCTACACAGATCAGAGGGGTGGAAAGGGGTTGCAGGTGCATATGCACGTAGCGTAATCGAGTAACGGCTCCAATTTCCATGCAACTATTACCCGACCCTTCTTACGCGATCGTCCCATCGTCATAAATCCCTTTCACGCTGACCCCAAGGCATTTTCAGCCGCCAAACAAAGCTGCCCCCCTGCCTCCTCCCTCCGCCCCCAACTTTTCCCCCGCAACGCAGCTCGTCGTCGCTTGAAAGCTTTTTTCCCGCCTTTTTTGTCGTGACGCAGGCGTGTGTATCGTTGTGTCGCGCTGTTCCGTGTCAACTGTCTGCCGAGCAGCGTGCAGAACAATGGAGCGGCGAGCCGAGGCTGGCTGCAATAGTTCTGCCCGACGTTTCGCATTCATCCCCGGCCGCGATGCAAAAAGGAGAGCTGCCGTGCGGTGGTCCCGGTAAAAGAGAAAGCACAGGGGGAACGGGGCGGGCGAAAGGAAGAATGAATCGTTGGCTACCGCGGCTTTGACACGGCCGAGACAAGCCCTCCCTCCCCCCCCCCCCCCTGCACACCGATACGCATTAACGATTCCATCCGTGATGTCGACGACCCACATCTCTGCACGCCACCTTCTTCCTACACACCAGGGCGTCTTCGAATAAATCTTTGAGGCACTGCGTCCTGAGCACCTGACCGCCAAATACAATCCCGTCTCCGCTGTTTTATTTAGAGGACCTGGAGCTGAACGGTGGAAGTGTCGGAGCTGCGGAAGGGTAAGCATAAAGTGGCGCGAGTTGGATTTCCCACGAAGCTGGAGTTTTGAGTCGAATCTCCCGCGAAGGATGTCTTCCGAGTTTCGAATCGAATCTTCCGCGAAGAAGTTTTCAATCGAATCTCCCCCGAAGAAGAAGTTTTCAACTGAATCCCCCGCGCGAATGAAATAACAAGGGCGCGAGGTAAACTAGCAGTGGCTCTGACTGAAGCTTCGGGTCTCCACTTCTCAGCTTTCTACCGATGCTTTAACCGATTCTACGACCTGGCTGCAGTGCCACTGGCGTCCATGGTTTCAGGACAGTTTGTCTTTTTGCAATGGTCGAATTTCCGTTGGAATGTCCGGAGGGCTCGTCGCCCTGCTAGGCCCACGCGACCAGCGGCACGCAGGGCCGAGGATGGCCAAGGTAGAATACAGGATAGCCGAGTATAGGCCGCGGAGGGAGGGTTGGTCGGGGGTTGGTCGCCCTGGCCGGGCGGGGATGGCTTTAGTCGGTCGATACTTCGTTCCACGGCAATCTCTCCGCGTTCCTCGTCAGGGGGGTGCGCGGGGACGACCGCGGGCACAGCCCCGATCAGGCTGGCTGGACATCGACGTCTGCCGCTGTGACGCGTAATCTCAAGCAAATGCTAAGACTAGTACCATTCCCTCCAACGTCCACCCACAATTCCACCGCGGCGCGAAGAAACGAGGAAGGGGGTGGTTAATCTTGGCCTGGGGTGGCACTTGTCGAGTGAACAGCGTCAAGCGCAATAATAAACGTTCGAGATGAAAAAAGGCGATTCGAAACAAGTGCGGTGAGAATGTCAGAGGTGGGGGACACTCGGACAAAAACGGGTACCTAATTAATTTTTAAACTGCCTTAAATTTTCCCGCGTCGTTGCAGCGACGTATTAAAAGGATAGCCGTTATTTCATCAACAAAAGATAATCGTGTTAGAAGCGTGCTTACTGAGGTTATATCGTCTTGTGTGTTTTTGGAGGCTCTGATCTAATTTTCGATCATTAAAAAACTTCAAACAATTTTGACAGTGTTCAGATAGATACTTTTTGGTGTGAATTATGTTAATTGTTGAATATTAGGGGCCGTCCTTAAATTACGTAATTTTGGCGAATTCTTACCCCTTCCCTCTCCCAATATAAGAATTCGTAAGATTTGATATTCCAACCCCCTCCTTATGTAATATTTTTTGCATTTAATTTTTTCAGTTACTAAAATACTTTTAAAGGTTTATATAATTTATTTAACTCGGTTTCGGGATATATAAACTAAAACTACTTTTCTGGAACATTGATAATAGAATTTGTATTCAGTGAAAATTAGTTTAATAAATATTACCACTTGGCCCTTGTAAGAAAACGTAAAAAAAATCGCGAATCATTAAAAGGTTTGTTTTTACTTCGCCATGGTATTCTTGATAATTTGTAATATTTACAAAATTGTATGCTGGGGCAAAACCGTACGGGGTAAAACCGGGCACACGGTTTTTGCACAAAATGTGTAGAACAAAGAAACGAGAAGGAGGACGATATCAAAATTAAAACTAAATCTTAATAAAGGACTACAAGCAAAAAGAATGGAAACCACAAAATTAAACAAAATACCGAAGGATAATGATAACAGTGGCGATGAAAATGGTGAAGATATTTGCATTTATATCCAAGAATCATATGGTTCATTGAAATTGAATGAAGGTTGGCCGCAGTTTACAGCTTGTTCTAACTGGTTGGGAGACTGAAGAATTGGATGAGTTTCGTTGTTATAAGTGCTAGGGCTAGTATCTATTATGGTACCCGGTTTTACCCATGCTATGGGGTAAAACCGTAAAAACGAATCATATTTTAAATCGTTATTTTTTTGTATTTATTCTTCTATTAAAAAAATTGGATATATACTATTATTTAATAAAGAGTTTATGCTAATGCATCCAAATTGCAATTTCTTTTTTACATTAATAATATCAAAGTTATGAGCTTTTATCCTTAACAACCCGACTTTTCCCCGGTCTCCCCTACATGTTACGGGGTCCTATGGGTGTGAAAGCCAGGCGTTCAATACCGGCTCGCACAATCTTGCCCTTATCCCACTCCGGGTGAACAGGAATCTACGTACACCGGAATACTAGCATCAACTCTTCTCCGTGCATTCCACACGCCTATCCCAATGAATCGTAACGCGGTAGAGAGGTGGAAAACGGAGGCCAGAAATCATTATCGACGTACGCTGATTAAACGTCAGTGCGGGTTTCGTTGGAAAAGCGAAGGATCAAAGTTCGAGCCCCGAGATCGATAGAGAGCCAACCCTTTCGTACGTTTCCAATCTATATCCAATCCCCCGTCCCCTCCCTCTTCGAACAATGAGTTTTAAAATGCATAGAATCGAGGGAGCAACCCGAGCCTGTCCCGCGCACGCCGTTTCCCCGTCGATGGAGCGATGCAAATAATCTCCCAATAATGAGAGGCCAGGCTAATACACGATATCGGGACACCTTCTTGGCCGGACAGTTTATTCAACCGTGGCCAGCTGCCGTCGATACGCGTCGATACGCTCGCCCGAGGTAATCCCGAAATTTTTTTCTTTCGAGCGGACGCCCGTGGAAACGGCACAGGCCGTCAGATCGCAGTGACGGCTAACTGGTTCGCGGGCGAATCGACGTTGCAAATGATGTGTGCCAACAGGCAATGCACGATTCAATCGACCGTGTCATTCGAAATAGCCGATCGGACGAAAAGAGCGCGGTTAAACGATGGCTTTCGGTGAGGAACTGGTGGGGCATTAAGCCCCGATCCCGCGTGTACAACTGCGCGCCAGCGCGGAGCACGCTTGAAGCCGCGCTCCCACGTGTGGAATATGGCGATACGTGGATTGGCACTAAAGTCACGATATTTAAATTGAGAATTCACAGGTCAAGTGTATTTTATAGCCGCAGATTCCGCCGGCGGGGACGCGAGTTTATGGTGTTCCTAATCAATATTGCCCGTTTGTTTACCGGTGACGGAGATACCGGCGAATCGGGGGGGAGGGGAGGGAGGGGGGGGGGGAGGGTTCAACGCTTGCCGCGCGAACGGGAAATGCAAACAAGAAAATAATCGTCAACGCTCAAAGCGGGATAAAAATACGCTTTACGATGGGATCGCGTGTTAATGCAGGTGTAAGCAACCCGGTTCGGTTAGGTTCCTTCATCATCGATTCGCCCGGTTTCAGGGGCCGCCGCCTGGCAGATATAACTCGGATTTCCCAATAATAGGAGGTAACTGGGTAATGGTGCCCAAAGCGGCGCGGTATTACTGTATACAGCGTCTAAATTATACCTTAGCCGGGCTATTTAAGCACGAAACGATGGAAGCAACGCCTGCCTGTCTGACGAACGGAGTGGGGGGGGGTCGTTCGTGCGGATAATTCGCGTGTCTTTTCGCGAGGGGGCCTCGGCGGAAGGATTTCGTACTCCGCTGACACCGCAGGTAGTGGCGATATATTCTGTGCGGAAACGAAGGGATGAAAAGGAAAGAAACACGATGGAATATGATACATTCGCCCTGGCCTCCTTTGACTCTCAACTCCCAGCGCCCGGTTTTAATTTAAAGTAAAGCCAAAGCGAGCGTCGAGCGCCAACGTTTCGCGGAGAAGAGCTCCGAGGCGCATCGGGTTCAAACGTATCCCGTATTCAGCCAACCGGAGTGAAAATTTCCAATTGCTCCCTCGGCGGAAGTGATCCTCGAGGCAACAAGGCGACGAGCCATTAATTCAAGCAACGATCACCTGCAGCCACGTCTGATGCGCCGCGACCCTTCATTTCTCCCGTCCAAGTGATCCTGGAGTGCAGCGGGGTGCGCCGGCAGCGAGAGGGATCAGCGAACGGCTGTCACGATTGAAAAGTCGCCGCGAAGCCGCGCGGGTTCTCCGCTCGATCTCGAGACGAAGGCCCGCGGTTCAGCGGTCCGCTTGTATCCGCGGTTATTAGCGAATAATTGATTTAAACCGATCGAACTGGAACACCCGACGCCCTCCGCGCCGTTCGACGCGAGGGCGAGCCAAGCGGCCGTCGCCTCCGAAGCCAACGAACGCGCGGAGAAGCTGCGAAGTGACGTTTCAAAGCAGCCTCGCAAACGGAATTCAAAGTCGCCGGATAGTTTCCGCCCGGGCTTCGCGCGGCTGCACGTCGCGATGGAATCGTTGGTGGAGTAATTTTCTCTAACAGCCCGGTCCTTTTGGATCACCCGCGCGAAACACGGCTGATGAAAGTTCGTCCCTCGCTGGGGGGTGAAACTTACTCGATCAAAGCGCCTGGGGAAGATTGGCAGAAGAGGCTCGCCGGGGATACAAGGCTGGGTGACGTTTTAGAGGGTGTTCGGGTTTAGGTAGCTCGGTAATAGGGGGAAGGGGCGAGAGGGTGTGTGTCTGGAAATAGAGAAGAATAGCTCCCCTTTCTTTGCCCTCTTCAGGGCTGTTTCTCGCGCCTACAATGTCCCTTGTCTTTGTGTTCCGGTTGCTCCGAAGGGGGCGTAATTTAATACTAGGCACTAATTGGTCACTTGTAAGGGGGGCTAGTCACGATACGCTGCGTGGTCGAGCACGCGGGGGGGGGGGGGATGGGAACCTTGAAAACGTAGAGAGTGGATACCTCGCGCGTGACACGGTTTCTTTGGCCCGCGACGAGATAAGTCATGCCTGTGCTGATTCTATCGAGAGGATGCGGCTGGAGGGGGTTGTTATCGAAGGTGGATTGCGGTATTGTAGTTGGGGGGGAAGGAACAAGAGGCAGGGATCAGCAGAAGGTTAGCCTTTTAAATATTCTAAGTTGAAAGTCCGTCGAGAGTCTTCTATTGGGAGGTGAGACAACTAGGAGGTTTTTATCGAAGGTGAATTAAGGTAAATGTCCTGGACACGTCCCAGTACTTGGACACTAGTGCAAATAATACTGATTATTACATTTAATATTCACTTTATCCATAAAAGAACTATTTTATTCAGTTCATATTCATATTTTTCTTAGTAAACTTGTAACACTCGTAATAAAAATAAATTTTCTTGAACTCTCCAGTTTACACCATTTAGTATTTGACTTCCAGGCCGCGGACACCTAGGCAAATGTCTAGATGTTGCATTTTATCTGCACATTATTAAAATGTCCACCATATGAGTAATTGAATGTATGAACACAGCATTTTTGCTGTGTATATGTAGTTGGGTCAGCTTAAAGGTAGTTGGAAAGCACCATTATGTAATTGCAGCTCATTTTGATTTCACATCTTTTTTTCATTTTGTAATTATTATTATCTTCTATTTTTTATGATTTATTTGATTTCACGTACTTGGCGTAATTTTTTTACTTTTTTGAAGTTTTTTATGGGGATAATCCTTACTTTATGTTGAATATTTTCCTCTCTATTTGTTATTGATACTATTTTTAGTGGAGGTGCGATTTAGGAGACGGGTTTCCTAAATCGTACCTTTTACAGTATGTGACAAAACGATTAATAACAAATTAATTTGTTCTGAATAAAAGGTTAAGCGTATAATAGTAGGTGCCTAAAAGATCAAGCTACAATATCCAATAATCATTTGCGTTCAAATTAGTTCCAAATATGAAATATAACGTAAAATGTCGTTAAATAAATCGATTTGTATAACTGAAAAATTCTCAAACGTGTGTCCGCGGTACCTTAAATGTCCAGGTACTGGGACGTTTACCTTATGACGAATTGTAGTGAAATGAAGAAAAGTGAGGGGGGTAGCTCCAGAAGTTTAATATTTTCCATTTTCCGGGTTGAAAATCGTTCTTGGCGCGCCACCCTCTGCAGACGCCCACCCATCCTCGTTTTCGCTGCTAGCCTACGGCCGGATCGAAATCAACTACCATTCAAATCTACCATGGTGTTATCCCCGAACCAGAGACGTCCCAAAGGGTTTCGAATTCGGCTTTGGCAAAGGATCGTAAGCTCTATGAATAATCCACTCCACCTGCGACACGTCGCGCACACAAGTCAGAGGAAATCTCGAATGAAATTTCTACGGAGCAGGAAGCGTTAATCCTAAAACTCCAGGAGCTCCGCTAATCTTTATGGCGCCGGAGGCGAATAAAGTGACCTTAATCTCTCCCCTATTTTCGACAGTCAACTGTGTAAGCTTCGAGGAAACCCCTGGCCGTCCTGCTGGGCTCGTTAGGACGCGTATAAACGCCAACTATATCTAGTGTCCACCAGAGAAAAAAGATATTGGACACCTGTACCCGTAGCCCACCGTCTAAGACAACTACACACCGGACGATAAAAGTCTACCACTCTAATATAATAATTTCAACCCTCCAAGTCGATGGACATCTTCAAATCTAAAACTATCCACACCTGGAACCCGCGGACAAGAATAATTATGCGCCCTTATACCCAAAACACCCCAAATATCATTAACACTTTGACTAGAGCACCTCGGCGTGAGAAGACGCCCACGCCATCCGAAGTGTTCATAACACCGTCTCCACCCCCAAATCGATGCACATCTTCAAAGGTAACACTAGCCACCTCTGGAGCCTTGAATAAAAAATAATACAACGCCCTGGAACCCCGAATGCCGAAAATATTGCGTCACCAATATCCCCCTCGCCCCAATATCAACGCCCAGAAACATTTCCTTTCCCTCCCTTTCCTTTCCCGCGCCCCGAAGTAATAAAATTGCTTTCGCAACAGGAGCCAGGAGCTGTCAAGTCCCATGCCCAGCTCCGTCCGAAAGGCCACAACGGGATACAGTTTCAACCCTCCGCCGTGCGACGGTGCCAGGAAACTGTAGAAGCTGACACAATCCCCGAGCTGTCCGTCAAATCGATATCCCCGTATCGAGTTCCAGGGAACTGGGGCGGCCGCTCGATCGCGATCCATCGGAGATCGAGCGCTGGTCTCGGGATTCCAAGGAGACGGCCGGATCCCGGATCGCCGAGGAGGATCCAGCTGAGTGGCTGGCCGACCGACCACCGACCGCACGCGACTGGCATTATCAATTATTTATTTCGCCGTTTCCTGCCAGGAATGGTCGCCTCCACGCGGTAATCGATTCCCTGGTTTACAGCAGCCGGAGATGGATCGGTATCGACATTGAGACGGACGTGAAAAAATTCCCGGCTATCGACGTTGTCAGACATTCGTCGCGGAGTCACGTTTTTATCGGGGACGTACGCGGAAACCGTGGACGAGGTACGGTGACGATAAAATGACGGCGGAATGTGGAGAAGATAGGTGAATAAGTGCCTCCGACTTCGTCGCTGTCGAGGATATAAGTGGCACGAATTCGCTGGTTGCAACGTGCTCCGAGTGGTTTTGTGGTATCATCTCTGTAGATAGAGAGAAGCTGAATTTCCTGTGAATCTTTTAAGGTTGCAGCACGAAGTGATCTAAGAATGATGTGAAGCTGGGATATCGAAAGTGTTCTGTGTATTTCTTTGATATCACATCTGTTGTGTTATTTAAGAATTACTGAGAGACTGGAGATCCCATGAATATAGTTATAATACTCAGGATTGCAGGAGGAAATGATAAAAAAAAAAAAAACAGACGCAACGATGTCATACTGTTTTGCAAAATCTCAGAAGTGATGATAAAAAATTCAAGTCCTATGAGATGCGAAAAATAAAATGTTTCCTTAGCAGTTTAGAATTCAGCATCACCTCTTACTTCTCCTACTGGAGGCGATCTGATTTGGAATCGAGGTTACGATCGCCTTATACCGAAGGCAAATCCTTCGAGCTGAATCCTCGATACGATCTGAATCACTACGGCGAGCATCTCTTGCTCGTTTTTCCTCGATCGCTGTCGATCATTCGGATCGATCGTTTTAGTCCGTTCTAGACGACTGTATGTCTGATAGAAACAATAATTTACAAACCTACGCTATAAGATTGAATTCAGACGAGCGATGCAGTGTCGTTGCGATTCCTACATATATGCATATAGAGAGATTCACACGTGTCGCAATTGTTTGCGGCAGTATTGTCATATCTCACAAGCGTCGCACGACGCCGGATCGCTCGTTTCAATTAACTCTAATATAATTCCACTCTGACTTGTTTAGTTTTAGATTTAGTTATAAAACATTTATTAACAGTGTTCACACTGCAGCCTCGCCTTCACCTTTTCTTCTCCCACATTACTGAATTCACATAAATTTTCCTGTGATGAATAATAATAAAAAAAACAGCAGTTTTCCTTGAACACAACGATGTTTACATAAAACGTCAGACTTATGTATATTATCAGTTAATAAACTATCGCACAGTGATCAGCTACTTGCAACAAAAGGGTAACGATCGACTATAGCAGACTCTCCGGTTGTAACACCCTTATCCCCCACATTATCACGGTAAAGAAACCATAATGTTTCCTTTCAGACGGTTAAACTTGAAAAAGTTTTAGCATCGATTGTAGAGGAATGACCCATTCGTGTAATTATGTTAGAGGAGGGTAATGGAGCCGAGCGATTAAGGTGTACGCGTCTTTCTTCACGCGAGCAGTAACGATCGCGCAACAATCGTAGCTCCTATAGTGGCCAAGTAGGGGCAGTCCGTCACCTGTTCCAAGTAAGCTCCACTGTTGACAGACGTTCATGATTAAAGGGCAGCACTGGCCACCAGAGAACTTAGCGTTAGCGAAACCGCCATAAGATAATCAGTCGTCTAACCCCGTTTCAAGGAGAGCGAGGCTTTAACATTCTGAAACTTTCTCTTCGACTTGCTTGTCACTATACAATGCTTCCTTGCTTAACCGACAGTAATGCAATTTTATTGCTACCTTAACTGCGAATTCTGTGGGCACAAATTCGATTCCCGTTCGAAGCTCGCGCGTAGTTTCAATAATAAATGATTCCAAGGGCGTCCGTAGACTTTTATCCAGGAGGGGGCAACTTTAGGGTGAGAATGAAGAAAAATAAAGTAATGAAAAAACGAGTTGCGCTTGTTTTTTTTTACTCATTTTGTGGTGTCAATTTAATTAAAAATTTAAATCCGAAATTTAGAAATATATATTCAGTTTTTTTAGTATAAACTTAATAAAGATCAGGTTTTGAAAATAAGCGATTTTTTCACAAAAGCCAGGGAGGGGCAACTGCCCTTTTGATTCCATCTTTCAATTTGTAATCAATTCTTCCACTTCCAAATAAATTCAAAATTGATTACGGATAATTCTCCGCTTATATTATTCTTATTACTGTTCATAGTTTAAGCTCTCTTTTGACAGCTGCTGTAAAGTGTAGGGAAACTGTGCTGGCCGTGTTTATAACCGGGGAGGAATGCAGACAAGGGCGGGCGGCGGAAAATCAGGCCGACTTATCGCGGTCTAGCCTTCTTTCCGGCACGAGAACTGGGGAATCGGCAGTCCAGCGATCGACAGTGAGCAGCGCGTGGATGAATGCAGACGGAAGCGGGTACGAGCTGTTCGCGGGCAGGAATAAAGTTCGCCGTCCCAGTTTCCAAGAATATCAGCTGCTGTTCCGGTGACAATGCCTTCCGAACCTGACAGTCGCCGCGCGCACCCTGAAACGCCACGAAATTCGCCCCTTTGTCTCCCTGGTCCCTTAATCACTCGGACAAAGGGTCGCTCCCTAGCCAGCGGAATGAATTTTTCCTGGGACGATGGGCCAAACGGGGTGCAAAATAATAAGGAATGCTCGGCGCAGAATATTGCTGCGACGTGAGTTTTCGAATTTTTTGAAGGGGTGGAAGAGTTTGATACATCGACAAGGACAGCTGGAATATTTATCAATCGAAAGCTCCAAGCACGAGGAAGAGATTCACTCCGGTGAATATTATTACCGAACGTGTAAAAAACTTGAAGAATTTTTAAAAAGGGTCTTTGGAAAATGACATATCAAATCTATAACATCGGTTAACGAGCAAAGTCTGCACCCATCATACCCGCAATAAATTCAGCAGCACTGAGAAGGAGAGGTTCCCAGGTGTCCGCCTCCGATTGTTTTGAATTTTGGATATGTTTTAGAGGACCGAAAAATAAGAAATACGTGTCTTTTTATTTTGGCCTGCTTGAATGTTTAGGGAGTGAAACCACCCTCCAAAGTTATAAGATTTTCAGGCGTTCATCTCCGATTGCTTTCGTTTTTGGATATGTTTTAGAGGACCGAAAAATAGGTAACACATGTCATTCTATTTTGGCCTATTTGCATGTTCAAGGTGTGAAACCACCCCTCATAGTTAGCCCCTAATAACGGTGACTGACGACAAGAACATCGTCCATACAGCAAGTTACGACGCAAATTAAATTTATATAAAGTTTTACTCCACACAATTTTTGTACCCCGTATGAACTTTGGGGAGTGGTTTCACCCCCTAAATATGAAAACGGGCCGTTATAAAAAACACGTATTTCTTATTTTTCGGTCCTCTAAAACATATCCAAAATTCAAAGCAATCGAAGACGGACACCTGAGAACCTCTCCTTGTGAGAGCTAATTGCCTCGTCAAACACACGTCCACCACCTCCGCAAGAAGTACCTATTCGCAAGTGTGTAATGCAACGCCAAAAGCCAAACTATTCCCACACCGTGTTACTTCCACTTGAGCGCCAAATTAACTAGACAACAATCGACAGAGGCCTGGAAGGAACACGTAAGGGGGCGAATAAAGATCCGGCCCGAAAGGGGGTCAAGCGACTGCGCGTTCCGCGAGGGTTCGAATAAAATTTTCACGTCACCCCCCGTTGCTCAAGGCTGAGCCTCCACGTGCGCGGCCCTCCCTGAGAGTACCAAAGCAGACGTCCCGACGAAATGTCACCAGAGACGTGGGTGGGGCTCGGTCTGAACGTCACCGGGCAAGGACACGACGGAACCTCGAAGGAACGGCTCGCGAGGACACCTTGAGGGGACTGGTTCCTCTTGTTATAGCAGCGGGAAGACACGATCCAGACGGCGCGTATCGATTAACGATTACCCGCCATTATTTCGGCATCGAGCGCGGTATTTCTGACGGGAGACGAAAAATACGACTCGATAACGGCAACGACTGCGTCAAGTAATGGATCTTGGCACCTCTGAGGAGCTGCAGGGCAGAGTTGGGCAAAATGTAATCTAATTACAAATTACAAATTACGATTAAAATGTAGGGGAGGGCTGCCTATATCAATATTTTACGTTATAATTTATATTTGGTACTAATTTCAACGCGAATGACTATTGGATATTGTAGCTTGATCCTTTAGGCACCTACTATTATACGCTTAAGCTTTTTTTCAGAACAAATTAATTTGTTATTAATCTTTTTGGCACATACTGTAAAAGGTACGATTTAGGCAACCGGTCTTCTAAATGTTACCTCGACTAAAAATAGTATCAGTAAAAAAAGAGAAGAAAATATTCAACATAATGTAATGATTATTATATAGTTACATATACATATGTATATGGGTCACATACAGGACGCAATAACCTATGAATATGATATATGTACATAATCTATATAACATACGAGGTGTCAAATCCTACTGGTACGATTTAGGAAACATGATCAATTTAAACTTTATAATGAATGTAATATGGACTTAAAATGAATGTAAAATATTTTACATTAAACCCGCTTTTTGGAAAATAAAAAATACAAGACAAAATTGCATTGTTTGATTATTATCAGCTAAAATAAAGTGGTAAAAAGTTACATCAATCATACCTGATTTTTTAAAATGTTTATAGCACGCACAAAATAGGATATAAGCTCAAAAGGTTTTGTTTCCATTTCTTATTTCGCATTTACTTGATATTTTTATTGTCAGTTGTCGTTTACATTCATTAATTACTGAGAAATTGATGAGGTACGATTTAGGTGACCAGTACGATATTGATTACACATAATTTTCTGTAATCGTTAATTTAGGTTGTTGACCACAATTTTGTCAACTAACTAAATTAACGATTACAGAAAATAATGTGTAATCAATTACACAATTACATTTTAATCGTGATTTGTAATTTGTAATTAGATTACATTTTGCCGAACTCTTTCTGAGGGGTGATCCTAAACTGGTTGGCGAAATTTTAGGGGTTCAGAGCAGCGTTTTTTATGACAGAGATTTTTGACAGCTGCGGTCTTTTAGATTTCTTCCTCTGCAATTATTATTGCCGCTGTACTCCAGTTTCAGCAGGGTGCATGGAAGAACTGGCCGAGTCTTTGGAGGCGAAAGTGGATGTGGGATTTGCAGGTGAAGATTCGTTTGGATAGGGAGCATGTCCGCTGGGTATTAATGAAAATTTAAAACGTTCCCTCTGTTCCACTCCAATCCACTCCAGCCTGCTAGTAATCTGTCCCCCTCGTAGTCAGAGATTGCTCCAGCCGGCGATATAACACGGACGGCAATCCTCGAAGACGTTTTTACGCGCACAATAAAACCTTAATCCGCGGCCCGTTTAATCCAAACGACCGCTCCCTTTAATTATTCTCGGATAACGAGATTTCCCTGCACTTCGCGAGCAGAAAGTTCGCCGAAGCTCGCCAGCCCGGAGCTTATACGGAACAGTTTCATTGTTTCAGCCCGTGCAATCGATCCCGAAGAAGTGTCCTCGACGTGGAGCACCACAAAAAGGTAACCCTTGCAGACTTCATGGGGCGAGTCTCTGCGTCTGAATTCTACCGGACCTCCCTCTAAATTTTTCAACAAATTCTACCCAACCATTGCGCAAAAGTCGAAGTGAAGCCCGCTAAATATTCGAGTGACGCGTTAAATAAATTTACACCCAGTACAAATATTTGTTTATTTACTTTAATAAATTTAGATATTTACTAGATGCACCGACATCTTTCCAGGAATGTTTCCTTGTAAGCCTCCCAAATTTCAACCACCCGAATTAATTTATCACTCGGAGAAACCAATCGAACCGAGCTTTCGCCATCGATAACCTTTAATTGCCTTTAAAGGGCCAAGAATCATTTCCGACTGTACATTCCCAACATTTCTGTCCTACAATTTCGAGGGGCTGCAATTTTCCCACCACCACGTGCGCGCCATAAAGAACTGGCCACCGCGGGATAACGCGGGTCTGCTAGTGGACGGGGAGAAAAATGGTATCGATAGCGGGGCTGGGATCGCGTCTACGCGCGTTCAAATTCCCAGGCGGGGCTCGTAATTTTCGCGGCGATAACCCGCGGCCGTACGAAACGCGCGCACACGCCCGTACAATAATCGCGAGTGGCCCCGATATACGACTCCAATATCCCCGCGACGAGCACGCGGTTATGACTGTGACATTTCTCCGCTGGTGTAGCGAAATTCTGGCGCCGTCAATTATTTATAGCCGCTCTAAACATACCGCTGAACGCGCGGGCGCGCGCCACTGCTATTGAATTAGAAACCAGTGATGGGCTTCAAGACGATTCGAATCGCGCCGACCGTATCGCGAACAGTTCTGCCTGTCTAGTTTCGGTGGGAGTCGAGTGCAGCGAATTTTCACGCGTGGGAAATGATATGCTAGGGCTACGTTGAGGCTAGGGATTAAGTTTCAAAGGGGTGAGATTTTTGTGGGGCCTTTGGGATTTTTAAGGGAAATTGGATAATCGAATGACGAGGGGAAGATTTGTTGAGACTTGAAGAAACAGTAAATAGTCTGTTAATTCCTTTTTAACCCTCGGTTGTCACACCTATTTTTTTTTTTTTTAGTTGTCACACTGGGTCGATCCACTCGACCCGACCCAATTTTCAATCAGATGGTATTTAAAGAGTATCTGTTAAATTAAGGGAGGTTCTGCATTGTGGGACCGAAAATAGATTTTTTGTTTTTTGCATTTCTCAAAATATTTGGACCTTGTATGAAGAAGTGGAAGAACTACTATATAGCTCTGGAGGATGCTAAATATTGTAAGTAGTTGTACTTTTATATCAATCTAATATGAAACATTAAACTTGTTTTTCACGAAACAACATTTTTCGACATGGCGTTTGAGAAATCTCGAAGTCCAATGAAGCTATTGCATCGACCTTGTACACACATGTCCGGCAAACGTCAGTCTATCTGTGGAACTAAGATTATGGCTGTATCTGTTACCGTTCTTTTTTTATTTAAATAATTCCTTGCGATTTTTTGACGAATTTCGAACTTTTCTTCAAAAGGCTGCCATTTTAATAATTTTTCATTTTTTTCTGAATTGTTCTAGTTCCATAGATAGCCATGATCATGCAGATCAACGCTCTTCACACGCACACCTTTTTTGTATAGCCTCATAAAAATTTGTAATAATACTTCAAAGTACAATAAAACAACTTGCCAAATTTCAAATAAATCCGTTCGACAGTTTTTTTTATAAAAGATTCGCAAATATCACCTACTTTTTCGGTCCCACACTGCAGAACCCCCCCCCTTAAGTCGCAGAAATTTCTGAGAGAAAGTTTGAACATTGTAGAATACATGCTCTTCGTTGGAAATTAATATTTAAACTGTCATGATATTTAAACAGTAGTGCCATTTTCAACGATGCCTAAAATATGTTTTACCTCAAAGTCAAATCATTTCGACACACTGTGACAACCGAAGGTTAAACTCCCTTCACTACCATCTACGTATCTATTTCTACTAGCTGATATCTCCCCACTCGCCTTAAGGTTTGAGTAATATTCGAAGTAACTCACAGCAGAGATATCTAGCCGCGGTAGTGCGCACCAGTGGCACCAGGAACTATAGAATTCCACCCACGAGATTATTTCCGTGCGACTATCCTCTCCATCGTCGCTTTCCTCCCATCGAGTTCCCGTTTCGCTCGATCTGTCGACGGTCGAATTAGTCAAGCGCGTCGCGCGGCCGTCAAATGCTCGTTATACCGTATGTAAACAAGTCCTTGATACCCGAACGAAGGAAGACCGCGACGGCAGTCGATCTTCGCGGATTTCGAACTTTTGAAAATCTAAAACTCGTACATCAACGTAATCTTGCATCTTTTAACTCTCGAAGATAGACATCCGACAAACCCTTCACGGACCAAAGCTGTGCATCTCCGCGCCTTGTTTTAATCTTCACCTTCCTTTTCTACACTTCAATAATATTCATTATCACTCCACGCTGCCATTCGCTTTCCTAGTACCTCTTCGCCGTTTTCTATTAGCGTGCACAGATGAAGTGTGTCCCAATTAGAGCAACCGAATCGAAGATGATCGCCTCAGAATCCGATACATCAGGCTGACAAGTGGTCCGGGTCCGTTCGAGGAACTGATTCTGAAGCGAATCTCGTTAACGACGTGACATAGGGATACGCGAGTCGCGAAGCAGCCCTGACGGCCCTAATATAGCCGCGTCGCTGGGATATCTGCCTCCAGCGAAGTCGCGAACAGGCCGATTGGAAGATTAAAAGAAGCGACTTCGATATAAACGCCCGTCCGCGGCGCACCGCGGCCGAAAATAAGTCTGCCTTCGATCCGAACCGCCCAGAAATAATATCCGCGAGGTGGAAGCCACGAAGAGGGACACGTCCACGGCGAGCCCGCTCCGTTTCGTATTTCCTTCGATCGACAAGCCTCCCCCTCGTGCTGGGAAACGACAGGGAAATTTAACATGGCCGCGCGACTCTTGGACCGTCGCGAAAAACGATCGACATTCTGTGCCGCGCGGAGAGGTTCTCGGAAAGGGTGTCTAAAGAGGGCCGGATTCAAAGGTCCCGGCGTTAATTAATTCGGGCTTCGCGTCACCTTTGATTCCGAGTTGGCCACTCGATAATCAGGGCTCAAGTGTTTTATTAACGAAGGCTGAAACGGACGGAATATCTCTGTGCGCTGTATTTTATGCTTTCGTCGACATTTGATAGCTGGAGATTTGAAATTGGGTAGATACATACTTGAGCAGTTAGAGAAAGATGAAGGTGGTATGCCATGGTTATTGTTATTATTATTATTTCAACGGTGGTATCCTACTTATAACAAATGAATATTAAGGTAAAGCACATAAATAAATGTTGATAAAGAACATAAATAAGTGATATACATATTTAATTTTAATACGAATTTCTTAATTTCTTATTGGGAATTAACCCTCCGTGGTCGCACCTTCTTATAACTACAAATTAGTCACACCGGGCCACTGCACCCAGCGTCATTTTTTGACTGACCATTTTCGTATTTTTGAATCTTTTAATTTTTGAATGATAAATGTACATTCGTAATTCTCTAATAGTCTTTTTCTACGACTGTAAATTTTGATATAATGAATTTTGTATTCGAGAAAATAGTTGTAGGTAAAAGCGATTTGTCGTTAAAGTTCACAAAATTTTCAAATTTTATTATGAAGGTGTAGAACTTTTCAGAAATATTGGCAAATACATATCCTGGGGTGCGATACACCCCGCGTGACCACGAAGGGTTGATGTACCTGTAGGTACTCCGAGTACCCTCGAATGGAATGAACCCCCAATTTGCAAGCGAGCTAGAGAACAAGTGTAGCAGCTCCAAAACATGCCACAGGATCGTTACAACCCCCTAAGCACGCCCCCACCACAAAACAATGGCGCGCCCTCGATCAAGCTCGAGCATCGCGATTTCTTTCGCAACCCCCTCCCCCAAGCAGTTTTCGCCATCCCCTACCTTCCCCGCCACGCTCCAAGCTTAATCCCCGATTTCACGTGCGATTGTAACGAGCAGTCCCCTTCAATTATTCACACACCCCCTCCCCAGCCCAGTGGGACACGAATATCCACCGCTGCGCGTGCAATTTTAATTCCGCGGGCCGAGAAATTGCGGCTGTATCGATTAAACTTCAACCCCCCCGCAGCTGAGGCCCCGTTAGGATTAAAACACTTGCAGGGCGCCTCCTAGGAGGCAGAAGCTGGCGGGGCGTGGATCTTTTAAGGCTTTGTGGCTTCGCCGGGAGAAGACGGTCTGAATCTCTGAGGACGATTATCGGATTGCTACGCGAAGTTCCCTTGCGCCCGGGCATGCTGGTGCTGCGGTCGTTAACTTCCAACGGAAGTCGAGTGCCCTAGGTGTGAAAGAAGAAGCTCTGGGGCTAGGGAAAAATGCGTCAAAGGATAGTAGAAGTTCGCTAATTTTTTATAGAAGCAGGTTCAAATTCTTGAGTAGAGATCTTGGCTGAGAACGGCTATTGTTTTTAACAAAAATGGAATAAAGGGAGGGCGAGGCTAAATTAGACCTGGGTTTCCGAGGGAGATTAATTAGATTAGGGGGTGAAATCCATTCTTAAAATCGTCGTTTTTTTTTTAAATTTCTTTTAATGTAACTTATTTTTCTTTTGGTAGTGTGATACCGTACACTGGGGGAACATTGGCAGAAAAGGAAAAAAATAGTACAATCACAAACGATGAAATGTTATGATTGGATACCTAAACCAAATTTAAAAATGTTAATTGAAAAAATAAAAATATAAAAATATATAAAAGAGAGTTCATTGAACATAAAAATGAACAAATTTAAGTGTTCGTGTAAGTTCGGATGTGGTAAAACTTTAACTTTTTAGTGCTATTTATATGTGATATGTCAATGTTACTCGGTTACGGGGTAACATTGGCAGATATTTAACATGTGTTGAAGAAGGAAAAGGACAAAAATTTGATGCATTTTTACACTTTTAGTGCATTCACAAAAGATGCATTGTTATGATAGGATACTTAAAGCAAATGTAAAAATGTCAATTTTTATATTATATAGCGAAATGTTCCAAAAACATGCCAATGTTCCCCCAGTTTACGGTACACCATAAAAAAAAACTGAATAATTTTCCCGTAAGAAACAAAAATTGTTCCTCGCAGACTTCATTATGCTGTAAATTCACGCGAAGTTTCATTAAAATCAGAATTTTCGGATAGGAAATGTCGCCTTGTTGGTTGAAGCCTGAATTATATCAATTTGATTAGATCTTGATGAAGTCTGGAGGGACGCTGAGCTAATTCTGGACCCGAACCAGACTATATCTAGACTTAGAATGGGCTGGTGTCTATTGAGACTAAATTAGATTCACTTAGGTCTGAACTAGGTCTCACTTCCATCCATTGAATTAAAACCATGTTAACTCTTATTTGTACCGCTATCAAATCTGTATTAAAACTACACCAGGGCTATACTGAATCTAAGGTAACACCGGGCTGAAACTCCAAATTATGTTCAACCACCCCCAAATAATAGTTCCAACGCTAACTACCACGCGATTGTCCCACATTTTCTATTCTATATAAACCATTCTTAATTCAAGCTTTAACGACGCATTTAATATTCTAACGAGCTTGCATATCTAAAGGTTATACTTATTAAAAATTCTAAGTACCAAGTGGTGGTCACTGGGGACCCCTATAAAATCTTCCCTTTCCCGCAAAAAAATCTCTCTCTGCAGCACAAAGAATACCAAGATATCCAGAATACTTAATGTAAAATTTTCATACTTATACAGAAGATGCCGTGTACTTTTACCAGAAAAAAATGTTAAACGGTAACAGTCAAGGAAAATAGTTTAATGAAAAAAAGATTTTGGTTGAATAATCAAAACGTACTTTCGCACCGATCTACCGAGAAACACCCAACGCGCAACCCCCTCGCAAGCACCCCGGCAACCCCCCACAACGACCATTCGAGCAACAATTCCAAGCGGAACAGAAGATCAAACGCGTTTCTCCGTGCAGCGTCTAAATCCGTCGTTCAAAGGAGCGCTTCTTTCCGTTCGGTGCTCGCGATGATTATTTATAGTAACAGCTTCCTGGTGGAACACCCCGGAGCCCGTTGCTTCCCGCGCGGTCCCGCCGTCTCATTAGGACGAGGGAAACGGCCGTCGCGCGTACGGCAGACGATGAGAATTCCTGAAACCGCGTGTTGCATAGTTCTGCACGGGCCTATTTTCGTCCTGTACCGCTCGCTATTATTAGGAGCTGCCATGGTCGGAACAAGGGAAGGGCGAGCGCGACAGAGACGCGGGATCCCTGGTAAATAGGTGTGTTACATCGCGCAGCATCCCCGTCGCCGGTTAAAACGTGAGTGCGCGCACGTGCGCGCCGAATTTGTACAACACGATCGCGAGCATCGCGAGAAATTGGAGAACACCCCCCTCGACCAACCGTGCCGCCGCTCTGCGCCCCCGAGAGAGCCAACGTTCCATTTTCCATGTACTATAACTATGTGCGCATGTTACTTTTTTACAAAGCTGATGAACATTTTAGAAAAATTAATCATTGGCACCACCGAGCACCAAGCTTTAATAAGAACACAACGGCGAAGTGACTTTCGAGCCAAGCAACGTGTTACGGGGCACAAGGGCGGCGCTGCGCGCTGGGTAAGGGTTTAATCGGCTGGGGCGTCGATTTAATAAATATCGAGCGAATGGAATGCGAGGGTAACAGGGCCGAAGTGCCACTTTCACGAGTACCGTTAACCCTCTGTAACAGAGCTGCGCTGCTCGATGGCAATCGGTAGGTTTTTAGTTCAGTTGCCTTTCAGGGTTGACGACCCCTCCCACCGGTGGAAAAAAAAAGCACACGCCATTGAGTCGTCGGGTTTTGTACGAGTCGCGGAGGATTAAATATCGCGGAATAACGTGGCACAGATTCGCAACACGCCGGGTATAGAACATAGGGAGGGATGCCACCCCCACCCGGCGCGAAATTCAACACGGGGAGTATTTGTCGTTGTTAATCAGTGGCGCGCGAAAAATGAGCGAGCCTGCCTCTGGGCTAATGAATTTACGCGGGAATCCTGTGATTTCGAATTTCCTCTGGCCGTCGAGGACAAATTTGACCCCGATGCTGGTGAATCGCGCGATTAATCAGCGCAGCGCTCCAGCTGGAAACTTTTGAATACACGCCGGCACAAAAATCATCTATTCAGATCCCTTCCTCCCGATTACCACGCATATTAAACACAGGACTAATCTAAATCACACGCACGCTCTGCATAAAGAAACGGCTCATAAAAATGCAAACCCTTATCGCCGGCGGAGGATTGCGTGCCACCCTCGAAATCCCCCTATGTAGATTCAAATGTATTAAGCTGTGGACGAGTTTCTTCAAACTACGACCTGATAATCTCCTTTTAAAAAATAACGTACGGTAGTGGTGAAAGAAAAGTTTAATAACTCCACGATACAAAATTAAAACTCAGCATTTATATTCCATAGATTGGGGATTTTCCAGAATATATATTTTCACAGAATAAGTAGTAGTTATCGAGTCGATAAGTTTTTAATTTTATTTTTGGCAAATTTCTAAAATCTAGAGCGTTCGTACTGTTCGTAGCATTTACATTCCATAGATTGGGGATTTTCCAGATAATATATTTTCACAGAATAAGTAGTAGTTATCGAGTCGATAAGTTTTTATTTCTATTTTTGGCAAATTTCTAAAATCTGGAGCGTTCGTACTGTTCGTAGCATTTACATTCCATAGATTAGGAATTTTCCAGAATATATATTTTCACACAATAAAAAGTAGTTATTGAGTCGATAAGTTTTTATTTCTATTTTTGACAAATTTCCCAAATCTGGAGCATTCGTACTGCGCAAAACAGTAATGGGTGCAGACTCAGAATTTGCAATAAATACCTAATTTATTATCAGAATCGCATCAACCTCGCACCAAACGATGTAGAATTTTTTTTACATATATCACACGTCATAACTCAAAAACCGTATAAAAAAAAATGGAGCTGCACCCCTTTCGCTGCAAGGTCCTCAAATAAAATTCTCCACCTCCTTTCAATTTCCACTGGAATTCTAAGAGGAAACTGGACATAAGGAACATTAACGTTGAATACTTCTAAAGAAGTGAAACCTCTGAATATTAAGAAGACGTGTTACTGATAAGAAAGGAAACGACCGGTACAAGCCCCGCCGGTGATAAAAAATTCAGTAACCCGAGGGGAGGGTTGGCGACGGGGTGGACGTGCAGAGGGTTGCGTGCAGCGGGCCAATCGATGCTTTCTTATCTTACGCAACCGCGTTTAATAATAATAGAGGGTGGCGTAAAAACACGGGACGATGTGGCGTGTGGATGTGAGCGTATCCACGGTTGCACACGACGAGGAGGGCCGCCGGGGTATCGATCGTGGGTCGCCACGGGAATGTCTCCAGGGAGGACCCCGCAGGACACGCGAGTCACCCTCTCAGACCGAGTGGAACCGAGTCAGGGCGGGTCGTGCCGAACACTAGGCCAGTCGGGTCGACCCCTTTCCATAAGCTAACAGAAATTTCTCTAACGACCCCATGGACACGGGGAATCGCCCCTCCTGCAGGCGCAGCAACGAGTTCCTTGAGTGAATCTTGGGGGGTGAAAGTGTGGTGCTGGGGGAACCATTGGTGGGGTAGTTCGTTAACAGTAGTGGAAGCTCCAGGGGTTATTTCTATGGTTGCCTGTAAGGGGTACTTAAGAATACATAGAAACCTTTGAAATTTACACTGGGGTAGTTTTACACTGGGATTTATAAATATTAGGACACCTGCTCTGTGGAGTAATTGTGAAAAACGTTAGAAATTTATTGAAGAGCCCTCGCAACTTTCACTTTATCTGGTATTTTAAATTAAAAACAGCGAAAGTTATTCAATCTGCACCGAATATCGCATTTTGTGGGAAGACAACGGGTGTTCTAATTCTTACGAGCGGCGGTGTATGTATAGTAGTAGTTACAGAAGCGTGTGATGGAAGTCTTTACTTGGGAATATTTACTCTCTTCTTGGGAGCCGTGTTTGTTTATTCTCGGGTATTTCTACTCGGACGTCAGGGTCCTATGGGGTGGTCTTTTCATCCCAGTTTCAGGGAAACTGGTAATGCACGCACATCCGAGGATTCGGGTATTAAAGTTCATCGCACACCGCGGTGACCCCAAATGGAGATTTACCCGCGACACAGGCTCGAATCAATTACATTAGAGGAATAGAAGAATCAATGCACCCTGTCCATAGCTCCGCCCCACGTGCACCTATTGGCAATTTTCCATCAAGGATCGATCCAGCGACTCCCTCCGAGGCAGGGAGAACCGAGCGGCGAGAATGCCCCCGGGGGCACGAATGGCAAATATTTGCAGGAACTTGGTATTCGCAGGCATTTTTGCCAGCCGTTGCCAGCGCTCATTGTTTTCAACCTAGCAGCCCCGAGTGGGTGGAGAAAAAAAAAAAAAAAAATAGGGAACACCCCGAAATAGGGCCCGGGGAATCCGCGACGGCGATGTGATCGACTGGAAGGTTGCGTAGGTATGCACCCCGGCGCATAATAATTAGACGGTATTAACGAGCTCGTTAATTAATCGTGCGAACGATCGACCCGCGAAATCTCATTAAATTGCACGACCCATCGAACCCATAGGCCCCTGCCCATTCCGTCAACCCCGTCCCCCGCCACCGTCACCCTGCGATATTTCAAAACGAGAATTCATCCCCCTCGGTCGATTCCCTGGGAACATCCTAATATTCGACCACTCGAAAGGGAACCAGAGGAATCACTCCATTCGCCGATCGATCCGCTATCCACAGCTTATCGGGCCTCCCCCTGGGCTGATAAAGCGATAAGATTCCGATTGCAACCCGATTTCGCATTTTTCCTCGCCGCTCGTCAATTGCTCTCCGGTCCAACGAACGGGAAACTCGAGGTAGAAATATTATGCTGATGAAAGGGAGCAGGGGTGTCGCGTCGCGTCGAGGTGTTCGATCAAACAGTTGATAAGAGACTTATCGTTGTATGTGAGAATTTTAGACCCGCTTCTGTATTGAATTTAGTAATTTATAGAACTGGCTGATTACGAAACGGGCGTGGAGAGGATTAAACGCGGCGGCGTCAGCTTCCACCGAGGCGCAAGCTGGCGACACGTTGCGAGTGGACTTCCTGCGCCGGGCTTGCCTTCGAATTCGAAGCGTTTCGCCGGAGTCAGCGAGCACGGAAGGGTTAAAGGTCGGCTGGCGGCGAGTTGACCGAGATATCGACGTTTTCGTGTGCCATTAACTCTTAATCGGAGGCAGAGCACCGAACATGCGCATCGCGAGTAACACTGCGAAACCGAAGGGCCATTCCCATCGACCACCACCACCACCCCCCCCCCTCTCCGCCCCTCGGAAATAAAGAGTCGCTTCTACTCTGTGCAAGGCTGTGCAGGATATTAATAAGTCAGTGACCAGAGATTGGAAGGTTAATCACTAGCGCGAAATTTCAATGAACAGAAGCAGGAAAATAATAAGCAATATAAAAGTTCCGTCAATTCCCGCGAAAGGCAGGCCACAGGCGGAATGAAATATTCAATATTTCCCGCGGAAGGCACCCCCGTGTCGCCATTGAAACTTCCGCCGTTAATTACGCGGCGAACACGCGCAATAGGCGAGGCAGGCTTTGCGAGGCGCGAGCGTTGCAGTTCAACGAGGCAAAAATTACGGTGGAAATGCCCATCGACGAGCACCCAGAGGCTTCTGCCTCGGAACCTGTGGCGACTAGTGTACTAGGGGGTGGCTCGAAACACCTCCAGCTTCCGGTACCCCGCCGGCCAATCCCTCGCGATCGTCTCCACCCCCTCGAAACGAGCATCCCCCGCCATTAGTCACAGACACTTCTGCGCGGTGACGTTATGAATTTTCGTTTTTTCTTTCATCGCCCACCCCTCCAACCCCCCCCCCCCCCCCGGCGCATTACCATACGCCGTTCTCCGCCTTTTTGCAGCCGGGAAAGCGGCGAAATTACCTCGTAAAGCAGGGAAGCCGGGCAGCGGTAACGGCTGGCAAAAATGTCGTCTTTAAAGACCGTAAAAGCTAAAGACGCCTCGTAATTTCCGCGACTACTAGGGAGCTGCTTCTCGGAGGAACAGAGAGCTACTACGAAGGGAAGAAATCATGAGATCTTGGGGAAGGGAAGTGGATTGTATGAATTTGATGCAACTGGGATCGCATAGTGGGGTCTAATTTGGGGTGGTTAAAAGTGGGGGGATGAAAAGTCGCTATTTGCGTGGGACTTTGAGGTGAGTACGTTTTAAATCGATCAGAGTGGGATGGAATTACTGCTGGGTTCAATTTGGCATACCTAAGTTCGAACTGAATTAGGGTAAACGCACTAATAAATTAACACTTAATGCCAATGGATGAACAATATTATAAAATTATGTTTGCACCATGATTGATTCCACGTGCTGCAAAAATTCTTTAGATATGAAGCAAGATATTGAAAGAAATCTCTAATTAATTAGTTGCTTATTTTAATAAATTATTTTACTCATTTTAATAAAAAGTGTCCATTCACTGGCACGTGTTCATTTACTGGTGCATCCACCCTATGCAGAACATTATGCAGATATTAGTTCTGCTATTTTTAACCGACTTTAAAAAGAAAGAGGTTCTCAGTTCGATGTGTTTGTATGTATTATGTTTGTCCGCGAATTTCTCCGTAACTACTGGACCGATTTTCGTGAAACTTATTGCATTTAGTTTAGCTGCAATCACCTTAGGTCGTGGAGAAAGAATTATAAAAATCGGTTAAGTAGTTTTGAAGTTGCACCAAAAATAAGAAATCTGTTTCATTATTACTGGAATCTTCCGTTTCTAACAAACGGTTCTTTCCTTTACGCGCCTCCTTTTGCAGGCCTGCCCATGTTTTTTAAAATAAATGTAGTTGTACAACTTAAATAATAAAAAAGGACAAAATAAAAAATTTAAGAAAAATTAAAACCGAATTCAAAGAAATAAAAAATGCACCGAAAAGTAAAAACTCAATTTTATCCTTACATAATCTATGGCTCTAAATTTTTTTAAGTCTGTGCCAGATTTATTGTGAACGACTTTGAGATTGGTTTGCGTTAACTACGGTTACAGGGACTTGGTCTTAACAGTAGATTTCTGAGTTCGATGTGGATGATATGAGGCACTGAAAACGAAAATGGACGAACGAAATGGAAAATTTTATAAAATAGGAAAAATGATTTTTTTTTTTCAAAGTGGATTACCTATTCCGCTTTTGTTCTCAATGCCTCGTATAAGAGACGCGTAGAACAGAGGTTCTTTTCCTTACCTCGAGCTCCTCGAACCGCAGTGAGAGACAGCAACGCGGAGCAAGGGTAAGAATGAAAATCCCTGTTTTAAAGGTCGTTAACGCCGAACGTCCCCGCAATAATCCTTGTAAATCCAGCAATTTCCCGTTCAACAGGTTCGCGAGGGGAGCAAGGAGCCGTGCATTAACACCAGAAATTCGCCTCCAAAAAGTGAGCACGCCCGCGCTTGTTCTCCGGCCCCCGATAATCCCTGATAATTCGATAATTTCCCTCGGAACAACGAGTCGGAAACGGGACTGTGGAAGGGCCTCGCGAGGGACTCTGCATAGCCTCGGGAAAAAGGTGGAGGCTGCGTCGGCACTTTGGAAAAATGGGGGCTGATATATCGCTGGCGGAGGGACCACTCACTTGCACGCTTTATCAGGCAACTCCGGTATACGCTGCTTGCAATAAAAACACCGTAAACTACCCTATAGCTTCTCGATATCGATTTATCTACCTTCGTTCTGCAACGAAGCTTGAATAAAGAAAGGGGGCGAGGGAAGATTGAGCTCGCGCACGATCCATGAATACTAATTTCCCTGGCGTTCCACCGAGGTTGGAAATGATCGTTAACAAGACAAAATCGGGGTGGAAATAAAATTCAATGTACACCTAAAAGATTCTAGAATTTACAAAAAATGACACCTCTAACCCTCCAATGGAATTTCTATTGTAATTAATTCCCTTAGTAGATGCGAAGCGTTTGAATATATTTTCACTCCGATAAAGCAGAGCGCAGAAATCAGCAGGCTGCCAAAGAGGTCTACGAGCCACGAAAAGGGGCAAGAAACTCCGGTGCAGGGTGTATAATAGTAGAAACGAGGGTGTTTAGGGCGATTCGAGGAACTGGGCCATAGCTGGGCTATAGTTCCTTTCTGGCCGAGGAACAGAGAGGGAATTCTTCCCTCGGAGAATGCTTTGACCAAGGGGGAGGCTGCGGCTCGGTTTCGCGATGGATACCCCATCGTGCCAGGCTCAGCCAAGGGCTGGAAAACTGAAAAGCGTAACGTACGTGCAAACGAAACGCTACGAGGGACGCGCTACTTCGCGCTGGGAATTGGCATTTCCCTCGCGGTCTTCGATAGAGCCAATATTTACCCTGGGTCTTAATGTCAGCGCAGGCCGCTGCCAAAACTAACACGCGAATCGGTTTGGCCGTAAGTCCTCGGGCGACTCGATCCGAACCGGGATGAATACGGATATAGATCTGTGGCGGGGCGAGTGCCGATCAGTTTGTTAACGATTGCAAGCCGAAAGACACTTTTGGAAACTGATTACCTTGGGGGAAGGTTTCAGGAAATGGGGGCCGGGGACTCGGGAACGAAGGGTTATTTCTTGTTACTGTATTCCAATTCGTGGTGGAAAAAAATACGAAACTGTGATCGGTAATAGAAATAGGAATATTTGCAATGGAAAGATTATTATTTCTAAATTTATATCTCGTAGATTGGAGGGTTGGTAGAATAGACCAGTGATAATCACGATGATTCGTAAAGTCTACTGCAAATTTTGTGATTCAGGCATGTGAAGAGATGAGTTTTAATAAGTTTACAAGCTAAGGGTATAGTGTACTCAAGATTTCTGATATTAGAATTTAGAGTTTACTTACTATAATACAGAGAGTTTAATTACTAGACTATTATTCTTCCATCTCTGATTGCGAAAAATTGAACCTCGGGCGATGAGGACTCGAACCCAAAATCTGCGGGTCCTCTGCGTACAAGCCAGTCGCGTTACCGATTCCCCCAACGCCGACTCTCCGACCTTCCTCTTTTCCGAACTCTACAAACATCTATGCGCCAATCGCACCATAGGCCGTTCAATTTTTCCTTCCGCCGTTGTTCCAGAAGGTTCAAACTCCATTTCCCCGAAGGATCCGTGAAATAATTGCACCGTCGAGGTGGAAGATCCAACTCCCTTTTCCACTAGGGTGCAGAAACATCCCCTGAGCCGAATACAAATGGCGACCATGCTTCATCCCCGTAATAACGTCTCGCGCCAAATTTCGCTGGGTTTCTATAAGTCCCCAGCAGCGCGCCGAGCTTTATTATCTGCCTTGCGACGTGCCGACTAACCGAGGGAGCCTCCGCGCCGAAATAATCGTTCCCGCCGCCGTGTCTTTGATTCCACCCTCGCTAACGTGCCTCGCGGTTTGTTTAGCCAGAGAATAGGGGCGTCGTAAAGGAAACGTGGTTGCAGAATGGCGATTGATGTGTCCCCTGACAGCCAGTCGGAGATAGATGACGATAAGACGACGAGTCGCCGGAGGAAACTGCGAGTAGGACACCCACAATTCGTGGATTCGCAATCAGCGAGCGCGGAATGTCCAATATGTGCCTAAACAAAATATCTGCACGCGTGAGAACGCAGACGGGTGTTTGTTTGGTGGTCTGAGGATAACTGTGATCCAAGGCTGCCGAAGCACCTCCGTGTGTATGATCGATGTAAACACAGGCATGCGTGTAAACAGAGGAACGCTAGGAAGATCGATCGTACGACGTACGAGTGTATCCAACTTTATCTCAGCTAATATCTGGACGGCGAAGTTTTCAATCTTGAAACAACACCTGGATTCGTTTTTTTTTTTAAAGATGTTTGGCACAGTGGATTAGGTTTGAAATAAGAAATACACTGAATCGGTTGCACAAGGTGGATTGTGTAATCGAATATCGATGCAGAATTTCATTAACTTCCTGGTAAAACTAACCGTCGACTGTGATTGAATACTGAGCTGAACCGACGAGCAGAGTTGATACGTTACTTTGCACGTTTTGTTATAATTAGTTGTGGATTTGATCGAGGGTTAAGGAATATTTGTTTGTATGGCTTTTGCTGGGCGGAAAGGGAAGTCGAATTTTGGGGAGTTTGAAAGGGAATTAATTGTGGATGAGGATTGGGAATGGAGTAACGAAGTTAGAGAATATAGAATACTGGTGAATAGCGCGTGCTAGAGGCATGTAAAGGGTAAAATCGATAGAGCAAGGTTTATCGTCTCTGATTATCAACAAACAACGGGCCTCGATCGTGTCATCGATTTCTTTTATTTTCCTTTATAAAGTCCCAGCACGCGACGCTTTATCACGCGTTGAAACCGACGTGCTATATTTTTAGCGGTGCCGTGACGCGCAGAAACGCTTCTGCACCCTCGGCGATAAATCACGTAAGAGATCTCGCCGTAAATTCTCGGCTCTCGCACCCTAAACATCAGAAGAGAACCGAGAATTCTGCCGCAACTATTTCACGCGTGCCCGGTAACCAATGGTGGTCGTCAGAGCCGAAAGCTCCTACCAAACGAAAGTTCATAAGCTTCTGTGCCAAAGAGGAAAACGAAACTGGAAATAATAAATAATTATCCCATTAAGAATTATGTAATGAGACTCTTGGATATTCCGAATATTATTCTAATTTCCAATATTTTAATGGTACTGACAGTCAGTTTTATGAAAGTACCACAAAAGAAATAAATTTTAGAGAACTAGTCCCTTGCAGAAACTTAGAACGATTCTAAACGACTGACTCATCTGATGCCAACGGCTGAAATTAGCTGATAATCTCCTAGAAGGAGGATTAATAATCTCCTAGAGGGAGGATTAATAAACTTCTAGTGGGAGGATTGACCATCTATCTCCACTGTCTGCTGCAAGCAAAAACCAGGGAAATCGTTGCACAAGGAGGGAACGTGGAACTGGGAAAGGAGCGTTCAGCTGGCGGTCAGCGCCAGCGCCAAAAGTTCCCAGGGGTTCGTGGAGGATCGTTAATCAAATCTGGCTGGAACGAGCGACGCGTCGATCAGGATCGACGAAACGACCGTGGCCAGGGCGGGGTGGTCTTCTTCATCATCATCTTCGTCCCATCTTCTCGCGTTCGATTCGAAATCAATAGGAATGGGTGCCACGCGCGAGATGCCAGCCGCCGTTCCACGGCGTACCGTTGAATTATTCAACGGGACGCCGTGGAAAATGTTTTGATTATGCCGGGCCACGGACACGCGGCCGAATTCCTCGCGAGCGCCCACCGAAATTGTCCCAGCGTACGAATAATTAACGACAACGGCGACGATAACGACTCTGCGCAGCGACGTGAGATTGTAGCCAAGCGTGCTTTCTAAATTCGAGGGGTTGAAGACTGAGTTTACTAATCTGTTGAAAGCAATTTTGAATTGGGAGGAATAGTGGCAGTAGTGGTGAGAAGAAAGTTTAATTAATATCAGTTCCAGTGGAAATTAAGAATTTAACATAATACTTAAAACCTAATTGAAGTTTAGGAGCTTTGAACTTTCTTCCGACCACTGTAGATCTTACGTCACAGAGTTTTCTGTAAACCTTTCTGAATGGACAAGAAAGATTCCTTCAACGAAACCTTAATGTTCTCTGCTTACAATTTTTATCAATAGGAGTAGATTGTACATATGCCTTAGGGATCGACTCTTTTATACTTCAAAACGTGGTAATGAGATATCCCGAGTTAGGTGACTCTGTTGCCAGTGTATTCAAAGAATTCTAGAAATACTCATAACGACCCGAAGCACGATCAGATAAACTAATAACAAACGAGAACGTCTCGACTGTGTTTACATGCGCGGACAATGTTCTAGGTCAACTGAAATTCAACGACTTCACTCTCGCCAGTTGAAGTAAAGCCTGCTAGCTTTAAGAAATATCGCCTTCGAACGTCCGTGAGTACCAGTATCGACAATCGAGGCGCTCTAAAAACCAAAGCTGGACGCAATTAAGTAACTAGCAGGAGAAAAGAATGCTTCATCGACTTTAGAAGTGGTAAAAATCGGAAACAGATAGGCGAGAGACTAAAGGTGCTCCCCGATGGCCGATAAAACGAAACGCGCTGTAAATCACCCCGCTGTAAAATCGACGCTCTGTAAACCGGTCGATGGTGGGGTTCAGGGAACCCGTACGACTCGTCGAAGAGGAAAAGGGAAACCGATATCTATGGTTAATTGGCGCGATGTGTTGGAGGAGACGAAGGATATGGTGCGGGGTTTGATAGAAGACAAGCAGGTGACACCGTGTAACGCGTGATGTACGCGTGCTCTACGCTCAGTGTTTATCGACCGTGCCGCAAACTCTCCCAAAAAGACGCGGGGGTGTGGTCAGAAATTTCTCTCCTTAGCCGTGTGCACGAGTCCCTCGACCCAAGAAATCCCCACGATTCCGCGAGAGTCGAGGTCACTCGAGGTTACGCGCCACACGAGACCGACACCCTATGCCACCCCGACGGACTTAGTAACAAAACGTTACTGCCCTTGCAAATTTCCCTGACTAAGCAACCGCTGCCTTTCACGAAGAAATTACCTCTCCTTCTACCCGCGAAGATCTTGAGAACGTAATTCCAAGATCACTGAATAAACAACGCGAGAATTCATACAAATCAGCTTCGCGATTTAAACAGAGATATATACATTTGCTAAATATTCGTTTCATATTTATCCCCGGACACTAGAGACAGTAAAAATTAATATAGGTAGCATTATTAAAAGTAATTTCATAACGCGATGAATACCTTTAAAAGAAAGAGTCGACGAAAGGAAGGTAGGGACGATAAAAAGGGCAGATAGGCAAGGAAAACAACGCGTTGGCGGGGCCTAGTGACTTCTAGGGACAACGTCGCGCAAGACTGCAACCACCTGCCGCGGCTGGACAGGGAGGATGCCGAATAGCGAAGGGAAACGGGGACGATCTTGAAGAGGCTTGGAAGGTTGAAGGAAGGATGATAAGAGCGTGGACGAGCGACGAAATAGAGCGATAGGGGTGCAGAGCGTGCGAGAAGGAGGTCGAAGGAGGGGGACGATGGTAAAAAGCGGCGCGACGACATCGTATTGATTTGGTGACAGATCCGCGTACACGATGCGGATGCCGTAGTTTTTCGAGACGTTCAGACCGCCGCGATGGGTAACGCGTTCACGGCAAGCGCCCTGACGCTTTATATATAGAGGCTGAGCCACGAGCAGACAGGCCGTGCCGCTTAAATATAGACAAAATGCAACGGGGTGTCTCCCGCGCGCGAGAGAGACAGCAGGCGCCCGAATACAGAGGATCCGCGGGTCGAGGAAGCCGAAACGATAGAAAGAGAACGACGGGTAAACCAGGGGACGGGCAGGGGAGCAGCAACGGAGGGGGAGGAAACGATCGGAGAGGAAAGAGGCCCCGCATACGTAGAGAATAATCATGGCCGACGACACGGCGTCGTCTGCTAGGAATCGCGCTAGAAATGCTCCGTCAGTCGTGCACCGCAAAGTTACCGCGCGATAACGTGCATAAACTGGGAGAAATCTATCCGATGCCACCGAGATACGCCTCGACGCACCTAACTCTCGTGACACCAGTCCGCGGCGTGTAAAAACACGACGGAGTACCGTGGGAGACAGACACCACTAGCCAGCGGAACGTCGGAGAGAGCGAACGATATAGAGGAAAGACAGAGAGAGAAAGAGAGAGAAAGAGCTTGTAACGCGTGTGTACACGAGCTAGTGCGAAAGAAAACGTCGAGGGCACGCGGGGTTAACGTTAAACGTAACGTTCACCTCCTATTATCAACACTCCCGCCGTAGCTCGCACCCGTCTCCATCGGTACCCTCCCCCCCCACTAACAGCCCCCACCCCACCACCCTCCGTCGATCATGTTATTATAGGATGTCCACTGTTACTTACTTGCCCAGCTCCTCCTTGAGATCGTAGTTGTCACTGAACCGCGTACAAGAGGTCGGAGTAGCCATGCCGAGGTATCGCGATTATTTACCGCACACCGAACCGAGGAACGTAAGCGCGAGAGCCACTGCCGGCCGCCACTACCGCACACGCTAGGGGAAACTTCGCTGGTCGAATTCGATCAATAGAGGGGAACCGCCGCGGCGCTGCTTCAACACCGGGTAACCGTGGCGCGCGCCCAGGGGAGGGAGGCAGAGGGTCGTCGCCGTCTTTCGGTGGGGAAGCTCGGGGCGGAGGGGAGAGGCGGGTTCCGTTCCGTTCTGCCCGCGGGTAGACGTCCGTGTTACTGTTACCCCTGGCCCGCCGATGAACACGGTGGGAGGCGAATCGCGGACGTGCCAGCGATTATTTGCAGGCAACGCGACAAACCGTGGCTATCCCGTGACCGCGACGCGTCCGCACTGCTCGCCGGCAGACCGTCGACTGACTCGCGTAGTGGCGCCTCTGGGCCCTCTGGCACCGCCGAGCGATATGGCGCAGGCGGCGTTACACCGACGCCGCTCTCCGCCGGCAATGGCGACCGCACGTATAGACAGCTTGGTAACTGGGGGGGTGGCTAACGACCGCACCACCACCGACGAGGGCCTCCCCAGCGCGATCCCTCAGCCGTTCGGGCGCAGGCAACTCACGCGAAACAGCAACGGCGCATTTCAATCTGCCCGGCTACTTTTGTCCCACGATCGCGCGCGGTCGATCGCTCGCGGGCAGGATTCAGTGTATTTTATTTGCCTTTCCCGATTACTGCCAATGTCTTTCGCGCTCGGAGAAGGGTGCTGCTCGAGGTCTAACGAACGTTGCGCGCGATAGTTAGGTCCGTGCCGGAGGGTGACTCGCTCGAGACTGATTCGAATATCGAGCAACGAGAATCGCAAGCGTCTAGCTGCGTGTCGTTGCTACGTTCACTCGACTCTGCCGAGGAGTCGCGAACCGTACCTAGTCGAACTGAACGTCGCGCACTCACTCGATACCGCATGCCCCGACGTAAACACGAGATTTACTACTGGCGCATACAGCCTCGCCGTATCGCTTCGATCGCCTTTCTGGCTCGCGTCCAATTAGAACGATACGCTGATTCTCGGAGATATTAAATCGAGGTACGGCAAGATATTCTGATATATCGATAATAATTAATTACTCTTTGCATTGGTAAGTTATCGATAGTGTATCGATAAATGCATCGTTTACTCGGTCATCGATAATATCACTAGCTATATGACAGTATACGCAGCCTTTCTCCTTTTTCTTTTTACACACTTTATTTGTTACATTTACATTTGAAACGAAGTAATTCTTTCAATTGAATATACTTTCCTTTTTTTAATATCGGGGTAATATAGATATATGTCGTCTCTGTTTCTTGCCGAATACTATTGTATGTGAAAACATAATACAGTATTTTAATGTGTAATAGACGGGGAGATGTTTCTACGGGTGAGATAGGAGAAAGGTGTACCACATCACGAATTCCAAAAAGATCGTTTTATACATATAGATAAAGTTCGTGTTTATATAATCTTAAACTTGAACATGATTATACCGTGTCAGTAACAAAATTGGCTTAGCCTGTAATATAGTTTCCGTAGCAAAATTAAGGGAAAGTATGAAATTTCGCCTGTTCCTCTTAAATACTGTACAAAATACGAATTTCCAAATACATACGACAAACCTCTCTTCCCGATTTCCCATCGCCTCGGCCGACCCTCCTTCTCAAATCCGTTTCACCTGATCCCACAGCTTCGCCGGTATTTATGATACACTCATTCACCACGCACACACATACACGTACGCTTTCCAGAATAATACATGCTGAATTTCGTTTCAATCACGATCCTCGTTTGCCGCAGCCTTGCTCGGCTCGAGGAGTAGAATAAAAAAATCATCACAATTGTTAGTCTGTTATCTGAAAAGCGTTATCCGATCACGTTCTCCTGTTTAATTGATATGAATGTGAACGATCGTTAAATGCAATGGAATTATACTGCTGGCAGCTCCGTTACCATATCCCCGAACAAGGAACGTCTCTCGTTCGCCGTCAACCGGGTATACTAATCGCCTATTGTAAGATTAAATAGAAAGACTAACAGATGGTCCAAACAGTTAACTCTAAGAACTGCATAATACGCGCGCGAACACCGGGGACATTTTATTTAAACATCCCCACCCTAATTCTGCTCGTACTCTAACAGATACGGGGCTATAATCGCTAAGTACTTGTACGCGTTAAAAAGCAATCGATCCCCCAATCCTCTCGTTATCAGGATATTCTCCAGCCTGTCCTCGATCTACAATGTCGAATGAACTCTCTTACAATAGAGGGGTCCTCGGCGAAATATCTAGAATTCGAATTTCGTACGCCGCGTGTCGAAACTAGTCCTTGCTGCCCAGTTGGACACACTTTACTCGACGGTCACCGACTTCGCCAGATTCCGCGGGCAATCGACGTTGCAGCCGCGAAGCACCGCGATGTGGAAGGACAGCAGCTGCATCGGGATCACCGTGAGAATTCCCTGGAGACAGTCCACTGTCCTAGGTACTTGGAGGACCTTCTCAGCGAACATTTTCGTTTCCTCGTCGCCTTCCTCGCAGATCACGATCGGCTTGCCCTCTCTCGCTGTCACTTGCTGCAGCGCGTTCATGCATTTCTGAAAGGAGCAACGGATATAATACCACGAAACTGAGAAGGAAAATGTGCTCCTTAAGGGGAGGTTGCGGTCTAAAAATCGCTTTTTTTTGTTTCATTTTTCGAATGTTCAAGCTTTTAGGGATACGGGTTTAAAGGGATTTGTTGAAATTCGTAAAGTTCCTGAAGTTATAAGCATTTGAGTAGCGGCAAATGCATGGGTAACAACCGGCCACTCGGCACTCACGTAAAATTTTAAACACGTTTTTCTCGAAACAGTGTTCTTAAAATCGGTGGGACCTGTAGCTCCAAAAGTTATTATCCGATTCGACTGAAACTTTTTTTATTTGGAAGAATATACTTCTGGCCAGGGGGGAAAACAGTTATATTTAAAAAAAAATGGGAAATTTATAATTTTGAAAGGCGTTGAAAGGGCGAAAAATATAGGGAAAAAGTGATTTCAAGCGTCGTTATTTTCTAAAAAATGTAATTTTGTAATTTTTTCTACCCCCCCCCCCCCCTAGCCAGAAGTATATTCTTCAAAATAAAAAAGGTTTCAGTCGAATCGGATAATAACTTTTAGAGATACAGGTCCCACGGATTTGGATGAATTTTTTGACACCCCGACTTTAACGACTCCCCAGTGCCGTCTACAATGATTAATTATAAAACAAAAAATATATTTCTATAATTTAAGACATCCTTAATACAATGCAGAAAGTCCGATTCAATTATATATCGTAGTTTTCCTTTAATTAATTCCTAAAGATCACCTACTTTTATGAGCTCTAGACCGGAACCTCCCCTTAATCATTCTACTCACCGTGTACACGGGGTCCCTCATAACGATCATTATGACGGGCATCGAGTCGTCGACCAGCGCCAACGGGCCGTGTTTTAATTCACCCGCCATGATACCCTCGCTGTGCATGTAAGTCAGCTCTTTCACTTTCTGCGAAGAAACGAAAAGTCCTCATCGTAATCAGTCGATTACAAAGCTGCGGCTGGATAATCAGACCTCGTTGTTTGAATGCGGATAACTCACCAGAGCACCTTCCATGCACGTGGCGAAGTTGTACCCTCTGCCCATGATCAGTAGGGACTTGTGCTGGAACAGGGACTTGGCCAGCTCTTTCACCTTGTCGTCTAGCTGCAAAACCTGGCGGATCAGGTTGTCCAAATTCTTCAATCCTTCGATGATCTGTTGAAACGATACACTGTACCCTCCGAATACAGTTTCCACTGAATTGATTAGTCGAAGGATGCAATACCTGCTGGCGCCTAGACCCAAGGGAGATTCTATCCTCGCTCATGACTAGAGCGAACATCACGAGAGAAATGAACTGAGAGGTGTAAGCCTTCGTACTGGCCACACCGATTTCAGGGCCAGCGTTTATGTGAACGCCGCAGTGGGATTCGCGACAAATGCTGCTCCCCACGGTGTTGGTGATCCCAACGATCAGAGCTCCACGGCCTTTGCAGTAGCGCAGGGCCATCAGCGTGTCTGCTGTCTCTCCTAACAGAGCAAGTACCCAGGAATCAGTAACACCGCTTCGAAGACGACAAGTCGACTTCGCTGATGCCCACCTGACTGCGAGATGAAGAAGCACACGTCGTCCCTAAACACTGGCGTGTTCCTGTCTAAGAAATCTGACGCCAGCTCCACCATAACTGGCAGTTCAGTCAGCTCTTCCAGAAGCTGTCTGGTGGCAATGGCGGAATGGTAACTCGTTCCGCAACCAATGAGCATCAGACGTCTGCACCTCTTGATCTCGGGAATGTAATCCTAATGATAAATACCCGTCAGCTCAGTGGTTCTTTAAAGAAGAATAAAATACATATACCAAGCTGTTGCAAACTTACTTTAATACCCCCCAACGTGACAGAGTTATCCCGGAAGTTCAAGCGCCCCCTCATAGTGTTCACCACGGACTCGGGCTGCTCGAAGATTTCTTTCTGCATGAAGTACTCGTAATTGCCCTTCATGATCTGCTGTATCTGGATCTTCAGAGTGGTGATCTCTCTAGCGTGGGGATCATCCATGCATCGACGAAGGCGATGGATGCTGAGGGCACCCTCTTTCACAGCAGCCACATCGTCGTCCTAATAACAGAAGGTACAAAGTGTCACCTACTCTTCGATCCTATGCCTCACAGATTAATCGAGAAAATGTTCTGCACCTCCAGGAATATAACACGATTGGTGTGCTCGATGACAGCGCTGGCGTCAGAGGCGAAGAAGTACTCCACTTCTTTGTCTTCCAGGGGTTGAAACTCTGAGGTGCTCTCGCTCCGCGGTATCACCGGAAGCTCGGTGCTGCGGCCGTGCGGGCGATGGTCTGCCAAGAACGATGCATTAATCTCCCCGCACTTCGAATAACACAGCGTGCACCCCTGCTTTACACCATTCTTATACATCAAATTCAGGAATCCAATTATATGATACACACCAACTTCAATCTCCACCCCTTGTTAATATTCTCATTTAACGAACTTGTTACTGGGTATATCATACTGAATTTCCTTTGAACACTCTCTGAACTTAATACTACGAACTTATGTACAAAACTGCAGGCTCCTTGGGTAGAAATCGTGGCCTACGAGCCAAAAGGGCACGATGCAGTTAAACAACGACATAGACTATACCATGCATCGTGCCGTTTTCTGCCTTTACAAGCCCCACACCGAATTAGCCAGAGACGCGGCAAGTAATGTCTCTAAATAAGTGGACGTTAAGGTATTTAATAGCGGCGCCGTTAATTGTCCTGCGTACCTTGTATGCTTCAGGACATAGAGGACTGCATTAAGAGACGACATTAATTAACCATTCATCCAACGACAATAACAAGAACGCATGTTTCATGTACGTGATAAGTAAGAAAGCGGTTGTTAACGACTGTAATGCGGTCTTATTAAAGAGGCGATTGGAATTAGACAGCCCCCGGTCGTGGACAGCTCCCGGTAGAAGAAGCTACGGCCCTCCGCAAGAAGAACCACCTGTTTAATGGGAAGGAAAGAAGAGAAGTAGAGGTGGCCGGTTCGAAGGTCCGCGCCAGATGCATCCTCCAAATTCCTGCAACGTGCCCTCCCATACTGAAATAGAAACGCATTGGTAATACGTACTGAAAGCGTGGCAATGCACCGAAACGTGGCCTTTTTCCTTAACATCCGTGGGATAGCGTGGCGAGCTTGTGCGCGGAATTGCACGTTATTTAAGGGGAAACAGGCGGAACGTGGATGGTAGCAAGCGGTGGCTGCAGGGTGGCGGAGCGGAGGCAAGCGTATACGTACTTAAAGTATTACCTTGAGTCGGTGCTTCAACTTCTGCTCAAATTTGGATGCGGGGGAGAGACGAAAAAGAAAACAAAACAATTAGCAAAACAGGTAACGCAATGGCGACGGGCATTACAAACTATAATGGTAATAAAAAAAAAAAACGTGAAACGAACTGCGATGCTAAATGGTGGTTGTATATCGTTGCGTTACAATCACAAAGCTACGAATGCGCAAGCTTCTGCCGAGTTTTCGAATGAGACGCTTCGTATACCGAGGATCGCAAAGTAAAACTGATTCCTCTATTGTCTGTGTATATTTCTATGAATGAGTGGGTAGATTCAGGTGGGAATGTAAGTTGAATCGGGTGGATGAGAGAGAGAGAGAGAGAGGCGATGTTAGTTTGTTAGAGAGAAGTGAGGGAGAATAATTTAGAAATGACAGACACTTGGACGCAGACATTTGAATGGAAATTATATATTGTATTTATAATATGCGGTGTATGAATTTTGGTAAGACACTTGTCAGATATATGAAGCTGAATTAGTTTGCATGCTACTGCTCGGACAGTGGACCTTTCTTGGACGCTCCGCGTATCACTGATATTCAAATAACTCTGCTAGAGAAAGCCGACGCGCATTGTTTTTATTGCAGTAGAGATTAGCAAGTTGAAAGGTCCAATGTCGAGGAGATAGAGAGAGATAAGTGTAGAGTAGTGTATATACCTTTGTTTACGCATGGAAGTTCATCTGTCGAGACGAAAAGTTGAAGAACATAACCGGTAGGTGTTCATGCAAAAGAAACATCATATAGTATCTATATAAAACTGAATCACCGAGGGAGTACACATGCAACAAGTGTTCGTCACTGTTCGAGGGAACAAGTAACAGATATAACTTAAATTAACAAATACAACAACACTATTTTCCACAGAGAAAAAAAGAAAACATGCTACTCATTTTAACCAGCCGAGTGTCGCAGGATACGCTACTATGTAAAGAAGGTACACATTAATTACCCGATTGAAGCAACTAAGGGACAAATTACAGTATCCAACTCCCCGTTAACTCTATCAGGATATAATTCTAGCGTAAACAAGATACTCTGCGTTAGTATTAATCGCCGGTTAATTATCAACCATAAGTTTCAATATAAATGTCACTGTTAGACACTGAGATAGACATTAGGCCAAGGTAGAGTGATGCTTAGTGTATTACTTCCAAGATACACGTTAATTACTTGAATGAGCGATGAGCTACAGGTCGAGATCGTGGTGTAACGCATGCTATTAATGACCCACAATTAGTCTTTACAGCCGACACAGGAGAAACCAAAGGTACCCTTGCACATTTCCACCAATTACCATACCAACCTCCTTGCAAAGTGAAAGGGGGTGGGATATATCTAAGTGACTATATATCTCAGAGTTGCCTCGCCTTCGCCCTTTAAAGGAATGGAAAAAGCATTGTATATTCCGCCGCCTGCACCGACGGCAATCGGTGGCGTTCGGAATCGCAGCCCTCGGCGCCCGAGTGACCAGAAAATAGCCTTGTGATCTCTCCTAAAGTTTAACCAATCTGTACCTCTCTCCGTGACACGGAACGAGCTCGTGCCAGCCCCTGTTATTTAACGGATTCGTCGACTTACCTTTGCCGTAGAGGATGGGCACGTGGTCGGTGGCCAGTCTCGTCTTTGTCTTAATACCGACTAAAAGCGGTGATCCTCTTCTGGTCGCCACGCACTCGCCGGGGAAGTACTTGCTCTTGAAGCACAGGGCGAAAGCACCTTCCTGAAAAATCCAGAGAAATTCTCTCTCAGTCGCCAACGAAGCACCTGAGTCTTCGGCTATCTAATCCTTCATTAGAGAACGCTTCTTACCAATTGCTGGACAACTTGCTCGACGAGCTCGCGGAACGAGTAGCGAGGATGCTGCGCCCAGAGATGGTGGATCAGCTTGGCGATCACTTCCGTGTCGGTCTCGCTCTCGAAGACGTAGCCCTTTTGCTGCAGCAACGTCTTCAGCTCCTTGTAATTGGTCACGATACCTTTCCAAACAACGTGGGTGTATAGAAGGAACACTTTTCTATGGTTCCAAGTTGTTGTGACGGCTTTAGAGCCGGTGTTCTTACCATTGTGAACCACCAGGAAAGCGTGCTCGCTGTCGGACCTCTGGGGGTGGGAATTCACTTCGGAGGGAACGCCGTGGGTCGCCCAACGGGTGTGTGCGATGCCCACGTGGCTGTAGGTCTTCGATTCGAAGTCGATATTGGTATCTGCAAGGACAATGTAGCGAGTTGCAATTGTACAGCGTGTAAGTCCGGAGTCTTTAACAGTTTGTATTATATAAATTCGGATCAAGGTGAGGTGTAGTGGGCTCGGGTATAGGAGAGAAGTTTCGCAGTTGATAAAAGGAAGCGTGTACTTACGATAAAAGATTTCTTCTTCCAGGGCCTTGACTTTTCCCTGCTTCTTGATAATCGAGATATCCTTGCCATCGGCGCTGTCAAGGGCGACGCCTGAAATAAACGAACGAAACGTGCAAGGAATATCCGCTTCGCCCACTTTCTACACCCAGAAAACGAGAACACTGAATTCCTCGTTGAATTCCTTCTTTTTGGGGGGTTTCGTTTCTACTCGTTCTTAGGATTGTTCTTTCTAAGGAAAATGAAGTAAGGTATTTCAGGCTTGTTCTTACCAGCTGAATCATAGCCACGGTACTCCAGGCGCTTCAGTCCTCCGACTAGTAGCTCCAGGATCTCCTTCCTGCTCTTTGGCGTCAGGTAATTGAGATACGCGAAGATTCCTGGGGAGCAGAAGAGGATTACAGTTAGACTAGACAGAAGATGTAGAAGACATCATTCGAGCCATCATTCCCTATCTCCGTTCAGAGATGGGCAAAATTTTTATTTAAATAATATTTCGAATAAAGTTAACTCGGGTTAACGAGCGAATGGCGAATAATTTTTTTTTTAACGTTTATTCGTTATTCCAAAGTTTATTTCAATAAAAATTTTGCCGGTCCCTACCTCCATTCATCTTTCGGTTTTAGTGGAATTTCCGTTTGCTGATATATTATGAACGAGACTGAGCGGAATGATTTGTCAAATAATCGTCCAGCGTTTTAAACAAACGATTAATCACCCTTTCCAATGTCTCCCCCTACCAGGCGAGCAAAGAGAAAGAAAACAAGAGGCCTTCGGATGCATTAACCGATACAGTGTATTTTTCTATTACACCAGGCTTTTTTCCTCCGCCGCGTTCACCGCTCGAAGGTCTGCGATAAAACGCGGAAACGGTTCGATTTATCGGCATCCAAATAGCCCTCTTCACCCCCTGACCGATCCACGGCCGATGTATACTCGATGAACCCATTATGCACCCTGGATCGCATTCCATTTACGCCTTCGCTACTAAATCGAGCTCCCATAAACATAGGGCAGCTTACCGAGCTTAAATTCCACGGGCCTTCCGTCGCAACTAGAAGTAACGAGCACTTGTTGCGTGTAGAGAATAATGTCGCCAGAAGAGGATAGATAAGCAATCCAACATTTTCTCTTAGAAAGAACCTATACACCGTCCCAGTTTCTAGAATCATTAAGTGGAAGCTAGGCCTCGTTACAGGAATAGAAAACGGGCTACAAGTGATAAGCATAGAAAACCTGTGTTTCATCCCAGCTTATAAATCTAACTGACTCTCTCCGAAGCACGGAATGACAGAATTTCTTAACACATAGATTTTCTAATCGTTCAAAATTTCTGTAGAATTACAGGTGCACGGCAGGGGTCGTTGGAAAGAATTGCGGGGTGAGATTTATATTCTATAGGCTGGGGTTGAGAAAATTGAGCGGTGATATTAATTTAATGTTGAAAGTATTAATAGTTCACTTATAAGGGAAATTAGGCAATCCCAAAATTCAGAAAAATATGCAACTTTGTGAGCAAGTAGAGTAGTTCATCCATAAGACAAACCTATTTTCTTTTTGGTGCCATAGTGCGGTTTTCGGGGGTGAAATCACCCCTTCAGAATGTTATTTTTTATGGAATATCTCGAGAACTGTGAGAGATATCGAAAAGAAATTTAAACAGAAGTTGCATTTTTTTTTTACATATAAACCTGTGTAAAAATAATTATCGAATGATTCATACTTTTCAACTTACCTACCCCCACCATCAATCCCGAATTATTTTGTAAATTATTTTATTTAACACCAATTTGAAAATTATTTTTCTTAACACCAATCCTTCATTTGAAAGTTATTTTATTTAACACCAATGCTTAATTTGAAAATTATTTTATTTAACACCGATTCGTAATTTGATAATTATTTCACTTAACACCAATCCTTAATTTGAAAATTATTAAGTAACTATAATCAACACACAAATAGCACGCTCTTCCGTGCCACTTCAGTTCTTCGAAGAACATTCGAAGCTTATCTTTCGCGGGGCTGGGAGCTCGCGAACCGATACGCGCCCGAGGTCCCCGGCATTACAAAAATGCAAAAAGTCGTCGCCCGTGAATCGACAGACTTGCGCGTGGTCGTGTGGAATAGGTAATTCGCGACACACGCGCAGAGGTGAAAGGGAAAGCTCGCGTGTGTGAGAATAAACGAAATGCTCGTTAGAGCGGCGTGCACCTCCGGTGGCCGTCGACGCGGCGCCTTTTGCGCGAGGTTCTTGGCCACTTATCCCTCGATGTTGTATCAATTGTCCGTCATACGACGCAGACTCGCTACTAAGCCGTCTAACGTTACGGTTATTAGGTTGCTGGCTTCTTTTCGGTGTACAAGCCGCCCCCGCCTGATCCTGGACATTCTATCGGTGGATAGTGTCTGATGGAATCCAAGGGTATCGTGTTCGAGACGACGTCCTCGGCTTAGAAAGGCTCTAATGCTTTGCGATCGGTTTGGAGAAGTTTGCTGGTCACTCAGGGAAATGGGAATTAAATGGCGATTGTTTTGATGGTTGAGGCATGAGCAAATGACGATTAAAAGTGTGAAATTATTGAGATTGAGAATTGGACTCGTTGGTTTCGATGATGGAGTGGAATTGGTCTATCGGTTTCATGATTACTTCCTCGATGATGTTTATGCAAATGATTCTTGAACGAGAAAGTGAAATGGACCTCTGCTTGAAGTAAACCTGAATGGTCTTGCCTATAGATAGAATAGGTGAAGTCTATCTTTCAGTACATCCACGTTGTTAATTCCCCAAACATTACAGGAAGCTGACTATAAAATGTAAGCACCTGTAAATAGACTTAAAAGAACAAGTGTTTCAATGGTACACCTATCAAAGCACCTGCCATTTACACTAACACCGCAACTCTATAAACAACCCAGCAGAATTACACGCGAAACCGCTACGAGTGAAACTACTGTACCTGCGAGCTGATTATTTAATCAGAAGATAGGTAGATACCGGTCACTAGATACGCAGTTCATCGGTCGCCTTATCGACTTAGCATCGGCCTAACTACAATATAAATTACTCTCATCTGAATCGATATTTCAAACTAAGTAGGCAAATATTCCAATCCACCGAATCCCCAAATTCTTTTCCACTGCCCCACACTCCACCTTCAAAATCAGAGCACAGTCCTGCCGGCCACTAAGAACCCCATCTTCGACCACTTCTGCGAGCCCTGCGCCCTCGCGATCAGCTGCAACTTAACCGAAAGTCCACCTCCTGAACGACTCCGTCAAACCACACCGTTCACAGACGATCCAGAAGCTCCGGATCACGCCGAAAGGGCCGAGGGACCTACCACCCATCGCCACCCACTTGCAGAGGACGGAACAGCCAGAAGAAAGAGCGCCGCGACGGTCGAGAACCGCGACGGTAGCCAGTTACGAAAAGAATAGGGCCGTGGACGGTGCATCGATGCGTCGTACGTCTGTAATTCGATTTCGAGTCGCCTGCCGATAGGAACGATCGAGCTGTCACGTCGCCGACTAGGCAGGCCGATAAGCGAAATTTTCTTTCCACGCCGATACGGGGCATCCTGCCATAGAGCGGCAAGAAAAATCACGATGATTACATGGACGCGAATTAAAGAGGGGAGAAGAAACCCCCCCCCCCCTTGCCAGGTCTTTTGCAGAGAGGAGTGAAAAAAGGGAGGAAGATCTTGCTCGAGGCGATAACGCGAGTTTTATCAGCGAGGCCTTCATCTAATGATCTATTAGATCAGGACTTTTATCGAAATTTTGTCCGATGCGCTATTACGAAGCGGATCGCTTAATCCTTCCGGTAGATAATCATTAATCGAGCCCATGATCCGCCTTCTGAATCGTCCCACGAACTCGTTTTTAAATCACTATTGCGGTGCTCCGATAAAAGCGACGGTGAATGATCGTCAGCGGAAGTTACTTATTGTTTTATCACGGTTCTAGCGATATCGCGGCGATAAGGATGGTACGAGAATCGGCTTCGTAGTAAGGGGATTAGGAATGTTTATTAAAAACGCAGTAATCGTTTTTCTAGATTGAGGAGGGGTAGAACGTGGGGGATCGTGAGTTCTAGAAGCACCGAGTGATGGGGCGTGATGCGTTGTTTGGTGGAATCGGCTTCTACTGAAGAGTGATTGAGATGCGCGCGGTGTTGGGGAGTATGGAAATCGAACGTTTCGGAATCGAGTGATCCCGATATCGCTGGCCATGGCGACTCGGGGCCTTCTGCGACCTACTGACACGAAATTAGGCGATCAGACATGGGGGATTCACTCGGTGGGACCATTTTGTAGATTCGTGTAACGGTACACTGATTTCAAAGGAACAGTTTCGACATCGGAAGAGCTCTGCGGCGAGAATCTTCGTGAAATCGATTCTATGCGTGTGTCCCGAAGTTTCAATTAAAGTATCGTAAAGGGGGGGGAACATTGGCATGCTTTTGGAACACTTTTCTATTTAATATAAACATTAACTTTTTTACTTCTGCTTTAAGTACCCTATCATAACATTTGTAATTGTACTACAAGTGTGAAAATAGATAAAAAAATTTATCCCTTTCCTTCTTTAATACATGTTACTCTGTGATATCAAAATTGCCACTCTTGGAATTAGGTGTGGAAGACTCTAGATGGATGGTGATTAACACTTTGAGTGGCGTTGGCGTGTTTCCAAGCTGTTGTTGCATAAAGCCAACATGAAAATTTAATGTTTTTCTAATCGGGGCGAGTGCAACGAAAATTTCACAGTTTCTATTTTAATACTTAGCCGGTAATGGGTTGGAGAGGGATGTTTTAAAACTTTGTGCCAGACAAAGTGTTGAAAATGTTGCTTAACAGACGCTTCGACTTCTTTGTTTGATTTAAATGGCTCGTTCTACTTGGCCTTTTCATCGTGCATCGATGTACTCACTGGAACGATGGAGAAGATAGCCTGGATAGTAGATAATGGTAATAAACAACCACGAACCTTGAACGTGTATTCCAGTTATATCGATCGATTAACATGGAACGGAGCAGCTGGGATCATAAAGGAGCCAGGAACGTGCCTACGTCGCAGAACGAAGAACAAAACGGAACGGCCAGGCGATAATAGGTGAAAGGGGAGTCGATGCTGAGCAGGGCTTTTAATGGAGAAATTCTTCGCTGGATGGGACATTGTGATCAGCAGGTTGCAGAATTCCTATGCAAATCCCAACATGATATTCTCTGAAGGTAGACTAAAGTAGGGTCGTAAAATACGTGGCAACCACTTCCACGCCAAACTGAAGACCAACAGTCGACTACAAACTAGCAGAAGGTGTAGCAAACAACTGAGGAGTTAGAATCCTTAACTCGAATTCCCTGTTGGACCACTCGAATCAATCCTCCGATCAAAAATAGGCAACATTTTTATTTTATTTTATTTTTTTATTTATTTATTAATTTTTATTGATAAACGGGGATAGGTCCCCATTAGTGTACATAGTTGGTATTACAGTTTTGACGGACAAATCGCAAGTTTCTGTGAACCGAGTTGCTAAAGCAGCTTATATTAACACCAAATAAGTCCATGCTAGCACAATATGAGTTAGCTACACTGCATATGCGGTTTACGGGGTCAGAGTTGACCATTGAGGAGATATACTGCTGTGGATGAAAAGTGTGTGCAAACCTAAACGATCTATTGGGAGCATAGAAGTTAATCGAGGAGTTGAGGGCAATTAAAATGGCAATTAATAATCTTAAAAAGGAAAAGCAGGTTCGTCTCAGCTCTCCTAAACTCGAGGGACCGCAGATTCAGCCGATTTAAGATTGGAATATAATCGTGGTCTGTAATTGCCATCCTTTGGCCTAGCTTATATGCAGCAAACCTAAGAAAATTATGCTGCACCCTCTCAACAAGTTGTTTGTATTTTAATTGGCAAGGAGACCAAATAACGGAAGCATATTCCAGGTGAGGTCAAACTACGGCGCAGTACAATAATTTAAAAGTACGGGTATTAGTAAAGTCGGTTGTGCAACGTTTAATAAAGCCTAGATTTTTACGCGCATCTCTAACAATCTAAACTCACAAAATAACATTTTGCGTAGTTATATAAATAAAATTTCGAATACTGAATAAAAGTACAGAAAATCATTCGTCACATGTCGAATAAACTTAATTCGAGTTAACGAACGAATGACGAACAATTTCTTTAACTTTAATCCGTCATTCGTAATTTTATTTAAATAAAAATTCTGCCCCTTTCTGCCTCAGATACTAAAAATTCCAGTGACCGCAGCCGAAAAGCAGTACCCGAAGGAGACTAGAATCAGAAGCTCCTCAGGCTCCCCGCCAAAATAGACGCCGAAAGAAAACAAAGCTCAGTGGGACAAGCAAAAGAAGAATGAAAGCTGCCAGGTGAAAGGTGGTGCTTTTCGTAAAAATTCTTGGGCACGCTGCTCCGGCATCCTCGTGGACGTAAACAAAAATCAGGTTCTCGCCGGCGAGGCCACTCGCTCGAATTTCGTGAGGAAGGTAAAGGTAAACTGGTGCCTGCTGGAGAAAGGATCCTGCGAAATCCTGCAAACCGAGGATACACTGGTCCCTGTACAGCTATGTGTGCGCGTTGTCCGCGGGGCCGCGTTTAAATGTCACGTGTGACTGTCCCCCGGCACGCTGCACCCTCTCGCGACACCGCCAGGCTCGCCACAGGAAAACTTTCACTCCTCTACTTCGCCGCCCGCCGATACTCGTTCCCGATTAGACGCTATTGTCTGCCGCGCTGCTGCTACACCCATGGGTGTCGGTGAAGTTCGATCAGCGACCCGCCGCGTGACCACCGTTACTATTAAACTTTCGATGAACTTTGAGAATGTTGCATTAAACGGCTGAGTCACGTGGTTGCAACACTTCTGCAATCCGGCTGCCCGTTAGAACGTAACCGCTGCTCCGCAATTATTCTCTGTACGCTTCCGCGATCCGGCGGAATGCAGCTTGGAAATTCGTGTTTTGTAAGGCGCTGATAAGTTCCTGTGCAGACTGTTTTTTGTTTAATGTACGCGGCGTTGATTTTCGAGGGAGATAAGGTGAGAGTCTAGCGGGTCTTCTTGATAAAATCGATGGAAAGCATGAATGCTTTTTTGGGGGAATCGAGTTTGAAGTGGCTTGATGAATACGAGGCGCATTTTGACCGGGTTATAGGGCAACGCATACAGATGTTGACCACTATAAAATGATTGACCCTCTTCCCCAAGAAGTAGGAAATATAATATGTTTTTTTTATATAATAAAATATAATTGTATTCGGAACAAAAATATCTGGGCCACCGAACCGAAATATAAAAAAAGCATTATATTATATTTCTTATATTTTGGGGAAGAGGGTCAATCATTGTATAGGGGTCAACATCTGTATGCGTTACCCTATATCAAATTACATATATTATATATTTATATTTATTATATATTTGTAATGTAAAAGCTTATTGGGTCAAAATGGACCTTGCATTGGAATCCATCGGGCAGAGACTTAACTGTACAGATGAGTCTACGTCTACAGGATCGAGGTGTAGGAAATCGAAAGTTGTTGCTGGGTATAGATCGCTCCATCTCCGATTCACTGAAGACGATTGCCCTGAGAACAGGATTTCCTCGAAAATGAAAGCTTCGGTGTACAGATCTCACTTTGAACTTTCGATCTATCTTCCATCTATCGCGTGGATGGCAATCGGCTGTCTCAGAATTCTCCAATTTTCGAAATTACATACACCGGAGGATCTTTCTCCGATTACCATCCCTGTATCTTAAATCCTGTATCTCTCATCGACAATTAAAAGAAACGATACTCGTGGTCCCAACTTTCGCCCACTTTTGGGCTTCAAACGATCGTCACCCATCGGTCAACTTAATTCAAGGACCCGCGGCACAGCGTTTCAAATACCAAGTTAAGCACAGAAACTCCAAGCGACCGGATCCAAGGATACTCGAATCCTCGAGTTATTCGCGAGGCATGGAGCACGAGGACGTAAACAAGCAGGTCGTCGACCGCCTTTGCCTCCACAGCTTGCTCGTACGAGGAAAAATGGAAATGAAGGCGCGTGTCCGGAAAACGCGCTCGTGCCTGGAATTCGTTTCTCGCGTGGCGACTTGAAACGCGTGACCTAATTAAAGCTAGACACCGAAGCATCGATCTGGAAACACCGAGGCGAACGGCGGCTGCCAGAAACTCGCAGCTCCATCCACCATCAGCTAATTAATAAGGCCTCTCTAATTAACTCCACTCGCCTACGTGTTCGACGAGCTTGCGAACACGACAGACAAGTCGATAGCATCCAAAGATCGAGATTACGTTCCTACGCGTTCTTTCCCTTTCCCCCCAGCGACAGATATCGAATCGAATAAAATGATAATTACGTCGCGGGGTAATTAGCTGGCGATGCGCCGATGTTATCAAACCCGACCTCGTAAATATGCATCAGACTTGTCGCAGGTCGTAAATATTTACCCGCCGAAAAGTAAATTAATACGGGACAAAAGTAAATTGTCGCTGGCTTTTCGTGGTGTACCGTGTTGGTCGGCGTTTAGTGGCGAAAGAATGTTACGAGCGCACGCTCGGTTCCCTTTCTTCGATTCGAACAGAACCGGAGGGACTTTCGCCCGCGGTTTCTGAACGGTGAAAAAAGAATGCGTGACGCAAAGTGATTTCGTAACATCGGGACTTTTCGGTGGTTCCCCGGCCGCGAGATGCTTCGACGGAAGCCCAGGTAAATCCTTCGACACCCCGAAGGAAGTTGATTCCAATGTGGTAAGCGTTACGGGTTGGGGAAACCAGGGAAAATTGTAATCGAACGTGGCGAACATTCTTGGAGCAATACTTACTCTAAACTTCTGGCGCATTTATTTTAGAGGAATGATGTACTTGTAAAGAGAATTTTGTGATTTGGGACACCCCGTATAACCCTGTAATGCTTGCGCTAATGTGATGAAATATTCGGTTCAAATTCAAAGACCAAAAATAAGAATTTCAAGGGCCGTGCGCTTAAACTCTTCCCTCGTCATTCGTTACCGTAACATTTCCGTTTAACGATTAAATGCTCAGCGGGGACGCGACGTTATCGTACCTCCTACGCGCTCTTATCAAAGGTAAAATTTTGACTCCGACCTTTGAGTGAATATTAATGTAAATACTACGCCGGTTACATAATTCTTCATAAAATTAAAAATACAATTGCCATGCAACACTCCGCCCATATCAAACTTAATTTGTAGAAACAGTAGAATTTTACCACTGTAATACGAGTTTTGAAATAAAGTAAACCCGCTCGGTTTTACGAACAATATTCATCGTATCGTATTTCCCATTCACAATATCCGAAAACGGAAGCTTCTAATCCCGCGCGAAATATGTTTCCCAGGGCGAACGTGCCCCTTAACATGTTAACCGGCCTTGATTGGCGAGCGCGCGTGCGCCAGGGGCTTTTAAACACACGCCCGTTCGTTGCCTATTCACGCCAGCCCGTTAAACGCGTAACAGATGTTGAAAAGCTCGCCGCGACCTGTCACGATCCGGCTTTTTACCGAGCGAACGCGCACTTTCCCCATCGAAATCTCCCTCTCGAGCCAGCCAGCTCGGGCCCGTTGATCGGCGCTAATATTGAGCACCGTTTCACGTGCCGCGCAAAATTCGTTCCGCTAACTCACCGCACATGGTCGTCCCGTGGAGCGTGTTGAGTGCCCGCCACGTAAGTAAGTACAAAGAGCCACGGAGAGAGGAGCAATTCGGAGCGTGTCACTGGTCAGTCCGCGCGACGCTTCGTGGTGAACGGCGAAGCACGATCTAAGCCGCAAGGCAGCGTGCTCCCGGCTCTTATGATAGGAGATTCTGCGTCGGTGTGGGTAACGTCGCGTACACTAGCAGCATATGCGTGTGCGTAACGGGAACGGGCCAACCCATTGACAACAACGGGCGCATCGTCTGCACGATGACGTGCCGCACACCGAAACCGATCGATGCACTCGGGACGATGGATAGTCGTAGAGACTCTTTTCGGCGGTTTCGCGTGGTTCGCCACTTATCCACGTAACCGATGCTCGAGCATCGGGAATTAAGAGTGAATTAAGAGCGAAGAACAACAGCGTCGCGAACGTGCACCGTCGACTCGCGTAGTGTCACCCACGATACGCGCATTAACTCGACGTGACACGATTGCCGTTTGCTTCGCAGTCGCTTGGTTGTGGTTTACACTGTTTTATGGAGAAGATGTCATTAATTCGGGGAATTAAACGCGTCTCGGTGACTCGAAGGCGGGCCGAGGTGTACCGCTGAAATGTTTGGGACCCACTCTTGACTTAACTCTTATCCACACTACCCGTGCGCAGCCAGAGTGCGCTAGTTGTCGATGGGCGCAGTGTATCGATAATTTAGATAGCTGTGTGATGTTTCGAGGTTTTTAATTCCTTTTTATCGAGCTACTTCGAAATCGTTGCGTACAGGATAATACGAGACACGCGCGAATTGTAAATACAGAGTTTTATGAAACCTCGTTCGCAGATAGTTGGGGGATAATTGAGCGTGTTGCTTGATTGGGCATCTCTCTTCGCGCCTTATAATTGAACGGGTCCAGACGGGGTACGTAATAATCAGGGTATTGTGCCAAATTATGCCGACAGCAATAAATGTTAATAGAAAACTGGCACATGTACTCGTCGACCGACACGTTCCTATCACAAATAGTATTGGATTAAAACAAAGTGCGGGTCAGTTGTCGGGTAACTAAATCCTCCATCGGGCGGACTTACGCGTTCGCTGTTACTTTAAAAACGCCCGCTAGTTTTTCTGTTACCAAGGTATAAATAACAAGTTCTTTTTGAGAGAGAAATGAGAGAATATCGAAAAATCCGAGTTATATAACTCGCGCTGAAATAGTCGAGCTTGCAACCTTTGTACGTTCGAGAGCGTAGATTTCGGGAGGCTTACGAAACCCTCTATTTAACATTAAACGTCACATAACACGTCGATGCAGGGACCATTAACATTCCGCTAAATACACAAGGGGGGTTGAAACAGCTGACGAATGATAACACTCGTCGTTCTGTCATGAGCAGCGGTCGGTCGGGTACGCAGAAAGCAACGACCGTGCCCGAAACGTGTTTGCATTAGATGCAACAATGGGTGCCGGAGGAAATATCGCGCGAACGTAATTTATCGTGTGTCTTCCGAGCGGGAGCAGAGCCGGAGGGACGCTCGGCAGTGATTCCCAAAGTACATTGATTTATTTCGTAACGGAAGGCGCGCTAGAAATCGCCTCGATCCCGAGGACGTAGCTGTCAAACAATGACCTTTTTAATATGAAAGTGACGCGCTGCAAACGGAGAAAATCCCATGCTTAATCCCGGAGAAAGTGAGAATACGAGTAACGCTGATCTTTCTACTTTCAAAGAGTACCACGATGCTCGGGGGCCCGTGAGACGTCTCGCAGGAGTGTTCTTCCAGGCAACCGTGTAACCTCTGACACGTAATGGCAAACACAACTGACTCTATCGCTTGCGGGGGATTTGTGTTTTATAATAACTTCGACTCGGCCAATTTGGCCAGGGTTGAACTGGTGCGAGTGCCAGAAACATCCGACAAGGGTAATCCGCGCCTGGCTAGACTCGTTCCATCCTCGTCGCAGGCATCTAAATACTGCAACTTAACGCTTATTTCTTCTCAGATGGATACGAGGTGGAAAGTAAATCGTGCAAGAGCTCGATGTCCGACGACACGGCGGACTACGAGTTCAATTTGTGGACGAAGCACGATTGCCACGGGACACAGTTTCAAAACAATAATAGAACGTGGTTTTACTTTGGCGTTAAAGCCTGTGCTCCCGACGTCTCTGTTAAATTTAATATCGTCAACCTGAATAAGCAGGTGAAGATGTTTAGCCAAGGAATGTGCCCGGTTTTTAAAGTCGTCCCGGGGCACATACATTGGGAGCGGATTCGCGAGAAACCTACCTTCACTGTAAATTTTCTATACACCGTAAACGTAATACCTATATGTATTTAATATAGAGTAACGATTGTAAATGTTTCAGCTGGATCAGGAAGGCAGTGATTTCACTCTGTCGTTCGTTTATAGTACTCCTGAGAATCGCAAAGCCCTTACGTACTTTGCGTTTACCTACCCCTTCTCTTACACCGACTTACAAAATTATCTGAGAAGAATCGAATCGAGAGTAGCGAAACGTACCGTAACGGGAACAGACGATGTTTATTATCACAGAGAGTGTGCAATAAAGTCCCTGGAAGGGCGGAGGATGGACATCTTGACGATAAGTTCGTTTCACAACATATCAACGGAGAGAGAAGAGAGACTGAGTAATATGTTCCCTGAGAAAAATGAGCAAAGACCTTTCAAATTCTGGGATAAAAAAGTATATAACAGTATATCTCGGTTCAGGGCCGTCTTAACAAGTTTGAGCGGCCTGGGCTAAAAAATTTTGGCGTCCTAGGGAGTCGTCTTTAAATTATGTAAGACTTTTTTGAGGGGAAGGGGTCGCGAATTTCTTACGAATTCTTATACTGGAGGAGGGAGGAGGTAAGAAATCGCCAAAATTACCCTTACGTAATTTAAGGACGGTCCCTAGCCCCCAAGGGTGCAATTTCTTCGCAATCGGTGCAAGGCAGTACATCATAATTCCCAGGTCTTCACTAAGGCAAATACGAACAAAAACAATGCCTGCCAACAAAATTTCTTATCTCCAAAATTGAAGAGAAAAAGCATTTCAACATATTTGATTCTTAAGCGCCCCTGGGCTATAGCCCAGTTAGCCCATTGGTAAAGGCGGCCCTGTCTCGGATTCTGTGTAAAAATCGAATTCCGACAAATGTTAACGGAGACGTACATTCCAGGTGATTTTTATTAGCGCGAGGGTTCACCCAGGGGAGACACCATCCAGTTTCGTCTTCAATGGTTTTCTTAATTTCCTTGTAAACCGTGATGACCAAATTGCGATTAACCTCCGTCGCCAGTATGTGTTCAAATTGATACCAATGCTCAATCCTGACGGCGTAGCCAGAGGCCACTACAGAATGGATACGCAAGGAGTGAATCTCAATCGAGTCTACCTTAATCCTTCTTTAAAGGACCACCCGACAATATATGCCGCGCGAAATTTGATCAGGTAATAGAGCGAACCCGATGTTTCATTTATTTTATTGTACTGGGATCATTAAAATATGAAGATATTACTTCCAAGGTACTATCATTACTCGTACCGACTGCCAACGGAGGACGAAGTTTCAAATGGGAGTTTGACACACGAAGAGAACACCTTGACCATCATTGACTCTACTTGCGGGATTACGAATATAGTACGCGACACGACAACGAGATTGCTCCAACAGGTGATTAATGGAAGATATAATTTCCCATCGTGGAAGAGACTTACACGAAATACTAACATATACTAACCGAATATGTGATCTCGATTAGGGCTGAGACTATTTGTCGAATTTTTCGGTATTCGAATGTTCGAATACTTCAGTTGATCAATTATTTGGCGAATATAATTCGAATATCCAAGTATTCGAATGCTATTCGAATATTTAAGTATTCGAATAGTATGGTGTGAATTATAAATCAAGTTCTTTAGGTTCATTTGTCAGGGTGAAATCTTGTAAGTTAATTTTGATCCACTTCAACATATCCGATCGACTTGTAACTTTGCACACACACATAGTTCCGATGACAATACAATACAATACAATTTTCACTAAAAAGCATGAAATACTTTATAGTAAAATTTTTCTTTTTAAAAACAAGCTTTTATTAAAATGTACTAAAAAGAAACCAATAATTTTGATACCGGCCCAAATGACTGCCTGAGAAGAATTCCCTCATATGACTAAAAATAAACGCGTGAAAATATTGAAATATTTAGTATTCGAATACTTAATACTCGAATAGTATTCGAATATTTAAATTATTCGAATAGTCCCAGCCCTAATCTTGACCGAATAGATAGGAACAAAATAAGCACTAACCAATAACTTTAACGATAGGTAACACTTATGACATTAGATGAGAAAGGTAAAGATCAACCGGAACTTTTTCAGGACCGTACGTCGCCGAAAACGAACCTGGATGACATGCCCCAGGGTATGATATTTAGCATTGAATTATACAACGTGATCAGCAAAATTCATTTACTTATTTGTACCCGCATTATGTGAAGGTGATGGAGAAGAGCCGTGTAATACACCGGAAGAGAGTGCTAATTCTGTAGAACTTAAATCTGATAAAAAGACTTATACAGCTGTTGGCATAGGGCAGTTACCCAAAGAGGAGTCTGGATTGTATTTGTACGTCGATCTTCACGGTCACGCCTCGAAGAAAGGCGTGTTTATGTACGGGAACTACTTCGACGATCCGGAAGACACGATAACGTGTATGCTCCTACCGAAATTGATGTCAATTAACAATCCGAATTTCCATTTCACCTCGTGCAACTTTACGGAGAGGAACATGTACATTATGTAAGTTCCACTACTACTAATTGGTCGTCTTAGTATTCTGTGTTTTATGCAATGAAGTTGTTCGTGCAGAGATAAAAGGGACGGTATGTCGAGGGAAGGATCAGGACGCGTAGCTGTGTACAAATTGACTGGTCTCATACGCAGTTTCACACTCGAGTGTAACTACAATTCTGGACGTTTAGTAAACACACTACCAGCAAGGGTCCGTGACGGAGTGAACAAAACCCTGGCCCACATATTCGTCCCACCGAAATACACGCCATCCGTTTTCGAAGCGGTAAAATATTTTGCAATTCCTTATTATCCGATTTGCTTCTTCGAATAATTCAATGATTAATCATTCGTCTCACTCTGTGCGCAGGTTGGAGCGGCATTAGGTCCCTCGATTCTTGACCTTTCGGGCAACAATCCTAACAGTCGACTGCCAAATAGTCAGTATCGTTCTTTAAGGGGTGTAAAGTCCTATTTAAAATTAGCATACGTGAACAATCTTTCAACGCCATTCGGCAAGTCACTGCATAAGGTAAATTTCGATGTCAGTAACGAGAGTGAAATCTCGGCTGTTGATATAAAACAGTGTGTACTCTCTTAATTTATAATACCATTAGCTTGGTACGCTTTCGTATATTAATACCAAGACACTTTAGTGCCTGAACAGAACTGCACTTTATGTCGCTCATGAAAACTGTGGGAGAGAGATTTTATATGCATATAAATTGTATATTACGTTATTTTAACGACATTAAACTGTATATTCTCGTCCTTTCTTTTACACTAATTCTTACGAGGGAGGATATCCATGCTAATGATTCTATGACTCGTAGCACGTTAGGTATTTACCATTTTTTTTTTTTAGATACGAGACATAGATCCTGCGAAAATTTTATTATATCAAACTAATGGGTCTTCCATCTAATACGTATGCATGACAATAATGTTTTGGTATACTTTCGTACAAAGGTTTATCAGAAAACTGTTTATCCACTCGTTTCTTGCAGATTTATATTAGATAATTTAATCGTAACTACGAGGTGTGCGTAGAATACATTTACAAAGAGCTTAGACGTTGTGCTTTATTATATTAACAAAAGTATAACGCGTACGTGCAATTTTTTTCACAGCATAATTGTTTCCCGACTTTACGTCGTGCAAATTCAGTATATGAAATGTAAAGACTGTAAAATTTTTGTATCATTTTATACTAGAATTAACTGATCGAGTATTGATTACACGATGCTAATGCTTTTACTTTTAGCACAGAGTGTATCTCTCTTATTTTTTATTCTTCTTTTTTTCTTTTCTTCTCTCCTTGTTTCTTTTCCTATCAGTATTCGATGCACTATAATTCCCGGCGATAATGGACAAGTGCACTTAAAGTAGCGTCACATGCACTTAAAAATTGTTTCGTGGTTGTGAGCGTTAGAATGGAGTACACGTATGTGCAATTAACGATGTCGTATTTCTTTAGCGAAATGCAAAGAATAGCGGTTTAGACGATTGAGCGGTGAATCTCTGGGTGGCGGAGTCTTTTCAGGAAAGATGCGCAGATTTCGAAATCAGAGTTTAATATCGGACTTTATAGAAATTTCACGTTGATGCGTCATTGGTAGAACGAATGACAATAATTACGGACTTTTCGGATCTTGAAACTTAATTTATTTATATATCATTCGAAATGATAAACTCGAATATCTTATATAGTTTTTGACTGTTTAAATGAGGCGTGCACTGTGCATGTTTGTTACAAGATCAAGTACGAATGTGTGTTGTACCGTTGTATAGAGCTATTATTGAAATGGAAACAATGAACGTCAGTAATCGTCGGTTGAGAAGCATAGATCGAGAATAATAGAATACTTATTGTCGGATCTTTCATCATTCAGATGTAAATGCCATCGTAAATGGGAGATGGTATTATTGTATAAATTCATGTATAGAAATCTTCTGATGTATCCTATTATAACACACGCGTATGTACATGTACACACACATGAATACACACACATGTCCCATTGTTTTAATAAATGTACAGTATTTTTAGCGGTGATTTATTTACCTTATTTTTATTTTACCCCTGCTAATCCTTGGTCCCGCTGTCGCGTCAAGTGTCGTACAACTGTGTGTCTCTAACATATTAAACACGTTTCTCCGAAGAGTGGTACGGTGCGTGGGATTAGGTCTAAGCCGAGTGGACCGAAAGGAAATGTCTGTATTCTACTGTGGCTGTTAAATATTCTTTCGCATCTGAAACATGTTATCCTTAGGCGTTCATCCAACACGACTGACAAATAGAATAGAATAGGAAGCCAAGAAATTAATCTCTCTCTCTCACACAGCCTCCTTTATCTTTGTGTACCAAACAATGCGAGCATAATGACCACATTATGCGCTCAGAAGAGCTTGATTTAAATCCGCGCTTTTATTCACAGGACGATAACGGTATCGTGTACCAAGATTCTTACAATTTAAAGGAACTCGAGTCCCGAGTAAGTGCCCCTTCGGTCGAGGCAAAGAGCTCGATGAAGAGTGACACGAACCTTGTGAAAAAGCCATGCATCATTCGTCGCACCACGTCCCTTTACACCGCAGTAAAGAGGATAAGAAGTAACAAGAAACCTCGACAAATAAGTCGTAGGCCCTTAAAGAATCAGTGTGTTAATAACATACAGAACAATGTGAAAGTCCCTGGGCTTAGGTCGGAAAGCGTGGCGAAGCCTCTTTTAAAGACCGCTGAAAGCCGATTAAGGAACTGTAACTTTGGATGCATAAACGATCCATTGGGATCTCAAGGAAGGGACTGCCAGTATGCGAATGAGAAATTAGCAACGAACAAGTCGTCGAAACTAGCACTGTCTTCCGAAGAAACGGCAATGGTGAAGCACGGAGCGAAGAGACTGAAGATCATCTCTGTGAAAGTTAATAAAGCCCGCCCGGAAGTCGGGGAATCCTCCAGCAACGCGCCGGAAACGACGAAGACCCCACCGAAGCCATTATTTCTGTGCAACAAACAGAACGCGAAAGGGACTTCTAAAGCTATTAAAAAGCACTGTCAGATCGTAGAGCGCAATAAGTCGAAGTCTTCCAAATCAAAGGACGCTACTAGAAGCACCATAGTAGTGGAGAACTTATTAAATAACGAGGGTGGAGGCAAGATTCTAAATTAAATTAGTCCACGGATTTGCGTTTATGTGGCAGGGCAGTACATTAGCCGTTAGTTTCAGCTATATAATTCCTTTTAGATACGTAATTTAAATGTCGGAAATTAATTACGCTGAGCGTGAAGATTGTGATTACATATATTTAATGCAACAGGTGTTAAATAGTTTACTACGCTGTTGAAAGAGTAAGACATTGTTCGTTTTTATTTTCCAAGAGTATAAAATTGGAAGCTATCAAGTTACACGTGATTAAAATATTTCGTCCACGAGAGGTGTAAGATAATATTAATTTAGGCGAAAGTTGTGTAGCTAATACCGAGTCTCATGTATGATAAGTTCGCTCTGATTTCAAATTCTAGCGTATCCTTTCTTCCCTGCGCTTAAATTCTCGTATGAATACGTATATGCCGTGTATGTATCAATTTCGAGCTCTGTTATATTGTTTATGCGAAGAAAGGCGGAAATAAATGTCAATGTGTACTATTAAAGATGGAACGTAACCAATAAGTATTCAAAAATTCAAGTTATTGGCGCGCATCGATTTTAGATCGCTTCGGCCGCGCTCGCGCAGTGTCGGCGAGAGTCGGCACGCGATTTGTGGCGTGCTATCCCTTCCCTTCGGCCCGATCAGTCGTGTTCGCGTCGTCGTCACTTTCGTCTCGGTAAACGTGCGCTTTAACGAACGTTGTCGCGATATGGCGTTGTAATTATTTGAAAAACTTGTGCCGCGATCTTTTACCGTGGATAACAGCTTTCCAATTATCGTCTATAAGGAGGAGGGCGTTTCACAATGTGCGCCAACAGAGGCATGAGGCGATACGCTGTTTTCGCGGCATTCCTTCTTTTCATCGAAACTGGTGAGGTTAATGCACATACTAAACGTCGTGAACGCATAGTAGCGTCCCTTGGGCGGGGCATTTGTAATTCTATATTCTTTATCCGAATATGCGAATGGAATCCAATGTACGATATAAATCCGAAAGAACGCAGTCGTTAGTTCTATTTCAACGATCAGGCAAAAGCATCGATCGAATCTGTCGATGTTTTAAGCGCATCTTTTTGGGCAACTTGAAGTTACTTTGTGGTTAGATTCATCGATTCGTAGATCTGCATCGGGGTATTGTGGAAACTAACGGTACAAAAAACATCTGCCGTTAACGGAGAAATCTGTTAATTCAAAGCAATGGCAAGTCGTTTCTTTCACCTGCTCTGAAATCTTCGCCCATATTAATCATACTGTGCGAGGATCCTGTGGTTCCATTATTTTTCAAAAACAAAAGGATAACTTTAATAAATGATTTCTTCGCGCCCTAGGGACGTAAGAGTTCATTTCGATGAAGTTCGCGCGTCTAGTCAGTCTCGTACTAAAATTGATCCCGAGAAAGTCAGGTTTCGCAGGAAATCGAAATTTCCACCGGAGATTCAGTGAAAAGTTCTCTTCCTTTACGGGATATTTTCGTTTAGCTCACAGTCTACAATGCTATCGGTGCAGCAGTACGAACAACTCTCATCCGTTCCAATGCAACGAATTTCTCTCGAGCGACATCGATATCAAACCACAGTCTTGCGATGACGTTTTCGGGGCGCAGTACTGCGTGAAGCATACGGGCCGATTTGAGGGTAAAAAAGAAGAAGAAAAGATAGATCAGATTACGTGTCTGGTGTGGGAGAATCGGCTGGGGAAACTTAACACTTCGGAATGAAAACTAATCTTGGGGTCATGCGGTCATCCATTCGAATCGATTCATAAACGCGTGGGGGTTGTCGCAGCACCATCGTTCGAACATTATAATATTCCATAAATCATGCTTGTATTATAATATCTAACATTGTGCACGGAAGGTTACTGGATGGCTAATTCGCAACGACAGATACACATTATTTGAATTACTTTATTATTTGTATTTTAGAAAGTGACAGAAAGAGTAGCTTTATTTCGTACCAGTGCCAAGTAAATCTTTGATTTTAGATCTTTAGTTTTCACCTTGTGCTAAGTTATTTTTACACCGACTTAATATATTATTTGAGTCATGCTGTGTAAAACATTTTCTCTAAATAATGACAAAGTCCCTTCATCGTTGTGTTTACATCACGAAGGTCGAGCGTAACAGCGCGAATCTGTCGTTGCGTGTTGGGAAATGTGTGGTAAGGTTTCATATAGAATATGAGATTTAACGTGGAATATAACTGCAACCCTATACGCTCGTAAAAAACAAAACCCTTAACAAATGCTTTCTTAATCGATCAAGCGGAGAGCCTGGATTGCTATCAGTGCACATCAGCAGACGAACTGAGCTGCGGAGATAATAAATTGGTTCTAAGTTCTTTGAAACCAGCGAACTGCAACCACGTTTACGATGCACGTTATTGCATCCAATCAATCGGGCGATACGGAGGTTTTTATATTGTCTTTTCAGCGTTCTTCGTGTCGAGTGCATTATTTCACTTTCACTTTATTTCTTTTCATTGCACAATAACTTTGCATTCTTCACGCATCGATAAAAGAAATTTTTTCTCTACAAAACAGTAACGAGTAAACTAAACTTCTAAATGGTATTAAACGGTAATAGAAATTTGAGATTAATTCCCTCGGTTGCAATTATTCTTTGAACACACTAATGTAGAATAACATTATGTAGTCTTCTAGTAACAAATCAATTCTAAATTATAATCTTCGATCTAGCAATCCATTTAACAAAATTTACGAATAATTTTGCTCCTCCAACTGGAAATTTTAACGTAATAAATTAAAATAGAGAAGTTAATTACAACAAAATTTAACATCGAAGATATTGAATTTCGATTACGAGACTTTTTAAGCACTCTCGATATCGTAAAGAGGGGTGCACCAAAATTCCAAACCACTGCATGCTGTCTTGTCTCCTCGCACGCTGTATTTTTCCTACGTCCACGCTGATGCATGTCGTTGCCTAGGCCTCTGTGTGCGTCTATAGTGCTCGAGCATTTAAAAATGAAAAGGAAAACGAACATTTCTCCTGTGTGTGTCACCATAGGTGGGATAGGTACCAAACGGTTCTGCTCAGCACGGGATCTGGGCACTTATTGCGAGTACGTGAGCCAGCAAGGGGACAAGTTATCGTACCGTACCTGCATCTTCAGTTGCACCGGGGATGGGTGCAATCCAGCGGTCACTTTCAGCCCGACCACGGATTGGATAATACCAATTGGATTACTATTAGCTTACAAATTACTCTTCCAAAGATAGATGTTATCTTTCGAAGTAAATCCATGAACGCCATTGCCATTTCTCGTGCAATAACGTTCGCTCATTAACTAGTAGGGCGAGAATTCTTTTATAATTAACAGAAAGAACATTGAACAGGATAAGTGGCAGATTTTTATACATTACCAGACAATCTTTCTTCGTGAAATTTAATCATTGCGCCCTACCAGTTTATGGCCACCAGATAGTGGATCTGTAAAATAATCTTAATCCGTCCTTGACGCATTAACACTCAGCAAGTGTTACGTCAACTTTTTATTGTACTTCGGCGATTCGCTCTCGATTAGTTTTCTGAAATTCGAGGGACACCAGTGTGCCTTGTCTTTTTATGAAACTTGCGAGGCAGAGTTTTTAGTTGATTAATGGACGTATGCGTGTGTGAACTGTACGACTTTTCAAACTTGGCGCGCACGCAACCAGCCGCGTTCTGCGCAGCTCGTTGCGCACGCGCGGGAATTTGACTTCGCGTAAGCATTTCTCGAATCGAATTACATTTAATTTTCATGTACTTGTATAGAAATATTTTTTTACTATTCTTTTAATATATTTCGACAGAGATTAACATCACCGCCTTTTATATGCTAGATTTTATACAATATACAAATTGATATTTCTTAGTGATTTTAGTAAGTATCTATTAAAATATTAAGCCATATTCTCACTTGCGGCACACGCGGTGGAAAGCGCACTTGAAGAATTGTTTCAAATTTTCGAATTGTGTTCTATGCCACGCGTTTACGTACGTGGGACCGTGACTTCGGCGTAGATTATTACTTAGAGGAATTTAAAGACTTGTATGCGAATTTTTATTGGGCGAAGGAGCAGCGCGGAATGGGATCAAATGCTTTAGTTCTTTATTGGTGAACCAGGGATCACCCCCGTCCGTCTCGTTACACAACATTTCGTTCCTCTGCGTATAAATATAATATGACAGTCGGTCAACTGACAACAAACTATTTGCCGACGATCTGTAAGGTACTTGCACGGTTAACGCTCTTTGGTAATATCCATTTATACAGTGAACATGGTAAATAGGACAGCACTCTTTGATACGACATATACACGTTTGCAAGTGGCCAAGCAGGATCTATCATTTAGCATTAACTCCCGCGGACCATAATCTGCCATTCGAGAAGCAATCTTCGCGGTGGAAATTTCTCTTTAAAATAAGCAAGCGTTTATATCCTATTACGCGTTAGCTGTAAGCGTGAAATAATCAACAGACTAACGTCGAGCGTGGTACCAGTAACGTCACAATCTTTCACGTCTAGCACAATACAAAATCTATGTTATAAATGTCCAGGAATTCAATCGTTTCTCAACCCTCTGGGCTCTGAGCCCCGCGTGCGTTGAACGCCCGCGGGGCGTTCCAAGAACGTCTCCCGCAATAGCGACCGCGGCGCTCCCGCACACGGCGAACGTATCTGCGAACGTTCGAACCTCAGCACCGAAAGGGTTAAGGATTTTCTGTGCCACGCGTTGAATGCTGATGGAAACGGAGTGAAACGCGTGTAAGACTACACCTCCGTCACGCTAGAAGCTGTATTGGTGAAACGAAAAATATACATCCATTGACGAAGTCTGACAAATTCGAACAAACGACTTGCTATTAGTTCCTTTCTAACAATTCTAACGACGATAAGCGCCGAGGCACGCGTCGCGCGGTTCAGCTACGGGAATCTTTAATCGAGGTTTGATATTTGTCGATCGATTGTTACAGCTACGATGTCGTATGAAAAATACATGTATATGTATAAACAGTGTATAAACCGTTACTCAATTCGATCACTATCAAGCGGCAATAGAATTTCTCGCGACTAATAAGTTTTCCCCCGCTCGTTGGTCCTAGAGAATCTGTATAATTTGACACTCGCAAATATCGGCGTTACTCCGTGATAATTCATAAGTAGACTCGGATGAATGCTTTCCGTATATTCCCCTCGACTGTCTAGCGCACAGTAATTAGAATATTCTTCCCTTCTAATTATTCATCGACAGCACAGTGCCCATCCATGCTTCTCCACCGATGGAACAGGACAGTGCTCGTATATTGCACTCTATATACAGGGTGTCCCACCTTAAAAATCTTCACTCGCGACGACGCAAAAAATCCAGAGATGAGTAAAAAATTATTTGAAATAAAAATCTCGTACACAAATTTTTGTTTCAAATAATTTTTTGCCCATCCCCGAAAAATTTGTATAATATAAAGCAGAATGTGTATCGTATGTTTGCGTGTTTGTCTGTCGCCTGAAAACTTTCGAACGGTAAACTCCGGGGTCACGAAATGTACCTCAGCTCATTACACCTGGCTAATCCAGATAAATATGACTATTCTCACCAAAAAGAAACTTAAAAAAAAATTGTTTTCTTTTATAAAATCAGAATCTAAATTTCGGGCGAAGCCGAGTAGTAAAGCTAGTATTTCGTATGTAAGTCGAATGGTATTTTCCAAATTACACATGACATATTTCTCGCATCATCTGACAATCAGTGGGGGAGATATTTAGGTGGCCTGCTTCAGAGATGGGCAAACAATTATTTGACCAAATAAATTTGTGTACGAAATTTTTATTTCAAATAATTTTTTGTCCATCTCCGGCCTGCTTCAGGTGGGACGCCCCGTAGACATTCTATATCTCTAAATAGAGTTATTCCTATATAGATAGTTACACAACTACGGTACAAAAAGAAGTATGCTTTAGCTTAATATTCGAAACTGATTCGTAGTGTACAATAAATATCCACTGCCATCACTCGTCACGAATTAAATGAAAACAGTCGTATTGCCATTCGCTGGGTAGCAGTGGGCGTGGCAGTGATCAACGCGATCGATAATAAGACAGCTTAAAAGTTAATGAGCTAAACGCCTACGACTTAGGAAATAGCGAAAGTAAAAGGGATGTTAGAACACGGTGGAAAGATTATTTAAATTAAACAGTCGATAAATTAACGTTTACAGCCGTCGGAGCTCATTGTGTTATTGACTATCAGAATTTTAAATTAGAGATTAGTGGAGCAATAAATACGACTCCGCGGCTGTTGAAAGTAAAATTATTCACGATTGAAGTATTACAGAAATGCATCGAGGATCGTTGCATCGAATAACGATGCAACTGTCTATCCAGGGTGTCTTATTGTACGCCGTCTTTTTAAATCGTTAGTAGTAGCCCTCGCATCTTGTGCTTCGTTCGTGTCCTTCGAACGATGTTTATTGCATCCTGATATCCTCCCCGCCGACCCCTTAAACATCTGCATTTATCTAGTCACACTATATACGATTCTACATAGATCGAGTTGCATACGATGCACGTGCATACGCACAAGACAGGTACGATTCTTCGTGTACTGAACATTTAATACTTGGTCGAAGTTTAGCATCTTTACAGTAGGCTGATATTTCTTCTGTAGATGCGCAGCGCATTTTAGAAACTGCGGCGCGCTTTAATTGATCGATAGAAGCCGTGATAAGAGAAACGAAGCAGTCTTAATGAGTTTCTTCATTCCATTTCGTGCTTGGATGTCTGAACGGTAAACTGTAGGCTGCACTTGGAATCCACGAAACTTATCAAGACCTTATTTCCTTTCTACGAATTCTATCGATGGATCAAGCTTTTTACAGTCCTAGAACTCTGTAGTACACTTGGGTCGTTCGATTCTGTTGCAAGAGACCACTTCGCACGGTACTCGATATAAGAAGATTTGACCGAAACCATAATCACGAATATTTGTAGAAAAGTTTGCGAATGGAATACCAAGCGGGTTAAGTTGGCCCACTTTCCATCGCGTATTTGTGTCTCGGTAACCAGAATCGAATGTGCTCGAGTGTATAATTAAAAAATAAATTTAAGCGGCGGTTGATACACTTGCAAACGAAGTGAAATTGCGGGAAAGAATTGCAAGAGAGCCGCGTACCGAAACGGAGTAATTAAAAGATTGAGGAGAAATATCAGCGCTGTATACAGGCGCAACCTCGTCCGTACAGTGAAGGCATTAGTGTTAAAATCACAATTATTTGTTCATCTTTTTTGCCTGCTTCCCTACGCGGAGAAGAATACTCAAGTCCTCCCCGAAGGAATTTACTAAATTATGATTGCCCCATTGCTGCGCACGTATAAAGGTAGCAAAGAGACTGAATTAGAGAGATGGGAATGTAAACTGCGTGGCGCGCAGCAGTGTTTAAAAGAAAGTTTCAAAAGCAAGTGGTAATAAAATACTGTCTTTTTATTAAGACTTGGTAAGAAGCATCTGCATTCCTATGTATATAGCACGGAGTCAAGAGAAAATGGAAATCCAATAGTACAGTTACTTATACGCACTACGAAAACGTTTTAAAACTTTCTTTTCACCACCGCTGCGCCAATATAATATTCTCCAGTTTTCATTCGTAATATTAGGTCGATGCAAAAGTTCATCCCCTGTCGTTACAGTTTTGCTTTTACTATAGCTGCTTATACTTTTACCAGAAAAATAGCAAAAGGTTACAGATAGCCAAAGGAAATATTTCGATTAATAAATGTGTTGTATATTTTTACTTTTAATGAACACCGGTTCGATAAAGCGAACTTTTGCACTGATCTAATACTGGCACGGCCTTTGGCACCTCTCGGTACGATTCCATTCTTCCATCGTGCACCATTCTTCCTTTCTGCACAGAGACATTGGAAAGCTTAGGCGTTGCGTCGCTTGCGGACGCTGTACATACGCGTTACTTATTCGTTTAAGTACCATATATCTCTTGCACAACTAGCAACGAAGCTGTACAAGTGAACGTCTTCGAAGCGAGCGAGTTAAGGGTTGTTTAGTGGAGAGGGTAGCCTTTACTGGCGCTGAAGCTTGCGCACTTGCTCCTCCAGCTCTTTGACGCGCAGCTGACTGTTGGCTAGCTGTCGCCGCACCAGCCTGAATTCCTCCGTTTGGCGAGCAAACGCCAGTCTCAATTCAGCCTCGTTGTTGGGGATGTCCACTGTCTCCAGTGCCTTGTTATCGTTCAGAGGCGCAGAAATAATGTTCTTCTGCGAAACAAGATTAGAAAGGCTGGGGTAATACGGTGATAAGACTATTTGAAGCTTCCTTCTATTCAAGGCACATTTCTCAAGTTCTGTTCAAAGCTTCGTTGTTGTATACCTTGTCCTTTTTTAACCCCAGAACTGGATGTCTTTGTCCACATATTGGGTACAGGGTCCATTTCATATTTTATATTTTATATTTCATATTTTATATTTCATATTTTATAGTTCATATTTTATATTTCATATTTTATATTTCATATTTTATATTTTATATTTCATATTTTATATTTCATATTTTATATTTTATATTTTATATTTTATATTTCATATTTTATAGTTCATATTTTATATTTCATATTTTATATTTCATATTTTATATTTCATATTTTATATTTCATATTTTATATTTCATATTTTATAGTTCATATTTTATATTTCATATTTTATATTTCATATTTTATATTTCATATTTTATATTTTATATTTCGTATTTTATATTTCATATTTTATATTTCATATTTTATATTTCATATTTTATATTTCATATTTTATAGTTCATATTTTATATTTCATATTTTATATTTCATATTTTATATTTCATATTTTATATTTCATATTTTATATTTTATATTTCGTATTTTATATTTCATATTTTATATTTTATACTTAAAATTCTCATCTTTTGAAAGAAGTAATACTGATAGTAAATAGCAAATGTAGTTTGATATTTAAGATGGCTCAATTCGGCCCCTGTATCCAGCAGACGAGGGTTAATCTTCAAACTGAATCTCGCAAAGCGAACTGCATTGCCAGTAGAATATTAAAAATATCCCCCAAAGGACATGGTATACACGCGGAAGACTCGTTTAGTATGACCCCCAGACGTGAAAGTGTGGATATGGAAAAGAGCACCGGTTCTACCTGCAGCACAGCTGTCCCGAATTTTTGCTGCAGCTGCTGGAACTTGGTGCTCTGGTTGCTAGAGGTTTTCTGACTTTTCTCCGACATATCGAGGAACTCGATGGGCCTGTAATCCGGCACGGTCTCCGTGGACAGGAACGCGAATTTCTTTTTATTATTCAGGTCGGTGGTCGGGGGAAGCTGCGGTGGCTTGTAAACGCGCGGCTTGTGCGTCGTGATACTGCCCCCTGTTGACATTTAAACACTTATCAGTTATCACCCTCGCACAATTCTTGCATTTCAATTCAAGAGCACACTCCACAATAACACACAGTGGTCGAAAGAAAGTTTAAAACTGATATACTTTTATATATCATAATTTAATACTAGACTGAGTATTATCTTGGTAATCACTGGTCCACCCTAGCAACCTCCCAATTTATGCGACACAAATATTAACATATAATTCTATCGAATAGAACTAATTAAATTTCCTTACGCTACTGTATAACATCTATGCTCTGATTACGTTAGATATCAATCCTTGTTTCACTTTTACTAGTAAAGGTATGCATGAAACGCGTAATTAATTTTACCTAACCGTTGATTATGCGACAATTAAAAAAAAACTCTATTTTTACGTGACTCGCGCAAAATGCGTTAACGCGAGCCGAAGGGAAAGAAACTCTGGCACAGAGTGAAATGTTGAGTCGTACCGGTTTTCAGGGAAATCAGGATCGGTGGACTGTTCATACCGCTGATCCAATCCCTGGCCGATAGAGCGGGACAGGTGCCCACCGTGTCTGGGTACAGGTCCTCCTGGAATTGGTCGCTCTGGAAAGTGAAAGTGTCTCATTAATTGCTCCAGTTTAGAATCACGTTTAATGATAGCAGGGGCACACCTTTCGCGGGACTATCATTGAAATCGGTTCGCACATTCCGCGGGTCGCGTGCAGCTTGTAAAATCTGAACACCTCGCAGGTGGAGGTGCTGACGCCTCTCTTCGGCATCACGCCCAACCCCCTCTGAGGATTTCCAGAGATAAACTGGCTGAGATAGTGCATCCAGGGTGCCTCGTTCACCACCTCGTAGTATCGAATGTTGCCATCGCCCTGGAATAAAAAAAAATAATGGAACAGATTATTATGAGTAATTAGCATTGGTGATGGCTATTCGGTGGAGTCAAGAGTAGAGTTATTTTGAGGGCAGTATAATGAGGTGAATTTTAATTTTTAACCGACTTAAAAAAAAAGAGGTTGTCAGTTCGATGTGTTTGTATGTATGTTAGTATGTATTATGTTTGTCCGCGAATTTCTCCGTAACTATTCGACCGATTTTCGTGAAACTTATTGCATTTGGTTTGGCTTCAACCAACTTAGGTCATGGAGAAAGAATTACCAAAATCGGTAAAGTTTGTTTTGAAGTTACACCAAAAATAAGAAAACTGATTCACTAACCGACTTCATTATTATTATTACGACCAGCTTTTTTGTAGCCCTACCCATATTTTTTTAAATAAATGTGGTTATATAACTGAAATAACTAAAAGGTAAAAAATAAAAAAGTTTAAAAAAATGAAAACCGACTACAAAAAAAGTAAAAATGCACTAAAAAGTAAAAAACATTTTTTTCCTTATTTAATCTACGACTCTCAATATTTTTAAGTCGTCGCCAGATTTACACAGTACAAATGACGAGACGCCGACGTAAAAATATTGAGAGTCGTAGATTAAATAAGGAAGAAAATGTTTTTTACTTTTTGGTGCATTTTTACTTTTTTGCAGTCGGTTTTAATTTAAAATTTTTTTTTTTATTATTGGTTAGAAGAGGATCATAGATGGAAAAAACTGAATGTACATAGTTACCTTTCCAGCGAGGAACACCATATTGGTGTCATGGTCGTAGTACGGGAAGACGACTCCGCTAGAAGAGTCGATGGTTTCACAGGTCAAGGGGGCGGTGAGGTCGTGCTGGCTCCAAATGGCGTACTGCCTGTCGGAGTGTCTGCTGAAGCCCGTCGTGAGGAGGCGTCCGGAGCCACCGAGGAAAACCACCTTGCTTGCCTTCGTCCCAGCGTGACAAACCCCTTCCTAACCGAGGATTTTCAGAACGTCAGAGAAAGCTTCCTACAACAAGCTGACAGAAAAGCTAACGAACAGACGCGTACCGATACAACGATGCCAGACCTGGGCTCGAACACCCTGAGCTTCTTGTCCTTGCAAGTGGTGGCCAGCAAGCTGCCGTCGCGGTTCAGTGATATGCTGTAGATGACGTCCGGATGCCTGTCGATCACGCTCACCGCCTCCCCTCTGTTAATGTCCCAGACGATGACCAGGTGGTCGAAACCAGCGCTGAACAGCACGTTCTCCGCGACCGGGTGCCATTCTATGTAGGCCACCCGACGCTTGTGACCTTGAAGCTCTATCAGCCACTCCGTCAGGTTCCTCGATAGCCCACCATCGGGTATATGCCAGAGCTTTATCTGGGATGGATAAGCGTGAAGAAGAGCGTGAAGAGTTGGAAGGGAAGAAAGAAGATTGTACACCGCTCGAGATACTTGATGAGCGACTACTCTGGGCGAGGGAGGAAGACCAATCGAGGAGTAATTTAATTTAGAAAGGAAAAGGAGGTAGATAGTTTGTGGGTAAAGGATTCGTGGGAACTCTGCTAATTGGAGCACCAAATCCACAGTAGTGGGTGAAAGAAAGTTTGAAGCTCATTTTTATGGCTGCAGAAGTAATCTAACACTATTTCTACCACGACCAAACGGTGTCCCTTGACACCTTTGCGTTTGAATGCAAAGGATTACTAAAACTGTCGGGATTTCAAATTATCAGTTAAATATAAATAATTTGAGCATTTATTGATACATTCATGCTTATTTATTAGTGATTATTTAATCAGAGAATCACAAACTTAGAGAAGAATTTTAAGTTAAAATTTGAAAGGTGTCTTTTGACACCTCTTAGTAGAAATAGTGTTAATACTGGGCTTTAAGTGTTATCTTGGTAGTGGTCCAGTCCGACGACCTTATTCTCGTTGTTTTCCCGAGTTCAAACTTCCTTTCGGTCACTACTGTAATTATCTCGAGCAGCGGGCTTGTGTGAACCCCTCAGAAGCCAAGCTGACCAATTTCTGTATATCTCTCAATTATTAGTACTCGGGCGCGTGTTCAGCGCTCAGTTTACCAAGTTTCCCTAGCTTTTATTTCGCGCAGCTGGTCTATTTAGCTTCCGATAGGCGCGCATGATAAATCTCGTACGGTGCAGTCATCCGAGCAGGATGCAATGATGTTATCGTTGAAGGGGTTCCACTTGATATCCAGAACCGGGCCAGTGTGCCCAGTCACCCTGCTGGCATTGAAGTCCAGCCGGCCAGTCTGAAACGTCGGAGCATCCACGATCAGGCTCGATCCCCGTGCAAACATTAGGAGCCGTTCCCTATCTCGGCACGCCTTAACGCTTCTAAGTACCCGCGCCCCATGAAAGATGAGTCGTAATAACAGGCGATAACGCGCTATTTGCGGCGATGTATAATTCAATAGTACGGTTTACGATAAACCCGGCAATAGTTGATAAGCCGCCCGCTAATATCGGCGGATACGTGCACGGCGTGTGCATGTGCACGCGCAAGAATAGCGAATCGATAATTCGATAAGCCGGATAACTCACGCGATCCAGGGGCAGCACTAGGAAAGCACCTCCGCCGGCCACCTCCGTCACCACGGCGAGGAATTTCGGATTCACCGCGCAGAACTGCGAGTCGTGGGCGTTCTTCGTGATCTTTATGTTGTCGTAGCATTTCTCCCGCTTGGCCGGCACGCCGTACACGTGGCGGAACTTGCTGCTGCGAACCCCTCGGAACCACGACTGAAAAAATCCAATTGTAACGCGTGATAGAAGGTATTGATAGACCCCGAGGCTGCTGTATCTACTGTTTGGAGGGTATTTTTAGCAATGTTGTACGAAGATTCCTGAAGCATCGAGAGGTACTGTGTAGGGTTTATGCAAAAACCGACATTTGAATTTGAACCGGTTTTCGAATTTTCGCAAAAAAAATATAATTGAAATAATATATAAATATTTGTACTTATTTTAAAAGATTTCAGTTTTTTTTATTTTAATATTTGTGGAATTACAAAAATATAACAAAATAAAATATACTCTATCTATACAAAATCAAGTAAGTAAAAAGAATAAATAAAATCCGTACAATTTTTGAGTTTATTTAATATTTATGGAGCTACAAAAATATAAGACAATAAAGTACACTGCATGCAAAACCAAATTAAAAAACTGAAGTAACTAAAATCGGTACAAAATATAAATTATTGTCAATCTTTATTTCATTTAGTATTTTTCGTCAGAAAATAGAATTCTACTAATTTATAAGAAAGAAAAAAAAAATCGGTTTTTGAACTCTGTGTTTAAAAACCGATAAACGCGTTTGGTGTCAAAGCTTAAGTGCGTTTTTCTCGAAACATTTTTTCAATCAAAAAGTTCAAATGCGATTCTATTCGTAATTACACTCGCTTTCGCGCTACCCTGCATTGTGAATTTTCATACACATACCATTTTTTTACGAACACGACCCTATCGTTTAAACATATGGCAATCAGCGTTTAATTGTTTCTCAACAATGAGAAAGCGTAACGCGATAACCACAGATGTGTAATAAGGAATTTCTTTGTGTTTTTCTATTTTCGAAAATCCTGTCTGGAGTTATCATGCCGATAGTCCAGGTCCTTTTTTACAAAAATGCAGCATGCGACGCATATCAGAGGCAGGAGTGGGCAAAAATGAAAAAAAAAAATGGTTGTACTCAATATTTGCAACAGAATATTTTACAACCTTACATTGTTTACATTTTTCTAAAAAAAGTCATAAAAATCATTTTTTTACCGGGAAGTGCCCCTAATTTAAAATACCAAATGCCTTCTTGGTCCTTCAATAAATTTCCAAGCAAGTAGTACACTAGGGAGTCAAATGATTCTATCGAACCCTTCAGTTAATTATTCCTCGCGACCCCCCAAGCTACCCCAAGACACTAATAACTCAAGATGAGTTACAAAGCCCTCTACCATTTCCCCATTCGATAATTTGTCTGACTAAAACACTCGCTACAAAATCCTGCGGCTCTAAACGCTCGTCGTTAACTCGACTGTTGGAGCGGCTCCTCAGGGGGTCAATAGCACGTGGGGAAATATTAATGCGTTCCGCGGGACTCTCTCCGCGCTCAGAAACCGTGAAGGAAGAAGAAAGTTCGCGAACGGAGACATCGAAAGCGCGTTAGATAGCCCGACACGTTCTGCCGAAATTTCCACGAGCCTGCCAAAAAGTCAGAACCCGGCGGTTAAAGGCGGCTGTTAGCGCGCAGGCGACGGACCCAGCCGAGGAAAGGCGTACAATCACGCTCACGTGAAATCTTTCAAGTTAGTCGCGCGTGTTGCATACTCGCGGGGGCGCACTGCAGCGCGGCGAGACAGATCAAATTATGCGACTTTTTCTCGCCGCAAACGAATAAGGCGCGCGTCGATCTGCCTCTGTCGTTCCGGTGCCTAGTGTTTTTCACGAAGCCCGCGACCGTGGTCAGCGGAGTACGGGCGAAATTAACGGTACGGTTCTGCGCGGCTTTTCGTAATTCACATATGAAACGTAATTGCAGCTCGGAGGGTTGTGGCGTACAAAGCGATCCAGCAGGGATCTAAGTGAGACGTGGAAAGTAACGGGGGTTTGGAAACGATCGTATTTTATGTTAACATTTCTTAGAATTCTTTGGTGTACGCCGACTCAGGTCGATTATTGGGGCTTTAGTATTATTGGGAGGATTACCGTGTTATCTTTTCTTTTATCGTTCGTTTTAGTGGCCCTTCGATGTGACTGAGTCACGAATCCGCGGTAAAGGATTTAGGGTACCATGGAGAGTATTAAGATTAACAGATTTCATTTTGATTGTAGAATTATTTAGAGGGCCTATTTAACGCCGAACTGCGACCTACAAATTGGAAATATCAGAAAGGCTTTTTTAGTTTCTACGTGGAATCTCTGGTGAGCGACTATGTTGGTCTAATTGCAACTCGAGCGAATCCGCGAGTTCCTTTGCAATGATACCACCAGGCGCGGTAAGCATTCAAATGATCCTGCGCGTACAGTTATTATCTCCGGCGGGGATCTGACGGTCATCACTATAATTGGAGATCGTTCCTCGTTGTCATTAAATTCTCTATACCTCGCACGTCCAAGCTCGCCCGCGATCAGATAATTCAAGCGGATCGATTGTTTCCCAGCGTTGATAATCACCGCGCGACACGCTACCGGCAATTAGGGTCACGGGAATGTGCATACGTGGGATATTAATCGCGTCTGCCTGTCCGCGGTGGTATTAAAATGTTGCGGTGCCGTCTCCCGAACACCGTGCCCTGGAACCTGAAGCTTTCGGTACGATTAAATGACATCGCATCGGTGCGAAAGTGGAAGCTGCTTTGGTGCACATCTCGCCATGCAAACGTAAATGGAGCCTCGAGTAAAACGGAGGCAAACACGGCTATGTACATACACGTGCGCGGTGCTTGGGGAAAAAAAGACTCAGGCGTGGAAATTCGAATTCATCGCGCCGTTTCTACGCCTTTCTCCTGCAACAGTTTTGGAGAAACTGCAGCACGGTGTGGGGACAAAGTGAGACGTTTCGTCGGTTTAATTAAGACAGAGAAGTCGTAGGAATCTCGAGTACGTTGGTTTTGTTCCAATAGGTTTTAGTGGGAAATTTGTAGGGTAAATCATCCAGTGAATGACCGAATTGTTGAATTTATGGACCTTTGAGATTAATGCTTGAATATATTTATGTATATTGTATAACAACAAAACAACTGTTGAAATTTCTGTAAAAATAATTACTTATTCGTATCGTAATTTGAAGAAAAAAAATTATAAAATGCAAAACGTGTAGAAACCCAGTAAATGACGGCATACTTTTAATAAGAATTGTACTTATTAATGTTTGCTCAATACGCGTAACTAAAAATATGGGATATTAAAAGTGCAACTACACTTCTTTTATAAATATATAATATTTTTAAATTTATAATTGACATTTCTTTGCCTAATGGTGATTCACTGGTATGCGGTCAATTACTTGTTGATTTACCCTAGTGAAATTATAGAGTTAAGAAAACAGTAACTGCTACTTTATAAGTAGTCATTTGTCCGTTTCTTCGTAAAGGTGCAAATCCACGAAGAAGCGAAAGTATCGCGTCTCACGCGAGACTTTAATCTCACGAGACAATTACTTTATTATATTATTATTCTGTTATTAGTTTCATGGTACATTTTCTAAATTCTCATCTCGCGATTATTTCTATTATTTACATTCAGTTGCTGCTGAGATTTTTATCTCGTGATAGAAAAGTCTCATGTGAAATCTCGTCGTAGATTCGCACCTTAATGGTCCTCCTGAAATATTCCTCTGAAAAATTGTTGTTCAGGCGTTTGTTTTTTCGAGGTACAGCGAATCAAAGAAAGTGGTCGTAGCGCCACGCACTAGATGCACGTGGCCGTCATTTTATTCCAATTATGCAGCAGCCACTTCGCCATTTCATCGTTTCAAATAGCGGTAATGGGCTGTAATCACTTTCAGAACGCCTAGCGCTTAGTTTCATCGATCATAGAGGAGAAATTGTAATATCAGCGAACATCGGATTGGGTCAGCGCTAACAGAGTACATCACAATTCGCACCACTGTTTCATTCATCGTAGCTCGAGAAGCAAAGCCTTGCTTTAAACCATGCGTTCACCCTTGTAGGCCTTAACACGCGACGAGCGATTAAAATCCAACCCTATTGGAACTCTCACACGTTCGATACCGTACAAAAACGAAATCTAAAAAAATCTTTCTTAATTTCTACGCATTCCCATGCTCGCGGGGGAACACTCGCAAACCGCAAATTCTGAATTTAATGAAACCTCGTGCGAATATAGAGCATTTTTATTTCTTACGAAAATTCACTCTGAAGAGTGAAAGCAAAGCTTTTTTAACACAACTGTATTTTTCTTTTGGTAGTGCGACAGAGCATAAAAAACTGAACAATTCTCTCATATAAAGTTTCGTTCTATCTCGCACCGTTACAAAGTTATATTAAAAAAAAAAAACAAATACGCTCTACGTTCGCAGAAAGTTCCATTACGATTTATTAAAATTTTCTGGCTGGGAATGTTCCGTCGTCAGTCCGAGTGCGGAGAACGCCCTTGGGCGTCCGTTGGCCACGGTAAACAGATACCATCGAGGTGTCCCCGCACAGCGGGTACCCGACTTTGAAGAAGCTCAAGTTAGTACAGGTAAAATGATAAAAAAAAAAAGGAACGTGCCTTGTCGCTATCAGTGGCCAACACGGCGTGAAACGCATGCCGGAAGAGAGGCGTCGAGAGCGATCCGATAGCCCGGTCCAAAAGTCGCGTAACACCGAAAGCACTCACCTGTTTATCGTTGGTCATGTCTGATAGCGATCGAGATCAGTGGACGAGGCGGCCGGTGGTCGAGGATCGCGCGGTGATACACGCTGATCGCCAGTGCACAACAGGAACGTGGGCAATCGGACAAACCAGGACCCATGCATTCGAAGGAAAGGAATACACAACTACCTCGAGAGCCGTGGGAGGCTCGGTGCGGGAGCCGCTGACGGCTGGCCTCTTCCGCGCTTTACTGCAAGAAACAAAAGGAAACACGAGGCCCGTCTAATTACGAAATCGATCGGATCGAGCGCGAATTACAGCGGCACCGAGCCGCGACCGCGGTTACTTCCTATTCCCCCGCTCCATTCGTCCCTTCTTGTCCCAGGTTTTCGGCGGGTCCCCCTCACCAGTTTCTTGTGCCCCGTCGATTCGACACCCACGAAACCGAGAAACGGGGCTCGACGCGTCTCGGAGCGTGTCGAACGGGTGCAAAAGCGATTTTTAACGCGCAGCTGTTGGGCTGGAGGGAAAGCTCTGTCCTCTATCTATGTCTCTCTCTCTCTCTCTCTCTCTCCCCTCTTCTACAGAAAAATAATCGAACGATTCGACGAGGCAAAAGGACACATTGCACGGAGCACAGCGGAGCCGGGCATTCCGTCCACGCGCCGCGCGATCTCGCTTGCACGAATCATTCTTTTCCAACGTTACACGCGCACTTACGTCACGACTCGAAATCAATGCCGTGTTTACGGTGGAGGGGAAGGATGAGCCTAAGGTATGTCGGCAAGGTCACCTCTGTGTTCGACGCTGGAGCTAAGGGACTTTGGCATCGAGCGTTAGAATGGTAGATTTCCGCTGTGTTTGTACGCGGGGCTCTTCGAGTGGGTGAGGAAATGAGATTGAGTTGATGGATGTTAGTACTCGTAGATGAAGTCGTTGTTGTCTCGGAGTTTACGTGGAGCGCGACGGTAATTCCTGCCTTCCGGTTTCGCGGAAGAACGCTGACTCGGCGGACGCGTAATTTCTACAGCCCGCATGGCCTTCGTTAATCGTATTTAGAAAAGAGGCGGAACCCTAAACGCGTGCGTACAGTAGTGGCGAGAAGAAAGCTTGAACTGTGGAGGACGATGGTTGGATTGGAAAGAATTGAAGAGTCCTTGTAGAAAACACTGCAATTGCCAAAATTTAATATTCTGTTGAGTTTTTTTACCGGAAAATGTTCCCGTGCCAATGGTAATACTGTACAGTACAGAATTTAATTTTTGGCAGCTACAGTGTTTTCTACAAGGACTCTTCAGTTATGTGTTAGAATTCGTCCCATAGATTATAGTAAGCTGCCACTGCAGGGACCCTGGCACCCTCCCAAAAAGGGCGTTGCAAGGAGAAAAGAAAACTGAATTTTATTCTTTAAATAAAGTATAATCACCTAACGAATTTTATTGAATTTGTATTAACCCTCATTCGTTCCTCATTTCACGAACTGAATCTGTCCCTCGGTGTCAAATAAAACACAGTGGTAAAAGATCGATGAAATGGCAAGTTTAACAGTTATTTTTCGATATTTTTTTATTCAAATCGATGAGTTAACATTTACATCTTAGTTTTTCCTCAACTTTCGCATAAAATAAAACGTTGTGAGGACATATTGCTCGTGTACAATAATCACAAATAACAAAACAGTATAACTTATTACGGGAAAAATAAAAATGTGTCGAATTCACACGAGGGACGGATGAGGGTTAAATATATTTCTATCCCTTCAACTCGGTTCCCCTCAAAATTAAATCCCGAGTGCGCCACTAGGTAGCAAGATGCTAGCTACTCAATTATGAGTTTCAATCTTTCTTTCCGCCACCCGTACGTACATACTCAAAGGCCCGAAGTTTCGTACAGAGGGGTGCCTCAAAGAACTTGTCACGCGACTCGACTGTTTCCAAGTTCCAACTGAGCGACTATTCGTGCGAGGCTTATCGAGGTGTACAGATATCAGACACTACTACCAGTGTCAAGATACCGCTATTGAAACTGCTCTTATCGTTACAGCATTAAAATATATAAGCTCGCTGGTATTGAAGGTACCTTTAGGAGTACTCGACTCGATCCAAATGCTTCCTCGCACTATTTTTTTACTATTCCCATCGAGGTGCGTCGTCGAATGTCGAAGCAACGCCGTGCCACGCGAGAGAGTGAATGCAACGGGAAGCGTTTCGCGGAGCTCTAAACAACGGTGCGGAGCGCAGCCGAACGCGGTGCGATACACTTGCCGCGCGGGATGTTTACTAGGCGAGCACAGAGGCAGGAGTCGCGCAACAGTTCCATTGGGACAGCTACGCCGGCGAAGAAACAGGCGCGTAGGTAGATCGGAGTCGGAGTTCCAGCCGCGCGCGTTAGATCGCGAAAGTCGCCGAGCTGGCACTGGCTCCTAGCTACGGCTTTATAGCCGAGGCTGGTGCCAGCCGAGTATCACGTGGCACGCTCGCCCGTTGCGTGTTTGATACACAGGCCGTGACGTTTTATACAAACGCATGTGTTGTCACTGGCGTTAATTTACGTACCCACTCTGCCAGGCGTCTGCGGCGTCGGTGGATCGCGACAGGGGCGCCCGAGCCAGTCGGCGGCCTCTGCTCGTCTATCTTTGCTAGAAATCTATGCGTGCACATGCAATTAGCGTGCAGGTAGATCGGCGACAGGGGATGGATTGCTTTTCGATCTGATACGCGGCGATTGTTAGTAGGACGAAACGGAGCCGTAGAAAGGATGAAAGTTTGGGGGAGTGGGGCTGGTCGAGGTGCTGAGAAATCGAGTCGAGGTGTTTCGGGTACCTGGGGCACTAGTTGGGGAATCTGGATTTGGAGTACTTGGGAATCTAGGTGAGGAATTAAAATATTTGGGGTACTTGGGGCACGAGTTGGGGAATCAGGATTTGGGGTACTTGGGAATCTAGTTCAGAGATTATGGTATTTTTGTACTAATTGAGGAGTGAAGATTTAGGGTACTTGTAATAATTGAGAAATCAGGGTTTTTCGGGTACTTGGGAATCTAGTTGAGGAATTAAAATATTGGGGGTACTTGGAGCACAAGTTAGGAAATCAGGATTTGGGGTAGTTGGGAATCTAGTTGAGGGATCAGGGTAGATATTTGAAGTATTTGGGATTCTAGTTGAGGAGTGAGGATTTCGGGTACTTGTGTTAATTAAGAAATCAGAGTTTTCGAGGGACTTGGGAATCTAAGTGAGGAATCAGGGTAGGTATTTTAAGTACTTGGGATTCTAGTTGAAGAATTAAGATATTTGGGGTACTAGTTAAAGAAACTTTCCTTTGGGCACTTGTGCTAGTTGAGTGAAGATGTAGGGTAGGTAGAGGAAGTGCAGTATATTTGGAATACCAGTTTGTTTAAAACGAATAAAAAATTACGGCAGAGGATGGGGACAAATAAAACTGCATAATATCATAGGGAAACTAATAAACTTTTATATTTCAAACCCTCATTGGTAATAAAAAAACAAAAAGTAACAGAAACTTTGGTCTAAATGAAAAATGGCAGGAAGTATGAATTTCGTTAAAGTGCAGGCAATTCGGAATACCGGTATTCCAATTTACCTTCGCTTTATAAACTTAAAAAATACATGTAGATAATCAAATTAATTTCTTTTATGATCTAATCAGGCTAAAAAATTACAATATAGGAAGAATCTTAGGTAAATACAAATGAACAGCGCTGGCCCAAACGCGCCGTTACGCGTGAAACAAAAGCATCGCCAAGCTTTGGAATTTTCCAAATTCCCTTCACCTTCGATATTCCGAATTAGCAACATGGCATTGAAACATAAAATTTCATGTCACTCTTTGTATTCTCGAAATTATCGCAAAACTGACATGGAACCACAGAAGGAACATGCAAATGAGTAGATTAAGTGTTTAACTCCAATGTTTTGACATATTTTAACCACGATTGGAACGATTGAATATTTGCTGAAAAAGTTTTGCAGATTGACGTTTTCTTATTCTGCAGATTAAGTCGAAAATATCAAAATAGCGGTTCATCCACAAATGTCATTAGTTAATAGGTCATTAACCCCTGTTATTTACGGTGTTACAAATTAGATAGCATTAGTAGTTTATTAGATATTTCGGTATTCCAAATATGCCGCACTTCGTCTACTCGTATTAATTGAGAAATCAGGGTTTTTGGGGTACTTGGAAATCTAATTGGAATTAGGATATTTGGAGTACTTGTGCTACTTGAGGAATCAGGGTATTGGGACCAGTAGTCGAGCACTCAAGCTACTTGAATAACTCAGTTCAATGCCTGGCTGAAATTTCGAGTACTCGTATACTTGGTCAGCTTTATTCTTGTGCTGGTATCGAAGAGGCATTGTTCGACTTGAAAGGCGACTCTATAATCTTGTGCTCCGCTTGTTCGACCGTAGCCGTAGAAACATTATTCTTCTGAATGGTTAATCAAAGAAGAGTCTAGAGGTCCACTTGTTCCACAAGTGCCTAACGGTTCTCTTGCCAAGAATACAGTTAATACTGCATAGTTATGAAAGATCCATAGATTCTACTGAGAATATACTCCATTATCATCCAATCTCCCCGACGAGATAAATTCCTCGGTTATTATAAACTTAACGAATACTTCCTTAGAAAAAAAACTGGAACTAACTCCGGCCCCCCATCGCGCCAATCAATATCAATTTCCTTAAATCAAGTCGGACGATAAACTGGAGCAGTTTAAATGCTCCTTGATTCGCGAACAAAGACTAATGGCATACTTTAACGATACACCGTGCAACCGGTACGCGACAACAATGCCCCTCGATGCTCGTTACTCGACTCGAATCGATACCCAAGCTCTATCAATCCCCGAATCCACTGAACTCACGCCGCGCTCATTTCCAAGCGACAGAAACGACGCATTGAATAAAACGTGCTAACACCGAGGGACCGAAGATAAACGGATTTATTCATATGTTGCAGGTATGTTACAAATCAAGCCACAGAGTAAACAATTACAGAGCAAAGAAACAGAGAGCGTTACCGGTACACGCGGATCTAAAAACGAGAAGTGGGAGAGGGATGAGCGATTGTCCAGAGCAAGGTGAAGAACAACTACCCTAAAAACTATCTTACTTTTCCGCTGGGCTTGTAGCACGCTCTGACGTCTACCATATTGTTCAATAAACTGTGACTGTCATCCGCGCCATCCAGGCCCAGCTTCTCCGCCAGTTCCTCCCTCGTGCGTATCATTTCCCAGCTCGCGATATTGTATCCCATAGAAGCTCCTTTGATCGGCCACCAGTCGTCCACCGTACGACACCTTCACCCCGTCGGGTCGCGTCGTTCAGTTGCACGTTAACACCGTTCTCTCGGTACCTTTACTCGCCGAACTACTGCTCATCGATGATCTCCAAAGTCCATTCCCCTCTGTACCGCGCCTCTTCTACCTCCGCCTAACGTCAAAGCCAGCAATAAACGTCCTAATGGAGCGCACACAGGCACGAGCCACGTGCGAACGCCACTATCCTGCGATATTTCGTAACCCACTCACTGAGCCCCCGGTCGAACATGTACGCCGACGTATCGATTCGACGTGCGCGCAACATGTAAACACGGGAGCACGCCGCCCCGAAGCAGTGGCTCTCTCTCTCGTCCACGCCGACGCCGATCGAACGAGCGTCGCGCGCTTCCGTTTCGCAGCTGCGGCCGCCTCGCTTTGCGGCCGTTTTCCTGCGTATTTACGCGCGTGAATCGCGTTAACTCGCTCGTGCACGCCGACCAGTAACGAACGACTCATTCGCCCGTGGGCAGAAAGCGCGACCTTTCTCGCACAGCGTCTGCTAGCCTTCGCCTCCTCCCTCCGGCTCGCTCGAACTCGGATGAGCACAATCTACAGGGTAGCCGAAAAGTCGAGCAAAGGTCGACGCCTTTTCGGGGACTCTGTTTATTTGTAGTCGATAATGCAGATGGTAGATGAGAACCACAGTCGATGCATAACTACTCGTTACATCGTACATCGTTCGCGATGAGAATTTACAGTTCATTTTGTTGGATATTGGAATGGACACTTTCTCTGATATGGAATTTTGAGAAGGTAGCTGGGAGGGAGGAGAAAGTGCTCGTAGACGTATGTTTTTATGAAGCTTCTTGATGGATAGTAGAACATGGTGGGGGGATTTAAGAAACACCCTGTGGTATAAGTATATTCGCGTCATGTAATAACGCGTGACATGATGGAAATGTTCGGTGGTTTGTCGAGTATCGGGTAGGGAGAATGAATTTGTTGGTAAGAAGAAGGAATGGTGTCGTGGTTTTAAAATTGGCGGTCGATGTACGCCGGTAATCTGATGCAAGCGATAAGCGTCGCTCGCAGCTTCGTGCATTGTTAACACCGATTTACATATCGATTTTGGGACGAGCCGCGAACGCACAGGGGTGGAAGGAGGCTCGCTCCAGAAGAGCTCGAAAGGTCACTGGACCTTGAATGGATTTATAAATCGACATTAGATAAATGAGTCCCATGTACAGCTGATTCTTACCGCTCTAATACAAGTGCACATCGCAGAGTGGCTTAACTCGAAACTGTTCGCACTCGCCTCGCGAACTTTTCTACGATCTATCATAAATGTGGTCTAAAACAAAGTTACGCCATAGCATCTTGCCCTAAACCATATTCACGAAATATTGTAGAAATGTTCGCGAAACAAATGCCAACCATTGCAAGTGGGTATTTATTACTGTGCACTTGTGTTGCAATTTTTGAGACTTATAATAATTGAAGTGTTAGAAAAGGGGGACTTATTTTATGCACCATCATACTTTCATAAAGAAAGTATCGCTACTTGTAATAATATTAAAGCAGCATTTTTTATTCTTATTCACACGATTCAGTGTCCAAACGAAAGTAGAAATCTGTTACCATCGACGAAGTATAGGCATCGACGAAATATAGGATAGACCTATCACGCAATGTAATTTTGTGTCACATGCTCGGGGGGCTCGCGAGCCCCCTTACCATTTTCGTGTCACACCCAACGTTATCGATTCAGTCTAAAATAAGATTGTAACGCTACGCGTGGTAGGAATTAGAAATTAACTTTTCGGAACATTTTTTTTTTCCAAACTTTTCCATCTTCCGCGGTCTGGGCCCTGCGCGCACGTCCCCCGGTGCCGCTTGTGCGCATGCGCGAGTTTTTTTCGACTTTTCGGAAAATTTTTTTTTTTTCGAAACTTTTCCATCTTCCGCGGTCTGGGCTCTGCGCGCACGTCCCCCCGGCGCCGCTCGTGCGCATGCGCGTGTTTATTTTGATTTTTCGGAAAAAAAATTTTTTTTCGAAATTTTTCCATCTTCCGCGATCTGGGCCCTGCGCGCACGTCCCCCGGCGCCGCTCGTGCGCATGCGCGAGTTTTTTTCGATTTTTCGGAAAAAAAAAATTTTTTCGAAACTTTTCCATCTTCCGCGGTCTGGGCTCTGCGCGCACATCCCCCGGCGCCGCTTGTGCGCATGCGCGAGTTTTTTTCGACTTTTCGGAAAAAAAATTTTTTTTCGAAACTTTTCCATCTTCCGCGGTCTGGGCTCTGCGCGCACATCTCCCCGGCGCCGCTCGTGCGCATGCGCGAGTATTTTTGGACATTTCGGAAAAAAAATTTTTTTTCGAAACTTTTCCATCTTCCGCGGTCTGGGCTCTGCGCGCACATCTCCCCGGCGCCGCTCGTGCGCATGCGCGAGTATTTTTCGACTTTTCGGAAAAAAAAATTTTTTTCGAAACTTTTCCATCTTCCGCGGTCTGGGCTCTGCGCGCACATCCCCCCGGCGCCGCTTGTGCGCATGCGCGAGTTTTTTTTCGACTTTTCGGAAAAAAAAATTTTTTTCGAAACTTTTCCATCTTCCGCGGTCTGGGCTCTGCGCGCACGTCCCCCCGGCGCCGCTCGTGCGCATGCGCGAGTTTTTTTCGATTTTTCGGAAATTTTTTTTTTTTTCGAAACTTTTCCATCTTCCGCGGTCTGGGCTCTGTGCGCACATCTCCCCGGCGCCGCTCGTGCGCATGCGCGAGTATTTTTCGACTTTTCGGAAAAAAAAATTTTTTTCGAAACTTTTCCATCTTCCGCGGTCTGGGCTCTGCGCGCACGTCCCCCGGCGCCGCTCGTGCGCATGCGCGAGTTTTTTTCGATTTTTCGGAAATTTTTTTTTTTTTCGAAACTTTTCCATGTTCCGCGGTCTGGGCTCTGCGCGCACATCCCCCCGGCGCCGCTCGTGCGCATGCGCGAGTTTTTTTCGATTTTTCGGAAATTTTTTTTTTTTTCGAAACTTTTCCATCTTCCGCGGTCTGGGCTCTGCGCGCACATCTCCCCGGCGCCGCTCGTGCGCATGCGCGAGTATTTTTCGACTTTTCGGAAAAAAAAAATTTTTTCGAAACTTTTCCATCTTCCGCGGTCTGGGCTCTGCGCGCACGTCCCCCGGCGCCGCTCGTGCGCATGCGCGAGTTTTTTTCTATTTTTCGGAAATTTTTTTTTTTTGGAAACTTTTCCATCTTCCGCGGTCTGGGCTCTGCGCGCACATCCCCCCGGCACCGCTCGTGCGCATGCGCGAGTTTTTTTCGATTTTTCGGAAATTTTTTTTTTTTCGAAACTTTTCCATCTTCCGCGGTCTGGGCTCTGCGCGCACGTCCCCCCGGCGCCGCTCGTGCGCATGCGCGAGTTTTTTTCGACTTTTCGGAAAAAAAAAAATTTTTCGAAACTTTTCCATCTTCCGCGGTCTGGGCTCTGCGCGCACATCCCCCCGGCGCCGCTCGTGCGCATGCGCGAGTATTTTTCGACTTTTCGGGGAAAAAAAAATTTTTCGAAACTTTTCCATCTTCCGCGGTCTGGGCTCTGCGCGCACATCCCCCGGCGCCGCTCGTGCGCATGCGCGAGTATTTTTCGACTTTTTGGAAAAAAAAATTTTTTTCGAAACTTTTCCATCTTCCGCGATCTGGGCCCTGCGCGCACGTCCCCCGGCGCCGCTCGTGCGCATGCGCGAGTTTTTTTCGATTTTTCGGAATTTTTTTTTTTTTCGAAACTTTTCCATCTTCCGCGGTCTGGGCTCTGCGCGCACGTCCCCCGGCGCCGCTCGTGCGCATGCGCGAGTTTTTTTCGATTTTTCGGAAATTTTTTTTTTTTTCGAAACTTTTCCATGTTCCGCGGTCTGGGCTCTGCGCGCACATCCCCCCGGCGCCGCTCGTGCGCATGCGCGAGTTTTTTTCGATTTTTCGGAAATTTTTTTTTTTGGAAACTTTTCCATCTTCCGCGGTCTGGGCTCTGCGCGCACATCCCCCCGGCGCCGCTCGTGCGCATGCGCGAGTATTTTTCGACTTTTCGGAAAAAAAAAAATTTTTCGAAACTTTTCCATCTTCCGCGGTCTGGGCTCTGCGCGCACGTCCCCCCGGCGCCGCTCGTGCGCATGCGCGAGTTTTTTTCGATTTTTCGGAAATTTTTTTTTTTTTCGAAACTTTTCCATCTTCCGCGGTCTGGGCTCTGCGCGCACATCCCCCGGCGCCGCTCGTGCGCATGCGCGAGTATTTTTCGACTTTTTGGAAAAAAAAATTTTTTTCGAAACTTTTCCATCTTCCGCGATCTGGGCCCTGCGCGCACGTCCCCCGGCGCCGCTCGTGCGCATGCGCGAGTTTTTTTCGATTTTTCGGAAAAAAAAATTTTTTTCGAAACTTTTCCATCTTCCGCGGTCTGGGCCCTGCGCGCACATCCCCCGGCGCCGCTCGTGCGCATGCGCGAGTTTTTTTCGATTTTTCGGAAATTTTTTTTTTTTTCGAAACTTTTCCATCTTCCGCGGTCTGGGCTCTGCGCGCACGTCCCCCCGGCGCCGCTCGTGCGCATGCGCGAGTTTTTTTCGACTTTTCGGAAAAAAAAAAAATTTTCGAAACTTTTCCATCTTCCGCGGTCTGGGCTCTGCGCTTACATCCCCCCGGCGCCGCTCGTGCGCATGCGCGAGTATTTTTCGACTTTTCGGGAAAAAAAAAATTTTTCGAAACTTTTCCATCTTCCGCGGTCTGGGCTCTGCGCGCACATCCCCCGGCGCCGCTCGTGCGCATGCGCGAGTATTTTTCGACTTTTTGGAAAAAAAAATTTTTTTCGAAACTTTTCCATCTTCCGCGATCTGGGCCCTGCGCGCACGTCCCCCGGCGCCGCTCGTGCGCATGCGCGAGTTTTTTTCGATTTTTCGGAAAAAAAAAATTTTTTCGAAACTTTTCCATCTTCCGCGGTCTGGGCTCTGCGCGCACATCCCCCCGGCGCCGCTTGTGCGCATGCGCGAGTTTTTTTCGACTTTTCGGAAAAAAAAAATTTTTTCGAAACTTTTCCATCTTCCGCGGTCTGGGCTCTGCGCGCACGTCCCCCCGGCGCCGCTCGTGCGCATGCGCGAGTTTTTTTCGATTTTTCGGAAATTTTTGTTTTTTTCGAAACTTTTCCATCTTCCGCGGTCTGGGCTCTGCGCGCACATCTCCCCGGCGCCGCTCGTGCGCATGCGCGAGTATTTTTGGACATTTCGGAAAAAATTTTTTTTTTCGAAACTTTTCCATCTTCCGCGGTCTGGGCTCTGCGCGCACATCTCCCCGGCGCCGCTCGTGCGCATGCGCGAGTATTTTTCGACTTTTCGGAAAAAAAATTTTTTTTCGAAACTTTTCCATCTTCCGCGGTCTGGGCTCTGCGCGCACATCTCCCCGGCGCCGCTCGTGCGCATGCGCGAGTATTTTTCGACTTTTCGGAAAAAAAAATTTTTTTCGAAACTTTTCCATGTTCCGCGGTCTGGGCTCTGCGCGCACATCCCCCCGGCGCCGCTCGTGCGCATGCGCGAGTTTTTTTCGATTTTTCGGAAATTTTTTTTTTTTGGAAACTTTTCCATCTTCCGCGGTCTGGGCTCTGCGCGCACATCCCCCCGGCGCCGCTCGTGCGCATGCGCGAGTATTTTTCGACTTTTCGGAAAAAAAAATTTTTTTCGAAACTTTTCCATGTTCCGCGGTCTGGGCTCTGCGCGCACATCCCCCCGGCGCCGCTCGTGCGCATGCGCGAGTTTTTTTCGATTTTTCGGAAATTTTTTTTTTTTGGAAACTTTTCCATCTTCCGCGGTCTGGGCTCTGCGCGCACATCCCCCCGGCGCCGCTCGTGCGCATGCGCGAGTATTTTTCGACTTTTCGGAAAATAAAAAATTTTTCGAAACTTTTCCATCTTCCGCGGTCTGGGCTCTGCGCGCACATCTCCCCGGCGCCGCTCGTGCGCATGCGCGAGTTTTTTTCGACTTTTCGGAAAAAAAAAAATTTTTCGAAACTTTTCCATCTTCCGCGGTCTGGGCTCTGCGCTTACATCCCCCCGGCGCCGCTCGTGCGCATGCGCGAGTATTTTTCGACTTTTCGGGAAAAAAAAATTTTTTCGAAACTTTTCCATCTTCCGCGGTCTGGGCTCTGCGCGCACATCCCCCGGCGCCGCTCGTGCGCATGCGCGAGTATTTTTCGACTTTTTGGAAAAAAAAATTTTTTTCGAAACTTTTCCATCTTCCGCGATCTGGGCCCTGCGCGCACGTCCCCCGGCGCCGCTCGTGCGCATGCGCGAGTTTTTTTCGATTTTTCGGAAAAAAAATTTTTTTTCGAAACTTTTCCATCTTCCGCGGTCTGGGCTCTGCGCGCACATCCCCCCGGCGCCGCTTGTGCGCATGCGCGAGTTTTTTTCGACTTTTCGGAAAAAAAAATTTTTTCGAAACTTTTCCATCTTCCGCGGTCTGGGCTCTGCGCGCACGTCCCCCCGGCGCCGCTCGTGCGCATGCGCGAGTTTTTTTCGATTTTTCGGAAATTTTTTTTTTTTTCGAAACTTTTCCATCTTCCGCGGTCTGGGCTCTGCGCGCACGTCCCCCCGGCGCCGCTCGTGCGCATGCGCGAGTTTTTTTCGACTTTTCGGAAAAAAAAAAATTTTTCGAAACTTTTCCATCTTCCGCGATCTGGGCTCTGCGCGCACATCCCCCCGGCGCCGCTCGTGCGCATGCGCGAGTATTTTTCGACTTTTCGGGAAAAAAAAATTTTTTCGAAACTTTTCCATCTTCCGCGGTCTGGGCTCTGCGCGCACATCCCCCGGCGCCGCTCGTGCGCATGCGCGAGTTTTTTTCGATTTTTCGGAAATTTTTTTTTTTTTCGAAACTTTTCCATCTTCCGCGATCTGGGCTCTGCGCGCACATCCCCCCGGCGCCGCTCGTGCGCATGCGCGAGTATTTTTCGACTTTTCGGAAAAAAAAAAATTTTTCGAAACTTTTCCATCTTCCGCGGTCTGGGCTCTGCGCTTACATCCCCCCGGCGCCGCTCGTGCGCATGCGCGAGTATTTTTCGACTTTTCGGGAAAAAAAAAATTTTTCGAAACTTTTCCATCTTCCGCGGTCTGGGCTCTGCGCGCACATCCCCCGGCGCCGCTCGTGCGCATGCGCGAGTATTTTTCGACTTTTTGGAAAAAAAATTTTTTTTCGAAACTTTTCCATCTTCCGCGATCTGGGCCCTGCGCGCACGTCCCCCGGCGCCGCTCGTGCGCATGCGCGAGTTTTTTTCGATTTTTCGGAAAAAAAAATTTTTTTCGAAACTTTTCCATCTTCCGCGGTCTGGGCTCTGCGCGCACATCCCCCCGGCGCCGCTTGTGCGCATGCGCGAGTTTTTTTCGACTTTTCGGAAAAAAAAAATTTTTTCGAAACTTTTCCATCTTCCGCGGTCTGGGCTCTGCGCGCACGTCCCCCCGGCGCCGCTCGTGCGCATGCGCGAGTTTTTTTCGATTTTTCGGAAATTTTTTTTTTTTTCGAAACTTTTCCATCTTCCGCGGTCTGGGCTCTGCGCGCACGTCCCCCGGCGCCGCTCGTGCGCATGCGCGAGTTTTTTTCGATTTTTCGGAAATTTTTTTTTTTTTCGAAACTTTTCCATGTTCCGCGGTCTGGGCTCTGCGCGCACATCCCCCCGGCGCCGCTCGTGCGCATGCGCGAGTTTTTTTCGATTTTTCGGAAATTTTTTTTTTTTGGAAACTTTTCCATCTTCCGCGGTCTGGGCTCTGCGCGCACATCCCCCCGGCGCCGCTCGTGCGCATGCGCGAGTATTTTTCGACTTTTCGGAAAAAAAAAAATTTTTCGAAACTTTTCCATCTTCCGCGGTCTGGGCTCTGCGCGCACGTCCCCCCGGCGCCGCTCGTGCGCATGCGCGAGTATTTTTCGACTTTTCGGGAAAAAAAAAATTTTTCGAAACTTTTCCATCTTCCGCGGTCTGGGCTCTGCGCGCACATCCCCCGGCGCCGCTCGTGCGCATGCGCGAGTATTTTTCGACTTTTTGGAAAAAAAATTTTTTTTCGAAACTTTTCCATCTTCCGCGGTCTGGGCTCTGCGCGCACATCCCCCGGCGCCGCTCGTGCGCATGCGCGAGTATTTTTCGACTTTTTGGAAAAAAAATTTTTTTTCGAAACTTTTCCATCTTCCGCGATCTGGGCCCTGCGCGCACGTCCCCCGGCGCCGCTCGTGCGCATGCGCGAGTTTTTTTCGATTTTTCGGAAAAAAAAATTTTTTTCGAAACTTTTCCATCTTCCGCGGTCTGGGCTCTGCGCGCACATCCCCCCGGCGCCGCTTGTGCGCATGCGTGAGTTTTTTTCGACTTTTCGGAAAAAAAATTTTTTTCGAAACTTTTCCATCTTCCGCGGTCTGGGCTCTGCGCGCACATCCCCCCGGCGCCGCTTGTGCGCATGCGCGAGTTTTTTTCGACTTTTCGGAAAAAAAAATTTTTTTCGAAACTTTTCCATCTTCCGCGGTCTGGGCTCTGCGCGCACGTCCCCCCGGCGCCGCTCGTGCGCATGCGCGAGTTTTTTTCGATTTTTCGGAAATTTTTTTTTTTTTCGAAACTTTTCCATCTTCCGCGGTCTGGGCTCTGCGCGCACGTCCCCCCGGCGCCGCTCGTGCGCATGCGCGAGTTTTTTTCGACTTTTCGGAAAAAAAAAATTTTTCGAAACTTTTCCATCTTCCGCGGTCTGGGCTCTGCGCGCACATCCCCCCGGCGCCGCTCGTGCGCATGCGCGAGTATTTTTCGACTTTTCGGAAAAAAAAAAAATTTTCGAAACTTTTCCATCTTCCGCGGTCTGGGCTCTGCGCGCACATCCCCCGGCGCCGCTCGTGCGCATGCGCGAGTATTTTTCGACTTTTTGGAAAAAAAATTTTTTTCGAAACTTTTCCATCTTCCGCGATCTGGGCCCTGCGCGCACGTCCCCCTGGCGCCGCTCGTGCGCCACTTTTGCCCACTATTAGAAGTCATGAATAATAAAAAAAATATTTTGCCCCTGTATTTCGATCCACTCTAATCGATACCCCCTCCCCTGAAATTAAGCCCGCCGCGTTTACAATTAGAGTTGCGAAGAAGATTACGGGGCCAGTTAGTGTTGCGACTAAATGTTGATCACGGTTTGAATTAGTGTTGCAAATCAAGCATTCCCCGCGTCTGGTTCCAGCATAGCGTTGCGAATAAATATCTATCGTGGTTGCTTGTAGTGTTTCGAAAAAAATAATCGTGATTGTTTTTCAGATTATTCTTGTATTTTTAATTGGAGTTACTAGAGTTTGATTCATTGCATTACTTTTGATTCATGGTATTCTTTTTATTAGAGTTGCGATGCGACTGATCGCGTTTTTTTAATAACTCGTCCTAGTTTGATTATTAATATTTTTTTGAGTTAGTGTTGCGATGATGACTGATCGCGTTTGTAATTAGAGTTGCGACCCCCACCCCCCAATGCCCCAAAACTATCCTGGGACATGTCCAGAGACATGTTCCTGGGAAAAAAAGAGTCCCGAGCAGCTGAATCTGCTGCACATGGGACTCTACACAGCCTTCAGGAAGGCTGCAACGAATTAAAGTTAGAGTTGCGTATTACGAGACACAGGTGCACTGAATTTTTATTAGTGTTGCGAAAAATGAAACCACCCACGTGGTGGTTCTCGGTAGCTTTTTCGTTTGCTATTCGGGATTTGTATTGAGTAGAGTAGAATTTTCAGTAATGAAGCACCATCCGGGAATTTTGAATTTGTTTGAGAAATTAGTGGTGCGGGTAGTCCAAAGTCCTAGTGACTATGCTCGGGAGTTGATTTTAGTCTGTAGTAAGTTAGCGTTGCGAAAAAAAGAAACGGTCCACTCACGGTTTTTTTGCATTAATGAGTGGACAATGATCAGCTGCCCTTCTGGCCCTATACTTCGTCGATGCCTTTACTAGCTACTAGGTTAGTAGAGGATGCATCATGCTTAAGCATTTGCTTAAGAATAAGTAGCGACTATGAATACCGGCCTAATACCCGGGACAAGTTGGAAAGTGGAATGTGTTGTGTCGGTATAAGTCAACAGAAATATTGTTAAGAGGGGGGACCGTGGTAAAGTCATCGACGAAGTATAGGATAAACCTATTACCCAATGTAATTTTGTGTCACACGCTCGGGGGGCTCGCGAGCCCCCTTACCATTTTCGTGTCACACCCAACGTTATCGATTCAGTCTAAAATAAGATTATAACACTACGCGTGGTAGGAATTAGAAATTAAAAATAGGACATTCGAAACCCGCGATTTGCAAATGATTCTCATAGAGTAACAATGTAAAGATCGTTTTACAAACGTATTCCGTGCAACGACAGAGAAAAAAGGATCACAACAAGAACACATACGCCTTTTAGCCATGCTGTCCTATTCAAGTGTATTTAACGCAAAATAAATTTATTTAACATAAAAATATATATAAACAACAACATTTAATCGGTCCACGCATGACAGAGATATCGTAATATCGTCTCATGGATCAGTCGGAACGGTAAGATTTTTCTTCTGATTCTTCTGATTCTCCAGTCACAATTTTCGTCAACATAATACATATGTATATACGGGTTACACGCACACCTTCAGACAAAAAGAAACTAACAAAATATTCTCAGATCATCAATACCCATACCTTCCCCCTCCGCAGGCTTTTAGATAATTAGTCTATTTAAAACACAGCCAATATGAGTATATTTTCATTATATTTTACTGGTGGCAGAACGTGTGCGTAGTAACGACTTTCGTTATGACTGAACGATGCCAGCTATGGAAGTCACCCCTGTTCAGACTGTTCGGCCACGAGACGCGATATACAGTGGGCCAAAAAAGTATTCATACAGTGCATTAGTTTCACTTTCATCTTCATTATTTCGGTGTTAGGATAATTATTTCTAAAAAAATATATATGAATAGGAAGCATATCAATTACACTTTACAATAATATTTATTATATGTTATTTATAATAATGCAATGCAACTAAATAAGTCTGTTTTCACAAGATGACAACCATCATGGTCAAAAAAGTATCCATACAGTATATATGTATAGTTGAACTATAAACATAGAAATAACAGGTTTAATATTTTGTGGGGTATCCTTTTGCCCGGAGAACAGCCTGTAATCTTCTTGGCATAGATGCTATTAAAATCTCCGTCGTGGTTGAACCAATTTTAGTCCATTCTTCACACAGAGCTTGCTTTAATTCCTCTTTATTTTGTATCTTACGTTTATGGACTTTTCTATACAGTTCTTCCCATAGGTTCTCTATTGGGTTCAAGTCCGGAGATTGCGGGGGGTTTTTTAGTAAATGAGGCACGTTATATAATAGCCATTCTTGAACAATACGAGAGGCATGCTTAGGATCATTATCCTGCTGGAAATAATAATTCTCCAAAACATTCAATTTTATCGCACTCGCTTCTAAATTTTCTTGTAAGATATTAAAATATATAAATCGGTCCATAATGCCATCAATAAATTTCAAATTGCCTACACCATTTGCAGCAAAACATCCCCATACCATGACACTACCACCGTTCCCTTTGACAGTAGGCTGCAAATTTTTCGGGGCTAACGCCTCACCTTCTTTTCTCCAGACTAATTTTTTACTGTCACTTCCGAACACATTATATTTACTTTCGTCGGAAAAAATGACGTGTTTCCAAAAGTCTAAGGGCATATTAACGTATTTTTTGCAAAATTCAATCGCTTTTGCCGATTCTTCGCACTAACGAAAGGTTTCTTTCTTGCAACACGTGCGTGGTACCCATGTTTCCTCAATCTGATTCTTATTGTTTCGGGGTGAACACTTTTATTCGATATTTGTTGCAAGTCTTGTGCTATTTCTGAAGCAGTAGTAAACGGATCTTTTTTAATTTTCCGCAATACTAACTTCTCTTCACGGTCGGACAGTTTTTTTGGTCTCCCTGAGCGTGACGAATTGACTATGGTCTGTGTTTTTTTTTATATTTGTTAATAATATATTGAATAGTGGCAAAACTTTTGCTTACTATACTTCCTATTTTTCGAAGAGAATTTCCCTCTTTGTGTAGTTTGATTATTAAATTACGTTCCTCCGCTGTAGTTTCCCTTGTCTTTTTATTCATCTTAAATTCCACGAGGTTATGCAATGATAGCGTCTCAAAACCAAATGTAAACCAAACCTTACCCCGCTAATAATAACAAAAGGCTATCTAGTTGATATAACCAAAGATATTTAGTTAATAGTGGACTAAACGTGTAACTGTATGGATACTTTTTTGACCATGATGGTTGTCATCTTGTGAAAACAGACTTATTTAGTTGCATTGCATTATTATAAATAACATATAATAAATATTATTGTAAAGTGTAATTGATATGCTTCCTATTCATGTATATTTTGTTAGAAATAATTATTCTAACACCGAAATAATGAAGATGAAAGTGAAACTAATGTACTGTATGAATACTTTTTTGGCCCACGTCATTTATGTTTACGTCACTCGGCGTGCAATAACCGACCGAAATTCCAACACTTCGTAAATACGTACGCGTGTATTCTCTCGCGAGGCCTGCTTGGTCTCCCCCCACCAAAGCCCATATTCGCCGAGGTACATTGGCGGGCGCGGGGGTCATTCGGTCTGTTGACATCGTTGAGTTAAGACGTTTCAATAGCTGCGTACTTAAATGGTACGCCTACATTATCTATCGTCACATAATTACTTTTAATCATTATTAGTCTTCTTCTTTACTGTCTACCTTCTTTACTTGCTGCTACCATTAATACACTTTCGTCCCGAAATTGATTAAATATCGCGAGAAAACCGTTGGACGATCGTCGCGTATTCCCTTCGTTGCCTTCGTACCGATATTTCTGCACATTTAGTGCACACATATCGTGTCTCGGTATTCAATTACATCCCTTTTCGGGCATATTTCAAGTTTATTTCTTGTTTAATTGCCTTACGAATGTTTTAATGCTTTTGTTTCAATCTCTTGTTGCATTGTTCGGTTACAGACGTTGAGGAGGGAATCCAAACCAAAGGGCAGGCAACACCATGACACTTGGCGGTTAATTTGAACGGTGCTTGGATGGCGACTGGTCATTCGTTGGAAAAAGAAGGTGGCAATACGTGTGGTATACTTATTTTTATCGTTATTTTATTGAATCATTGTTGGCTGTGAGGGTGATGGGTAACTTTGCAGTCGGTTAATATCGGGATGAAATGGGAAAAGATTGAATTATGATAAATTGAATAATTCTAGTCGGATTTATTTAAACATTTCAAAATGGCGTCAGTAGATGTTTAGGAAATATTGGAATGATCGAATTCTATTGCATTTCGGTCGCGTTTACGTAGAATTCAATAATATTTCAATGATTTTTAAGAATCTATCTCTATGAAGCTAGTGTAATTGCATTTACGTTCGGTTTTGGATGCAAGTTTTGTTCTTTATGTACAGAAACTGCGTAGTTGATCGAGGACATGCTATTTAAGCATGAATAATTAATGAATTTTGATTCTTGCAATGAATTTTGGATATTTATAAAGATCGTGATATATTTTAAAGTATTATTCGAATAACACGAACGTGCTTACAACTTTAATGACGAAAGCCACTCCTACGGTTCATTTAAATGTAATAATTATTTCTGATGTAGTATATTCTGGATAATATCGTGTTACTGAAATGTTAAGCTGCTCCTATCGAGCGAGCATTCTGTATTTTCGCATCACACCTTGTATTCTAAATAACAAGGAGCGAAAGTACCTTGGCTGGTTCCAAAAAAAACAATATTTCCTCGTGACAAACACTCGATGAAACCACATCCACCCCACCCTCCTATCCTACTTATTTTTCAGAGATTGTGACCGCGTGCAATGCGGCCAAATAGAGTCAGTGTTTATGTCGTACGAAGTTTTTTGATTTGAAGAGCACAGTTGCTCATAGTAGAGTGTCGTTAACAATTTTGGGATACGCGAGGGTAGAGTCAGTGTTTTCTACGCAATTTATATTCTTTTGCGAGCATCGGGGCTCTGACTTTCAAATCGCGAGAATAGATTCAGCGGTTTGTTCGACAATTATGATCTTTGGGGCGCGTTGATAGTCTATTTCTTTATTTTTTTTACTTTTGAAAGCGAAACTCGTTATCGGAAATTAGAGTCAGTGCGTCAGCTGAAGAGGAGATTTGTGCGCAGAATATTATTGGAAAGATGTAAGTATCTATGTATTTCATTTAATTCCTTTAAAGTAGAGTTCATTCTTCAAAATTCCAGAAACAAAAAATTAAAAAATTAAAAGAAAATTAATTTCTAGAATAGAATCACCAATAAATTCAAAACTAACGAAACTTTTTATAATTTAGACATTTTGAGAAAAAAAAATTTGTTAATTTTATTTTTAATATTTAATTTTTTAATTTTTTTCTTAAAATGTCTGAATGATAAAAAATTTCGTTAGTTTTGAATTGTTTCGTGGTTCTTTATTAGAGTTCGAACAATCGTAAGTTTAGAAAGAAATTATAATCGTGTTCTGTTCCTTCGTTACAGTTCAGGAGCAGCTGAGCAAGCTGATGACTTCTTCTAGCAGCTTGATGACTTCCCCTGAGCAGTTGCAGAGGTGTTGGCGCCTCCGTCACCGGGGCACAGCGAAATGTGAGTGCGCATGCATTATGGTTCCTCTGGTCACTCAATCATGTCGTAGGACGATTGGTCCAAATCGACACGAGTGACCGGTTGTATACTTTGGCGAGCATAATGACCGCGGGTATGGTAACCATGCCCGTGAATTGTAACATTTTGTCTGTGTATGTATTTCTTAGACGAGGGCTAGGGTCTTCTTGTGCACCGCGCCTTTTTAATAGAATCAAATTATAATCATAATTTCCAAGATAAACGTTTCCTAACGCGAATGTTTATCATTGATCATACATTGATGTAGATATTTATTAAATCATGCACCTAAAGATGCATAGCAGCTCAGAAGGTATTGATATTTGATATGAATATCAATACGGCTGAATGCTAATTTTTATGTAGCGAAGAAGTCTGATACTCTCAGACTCCACAGCTACGATCATTTTTATTTAATATGTAGTCGAAAAATCGGATGCCCTCCGATTCCGTCATTGCGACGATTATAATGACTTGAATTTCTTTTATTTTTCTGATAATACTTACGTGTTCAAATGTAACTTGATGTCTAAATGATGATAATAGACATAAAAGTGTAATTCCTTTCTTATAAAGGTCACTCGTTTGCGTACACAAAGAATAATTAATTTCCATGTGCAAGAAGACAATTGAGGGTGGGCAAATTTCAGATTCAAAGTAATTAGCATGAGAACATACTTTCTTATTACCTATATGAAATTTACTTTGACGATGGAATCGCCCGTTTTAAATTCTTAAATTAAATTCTTCATGTTTTAGAGTCATTTTCTTAAATAATTCAATTTTATAGTCTTTTTTCTCACTAATTGAATGTCGAGTAGAATCCTTTTTCTTTATCTAAAGTAGAGTCCTTTCTTATTTATCAAACTTTAATCTATTGACAAGTTGAAAGTCGAGTAATTTTGCTTTATAATGTTAAATGAAAGAATATTAGCGCGCTAGACACTATACAGACTAATCATATTTTCTAGTTGAGGATTTTCAGGATATCTTTCCGTACCCATTGCCTTTTAACTCATCCACGTGCCCATGCGTTACTTGTGTGGTTGAAGGCAATGGGGCACGATGACTTTATTTACTAACTAATTACATGTCGGCGGCTGGCATTGCGTTAGTGTATCGTGCACGCCGCATTTTCCACCTGTGTGTGTTTGTGTGGTTAGGCGGTGGAATTTGCGTCGGTGAAAGATTTTTATCAAAGACCATGTTAACGAAACTTTAACATTATATTATTATTCATTGCAATAACGATACCAATGTATCATATTCCTTGTTGCACACGATGATCATTCTAGTAAATAATCTTGGAATATGAAAGTTAATCAATCTCGTACAATCAAACGAGAAAGTAATAACGCTTGATGCATGTACCTAATACGTACAATGCACTATCAAGTAATCCATTCTTTGAAATTGAAAATAATTAATTGCTATGTAAATCATACTTATACGCAATGGTCACTGCCTTTGCCAGCCGATTTCAGTGAAAATTGGTACGTACTTATTAGAGTGTGATTGTGGCCAAGCTCGGGTGACGGAGTCGTCCCGGGACGGTCTCTCTAGTGTAGGCTTTGCACCCGGGCGGTGATGCTTGAGAATCGTGGAGTGGGTTGTCTGATGATTGTGTTTGAGAGACTGTTTTGATATTTTTTAAATATAGGTTTTGTGTAGGATAGGTAACTTACCTTCTGGTACGAATGTGTGACTTAAATATAAGTAGGTAGGGCCGGGGCAGGTCGTCGTATTCTCTGATCGCATGTTCCTCCGCGCGATGACCTGCTTTCAGGAAATTTGTGAGAAAAGTCGACGGCCAGACTAGTGCGAGTGGGGTATGCCCTCGCTTCTAGCCTCGCTATGTCGACTTTTTGACGCCAGTGGGACATTGCACATTGTCGCTGGTCGCGGTCGGCAGGACGGGCTTGGGCACGCTATTCACTTTCAGAAGGGCGGACCGCCCGAAGCAAGAAGTGGCCAAAGAGCCGAAGATAGCCCGGCCAGAGAAAAGGCCACATCATGTGGGCTACCAAGAATGGCCCTGCATCCTCGGGTGCAGGGTCATTCTTACGTATTATATTGCCATTATGCTCGCCGGTAGTTGTAGTAGTAGTAGTAGTTTGGTTGGCCATAGGCTGACCCATCGAGACAAGGGTGGAACGAAATATAAGGGTAAAATATTTTTTTTATTATTCATCACTTCTAATAGTGGGCAAAAGTTCCCTTTTATAATGAAATTTAAGCTGCCAAAGTTTGAACGTGATCATCAAATTTTTTCCTTCAAATATTAATATTTACTGAAATATTAATTTTTGAAAGGCTTGCGGCACTTGAAAAAAATTGTTGATCGCGTTCAAACTTTGGTAGTTTAAATACCATTATAAAAGGCAACTTTTGCCCACTATTAGAAGTCATGAATAATAAAAAAATATTTTGCCCCTATATTTCGATCCACCCTAATCGATACCCCCTCCCCTGAAATTGAGCCCACCGCGTTTTCAATTAGAGTTGCGAAGAAGATTACGGGGCCAGTTAGTGTTGCGACTAAATGTTGATCACGGTTTGAATTAGCGTTGCGAATCAAGCATTCCCCGCGTCTGGTTCCAGCATAGCGTTGCGAATAAATATCGATCGTGGTTGCTTGTAGTGTTTCGAAAAAAAAAATCGCGATTGTTTTTCAGATTATTCTTGTATTTTTAATTGGACTTACCATAGTTTGATTCATTGCATTACTTTTGATTCATGGTATTCTTTTTATTAGAGTTGCGATGCGACTGATCGCGTTTTTTTAATAACTCGTCCTAGTTTGATTCTTAATATTTTTTTGAGTTAGTGTTGCGATGATGACTGATCGCGTTTGTAATTAGAGTTGCGACCCCCACCCCCCAATGCCCCAAAACTATCCTGGGACATGTCCAGAGACATGTTCCTGGGAAAAAAAGAGTCCCGAGCAGCTGAATCTGCTGCACATGGGACTCTACACAGCCTTCAGGAAGGCTGCAACGAATTAAAGTTAGAGTTGCGTATTACGAGACACAGGTGCACTGAATTTTTATTAGTGTTGCGAAAAATGAAACCACCCACGTGGTGGTTCTCGGTAGCTTTTTCGTTTGCTATTCGGGATTTGTATTGAGTAGAGTAGAATTTTCAGTAATGAAGCACCATCCGGGAATTTTGAATTTGTTTGAGAAATTAGTGGTGCGGGTAGTCCAAAGTCCTAGTGACTATGCTCGGGAGTTGATTTTAATCTGTAGTAAGTTAGCGTTGCGAAAAAAAGAAACGGTCCACTCACGGTTTTTTTGCATTAATGAGTGGACAATGATCAGCTGCCCTTCTGGCTACTGATCATTTTTTCTAGCAGCCCTAAGTGGCTGCACCATCCTCCTTCTCCTACCACCACCTACCCACCCTTGAATCGAGTGTTTGTCACTGGAAATATTGTTTTAAAAGTATATTCATATCTTGCAAATAAATGTTTTCTATTTTTTTTAGAATATTTTTAAATTTGAAGTTCCAATTTTTATGGAATAGCATTTTGAAAATTTTATTCTGTGACAGAAAGAATGGCAATGAAAGGTGTGATTCATTATTTGTAATAGAAATTGCAGACTTCTGACACACCTCCATTCAATTGAAGTTCTAATTAGAGTCTTTGAAAAGTAGCAGTAACTATTCCTCATTAGCGTTGCTGATTTTTGCATAGTAACTTCGTCAATCGTTGTATTTCCTATCAGATTGATAAGAAATGTAGTTTTTTATTTTTATAAATTTTCAACATTCCTTTGCATTAATCAAAATTCACCCGCGATTGTTGCTTCATTTGATGATAGTAAAAGGAAATTTGCACTGAAAAAGTAGGTAAATGCAATTCGGCACTTTATATTGATAGTAAATTTTCAATATCAACGCGTGCTCGTTGTTGCTACTTTCTGTATGAAAGTAATTTCGATTACTGTGCAGTAAAGTGCAATTATTCCAATCTTCAACATTTGCATATATGTTTTTGATTACCTATTGTATATTATGATTGATTGTCGAGTCCTTGATACATAAACTTTGAAGATGCCAATTAATGAGAAATTACAAGGAAATTATTGAGTTGATGTAACAGAGCACCCAATGTGCTTAATATTATGAATATCAATTGCTTCGGAATGAAATGTAATATGATTAGTAGCTTCTTTTTCATGAATTGCTAAAGTATTGCTAAAGGTTGATTGTCTACTTTGTCTGCTGATAATGAAGCAGTATATTTTAATCTTTTCCTTCTTTCATTTTATTACCGAATCGATATTCCATAATGAGTTTTAAACTGTAGCTTCAAATGTGATATTTCAATATTTGGGCAATAGCGATTCAATGAAAAGACGATATCTGTTGAAATTACATTACTTAATCGAGATAGATTGTAGGTACTAATCCATTGAGAAAGTTTCTGTTACAGAGTATTATGTGTGAAGAATATTGCAAAAATAGGATTTCAGGTTCATCATCCTTGAGAAACGAAAGCTCAAGGAATTTTTATTAATACTTTTGGCAATGTTTCAGGTAACATCGTGGGTCCATCGAGGGAAGTAAGAAACACATGACAGTTTCAGATTTTTATTAGGCAGGTCATTATTTAAATTTAAGTAGATATGTACATGGTTAGGTAAGGTGTTTAGTGGCCACATAGAATTAAGTGGTTTTTAAGGAATAAGATAAACACTGCAGTGTTTAACTAAATATAAGTAGCAATTATTAAATACGAGCGCTCGTATCCGTAGGAATTATTAGTATTTAAGTAGCCATAGCAAATATGCACTGGCATATTTCCTATTAATGAGTAGAAAATTTGAATTATTCACTAATTGGGAAATATTCCCCTTTTTTCTTTGTTTCATTCCCAATTAGTGTATAATTATCATGGTAGAAATATACCAGAAAATTCTTCAAATTTTAAATAAAAGAAACAAAGAAATGTTTCAAATTCTGCTTTAGTTTCATCGCGGTAGCTTTTTACAGAAGGACTCCTTCTGTTGCCCGGTTGTGGAGCGATTGAGGATCGTTTTGCAACCGTGCATCAGGGAGATCTATGGAAATGAAAATAAAATTTTGCATAAAAGGAGGGTGGATGGGCCGCGGTTAGGGCGGGTCTCCACTCGCAGCGCCTCCACGTGGTGAGACCTGGGCAATCTGTATTATTTGAAGTATAATTACTAATCGTATCACAAGTAACATTGTAATACAATTATTAATTACGTGACAAGTAATACGAGCCGATTGGCTGCGATCATCTATCTTCGTCAATCTCTATTCCATCCTCAAACACAGGGTAAGTTGCCGAAATTTGAATTATGACATGATTAAATATCATCAAACTGTTTTTTATTTGTAATTAAAAACTGAAATTTCTCAGGGCTAGACTAAATCTTATTTCATTCAGTTCTGAAATTATGGGTCGGTAAGACAGTTTGGGTGGCGACACGAACTTCCATAAGGTGATAGGTCTATCCCATACCTCGTCTGTGATAGACCTATCAACTTATGGGACTTCGTGTCACCACCCAAACTGTATTACCGACCCATAACTCGAGAACTGAATTTAGCGGCCTCTGTTCATGAACAGCGTCCAACTCCGGAACTACTCTGAAATGTGTTGAAATTTGTCTTTAAATTTTTTGTGCGCGAAGAAAAGTACGGTTCTTTTGTTTTCAAACAAAAGGCGACACCTTTGAATGGTGAAATTTCAAGATACCCCCTTTCGCTTCATGTTCTCCTGATACATCGCTCCAAAATCTGGCCAAAATTTTCTGAACGCACTAAAATTGAGCTTCTTAACAGGAAAACATGACGTCGAAAGAGGAATATTTGAGTATTCGAATGTTATTATTCGAATATTTAAGTATTCAAATACTATTCGAATATTATTATGTAAAAAAGTGAACCTAAAGAATTTGATTTATAATTCACACCATACATTGAATACATCAGTATTCAAATAGTATTCAAATACTTAAATATTAGAATAGTATTCGAATACTTAAATATTCGAATGGTATTTGAATACTTAAATATTCGAATAGTATTCGAATTCTTAAATATTCGAATACTATTACAATTGAAAGATTCGAATACTCCAGAGCCACCTATCTGTGTGACGATACTTCAGATCGGATATAAAGTCTATTCTGTACCTCGTCCGTGGTTATATACGTAGGTTATAATAAAGAAGTAGGGTGTTGAAAATGTCCTATTGAAATAATAACACCGAGTGCTTTTAAACGCATTTTATTGATTCCGCTCGAATGATGGGTTCCGATCATACACATAGACGATGGAGCAATTTACGGAAGGTCTTGGAGAGATTGGGTCCTTTCTGTAGGCCGGACTTCGAGCCATCGTCAGAAACTTTGCAATTCTTGCTGGAGAATTGTAAGATTCTCGTCATCGGAGCCGGCGGCTTGGGGTGCGAATTACTTAAAGATTTAGCTCTGATGGGGTTCGGAAATATCCACGTGATCGACATGGACACGATAGAACTCTCTAACTTGAATCGGTATGGCAGAGGAGTCGTTTAACAAAATTCTCTTCAGAAGTTTAGTATAGAATATGGATAAATGCTGTTACAACATTCCAGGCAATTCTTGTTCCGTCATAAAGACATCGGCTGCTCGAAAGCCGAAGTAGCTGCGAAGTTTGTTAACTCTAGAGTCCCGGGATGCAATGTTATATCGCATTGTTGCAAGATACAGGACAAAGACGAAGACTTTTATAGGCAATTTCACATGGTAGTCTGTGGCTTAGATTCGATAGTCGCGAGGAGGTGGATCAACGGCATGCTGTTGTCCCTTTTAACTTACGAGAATGGGGAGCTAGATCGATTCAGCGTAATACCGATGATCGATGGAGGAACAGAGGGTTTTAAAGGGAACGTCAGAGTAATCTTGCCCGGCGTGACGGCCTGCATCGAATGCACTTTAGATTTATATCCTCCTCAGGTGAACGCCTTGAACACACCTCTTCCGGTTCACACGTCGTAGATTCTCTTATTTTCAATCCCCTTTTCTTGGAATGTGTAGGTCACATACCCGTTATGTACGATAGCAACTACTCCACGTTTGCCGGAGCATTGTATAGAATATGTAAAGATAATTCAATGGCCGAAAGACAATCCGTTCGACTGTCCAATAGACGGCGACGATCCTCAGCACATAAATTGGATTTATGAGAAGTCCAACGAAAGAGCCGCACAGTTTAATATACAGGGTTTAACGTATAGGCTAGTACAAGGGGTAGTTAAAAACATTATACCTGCCGTCGCGTCTACCAACGCTATTCTTGCTGCAACCTGCGCTACCGAGGTGTTTAAGCTCGCCAGCAGCTGCAGCGCATCGTTAAATAATTACATGGTAATTACTGCAAGCTGAGGGTAGATTTCCATAGATTTTAACAGTACGATAGTAATTGATAAATAATCTTCTTCAAAAGGTCCTGAATGATCTAGATGGGATTTATACATACAATTACGAGGCAGAGAGAAAGGAAGACTGCGTGGCGTGCAGTCAGATTCCAAAAGATATCGAGATTAATAATCCAAAGTTCAAATTGAAAGACTTGATAGAACTTCTCTGCGAGAGGCCCGACTTGCAAATGAAAAATCCAGGTCTCACGGCGTGTATCGATGGGAGAAATAAAACACTGTACATGCAAACTGTACCGAGTATCGAGGAGAAAACTCGTGAGAACTTAACGAAAACTTTAGTCGATCTTGGATTGGTAAACGGCAGCGAGATAAATGTCGCCGACATCACCAGTCCCAATGCGATTGTGTTGAAATTAAGACTCGCGTATCCTGACGCGGACATGAGCTAATCAGAAAATTCGTTCGCTTTGTTCATGAATTTATGGCTACAAATCTCATCATATATTTACAGTAATTATATTAATTTTTTTTTTTTTTGGTTTAAAAAACCAATATTGAGACAGAAACTTGTCGGCATTGTCCTTGATGAAATGGTAAAAAAACAAAACACTTTCGATGTAGTATCATTTTAACGAACCTATGCTATAGGTATCACACGTTTCGAATATACTTTTAATATTAGTTTGTTCTAATTTCGTGTAATAAACTGGTATTGCTATTTGTTCTTCTTTATAGTACCAACTCTCTCGTCTATCCTTAAACGTAACAGAAGCGAGCATTGACATTAGTCCACACAACATACCTGTTACGTTAACAATAAAGACACGCCTGCAAATACCGCACCATATTTCTGATGTTTCGCTGTAACTTTCCTCAGAGACCATATAGCGCAGAAAAATCATATCGAGTCATAGTCGATAAAATTCTACCTTTTGCTTGATCATAACGTTTTTAATCGAAAAAATTTTGTATACCCTTAAAATGTAGAGACAGTATCTTACAGATTATGCGTTAATGCGACTACCTTGGAAGTGAAACGAAAAGGAGCAAATCCGAATAATTCGTGTAATATGCACGCGTCAAAATCTATACTTGTTAGCTCGTCATTAATTTCTGTTTTTTAATAACAATTCTATATCACCATATTAAATTTAATGTTAAATATGAATTTCTGTGCACGGTCCTCTTTTGCGAGTCGCGAACGGTATCAATTAGCGATCTCTGTTGCGCGGCCCCGTTATATTTAGTCATAATAAGTAATGTTCACTGGTTAATGTAACGTCTCGTTAAAAAATCCTATCAAGGATTGTACACAATGGATTCATCGTTCCCATACTCGGTAAATAGCTTTATCGCCGAGTGTCGTACGAAAGTAATGGAAAGATTGCTCCAATTAAGGGCAAATGAAGGACAGTGCACGATGACCCTAAGACATCTTTTGTTTTACAAGCACACTCGGTAACATTCGACATATGCACAACTTGAGTAGAAAAAATATCTATAACAGATACATTATCTATCCTCCTTATACAAAACTATTATTACATTGTATTAATATTTCATTATTCCCGCCTTGTTTTTTCACGTCGGCAATACGCTTACTTCCCCGCGAATCTTCTGCTCTTAGATCCTTTCCTGTCCGCTTTCACTCGAACGTGAATAAACACGAGGTGCGCCTGTAATTAGTCTCGACAAACGTTTACTCTAAAACGCGCGACCGAATCTCCGCGCAGCCAAAATCGAACGAAGCAGCTTCTGACGGTCGGGAAATTCTTGCAACGAAACACTCTGAGGATCATTGGCATTTCAATTGTTTTTATATGTAATCCCAGTGCTGGACATTCATTCCAATTGTACAAGTCGAAGTTGAATCATTGTTTCCGTTTAATGGTATTAATTTCCACTCGATAGACGTGAGCTAGTGGAAAACTAGTTACGGCGTCGAAGTGAATCGCGTTACGCTCTGGCAGTGCATTCAGAGATCGCGGCAACTCTGTTAAAAATTAATCCCTTTAATGCGACCGTAATTGTCGAGTAAATACTATTGAACACAATCAAACTTGTTATAATCTAAGAACGTTGGCGAAATGGAAATCGTATTTTATTGTTGTCCATTGCACGAAAGAAAACTCAACACGAATGCACGGTGCGATTCACTTTTTTTTTTTTTGGCTCGGCCCGTAATTCGCGCGACACAGTCACGCTCTCCAGCCATTATTTGCGAGGCGAGCTCGCAAGCTTGAGAATTTAATACATCAACTGGAAAACTTCTTATGAATAATCATCGTTCGTATAATAATACCATGGTCCATTAAAAAGATACTCTGGTATAAAAACGTAAGTGTCAATAAGTGGCGGGCATAATGTGTCGTTAAAGTTCGATTAATTCAGGGCAGAGCTCGACACTTTCTGAACCGGTACGGATACAAATGCGCGTGGTAGGCGAACAGCAATGGCTATCGGATGCTCCGCGGGCACAACGATATGATGGATCACAATTCAATGAACGATGCGACCCGGCGAAGGGTGGGGCGTTAAGGTACAGTGAAGTTAAAAAGTGTCTAACTTCTGCTCTGAAGCTGCTAAACAAGTAGTAACGTAAAGTGCACGATGTTAATACGTCATGATGAACGCTAAAATGGTTGTGTTAGGCCTTGGCGTCGACTTTCATCGCCACTTCACCTACAGCCTTCTCTGCCTTCTTTTTCTTCTTCTTTGCAGACTTCGGGTTTGCCGAAGTCATCAAAAGAGTCTGCAAGCGTAACAACCAGTCAAGCGAAAAATTCAATAAGAAGAGCGAGATGGAAGTAGCGTTCGATTCGTACCTTCAATTCAGGATTCTCCACGATGCAATCGGATTGATAAGTATCAAGGTCAAAGGGGATTCCCGTGATTTTGTGTGGCCCATTGGGCATTATTAGTACTGTGAACTTGAATTGCGCAGCAAATTCACTTGGCTTCTCGTATAGTACCTAGAACAGCGATAAACGCGAGCTTCAGTGTTAAGTACACTTACAAGATAAGATTCCGAGCCCGGAAATCCAAAAAATATCTGAGACTTTGTGAATGTGTAGGGGATTTCCTCCTGATTACAATGCAATTTTTCGGCTATTTTCCTATTTTGTGTTATAACTCGCGAACTGTAAGAGATAGAAAACAAGTTTCAAGGCAAAAGTTACTTCTTTTAATTAGATCTATCATTTGGTAAAAAAATTAATTTACAGTTCACGAATTATAACACAAAATCGGAAAATAATCAGATTTTCAGGAGTCGATTTCACTTCCTTAGAGTGAATTTGGGCAGCAAACAAAAATTGCGTTGTAATCAGGAGGAAATCCCCTACATATCCACAAAGTTTCAAAATTTTTTGAATTTCCGGGTTCGGGATCTTCCCTTGTTAGTGGATACAAGAAGTTTATACAGGCGACGAGTACGTACTTGGAAGGGTTCGATCAGCCTATGATTCACGCACTCCACGACTGCCATCTTTGCTTTCTTTTCGTCTTCGAAAGTACGTAGATTGAATGGCATGAGGCCATGTTTATGAGTGACTTCAGAGTAAAACATGCGCGACGCTTTTAGCTTCAGCTGATATGTCTCCTCTGTCTTCTTAAATATAGTAACTCGAGTGTCCTGCTCTCTACCTACACCCTCGCCGGTGCTAACGAGTACATCCATAGCGTACACCTGAAGCGAAAGATCAGCGAACATGTTACAAAAACAGTTAATTCGTTATAATATGGGAAATCGCAGCGAGCGCATCGTACCTCGTGAGTTTCGAGGGTGTACTTTTCGTGCTCCTTCTTCTGCGCATCATTTGGATTTTGAATAATAGTCTTCTCGCCGTCTATCTTGAATTGTTTCAACTGGTGGCTCAGCATTCCCTCGATTGGTTTACATTTGTACGATTCACACATCTTTTCTACCGTCCCTGTTATTGTATAAGTCTAAAGAGGAAAGAATACAGTTAAACGGAAGGTTCTAGAAGAACAAAACAGGGCATATGGGAATCCTACCTCTGTGCCTGGCTTTAGAAGCCTCAAAGCAGCTTGAGATGCATAGTGCGCCGCTAACACTACGTCTGCTTTCCTGCCGGTAACCTTTCGCGTCTGCGAAGCGCCTATAACAATAGTATGGGCCACGACTGCAATGAAGCCGTCGATGTGCGCCCCAAGATCCCTGAAACCATCGACCAATAAATAATCTCGACGGCGGAAGGGCATTTCGTTAATTAAACACATTGTATACACAAACGCTGAACCTACACTTTCACCAGGTCCTCATCTTTAAGTATGAGATCCGGTTCGCTAGCGATCGGCGAGAAGTGACAAATGCAATTATTAACCGATATGCACGTAGGGAATGCGATCCCCTTCTTGAATTCTTTCTCTTTCTTAAAAACCTTCCAGGTCTCCTCCAGCAACAATTTATCCCCGTACTCGCACACCTCCCTCACCGACGCTCCAATGACACATTTATCTAAGACTTGCCTCAATACCCCTGGAATTAACAAACAGCAACGTGTACGCCACATCGAGCGATGCGATCCAAACGAGAATATTCTAGGGAATCATCTTATACGTAAGTTAGAGCCGATTTTTCGTGGAAACGTACGAATGATAAACCGGCGATATTCCTGAAATAGAGCTAAAAGCTAAAGTGAAACGAAGCTAGCCGAAGAGCATGGAAATGTTCGGTGAACGTCCGATGGCTGGTTTTTTCACGGGAATGGAAACAGATAGCTGCGTGATACGAGTGGGATCACGGCCGCTCTTAGGAACGCCGAGTTATAATAAAATGAAAGGGGCCGTTTTTAGGATCGGATGGAAAAAGATTGATAAATCCTCTCTCATCGATCGCTAAAATGCCATGGAATATGCGGTTTATCGACGAATTATCGGAATGTAATAGTCGATGCCAGCCCTGTCCCACATGGTAAGGGGGCCCGGCATTAGCCCGCCACATTCCATATGGCCAGCCGGAAAAGGCAACATTAAGGGGCCCGTGCCGTTGCGAGGCACCGTCATTTCTGATCCCTGGGCTTCATTAGAGAACGTTAAGTCGTTTCCTTACGATTCACGATCTCGCCGGCCATTTTATACTTGGTGACAACCAAGTCTTCGGCGATGGTCTTCTCAGTATCCCCTTTGTCCGCCATGTCTTCAGCACACTGTGTTACGATCACGTGACTCAGAGGCTCCTTTTGCACTCGCTTCCTGTAACACTCGGCGCTACTGACCGAGCCGAACTAACCGAGGCCAACCGTGCGTTCCGAAATCTTCTATAGATGGTCACTATTGGCCTCTTCCCCATTGTCAATAATCCACGCTACCAATGATTCACCCCCCGTAATCGCGCATCATTCTATTTTCAATAACGAAGCTTTGGATTTTTAAATAAAAGACGCAGCATTAAGTACCTCGTTCTGGGACTTATTTACCGCGAGATTTTTCCAGAAAATTCCTAGTGTCTACGGCGATTGGTCTCGAAAGGAAGTCGCTCGATTTTCTGCAATAATTCCCGCAACATCCAGCTGGAGAAGTTACTTTTAACTGGCGACTTTGAACAGCATTTAAGATCCACTTATATAACTGGATTCGCGCAAGGTATTTAGAAATTAAACGGGCACGTTCGCCTGCTTCCTTTTCATTCTTGAATTCGCGATGTATAATGTTGGCCGACATGCATCTTTCTAAAACGTGTTTCATGCCTTATGGATCCTGAGGTTGGTCGTGTGGTCCATTGGAACGCGGATTTGATTTGCATTACCTTAAATACCAGCCGCAACCATGTCTGCAGGTAAATTTCCCATTGCTGTAGAATTAAAGCGCCAGCCGCTTTACACATTCACGCGTGCCCTCCGCCTCGGAGCGAACCGCACCGTCGCGTTTTCCCGATTCATCCGCCGTATAACCTTTCTCGCCAAACGCACCATGCTTTCAATATTGCGCCAGCAAGTATTTAAAGGTCCCGTTCGCGGACGCTGACGTTTATCTCGCGTTTATTCCCGCCAGGCAAGAAAGGGAAGAAGAAGAAGAGCACCACTGTAGATTTAATGTCGTTCCTGGCCGATGGGAGTGGGGCCCCGAGCGTGCCTGTAAAGCCGTTGAGCAGCTGGGTGGATGATGTGGACGAGGAACACGGCAAACCGCATGCCTTCAATCATGGTTCGTTGCAATTTCAGCTATTATATTCTTGCATCGCTCGTTAATCGGCACTTGTACATGTACGTACGACGTATCCGTGTAGCGGCGATATGGAATGTAGAATTTCTGAAGGTACAGAGCGTACATTGCCTGGTATTAGGGTAGAAAGAATTTACCATAGGGAATCACTTAGTTGTCCGAACTACAGTAGCTATCGTTTCGCGATCAGGATTTACGTCGAGAAGCAGCAAGGAGCCTGTAATACTACCCACTGCTCCAAGAGCTGCGAGAGATTCTAACATGGACGACGATGTTCCTACTAATCCACCTTACGTAGCATATCTTACCAATCTTCCGTACGACGTGGACGATTCGTATCTAATGGAGTTCTTCGCGGAAATGAAGGTCAGTTCGCTGAATTTATCGAAGTGAAAGTTAAGAAGTTCGTACGAGCGTTTGGCCGGTCGCGCGAGCTTGCAGCATTGTCGTTTTTCAGGTTACTAATATACGCCTGCCGAAAGAGTCCAACAAACCGAAGGGATATGGATATATCGAATTCGACGATCGTCAGAGCTTAATCGACGCTATCAGTTTGTCCAATACAGTAAGCCCGTTACATTACGTCGGAATTTACTACACTATTATCGTCGCCGATGAAACTGTGTACGAAATAATTGTATTTGCAGCCTATGAAAACGAGGAGAGTGCGAATCGATGTTTCTAATAGCGTTAATGACGATCGCCGCGGGGGGCGTATGGGCAGAGACAATCGTAGAGACAATTACGAGGACTCTGAGCGCACATCTGGAGATTGGAGGAGCGGCCCGCGAGACGAGGTCCAACCTCCGGATGGGGACTCATTTCGGAGTCGATACGATAACAGGGATAGAAGAGACGATCGTGAATATATTACAATAAATTTTTATTTGTACATATTAGACTTGCCGATAGAGAAACAGTTGTAAAATCAAACCGTTCGTCTGTTAGCCGTGGAGTACGATAACAAGCCTGGTGCTTGGCGCGAGAGTACCGACAGAGGAAGACCAACGTTCAGAGATAGAGGTAGCGTGAAGGATGACGAGAGAGAAAGAGGAGGGGAATGGTTTCGCTACGACAAGGGCAGCAGAGACAGAGACGGAGATCGAATGAGCAGTTTCGGGCCGCGTCGTAATTACGGTGATTCTGATTGGGACCGCGACGGCCAGCGTAGACAGGCAAAACCTCCTGGACCGATGGACAGCAAACGTTGGTAGCATTTCTCTAATAGATGAACACGCATAAGCGGTATCCACTAACATTCTTTAATTACAGCATCTGAATCAAAAACCAGGCCGAAGCTACAGCTGCAGCCCCGTACGAAACCTATTGATCCTAACGCTCCGAAATCAGAGCAACCCGCAGCTCCACCTGCATCTGCTCCTCCGTCTGCCTCTGCATCAGCTCCTGCATCCGCTCCTGCTCCAGCTCCTCCGTCTGCTCCTGCACATGCTCCTGCTCCTGCTCATGCTCATGCTCCTACACATGCTCCGTCGACAAACATATTCGGTGCCGCGAAACCCGTGGACACCACTGCCAGGGAACGGGAAATAGAGGAACGTCTTGCTAAATCATATGCAGAATCGAAATCCAAAGACGAAGGGTATGGAAAGAACAGAAATTGCGTGAATGTTTTAGCGCCGTTCGCTGTCGCGGAGTATTAACAGTCTGGTTCTTTCAGGGATTCAGAGAAACGTGGAACTTGGGGCAAGCGTAACGGAGTAAGTTCGCATTATATAAAAGTTTGCGGAATGTTATAAACCGTGCTGTGTTACTTACCAAACATTACTTGTCCCTGACAGGAAGGCCGCGATGACAAAGAGAAGGAGAGGGGTCGCCAAACTTGGCGATCGGATGACGATAGCTTGTTGCGCCGACGAAACGAAAGATCGGCGCCGCGAAGTCAACCCGCCGCTCATTCTGGTTAGTTGAATTTATGAATAATTATACGAGAGAAATACTTGCTATTTACTTGTTATTCTTGTAATGTAGATCAGTATGGAGAGTCTAAAGGGCAACAACCAACCGCTCGTGCTGGACCACCACCTCCGAGAGGTCCACCAAAACCAAACGACACTCGTGGTGGAGACAGGTATTGCTTTTTGATTCACTTGCTTCTTTACCGCTATGAACGCGGGCACGTTTTATAACAGCCCTGTATTTTACAGAGACCGAAAAGAGAAAGAGAAAGATGATATTAGCAGAATGCCAAAGGCAAAGGATGAACAAGCTCCAGTAAGTGTAGCAGCTTGAAACATTAATTATTTACCGTTGTGATCGATTTCTAATGCTTCTTCTCCGTTTTAGAATTTCGTAGCTTCCAACAAGTATTCCATGCTACCTGACGATGTGGACCCCGACAATGTTGATGATTAGTCCTGACCATTATACGTCATCAATTAAATTGTGCCACATGCATCGTAAATTGGTCTATATATGCATATTATTAATTTGTTTTATCCTCTATTAAATACTTATCAAATTGATTCGTGAATCAAGCACTAAGCTCTTGGTATTACTTTACAGGAATTATTGTTGATTTGTATTTAATCTATTTTATCATTCGTAATATAATTATCTATCTACGTACCTATATTTACTTTATATCTCGGTATGAATTGTCAATATGAATTAAATTGCCGTGAAAATTCGGAGGACTAGAATGAAATAATAAATCGGACCTTTTTTCTTCTTTTTTTTCTCTTTCATTTGCTATTTCATTCCGGAGGATAATGTTGCATCCGTAAGGCTTAGGAATTGGGACTTTATACGTCATACTTTATTCGCTGTACAGTTATTGTACGATACGTAACTCATTTACATATAATATAACAATGCCAATTTAGAAGGAAATGATTAAAATAATAAGTGTATGGGAACTTGAATAATGTATTATACTCTATTGCCTGGGAGATTTGTATCTTGTCGGATCGATAACAGAGGAAAACGGGGGAGGCAACCACGGTGCAATTGAGCATTGGAAAACGAGTATTGCATGGAACAAAAAGCACGATAAAACGCGAAACTGTATGTCAAGGCGTGGGATTGAATCACTAATTTAATCAATCGTATCGTGACAATATAATGAATTCGAAACGCGACTGATCAATGAGAATCTTTTGTAGCCATTTTTATTACAATAATAATAAGTTTCTGAAGAATCATGCTTCGAGCGTATATATTAAAAATTATGTATTTACAATCTCTGTTGAGGTATATACATATTGACTTCAGTTTAATTTACTGCTGGGTAGTTTGCGCCAACTGGCGCAATTGCTTCAGTACAGTTTCCAGCAGCTTCTTCTTGTCCCGCTCGCTTTTCTTTAGCACAGAGAACACGGTCTTCTTGTCAGATTCTTTCAACCTGCAAGCATATGCGTCGCTAAAATTTATATACCCGCGATACAACACGGACAATTATAAGAAAAACGAGACGTGGTACATACTTCTCTAACAAAAGTACAGCCATGTTAGGAGTTACCAGATGATATTTACTCGATTCGTGGCCATAATCGTGAAAATAAGTGGGCCAGTCCCAGCTCATAAATAAGTCTAGTAACTGTCTTAATTGCGCGAAGTGTTGGAGCAGAGCACCTTCCGGTAAACCGATCACAGGCTCCGAGGCAGCAAATTCTAAAAGAGAACAAACATCTTTCCGATTTATATTCAACTCGACACGGCCGGAAATATTTTGTAACCATGCATATTGTACACCTTATGTAAAAATAAAAAAAAAGAAAACAAAAGGAGACACGCACGTTCGCATTGTATGGTATCCAAGTTGACTTGTTGAAGAGCGCCCATAGATATCTGTTTAACGTCTTCGCTGATTAAGATCCCCAGTATAGCCTTCGCTATATGAGAGCAAGCAGATTTGCAAGCAACTTGTGCAACTTCGTCCTGAAACGTGTTGGTTATTCAAAATTCCTATTACCGGGCATGAGAGCTTTCTAATCGCAAATGCGGTACGTACAGGTAAATTAGTGAAACAAGTGAAAGTGCTACGCAAAAACGCTATGAGATCGGTGATAAAGCCAGACGCGTGTCCTTGGGGCTCCGCTAAGTTCCAGTCATAATTCTCTAACTCCAAGAACTCGTCAAGCTTGTTCTTCAGCTTCTCGCAAATCTGCTTCTCCGCGTCGTCTCTCGCGACTCTGAACATAGCCGACTCAACGCCCATGCAACTCAATTGCCCCTCGTGCGGTGTTCTGTAAAATTTAACGTACCGTAACGCGACACATGTTGATCGCCAGTGGTTTGCTTAATTCTTACCCGGTGATGTTAGTCACGAATTCTTCCAAATACTTCGTAGATTTCTCGAGGTAGCCCGTGTTAATTATAATCTGAACCACTTGCAGAAGCGCCAACGACGGCTTTCGGAAAAGAGACGACAAGCATCCGCTGAATGTTCGCGTTAACAGTAAATTCGTCGATTTGCAAATCATCTCGTCTATTTCCGTTTGAGTGAAGTTCAAGTCTTCCGAGAATTTCAAACACGCGTAGATGAACTCCTTCACCTGCTGGTAAACTTTCGGTACCATGTCTGAGAATGGAAACTTCCTCGGGAATTCTGCTCTCTCTAATTCCTCGTCGTGATATGGAAATAAACCGCGAATATTATCGTACTCTTCCTGCGTGGTGACCTGAGAGATAATTACACGCGTAAGAAATATATTTTTAAGCTGTAAAAGAATAGAGAGACTTACTTGAATCGGTAGAAAATTATCTTCGTCCAAAATGTCTCTGAACACTTGAACCCAATGTTGCATTAGGACTTCGTTGTAATGCACGCGAATTTCTTGCAGCAAATCCCAAAGTTGTCCCACGGAGTATCCATAATTCTGAAGGAAGAAAGCAACGAGAAACATATATACAATATTACATTAACAATCAAGTTATTCATGATGTATACACTTACTCTTAAAGTTGTGTTAAAGAGCATTATAAGGTTTTTTATTTTTAGGATCAGCATTGCGTCTGTACAGTACGCCTGGAAGAACGTTAGAGGAAATATATCATCGGAACTAATTCATAAGCTCGTCGTAACTTACAGAGTGGGTGCGTAATGCATTCACTATGTTGCACAGAGCCATGGCCCACAATTCGTCTAAATAAGACCGTGTGGCCAAACTATTGCCAGTGTTCAAAATATGATCTTCCACTACAAAGAAACCTACGATACCTTGTAGGTACGTCTGATAGCCAGCTATGCTCTCGTGCTAGAAATACGAAATCAAGATGTACGCACAGACATAAAGGAATCGCTTCTATGAATCTTAAGGGGGTAGGTCACCCTCGATGGCCTTAAAGCAGGCCTTTTTCAAACGCAATTTGTTAAGTGTTAAGTAACAATAGAGACTGGGTTTTTTTCCCTAGTTTTAATCGTTATTCTATGAGCTTTAACACAAAAAAAGAAAAGTCAAAATATCTCTATGTACATAAAAGTTATGAGTAAAAACGTAAAGGCGTGTACGCGGTGCATCGTTTGATGGTGAACATGAAATCTCGAAAACCGCTGCAACGATTTGGATGAAAATTTAATGAGAGATGCCGACAACCATTCCCTACGATGTGTCGGGAGCAGATTTTCGAAAAAAAGAATACAATTTTTATGTTGAAAAATACGATTTTATCGATTTCTTGTATGAAGAATATTTTTTATCTTTTTTTTTTAAGAATTTATCTCGAAATTCTGCTCCCCACACGTCATAAGGAATGGTTTTCTGCATCTCTCATTAAATTTTAATTCCAAATCGTTGGAGCGGTTTGTGAGATTTTATGTTCACCATTAAACGGTGCACCGCGTACACGCTTTTGTGTTTTTACTCACAACTTTTATGTACATAGAGATATTTAGACTTTTCTTTTTTTGTGTCAAAGCTCATAGAATAACGATTAAAACTAGAAAAAAAACTTTGTCTCTATTGTTACTTATCACTTTACTATTTGCGTTTGAAAAAAGACCTGTTTTAGGGCTACCGAGGGCGACCTACCCCCTTAATGATATTTACCATATTAATAGGAGACTGCAGAACTAATCTAGCTTGTTGCTTTCTCTGCTGTCTATAGTAGGCTGTAAATGTCTCCCCTTCCCGGAGAACGGTGTAAATATGCATACAACGATACACTGGACTAAAGTCCATTAAGTCTTGAGCACTCAACTCCTCTTCCGCCTCGTTCGACAAAGCGTTCGCGGTGTGCGATCTCTTCTTCTTGCGACCGACAATTTCAGCTTCGATAGTTAACTGCTCTTGTGTCTAACGTAACATCGCCACAATGTACTAAATACCTAAAGATTCATTTATTAGCTGTTAAATTTCACTCACGTGTCTCATGGCAACTTCGCCTATTTTCGGCGAATACTTTCTAATATTTTCTAAAAAGTCTCTTAAATCGGACATGGAAGCATCCTTTATATTTTCACGCAGTCTAAAATCATTTGCAATCTATCAGTCACTTAATGTACCTTAATATCTGTGTGTAAATTACTCTTTAGTTACAATCTGCTGTAAAAACAAATGATCGTTTTATCCTGTTGCGTTACTCACTGCGGGATTTGCTGAGTAATTTGTGAGGAAAATCTATAATTCGTTACTTTTGGTAAATCATGATGCTCCAGCTGCTCCAGTGTCTTTAACGCCGGATAGTAACGCTTATCCTTCAGCTGTTTCTGTAACTTTGCGTATGCGGCTAAAACAGGAAGACACATGGTAAGACTGTCCACCGCCGCAGCCATGTTACTCTCTACTTTGCGCGCTTTAACGAGCTCCTCCCCTTTCTCTATGACTTTGGTGGCAGTGGCAGTGATGCGTTTATCCAGCTCCAGTATCTCTGCCTGTGGAGAAACATTTTTCCGTTACGTAGTGTTCCTTCATTTCTCCAGAAGGAAAAGTACTCGAAACTAGGGCTGGGACTATTCGAATAATTTAATATTCAAATATTTTACAAATATTCAAATGCTACGAATAAACTTCAAATATTTGAGTATTCGAATGTTGTTATTCGAATATTTAAGTATTCGAATATTATTAAAATATTCAAGTATTCGAATACTATTCGAATGTTTGAGTATTCGAATACTATTCAAATATTTAAGTATTCAAATATTTAAGTATTCAAATACTATTCGAATATTTAAGTATTCGAATACTATTCGAATATTTCAGTATTCAAATACTGATGTATTCGAATAGTCTGGTGTGAATTATAAATCAAGTTATTAGCTTACAAGATTTCACCCTGACAAACTAACAAACTCGCAACTGAAACTAAATAAAAGCTTGTAAAAAAATGAACCTAAAGAACTTGATTTATAATTCACACCATATTATTTGAATACACCAGTATTCGAATACTAAGAATCGAATTATATTCGCCAAATAATTGAGCAGCTGAAGTATATAAATATTCGAATACCGAAAAATTCGACAAATAGTCTCCGCCCTACTTGAAACCACGAACTAACGTTAAGTTGCTGAGCCTGAGACCGAACTTGTAACAGCTCCCTTATCGAGTCGATGAAACCCTGGTAGTGATGGTTGCACATCCTTTCGATATCTTTGTCGTGCGCTTTGATACGCTCGTCCAGCTTCTCCATGAATTTCTGGTGCTCGTGGCCATCGTAGATAGCTCTAGAAAAAAAACGAAGCGACGTAACAGTGTCTATATCCCTCCCTGTACCTTCTCATCTCGAAGCTGTCTTTCGTCGAGGGACTATCGGTAGCAATGGTACCTGAAGACAAGGCCTATGCTATTAGTATCCGTGGATTCTATTTCATACAGCAGGTACTCGTGCTTCGGCACCATACTTGACAGCAGACTGCCAACTTGGTTAGTTGACAACCTTGACATGGCACAACCCTGATTCGATTTACCCTTATTTTATTACGGGGACAACCACCCCCGTTCTCCGCCCTTCCAGTGCGCATATGCACGGTGGGAATTGCATCTGCGTGCGAAGGGGTTGGACCGGGGGGGCGCGTCTTTCAACGGAACCCCTTGACAAGGGATGAGCATTGCGCGGAATTTACGTACCGAAAAGTCGGGCCGAGATAGTCGTCGATGCCTTCTATCTCCTGAATCAGGATATCGTATCGTTGCATTTTGATTAAATCTACCGATAAGTCGCGGCTAGTCGGATTCATGAGTAATTTCGGCGAATCAGCTTGAGCACCCTTAACGTTCACGGGCGTCAGGTAATTTCCATCTGTCGTTTAACTATATATACCTTCGCCAAGGTGCAACAACCCGAATCCGTCCGTTCTAATTTAAAACTGTATCGGCCATCGAAATTACCATCACGCGAGCGGCATTACCGATATCATTCATTTGAACTGCCATCTTCTTGAAACGGCATAGTTCCGAAGCAACCTGTACAGTGTAGTAGTGTACGCGCGTCGCTTCGCTGCGGTCAGTGAACTATCCAATTTAACGGTATAAAACACAATCATATTGCATTATTCGGTAGAGATTTAAAAGGAGCTTGCTAATTCCCATCGTTTCATACGAAAATCACGGCGATCCGCGCGTGACTATGCAGATTTCAATTGGTCGGTAGAAAGGTGGATAAGAATTTGGTATCGTTTAATCAGTGGCACGGCATCGAGCAAAAGGAACGATCCGTTCTCTATGATTCGTGAAAGCGTCCTTGCCGTTTGAAGATTGCGATTATTTGTTGGGAAAAGAGGAAATAGCCGGTTTGAAAATACGAGGTATTTATAAGTTTCCGATCGTCCATTACTCTGTTTATCGCGTCGTTCCTGTTAAAAATGTAATTCCGAAGATAAACAGTCGGCGGGTACGGTCTGCTCGAACGAGTCGTTCCGCGTTCCGCGCGAGTCAAGCGGAGTGAAAGAAAGGATCCACCGTCCACCCGTTTGGTTCGCTAACTCTGCGCTTTCTGCGATTAAACCGCCGACGTCTGCCTCGCATTCGCGGCGGATATTAAACATTTAAATCCGCCAGGCATTCCGGGTGGGAGAGTGGCTCTTTCTATTGTGATATTCCCTTGGAAACGGAACTAACCGGCCGGAGCAGACCGTGCGAGCTTTTGGCGTCTGGGTTGGAGACGCCAAGACGTCGGTTGTAGTTTCTGTGCACTGTGAACCCCGGTTGATTCTCGCCTATCGATTGTATCGTACCAACGACGTACTGGATACCCTTTTTCTACGGAATTTCTCAAGGAATTCAATTAAGGAACGAAACTTGTAACGAAAATTAGAATACAAGTGTAAGTACACCGCCGCGGGGGATAATAAGCATTTTCGAAAAATCATTGGCGCGCAAGCACCTTGGCTTTCTGCCGTTCTCGGTTCTATTTCACGGCCCGTACAAAAAAAAAAGACCATTGGGAATATGTATTATCTTAATGCGTTACGTCGCTGTTTTTATCAATATATCTTCGCGTGGAGAATGAAGATAGGTCGGGGTATCGCGGCTGGGGCTCCTTGTGCTGTTTTTGTTTTCGCTTATATCCGTAATTACTCGATTACGGGGAACGGTCTCATGCAACGTAGAACGACGATTTTTAGGTAGAGAATGACACCAGAGGGATATACACGCGTCTACGTCGGAGGGCTGAACGGGAACATCAAGAAAGAAGATCTTCAGACAGAGTTCGAGAAATATGGGAAGCTGAACAAAGTTTGGGTTGCATTCAATCCGCCGGGTTTCGCTTTTATTGAGTTTCTAAATACCAGCGAGGCAGAGCTCGCGTGCAGCAGTATGAACGGCACAGAGATTATGGGCGCCAAGTTGAGAGTGGAGATATCACGGGGTAGAGGCCGCGGCGGAGGCAGGGGTGGTATGGGAGGATTCAGAGGAAATCGAGGTGCTTCTAGTAGGGGCTACGGATCCGCGATCTCTACTGCACTGAGTTACAGAGGAAATAATCCGTACGCAGATTACGGCGGTTACTATGCAGGCAAGGGTGGCGGAAGTAGAAGTAGGGACTACTATGGAGAAGATTATATGTCCAATCGTACCGGCGGGTATGTTACCCGGGAAGGATATGCACAGGATGTCTATAATAGCGTGGACTCCAATGCTGATTATTATACCAACAAAGGCACTGGCACGTCGAGGTATAGAAGTCGTTCTCCGGCTAGTCGTGGCAGGTACTAATGATACCAGTCCTTGTAAAATGATTTTAAGTTACAGTACAGTTACGTCGGGCTCGTTAAAATCAATTCCGTCGTCGGGCAAAGACCAAAGACAATAACGGTAGCAGTTGATTCTAATTAGTTTCCATTATCGGTGAAAGACATTGAACGATCAACTCTCATTTTCCTTTCGCTAACACCACGCGCGATAATATCTCTGAAAGACAGCTAACTGTGTCTCCAGCAACCAGAAAGAAAAATAGAAACGAGCTCCGAATCGAAAACGGAGCATTAAACATCAAGTAATATAATCCATTTGTCTTGTATCGTTTGGCGGACGTTATAGGCCGACGCGCGAACTGCGAATTGTATCGAGGAATTTCCAATAATTAAAAGCATTTTTAAGTTCTTATATTTGCTTCGGAATGTGCGACAAGATTAATGTGTAAAATGTATGAACACGTAAAGGAAAGTCGATTTATTGCATGACACTAGCATCGACGATTGACGTTGAATAAAATATTGTTGCATGTACGGATTGTATTATGCAATTGTGAATATACTCTCGATGAGAGTTATCCGCCAGATGAAGGCGAAAGTAATGTGACATCCTGTTTTTGCGCTTCCATGTTCACAGTCATCGTCATCTTCGTGAATGCACATAAAAGATCTACACTGCAATTGCCAATCTGAACTGCGGGCCAATCAGCTACCCGCCCTGATGACTACATTTCTATCCAATCTACGCAGCGACCTGTATATAGACAAGAACTACCATTGCAGATTAAGTTGTGCAATACCATTTATATAGTATAATTTAGTTCCACAGTTTGTAATCATTTTCAGAACATTACTCATTATTCATAGAGACGTGTTATTACAAACTTTATATACAATGAATGAAGGGAAGATGAAAGAAATTATGAAAAGGATTGAATCAGTAAGCTATACGATCTTAGGCTGAGAAAAAAAAAAGAACAGTGTATTCATACACGTGTCTTCTGTCTTTAAAATTCGAGGTATTATATGTTCTATCATATCCAATAAGTTTTTTATACAATATTTTTTTATACTTTTTTTTTTTAGTTTCTTTTTACGGAGGAAAAAAAACGTTTGATGTAGTTATAAAAAAAAAAAAATAATATGAGATAAGGTTTTTCTACAACTTATGACCTTTCTGTTTTTCTTTCTTTTTAACTTTTAGTATGTTTTAAAGGGGTTCCAATGTAATGGTCTATGATTGTATGTCATCTATTATGGGCGTACTTATTGTTTAACGAATAGAGATAATTTCATTTAAAAGATGGAAAAAGCAAGAAAAAGTTTGCGCAATTTTAGCCAAATGCACACTACTGCTCGTATATAATTGATTGTGCAGCTTTGCCTTAAGAACTTTTATACATCCATTGTGAGATCAAGATCGAAGAGCTGCAAAATTAATTTACTACGTATGATCTGAATTATGGCCTTGAAATATATGTGCAGTGATAGTATTGCATTTGGAAATTTTTGAGCATTTATCGCTGTGGATACTCGAATGAAAAAAAAAAAAAATATTGACATTATGGTAATAATGTTTGCCATTGCTGTAAATGATGTGGATTTGGAAGTCTATTAAATGATTTGCTCTCACTACTGCCCGCCACCCTGCCTGCCTGCCTGCCTGCCTGCCTACTTTCTTAAAAGTTTGCAACACTCACTGGGTTCGTTCTTCGACCAGTAGAAAATCTTCCAGAAGACTCTTTCTCACGGCGATTAAACAGACGTTCGGCGACTCCGTAAAACGCGATTCTAAATTCACCCGCATCACTGAACGGCCCCTCCGAATTTACAAGAAACTTCACACGACAGTTTATAATTCATGCTTTATTAAAAAAACATTATAATCACTAAAATATGTGATTTTCGACGATATAAGACGCTTTAACGTAAGTATTACAATATAGATTAACGAATGAAAGGTATAAAAAAAAAATCGTAAATCGAAGGTATATCCTAATATTAACAGTACGATCAGATTATTTTATAGAAGCTAACAAATTGGACCTCCGCTCTGTGTTTTGGAACAGTGCTCTGATTAGTTGCTTCACTTGCGGGGCCGTAAATTCACGCGCCAGTGGCCCTTTACCGCCTCCCCACCTAACTTCAATCTCGATCAGTGACGCGCCCAATATTTTAATCAACTCCAAAAAGTTCTCCCACTTGCGCACGTGCTGACGGATTTCTTGAGGGTCCTGAAAGCACAACATCGTTCGCGGTCACCGCAAAACATTACCAAAGGGGAATAACATTATCATAGTTTCATTTTGCAGGAACAGCTCGTGGAATTTCTGCCAAGATCAAGTTCCTGTTTGCAAGCATCGCGCGTATATTCTCTCGTGTAATCGCTCCGTATTTAAACCAGGGCTGAATAAAAACCGTGACAGTATTGAATCGCACGTTTTCTTCGATAAAAAAAAAAAACTTACTGGAAAGATTACTGGCGCACGTTTGACGATCATATTGAACAGTATCACTAATTCGGTCGCAACGTCGGCAGGAATGTCTTCTACGGATGTAACTCTGATTACCAGGTCTTCGACCATGGAATTGGTGATGCATCCTGAAGTAATTAATATATGAAAACATCAATTTAAATTATTCATACGTAGTTTCACGAAAAAGAGGAAACTGACCCACGGCTCTGCGGTAAATATTTACTGGTAACACGTCTAGCCAAACTGTTTTCAACAGTTCCAACTGCCTAATGCATTGTCGCAGCGCACGCTCGGTGTTGGAATGCAATTCAGGGGTTTGACCCAATGCTGATAAACCTTATTTCAAACAAACAGCTTCGGTCGTTAAAAATTCGTAACTCGATCCACGCATTACTAACCGGACTCTTTGAGAATATCGAAGATAATATTCCTCTGGTACTTCATGTGCTCCAAGAAACAGGCCGATCCAATGTTCCTCATCACCAATACTTGGTCAGCGAAAGTGAGATTCAGAGTTTGTAAAGATTTCGGTAGTTTGTCTCTGTACTCGTGTCCCAGTGTGAGAAGATAATGCGCGAGGTACATGCAGTTATTGTGGAAGACAGCTGAGTGAGAAAAAGTGATGGTTAATTAGAAGGCTCTTTAAATATTATTCCTTGATTCAGAGATCAATGGTTTCCCACCAACTTGTTGCGGTATCGTTTCTAAATACTTCTTGTGGTGCTCCGGCACCAATCCCGAATACATTTCGAAAACGTTTCTGCATGTGTAGAACAGTTGAATGGCACAGGAGTCCGAGCTGCTACACGCTTCGTCCAAAATGCTCCGCGCCAGATCCAACGTTTCTTTCGCACTCTTACTGAATTACGATAGATTTGAAAATACTTTCTTCCAAGCAGAGGCTCTTGAGACCAGGGCTGGGACTATTCGAATAATTTAATATTCGTATATCTTACAAGTATTCGAATGCTACGAATAAACTTCGAATATTTGAGTATTCGAATACTATTCGAATATTTAAATATGTGAATACTACTCGAATATTTCAGTATTCGAATACTATTCAAATATCTAGTATGATGTGAATTATAAATCAAGTTATTAGCTTACAAGATTTCGCCCTGATAAACTAACGAACTCACAACTGAAACTAAGTAAAAAGCTTGTAAAAAAATGAATCTAAAGAACTTGATTTATAATTCACACATCATACTATTCGAATACTTAAATATTCGAATAGTATTCGAATAATTGGATATTCGAATTATATTCGCCAAATAATTGAGCAACTCAAGTATTCGAATATCCGAATACCGAAAAATTCGACAAATAGTCTCAGCCCTACTCGAGACAGCTCTCTATACAACACTCTCTACCTTATCTGACATTTGGGAAGTTGAAATGCATGATCGTTCAGTTTCTTGCATATTTTCATGTCATTATTCTCGTACGCATTCTCTGAAAACTCGGGCGATTCCTGGAACATCGATTAACCAAATATATCTTACAGTATCCCATTACGTGAAGATAATTCAAAGAGAACTTGCCTGCGGCTCGTACACCATGCAGTCGTGCAAGTCTTTCTTCATAATGCTTCGAGCCTTTGCCAGCAAATCTTGACAAACCCTCTCGATGAACAGTTTGTCGATATTCTTCGTGTACTCTGTTAGGAACAACTGGTTGTTCGTGATGAAGCCTGAAACAAGCTGTACGATTACCAAATTGCTTCAGAAATCAATAAGAAAGTGGACAGGGCGATCGATCTAACTCTTTACTCGGCAGTCAATACTCATCCGAGTTCCATCTGAACGATAAACATAAGTTATGGAAAGGGTCGTCGAGTTTAGGGCTGGGACTATTTGTCGAATTTTTCGGTATTCGAATATTCGAATACTTCGGTTGCCGAATTATTTGGCGAATATAATTCGAATATCCAAGTATTCGAATACTATTCGAATATTTAAGTATTCGAATAGTATGGTGTGAATTAAAAATCAAGTTCTTTAGGTTCATTTTTTTTACAAGCTTTTATTTAGTTTCAACTGTGAGTTCGTTAGTTTGTCAGGGTGAAGTCTTGTAAGCTAATAGCTTGATTTATAATTCACATCATACTATTCGAATACATCAGTAATAAATACTGAAGTATTCAAATAGTATTCGAATACTTAAATATTCGAATACTCAAATATCCGAAGTTTATTCGTAGAATTCGAATACTTGTAAAATATTCGAATATTAAATTATTCGAATAGTCCCAGCCCTAGTCGAGTTAGGTGAACCACCCTGCGTAGTCACAAGCATCCTACCAATATCGACTAAGAAATTCTGAAAGTTATTGATAGCTTGAACGATAGGCGTGAAGTTCTTCAGATCCGCGCTGGACGTTGGGACAATTCGGGAAATGCAGTCTGCTGTCAGGGACGTGGTCAGTTGATCCAGTAAATAAGGCTGAATTTGCTTGAGGAAGGTCTCTTCGCCTATCGTTATATTGAAATGCTGGTGGAGGAATTTGAACAACAGTTCTAGATTGTATAGGACGCTCTTGTAGCTGGGCGATTTCTTTCTGTTCAGTATCTCGACAGTGAAAATCCGTTCCTGTATGACATAGACGGAACAGTCGTCGTTAATAATCGGACTGATCATGTGGTCCATAAGCGTCATCGCGAATTTGTGCAGATAGTTGGAAAGGTTGTCGATGCAATGCAGCCCCTGAATCAAATCTTGCATATCCTCCAGCTCATCTTTGACGCTTAATGTCACCGTTTTTGCATCCTTCTCGACGCCGGTCCAACAAACACGCTCGTGTAACAACGCAGAAGCACCGGACACGAACAACATGTATAGATTCAGATACTCGTCCTCGATCGCTGTGTAAATGTCGAGACTGCGCAGCTCGCTTTGTGGATCGTACAATATACTTTGCATACGACACAAGGTTTTAGCCGCTTTGACATACTGTTTCCTTTCTTGGTAGTTCTTTATAGACTTTGTGCATTCGTGTAACGTCAAGAGCTGATTAGAAAGCTGCAACGTCATGTTGGATTCCTTTAGAGCTTGAGAGAGAGCCTTGAGTTCCTTCGTGGAACCCGACAGCTCTATTTTCACCTGGAATAAACAAATTATCATTATCCATAGATTAGCATACCACATCTTTACATATTTATTTCCTATACTTGGTCGTCTATCCTCTTTTGCAATGAGTTCATCTCTTTGAGCAAGCTTTCTCCCTTCGCTACTAAATTCTGGTCGCTCTCGAGCTTCGAGGTGAATTCCACATGATTATGATCCATGAAATCTTTAACATCGTACTTCAATCTTATCACTTCCTTTTGTATTTCTACTATTTTCTCGTGTAAGTTCACTTTTTCCAGTTTTCCTAAAATTGAAAGCGGAAAGTAGGACTGGCGTTAGAAATTTGAATTTCGCGGGCGGTACGGCGCGCGGCTATATATACAGTGTGTGCGTGGCCCGAAACCGCATATCCAATACGTGCATTGCATGCGTACCTGCTGTGATCAGCACGTCCGTTAAAAAGGATGACATGTTGGCTTCGAGATCTTTATCGGGTTAACGTTTAATATTATTAGTTTGTATTTAGGTGGTAATATACGAAATAAAGAGTTGGAGTCGAGTAACCTCTCCTTTGGTTTGTATTCCATCCACTGTTTACTACTGGTTTACTACGGTTGCTGACAATACGCTGCGCTAGATAGCGACATCTGTTATTATCGAATTGCGCCACCGTCGACATCGATTTCTCACCGTCACACATTTCAAATGACCTCAGTAGAATTCGTTCATTTGATAATGCAGGAGAAACGAATTGCTGAGTAATATGCGTCATGAAAGTGGTTGTAAGCTTATATTTCGCAAAACATAATTGGAGAAGCATGTAAACGTTTGCAATTGTTTATAGTTGATCAGTTATCATCTGTTTTTAGACACTGTTCAAACAAATGACAAAACTTTCTTGGTAGGATTTAGAGTTCTCTTCATTGTTTCTAGAAAATCTGATAGTAACTAATTAAATATAATAAATTTTTTGCAAATATATAGGAAAACTATCAAGGATCTATATTTTGATAAGCAATTGCAAATGTGTATGAATTATTTGTAGAACATGTGTAATTTGTTGAATAATGAGAGTACTTTGTAATGAAAATGACGAATTTGACCCATCCTTGTCCAAAAATGATAATAACTAATTAATTATAAAGCGAATAATCATAAATATTAAATAGGAAGGTAGACAAGGGTCTATTCTTTCAGATGCGACTCTAAAAGTACATAAATTAATTGTAGAAAATCGAGAATTTGTTCATTCACCGCGAAATTTAATTCTTTGAAAAGGAGGTTATGTTCGAGAACATACGAATTTGTTTATTTATTTGTTTATTGAGAAACTGAGGATATAGGCCTTTGCTAGAGGCTCCAGGGATCATTATACAATCACTTTCAATAACAAAATTGTTTATTTATTGCTTGAAAAAGCCTTTTGAAAATTTTATTAGTTTATGGACACACAAATGCTAGCGGCGCGTAGCGGTAAAAAAAGTAACTACAATTTATGAATTTAGCTAAGACTGGCGTGGGCGCGTTTTGACGCCCATTATTTCAACGTGCACGGTGTGAAATAATTGTTAATAACTGATGAATTAAGAGCGCAAACATTATCAATTTCCTAGAGAAAAGTCAGAAGTGTCTCAATTTTGAGAATTAGCGCTCAATGTTTAGAAATACGATTCCAAAAAGTCACAATTTCGAATTTGGCAACGAGGATTCAACTTATTGCAGGAGTCCTGTTGCCAGAATAGAAATAGGGGATTTATTTATTTATTTAATAACAATCCGAAGTCCTAGGCCTCTTTACAAAGTCACTGTCGATCATTCTGGAACAGCAGTTAGCGAGAAAATTGTTTATATATTGCAAAAAAAGCGATGAAAGAGCTTGAAAAATTGGGCGTCAAAACACGACCGCGCCAGTCTTATTGATAGCTGATTTCATAAATCTTAGTTACTTTTTTCACCGCTACGCGCCGCCAGCATTTGTGTGTCCATGAAACAATGACCAATTTTCAAAAGTTCTTTCAAGCAATAAATAAACAATTTCTACAATTAGTTTATGTATTCTTAGTGTCACATATTAAAGTATAGACTCTAACTACCTACTTATATAATATTTATCATTATTTTATTTATACTTAATTAGCTATTACATTTTTGGACAGGGATGCGACAAACTTGCCATTTCCATCTATTCTCTTTATTCAACAAATTTTGCATTTTCTTCAAAGTATGCACATTTGCAATTGTTTATGAAAATATAGACTTTCGACTACGTTTCCACGAAATATTCTTAATTATTCCTCTCATACTTAATTACTTATCAACACTTTTTGGGCAGGATTGCAAGATAATTGAACACGATTATCAACAAACACATTTTATTCACCACGCCTCGCACATACAATATCTCCATTCACCTACACATCAACTCTCCAACCCAACAAATACCGATCTAGCGAACACGATGCGCCATAAAAAAGAGGACCCATATACCTAACCCATCCCAGCACATCGAAGCATCGCCAGGCGTTAATGACGGAGGAGACAGGTTTCCCAGAAGCAGCTCACCTGTTTCACAACCTGTGACGTACACCGTCCCCGCGTCACGTGACAGGCTTTACCTTTCAGCGTGAGTGGGCAGCGGCGGATAACAATACTGGCGCTCCGTGGCAGGCCAGCGGCAGGGGGCTGCGGTAAAACGCGAGGGAAGGTGAGTCGGTTGAGTCGTCTACGGGCAAAGACGACAGGCATACAGCGAATCGAGCCAGTGAAACCGCGCCCAACGTGACGCCAGGTGGCCATCGCGCCTCCGCCAAGCCACGCTCCGCGATCTACGCTTCTTTCGTCCGTTACAAATACCCCCACTATACCAAAGGTACCGTCGGGTACCATTGAGAGTAAATAAAAAACAGGGACTATCCCCTGTGATCCAACCTGAACGTTCACCAACCCGTCGATCGGCGAGCTGTGCCACATTCAAGCAGCAGTTGTGTACTACATATAGCTGTGCGGCAGTCGAACTCGTTGAACCGTGGCGCAGTAGCTGAAAGAAGCATAATAAAGTAAACATATTCAAAGCGTCGAGAGAAACAAACGATAGAAATACGAGAAGATAAATAACGACTGGTAGCGCACAGAGCTTCTACGTCAGCCAGCACCGCCGCTCGATGGTTTAGTTAACAACCTCGCTACACCTTTACCAGCACCGTGGTCCCACGGCAAATAGATTCCCTTCTCCCAGCGGACGTAGCCGTCAGAATGAACGGCGTCTTCTCGATGGTCGCTGGCGAAGGGCTTCGTGACGGGAGAGCAACGGCATCAGTGCAGTCGAGTCGCCACAGTCTAGCTGTGGTCCCTGGCGCGTGAAAGAGCACGCCGAGAGGAAAGGTTAACGCTCGAATTTAAAACACAGCACACTTCTACGTTGGCGTAGCGGTGCTATCCCACGGGCAACTGATATCTACCTATCGATAATACGTGCGTCTCGGAGGGATTTCGGCGGAGCCTGTGAACGCAGCGTGTCGGTGTGCACAGATACACTATCGAGCGGTTGTAAGTTGTAACCGTAGATCCTTGAATGATCGTGGAACGTTGCGCGTTAGAATGTGGACGATCGCGGAGGACCGTTGGCAGTGTCTTCGATCAGAAATACACATTTGAGAGGATACGTAGCAAAGGAACGTGCCGACGGTGGGTCGTGGCAGCGAGGATCGTCGTAACGATACGTCCAGTGAAAGTATAGATTGAATTACGCACGTTGCCAGCGCGTATGGATGGAATCATCGTGTGACGCATTCGAGTATCGCGATAAAGGAAAGAGATCCATGAGACCTATATACTATTCAGCGCTGGTAAAATGGTCGATGCTTAGCTTTTATCTGCGAGCAAATATCGTTATCTCTGTTGAAAACCTGGCGCATAGTTGGTCCATCTAAATGTTGCAACAAGTGTCATCGAAGCGTACGAAGCCCTTCGACGAGACTTGGGGCGAGCTCGTGGACGGGAATGCATTGATCGCTCGTCGATCCGCGATACATGGTACACGCAGGGTTCTCCGTCGTGGTGCTTCGTTGCTCCAGTGAGAATTTCGTCGAGACTTGGCAGGCTTCAGTGCGCGTGGCAATATGCGTCTCGCGGGCCTGATTGTGACTATACTGACCGTGGTTCGGGGACAGTCGGACGAAGGGTTCGAGCAGTCGTCCATTTATTACACCGAGCCGAGTTTCGTGAACGCCAGCAATGGGAATACGAACGGCGGGTTCACGGAGCTGCGCGGGGGGCACATCGTGCGGGGCCAGCGATTGCTGGAAAGATCGAAGAGCCCTTATCTGGTCCGTGAGGATCTGTTCGTGGAACGCGAGGGCGAACTGGTGATAGAGCCCGGGGTGGAGATCCGGTTTGGTCCGATGATCGGCATCACTGTTCGCGGGATCGTCACTGCGAAGGTAAATAGCTTGTGAAACGAGGGAAATGTATTTGGCGGAGGGGGTGGAGGAATTGCATAGGGCGTGATTTAAATATAATTACAACCAGAGCATTGATTTTTAAATTCAATTTTCCTGCGGGATCATAAGCGCGGAGGTGCACAGCTCGCGAAACAGGGGACACGAGTTTAGAGCACAGAAGAGAAATAGCGATGAGAATATAAACTAATAAGCAACGAAACCTGTAGCGGGATAAATTAAATAGGTACAGCTTACGAGCAGAGATTTCGCTACCAAACTCATACTCCCGCACGCCCGTGTTGCATCAATTACGATGGCTATCACGTACACAAGAGAGATGAGTGTTTCTGCATGTGTGTACGGTAACGTTGAATGAACATGACTCATCTAGCCGCACGATTGCGCACGTGCTACTACGGGGACATGCCAGAAGTGACTGGTGCTAATAATTCCAAGTTCCCAGAAGCATTTACGAACCGAATCCCAGAGAAATTTGACTAATCGAACGTACTCTTCCGGGGAATCGATATCACCACGACTCTGATAAGCGATAAGGAAGTAGAACACCCACGTTACTGACGCACCGTTTGGTGCCTAATACCGCAGCACGGATCAGAGTCACGGGAAGGTGTAATTAGGGATACCGATACACGTAATCGTTCTCCAAGAAGCTAGCAGTTAATCGCCAGCAGTATATCTCTAATAAAATCACACCTAACAGACTAATTCTCGCTTTCTACGAAGTGCACCGTCCCCTTCCTCGTAAATGAAATTTCATCTACCCACTCTCTGCACTCTCCCTGTAACCCTATATTACCTTTAAAGCTGCGCTTCCGGTATACGGAAAATCGTAATCACCGCGGCTCTCGAATGCCCCCTTAGTTAGTTTCGTCTCTCGTTACGCGCTACTTAGTACTCGCCTTCGAGCAAGCCGTGGTTTTTAACGGCCGAAGGAGCAGCCAGCGGTTCGCCGTCCAGTGGGAGGAAAGGCCTGGCCGGCTCGCAAATACAGCTGGATAATTATCGCGCAACCGTACCTCGTTCCACGGATCACGCTCGAAAGTAAACGCATCCACGGCGAGAAAGCGGGGTGTAGAGTTGCCGGGGATGCTTTACCCCGCGTGAACAATAAAATCCAGTTTCAGCGGAGGAGCGTTTTAAACGATTGTTGCTGAGGAATGCGCGAAGGGTTTCGGACGGTGTCTCCGCGAGGGACACCGAGTGACCGGAAATTCCAGAAACACGCGAGCCGGGCTGATTGTTGCTTTATTCGCATCACGTAGCGGCAGCGCGCGATTGTACCGCTGGCGTGATGTACACGCGCTGCTGCACAGAACGGGCGTTATTATATAGTATACAAATTCTTCTAGCGTGCTCTTTAGCAGAGGCAGCAGCACTGTTTTGTATCGCGTGACCATATAAATTGTCTCTCGAAAACTGATGCTCCGCTGTTATTTAGCAGAGGTTCTTAGAAGATGTGGGAGGTTGTAGGATTATAAAACGGGGCAGGTCTCCGACCACCGGGGAGGGTTGAACGGGGTTGTAAGTTGGCGTTCACTGAACAGAGGTCGGAGGGAAGCGAGTGGAAGTGATCCACTTAAAGTGATCTCCACTGAAACACAGGGGATTCCTAATCGGAGCGTTTCCGCGAGGGCAGAGGCAGGTCGAAAGCCCTGAACAAGAAGCCAGCTTAGCCAGCTAATAAGTCGATTAAAAGCTGGATGGGAAGAGCGCGCACAATGGAGAAGGCAGCGAGTGAATCAACTGCACGCCTCCGCCACGCGGTGCGTTTCAGGTCACGGATCAAACGGCGGTTCTTGGCCTGAACTGTTAACCTTCGGCCTCGCTAATCCTCTTACGCTGCGGACGAGACCTTCCTCCACCTCCTGCCCGGCCACGAATTAGGGTGTTCCTGTTATCTGTAGCGATCAGGTCTCGTTAGGTTGAGAATATTTTTATCTGTCGGATATAAAGCTTCCCTGAGGCTCAACTGGTAGATTGAGCTTTACTTGTAATTCTGGGGCATTGAATACCGGAGAAGGGAACTCCGGTGAGTGACGAAACTTACCCACCTACTAATGGTAATTACTGCTTTTAGGGAGAACCGCAAGCCCCAATTTTGCTAACGGCAGCCGAGGCGAACAGCCAAGTGCATCCCGTTGAATCGCCGCTTACGATACGGCTGGTCGATGGTCCCACTCCGTTCGAAGGTAGATTAGAGCTGCTCCATCGAGGCGAGTGGCGAGCTGTGTGCACAAATTCAAGGAAGTAAGTATCCGCCTGCCGCGCATCGTTAACGTCACTTTACTAATTCTTTAATGGTAGCTGGACTCGAGCTGATTTGGAGACAGCCTGCAGACAGCTGGGCTTCCAAGGTGGCCAGTGGTGGTCATGGATGGACAGGCAGTGGCCCGCGAAGCCACGGCTTCTGTATGAGCAGCCGGGCTGCAGGGGCACCGAATCCTCTTTAACGAGCTGCGAGAGGTGGTCCGATAGGCAGCTTGGTGGCGGTGTTTGCGGTATAGTATTTAAACTCTTATCTAGAGCGCAGCTTATATTCTGAAGTAATTAAAGGGGTATAACCGTTTGAAAGTGTTGAAAATTGTATTTTTTAATACATATTTTCATAGATTGATGTTTTAGAAATATTATAAATCAAGTCCGATGTAAAAATTTGGAGGATTGACGAAGTTATAAGCATTTGAGTGGAACAACCCAGATAGCACGAGACGGCGCGGCGGCTCGATCGCAGCGGAACTACATTTTTCATTACGGTGGCCCTAAAAACTCGCGCTACGTTCAACCAATTCGCTTCCAATTTTGCATGCAGAATCGTAATAAGATTCCACATCGATCTACGGCGCCATTTTTTATTCCGATTCTTCGTTTATTATTTATAAAGAAAAAATGTGGACTTTTCTCTTAGAAAAATCTAACTTTATCTTTTGATCTCATCATTTCCTTATTTTTCAAGATTTTCAAAATCTTCGATAGCTATTAACGTATTTTATAAAAAAAAATTACTGTTTTTGATTTCAGACATGACATACAACTTTTTTCAGGGCCACCATGTAGCCGTCTAAAATCGAGAGAGTTTTGGATATGTATCCAGAACTTCCGAAAAACAATAGCTTTTTAACTGAAACTTTTTTTTTAAATAGTTCATAATACTATGCAAAGATAGTAAAAAAACGGGAAATCTTTATCGAGCCGTTGACTTGTAAAAAAATCCGCAAAATGTACACATTTTCCGAGCATTTTCCACAAAAAATTCCCGTAAATCACGTTTTTTCTCGCCTGCCAACTAGGCATGACCCCTAAAAGAGCTTGAGGCGCTCTGCTGTCTTCGGTCCACGAAGGAGCGCGCATTACCCGCTGTTGAAATCCCTAACCCCTTTCGATAGCGACTCCCTTCTTGGACCCGAGCCATAGAGGGAGTGGATCTTATTCGCGGGGGTGCGCTGTCATCGGGGACAAGTTAAACCTACCTGTTGTTCTAAAGAAAGGAGTTGCTCGTCAGACGACCCGCCTCCTCTGACGTGACGGTACCAACCCGCTATCCTCTCCCTTTTCGCGCCTCGCCATTGATCAGGAATCCATCTGAGCAACCTTAGCGACGCTATCCCTGAGTCTGGCTACCCCAGAACCATCTCCCTTCCCCTATGGTGTCCGCGTATCCCAAAGCAACTCGAGTATTAATGGAAGGACTACATAGAGGCAATATGTCCATGCGATTTCAGATTACCATCCTGATCTCGGCGTCTCCTGCCTGCCGCACCACGATGGGGCCACGAAGGCCATCAAACACTGGAGGGGCATCCGGTTCGAGGAAGCTCTGTACGATCGGCCATTGATCCAGGAGAACACCCTCTACGTACGGAAGTCCAAGTCGATCCTGCGGAACATAGTAATAGAGTAAGCCTGCCTGCCAGACACCCGAGTCGAATTTCATTCGCTGACATTGGTGGCGAGCTTTCGCTAATACTGTTGTACCTTTAACAGGCATGCAGGAACGGGCCGGGAATATAATGTTACAGCGGCGATCGACGTGGAAGGTGTTCCACCGCAAATGGAATCTATTTCGGTGCTCCATGCCGCCTTCACTGGCATCAACGTCACCACACCGAACGCGCCCGTGGTAATCAACAACTGCACCGTTCAGAATAATAGAGGTGCTTTGAATATTAATACCCGGGGCGTTTAGAAAGTAAGCCTGCCCGTTGATTCTATAACATATCCGTTGCCAATAAACAGGATACGGGATATACGTGAACAGCTCCTCCGGAATGGCGCACATCAACGAATGCTCCATCCTCGACAATGGGGCCGACGGTATCAAGTACGTTCACTTCGACGAGCGACCGGACGACAGGCTGGACCGCACGGAGGTCTTCGATTTATGCACCTTCCCGACCACGGCTAGTCAAACCTTCCCTGTTATAATCTCCATGGAGCAGAGCAAGTACGCGCCGAACATGAAACGCTGCCCACAGGTGAGTATCCATACGGACGATGATCCGAGCCTGTTGGAGCAGAGCGCCGAATTGGAATGTCCGATTGGTCGCAGCACATCTTCACGAGGCCAGGGCACGCGTTGACGATGCACTTCCTGCAAATGAGGACCGATAGGAACGACAGCGCGATAATAGAGGTGTACGACGGTGTCAGCGTGGCGGACAAGCTGTTAGCCAGTGTCATGGTGAAGAATGGCACTTTACCTCAGAGCGTCACGACGACTCGGCAGAATCTGTACGTGAAGTTCATCGCTGAGCCGCGCACCAACACGATAGTCTTCGTGCGACTGTCCTCGGGCTACAGTAGGTTTCCAAAGGGCGTAGTGCTTGGGCTTCGACCCTTGTTTGACGGATACAGGGCCCATTTGGGACCAACCTGAGCGTCGAAGTACATGTGTTAGTTGTTAGAAGTATTGCATAATGATAATGAGAGGAAAAGCTGATTTGAAAGCTTATCTTAAGGCGTGTGTACACGAACGAAATTATATGGACCCTGTATCCAAGGTCTGGCGAAACTGTTGCCCAACGGTTGATAGCGGTGTTTCGTTTTAGAAAAAATGTACGATCTGAATGTGACTGGGAGCATCATAGCTGGGAATAATGGAAGGGGCATTGCTGTGGAGAAACTGAGGTCAGCTTTGCACGTTCATGAGACTTCTGTGTCCAGCAACAAGCACGTGGCTGGCGTGCACGTGCTGGGCGGTGCTGCGGATGTGAATATCACCAGCAGCCGTATATCTTTTAACGCGGGAGACGGGATTAACATCACCCACACAGGGGGGAATAGGAACGTGTCCCGAACGAGCATTTCCTCCAATCAGGGATATGGCTTTGCTGTGTGGCTGAACGACAGCTTGAACACTGAATATGTGTACTTCAATCAGACCACCGTGGTGGAGTACTCTCAAATATTCCGGAACAAGGACATTGGTATTCTTGTAAGTGTGTTATCTTGCTTTTCTTATCGGGATATTTGGGGATTGGAGCAATGATTAAGCCGGGAATCTACCTGAAACCTGAACTATGCTATGCTAAGTTTTATAAAATTTGCTTCGATACATCCTTATGGAACCGTTCCCGCCAAAAACTAAGCTGAGTTGTGCTACGTTTTTTTATGTTTTACAGCACTGCCAGACACAGTATAGTATAGCTTAGCTTAGCTTAGTTTTCAGGTGGATTCCCGTCTTTAGAGAAGAAAGAAGTACTGTTCAATCATTTCAAAGGATGCACATGTTCTGATATTTATACTCTCTGTAGGTGGGCAACGCGACCGGCAATTCCTACGTGAACGTAACTGGCAATTGGTTCAACAGCAGTGCCGAGACAGCGTTACAAGTGGAATCTAGTTGGAGGCAAAATGAAGGCCTGTTGAAGCTACAAATCGGCCACAACTATTTCGTGCAGAACGCCAAGTTCGGTATCAAACTCAGCCCCGCCCTTAATCTAAAAGCAATCATCGAGTACAATCTATTCAAGGAGCAATCCAGCGGCTGTATAGTAATTAAGAACCCTCTCTACGAGGAATTCAATGTCCTGCCAGCTGAAATGATTGTCAGGCACAATGAATTTTACGGGAATCGCGGTGCTTTCGTGGTAAGCATTGGCCTCTCGCCGTACAGCGACACGCAGAAGGCATTGTTCACCAGGAATTTCTTGCGCGACAATCGTGTTCACGAGCTGTTCGACAGAAACAACGAAATGAGATCCAGGTTGATACCACGCTCCAGAGTGTCGGCGGTGGTTGTCGTTTCCTCGAGCAACGTGGAGGTATTCCGGAATATATTGCACAATCCAGAGTCACGGTACGAGGTTGGTTCCCATTTAGAAGATCAGAGTAAGATAATCAACTGCACTTACAACTGGCTTGGCTTCGCAGAAGAGAACAGGATATTCGAAAGACTGTTCCACAGGTGTGCACTTAGATATTTAATCCATCATCGTTCTTAACTTTCTTCTTATTTTGTCATTGCAGAATCATCCTATAAATTCCACTCCCACTTTTGTCTCGCAGGAAAGACAGATACAATCTCGCGAAGATCGAGTATCTGCCATACTTGCTGCACAGCAGCAACCCAGGTGCTACCACGATCATATCAAACCCAACGTTCGTCCCCCGGTTCGTCACGCCCGGTACAAATCTAGTCGGAGGCGAAGTCGATGGCCTGGAGTTGCTGAACGCGGGGGAGTACATCGTCGAGCGTGATATCAACGTACGACCCGGCGGCAAATTGATCCTCCACCCTGGCGTCACGTTGCGCTTCCCCCCGGCTGTGGGGATGATGGTCGCCGGCCGGTTGGACGCCCGTGGAAAACGACCCAGTGACATTTTATTCACTCTGAAAGAGGAGATCCTCATGGGCGCTGATAACGAGACTCTCGCGGACCAGGGGCTCAGCCAGATGAGCGAAACGGAGTCGCCTGTGCGACTCCTTGGTGGGAAAACGAACCTTGAAGGGAGATTACAGGTAGGAAGAAATAAATCCAGAACCAAGGGACCATTTCCAGTTACTTCTAGCGGTAAAGTCCTATGCGTGTCTACCAGGTGAAAGTTGGCGACAAATGGGGAACTGTTTGCAATTACGGGTGGACTATTCGCGACGCGGCGCTGGTTTGCCATCAATTAGGGCTCACTCTGGACCCCGACAATTGGTTATTGGAACGCTCCCAGATTCCAAACGCGGGTATCAACGAGGATATCGTTTTAAGCAACGTCAGATGCACCGAGGACGACGACGACGTGTCCAAGTGTCGAGCGGAGACAGGGGAAAGTTTTGAGAATTCTTGCACCCACGACAATGATGTGGGTGTCAGGTGTTCGGAAGCTGCGTGGGCAGGTCTTCGGCTAGGGCCACTGGCTCAGAGGAGCGACCTACAGTATGTCACTATAGAGAAAGCAGGGCTGCTAGATTATGCCACGAATTCATTCAAGCCAGGTATATCCTTTAAACCCCAGTAGCTAGAAGATGTACATAAAAGGTGCCACGAGAGACAATTTAAAATCTTTTCAGCTTTGCAAATCGACTTCGCACGGCACTCGCTGGACAGCGTCAGGGTGATCGACAATCTACAGGATGGTTTAGGAGTCCTCTACTCAGACATATATTCCGCTGACGCGGTGAACACAGTCAGGAACAGCGACTTCTCGCAGAATGGTGGGAGTGGCATCAGTTTTAAACAGTTAGGAATGCAAGTCATTAACTCCAGGATCGAGAATAATAAAGTGGCGGGGATAAGACACAACCCTGCTCTATCTGCTGTCCAGCAGAGAGAATTCGCTGGCTGGTTTATACGAGCGCCGGACACAATTGACTCGCCGTATGATCCGATAGTCCTGCCGACTTATATGCGAGACATCGAGCTTGCCAACGAAGAAACAAAGTATATGATAACGGTCAAAGTCAGCGGTGATCCCATTCAGCAGCGTATCAACATTAAAGTAAGTTTATTAAATCAATCGCCGTTCTTTTGCGGCCTGTGGAGGTAGAACTGTTTCAATTGGACTTTGTGAACATCACAGTGCAGACCGGGATACGTGATTGGTATCCAGCTTCTCAATCCCATTGAAAATCGCAGTACAGAACAGATTACCATACACGATTCTCAGTATATTGACCCGAGCCGAGATGTTTGGCACCTGAAGAGAGATTTGGCTGTATTCCCGGTCACGTCCAGCTCCTTCGCTGTGGTCCTGGAGTACGACAGCGGCGCGAATGCACTTGGCGGTGCTGTTATGGTTATTACAGCCCTTCGAGCTCCAATCCAGGTATATAAGAAATGTGGAACTTGGGGTGGGTTCGAAGCTAATTTTTAAATTTTCAAAACTCGAATCGGAGAGTTTGTAAGGCTTTGACACTCTCGAAACTCGAAATTCTCGAGACTTGAACTGCTGATTCTGTTTTGTAAGTGGAATATCCTGCTTGAAGAAATGAAATCAACAGAATTTCTGCATAAAAGCCGTCGCGCATTTTAGCGAAGCGTATTGAAGAAATTAATAAGTAATTGTCGGTGCTCGATTGTTTATAAACTTTTCTCTTCGTATCGCCGCACTTCGCCAAAATGCGCGACGGCCTTAAATCTCTATTGACTAGAGTTAAAGAAAATACAAACAAAAATATAAGATTGATTCTTTATTCATTGATTTTATACTTTTTCTTATCTGGATCTCGAGAGTTTCGAATCACGAAGAGGGTGCAAAGTTTCAAATCCTCGGAACTTGAAACATTCCTGGATTTCGACGCTTCGTGAAACCCACCCCTACTTAAAACCCTCGCAACACTGCGGACATCATTTCTAAACTACGTTTACAGGACGTGAGAAACAAGATTATAAAAGGCCCTATTCCAACATTGCTAGTCACGAAGTCTAAGATCAAGAATAATAGAAGAGGCATACTCGCGTCATTCTACAATCGTTATTTGGATGAAATCGGCGACCACTTCCTTCGAAAAGCTAACGAGACCATGCAGCTGATCGGCTGCGAAGTGTCTCACAACCAGGAGGAGGCAATTTACATACACTCGCCGCACTGGAACATCTTCAAGATGAACCTGTCCGAAATCGCCATTCACATCAACGACAGCTTAATCACGGACAATGGTAAAGGGATATACCAATTCAGCCGCGACGCCAGGCACTCCAACAACCTTTTCCACTGGATAATGCAGGACAGCACCATTGAACGAAACAGACGAGGCGGCTTCGAGGTGCTACTTCCGGACGTATGGCAGTACAACGAGAATTTCACGCACACGCTTTACTTCGGCAACAACACCTGGCGGAACAACGAGCAATTCGCTTTCATAGTCGATGGCCACTACGCTACCTTAAACGTATCCCACAACCGATTCGAGGGGAACCGTTGTAAGACCGGTCTGATCTCTGTCCGCGGGATGGAGAAGAAAATGCAAATTGACAACAACCGTATAGAGAGTAACACCGGGATCTACATGGCGGAGTTCAAGGCAGACAGCCAGTCTGAGATCGTGGGAGACGTTGACGCCCGTTTCCATTACAACGAGATTAAACGGAATAGCTATGATCTGGCTAGAATGGGACCGCGTCGTACGGACGACAGTCCAAGTTACGTGGTCGGTTTCCATGGCATCCAGAAGGTGCAGATAAATAGGAATCTCTTCGGCGAGAACTCCTTGGACTATGAACTATTGGCTGGCATTAGGACAGCTAAGATTAACAACGAAGTTGACGTGACTGAGAACTGGTGGGGGACTTCCCAGGACATTGAGATAAGGTATTGAAGCAATGCCAGCATTCAATGAGTATTTTCACGATCGAGATCTTTCAGATCTGTATACTTTTTTAGGCGACGAATTTTCGACTTTGACGACTGGAACGATCACGCGGTAGCGAATTATCGACCCTTCCTGACCAGCGACACCTTCGACTCCTCCGTCTCTGCGTCCTGGCAGATTGCGAGAGAAGTGGACTTGGATAATTTAGGCGGACGGATCATAGAGAACCTATCCATACATGCTAGGGATAGGCCTTACGTTGTACGATCTGACATCACCATCATGCCAGAGGCCACTTTACACATTTATCCGGACGTGGTGATGGAGTTCGCTCCGAACGTGGGGATCCTAGTTCTGGGTACGCTGAAGGCTGTGGGCGTGCCTGACCATGAGATTATAATGAGGCCAATGGAGCGTAATGATACCAACGACTCTGTGGATGCAAAACGAACGAGGATGCCTGGGAATGTAGTCTCAATATCGGAGGAAACTATTCGCCTTTGCAAGGATGGTCGGTGCTCCTCCTTGTACAACGAAGGTAGAGTTTGGGCTAATTGAGTTCAGCGCGTTCATTTTGCTCATCGTAAATTTTGCCGGGGCCCTATGCGTAGATATTTATTATTATAACATTTCTTTAAAAGGCCCCGCGGTCCACGAAAAAGCTTATTGTAAATTTTTCGGAGTCCTATGTATATATATATTAGGGCTGGGACTATTTAAATAATTTAATATTCGAATATTTTACAAGTATTCGAATGTTACGAATAAACTTCCAATATTGGAGTATTCGAATGTTATTATTCGAATATTTAAGTATTCGAATACTACTCGAATATTTCAGTATTCGAATACTACTCGAATATTTCAGTATTCGAACACTACTCGAATATTTCAGTATTCGAATACTTAAATATTCGAATAGTATTCGAATACTTGGATATTCGAATTATATTCGCCAAATAATTGAGGAACCGAAGTATTCAAATATTCGAATACCGAAAAATTCGACAAATTGTCCCAGCCTTAATTCATATTTATTGTTATAAGATTTACAAGATCATATAAATGCGTTTTTTTGGCCCTGGAAAAAATTCTCAAAAATGGATCGGACCATACCAACTCCATACGTATCTAGATTAATATTCCCTATGCCATATTGATACAGGATTTCTGGAGTTCTTCAACAAGACCACCTTGCAATGGATACCTCTGTGCGACACCAGGTTCACCGAAAGGAATGCGCAAGTAGCCTGCCGCCAGCTGGGCCACGACTCACTTAACGTCTATGTATCATACGACCGTAGATATGAACTTCACCCTGGTTCCCTGATACGTGTTTGGTCTTGGCCGGAGCCGCTACAGGTATACTATCACGACACTCCAGTTTCGCCTGTTTAACTTTCGTTTTACTGTCGTTTCGTCTAACTTTTAATAAAAACCTTCTTCTGACCACTGCTTGAAATAATGTTTCAGTGCACTGGGAAGGAGGAGAAGCTGGAAGACTGCCAGATCAGACTGAATGGCCAGCTGTACGGCCATCGGCACGAATGCCCATGGGACAGCCAGTTCGTCTTCATCAATTGCGGGAAACGGAATCTGGACGACGCGCACGACTACTGGGGCGGTATACGTATAGCCAACAGTGAATTCGAGCATCATCTGTACGAGCATAGGATTCACGACGTGGTTACTCATGAGACAGTCAGGCGCGTCGAGTCAGTCCTGAAGCATATCAATATCATCGGTGCTGGAGTCCTGCATTTCGAGAAGTCAGCTGCTCTGCAAACTATTATGAAGTCCCCAGCTATAATGCAGGTGAACGTGACTCGCAGCGCCTATCATGGTATCAACGTGATATCGCCGACACACACGGTTAGTATCCAATCGCAACGTCCCTCGATAACTGCCGGCAGATGTGACCTCTTGTTAATCAATTCTGTAGGTCGAATTACTGTTTAACGCTGTCAACAACGTTCTTGGGAACGGCGTGAATATACTTTCGATAACGGGGGAAGGGCGCGAGGCGGACGAGAGTTCGTTCACTCCGATCAAAGACCTCAACATCCCTTATCACCTGTTCAGTATGATCGACATATGCGACACCGCCAAGGAAATCACGCTGGAAGAACGAGTGATCGTTTACTACAAATATGACAATCACCCCGTGAACTGTGTCAAGATTTTCCGCAGTGCTTATAGGGCCAAACCCTTTGGATTCAGGTTTGTATATTTTAGAAGACAAAGCCGTCGATATATTCATGATCGATCGTGTACTTTCAGGCTCTTGCAGTTCAATCTTTTTAATTCTACTGGGAAGCCTGGCCGTGCTGATAGTATAACGTTGTATGACGGTGATATATACAACGTCACTGCCAAAAGTCTGGGTGACCTGGAAGCTAACAGCCCTGACGAGAAGAAGCTGTTCAAGACCCAGGGACCCAGCCTTAGTATAAGACTGTTCGCTAATGGTGCAAGCAACGCGCACGGGTTCATCGCGGAAGTAGTTACACTTCCAATATCTGCCATTGGATTTAGTAAGTGATTGTAGCTTACAAGGGAGGATCTCGATCCCGGAAATTCAAAAAATTCTGTAACTTTGTGAATATGTAGGGATTTCCTCCTGATTACAACGCAATTTTTGTTTGCTGCCCAAATTCACTCGAAGGCGGTGAAATTAATCCCAGGGAATTCGGCTATTTTCCGATTTTGTGTTATAACTCGCGAGCTGTAAGAGATAGAAAAAAAGTTTCAAGACAAAAGTTACTTCGTATAATTAGATGTATCATTTGGTAAAAAAATTATTTTACAGTTCACGAGTTATAACACGAAATCGGAAAATAACCGAATTTTCAGGAGCAAATTACACTCCCTTAGAGTGAATTTGGGCAGGAAACAAAAATTGCGTTGTAATCAGGAGAAAATTCCGTATATATTCACATAGTTTCAGAATTTTTTGAATTTTCGGGTCCGGGATCTTCCCTTGTTAGAGCGATTGTTGCTATAGTTGTTTTTAAATGTATCTATTCTATTCTTCAGATCGCGACGTGCAACACAATATTTCGTACTCTGTGATATCTAACTGCCGCGAAGGAGCGATTAAGTATGCCAGCGCTGGCGAAGTAAACGCAATAATGACCATAGAGCGTAATCAGTTCACCAACAACTGCGAGAAACTTTATGGTAATTTTACCACTTGCAAGTCTGCTCTGTGGCTCGATGTTCAAAACACTCAATCTTTATTCTTTAGAGTAAGTACTCTCGCGTCTAGAGACAGGATATTTCTTAATAGGATCCTATTTTACCAAGCTGTTCTTAATATTTCAGAACAATTTAGTTCAGCAGAACCAGGGCGGACTTTCTATTCGAGCAGATTCCAGAGGCTCGGCGACTTCCTTGAAGGGATGGATCCATAACAATGTTTTCGCCGAGAACTTTAACAAACCTGCACTGTATGTAATTCTATTCAGAACGACTAACTGCCAAGAGAGCGCGCACATTAAATTATCCAACTATTCCGTCAGGTACGTAGAAGGTCGTCAAAGCAGCCCGTACCAAGAGGTCACTATATTCCGAAACTATTTCACAAAGAACAACGCCCCTTACGACAATAACATCGTTCTGAAACAAGTGGTCAGTAACATGACTCTGAATTACCTGCACGCCAACCTTGGCGCGCATCTTTTAGAGATCTCAGGGTTCGAGAGAGTCCGTCTGCCGATTTATCAAAGCACATCTCACAATGGGTTCTACAAGTATGTATTTTTCGATCGACGTTCGGTGTAACATTATGTATATCGTCTGTGACACGAAACGAATGATGTTGCAGGAATTACGCAGTGGATCGTGACGGGCGCAGTACAATTGTTGCTGGGACCCCTGGCCAACAGTACGTTGACAATGTCTTCTTCAATCCGGACAACGATTACGAGATGCTAACAACAAACAGATCGCAGTATGTATCGTTCTGTACATCCACTAACACGGCATGATACGTGGAGCGAGGATAAGACAGGAAATGTTAATTGTACAGCCAATTAGAGATGTGGAGATCTCATGTGGATGCGAGGCACAATTGGTGGGGATACAATGAAACTCTAGCGGTAGCAGGGAGAGTCAGAGATAGAGGGGACTCCCCTGAATTGCTGCAGGTCGATTATCAACCCTTCCACATGAGCAACAAGTCCGTCCTGAATGGAAAGTGTCCACCCGCGTGGGATCTCGTTGGTGACACGTGTTACACATACATCGGCGCTCCGATGGACTTCTACAGTGCTCGGGATTTCTGTAGAGTGAGTAACGGACGCGGCTAATTATAACAATCTGATCTATAGAATATTATTCGACGATAAATTTACCTGCTTCTGTGCCCTTCAGTCAGTGAACGCATCGATGCCGTTCATTATGGGAGATTACTTGGAACTCTATCAATTTCTGCGGAAGCAGCAAGAACGTTACGAATACTCGGACCGTGCGTGGATACAGCAATTGGATCGCGTGGATCAATGCACAACTTTCACGTATCAGACGATAGAAATCGACTACTGCGGCCAGCTCAGCCCTTTTATATGCGAGATTGGTACATTTTCTCGTTTTTCTGGATTTTATAGAATTGCTTGACCAAAGGAGTTACTGAACTAGTAATTTTACTGCTGTAGATCCTAGAGTGAACATAGATCCACTGTCGTGGAGGAAAGACATCGTCGCTGTAGCTGTGCTAGGAGCAGCGGGGATAGCGTTAGCACTACTGACAGCAGCTATTGCACTTTGGGTGTCTAAATCGAAGAAGAGAAACATTGAAAGACTGGAGAGACGAAATTCCATCAGACAATCCTTGCACTCTTTACGATCCGTCGGCTCTACTTCTGGATTCACAGAGCTCGCTTATCGACGCAAGCCTATCACGGTAAAGACGCTACAATCTCAACATAGTTCTACTGTCTGTTTCACTTGTTTAAGGGGACTAGGCAGTCGAAAAATCGATTTTTTTATTCAGAAAAGATAGCACTTTCGGAAAATGCAATAAAAAAAAAAAAAACTTTTCGACTGCCTAGTCCCCTGAATATAGTTACGTAAGATAACATCGTGGAACCGTTGCTTCCAGACGAAACATTCTACAGACACGCTGAACTCCAAATCCCTAGACTACAAACGGATGCTAAACGGTGGGAGTATAGACTCGATGGACAAGTCTCAGCTGAACTCGTCCATGGAAGACAATCAGAGCTACGACGTGTACGAAGCACACAATCCAAGGTACTCCCCGAGCACCAGCGACTTTAAGAGCACCGCTCAGAAGTTCCCAACAGCCCAGAGCGGGGACAATCCAGTGTTCGACCTGACCTACCGGAACGAAGGCTTCAGGAACCACTCCACCTTCACCTCGAGAAGCACCGACTGGCCCGTAGAAACTACCACAGAAACCACCGCCGACGAGACTCCTGCCGTCAATGTCACGCACGAGAGTTCATATCTAAACAACACCTCCACTCTTCCGCTGCACGCCAGCCTCGCCTTAACCGACTCAATTAGCGAATTGAAACGCGATATCGAGGCATCAGCGTCGTACAGTCCCGTGGACTATAACGTCGGACGCAGCTACGACAACGCCACGCTGACGCCGAGCCAGGCCTCTGAACCCGTGCCGGAGTACGCCCCGGATTTCAATCCACCTATACCACCGCACCCCTATCACTACGACGAGGGTAGGCCTAGAAGCGAAGCGCTTTTAGAGACGAATCTCGACAACGGGGAGGAGAAGCCTCTGCGCTCCAAGAGCGAGGCGTTGCTGGAGACTAATCTAGACGTGTTTCTGGTGAACGAACCCACGGAGTTAACGCAACTGTCTGCTGGAGCACGGAGCAAGAGTCAACCTTTGGAAACGGCAATGTGAACCGCCACCGGGAGGTTGTTGGGAAGTTCTTGCGGAGGTAGAGGAGCTGCCAAAGGTGCATGCACCTCGGATCGTGCAGCAATTGTACACAGGGTGTTAAGGGAGGAGTTCTAAATGACTATTAACTCACCGAAGTTAACAGATAGGAGAGGAGACTAAGAACGAAAGCGATGGAACGCTGACAATCGTTTAGAAAGATGCTTGACGGCCGATATTCTCTCTGATATGATTTACTTAGTATTGCCTTGAACACCAGATCTCAATATTCACTTGCAATGTAACCTTTTCGACGGAAGGGACCAAGGGGTGTCTTACGTAGGACGTACTTGAGCACAATCGCGAGTTGTACCTAATTATGTAGCATAGTATGTTCGCTAATGTATTACGTAGAGTAGGAAGACTTATTTCTTGTTAGGGATCGTGTACAGACCGTATTATACAACGATGCGAGCGATGGCTCGCGGGGTTTTAGGGTAGTTTGAAGAGTCAGTTACGTGTCGAATGGGCACAGAATAATCGGCATAATTTGTCCTCTTCGAGGGTTGTTCAGTCGTCGGGAAGAGATTATTAAGTTGTCACAAATGTATGGGTATTACACTGCCAAACTGTTGAGGAGTATACATTCTATATTCACACTGCGAGACATACTCGAGTGTGGACGTTGTGATAACTCGTCGGAGTAGAAATTACGTTTCAGCGTGATCGCTGGTACTCATGGTTCTGATTAGGGATCGGGTTCTCGAGGCGAAATTCCGAAATCTCGAAAGCCAAGTGTCGAGTTTCGAAGCCTCGCAAGACTTTCGAATCCGAGTTTCGAGAATTTAAAAATTAGCCTCGAGCCCATCCCTAGTTCTGACGAGTCACAGACGAATCGTTCATTGAGGAACGCTGTGTTCATCATTTAAATCGGTATTACAAATTACTTGACGGACACGGTATTCCTTCACGTGGGTGATCTCACCAAGCGCCTTTATAAGAACTTTATACACACTTTATCCGTCCGTATTCTATAAGTTCACTATCATAAGCGACAGTGCGTTTCCAGGCACGCAATATACATACGTGTGTATTTATGCAAATGTAGATATACAAGCACCAAACGGTGTCTCTCGGATGAACCAGTCTTACGACATTTCGTTCATATTTTTTATACCGTTAGTAAAGAAGATTTACGAAGAGTTACGAATGATTTATCGAAGAATGATAGCTCGGCGAACAAGAGTGTTCTGTGTGAATTTATTCTTCCAAAGAAGAAGGATCGTGCGACCCGCGAAGACTTGATTGCGCTCCCAACATCTCAATACGAATACCTTTATACATATTTATATATTTCTACGTGTGAACTTTGTCAAATTCGACGCAGTTTCGGGGCATAAGATATATTTTTCAAGTACACGTAATTTAATTTGTACATCGCTGACGGCCCAACTAATAAACAGATCGCATGAATTGAGAAGTTGTTATGATCAGCTTATTCGGCGGGTACGATTTTGGGGTAAGAAAACGGAATTATATACTTTGATGTGTATATAATTAAATAGACACTTTGAAGCGTGTGTACAATATATTACACGATATAATGAAGTGGGTCGGCGAATAAATTATGGAAGACTATTTTAAAACAATATCGAATATATTAATATTAATATCGTTAATAACATTATTAAATATCGGGATCAGATTACTATTCGTCGTAGCCGTTCTCTCGGATCGCGGGAACGAACGATCGACAACGAACGCTCGTCTGCATTCGCAAACAGACGAGAAACAAATGTTTGTTTTTTTCCGATTTTTTTTATTTTCTTTTCATAAAGCTCTCTGCGCTCGCGACGTGGCTCGTACACATTTGAAAGTCTGTCCCATTCAAATATACTACATCTTATAAAAGTAGACTTGCGAATTTATATACAACAATTCATATTCTATTAATCTAATAAGATGGGAGAGTCACGTCGAGATCGGATTTCTAAGGACTTCCGTCAACCATGAAGTAGCTTAATTTCATTAGCAAGAGTCATCTAAGTAACCGCCTCCAGACTTTCTCCAAGTGATAGAATAGAACAAAAATTACAAATTGATTTGCGCATCGATTTCATCTCTGCCAAAAGTTCCCCGATCAGATAAAAGTCACTTAACCTTCATCTTACAAAAGAAGCTATAGAATATACTGCAGAAATCAGACGAAAAGAAACGAACTGGAGCGAGACTACCCGAACAACCCTTGCCACAAAGGCATTAGAAACATTATCCCTGGAAATATCAATTTAGACCAATACGTTCTTCGGTTAAATTGTGATTGATATTTGACATAGTACGAATAAGAGACGTGTTGTCTCCTTGATAAGTATCCCTCGGCACGGAAAGCTCATCATTTCGATCCTTATTGCACACGTTACAGCAGAAACGTCACGAAGGAAAGTTATTGCACCAATTGTACGCGGGACAGTGCAGGCGACAAGGAGCAGGACCAATTATATTGGCCCCCCTCGTTAACGGTGTGCACTGCTACGCGCAGACGTTTCAACGTACTAAATAGAAGAAAATAAACTTAAAGAACGTGCTCGTCTACTTACAATGGGACGTCACCGATTCGGAGGCGCGCGTGCTTTCGAATCACCCCGTCATCTTAATTGCACTTGATCGACAAGAATCGCTGAACAAAAAAACACAAGAAATCGCGTGCGTTTAGTAGCGGTGTCCTTTCGGCGCGTACGTTTGATGAAGCAACTTCAGGTACCTGTTTGAATCGAGAGCTCGATGGTTGGCCGTTACGCGACGGGATCTCGCCTCGATAGTAATCGATCAGCCTGCCTGCGACCCCGTTTCCTCTCACTTTGCAATCTTTCGCGTTTATCTCTCTTAAATGTTACGCGCCCGATCGGAAGTGTAGAAAAATGCTCGATTATCGAAACGCACGGATTACAACTACATTCCAAGCTCATTTCGGTACCTAGCTGTAATAATATTCGTAAGTGACATACGTATGTCTATAGTTCCGTATGATCCGTGTATATGCATAATATATTACCGGTAGTAGTCCTTAGTGTCTATTAAGGGAACGAACTTGTTCATTACATCTAAAATTGCACCTTTGTACACGAACGCCGTTAGCAGGAACAGGAACACCGAGGGGAGGGACACGTTTCTCGAAAAATCTGAGGAAATGTCCCCCCACTCGACTTTTGTCTGGAAGAATATCTACGTTTCACTTTTCTGTCCCTCCCACACCATCGACAGACACTCGCGTCTCATTGGCGTCGCATAGACAAATTGTAAATCGAATTTCAGCTCCGAATATCACTATACCACTGAATTTTAGCGACAAAAGCTGAGCGTTTTGTTTCGATGGGTGTTTGAATATTTGGGAGGGAAGGCGAGACTATCATGTATGAAAAACACGCGGAAAAGGAACCGTTGTAAATTATGTAGTCACACGTCTCTCGATTGAAAGGTTTAAGCTTGCACGAATCTTCATTCGAAGATCAATCAACGAAACTGCATTTTTGGAAAAGATATTAGCTGTGAAGGTTCCTTAACCGCGAGTGTAACTAGACTCGATATTCGAATTACTGGCTACCGTGAACGCGCGGAAATCTTGATCGTTGATCGATCAGTAGTGTGAGTCAACGTTAGAAACTAACGGAAGACGTTCGTATTGCTCACTGTTTACGCGATTCAAGGAAACCGGCGATACGGAGACTAACGTCAGTCGACAAGCTACGGTTGAACAGCTTAAGATATATATATATATATATATATATATATATATATATATTTATATAATATATAAAAAAAAAGAAGATGAAACGAGTCAACGATAATAAACGTATCGTTCGAACAACGTCCGGCGATCAGGGTATATATTAAATTTCATATTAAAACTTCACAATTAAATTAAGTAAAACTCTTACGCTAGAAGCGCGTCCGCGCGTTAATTCGTTTCAGAAACGACGACTGTTCGCGCGGCCATGTTGACGAAGAAGGAGCAACATGTCTCAACGGTGCTCGATCGCGGGGCCACGGTATTCGAAACGCTTTGCAAAATATAAGTTTGTACAGATTCGAAGTTCCCAGTGCGAACCGTGCAGCCGCGATCGTTTCCTCCAAACGGGCAAATTCGAAGCGATTTAGGTTACCTACGCATCATCGGCAGCCAGGGCGACCGGACCACTGGAATTATCGGTCGATCCTTCGCTCGCCCGACGATGTTTGGACATTTTGAATGCCCTCGCGAGACACATGGGTATCGAGAAACGTAGAGAAGGAGGGGGAGTACAGTAGAGGCCCGAGAATCACTACGACCAAACGGGGGAGGAATAGAGAAACGTGCTGTGCGCGTTCTGCTCCGCAATGAGCCGGAGCAAACGACGAGAAAGAAACGACGCCACTGCGCTATGCTACGACGACTTGCATCTGTCTCTAGACTAGAAAGAAACGCGCCAACCGATGGCGCGTCAGATTTACAAGGAGCAAGGGAGCTTTTCTTCGAAGTTGGGAGGAGAATGAATCGTGCATCTGCCGCTCGGGACCTCGCGGGTGGTTCCTACGCTCTTATACGAGCTCGTCGACGAGGGCTCGACCCGTACGGCGCGCAGGTACGGGCGACGATCTTCTATGCAAGGAGCTGGAAAGACGTAACGTTAGGTTTCTGTCGTGCGAGGCTAAAGTATCACGCTCGACTATGTCGCGGTTCGACTCGAGGCAGGCATACAGAGGGCGGGGTGTGCTCGACGGGGATGATGATCACACCATGAACACCTCGACGAACGGATTGCACTCGGCCTGGGGCGGCGCAGCGACAGAAAGACGCTTCTCCAGTTCGATCCGAGGGAGGAAAGCGTCGATGCGTGGCGGCTCCGCGGATTGGCTGTTAGCCGTGCCCCCTGCGGCGAGTTGAAGGCACTCTGCTGGAGTTAACTGTGGAATAATACGTTTCTAATTAAACTTTTTTTCGGATACAGAAACTGGAGGATAGTCAGAGAGTTATGAACTGAAGAGGGAGCTTACCAACGCTGCTTGCTGAGGAATGGCTGCTATGCCGCCGACGTTCGCTGGATTATAGTAGTTAGTCGGGCTGACTGGCGGGGATGGATAAGGCCAGTAAAAGATTGGAGGCGGATAGGGTGCCGCGAACTGCGGCGGCCCACGGGGTAGCATCGCAGCCGCTGGTGGGAATATGGCGACCGGTGGTGGTGGCAACATGGTGCCCCCTAAATAGAGTGAAAGAGAAAGAGAGACAATCAATGTTCGATTCGAGCTCACCCTGTTGATCGTACGTTTTAGATGAAGCAACTGATTCAGAGCAACGATCCGCGAGTTCCTTCCTGTGTCGCAAGTAGGGCTGGGATTATTCGAATAATTTAATATTCGAATAATTTACAAGCATTCGAATGCCTACGAATAAATTTCGAATATTTGAGTATTCGAATATTTAAGTATTCAAATACTATTCGAATATTTAAGTATTCAAATACTATTCGAATACATCAGTATTCAAATACTTAAATATTCGAATTATATTCGCCAAATAATTGAGCAACTGAAGTATTCGAGTACTCGAATACCGAAAAATTCAACAAATATTCCCAGCCCTATCCGCAAGGAGCTCTGAGGATCTACATGGAAGGAACGAACCCTCGGCTCGATCTCGGCGTCACTTCGAACCGATGATGCTAGCAACCCTGATAAGTAACGAGCCCGGAATGTTACGCGTAAAGGGGCAGGCGCGAGATCTTTATCGCGACAACTTGCTCGTGGATTAATGACATTCCCCGATATAAATAAAAAAAAAGAGATCTGATAACACCCATAGATTCTATGTATGTACAAACGTGAAGAAGAGTGCCCCAACTATGATAACCACACCACGATTCGTGGCAGATGACATCGTGCAGAAGTGTAAATCCGAATGCACCGCTTCTGACCCTTGTAATCAGATTCTTTTGTATTTCTTCTTTTTTATGTGGACCCGCAACCTGCACGATTTCACGATTAACTCGACGATCCTCTACGGTCCGCGGGAAATTTTCCTTGTTAGTCTCTTCTCTTTTTTCCACAGTTATCGCTTTCGCTCAACACTGATTAGATCTTTTTTTCTTTAGACGCTTTCGTCGGGGAGGCTTCGCGCGGACCGTAGAAAGCACGTCGTCCAAAGGAATAATGATTTGGACTTGGCCTACCTGGAAGCACAGAAGTTAGTATTTGTAGACCCCGCTACCAAACAGCAATCGACACTGCACCATTGTAACACGATATATACGTATGTTTTATATATATGTAGCACCAACTTGCGATTTCGCCCCCTCTGCCAAATCACCAAATTCACTCAGACTCTCCCCCCTCTCTCTCTCTCTCTCCCCTTCTTGCTTCTCTCTCTCTATATGTATATCTCTCCCATTTCTCCAACACATTAAAAGCCCTTCTGCGCGTGATCCTCATCGACGAAACAAAAGAAGCAAAATATACTTTCCCCATTACGACACCATAGAAAACAATGATTCTTATCCGGAAATGGATTCCCTTAGGTTCGATGTGGATCCACGTCGCGTCCGGGCGTTTGCGAACTTGGAGGATTAAAAGGCACGGCGGGGATAGTTCGCGAGGGAGCTCCTCCCTCCCGAACAGAATGCAGGAAGAACGGTGTCACGTCCGAAATCAAATGAGAAGGTATGCACGTCCAAGCCGAGTAACAGTGTCCCGTGAATTAAGACCAGAACAGATTACGATCACAAAGACCCCGTCTCGCACGTTAATTCACAGCACCAGCGGTCGCGGCAACGACGGTTAGATCTAATCGCCAGGCCCGTTCGGGGATCGCTGTGTTAATGCCCGCACAGGGTTTGTTACGCCCTTCGAGAGAGCCGTGACCGTTCTTTGGTGGGGAGAAGTGGGCGGTGGATGGATCGACCCCGGGATCCGGGGGAGGCTGGATACACAAAAAGAAGGCGAGAGACAGCGGGGAGAGATAGCTGTATAGCCACAAACAGAGAGAGTAGATGAGAGAACCTAATATATTTTAGCAAGAGGAAATAGAGAGAAAGAGAGAGAGGCAAGAATTACGGACACAGAGAAATCTCCAACTTGATCTGTAGACACCAAAGATACCTGCGAGCCCAGTGAAAAAAAATGTATAGAACGTAACAAGGTAGGGTGGTCCGTAATTTTCGCGGACATCCGCGGGAAGAGGGATGCTCCCGCGAGATACTTTCTACGGAGGGAACGTCCAGTCCAACAGAGTCCGGCTCCGGTAGCCAACGTCACCAGCGATACTTTCAACGCCCCCTCCCGAGGCTTAGTCTCGTCCACGAAAATCACCACCACCAGGCGAGGTAATATAATCAGGGGTAAGAGTCCACCAACCCGGCAAGCAAAAAGATATGTATGTCCACAAGGCACATTTATTAAACATGATCGTTCACCATCGATATAATCGTCGATATACAGAAAAAAAGTGTGTATACAAGGGGTAAAAAAAAAAAAAGATCAAGTATATACTCCTGTGTGTGCGTGTGCGTATGAGTGTCCTACATCCCAAAAGTGGATAAAACGCAAATCGGAGGAGAGGATCGGTCCCGTCGTAGCGAATGGGAGGAAGGGAGAGAGGAAAAAACGGAGCAGCGGCGCACCCAGAGGGGGAGCCAAGGGTCCCCGGCAGCCCTAAAAAAAGGAGGCTTTGTAAAAACAAAAGAAACCCGGATTTTACTCTTTAAATAAATTCTTATAATCACTTGATAAATTTGATTGACTCGTATTAAGAATATTTTTATATCCGCTTGAACTCGGCTCCTCCCGATATTAAGTCCCGAGTGCGCCACTGGAACGGAGCATGTGGGTGAAGGGAGAGGATCGCAGAAGACTGAACTCCGTCCCGTTTTCGTTGCACCTTCTAGAGACGTGCACGCGCGATGGATCATTAAACTTTCGCCGGGACAATCACGATCGGGCCGTGGAGACTATCGCGGCTGGATGCGGCGTTTCCTGGAGACCCTTGCCCTTTCTCGCAACCCTTCCACCGTTCGTTTTCTCAGTCGTGACCGGTGTGATCGTCGGCGATCCAATGTACTAAGCAGCTACACCGTATGAACGTTCTGGGATCGATGGGGGAGCGCGACGGTTCCTCGATCCTTGGGAGGGTTTCCGGAGCGGGGCAGGGAGTCCCGGTGTCTACTTCGCGGTCACCCACGGGACACGCCGTCGTTCTTGTTCGCCAGTGAGTAACAGCGGTTTAGTTAGAGGCGTACTGTCAATGATCCTAGTACTATTATAATGCGTTAAGTTGTAATTGGCGAGTGGACGACACTGTCAGTCACCAGGTTAGCGATTCACAAATTAACCAAGACAACACAATCAACGTATGGAAGAAGGGGGGAGGAGGATGCCACGGTGTATGCGATTGAGGGGGTGGCTGGCTTGGAGTTATTAGTATAGGGGACGACATAGTCTGTTATAATGTGTGTATATACTTCTACTATTCCGGCTTCCTGCTTCCTCCCACATACATTCGCTCCCTATCATTCTCTCCCCCTTTCTCTCCCTCAGTAGCCCGTGAGATACGTGTATAAAATACGGCTCGTGTGAGTGCCCAGCGAAAGCCAATGGCGGGTAGTACACAATCGGACGACATCATGCGTCAATACGTTTAAGCGAACGGATCGAAAGTACGGAAGCTCTTCGGGTACGCGGTGGTTTGCCGCTGTTGGGACAGTGTGTGCGTGTGTGTGTGTGTGTGTATGTGTGTCTACGTTACGCGTCATTAGACTGGAGTAACCGGGTCGAGCCGCAACACTCTATTCCATCAGTTGCTTGGTCTATTGGCGCATAACGTTGTCCATTCAATGCACGCGTACCTCGTCCATCGAGAAGGCGCATCTTAAGCCGCGCTCCCACTCGCGCAAACGTGCGCCCCATTGCTTCCTAGCCGGTAATCTCCCTTTTACAGCTTGAAACGCCTTTTAGGTCTTACAAGAGCAACCCATCCCGGGCGCACGAGGCTTTCTCCGAGGCGTTTGCGCAGGTGGGAGCGCGGCTTTACCCGTACAGGCCACAGTCATCGATATTCGCGATCGTAATAGTATATCGAGTAGGGAAATCGCGCAAGAGTCGAGCGGCGTCGGGAAGCCCTGCGCGCGCTAAGGGCGGGGCGAAGTGCCCAGCTTCGATCAGAGCTCGATTACATAGTTCGCGGCGAAGAAGCTGCGCGAGAAAACGTCCCGACGCCCCCGACCGATACATTTGTTTTACGCCTCGAAACACACCAAGATGCGCCCCCAGGGAGGGCGGCCCAAAACGGAGTGCCGGTTAGTCTCTCTTCATACAGAGTCACGCTGTTCGAGGCGCGTCAAAGCTCCGAGGATAACCGTGGGCGGCTCCGTTTAGCGCCACCCTCGCGGAATCTAGTTTCTAGGATGTCTATTAATGCTAGGTGAAGCCGAATCAGGAAGCATAATCCCGACGTGAATGTACGTATCGGCAGGCAAATACCCGATCATCGAGTCACATCTGTCCGATTGGGGCGCAAAGTGACCGCGCGTCCCTCCGCGACCGGATGCACGCCACTTGGCTTGCCAGCGATCCTTGTGCATCCGCCGGATTTTAAACGGGAAACGCGAGAAGAAGCGTGGAGGATCGCGCCGGCGCACTCTGCGCGGCAATTTTTGTGCCGACAAAACAGGACTAGGTATACCAAGGTACTACTACTCGATTCTATGTAATACGCTACCGCATCCTGTCAAACAGAGATAGGCTTGTGCGAGATTATAGGGATTACACGTAGGGTTACGGGGAGGGGGGGGAGGGGAGGGGGGGGGGGAGATTGTTACAAGGCGTAGAGAGTATCGTCGGTTCTTGGGAAGGAGAGGGAATGCTCGGCGACGACGGCGGGGAAATGACGACAGATATATGCGTAATGAAGGTGGCCGCGCGGATAGAGGAGGGAGAAAAACTGTCCGACGCGTTGCGCAATCACCTGGTCGTGAACGATAGGTAACGAAGAAAGATTATTACAGGTACTTGTATGCACGTCCCTCCACAAGCCACGACATGCAAACCAGTCATCTCTATGCCCGTGGACTTTATACGAGCAGTAACGATCCTCGGCGAGTTTCCGCGGCTCTGATTCCGCCTCGTTATCCCGCTGCCTGGTAGACGGAGGCGAGGGAGGTGGGGAGGGGAAAAGACGTGGCAAGAAGAAAACGAATCGTAATCACCGACGGCGTTACCTTCGCGGTAACGAGGGATCGAGCGTATCGAAAGAACCGCGAGGAGTGGGGGCCGCAAGGCTCCAGGGAAGCCCGTGATTACGTGGAGGACTCTGGAAGCTCTTTGCAGTCAATGGCAGTACGATCGTCCAACGGGGCTACCGAAATACACTCTGCACGCCACTTCTCCAGCAGCGAGGCCCGTTAATTACGTTATCACAAGACACTTGGATACTGGAAGAGCGCCGGAGGGGTGAACACCACTGACACCAAGTCGAGAATTGGAAGGCACGAAGTTTGGACAACGATTCGGCATAGGAGAAGCTGGAATCGGTTTTAATAACAATATTCGAACCATGAATGGACCCTTTCCCTCTGAATTTAAGATTCGAAAGTAGCTGCCTGCAGTGGAAAGAGAAAGGATCTCGCTGAACCAGCACTCAAACTTGCATCTATCGTTTTCTCTGTCAAGCTTGGACGTCGATGAATTTATTCCGCAATAAGTCTGGGACTTGAAGGCACTGCTCCGCCACAAGTTCTTCCACGCCTTGCGCCGGTTTTCTTAAACCCCCGAAACGTCAACACACCTGGTTCAATTAACGAGCATAACTGCACCACTGGAGAATAATCACTTAGGAATCCCTAACGGCGCGCTCCGAAGCTACTGTCTCGGTGTTCCTATCTCGAGCTCGGGCATTCTTGCCGGGAATGTAGTGGAGGGCTAGAAATTTATTAATGTCCTGCCGTGGTACTTGTTCGTTTCGTAGCGCGAAACGGGCTCCTTTCACCGTTTCCTTTCTGAACCTCCGAAGATCAGAGCATTAAAGAAAAAGAAGAAGAAGAACCGATAACATTGGATGGAATGTCCATTACTTATCGCTATATAATAAAAATATTTCTAGCAAAATATATAAATCATTCTTATATATATATATATTTATATATAGATTTGTATGTCTGTACTCCGATATCTTGTATATGTATATATAAAAACATATGTATATATTTACATGTGCAATGTAAACCGCGGAGCCGCGGGGAAGAAGAACCTAAAACGATGAGTCCTTGATTCGCGTTCACGCTAAGGCACTTTGCTGTTGCACACGTCGTACGTAACGATATACGTACTTCGACGAGCTCCCGTAACGAAAAGCTATATACGGTGCACGCGCAACGATTCCCTAAAACAAAGCAGCGCGATCCACGAAGACCTCGCTGTGCTCTATAATAACGAGAAAAAACGAAAGTGACGTATCTAAGACACTCTAAGTACTGCTGCTCGATAATAAGTAACAAAATGGAGAACGCCTCTGAAAACAGATTGTATAAGATACACCCTAGTCGATGGAGAAAAAAAAGGAAATGGGCTCGAGGATAGAAGACCTCTGAATAACAGCCGCCCTGCGCAGGGTACGTAAACGGGGAGCCTTGCGCAGAGTTGTCGCGCGGAATGTCGTCGAATAACTGCCCCCTGCGAATAGAAATATTGCGCGGCGGCGTGCGGTTTGAAGAAGATCGCGGCCTCGCGCACGGCGACGAATGCAAACGTGGAGTGAGTTGCAGCGTGTCTGGCGCGCGAAATGAATGTATAAAGGAAGGAACGATTACTGCACCACAATGGGCCACTCCGTGGTCAGTCAGTTAGGAGATTGGACCAGACGCGACTTGCCACCGTGCCAGAAGCCGCCCGACGACGGAGGACCTTCCTCGTCGATCTAAGGACCATCACAATCGACATCGCTCCGGGCCTATCAAATCTGAGGATAAAATTGAGCAGGATAAGGCAAGCCAGGAGCAGCGGCCGGGCCCTGGGCGAACGCAGCTGGCGTGTGCCAGGCGGCCCGTTTCGCGACGCCGCTGGGCGTGTCCGGCGGGAATGCGGATTCCCAAGTCCGTTTCAGCCCCATTATAGCGGCGTGATTGAGGGGGGCTGCCTGGACGAGGGGTGTGAGCAGGCTGTGAGGCGTAGGCCCCCGTAGAATCGGGATTCTGGATGGGACGTTGAAGAGCAAGAGAGGCGTCGGGCCCTGGGGCTGGCCGTGGAGCGCAGCGGCGGCTGCCGCGGCCGCCGCTGCGGCTTGGGGACCCATCGCGTACGCGGGGATCTGGTGCTGCGGATTTGGTCCGGGGAGGGCGAGCGTTTTGGTGGTGACCGACGAGGTCGGGGAGCCGGGTGTGCCGGAGGTGGGCGGTGGATTGGAGGCTAGGGCCATCAGCCAAAAGTCCTGATGTCGGATCGCCTGCACTTGAGCCTGAGCCTGTGCTTGTGCTTGAGCCTGCGCTTGAGCCTGCGCCTGCGCTTGGGCCTGGGCCTGTACTAGCGCGTGAATGTCCCAGAGGGGCGGCTGCGCCGTCTGTACCGGGACCGGCGTAGGCGGAGGCGCGTGTGTCAAAGTGGCGGGTGATTGTGTGGTCAACGTACCCGGTGATAGCAGAGCCTTGGTGGACGGCGGCGTTACCGCGCCCGTTAACACCAGATTCATGTCGTCCCCACTGCACTGGAACACTTCGATATACCGTTGCTTCTTCCCGTAGATCATGTACCGGTGATGCCGCTGCGAGGCGCACGCGTACGCCGAGCTCTCGCTATCCATCTGGATGAACGCCTCGCCGGATGGCTGGCCCTGAACAGATCCGAGACGATCGTTCCATTAGCTACGGAGGCGCGAGGGAGATCCTCTCAGCCTCGTTACCACCAGACACTCACCTGCGCGTTGTACACCATGTGCACACCTTGGTAGACGATGTTCTTCGAGTGCTCGCCCATGAACTCGAGGATGTGCTCCACGAGCGCTTCGTAAGGGAGGCCGCGCAATCGGACGCAATCTTTACGCGTGCCGGACGTGATAATGTGCTGCGGAAGTATCGGAGGAAGTTGCGGAATGGGCGGCGTCGGGAGTACCACCTGCTTCGGGTCAATCGCCCTGTTCAGGACCTGTATGCCGCGAACAATCGATACGCGCGTGAGTTCACTTCTATTTTTACTTCACCCCCTCGTCTCGTTATGCACCCGCATCGCTCGCGCCAGTAGCATACCTGTTGCACCTCGGCGATCGTGCTTCGGAAAAGCTCGATATACCGGCTGCCGATGCAATCCCTGTGCTTGCTCAACGCCTTCACGGCGTCCTCCTCCTTCGCAAACAGAACGAAAGCGTCACCGGTTGCTCTGCCATCTGGCTTCTTCACGAACAACACTCCATCCTCCCCGTCCAACACGTGACAGGGTTTCTGCCCCGACAAAAAGAAGTCCAGCTGAAGAAAAAAAAAATAACGCACATATATAATGCAGGCAGATATTCAAAATTAAATCTAGAGAAAGAATAGGTCTTCCTGTTAGCACTTACCACTTGCTTAGCGACACAGTCGTACGGCAAGCCTCTCATTCTAACTATCACTTGAGCTCCCCTAGACAAAAATGCATGCGCCTCTCCGCTTGTTCCTCCAGCGACACCGACAAAATCTTCTCCGGAGGCCTTGTACACCTCTATGTACCGCCCTCCCATATGATGTTTGTGTCTCTTCAAAGCCATGTCTCTGTGCTCTTTATTAACAAATCGTACCAATGCCTCTCCGTTACGTCTTCCCATAGGACTCAAACACAGAGCTACGCCACCCCTGTGAAACAAGTAGAATTAAATTGTATAGCATCACTTGCGCTTCTGTGTCGAACAGCGAACAAGCAAAGATTGATGATCTCGAGAATCATTGGCAATATTGTGCGACACAGGAGATTCGTGACCCCAGATAATACTTATCGTTGCATAAGACAGATAGAAACAGGCAGGATGTTTTAAAAAGTTGTTTACCACCCCGTGTAAACACAAATTATTTCACCGAACTTGCATTTTCATCCAATCGGGCTCGACAATGTTAGGAACATAAATCTAGTTACGCAACACACGTGGAAATTTTTACCTTTTTTACACGGATCCAAGTGGCTTGTACATAAATACCGCAGCAATTATTACACTTTATCGCACAGAACTCTTACACTTAAAGCTTAAGTCCGCTGGTTCCACTTACTTGGCAACATTTAGGCCACGAAAAAATTTTGCTATGTCTTGATCGGACGACTGCCAAGGAAGACCTCGCGCTCTCACTACACAGCCATTGTCGACCTCTTCATCTTTTGAGCTGCGCAGAAGCATTACAGGATTGACGAACTAAATATCAGAAACAACATCGTAAGATTCTAAGCGACAAGTATAACTCACCATATACCAGGTTCTAAAACAATGTTAACTACCTCAGGAGTTTGAAAGACGTGACCTGCAACAAGAATCACACTAACTGTAGTCACAAAGTGCGGCCTTACTTTTTAAATTAACGACAACATGCGAATCGGATCTCGATTTCCTACAGTCCATCTATTGATATTTAAATGAGTGATGTCACTGCATTCAGTAATTCCTAAATCATTCGATTCCCCCGCGAAAACGCTTATCTTCATTCCACTGTCACGGACAGTCGACTGGCGCGTTTCCCTCGTAATCTTACACCGTCGGTTTGTCTCAAATTTCTCACACTCCAGCGAAAATACACGCGATTCGATTTGCCGACTCGGTGCAACGTGCGGGTTCACCTTCCGAGGAATTCCCCTACCACGCAAAGCCGCGCTTCCCATCTACTTCGTCTCCGTATAAATATTGTAATTCATTTGCGAAAGAAGAGAAATCAGGAGATCGAATAAAAATGGCCACGTGCTGCTTAAGAAGCGACGGCACTTGTTGCTTATCGAACGGCTGCGCCGAAACGTGCCAGGGATATTGAAATTTAAAATTACTGCTGGTTGAGCACCACTGTGATAAGGAGTTATATTATGGCCATCGCTGCTTATAACATTACACAGCTTGACCCGCGCTCGTATACCACGCAAAAGGGACCAATACACGGACGTGACAGTACGCTATTCTCTCTTTCTCCCTTTTCTTCTCTTATTATGTCGTTTTGCCCCCGTTGCATTCGCTTCTGCTAGCCTTTCGCCGTTTGCTACAATGTAGATCGAGAGAATTTCGCGATAATTCTAACGAGGGCCGAATCTGGACATAAGGTAACCTAGTTCTGGTTCACGAAACGCGGGGGACGAATCGTAATGCCATTAAAAGAGGAAGGACTTACAATTAGTCCGTTCACGTTGATATTTAATAGTTAGCTCATTTGCCAATTCCTTGAATTATTTAACAACGACTGCAATATGCAGTATTACTGACTCATAATTCCATTCGGTATGCACATCTAATAGAATTTTAAATTCACCGTCGAATCGGTTGTCACGCTGCTGAATATCGAATTCTAAAACGCTGCGCGGAACGAGTGAAAAATAACGAAGCTTCTTTTAAGTGAAATTTTTTTCCGCGATATTCTGCCTTGGAAGTGGCCTTCGCTGTTCTAGATGAAAAATGAAAGAGATTCATAGTCCAGCCACGTGCCAGCCGAAACGATGTTAAGAAGGAAACCGGATTAATTTGGAAGTCCGTATCTATTTAGACGTGCCTCGGTCACTGTGTAATCGGGGGAACTCGAAACAATCACGATCAGGGTCCGAATTGCTGATTACGATCCCGCGGTAGTCAGCTCGAAGCTCGACGTTCGTTAAATTGCGTTACAGCCCGAGGAAGATAGAAATAATATCGTGCATGGACCTTAATCTTTGAGAAATAATTAAAAGCCAACACTTTTTTTCCCCAAGCAGACAAGAGCCACTCATTAATTACGAAAAACTGTCGCCGCCGAGGTCGTGAGAGTAGATTAGATATGAATTATTCGTTTCTTTTTACACGCAAGTCGAGTTAAGTCCGGGAGGAAAATTGGTGAACACTCGACGACTTACCATCCTTGATCATTCTTTGTATCACGGTGAGCATATCCTGTATTTCCTTCACGTGATAATCGTTCTCTGTATCCGAAGGCAGACCGAAATCTGATTTTCGACGGTCAAGGATCAATAATTCTTTTACATAACCGCGCGCGGTCTATCGAGATATCGGCCGGAATATTATCAGATCAATTATCGCTTCGAGAGTGATAAATTATACCGTTTCGATCCCCGATCTTCGACCTCTGTTTTAAGACACCGACTCGAACGGAACGGAAGTAGCGTACGCTCGTGTCGATCGAGAAGTTCATGTATATCCAAGCATCAATCATGGCAGCGAAAATACAATAACGCTTCGAGAGCGCAGGAGCGAGAGTTCGAAGCCCAAGAAGAATGGATGAGCGGCTGAAACGTCGAGGAATCGAACGAACTTGTTAGGCGCATAATTATCCATATATCTCGTTTAGTCGTCAGGCTGTTATATACCAGTATCTCCGCCAGGTTGACCTTTAAACCGTGTTCAGCGCGTGATAAGACAGCGTTGCCCACTCGGCGGGACTTTCTTAAGTCTGTCGATCGATATTACTGTCGCGCACTTCGATTTCGCCTTCCCTACGCTTTAACCCAAGCTGATAACAGTGGAAGGTAAGGGATCGTTTGAAACCTAGCAATGGTTAGTAGCGAGGAAATTGAAGATATATCTAGCGCACATTATTCGTGGCTTGTTTACAGAGATGGGAGTCTTTACGAACGAGGATGAAACTCGAAACAGATGAAGAATTACAGAGAGCCAGCAGCGGCGCGTCCTTTTTTCTATTAAAACGTTTCGAGGACTGATCGGCTGAACTGAGGAGTAGCGAGTCGAGAAGTTGGTTGATCCGAGAGCGGCACTGGGATCGATCGATTCCTTGTGTATACCGTATCTCGGCAGCCACAGGTGTTTTTGTTATATTAGCTACACATACAACACACACGGCGCTGAGAATACAGACTGGAACGATTATAATTGCCCTAGCTCGTGCTTAATATCCCGGCTGAATCAGATGTACGACAGGTAGCCATTTCCATCGCAAAGCAGCGTTTCCCCTTTTGGATTAAATCGCACCTACGAGCGCGCGCGATTTCATGCAAATGTAAAACAGACCGTGGAAGAAGGCTGGATCTATACGCACGGACGAAACAGGTTCCCCTTTTTTCATTTTCATTCTCAAGGAAACGAAAATGCAATCCGCTACGCGCTCAAACGCACACGAATGACTGCGCATTGGCACCTAAACACGTATGCATGTGTGTGAAAAAGTAAGTGATCCTGGACACACGGACAAAAAGCAGGGGAATACTTTGCACGTTCGTGATTATAATTATATGTTCGTAAATACTTCTCTCAGACACGAAAAGCGATACTGAATGAAAACAAGATGAAAACGGCGCACAGTATGTTTTGATGCATGCGGATGTATCTTGGGAATAAGAAGCACGTTACCTCGGGGCTGGATATCGTAAAGTAGTTCGATAAAATGACTGGAAAGGCTAGCCCGGTTGCAGATAGAATGCCCGGCGAACAATTAATGAAACACACTCACGGATTAGTAAGTCCCGCGTTTGAAATTCGGGCCGAAAACAATAGCTTTGCGTGAGTACCGTGTTTTGTTGTGCCCGAAGAGACGTGTACGCTGGCCGGCGAGAGCGCAATTACACGATATACGCACACCCTCCACTCGCCTGCAGACTGACTTTGGCAGCGACGGCCAGTTCGTCGTCGGGTTCGTCGAATATGTTGGATTCGACTTCTGTCGCGCCGCCTAACGGCCGTACGCCTTGGAATTCTCCTCGTTTCGAGCATAGTCGCCGCCTTGGGGCGATCGCGCCGTATCGAAAACCGAAGCCTCGACTTTGATCGATCAGCGTGGGCTCCGCTGGCGGCGAAACGGCCACCAGAAACCATCGGAATATTCGTCTGCCCGAAAAACCGCCTGTATACATGAACTTCAGTGCGCGGTGCCGCGTCTTTCTTCCCTACACATTCATGGTCCTAAATTTACTGGAAGTTTTTGCGCCTCGACTCGGGAGAGGGAGTAACTTGACACTCGGACGGCCCTGCGTCTGTTCCAGGCACGATGCACCACGGCGATTCGTTTTGGAAAAGACAAAGGGGGACGGATAGCGGTCTTTCGAAACTTCGGCTGCAAGCGTGCGCGAGGTTTACAGACGTTCCACGAGTGATCCACGATCGACGCCGTCCGTAACACGATCCGCGGTGTCGGCCCGATGGTTCGGCGATCGAAATTGGTTAACAGTATTTGTAAAAGGATACATTCCAGCATCTCCTGTATGCCGAACGTGGAGAGCTCCCCATGGGTGGAGTAACAGGCGACGAACTCCTTGCGGAGGTCGTGAAAGAGGTTGTACTGTTCTGGCAGCTCGATGTCTTTGTTGCAGGCCTCCGGGTGCAGGCATTGTCTCATCGGCGCCTGGCCGTCTACGACGAAACGTGGCGCGGAACCGGACGTCACGCACGACATGGACGACCACCATGCCTCGAACTTCCGTTAAAAAGGACATTTGTTTAAACAATCGCTCCCCCTTGGATAGAAACGGCGTGCATCATCATCGACCCTTTATCGCGAAACCGGTGGCGCTGGTAAATAGCCGTTCAGATTGAACGATGATTATTCGATCGCAGAAAAGAGCGGGAATCGCGAGAAATTCAAAGCCCCGGAGTTCGGCGTCAAATATTTGCTCAGTGATAGAACGGGTTACGCGAAATTTGGCGGTATTTATTCAGCGGAGGTAGAAAGTATCGTGGCCCCTTATCGTCCGTTATCGCGTGCACGGAATACAAAGGCGATTAGATAGTTTTGTGTGCCCGGGGGCTCCTTAAAATATTGCGATTACCTCCTGGATAGCCTGCTCCAGAGAGATCCCTTGCTCGCGGACAGTTTTCTCCGTTAGCACCGGAGCATGCGCCAACGCTGCTTCGCTGATCACTCCGCTACTTCCGGCGACCGCCGGATTGTCGCTACCGGTCCCGGGCGTGCAGCTTTCGTCCATTACCATCGGTCGTACGATGAACTGTTGCCTCCCCAGCACCTGCAATTACCGGGTCCCCCGAAAAGTCAGTCTCGCAATGAAATTCGGCATTCTATCGGTCTTACTTATTCGGGTCTTGGGGATCTACAAGGATGAGGTGGAACAGTTGAATTTAGAACAGCTCGCGATGTAATTATACATTCGCTTGAATATTCAATGCATGATTCAGCGATATTTGTCGCCCCCTTTCTTATCGGTTAATTATATGCCTCGGAGAATTGGTACAATTAATTGCCGGACGATAACGCCGGTCTACACGTGCCGCTGCAGCGCGCCTCGCGTGGCCGCTGTGCTGGTTGCGTGCACTTAGGGGCGCAGAGAATTAGTAGCGAAAGGCGTAGAGCAGCGTTCGCCGAAGGACATTTCGTAAAACTACAATTTCTCTGACGTAACCGCGAGAAATTACACGGTGCTGGTCCACTGGCATCAAACTTTCCTGTTTCTTTTTCGCCTTCCCTTACGTAAGTGTAGATCCGAACACCGAATCACCTTGATGCCAGGACTTTTAATGGCTGTTTAAATATTGTGTACACTGAGGCTCGCCAGGTGATCACGCGGGAAATGTTATGCCTTTGGCTACTTTCTCAACAGATTAATTTAACGCTCGTTATACCATCAGCTACCTTTCGCATCCTTCTCTAAAAGGATGATCGATACTTTAAAAAGAAACACGAGTGGAAATCGCCGATACTATTAGCACGGCTAATCGTCCGGCTACTTGATCAATCTGCATCATCAAATCAGGGGACAACGTACAATATTCTCTTTTTCAAACCGCTAGTTTCCGTCAGTGGCTTACTTACATAAAACCCTCCGGCGACGGAAAAGTATAAGATTATCTGGACGAGCTTAAAAAGGCCACGCCGCGCGGCCTTGTAATTGCACCGCGTATTATTAATTATGACTGGAAGGAATTTCGAGTGATTACTTATGGCACGCGAAAGTATCCACAAACATTACCAAAGTATATACCACAATTGGCACGCATTCGATTCCTTCGATTCTCTACCGCGAGTGCATAACGAAGAATGACCCAGATTTCAATCGGTTGCTATTCACTTCGCAAACTCTTCTACGACATTCTGTCAATACCAGTCTAGAACCGAGAAGAGGGGTACCACCCAGACGATATTCACGAAATATTGTCGGAATCTTCCCGAAACGAGTGCCGTCTCGTGCGAGTTTACCCAATCACTGGCACGCGCTTGTGTTGCTGCGGCCAGAATCGGATCAGCCGATTGTGCACGCGTGCAGGAACGAATGTCGCGAGGCGGCGCACAATCGGAGCCAGCGTAGCCGTGCAAGAAACTTATTTAATAGGCAGGTTCTTTGACGCGGGGTTAACGGATCAAGGTAGCTCGGTAGTCGAGCGTGCCACCGGTGCCGCGGGCTTGGAATTATCTTCGTCGATAACGCCTCGGTGGCGTAACTCACGACCTGAGCGCACCAATATTATTCATTACGTAAATGTTAATTACTATCCGATAATCGCTCTCTAACGCTACCAGGAGCGGCGGCACCGTCGACCGTCAAAGAACACCGCGGGTCTGCTGGATTTCTTACGGGAACCAGAGCCTCCCCGCGCATCCTTTCCAGTTACTGCTCGAGTTACTCGCCAACTGCTTTCCAACAGAGCTTAGGAAATAATGCCCGATTCCGTGGGCGTGAATGCGCGTTGCTATTATCCGGTGTATACCCAAGGGTTTATCGGGGTTATTCCTGGGCAACGATTTACAACGGGGGGGGGAAATAAAACCGACCGTTCGGCCCAGGTAAACGTTTCGGGATACCTGCGCGTACCGAAAGCTCGTCCACCTGAGCTTTACTGTTCGAAGACTCTAGCGAGGGTCGGTAGTTTGTTCTGGGAAATAATATAGAGAGGAGCCAGGTATGACCGAGCAGTGTCGTAAATTTCTTGTTCACAGGGATTCACATTGCGCGGGGGTTAATTAGTCTTGAGTGTCAATGGCACTCATTGGAATTCTTCGTAGGTACGTTTCGTATTTAACTTCCTGTTCTATAATCCAGGTATTAGTTATTCTGTAGAATGGCTTTATATCTTCAGGGTCTTAATCTCTCAATTTGTTTCCAAGAACTCAATCCCCGCAGCTGTACCTATTTACGATTCCATACACCCTGTACATCTAGCAGAGGCACAAACACTGATTGGCGATCGCGGTCAGGCCTGATAGCGACGAGATCCAACATCTCCGGGCAACGGTTGCCCGACCATCGATAACGTCCTAAGATTACAGCCGTCCTCGCGAAGAAAAAGTAGATGACGAATCGCGTATTATCAGTTTCCATCGATTGCGCGGATCTTCAGCTGCGAATTGCAGCTCGAGGATCGAGAGACCCGGCGTGGAGGTAACGAGGACTGGTGTACGGACGCCGAGGTAAAGAGGGACCCTCCATCGACCGCTTCTCGACGGGAGTGAAGCCGGGAATCCACCGGGAAGCTAAGCTAAGCTATGCTATGTTTTAATTTAGCTTTTGGTAGAAACGGTTCCAAAAGAATGTAGGTATTGAAGCTAATTTCTTTTAAAACGTAACATGGCATAGCACAACTTATTAGCTTCTAGGTGGACTCCCGGCTTAACGTCTGCGATTTCGATGGGGAACGGTTTCCCGCGGACGAGCAAAGTCACAGCGGCGGAATAAAACGGCAGTCCGGGCCCCATGTGCATCCACGTGTCGTTGCGCGACACACCGACGTCGGGTAGAACGTAAAACGTTAAATGATAGCCGCCGAGGAAGGTGGGGAGGGCGCGGGGAGGGGTTAAAGGTCGCGAGCCGTGTCGCGCACAGGAACTGGCTTGCCCTCTCCGCGGACGGCGAAGAACGAAGTCCAGCAAACATGGCGGATTCCGTCGTCTTTCCAGGCTACGCGGAAACAGGCCTTCTCCGAAGGAAATGATTACAGGAGGCCTTCAATAGCGATAAATTGCTTCGTTCGAAGTTTTGAAAGAGGATTGTTTAGAAAGAGGTATCAAATAGAATACTGCTCCTACACCTAGGTAAGTATTGTAACAATACTCCCAATGAATTTCTAAGTTATAAGTACTACAGAACATGAGTAGGAACGTCTCTAGGTTCGAGAGCGCATAGAGCACTTTTGTATAGGTACCTAAGAGTTGGCCATTATTGGAATAAATAATTATTCGTTATTCTCGAGTAACTTCATTTTATTCGCTAATCTTATTCGAAATTATTCGAATAATGCCCCACTCTGGTACCTACTTACACTTTTAAGGGGGGAGGTGTACCTATAACGGTTAAAACATTCTTTTTCGGGAATTTTTTCGAGAAAAACCGATAACCTTTTATTATTAAACATTAGGCTATTGGAAAGAGTACGTCTTACGGATATTTCAGTGTTCTTTTGTGGTGAAAAGTATTGAAGGTTTTGTGAGTTATAGGCGATGCCCGAGACGTCTTTTTTTAGGCGCTTTACGGCAGAGATGAGCAAAAAATTATTTGAAATAAAAATTTGTGTATGAAAATTTTAGTTCAAATAATTTTTTGCGCATGTCTGCTTTGCGGTGACAAACGTGCCTCGGTGCAGGATCATCCAAATTCGAAAATTCGATTTTTTTTTTTTTTTTTTTTTTGACAATATATGAAATTGTGTAGACGTTATCGGGCTCGATTTTGGAAAAATTATTTTGAAAAAATCGCTTGTTTTTCGAGTGTACCAAAAAATCTAGGCAAAACAAACAGGAAAAGCTAGCGCTTAGATTTCTAGCCTTAAAATAAACCTGCCAGGCGTCGAGTAAATCGGTTCATTTTTTTGTTATCTGTGTCGCCGACTTTGAAAACATGATTTTGAGGACAACGTAATTTTCGTTTGCTGCACAAATTCACTCTAAGAAGGTAAAATTGGCCCCTTAAATTCCGGCTATTTTCCGATTTTGCGTTATAACTCGCGAACTGTAAGTTACCAAATGATAGTCCTAATTAAAAGAAGTAACATTTGTCTTGAAACTTTTTTTCTATCTCTCACAGATTGCGATGTACAAAATAAAATCAGAAAATAGCCGAATTTTCAGGAGTTAATTTCACCCCCTTAGAGTGAATTTGGGCAGCAAACAAAAATTGCGTCGTAATCAGGGGGAAATCCCCTACATAATCACAAGGTTTCAGATTTTTATTTTACCTATAACTATTACTATTTATATTTGTTTCTTTCCCTAATAAGCGTCGCCCGCGTGCCTGTATATTAAAGAAGTTTTTGTAATTAAGAATATCGCCGCAATTCCGCCGTGGATGTAATGGCGGCGACGCAGCGACCGATTCCGACTGCCACGGCCTTTTCAAACCTTTTTCCCACAGAATACATTAAGTCCTAGCGGTATTCGTGAGACTGCCGCGCGAGGACGAGACGCTACAAAGAGGGAGGAGAGAGAAGGACGGAGGAAGGAGAAAAGGTACAGAATGGACGCGACCGGAATGGGGCGGCCGGACGCGAATAATAGACTGCACGCGTAATGTCTAAGCCCGAGGAAACCATGGAACATGGAAAAAGGAGTCGGGCATAATTGGACGGTCGCCATAAATCACGCGCAGAACTTGTTTCGCGGAGCAGAGTGAACGCCGGGGCGCAGTATCGGAGGTTTTAACAAATCCAGCTGATTCTTTCCCAACTTCTTAAAGACCCCGGCACCAGAATAAATACGAAAGGTCACGCCACTGACTCGGCGCGCGGCTCATTAAGTTTTGACTCGGCCGGTGGACTTGAGACTCAGGAAACGAGTCACAATGGCCGGTGCGAGCTTTCCCCATACGAAACTAACGATCTGTGCTCGTCCGCTTTCCACGAGACTTCCTCTCGCCCCGCCACGTAAATTACGCGCGATGGTGGTTTGAAATCCATCCACAGTTTCGTTGGGATTTACGAAGGAGCCTGAATTAACGACAGGACACGCGCAGGTTTGTTTCAGATCGAGGGTAACTTTGCGGTATATAAAGCGGGACAGAGGATGACGAGCGTTTGCGCCAGGCGGTGCCCGTTTTTAAGCCCCCTAACGTAATTTTCGAGCCGTTGAAATTACAGGGATTACGTGGCCGCGCTGCTTTTATTTGCCCAAGTAAAACCACACGCTCTCCGTTTCGCGTCCCGCGAAACTACCGGCGAGCGCAATCTTGCTTTCCAAGCTGACGAGTCAACGTCCTCCCTTCTCACGCGGCTAGCAGCCGTTTCGTGGATCTTTGGGAATTCTATTCCAAGCGCTACCGCGCGAGCAGTTCCACGGGGAGAAATTTGAATTCGTTGCCGAATTCGAGTGGAGAAATCGTACGGAGTGAAGGGAGGTGGCATTGAAGAATGACGACGAATTTGGGACACTATTGTGCTACGAGTCTGCTGGCTTCGTGCATGTTAATATGCAGTGTTTACTGGAGTATTAATTTAGTGTTTGGGCATCGTAAAATCTTTAAGAGGCTTCATATTCAACAGGTACTGCGCTTCGGCCGCAGTCACGAGTCCCAGAGCAAAGTTCGCGGCAGCGTTTAGCTGTACCTACCTCATCATTGTTTTTTTTATTTATTTCATTTACTCGTTGCTGCTCTATAATTTGGTGGTCTTCTAAGAGGTACTCGATGCTTACCCAAGAAACTGTTTAATTTATTACATCCCGCCACGTTGATATTTAAATATTTAGATTCACCATTTTTGTAAATATTTCAATTACTAAGGCTTCTTTAAAACATTAAACGTTTTGCTTTGAAGCTGTGGTAATTTATACTATTTTAAAACGATAGGGAATCTTTGATAACAGGCTCTAGCGGTCAACTTTTATTTACACGGGTTGAAGCATAGTAAGTATACATATAGTCATGGAGGGATCTGCAAAGCACGAGTCCATCGCTTTGAATCGGCAACGTTGCTAACGCGATTTATCGACGGGCATAGTAGCGAGACGATAGCGACAATACGGTATACAAGTCTGATTTTCTTGGAGGCCCTTGGCGAGGCGAGAGAGGAGCCTCGACAGCGGCCATTGTCCCCGATCAGAGATAGTCAGGTATGTGACTTGAGGGGAAAAAGGAAACGACCGACCAGCTGGAACTCGGGCGCACTCGTGCAAGCCGATTCACAACAAAGAATAAAGAAAACTAGGCGCACCTGTTGCTCGCCGCACTGAGCTGCGCCTCGCGAATGCAGCCCGATTTCACGAAGCAGCAGGCCCTAGCGAAAAACCTTCCCGAAAAGTTGAAGCGGTCTTTTTAATCGAGCTACTCGTCGGAGATCCACTTCAATTCATTCAGCAATTGGAATCTTTCTCTGATTTAAATAGAGAAACAATAAGAATTTTCGTCCTCCTTCCGAAAGATTTGACATTCTTTCTTTCTTCGATATCATCAAATTCAAATTGTTGAGTCTGGGAAGTAAATAGAAGAAGATTGAGCGCAAGTAGGATCCTCGAGGCTCTCGCGACCTGGGTTCTTGTAGTATATAGTACCGTTCGAGGCTTCCGGTTGCAAGCTGCGTTCCTTCTAGAAGTGGTTCCCGACGTTGGTCGTTGCAGGTAACTGCACCTAGGGTTTGGTGGTACACTGGTATTCAGAGCCTTGATAAAAATAGCTACATTGCCGAGAAGCGCTATCAAAGAGGGACGGGTCGTACACGGAAGTCTCGAGCAGTGTTACCTCCGTAATTATTGGCCTACCGTCTAATAGCACAGGCGTTCTTTATCGACGTAACAAGAGTGGAGTATACTAATTGTAATTAAAAATCAAAATTGAAAGTGATTCAGTTTATTCAGGAACGTAAAGATCTTGATTAGAAGACTCTAATGAAAAGAGTGAAAGGAAAGGAAACAAGCGTCGCTCTCTTATTGACCGAAAGCGTGACGTTTGCAACTTACACGACGATATTGGTTGCATAGAAACGTTCGTTGCGGTGAACGCGATGACACGGGATATAAATAATTAATAATAAATCTAGGAACGTGATTTAGAGGGAAGCACACAGCCCCATAATTATAATGCGTGATGAATTAAAAGAGAAATGAAGTCCATGGCGCCAGATAATCTCGATGTCAAAGCTGGAGGTAATGGACGACCTTTCGAGGGCGCGACGCTCCGCCCCCACCGGATAATTCAAGAAACAATGGCAGCCGTAGACATGCAAAGGTATTGTCGCGCGACTCGCACGGAAATTGACAGTGCGCCGAAAACTTTCGCAACAGTTGAACGGAGTACCGATCCTCTCCACCCGTGCAGCCATCTTACTCCAACAAATGTAAACTTAACGATGGATTTTCAGTGAAAACCGTTGCCCCGATCCAAGGAAACCAAAGACGTGAGACCGGCCCCGCAACGACGACCGAAAGAAACCAAGGAATCCATCGCATCAGTAGTATCTTCCAAGCTACGGCTCGGCATATGCTAATGGTTTCTCTACGTTGCTTTCAACGCTATCCTCGGAGGAAGATCGGCAACGTAGAAACCGGGTATTGCGAGCCAATGGATCGTTCGATCGTTTAACACGATCCCACTGCTCCCCTGTTTTATCACTTTGTTACTCGCTGATAGTTACCTTGTTCTGGAGCACGTCGATGAGCACGTAGACCAGCAGAGTGATCTCCTCCTCATCGGAGCCGAGAGCGTTACCCTGGAGACCGGCGGTCGCCACGTAAAGGGCGACCAGGTGGCTCGGTCCCCTCGCGCCCGTGGTCTGCATCTTGGATTTCTCTCGTTCCCCCCTCGTACCCGTTCGATCACTGACTATTCCACTTCTCGGTCGAATCACTGTCGAGGTGTAAATTAACCCTCGCACTTCACGAACGGCCGGAGCAGAAGCACGTTAACCGTCTGCTGATACCTCGCCGCGGGGTAGCAGCCGTAGTAAAGCCTCCCTCGTTACCCCTCGCACTTACGCCAAAACGTTCACAGACTCCTGGTAGTATTCCTGGCGCGGCATGTTCGCCTATTTACCGCAGATTTTGCGCTGACGCGCGCGCGCGCTCCCTCGCCTCCTCTGTGTGCGTGCGTTTGAGGTTATGAGTGGATCGACGGGCAGGCGGTCGGATCGCGTAGCCGATCGATGCACACGCGTGATACGTGTCCGCGCGCCACGTTTGCGCAGCTATCGCGCGAGAACTTTTCGTGAAACGGCCCAGCGCCGGGCGGGACGATTCCGTATTCCTGCGCGGATGTCTGTCTGACGGCGGACCGTCGCGAGTGGCGAAGCTTTTCGTGCAACACTAGCCAACAGCCAGCCGGACCGTTTCGCGCACTCGTCGTCGTTGCCTCACCTGGCGACTGCGCGTCGAACCCGGCTGCGCTCGTTGGCTAGGTGAGACCGGGACCCTCTTGCTCGCTCGCACCGCTGGCGCGCTCGCTCGCCTCTTCGGGGCCCCGCGGCTCGGTTCGCGCGACTCGATTGGTGGGAAAGAGACAGCCGGAGCTGGCCGAGCGCGCGCTACAAGGACGGAGCGAGCCACGGCGGAGAAAAGAGAAGAGGAAACGCGGAAACTCGGCGATAACGGCACGGGCCGTTTAAATTCGAGAAACTTCTTGGTGGCGACGGGAAATCGATCGGCGGCTGCCTCTCCGGTTCCTGTCGTTGTTTCGGTGAAAACGCGAAATCAACGGCCCCCGGGGCTGGCGATGGCGAAGGGAAAGGCAGCTCGGAGCGGCGGCGCACTGGCCAGGTGCGCAGACATTCCACTCGCCTTGCGGTACGCTCACCCCGCTACACCCGACCGATTATTTTCCACCTGGGGAGCGCCACG